>CM064887.1:14942402-16226804 GCA_030347415.2 Decapterus maruadsi | reverse complement strand
GCCATTGTGACCTGGCCCCAGAGGTAACCGAGATACACCTCCGGGGGCAGACATGAAACACACACTGTCACATGTTGCAGAGACACAGCCAGGTGGGGAGAGACAAGACAGAGGAAACAGGGGTTAAAAAGAAAAAAGAAGAAAAAAAAACAGACAGAAAAACAAAAAGCTGCAAAATGGAGTCAGGATGAGACAGGTGGTGGTGGGGATTGTAAGTGCAAACAGGACACCTATAAGAGGATGAATGCAAGTAGGATACAGTATAACGTCGAGCAAGCAAGGTGAAGGTGTTTGCTGTTTAGTGAAAACAAAGCATCAGAGCATAAGAGGATTGGACGACCTAACCCGGTGCCTTAGGGTAGCTGAGATTTGTGCCTGTATGGAAATTGATGCCTGTCAGCCTGTCTATGACTCAACTCTGACAGCATGCATGCATGTGTGTTTCTGTGTGCGCATACAAGTATGCGTGCTGTGCTGTGACAAATGAGCGGTGCTTAATTTGCGACTGATTATGCGGGCTGCGGGTGCCCTAAACCCCTTTGAACTAGTAATTGCCCCTGGTTTCAGTAATGAACATTAAGGAGTATTCAGAAACGTGTGGCTAATTACACATTTGCCCCCCTTTTTCATTTCTTCAGCTTCAAGCTGGATGAAAAAAAAGAGGAAAAAGGAGGAGCAGGAGCAGTAGGAGGAGGACGAGAGCCAAGGAGGAGGTTCTGGGTTGGGAGGCATACACTGCTGTTGTCGCCCTCTTTATCTCAATAATTGTACAAGCTGGTTTATGGGCTTTAGAGAGGTGCTTTGTGTGTCAGCCGCTGCAGCCCTGGGGATATGGGGGACTGGCTTTCCCCACGATCAATATTCAGAGAGATTCACATCTGGAGCCAAGACCTGCTCTGCTTAGATTTGGGTTTATATATTTATTTTTATTTAATTTTTTTTCTGTGGTTCTCTCCTTCCTCTATCCATCTGATTTTTCTTATCAGTGTGTGGTACAGCTATTTTTTTTTTTTGATACACTGGTTGCTATCTATCACACATGCTCATATGTATAGCCTTGATCTTTGGAAAGGATGTGCCTGAAGAGAAATTGTGAAGTCTGAAGTGAACTAGGTCTGCTCTATGTGGAGAACAGCCCCCAACAACACATGGCTCAATATATATGCTAGGCAGAAGTGCTTGAGCAATGGAGCATTCTGGGTAAATGGCTGCGGTGCAGGGAGGGTCCACCGAGGCTGGTGGAGGGGTGGGGGGGTGGAGGGGGAGTCGGGGAAAGCAGTAACAAATTGACCCGCTCAGCCTCGGTCTTTGATGTGGACTGGGCTCTCTCTTAAAAACCAGTCCATATGTTCAGAGAAGGAAAGAGAGGGTATCAATGGGGGAAAAAAATGAAAAGGTGGGGGGGAGAAGGGGGGTAAGAGGTGAGAACAAGAGACATGTCTCCCAGTTATAAGGACCCCACTGTGCAGGAATCCCACTGCCTGCCCCTGGACTAAGCGCCGGGCAAAACAAAAGCATGCATTTGAGAAGAGTAGGAAGGGAGGGGAGAAAAATCACACAAAATGGCAGGAGTGGGATTTGGTGCAGCTAGGGTCCCATGACAAACCAAACAGTGAAACACAAGGTCTGTTTTTGATTTCTACTCAATGCCTCCATCCCTCAACCTTTTTCTCTTTCCTCGCCTTCCCCTCCCCTTCTTTTAGCTTGGTTCTTGCCGTTTCCGCGCCTGTGCTGCTCCTTTTCCCCCTTTTTGCATTTTCTTCTCTTGGTGTGATATGAATATCAAAGCGATGTTGGGGCAGCTTGGAGGCCTGCAGCAGAATCTCATTGGCCTCCATGGTCCCCAGCATACAGCAGCCACCGTTCTAGCAGCTCTTGCCACAACCCCGCAATCAACTGTTGGGGGGGGGCGTGGGGGGGAGGCTAGCCTGCAGGGCGGTACCCCTGGAAGAGTAAGGGGTAATTTAAGGAAACTAGCTCTGAGATGTGAAACCAAAATCCTCTTATACATTTTGTTATGAGTAAGATAACCCCAAAAGTGTAGGAAAAGGGAAAGCGGCGCAAAATCAGCTACCACCATCTTAATAACCCTGGTTTCCCACCAGGGGCATGTGCGCTATCACACGCTACCTTGCCGGGTTCCTTATTATTACACATGACGTCATTCAGCCTTATTTCCCATAGAGCCGGCTCAGCCAGGTTCTAGTCATCAGATCGCTGTTATGACTACAGCAGCGGCAGATTGCGCTGCCGTGCTGAAGGCGGGGGAAATGTTTCCCGGGCTGGGGCCTATTCTCAGCGGAGCACAGAGGTCTCCTCAGCTTTGTGCATGTGTGTTCTTGGAAGAGTCTCTCGCTGTTCGGAGCTGTGAGTTTATAAATCCCACTGCCTTCAACAGAGCCGGCACTGTTTGTATTCTGCCGCTGCGGTCAGGGTATGTGCAGTCACCTCTGCAGGGGCCAGTGAAACTCACGCTGCGCTCCAGGTCTTCCATGAGGACACCCCCGTAGTAAAACCTCATTTAAAGAAATGCACATTGCATCACGTTTCAGGGAATGCTCTCCTTCTCCCTCCTTTGTTTTTTTTTTTTGCCTTTGTTGTTGTCTTGCTGGAAGATATGTTGTGG
Source organism: Decapterus maruadsi (assembly GCA_030347415.2). Classification (NCBI taxonomy): domain Eukaryota; kingdom Metazoa; phylum Chordata; class Actinopteri; order Carangiformes; family Carangidae; genus Decapterus; species Decapterus maruadsi. The sequence goes on along the minus strand of CM064887.1, from coordinate 16,224,178 downwards.
GCTGCTCTTTCTTTTTCTTTGGCAAACACTGTGGAGTTTCACACAGCTTAATCACCTCCATGCAGTGGGAACACGTCGTAAACAGTCCCTTGAAAGCACTCATTTCTGCTACTTCATTAAACAACCTGCATTAAGATGCAAACAGCAGGGAGGAAAATTAACAGTGAGGGAGGGTAGAAGGAGGAGAAGCGGTGGGGGTGGTGATACAGGTATACCTGAATTTGCACAGGCGCACTGCGTAGCGTACGCGAGGTTAATGTGCCATGATTGATATGCTGGCTTAGACGTCGGCTTTGAAGTGGAACTATGACAGATCTGGATTAGGGGGCAAAGTGTAAAGGTCTGATGTCGGAGCATGAAACGAATTAGAGCTTATTACAATCTAATGCTGCACTAAAGCTCTACAACAGCTACCGACTATGCCAAAGCACAATGTAAACAAGGGCTTGTGTCAGTCACAGAGCTGTGACACACTAACACTTGGGAAATTACCGCAAAGTGAGATGGCAAAGTTGATGCAGCCTGTCATATAATTATACAGCCTGTGAAAATGGCAAGTCACCGGATCCCCCTTCTAAACTTTCACTCTGTTTTCTGCACTCTCCTCCTATAAATAAACGAAAAAAAAGCATCTTGTTGACATGTAGGGGCAATTTGTCCACGAGTACAGATAAGGAGGGAGCAAACTTTTAGGAGGAGAAAGACTTTCTTGACTATCATATGACTGTAATATCTGTGTTTTTGCTTTTTGAGGGTGTTTCCCTGTGAGGTCTGTCCATGCTGTGGTCGCCCCTCTGTGGAGGAACAGATGGCAGACTGAGGTGGCTTGTGTCTGTTTACCAGTGTGGCTAAGCAGCCAGCATAAGAAGACAGTGACTAGACAATAGCTAGGCTCCAAACCTCAACACCCCCCCCCCTCCTCCTCCTCCTCCTTCCCCGACTCCTTCACCCTCCACAGTCATTATCAGTGACTTTCAATGACTCCTGTGCTTAACATCACCAAACTACCCTGTCATGTTGTCCCTAACGTCTGTTTTGCAAACACGCGCACACAAAGCGGCGGGTATTGTCACAAAAGTAATGTGATGACTCTTTTTCCTGCGTCTCCCACTGATCGTCACACATTCGGGCAGCGGCGGTGAACCAAACTGTCGCCTGGGTTGCTACGGGTGACTGGAGAGCTGACTTTTGGGCTCCGAGGCAAACGAGCACATGACAGATTAGTGTGTGGGCCTCCTCCAGGCTTCCACCTCTGTGACCCTTAGGAGCCCCCTCTTTACCCCCTCCTCACCCTTGCTCTTGCCCCCTAAAGCCCCCCTTGCAGCTTCTCCTTTGTCTCTACCGTCTCTCCATCCACACTCACACAGCAACCTAAGGAGCTGAAAAGCAAACAGATTTTTGAATGTGCACGACTGAAACATAAACTAAAGTAACTTCTTTGTAACGTTTTTGACTTTAAAAAACTTTATTTCTCTATGCAACGTGGCGCTATGTACACATACGAATGCATGTAAAATCCAAAAGAATCAACAATGTCATTACAATGAATGACAAGTGAGTGAAGTGAGCTTTTTTTTTTTTTTAACTTTTCTGCAATATAAACTGGAATATGGAATAAACAGCTCTCAGCAGTTCGATGTAAAAGGAGGAAGGGCTCGGTATTTCAAACTGTTTGCAGATGTGTGTCTTCACCAGTTAAATGCTGCTTGTACTGGAACAACACACAAGGATTAGAAGGACTAGAGGAGCTTAAACAAAACTGGGGATACTACAGGGCCGACTGTTTAGTCTACACAAACAACATGCCCTCTCTTTTGGAGGGATGGACTTGGACACTTGTTTATCGTACGGGACAAACATCCGTTGTCAGGGTTCGGCCTTGCATGCGCCCATGTCTTGTGAATGACCCTCGCTGGCTCTTTTATGTGCGTCTATAAAGGGCGGTCGAGAGAGCAGCTCCCATAGGAGGGCTCGACCTGACGATGACACCCTGTTGTCATGGAGACTAATGCTATGTTAGGCTTGGATTGGGAGTGGAGGTGGTGATTGGGGATGGGGGGGGTGGCCACTGTCACTGGTGTATCTAATGATGTTTGCAACACAATGCACTCATCTTTTCACAGTGTGTGATGTGCCCTCGCTGGTTAACGCCTGTATTAACAGGGTTTGTGCAGCCATGATGGCATCTGCTACAAGTGTAAAAAAGAAGAAAAAAAAAGATTACAATATTATTCATTTACTCAGCTCAGAAAAAACAACAGTTGATGTTGTTGTGAGTCTATACATCGGTATAACACTCAGAAGCATGTGTTGAACCATATTTGAATACCATCAATTATACATAAATAGTTCTCATCTGAACACACAGTCCAACTGCTCGCAGCCCAAGGACTTTCCAAATGACCAAGGGATATATCACTTCCCTTTCAAGGAGCCCAGGGGACCAATACACCTGGCTTAGCAGCTTAACAGTATTTCCCCAAACACCCAAGCCGAGGGGTGGCCCAGCACAAAACCTGAGACGCTTGATGCTTGAGAGGGCTACCTACTTACTCATCTGACTGACCACTCTCCCTCCCTCCCCTCCCTCCTTTTGGCTCACACATACACACGTGTGCAAACTCTCAACTGGCCCGCTTTGCTCCCGAGGTCCCCCTATTTATTTTCATAGGTGTTTGAGGGTTTACACTAGTCAAAAGACAAGGCCAGAGCCCAGAGTGGTATCTTTGTATCTGAGTGCTTCCTGTTTTCATTGCGAGGCCGACCCTTGTCTTTACAGGGGTGAGTAAGGGCTAGCAGGGGGCTAGCAGGGGGTGAGAGGGAAGGAAGGCCAGGGGCGCCAAGGGGCTAATTGTAGATTTTAGAGTTTGCTTTTGCCAAACAAAAGGGCATCACCTTTTGCAACAATAAGAAAAAGCTCAATCGCTGCCTCTCGATTCCTCCCTTTGCCTCCCCCGCTCCGTCTCCACTCCCTCTCATCATTTCTTTTCCATCTTTAATCGCCCCTATCTACCTCTCCAACTCTCACTCCCCTCTCCTGAATTCTGGAGTCCATGCTTTTGAAGTGCAGAAGAACATTTTACCCCTAACAGTGAAGTTTACCTTTCTGATAACATAATCTCCCTGTAGTATTGAAAAGCTTATACCAACACTCTGGGATTTCCCTTCCACTAATGTGGCTGGAAGACATCCAGAAACTCATGGAGAGGGAGGGGAGGGTATTAGAGAAAGAGAAGGAGTGGGTGGAAGGACAGGAAGGACGGAGTGGAGAGACGGTTTGACCCTCTTCTGCCAGCTAACACCAGCTGATCTGCCCCGCCGTTTGCCAATTACATATGGGGCGTTTAAAGCTGCCAGATCGCATGCTCTCTAGTGCATGTGCATACGGCCACGACATAAAAGAGGTCACAATTATCGCAGCTTCTCCACAACGTCACCGTGGAAATCTCTGCACATTTTGCGAGATGTTTACGGCATCAAAACCATAACCTGCCCTCAGGTGGAAAGTTGGCATTGAGGAGTTTGCGGTAAACATGAAGTGAAATGACTCTCTATATGTGACCGTCCTGAAGAAAACCATCCTGTGATTTCTCTCGAGGGAGTGTGAGGTCAGGGTAAGGCGAGGGAGGGTGGGAGAGGAGAGGGCGAGGGCAATTTTGTTATACTGAATCCAAAAGCCAACAGTTGTTACTATTGGCCTGTGTTGTTTTTCGGCGTCTGAAGGGGGGTCCTATCCTTTTGAGCTTTTCAGAGGATGTGACAAAGGCTGGATGTTGAGAACATATGTAGAGAGACCCCTGCGGCTCATGGAAGAGGAGCTCCATGCTGGCCCCGCAGTTTGAGAAAATACAAGGCCGCTCCTTTCACTCCTCACCTCTCAGTTAATGAATGCGTGAATGGCAGAATGCCGCTATAGGCCATTCAGGGGCCAAAGTCCCCAAGAATTCACCCTTGCACAAACGCATCCAGCAATGGCAAATACATTTGCTTAACAAATTAAAAGAAAGGAGAATGGCTAATGGGCGTGTGTGTGTGTGTATGTGTGTGTGTGTGTGTGAGAGAGAGTGAGGGAGACTGAGTGAGAGAGTTTATGGGTGGGAGAATTGGATGGTGAGAAGAGAAGGGGGATAATTCAATTAGTCCTCTTCCTCAGCAGAGAAATGAAGGCAGGTTAAAAGGGAGGGATTATTATTTGTACAAGACTGGCCTGGGCTATACACAAAAGAAACAAATAAAGATTGGAGAGAACATCTACAAGCAGGGGATGTGATAAAGGAGCGGGTCGGAGAAAAAAGAAGGCCTTGAAAGCTCCCCTCTCTCTGAATTAACCAGCTCCCTGAAAAATGTGCCTGCGCCCATCAGTGGGCTTTCCCCTCCTCCTTTCTCTTCCACTCTTTCAATTCAATTTTAAAACAATTCTAAAGAAAATTGCTGGCGACTCTTCCAAACCCTCTGCACACGTCATTCTGCCCTTTCTCTCTACAGCTTTTTGCAGAGGGAGGGGGGGGGTTAGCTGAAGTTGTGTGTGTGGCTTTCACTAGGAAAGACGCCAAATCATGTGGAAATTTTATAGTCTAAACTCAAATAAGGTGTGTTTATGTGCGTGCGAATATGAACATACAGTAAATTCCACTTATATAAAACATTCTGCCTTTTTTGTTTGTCCCCTTCATACACAAAGTATTTTACTCAAAGCTCCGGGGGGAAGAAAAAAAACCCTAAAGCAGAAAAAAAAGCTCTCAAATAATTAAAATAATAATAATAAAAAAAAAGTTTTGCCTGCCTCCCGCCCTCAGCCTCTGAATGAAGCTTGGTGTGTATGTGTGTGTGTGTGTGTGTTTCGGTGAGAGGTCTCCAGTCAGGGAGCGATGGAGCTGTGAACAGCTGTGAAGTCATTTTGATAATGATGAGAATAATAAGCATGCAGACTGGCGTGGTGGAGCCGCTAAGGCCTGCGAGGCTCGGGGCTTTGCTGTTGCAGCTTCACTGCTCCTGAATAGATAAAAGTGATTAAAGCACTCCTGATTATCCCTGACCAATATGTAATGGATTTACAGCCCTTTCAATTAGGCCGTATTTGCTGGCCACTCATTACTTGGGCTTTTGGTTAGATAATCAGGGTACAGGGGGCTTTGGGCAGGGAGTGGGCACTGTCGGCTGGGTGCGGGGTGCAGGGCCACGGGGTGCACCTGACCCTCTTAAATGCACGGATGATCCATAAGACTGAACTAAGTCACCTCTACTTTCTCTCTGTCTGGCTCTCTTCTTTTACTCCCTACCCCCCCTCCACCCCCATTGTCCCTCCATCTCTGGGACAGGGAGCCACGTGCTCAGAGAGCAGCTTATGTGTCCTGGCATGGCCACCTCCTCCTGAAATCTGACCTGCATTGCAAAATCAATACAGCCTGATGTTCTGATAATGTCCTGACATTAGGGGAAGGTGGAGGGGACATGCAGTCCATCCCCTAATACTTGACACAAACAGACAGACACGGAAAACAGCTGAGCACAGAGCGTTTCATTATTTTAACAGGTATGTTTGACTGAATGCACTGAATCTGAGTGTTTGATCAGAGCCATGCAGCATCACCGGTCTGACTGATAATACAATTGAATCATACAATTTTCCTCTGGAGGAGAAATACACGAGCACTCTCAACCCTTCACGATAAAACTACTGTATAACCAAAGCAGGCCCACCTACTTAAGAGTTAAAACCATGTGATCAGGTAAGTTTAAGAAATCAGTGTGCTCAATCTAAAGCCTTCACACACCTCTACACACACAGTCATTCTCCAGCGACTACTACTCTTAATCTGTCTTAATCTGCCCCAGAAAGTCTTCGTGCCAAGCAAACAGCACATCTCACATTGGAGTAAATGTCATAGATTGTTAGGCCTGGCTCCCTCTTACTGTGCTGAGCAGAGTAAACAGTCCAAACTGATTAGATTGACCTGGTCACTGTGTCCCTCTGACAGGTGGCTGACAGGTGAGCATCACAACGCTGCCGTCACTCACTCCCTCACTAACGACTATGTGACAGCTGTGTGTGTGTTTGTGTGTGTGCCTGTGCATGTTTTTTTGTGTGTGTGTGTCTCTGTGTTTGTTTCTGCCTGGGTTATTTCTATACACGCGTGTCTCCGACCAAAGTAACGGCTGTGCTTACCGTGAGATGCTGGAACAGCCACGCCCTCATGATGTTAGTGGCCACCTTGGGGAATATGCCACGCTTTTTCTGCCTCTTCTTATCCTTGTCTGGATCATCGTCATCCCCTGTGCCAGGCGATGCAACGCTGTTGTCTAAGCCATCTCCTGGACGGAAACCAAACCCAGGGTTAAATAACATCCCAGACCACATCACTGACTCAGAATACAAAACAAAAGAAAAAAGGGAGAAAAAAAAAATCCAGATCTAAAAATTCTCAAAGCTGAAACACAAGTACAGACAGTCAAAGCTGAGTTTAGGGCTTATGAAAGATGGATAAATGGACAAATACCACAGATACCTATGAAGAAATTGAAAAGTACTGCACTGAGGCCGAGAGAATTGCCGCAGCGAAGCCAGTGTTATGTGGTGGAGATATGGAGGTAGGGGGATTTAAATGGCCTTAGATGAAGGCCTGTACAGAGCGTGAGGGGTTTACTCAGAGGCCTAGTAGAGTTGTTCTATACCCCAGAGCACAGGAGAGGGGAATAGGGGTTAATGACTCTAATGTTATGGTTGGACACTGAAACACTAAGTTCCTCATTCCACTTCCACAGTAGGAGGAGGAGAAAGGAAAAAGAAAAAAAAAGAAGGACAAGGAGGCTTCAAGTACAGTAGAGGCCTGGACTCATGTCATTAATTCAATTAAATTTGCATGCTTGACATAATGTAGAGCTTTTTTTTTTTTTTCATCTTTTGAAGAGAGCCGAAGGGGACAGGAAGGAGTCTTGCAGACATGTACAGTAGCACACAGTCATGAATTCACATTGCGTGCACAGACGCACACTCGCATACAAACAAAACTCAAAGGAGCCGATAATTCACGGCATACAGTTGAGACGCATGAGTATTAAAGTAGGGATGTGATTTGGGGTGGTTCATTGTTGCACTTCAATGCACATAATGGACTCGTCTGCGTCCCCCCCCTCCCTCCCTCCACAACCGCCCCCACCCCATCCTCCCTCCCTCCCTCCCCAACCCAAACCCTGACTCTCTTAGTCCTCCTCGCCGACTCCCTTCCCTTGCAGCAACCCCTCCCCATTCCGCCACAAGATTAGCATGACAGGCCAGCGGCGGCTTCGTCTGCATTAATGTCCGTCAGTGTTTGATTTCAAGAGGAAAACATGCATATACCCCGGCACGATTCCTCCTTTAAATTGAAGTTTCCATCTTTGTCCCTTGCCTTTTTCTTCTTCCCTGGCATTAATTGTGCATTAGCAAAAATGATTTACTTTTAACAGTCATAGTTATTTTTTCTTGCCCCCGGGCACAAATGCCTTGAAAGCCTTCCTTGAGGGCATCTAAATTATGTATCTGAAAAACTCCTCCACTAAGGCAGAGAAGGACCCTGACGTTCTCAAAATTCAGACTCGCATGTCCTCCTGTTTTTGGGGAGGCATCAATCACAAGCACCTATACAAGCCTTAATCTTGCATAAATATTTGAACTAATAACATTAAAAAGGGGGAAAGAAAAAGGATCCGACTGGTGGCGTAATCAAATGCAAAATAAATGAAGAATACAAGGACAGCAGGGGCCCTCGCTTCCAACTACTTTACCCACTTTCTTTTTCTTTTTCCTCCCCCTTGTTTGTCCCTCTCTTTTTTTCCTCTCCCCTCTGTCTTTCTTTTCTGTCTGTGCACAGTGTTTTCCTTCCACATCATTAGTGCGGAGCCACACGAAAGAGGAAAACAGAGAAGTGCCGACTTTGCGCTCCCTGCGTGAAGCAAAAGAAGCAACAGCCCCTTCTGAAGGACATATGGGAACGGGGACACAAACTAGGGGTGTTGTAATTGTAGAATGGGCATTCATTAGTGGCAAATGCCGTAAATCCCAGGCTAAGTACGAATCCTTGTTCAGGAAAGCCTAAAACAATAAACTTTGGTCTGGCCGTGGCCTACCCTGACTGTGAGGGGCTTCCTGAGAAATGCGACCCAGACGGAAGTCAAGTCAAACTCCCCCAGTTTGCTTCCAAACTTCAGGAACAACACAACTAGTGAGCTGTGAATCTTAACCACCCTCCCCTTGTTTCGCTGCTTTTGAGCTCGACTGAATAATGTTGATACACAGTTTGGTTGTTTGTTTGTGTGCCGCTAGGTTTTGTGTTGATTTTCGAGCTACTCTCCAAATCCCTCTCCTGCTGTGAGCAGTCAGGCTCATCCAATGGAACCACACAGTGGCCAAAAGGCTGGCAGATTAATTTTATTGACGTTTCCATTTTCACTGCAATGCGATAGCCTCCCCCCTGGCCAGGGCCAGAGCGACCCGTGCGTATTTACAGACTGACCTGTCACTTCATTACCCAGCATGCTCGCTGCCTCCTGCCCTAGCCCGCGAGGGTGAAACCAGACTCCAAGGCTTTCAGCTCCTCTCTCCCTCTGTCTTTCTCTCACATATACATGGATACTGTCGTGTGTGCACTGATCGGACATGCAGCACTCAAGTATACAGCATAAATAGTTGTTGTTTTTTTTACTATATACATACGGTTATGTGTTATCCAAACAGACGATGAATGAAAATCAAGTGTGGACAGAAGGTGAAAAGAAAGGCAGAAACAAAGGAAGAAAGAAGAGGAACAAAAAAAGAAGAAGGAGGAAGAAAGGAAGGAGTAGAAAAAGAATAAAGAAGACCCAACTTGCACAAGCTCATTACATCTAAAGGAGAGCTGGTGCTTTGCATCCACCCCCACTCCTTTCTTATGAGCGAGAGAAGGAACGCTGCAGGGCAAATTGTCCCAAACGCTAATGGCTTCTGACTGTTCCCTGGCAACTCTGCCATTCTAACCTGTGTGGATGTGCACTCTGAAAAAAAAAATGGGGAAAGAAAAAAAAAAGTGCAGGGCAGAGCAGGGGGAAGCGTCCCATCATCTGGCCATGTGACACAGATGGGGGTTGGCTATTAGGAGGCAGCCGAAAGGCCTAAGGGAGCCGAGGTGCTGGAGTGTAGCCCCAGGCACTTTTGGAAAAGCAGCGCCCTTGGAGACAGAAAAAAGACAGCCGCCCTCTCTCTCCACTCTCCCCGCTCTCTTTCTGTCTTCCCTCACTTTCTTCCTCTCCCCCCCTTACCCACTCCATCAATATCTTGACTTAAAGTGCTCGCAATGAAAAGTTTGTGCACATTTTCATACGCGCAGAAAATGAGAAGGTGTAATCAGGCAAGATGGAAGACAATGACCGGACGCGATGAGGGTGAGGGAGTGAACGAGCGCGCTTGCAAACAAACAAGCACGAGTCCGAGAGCGCATTACGCTCACATACATTCTCCCTCTCTCATCACCAGTGGGTGGTTATTAAAAATGCATTCAGATATATCTCCCTGTGAGTAAATTGGTCTCAGGGCTGAGCTCATTAACGGGTTGGGAAAAGACTGTAAACACACTGCAACTCTGCTTATCTAATGTTGGCACATTCAGGGTCGCTTCAGGTTTTCTTCTGCAAAAAAAAAGAAAAAAAAGTGTCCTATACAGTCTCTGCTGTGAGTGAGGGGGACTTCAGGGGGAGTCCTAATGACTCGGGAGATCATGCTTCATGTCTAGGAGGCACCCTGCCCCTGAGGGAGCCGCTAAGGTCTAGTCAGCCCTGGAAGCATTATGGATATAACCGTGAGTAACACACACTGCAGCTCTATCAGTACACCGAGAATGCGCTCCCTCCGCTGCTCTATCATTCCGATATACCCCCATGCATGAATGAATAATGACTTGTCAATAGCTGGAATACACATTCAAACCCAGTCTTGGTTAGTTATCAAATAACACTCCAGACTTATTGGTCCCTATACTATTAATACACCTACTGAAGAGCCTCAAGACCAGGCCTTAGATGTTGTGTGTATGTGTGTGTGTATTATTCTAAAGGCTGTGCAGTGATTTTGCACTGGGAGGCCCCGGCGTTTGTTTCAGGGTAATGAAGCAGGAGTGTAGAGGCAGTGGCTTATGGAAGCTGTGGTTAAAGTGACTAATTACAACAGACCCCCCACACCCCCCTGTCAACCCAAACTAGTCAGATTGTTCACCCAAGCTCTAACCCTAAACAAGGAGGAGAGAGGGAAAACTCAGGAGTCGATGGAGAACAGAAGCTGGGAAGGAGTAAGTTTGCTTACGGCAGGAGCTCACTCTGGCCTCCTTTACCTTTTAGCACACCATAGTGACCGGGACCCTCCAACCCTCCCTCCGAACACCCTCCTATTACACCACCTCTAGCCCTGCAGGCTTGGCCGCAGAGAATGAAGAGAAAAGAAGAGGGGGATTTAGAGCCTCCCTTTTCCCTCTTTTTCTCCTCAACTTTTCAGCCAACATAAGCGGCGTTTAGCACATTCAGTCCCCCAAATGGCAGCGAATGAGAGAAGCAGTGGGGGCTCCTCTTTTGTCCGTCTGGTTACCCCTTTTATTTACTCTGGATTTACGAAGGGGTCTTTGCTGGCTCTGGGAGCACATGCTCTTGACGCACACACAATCTCTCCCACATACACACATACACAAACCCATCGAGGCTCTATTCACACTAGCGGAATGGCCGGCCCTCTCTGTTGCTCCGTGCCGACTGGGGGGATTACAGGTCTTCTGGCTACAACCACATGCTAGCAATATGCCTCGCACTCACATAACATACAACACAGATGAGCGTTAACGAGCAGAACATAATCCCTTTAATGATAAAACACACACTCTAGCATCCAGTTTCTAACAGTAAGTAAGCCATCAGCGTGTTTGTGCGTCTTTGTGTGGCCACACACCATATGGTTTACTGCGCTCATTCAGATCCATACAGTAGATGAGGGCCCTAAACGGAACTGTTTTAGTGTGCACCACTGCAGCCAGTGTTTTACGCTGATTATTTCCTGATCTGTGCTTAAACAAGCAGCAGCCCCTTGCACTCGACCATAAAACAACAGCTTAGTAAACAGCAAGCATGCTGACAAATTGGTAGCGCTCAGGCCGGAGTCATTAACAGCCCTAAAACCTGTCAGAGCAATTACAACAAACTCTCTCCTTCAGCAAGTCTCCCTGCCAAACTCAGATGTCACTACCCGCCTTCCCCTTTACCGCCCCCCTCTTACCACCGGGACACCGTTTAAAGGTGAAGGAGAAAACACAACCACTTTTCCCCCCTTCTGCATCCAAAAGCCATGACACCCTCAGAGAAACAAGGACAAACCTCCATCTCAAACACAGCTGTATCTGCATCCTGGGTGCTACGACTGAGTGGTTCCTTTTGCATGAGAAGTAATGTGTAGTTGTCTCCCCCCAAAAACACATCATTAAGTGTTCCCTTAAATGAAGTGGAATAAGAGCTTCTAATTAGATGGGGTTTTTTTCTACGTGTGGGGAAGCGAGGCAGTCAGGCAGTAAGAAAGGCAAGGGAGGGAAGGAAGGAGGGAGGTGAGGCGGGGGGAGTCGTTGCTCAACAACTCCTATACCTCTTCTCCTCGCTCCCTTCTCCGCCCCTTCTCTAAGCCCCCTAACCCTGCCATCAGGCAGATATCTCTCTGTCATCCCTGGAATGCTGGAGATAACTATCGCCTCTCCACTGATACAAGGCCTCTCTCCTCTCACAGGCACAGCGCTGACCCCACTGTGCACATCCCTACCGTAGAGGGCGAGGTTGAAGTGGAGGGGGGGGGCAGAGACAAAGAGAGGGGAGGGGTGAGGGTGTAGGGGTTGGAGGTAAAACTTGTTTTTAACAGCCAGTTAGGCTATTTTACCTTTTAACCTAAAATATGGGCTGGAGCAAAGCCACCCTCCCCTTTCAGCCTCTCCCCTGGAGCCAAAGAAGAGTAGTTCATCCAGAAAGCAGAGGGAGGGAGGGGGGCCAGGCTGCCTGGTTACTGCCTTTTCTCCAGAGTCACTGCCTAGAACTCTGTTGGTCTTTTCACGAGATTATCATCTGCCAAGAACCTAAAAATTTAGCACCGGCTGAACAAACTATGCACATTATCAAAGGCTTTGGACTGAGCTAATTACTGGTGCAATTTACCTGCAGTCGGTGACAGCAATTATATCTTATTGTATCATAAACTGGGACTTTGATGATAACGCAGTGATTGTTTATGCCTCCAGGGATCTTGGTTTTGCTAATAACTTTCCTGTAGTTTTGCACACTGTCATGCACATGGATACAGAAAAGTGTTACTTTTACACAGATGTATGCATAAAAGGGCGTACGTCAGCTGAGACGGGACTCGGCTGTCTAAAGGGGGCTTTATTTGAGGAGGTAAAAAGATCCAAAGAAAAGAGATGGAATAAAGATGTATAAAAGAAAGGAGGCAGGCTCTTGCAGATGTCAGGACCCAATTTGCATGAATGGCAAAGGGCTAAATTGCAGGGGATGGGGGAGCTACCCTCCACCCCCACACCCCACTCTTTTTTGGGGGGAACTAAAAAGGGAGTTGTGATGCCCATGACTGCCCCTCACTCAGCAGACAGAGATCGGTGGCTAATGAAGGGCTTTGGGTCTCCACCAGACATTTCACACTCTCTGCCTCCCTGATAACTCCGCCCCGCACTGCCGAGGAAAACTGCCGCTGCTTTTGCCTCTCCAAATCGAATGGGGCTAATTGGTCTCACAGGTAATCTCACTTCATCTCTTGTTTCTTAATAAACAAATTTACAAACCAAGACAAAGTTAACAGCCCTAAACCCTTTCTCCTGTTCACTCAGACATTGTCCTCCTTTCCTCACTTACCAAAACAAGGTAAACATGAAGCTGGTTAAAACTAGATATACTGATAGTACTCTTTCTATAATTCATCATTGTTACAATAGAGCACAGGGCCGGGTGCCCACAGAGAAGCACACCTAAATCCTAAGGTTTGATGCTGCATTAAATATTAAAGAATAGGTATTTCCCAAAAGCATGTGGGGCTATGCTGAATTAAAACAAGCAGGATCATTAGTAAAACAAGCTGCTTCCACACTATTTTGCTTCCTGAAATTTTTCTTTGTTGCTCTATGAAATGATAATGTAGCAAAAAAAAACCAGAAACAAAGAGACGAAACAGAGCGAAAGCAAGCAAAGAGTTGGAGAGTGCACAGACACATCATATGGATCCATCTGCTAGTGAAGAAATAGCTTCATAATCCCTGTTAGGAGCTATTGTATATCAAAGTCTTCTACCTAAACCACCAGAAAGAGCAGCTGCATGCGAGTTGCCAGGTATAACAGAGTGTGGTTTCGTGATTCAGAACAGCTTACACTGTTTGAGGCGATGTATTATAACAGCATCAGCAGTGATTCTCTACCCTCAATTACAATTTAAAACCAAACAAACAAACTCACTGTTTTTATACTAACAGCGGAGGAAGCCTTGGATTTATTACAGACATCTTTGCCGCACCTGATGGACAGTGGCATCAAAGTCGAGTTTAACAGAAACGGTGGTTTCTGCATGGAGCTTAGGAGGAGGTGGGTGAGGGGGGGGTTTGGTAGAGTAAATGGATTAAAAGGTTTATAAATCAACAAGTCAACCATCAGATTGTAGCCTCTGCTCAGCAGCCCTCTCATCAGACAAATGCCATGAAGTTTTTTTTTTTTTTTTTCCTCCTTGCTCTCTTTTTTCACACAAATGTCCTGGAGGCAGGGAACAAAGCGAGCAGAACTGATTACTGCACTGTTGCCCCGCTCCGCCAGTCTAAACTCTGTTTGGCTTCCTAATGAGCTCACTAAAAACCCAATTCATCACCCATAACCCCTTCTCAACCTGCCTTGAAATCCCCCATTATGGGGAGTCAAGGACAGTCCGTTTACAGGCTTTGGGCTAGGGTCAAGGGCTGCGAAGGGTGGATGGCAGGGGCCGAGGCAACAGTGCGGCCAAGGTTATTTTGACACATGGGATACTTCCTTTGTGGCTCGACTGTCCCCCAGTATCTAAATGTGTTCACCATACGCCATTGATTTCCTTCAAAACAATCTTCCTCCTTTGATTGCAGTGCTCCATTGGTTTTATAGGCTAAAAAATATTTGTTTTTACTTTTTTTTAACGCCTAACACGACCTCCCCCTTCACTTTTGCCCCTCCCCTCTTTTGCAACACCAGCGGTGTCCCAGACTGAGTGGAGGAATGTCCGGCTTGATGGCTGCAGCAGCGGGAATGTCCCGTTCCAGTCAGCTTTCGCACCAGAGATTTCAAGTTTAATACCCCTTCGTCCCATCCCCGCAAAGACAGGAATTTGGTGGGAAGGGAATGTAGCAGCATGGGGGGGGGTGAGAGGAGAGGGGCAGTCAGAGGGGTGGAGTACAGTTGGCCTGTTAAAGACGGAGTGAGGGGCAACGAAAGAGGGCATGAGGGAGGAAAAAGGAGAGAATGTTGTAGGTAGATGACAACCTGAGAAGGTAGGAGATGGAAAGGAGAGAAGGGAGGGAGGGAAAATGTCTTGATGAGGAGGTGTAGTATAGGAGCTGGGTGTTGGTTGGGAGGGAGGGTGTGGGGGGGATCAGAAACGGCGGAGGAGGAGGAGGACAGAAGAGGGCTGGGGTAAACTCCCACAGTTCCTCATTACATAGAGTTGAAATGAGCCTCCTGACACCTGAGCTGTAACCAAGAGATTACAGAATTGATGAATCCTTGGTTTAAAATGCAGCTGTTTTATTCTGCTTTAGTAATTAATTCTTTTTCCGATAGTGTATTGATTAAGCGTAGCCCCTGATAAAGTTCAAACTGAGAGAGATCCCTCCGGGGCTTTGCCTTGGCCTGCTCTGGAGAGTCAATGAAAACTTCCTCCCTCCACCTGCATCTCTCTCTGCCTCTGTCAGCGCAGTTTACCCTCATAAATTAGTCAGATCTGTGAGGAGTGTGGATCTTACTCGGTTGATACTTGCTTTGTCTGCCCTCCTGCTGATACACGTCCCTGTTATTTTTAAACCACCACACCTACACAAATGCAGATGCCCTTATTGAGAGAGTCCATGTTTCACAAGTTACCAAAACATTAATTTGGCATACTGAGATGACGAATGTGCTCATGGATACGGCTCTTTCACCTCGCTGCTGATCCCTCCGCTTCCTTCTCCCTCCTCCCCCGCTCCCATTCTCACCCCTAACAGGGAATCATAGCATACAGAACGAGAGCATCTCCTTTCACAAAACTACTCTTTCATTCTTTTTATCGCTGCATTTTTTTTTCCATACAGCTGTGAGTGAAAAGTCTGATCAACAGAGGGTAGAGCAGGTCTCTCCGGGGAGCCAACTAGCAGAGAAATCAGATACAGCTTTACAAGAGAGTCAGCCGCTCATGTCTTGTCAAGACCCCTCACCTACCAGCTCCTTTACAAGTCAATAACCAGGGCCCAGTGTCCTCCGCTGGGCCTTGGCACACATTCACCTCTTTCTATAGGAAGGAGAGGCGGGGGAGAGCCCACAGTGCTGGGTTCCATGGTGTAATGCTACATTATTCTGTATGATATCATGGAAATAATGTTGCATTTCTACTATGAAAATACTCCTGGAATACGTTTCCACACTCCTCGCTGTGATGGGACACTAAATCACCACATTTATGCCCAGCGCACAACATGAAGTCCTCTTGACATCCCTGTAATGCATAGTGACAAATAATTGGTGACGCCATGAAGACAGAAGAGCCAGTTAAAAGCCTTTTTCAATATTAAAAACTAATGAAAGAGTGAATGAATTATGAAGGAAGAAGGGAAAAATATAATTAGAAGGTGGAAGTAGTGCTTAATACATTTACTCGAGACTATTTCCTTTCGTTAATGGGACTGCAGCATGCAGGGAGGGGGCTTTGACGAGGCTAGTATTGACTGTCCGCCCTGCTCCTTAAGGTAAATCCAGCAGGTCATTTCATTAAGGCCCAATTCCATGGCACTAATTTTGATTTTAGGGGCTTGACAGCTGTTGGCAGTGGAAATTGCTATGGCAAGAACAGTGAGAGAGGAGCCTATTACTGCTGTGAAAAATACAAATTGCAAAGCCTTGGCTCAAATTACTGCCACTCTGCCTCCCTGACCCACCAAAACTCGTATTTCATCACACCCTGGACCGTACCTTTTGATTAGCTGCATGGGAAAGGGGGAGTAAGAGCACACAGCAATCTATTTTGGAATAAGGGTGCAATTTGACAAAATACAGAGGAACAAATGCACAAACATGCCTCGTGACAATTATATTTGGTGATAAAAAAAAATAAAAATACAGCCCTGCAATAGCCACCACGATTAAAAAGTTTGATTAGCTACAAACATGTATTGAGGGTATAAATGATACTGATGTTAAATTGAACTGCATTGATTTCAAGGGTGTTCCTAATATTTTGTCCATGTCAATGACACATGGATACAATGTAATGTAAATTACTGCCTAAAAAAAGACTTGAATCGACACCTTTGTAACATCGTCATTCCATGATTTTACAAATGCGTGGTTGCATTACAGTTTAAGTGGTTCCTGTTTTGTTTTTTTTAATTTTCCTAAAGATGTTTTCAATTGTCCCTCATCATGTTGGTTGCTGTTGGTTGGTCTAGCAGTGTGATGGACCTGACTCTCAATGTGAGCTCTTAATCGCCTCGCCTTGCAAGTTAATATGCAGCATTAAAGTTCCAGAAGGAAGAAAAAAAGCTCTTCCTCTGATGCTATTAATTAGCAGTGCTCTATAGCTCTCAGCTTTTTGAAGCTCTCCATCTCCTTTTGTTTCTCCCTCTCTTCTTTTCTTTCTTTTTTTTTTGTGCGGCCTTCGTTATTGACTTTTCAATTTTCCCCTCACATCCACCCCCTTGCACCAGCAGTAGCACCAGTGCTTCTGCGGCAGTGCCCAGCCCAACAATACCCCCAAGCCCACTCTCCGAGACGCTGGCTGGGGAGCCCTGAAAGCTGGGCCAGCCCTACAGCTCCCACCAGCCCACCACTCTCTCCCTGCGAGACCAAAATCAAAGAGAAAGGCCCTTAAAATATAACCATGGGTATAATGAGGGTGCTCCAAAGAACAATAAGCATATACACCAAAGCAGAGAAGAGAGTAGGAGTACAAAAGAACGAGAGGAAACTATAGGAATGCTGGTCTGAAAGTGTTCTTGAGAAGTGAACAACAGAGAGTGGATGAGAAACAAAAACCAAATGATACTGTGCTGTGGGAGAGAGGCCAAAGGGCCACAGCCAGTGGTGATGGTAGCCGGGGCCACGCATCTATCCAACCATGTATCTGAACCCAAAACAACAAGGGGGTCTGCCGCATGCCTCTGGAGCCGAAGGAAGCCGAAGGGAGCCAAAGGGAGCACGACTAATTTCTGCACAACAATGGGCCTGGATGGGCGCCCACACAATGGCAGGTGCTTTGAATAGCAGCAGGGCCCTTGCAGCAGGGATCTTCTCCTCTCTCACTCCGAAGGGCTTGGGCTCTGGCTTGTGTAACCTCTCATTTTCAACCGGGCTTCCTTTTGACTCATAAAGGATGAAAATGATCTCATGGGGGGCCAAAGGAGTAAGAGACAGCCAGGCCTGTGAGGCACGATTCACACCAAGTCCATCTGTGTTTTCTGTAGTTATTATCTGCCTCCTACTTCCTTCTCTCTCTCCTTTTCTGTCTGTCTTCCTTATCACTCTTTTCTCTCCTTCCAATTCTCTCCATGTTTTTTTTCCCCACCTCATTCTCGTTTTTTTTTTTCCTCCATCGACTGTTTGTGTGTTGTGTTGTTGTTTTTTCTGTGAGAGGTTGTGTTTGTTGTGCTGCTGCTGCTGCTGCTGCTGCTGGGCTGTCCTGTAGGCCATGATGCAGTGGTAAAGGCAGTTTTCCCCCCACCTTAAGAGCATTCTTTCCGGGGTCACAAGGTCAGGCTTCACAGATGTCTCCTGCAGACACTCAGTTGTCTAAGGACTGCATCCCTGGGAGTAAGCATTTGTACTAAACAATGCAGCTTTTCCCCCCTCACTTTGGAAAATGTTAAATGTTTTTTTCTTTTTTGTCTCATTTTTTTCTACCTCTCTGTTTTCATTGTTTTGTTTTTCAAAGAAGCTATAGTGTGAGTGCAATTTTTCCAAGGTGGAGGTTTTTGTGTTTACATAATGAAAGAAAGCACTGGTTATCACAAGATAGTACTGCTCGCTGGCTGCTTTCATTCTTTTAAACACTCCCCGTCTCCCTAAGTTTCCTCCAATTGTTCTAATGGGGCCTTAGTCATCCCTGCCTGATGGCGGAGGGAAAGATGCTTTTAAAGGGCTTTTTCTTCGCTCAGTTTGTGTTGCCAGGAGAGAAAAATGAAAACATGTAGTAGGCTAACTGTCCTGAAATACACACTGAGAGACAGATACAAGAAGCCCTTGAGTAAGCAGGGCAGAAGCCAAACAAAGAGCAACCCTAAATGAACAGAAAGACAATATTTGAACTAGAACATCTCTGTGTAGCCTCAATCTCAACAAAAATTGTAGAGGAGAGAATTCCTGAGCCAAACGGCTTTCATTAAAGGGAAATCAGCTTCTGCTTTTTTAGGGGGCGGAGGGTAACACTGGTAAAAGAGAAGAGATTGCAGCATTTAACATGCAAGTTCTGCCTCAGAACATGGAAAAGTGTGTAATTGGAACAACATTTTCAAAATCCAGGCACTGAGCTGTGCTTGAATATCTCACCCCCTTTTCATCTCGCTTTCCCTTGTTCCTTTTTCTCTTCCTTCGTTTGATATGGTGCTCTCGCTTCCCCCTCCAAACATCTCCTCTGTATTCTGCAAATTGATAACCCTCTAAATGAATTATGGTAAATGCATAATGAAGGTTTTCTCAGCTTCAGCCCTGCAGCCAGCCAGGATGGAGCATCTCGTTTGGCATGTTTGATTCGTTTTGTTGCGCATTTAGCCCCAGTGTTCCTTCAGAGTGTTCACTGCTTGGGGCATGTAAATAAGAAATTATCCTTGCTGACTAACATGGCTAATACCTCCTCTGGGGTAATCAGAAATTATTAGATGCTCTCTCCCAATAAACATTAGGGCTCGTGGCACTAACCACTGTCAAATCGCTCACCTCCGCCTGTTCCCCAATAGCCATAAAATGGGTGAACAAAAGTGATCAGGTGTGGAAAAAGCACTCTGGCTATGTGGAAACTGAGAGACCGCGGGACTGCTATTATGCCTAAAAAAGCAGCCCTTAGCTTTAAGAGTCATTAAAGCATGTACTAGAGTGGGAATCAGACTAGAAAATGAGCTTATCTTGCATAATGCCCTCAAAAGCTTTGCATAAACGTGAAAGATGTGCGCGTGAAAATCAGCAGCAGAGAGGAAGAACTCGGATTGTAACACACTTCCTTTATCATCCGCCCACTCTCTTGGACGGTGGCAGCATGGTTAAAGCACTACCTGTAGGGTATAGCTGCTCCGCTCAGTTCCAAATATGCTCCAGTGTGTAAGCCCCGGTTTACACAAATGAAAACCACACAGCAAGTGAACACGCCACGGCTGGCCTTGCTAAGCCACTCTACCCAACCGCGTGCTGTCTTTTGGGAGGGACCGTCGCTGTGATGTGGGGTTCGGACATTAGGGGGAGGAGAACTGGGAGGGGTGGGGGTGGTGGAAGAGATTAAAGAGCCAAGGGAGGCAGAAGAAAGGAAAGAAAGTAAAAGAGCACAAGGCCCATTGGTCAAACACAAAGGGCCAGAGAGGGAAAGGACATTTGAAGTCGGGGTTAAACTCCAAATAAGCACACCTTAAACGGGGCTGTGTAAGCTGGCAGTCAGGGTTTTTGGAGTTTCCCTGCAGGTGTGCCTTTGACAGACTTGGCCTCCGTAACCCCGCTCTGATCTAGAGTGGGGCCCGGGGTTGGGCACAGAAGAAACCGGTGGCATCTTGCTGCCTCTGCCTCCCCATTCTATGTCTATTACATTCGCACACGCATGCTTACACTCTCTGTAAACACACACACACACGAACAAACACACCGCCAGACAAGGGGAAAACAAATCTGGTGAGGACTAGAGCAATTGGATTATCACCTCTTAAGGGTGACTTCTAGGCTGACCCCCTTCAGGCTAGTTTGCTGAAACAAGACGGAAAATTTCCTGGGAAAACACTCTCCCTTTAAAAGAACCGAGCCGCTGTCGTCCTTGTGAAAATACAGCGGCGGCAGCATTAATGGACGTGGAAATGCCCTTTGGGGCACATGCTCAAATCCCTTTTAGCCATATTACATCAGACCCCTGTGCACTCCTCATCATCACTACATACACTAGAGTAATCAGCAGCAGAACATGGGTGTGTAAACCCACAGTATAATGAACTGATACAACAGCGCTGCACTCTGTCTTTGTTTTTGGCCCATGCCTTTGGGTAGAAGAGAGAGAAAGTCACTCCCCGCCTTTTACTGTAGTTCAATCATGATTACTTCCCTGCAACAGTTTCCTTTCTGCTTTTTAATTATGCTCAGCTCACATCCAGATAAGCTGGTCTTCATCTACTTCTCAGAGAAAGACAGAAGGAGGAAAAAAAAGGGAAGAAAGAAAGAAAGAAAGAAAAAACATTTCCCTCAAGCTTTCCCTTAATGGCGCAAAACAGACATTCTCCTCAGCTGCTGTCAGAATAATCTGGGTAATTTTTTCCCTATGTTCTCCAAACATTAGTTTGCACATTAGGCTGACCCAGTTAATGCGCCTTTCCTGCTGTGTAGGACCCAGTTCCTGGCCAAGCTGGGCCAGGCTGGGTTGGGCCAGGTCGCGCCAGGGGCCTGTTCATGATTATGGACCAGAGGGACCGGGCCCCAGTCAGAGCCGAGGCAGAGGGTAGAGGGTAGAGGGAGAAAGAGAGGAGGGGGGAAAGGAGACGATGAGAGGAAGAGCGGGAAAGTGTGGATGGAGGGGCAGAGTGGTGGTGATGTTGTGGGTATAGGACTGTTACTGGAATAGGAGTTGACTCTAATGGGAACCCTCATCCTTTTACAGTTCCTTTTCATTTGTTTTTTTCTTGTGTTTTCTCTCCCTCTCTCCCTCTCATGATCTATAGACTCGTAAGAACGTAGCACAGGGTCAGAAGAAAGACAGAGACAGAAAAAAGGAAGAGAGAGAGAGCGGAAGGGAGGAAGGAAGGAGGGAGCTGAGGGAGCTGATCATTCTCTTTAATCACATTTTGGATGAGGGCCAGGTAGTCTGCGGTGCTGAGAGCGAGACAGAGAGGGGTGAGTGAGGAGAGGAGTGTGAGGGAGACAGCGCGAGAGGAAAGGAGCGGAGAGGGGAGAGGGGGGGCCTGGGAGAAAGAGAGATGGAGGAATAAATGGAATGAAAGAGAAAGAGAGAAAGAGAAAGGGAGGATGAGAAAGGGACTTATGGAGAGTGGGGATGAGCCTGAGAGCGGAGCCCCTCGAAACAGCCTGAAGTGCAGCAGCGCTTAAGCAAGGGTGCACATATGTCCACACACACCAGGTCTATGTGTGTGTGTGTATGCAGGGGGTAGGAGTGACAGCCGTTCCCGTAAATGCCTGCGAATGCTGAATCCAGCAAGAATCTGGTGTTAGAGCAGAGGCAGGGAGAAATCCATTTTAAAACTATGTGCATTAACTATACTTTTCCCTATAGATTAAGCACTCCACATGAATAATTTAGCCTCTCTTATGCTAATGGGATCATGAAAGTATCCCCTCCGTACCGTGTTTTCTCCTCCTCCACTGCAACTCTTCTCAGCTTTCAACAATAGCCCTACCCCTTCCCAACAAACCATCACAGACAGACACACTGTGCTGCTTTCACAACGGGCTACCTGACTAACATGGAGCTGACATGTAGTGACAAGGCGAAAAAAATTGCACACGGTAGCCTGTTGAGAAACACCGTGGCATTGTTATCCTCCATAAACACTTTTCCATTGGAAGTGCAGCTTGCTTCCACTTGTTGTCACTGATGGCGAGATATTGCAAGGTACAGGTCGACTACAGTACGCGCTACGGGCCACAGTTGGTTTAATGTTTACGCGAGCGCTGTTGCTGCCGAGCTGGTTTTGTCCGAGGCGGACCGCACTTTCTGATTGCTTCAACTGTGGTTCTCTGTGTTTTCTTTTGAGGGGGGGAAGTGGACATATCCTGTGTGTTTATGTGTTTCTTTGGCCTTTTTTGTTTCGCCCCTCTGCCATCGCACACTAAAATATACCCCGTGCCCGCGTTTACAACACATACACACCCTTGTTGCTTCAGCATTGTGTTTGCGGTGCGGTGAGGTGGGGGCACTGTGTAAAAATTATCAGTGCTCCAACAGCTGGGAGTGAGAGCCATGAAACAGCAGGGCTTGGGTCTGCTTTATTGTTTATCTGTTGTTTATAGGCCAGTGTTCAGCTTTAATTACTACACTAAATTAAACTCTAACAGGCACTTAGAGGGAACCAGCTAACGCGTGCACATGCATGCTCACACACAAACACACACACGTATTTTAAACACACCGACACACCTCGCTGATCACTCCAGAGCCGGGGTATAAGCTACTAAAATGCAACAAGACTTCCATCTTGCGTTTAACAGAAATCGTGGGGGTTTTTTCTGTTATGTTGTGGTTTCATGTTTTTTTTTTCTTCCTCTCGTTGTTTATGTTTGGGTCTTTCTGAGCCCTAATTGTGGCTGTTAAAAAAAACAAAAGCAAAGGTGTGGAAACTGCCAGATTCAACAGGCTGAGTTCATGCTGGGGAGGGGAAGGAGAGGGGGGGCAGAGTGTTGTGTCCCCACCAGGAATGACCCCACTCTGGTGAGCTCAACCACAAAGACCTTGCTGAGTGGGGCCCCCAGCCAGGGCCAAGGGGAGCTCCCCACACTCCTCACGCATACACACAAACACCCACACACAAATGTACCACAACTCCATCAAGCTCAGCATGCTCCCTTGGAGCCGAACACTCAAGCTATCCCTCTCTTCCTCCCTTTCTCTCCATCTCTGCCTCTCTCGCTCTCTCTGGGGAGTCCGTCTATCCGCAGAGCGTGGGGATTGTTCAATTGCTGAGAAAATGTACAAAATGCTTTCTCCTCTCTTCTGTTGAGCCCTTTCCATCTACAGTAGAATCAGGGAATTGTACAGAAAGCCCCTTTGCTCACCCACTCAAGATGTCAATGTGGATTTGGGCTTCATGCATAGCTAATAATTACAAGTGTGGACTGGAGCTGAAGCCTGCACACACACTCACTCAGACACGCACATATGCATGCACAGTGCGGAGGGGCAGAGCATTACCTACCATGCTGAATCAGTGTTGGGGATTTACCTTTCATGACTGCATGCATTAGACTCTACTGTGTTTGGTGTGCGGAGGATTTCTTCGCGCTGCTCCATCGCACTTTTGGGTGTTTAACATATTACGGACACCTGCTTGGAAGCGAGCGCTATCTGAAGGCACGCACATTTATCAAGTTTAACTCCCTGCAACTGATGTTTTTTGATGTTTGTAGATAAGCTTGGAGGAGCTCCAGAGGACTGTTAATCAAAATGATGTGCAACGCAGAAGCCAATGAAGTTATTGTGTGTTACCTTCTGAACCGTCTCCCCTTAACCGCTGATATTTGTTTATCCAGCCAGAACATAGGGAGTCACTCTCTAAAAGTCAGTAGGTGAGAGTGCAGAATTTGCCCCAAGGGCGATAATTCATATTTTACTTTTTTGGAGGGAAATTCTGAGAAAAAGAGAAGAAAAAAAATGTCTGTTAAGTACAGCAGGAGGGGAGAGGTTACAGATCTGACTATTGTACTGAAACCTCTTTCATATGTGTCTGAACCTTAACTGGCAATCTTTACTGACAGCTATGAGCATGCTTCACCTTGGTTTACTGCTTGACAATAAATTATTCCACAAGAGGGGCAATACATATTTGCGCACTTGTTAAATTGTTTTTTGGCACCGGTTCAGAACAACGCTCGGCGCTGAGATACAAGCTGAAGACTGTGGAAGTGTATTCTGTCCACAGAGAGGGATGCATCACTGGACATACAAGTATTTTTTTTTATATATATATATAAATAAAGTGCATGCTATTGAACTTTATTCTATTGTACATCCCCTAACATCAGCCAAAGGCAAAGAGAAAGGAAGAAACAAGTTAAAAGTTTTTACTCCTCAAGACAGTTTGACTTGGCCACTGTCAGAAATGCTTCACCACTTCTGGAAGAAATGGACTGGAGTCACATACTCAACACATAGATGCTTCTGGATCAATTTTCGAGGTAAATGTTTTTCAAGCCACAGGCACACACACAACACACCTTTCAAGATGGAAAAATGGGGGAAGAAAGTTGATGTTTTTCTTGGCAGCTGAAGTCAAAAAGCGCTGTTGGTCTCACGCACTCTCCTCTCTCTTTTCTCCTCGCTCTCAATCTCTCCCCATCTATCCTGCCGTCCTCAACTGATCCACATCGTCACCCCTTTTAACAGGGGCCAAGCTGTTAAAGACCCCATTACTGAAGTGAAGCACACATTTCACATTTTCTCTGCGGACTTGAGAGTGTGGACTACAAATTTTATGTGGAAATGTATTGAGATAGGAGGCGAGTTCATGCGTGGAGTGGAGCGGGAGTGGAGGAGAGGAGGAGAGGAGGGAAAAGGTGGAGAGGTTGGGGAGGGAAGGCTCTGTCAGAATGGAAGGGCCAGAGTCGGGGAGTCAGCGAGCGCTTCAAGCGTTAACGTAATTGCAAGAATGTGAAAAATGAGGCGGCAGGGCTCCCGAGCGGAGCGAAAGGTCAGAGCATGCCTCACACAAAACAACTGGCTGGAGGACGGCCTCATTAGACCATTAAATCAGCTGCCCTCTCTCTTTCTTTCTCCTTTTTCTCGCTCTGCCTACTCTTTCACCTTCTCCACTCTTGAACCTCTGTACTTCAGTAGCTCTTCTTTTTAATCTCTGATTCCATCCCATGCATTGCTTACTTTGCCGTTACCCATGAGGGGGGCAGGTCTAGCGTTTAGCACTCTTCAGCGTTAGGTCAGGTTCTGGCCCTGATCTAGTCCTGAGTCCGTATTGGCCCGGTGCGCGGTGCTGTACCGTAACTGTCTTTGGCCCATATTGATCCGCTGTTACTGGATACGGTGGGGAGAGGAGTCGATAAGT
Organism: Decapterus maruadsi; assembly: GCA_030347415.2. Taxonomy (NCBI): domain Eukaryota; kingdom Metazoa; phylum Chordata; class Actinopteri; order Carangiformes; family Carangidae; genus Decapterus; species Decapterus maruadsi. The sequence continues at coordinate 16,198,976 of CM064887.1, read as the reverse complement.
GCTCTGTGGATTACAGGTCACTTGTACTTATGTGTGTAAGATAATCAATAGGCAGTGCATTTCTTTCTCTCATCCTCCCCCCCTCACCCTACCGCACCCCGCCTCCCCTCCCTCTTTCTCTCTGTTGTTCCTGCAGTCTTCATCTCCCATGCTGCTTACAATTGCACAGAGGAGTGAAATAGAGTGTCAGTGTTTTTATCTAATGTCATTACTTCATAACATATCGGGAAATCCATCATCTCATTTACTGCAATTGATCGTATTTTTCTTTTTTCTTAAATGTTTAGAGTAAGCCCAGTGTCCTTGCCTTGCAGGAGTCTGTTCTGTGTCCGTCGCTGCACTCCACTTCTGTTTCCCTACCAGGATCAATTAAGTTTCCCATTTTTTACGAGGCATTCCTTCATTCTGCTTCAACAGACGCATCCTGTTGCTCGGGCCAAGGCCTAACTATCAACGTCTTCCTGACATCAGCCTGTGATCCGACCTGACACAGCCGACCGCAGAGGTCTGTTGCGGCCCTCGCTCTGTGGTCAGTGTAATGCCTCAGAAGCTGCGACTGCCGCTTTCTTGTCTAAAGAGGAGAAGACGATTTAAACGGCCCCACCACAGACGGCGCATCCCATCGATTCATTTGATCGCCTATTGGCAAAACGATAGCCTCGGAACGGGCGACGGCAAAGCGGCTGCACTCTGCGAGAGAGCCGGCGTAAGCGTGTGCGAGGGTGTTTGGGCGCGTTTGTGTGGAGAGGGTGTGATGAAATTTCATGCAAAACCCTGGACACTGCCAGAGGGCACGCACAGATACAGAAAGACCCACAAAAAACAACCACTCACACATACACACACTCTGCCGCCAGTGAAAGGAGATCTTGGTGCATTCAAAACAAGACAGGAAAGGCCAAGAGCTCATCATCTGTTCTCTTAGTTCAGGCAGCAGTTGCATTTAATAAACAATTTGAAACCTCACGACGTGTTGATGTTTTGGCCTCACCTCTAAATTCCGCTAAAAGCGTCTGCTGTTTGAACACTTGCATGTCAAAATTCAAACAGACCATGACAAAAATACAAGGCAGATAGCTGTGACTTACGCACACTATCTGTAACAAATTCAAATGCATTTGTTTTGAAATGCATTATTGCAGCTTGGCAGGTCGCGTACTAGATAACACAAGGCTCTCTGAGACATAATTAGGGGCTGTTGTGCAAGAGCAAAGTTAATATGGTCTAAATGCAAGCAAGAACTGGCAGAAATATACTATTAATCACCAGCTTTTGTTCAGCTCTCTAAATAGCAATGTTTTGGAAAGCCCTATACGAGGCTGCTGCATTACAGTGGCTGCTGCTTATATTTGCACGAGAGTGTAACAGTGGATAAGCGTGTACATTTTTAGGTGTGACTATGTGTTTACATGGACGCCAGTCAAAAAATGGGATAATCCAATGTGGAAGAGGAAGAACTGCTGTGTTTGTGCGTAGAGATGTGCCATCTATTCACTGTAGATCTCACATTAGACAGGGTTAAAGTGAGGTGTTGGCAACCCCTCTCATGCATGAAGATTAATATGTCCTGCATGGATCCGTGCCTGCCTCCATGCGTGTTTATGTGCTAGTGCTTGAGTGCACAAGTGCATATATGTATATACGTTTGTGTGTCTGGTCTGCGCTGGCTCACCTTGTTCGCTGCTGTTGTCACCGCTCTGCGAAGCGTGTCCCCCGCTGGAGGGCCCCGGTGTGCCGGCCGAGTGTGTGGAGGTGGCGTCATCGTGGTCTCTCCAGGAAGCTGGGTTCTGAGGTTTGAAGAGAGAGAAAGCGAGCGTGGGATCCATCCATCCATCCGTGCATCCATCCACATTCCCCGTCCAAACCGCAAACCAGGAGCAGAGAGAGCAGGAAGGAGGGAGTGTGGAGGGGGGGGGAGACGCAGAAAGACAGAGAGAGAGAGACAGAGAGAACATATGAGTGTGCTGGAAACGTGAGAGTGACATCTGTAAGAGTCTACAGGCACTGTGAGGGTCCTTGGCCTGCTTACATTCTCCTGGCAAGTCAAAGAGCCCCACTGCCTATTTTCCCAGCTAGCAGACAATCAGTGATGCCACTATAATAATAGATGAACAGAAAGGAGCGAATGCACTAAAGCAGCTGGCAATAAGTCAAAACACTGTAATCAAAGTGTTTCATTAATGCATGAGAGCAAAACGCAGCACTGTTAATGTGGCGTTTGATTTTGAACGTTGCGAGGAGAGCACTTGTGAGTGATTTTCTAAACACATATGGCAGAGCCCAGTGGAGTTCGTTTATACGATACCAATTGAGACTTCCGTGTCAAGTGAGAAATATAGAGGTAAAAAGTCCAAACACACCACAGCCACCATTAATCATTACCACTGTCAGAAATGAAAATAAGATATGACAGTGATTCTCCTGCTAATCTGCCAAAAATGTGTCCACGCCCACACTGTCACACACACACACACACACACACGCCCACAGAGCCTCGCAGACATACACTTACGCACACATGCTAATGACATAATAGAGCAAGAAGTATAAACACATATGCACACACACTCACTTTTCTATATACAAACACATGCTGAAAAGAGTGTTAAATCTCAGTTGGCCAACTTCAAAGAGATGTCCATAAACAAATTCATAGCTTTTAAGGCAACCTTCTTTTCTCCTTCCCTCCAAACATTTCATTTTCTCTCATCCTCCCCTCTTTTCCTGGTCATTCCCACTGCCCTGTCGGTGCACACAGGGAAACAGGATTTTCTACTGTACAGGAAAGGCTTTATCAGTGCCACATGAAGGCAGGCTGGAGGTGGAATTTCCTCTGCCATTCAGGCAATAGAGGGACAGACCGATCACGTCATTTACTACACTGGCGGCCCCGCGAACGCACGACGGGGGCTGAGTCGAATCAACGCTCCAAATAGCCTCTCTCGCACAAGAGTTGATACGGCTCCATATCGCACACAACCCCCAGCTAGTCTTTCCCAATTTAACATGTCACCTGAGCATGATGACAAAATGTTGGCAAACGTGAGCCCGACGTTGTCCGGGGCCCGAGAGAGAGAGGCAGCCCCTTGTGCAGGGCCCAAGCCAAACAAACACAGGCCTGCACCAAGGCTTCCCACAAACCTCAACCCACTTCTCAGTTCCCGCTAGGGTTTTTTTTTTCCCTTCCTCAAACACACACAAACACACACATATACATACGAAAGCGGAGGGAAAATGTACACGCCACAGAATATTCCAAGAAAGAGACCGTTTTTACCATTTTGTCTAACTTCAGTAGTGCTCCTGATGAACTTCTTTTCCCTCAGCTGCAGCCAGAGAGGAGCCTGCCTGCCTTGCCTGCTTTGTTGCTCCAGTCAGAGTGAGTTGTACTGGAGGAGGACAGACAGGATAGGGCCTGGAGACTAGTGGAGGTTTGCAGGGATACAGAGGCTATAAGACAAGCGGCTGCTGAGGCTCCCCTGGGTGCACAGTCCTGATGTGCTGCTGCTTGTTCTGCTGTGGAGGCGAGACTGCTGCTATGCCTGTGAGCGAGGCCCTTTTATCTGCTAAGTTTTTTGGGGAAGGAGGGCTGTTTTCTTAAACAGCTCCGAGCTGAAAACAGCAGACAGAAACACACAAGGCCCTTCAGACCCTCCGCTCCACTCAAGGTCCTCTCAGCGTCAGCTGTTCGCCGAATGGCAATCAGATAAAGAGCTTGGAGAATTACTCAGAAGAGGGGCAAGAAGACAGGGCGAACAATAGCCCATGCGTGGGTTTTAGCCCTCCAGAGTGAGCGGAGGTAAAAGTGTCCCTGCTCTGAGAGGGATGGTGTGCGTGATCAACACATGGCGTACTTCACGTGAGCAGGGTCTGATGTTGTAGTCGTTTTCTGTTATTCTCAGCGCAGCCCGGTCAGAGCTAAATCAATAATGTGGGAAAAAGCCCATCAAACCTCTCGCACACTCTAATTTTGTCTTTGTCATATGGAACATGGAGGGAAGGAGGTAAAAATCCCAAACTCCCTGAGAGCATAATGTATTTAAGCAGCGCTGAGCTCAGTGCACTCTGAACGGGCTGTTGTTGTTCCAAGAGAAGAAAATGACTGGCTTCTACTTCCTCACAATGAGACACCCACTGCCGGCAAGACGCGAGACAGACCTGAAAAACTATGCTTGCTGCTCTCGCACACTCTCGCTCTCTTGTTCTCCCTCTCTCTGTCTCTCTCTCTCCAACACTTGCCAGCTATGGCCACAGCATGGTTTTAATGCAACAGCTGAATCGATAGGACTTAATTTAGCTATCATTGCAGAGTAATGTGTCATTTTTAATGGCGCTGGCACTAAATTAAATTCAAAGACACCTCAGCTAATGGTGTTAAAGGGAATGATATTTTGCTGTGATTTGCTACCCTGTGGGTTTAATGGGCCTGTATGCAGGGATATAGATAAAGCTTTGTTAGGTCGGTTCTTGTAGGGCAAAAAGCAGACCGCAGCACTTTCCATGACCGAACAATAATAATGCAGTAGATAGCAGGAGACTAGTGAGTATTTTTAATGAAGTGCACATTTCACTCGTAATACCTGGAAGTCACCTCTCATTCATAACCCCCGTCTGCAAAAACAAGACAACAAATATCAAAACAACAGCGTTAACTTTCCGCGCGCGACGAGGCGACAAAAGCAACAGCCTTTCCTCCCTATGAATTATTTAGTGGGTCTCTCTGAGGTACGGAGTGTGCATCATCAGACACCGCGCTCGCACAACACAAACACACACAACCATTTTGTCACAACCCCCGTGGGTCTGATAAAGTTCAAACAAGTTGTAAAAAAAAATCATGTCACCCAAACAGTCTTCTTCAACCTACACAAGAAGTCCTCGGAAAAAAAAAAAAAAAAACACAGAGGAAGAAGCGAAAGAGGAAGAAAAAAAAGAAAAAGCCTCTAGCCCATGTGACTATTCCCTAAAGCTGGGCATAATTAGGAGTCAAACATGGTTCACTCCATGCTCTTCACTAATTGTGTTAAAGAGCAGTGTTACCAGGAGGAGGAGGAGGAGGAGGAGGAGGACGCTAGCGAGCAAGCAAACACACACACACAAGTGCAGCCGGGAACGCACGCACACACACAAACACACACACACAAACACAATAGGACTAGATAGAGAATAAGATACAAAAGAAGCATGGTCTCTAGGGGCAGCCTTTTCTGTTTGCTGGGGTTAGCAACTGGCGGCTGATAATACAAGTTGTAATTAATATAAAAGCAGGAGACAATATAGGGAGGAAGGCTTGTAGTGCAGCCAGGCCACAGGAGAGCAGGAGAATGCTGCTGTCTCCTCCGCTCCTGTCCCCTGTTTCTCATTTACAAACACCTGCCTGGCACAATCTCACTTCCCTCACTGCACTCTGCCTACATCCCTAGGAATTTCAAATAAAATTGATTTAGCGGCATCATTGAATTTCCCTCAAATTCCCCTGAAACCTGGAGGGAAGGGAAGATGTAGTAGCAGTGGAAGGTAGGCTGGGAGTGACTAGCCTTGCGTCTGTGTGTGTGTGTGCGTGCGTGTACTGTATGTTGTACTGCAAAAAAAAAGAAAAAAAAAAGAGCGGCTACAGGGATCCTGTGCTGAACATGAACAGAACCGCTGACACAACAGAAAACACACAAGGCCGTAAATCATAAAGCCAGCTGACATTTCAAGACGCATCTTGCCACATGGCATAAACAGAGAGAGAGAGAAAAAAAACTCCTCACACGTTTTTTTGTTGGGTTGAGAGTCTAATTATATACAGCCACTTTGGAAAAGTGTAGGTGCACCTCCATTGAGCAGCTGAGTATTTACAACACCCTCAATTATCCTGAATATAAAGAGTCCTTAATTCAGCAGCTAATAATTCACTTGAACGTGTTTTAACAGACGTGAGGGATTTAGTGATTGTATGGATGCTTGAAAACTTTCTCTGAGGCAAAAAACAAACGACCTTTTTTTTTTTTTTTTTTTACAGTTGTGAATGGCACATTACACGTGAAAATGTGTCTCCAGAAAGGAGAGATTATATTGAAAGAAAATCTGACGACTATTGTGATTCATTGGCTTGGCACACGTCAAAATGACACATCCAAAATATGAAATGGCATAAATATAAAACAGACAAGTCATTACAGATAATTCTACTTTCATTTATTCCCTATAAAAAAACACAACGATAAAATATGGGCTTTCAAATTAGTATGTAAATCTAGGTCTGTACTATAATCAACTGTACATGTTGTATTTCAATGCAAGTCAACATGCACGTATGTCATGGTCTTAAAATGAAGGCTGAGAGACTATTTTTCATCGCAGTCGTTTACAGCGTGCATGCCGTTAAAGGAAGGGGAGTGCAAGGGACGCAACAAGTGAGCCTCGCCTCTCTCCAGCCACGGTAGCGATGATTAGATATGCCTGCCAACGGGGCCCTGCCTCTGAACACTAATCAAATAGGAAATGTAAGGCCAGACATCCCACCATCACAAAACAATTGTGTGGATCAGACGGAGCGGTCCAAGTCAACGATGCACTGTTTTCACGAGAGAGAGAAGAGAGGAGGGGTGGGGGGGTGGGAGAGATCCAAACAGAGTATAGGTCCCCGAGGAGGAGAACAAAGCTAGTTGAATTAGAACACCTCCAGAACAGAGAAATTCCACGGTTCAGCAGGCCGGCTCGGCCCGAGGGCTCGCCGTCCACAGGCAGGAGAGCGGAGGCAGAGAGCTGCACGTTGCACCATGCAAACGGCGACGTACAGGAACGGGACATTACCGAGCAACCCGTCTCCACCGATACACAAAGTAAATCACTGCACGCGGCACAAGACGAACTATTGCATTACTTGACTGAACCTGTGACATCACCACATCTGACCAATGCTCTTCTACGCCTTGAGCCTGTACCAGAGGATCAAATGTAAACAGAAAGGTCCACCCCCCCCTTTCTCTCTCTGTCTTTTCCCCTTTCCAGCCATGCAAAGTCAAGATAAGCGACACCATAACCTCTATGGGAACTACTATCACTCCCTGAGGAAAGCTCTCCAAAACAAAGCAACTAGTCCTGCAAATGTTCGAGAAATTCTGTTTAACAAATCCAGAGCTATGAAGAAATTCAAAGGCAGTTTCCAAGGCATATAATGCATATGCATAGAGGAAATGAAAAGCCTTCAGTTAATATGTAAGCTGGAGTGAAGAAGCGGCACAATAGCACGAGAAGACACAAAGGCTAATTCATTAGAACAGATAATATTCAGACTCCGTTAATTCTATTTGCCTCCCTAATTGGATGTAGCACAGAAAAGACAGAAATTTTATTCATTAATTAAAAGACAAGAGAGCAAACCATTGACAGGCACACACACACTGTACCAACCATTTACAAATCTACACCGCACTGTTTTTTTTTTCCTTCCCTCTCCCCATCACCCTTCATGTGTAATACAACATCTTTTTTTTCTGTCTTTAAATGGGATGGGGTTGATCTTGCGGAGGGGCGATGAGTTAGGAAGCCCTGGGTGGGCTACATGTTTGAGATAGTCACCGAGAGCGAAGACGGGAAATCAACAGTGTCAGCAAGACCTCATCTCGCTCTCACTATACCATAATCCAATCATCTCTAAAACAATGCTGCATTCAAGTGTAAATAAAACTGCGCTTATTATGCTCCACTGTCAGGTATGAGAAGGGGGGGAGGAGGGGGGACAGAAAGAGGTAGGGAGGACACACACACACACACACACAAACACATACACACATAAAAACAAGCTCAATGGGCCGCCTCCTTCACAGTGAAGAGCCTCATCATCTCCAGAAAAACCAACTTTCACCAAATGAGATGTAGCCCAGGGCTATATATTAAAAATGCATATCAAAGCAAAGAAAAATGGACGTGAGAGATTCTAACTAAATAAATTAGCATATCTAACTATTAAACCGCCTTCCTCTCTGCATTGAGAGGCAAGGACAGAAATGAATAATAAAACACAGCCAAATACAAATGAATAAATACAATAAATAAATCAAGACAAGTAGGACAGAAATTGCTTTCCAAGCAGCGGTACAGTTTTGCAGCCAAATGCATTTTTTTGTGTGCGTTGTGTCCAATATTCAAAACACATTGTAGGCATATGAAGCTGGCTTCTTTTTTTTTTAATTAGACAGGGAAATTACAGCTGAAGAAGTTAACTATTTACTACAAGGCTTTCACATCATGAGTGCTGTTATGTACACATTTTAACCTCCATAGATTTGCCTTCTGCAAATATTATTTCTATCAAAGCACACACACAGCTCAAAAACCATACGTTGTGTTATTTATTAAAAATAATAACTGTAAGTTGAGTGTGTATGTTTCTATAATTGTGCTGTAGCCCTCCACTACTCAGCTCATTTCTCAGCTCAATAAGTAAACAAGGGAAAGAAAGAGAAAAAAAAAACCTTTTGCCTGCTTTTGTCAAATCCAGGCCAGCAGTTAGGTCGGCTATAATAAAAAGTTCATTGGTGCCACAAAAGTGAAATAAATCCCTCAAAACTTAAACACCTAATGAGGTGGTCAGTCCACAGGACTCCAAGATAAATGGCTTGTCACGCAGCCTTCTTTGTTTATTGCTGCCCCTGATTTGCTTTATTGGCATATCTAATTTTCTAATTATCAAAATATTTCTCACAAGTGGGACTGATGACAACGCTGGTGTCTGAGCACCGGAGGCACCGTTGGAAATTGGCTTGAGTATCAACCATCTGCCATGAAACTAAACAGGCTAGTTTATCTAATCTCTACAATATAAACAGCAGCATGCCTCATTTCTACACTTGTGTTGGAGGACCACAATATTGCCGTTCGGACCGTTTCTCAAACCCACGTCGGCATCTAAGGTCTAATTGGGTTTTAATTCACCTTGTGCAAGCGCGCTGCGTGGCGTGGCGTGAACGGGACGGGGCTTTCAAAGGGAATCCACCGCTATTAGGCCTATAGCCAGACCCAACAGATGCAGCGCAGTGACTCTGCATAACACTTAAATCTGCTTTAATTCCTAATAGGCTTGGCCCTTGTGCTGCACAGATATTAACTAGTCACTCTGTTGCACTAGTCGCTTCTCTTTTTCCCCCTCCTCCTCCTCCTCCTCCAACCCATCCAAACATTAGCTTTATCACATGCATGCAAGACGCAATAATTCACAGATATCAACTCAATAACACACTGTCAGCTCAATCCATATAGCGAGGAGAGTCTGTGTTTATTACGCCGAAAATGCACGATTTAAACCAAGGCATCGATCTTCAAATTTAAAGCTTCTGTACTTCAGGTGCATATAATTGAATTCAGCATTATGGAGCCTCCAGCCATAAAACGGGGAGCAGAGGAGAAAGCCACTGCAGAGCAAACCACACGGCAAATCAATACGAAACAATTAAACACATTAACATCAACAGCAATGGAGGGCCCTCCAGACGAGCCATCATATGCCTTGTGAACTTGACATTGATGGTAAGCCTTTAGCTCTGAGATCTATTTCAATAGGCTACCACTTTCTCCACCTCTGCAGCAAAAATCCACAGCTTTATACGCACAGGCCATATCCAGCTCCCACAGCCCCAAATAATAAAGCCCCTTTCTTTTTAAATATTGGCCTAAAGCTACAGCTTACCGCTGATACCCTGCTTTAACGTTAAACCTGCGTAACAGATAATTGCCTCACGTTCTTCTTCTTTTTTTTTCCTCCTCTTTTCAGCGTGCAACTCTCCCCATTATGCACGACAGCGATTTGCACACGCGCACGCGCACCCTTCCCCAACACACACTCGCTCAAACCCCGCGAGCACACAAGCACAAGTAGGGGACGCATTATGCACACATGACTGCCCCTAATCAAAAGACTAAAACAATAACTCAGTCTATTGTATCACATCTAGCTTCTGACCCCAGAACATCGATCGACAGATTTTCCTTGCAGAACAGAGCATGCTCTATTTACTGATGGCACAGCAGGGTCACACACACACATACACACACACTCAGCAGAGGATAAGTAGCCCAAAAGTTGGCATTAAAACAAATGTGATTATAATTTTTTACCACACTCGATTATTCACGTGCATTGTCTTTTTAAATTCCTGTCGACTCAGGTTTGCTCTACCACCAACAGAAACGCATGCATTCACGGACTAGAATAAAAAGCAAAGGAAAGCCCATAGCACATCACTTAGGAGGAATAGAACACAGCCTGTGTTACTTACGTGATCTGCAAGGTTGGTCGATGATCCCGAGAGTTCCTCGTGATCTGATTTCGAGCTGCCATCCCGTTCGTCGATTACTAGATCTATTGGCATTTTTCCTTTCAAACAACTGATGTACCGGTGGCAAAAATTGTCGCAGAGCTCGTGCACCTAGAGGCGGGAAAAAAAGGGAAGAAAACACCTTTTTGTCAGGATGGGGAAACGCTTCAGCCATGTCCAAGAATAACTCCAATTAAGGGGCATTATCGGCAGCGAGGAAACAATAGTGAAATTGTTGCAGTGCTTATTATTCTCAAGAGACTGGAGCAACAAGTTGAACGACACACACACACACACACACACAAAATATGGAATAATAATAATAATAATAAAGAGCATGCCGTAAGCTGGAGAAATAATGAGCAGCTGAAACTAAATCTGCGGATCAATAACAACGTGCAACGTGAGCAAAGGAAGCTCCAGCATATTTTATCAATATTCTCTGCAGCTGCACAAAGAGTTGTGAGTAATAAAATAGAATATTTTATGAAAATGAAAAAAAAATCTCCACATTTAAAATAATAATAATAGCCCATCTGTTACTAAACCTAGCCATGCACTGGATACTAATAATATCAGTTACATTAAAATACAGGCTATTTGTGCAGGCGGCGTCATGCGTTTGCCATAAGAACATAAAGATGTGCAATATTTACCTTTTCTAATTCCAAGAGGTGAAACCGTAATACTTGTATGGCTTGTATCATCTGGAAGTGAAGAAAATAAAACAAATTGATATCAGAATTTTTTTAGACATTTTTTTAAAAAACAGATATTAGGTAATCCGTCTGTCATATGGCCCTATGGAGTGAGTGCACCACAGCCAGGAATATTTTTGAAACTGTAAAAGCCCCAATCAGTGACTACACACACACATACACACTGGTCACAGCTGGGCCAGTTTAGATAGGAAGACTGAACAATGACAGCGACAAATGTGGTCACACAGCTTCACTTCAAAACTGATCTGACATCTGTGCGGAAGTTTAAATCATATGTTCACTTTATTTCGCTGTGCTGATGCTGCGGACACTCCACAGTCCATCCACCCCACCACCACCACCACCTCCTCCACAGAGAAGCCACCGCTACACAGCCCCACACACCTACACAGCCGCTACCGAGGCGGTTACACTGGGAGACAGAGACAGGGTCAAAGTGTGCGCTTACCAAATTGTCCAACTCTGGATTTGATGAAAATAAAGGTTTTTCTGCTCGGACCTAAAATAATACACCAAATGTCAAAGTTAGTTTGGCATGAAATGTGAAGGATGTATATGTGTGTGTGGGTGTGTGTGTTTGAAGTGTGTGTTGAATGTAACCTGATAATGCAACTTCAACATTTTCACTCATTTCGCAGAGAACACATACTACAATTGTTTTTATCATATCATAAGGAAAAAAAAGTTGTTGTTGCAAAAAAAATCATGAAGCAGGCAGAAAACTACATATGCCATGACGCAGCCACAAAATATATCATTGTGATTGGTATTTTTTTAAATATTGCAATTAAAAATTGACCTGTTTGGCAAAGACAGCAATGTCCTCATTGAAGGAGTCTGAGGAGCAAACGTCGCCGCCTGCTACGCCGGGCTCCCTCGGAGTACACGTCGCCAACTCGCACTTCTCAAAAACCAGTGCGAGCAGTGGGAATAAAGGGTGACTGCAAGAAGGGAAACACAGGCTGAGCACAAGCAGCACCACCGGCTCCACAAAGCCCACTGCAAAAAGTGTCCATGTCAACCTGCAGATCTGTTGCCTTTATGATAGTTTAAACTAAAATATTACTATCTAAAAACACCAGACATGTTGGGGGAGATTGTTTGACTTCTTTCCCGCTGTGTAGTTTTTCTAACGCACTTTTTCTTACTGCAAGTGAACGCATCTTAACACGAGACAGACAACGGCTAAAGCAATATATGTGGAATGAGGGGAAATGTTTTTTGGAGGCCAGTCTGAGCTGAGGACGAGCTTTAATGCGCATCTGGAATATTTCAAGTCCTCGGTTGTTTTTTGGGGGAAAATGAAAGATTTTCAGTCTGAGTGTCACATGAAGCCACTGACATTTCTTGCAGTGCAAAACTAAAAACGGCACAGAAGTCAACAAAAACTCCACCAAAAAACAGGGCTTGACAAACACACACACACAACAGAGGTCACGGGGATTTTAGAGAAATTATACGGTGTGCCAAAAAAACTTGAAATGAGAAAAAGAAATGATTTTGCAGAGTTACACTGCAGACGCTCTGAGCCACCGAGGACTCCAATGTCTCTTCCCTATAGGCCTGTAACTATAACAGTGGAGCAGAGGTGAATAAAAAAAATTGTAAACTCTAGCGTCCACTCTGCTATCAACATGACACAAACAGCCCAGTAAATAATTTTCTAAAGATAATTTTAATCTGGAGGGGGGAAAAAATGAAACCCACGTCTACGAGAAGTTGCTTCTGACATAAGTTTCTTCATCTGAGTGCTTTAGATTTGTGCCAGTTCAAAAATGAAAGTAAACTCTGTTCCACTTATGACAATGTGAGCAAAAGCGTTGCAGTTGGATTTGCTGTGCTACACCCCAGATTACAGCGATAGACTGAGGATTAGAGCACTTTCTGTGTGGGTGTGTTTGCGAGCGATATGTGAAAACATTTCCAAAGTGTTCACAGTCGTCGCTTCTAACGTCTATTCCTTCATTATCGTGGAATAATCTCATAACAGTGGGAATAGAAGGACTCTCGGTGTGTTGGGATGCGCTTTCAATGTGTGTGTGTATGTGAGAGTGTGTGTGAGTGTGTGTGTAGAGGGAGGAAAAATGAAGTTTCTGTATCAAGGAGAACGTTTAAATGAGTTGAGACTGGTTAAGGTTAGACAAATAATCCTGCTCTGTAATATTAAAGCAAACTTTATAAAGTGGAACATTTGTTAAGCTGGTGTAAATAGTTTTTGTTACACTTCCCTGCAGCCTGTGACTCCCAGGCTCAGACTGTGCACGGAGCTTCCCCATTATTTTATAGCTTGTATTTCAAGCTCGAGGCTTATACTCTTACTTACTGCAGGCTCGACGCTGCCTTCTACAATGCGTATAAAATTACACATCAACAAAACTCCCCTGGCCAACAATAGGGCTCCGAAATTGCGGTCAATCTTGCACAAAAACACTGTTTAAATTTTTAGTGGTGGGAGAGAAAGTCCAACAGAACTAAAAGTTGCAGGAAAGCTGAAAACTTGAGGGTGGGAAATGTATTGAAAAGGCTACAGAATGCAGGACGTTGTTTTTTGGATCATGCAAAACCTTACCCATAAATTTGATCTTTATCCCTCTTTAAAACGTCGTTGACAGCGGAGCCCATGCTGGTGGGCATAACGTTTGGATGAGGAGCGTGGGCTCCGTAGTGCTGGCTGGCGTGCAGCGGCGGTCCGTGGTTCAGGTGGTGGACCTGGGGAAGCGGCCGGGGAGCATGCGGGTCCCCGTACATCGACGCCGGGACTCCGTCCATCCCACCGTAATGGGCCAGCTCATCGTACTAAAGGGGATAAAATCAGAGCAAAAAAAAAAAAAAAAGTCAGCGCCGGCTGCTCGGTTTACTTTTCTTTCTCTCTGCTCTTTTTCTCTTTTTTTTAAACAAACGTGAAAAGTAGAAAAAAGCATGCCGTCTCATTTTAAACAGAGGCAAACGAGAAACTAAGAAAGCTGTTGCTGAGAAAACGCTGTTGCAAGCCAGGGAGGAAAAGTGTCACATATTATCTGAGATAAAGGGTTTGTCATTACCAAAAACATTATAACTTAGATGCTCCGCGGAAAGAGAGTTTGGTGCGTGGAGAGAGCGAATTAGTTTGGAGTCTCTTGTGAAAACTGCTCCACGACTGTCGTGCAGGCAGGCTGTCGGTGAAGGCAGAGCCTGTCACTTTGCTTGAAGAGTAAGGGCGCTGCAAAAATGTCAAATATCGCGGCTTTGATATGAATACTTTGCAAATTTGCCACCAGCCGACAAGAGGTTATAGCGATACGAGGGGGCCTCCCTATAGTGGATTTGAACAGGTAAGTGTAGGAGATTTAAAACCTACCCTTTGCGCCATCAGGCTGCGCTCCAATAAACTCCTGAATCTGTCGTATATTTAATATCCCAGTCCCGGTTAGAAAGTGATTTAGTGGCAGGATCCCTTTTTCAACCAACTTTGCGAATTCTCCTATTCGCCAGTGTGGTTCAGTTGAAATCGTAGCATCAGGGAGTTTTGCAATTTTTCTTGTTTTCCCTCTTTCCTCGGAAAATAAAGAAAAAATGCGCCAAAGTGAAGGTTACAATCGGCCCATCAACAACCTGCATGTAACTAAACTGTCGTGTCTCATGGCTTTTTGCCACTCCAGCTGTCAATCAAAGCCAGAGGTTGTCAAGGTAATGAATGAATGACGGTTGGTGATGATGTTCAAGAGAAGGACGAATCTTTTTAGTCCGTTTTCATCCCGCAAGTCCGCGTCTCCTTTAATGCCTCCAGATCGCTATCTTGTTTTATTATCACTGTAAAAGAAAAAGAGAAAAAAAAGGGAAAAAAGAAGCAGGCGAAATTAAGAGATTGCGACTCGGATCTTTCCTTTCTTTTCCCCCGTAGGTATTTCGTCTATCTGGCGAGACTGAGATGAGTGAGTGTCAGCGAGTGTTGGCAGGTTGGCTGCTAGCTTGCTTATAGAAACAGAGTCAGTTCGCAGCGCCGAGCGGTGGGCGAATGAAATGACGGATCCCGGAAGTAGTGGTGGCCATAGCCAGTCCTACAGCAGCTCCAGAAAAGAGAGAGGAGAGACCAAATCTTGTGATATGCAGAGTATATGCGAGGCACAGGGACGGCTTCAACTCCACACTGGGGGTAAAAGCCAAACCAACACAGCTCCAACTCCCACCCAATTCCTTTTCGCCGAGGAGAGTCCTAAAGAAAAGCAAAGAGAAGGCTGAGTGAGGAAGGATTTTTTTTTTTTTTTCACCATCGCGGACACTTTAGGCTGCGACTGCTCTGAGTGAAATTAACATAACACTGAGTGAACTTAACTGCATGAAGTATGATTTTCAATTTGCAGAAAAAGAAAAAAAGTTATTTTAACGCATATTTTACGCATGGCTCATCCAAACTTTTACGCACGGTAAATTGGAAACATTAACAAAAGAAATAAATAAATAAACATTAACGACTATTTGAGCTCTTTTACATCCTTACAGCATTGATACAAGTAAAACAAAAGATTATAAGGCATCTTCAGTTAACATTTACCAGACAGGCTATGAATGCTGAGTTTAATGTATGCGCATGACGCTTACTTGTTATCTGTTCTGTGGTTATAAGCCGGTGTGCCTATGTGGGCTAATATCTCAGTAATACCTCCTAATCTTACAGCTAATTATTGCTCTGGTCGTTTTAGCAAATTAAACGACACGCAGCACCCCTCTAAGTCCTGAATGAACTTTTCCAAGAGGGGGGAGAGGGGGGGAAAAAAGTAGAGAAAGTAATTTTGTATGTTTCTTTCGTCCAATCCCCTCTCTTGATAGAAATCCGTGCCTTACCTCAGAGTAGTCAATTATCAAAGCTCCCCTAGATCATCAATCATGTGAGGAGATTGAAGTTTAGAGGAGGAGCAACGCTCCGGCCATCGATTGCAGTGGAGCTCTTTTTGGAGCCTGAGCACTTTCACGCACAAAACAGAAGCAGGCCATCTATCCCCTTTAATATTTAGCTCCATCAGTGCTAATGTGGCATCATGGCTGTATTGATAGGTTCTCACATAAAGGCTCCATTTATGGCTCCGTGACATTTTTGATGGTGGAAATTAATTATTCACAGGTTAGGATTAAAGCAGACACACGCTCAGGGAGATGGGCTGTGGCTACTGTTGGAGGGTCAATAAACTCCCCCAACAAACAAGCAGAGTTGCTCAGGGTCGATTACAGAAATAGCTGGGTCTTCTTCTTTTTTTAATTTTTGGTTTTTGTGGGGGGAGTTGTGTGTTTTTTTTAACAAAAGGGAAAAAAAGAGTTAATAAATGAAACCGTGACAACAGTTATGTTTGTTGGCATAAAGGGGGGGTGGGAAGTGTAGCACTGCAGGGTTTGACAAACGGCTGTGTGGACATTTCAACGTGCAATACCCCGGGAAGGAGCTGCAGAGCGGTGCGCAGAGAGCCAAGACATTCACCGTCTCCAAGTCTCTCTTACTTACACTCTGTAAACACAACCAAGCCCGGCAGACTCTGCTACTGAAGACTCATATTTTTATAAGCTAAATACTATCGCTCACATTGATTTGTGCACTAACGCTTTGACTTTTTTTTTTTTTCATCCACCTCCTCCTCCTCCTCTGGACAGCCGTGGTAAGTAGCATAAACCTTATACTGTATCTATCGCTTTGTTGGGAACGCGCGTCCTTCCACGGCGCAGCAAAGGGAAAGTTTTGGAGTAAAAAAAAAAAGATATGATCTGCATGTTTGATCTGCCGTTATAGCATATGTAGCTTAACAAAAATCAAAGGCGCCGGAGAGAATTTTATTCTTCAGTTTGCAGTTTTCCCCCCTCTTCCTCATTTTTGCGCATTTATTGTGGAAATATGTGATTTGCCCCCGAGGAGAGTGATGTAAACACCCGAAGAGCGTGTGAAAATAACAGGGGCTAATTATGCGTGTCCAATGCACGGCTCCGCGCAGAAAACACATCCCTTCCCTATAAAACTTCCAGCAACGACGTGAAATCTCCAACGCGTTGCCTTTTGTGAACTATTTATTTGAGTAATTAATAGAGAGCCATAAACACGAGGACGTCATAATTAGCCATATTTAGGTTGTTGGAATGGGTTAATTCCGCTCCTGAGCAGCTTTTGATGCGGCGTCACACAAAGTGGTGTGTTTAAGTTTCTCATTTCACTTTAATCACCATTCACTCAATAGTTAATTAAAATTAATTTTTCCCCATAAACAAGACCTGTGCCAACTTAAACTCCCCCCCTCACCTCCTCCTCATAACCTGAGCGCGTTTTACAAGCCAGATGACTCCATGGAGGACACCTTAGCAGAGAGCGGTTTTAACTAGTTTTTATGTGTCTTACAAGTGGCTTTCACGTTGCGTTCAGGTGCGCGCACACTCACACAGACACACACTCACAACCTTTACGCGTATGAAAGAAATCAGTGGATGGCATTAACAGGCGGTAACATTTCATCTGGTGGTGTCAAATTGAGGTCAGTTTAGGGTTAAAGCTCTCGGTGTCCGTGTGGGGACATGGCCAGCTGCGTTTGGATTCATTTTGGGGTGGTGTGAGTGTGTGTGTGTGTGTGTGGGGGGTGGAGGGGGTGGTGGGGGGGTGTAGAGGATCCATTTCAAGGAAAACACTACTGGGACAATCAGCAGGACTCAAAGATCCACTGCATGTCACATCCTAAAGGTGCACACACCATGGACCGCCTGCATGCGCCCGAGCACCGGCACTGAACTTCCCACTCCCCTCTGTTTA
The DNA here is from genome assembly GCA_030347415.2 of Decapterus maruadsi. Taxonomy (NCBI): domain Eukaryota; kingdom Metazoa; phylum Chordata; class Actinopteri; order Carangiformes; family Carangidae; genus Decapterus; species Decapterus maruadsi. Next base: position 16,181,193 of record CM064887.1, on the reverse strand, counting down.
CTCTTAGCAGGACTTACAACCCCACTCCCCACTCCCCTCCTTCTCTGTTGTCGACACACACACACACACACACACAAGCCTGTTGCTAAATATGGAGAGAAATGCATTGTTGATTTAATTCCCTCAAAAAGATCACTGATATGAATCGAGCTTCAAATCCTCTTAGTGACCTTAAACACTCCTGGAGAAACAATCGGCGCTCAACCGCAGGAACAAATAAAATCGCCCTAATCTTGTTTGTAACTTTGTTCTTCTTTGGCCCTCTTCAGTGTTTGAGATTATGTAAATGAGCACAGCTAATGTATAGAGGCGCTGAGATAAGACTGGATCATAGACTGGCCGCTGGTGAGGCTTGGAAAGTTTAAAAAAAAAAAAATGCTGTCTTGTTCAAACCCCCCCTGTTTTTTTTTTTGCTTTTTTTAAACCCCCAGCTTTCAAATGACTAGAAATGCAGCTGCTGGTGCTTATTTTAATGTAAGGGTTTTAACTTTTGCGCTCAATAAAAGTCACGCTGTTGTTCCCTGTCCCCTGGTTTCCAAGTGGAAAAGAAGACAACTAATTAAATCCTATTAATCATCTCCATGCGCTGCGTTGGGTTCTCCTCATGTGTCCACATATCTTCAGATGATTTTATTGATGATTGGAGTCTAATCATTTGGATGCTCAGTGCCCCCCCTCCCTTCCCCTCCTCGCAGAAAGCGTTAACTCAAGTCCGCCGCTTCTGAACTCTTTGTGACCCCGCAGTGAAATGTGACTATAGGGTTTCAGAAAGTGGAATGAGCAACTCAAATACTTGTAAAAGTTTCGCGACTAACTGTAAATTCTTCAGCTCCAAAGCCTCATTTTCCCCTCCACCGATTCTCAGAGTCTGGTGTCAGAGGGTTAGTAAAGGGAGGAGGGAGAGAGAGAGAGACACTCACAGTGAGAAGCAGAGAGAGAAGGAGGGAGGCCAACACAAAATGTAACTGTGGCTTTCTCCCTTCATAGACTCAGTGGAGATTATGCGGCCCTCTAGCGACACCTGGCGGCCGCAGCCTGGGCTGTTGGAGAAAATGGGAAAAGGCCCAGAGACTGAACACCGAAGCATATTTACACTAAAAAAAATATAAACAAATAATAACAAAATCGAGTGTTAATCATTATCAAATGACACTTAAAAAAAAAAAAAAAAAATTCCTCATAATGGCAAAGATTTGACCCATAAATCCGGGAGTGTTTACACCCTTCACAGTTGGTGCTGTCACAAATTTGTCACCCAAACTAGAAAAACGTGGCCTTTATTAGACCTGTCTTTCATTTACGCGAACAAATTTCATAATTTATTGGATTTCTTAAAAAAAAAAAAAATCTTTAAAAAGAATCGGGATCCATTTAATAAAACAAACAACAAATAAAAACACAGGAAAACCCTCCCTTCCTCCTTTAATTTGTTCTTGATCAATACGATTTTATTTGACGTTATTGCATGTCAAAATAAATAAAAAAAGACTAAATGTAAGATTCAAAAGTTTAAAGGTTTTTTTTAATATCATTTAAAATATATATCAAATTTATTTATTTATTTACTGTGACCATAGAACGACCGCGCATCGAAATAATTAACGTTATTTCAAGGAACGTATTTACGTAAAAAATACGTCCTTTAAAATGGTCGAGGGAAAAAAACAACACTTTCTTTTAGGGGTAAAACTTGATTTAAAAAAAATATATATTTGTTTTTCAACATAACGAATTTCTGCAGGCCTACTGAGTGTGATTTTATGTCATATAAAAATAAATGTTTTTCTGACCGGACTCGTGCACTGGTAATATTAGCTGACTGCCCCCTCCTCCTCCTGCTGTCTGCAGCCTCTCTGCAGAGCCTCAGCTCTGCTCGGCTGTGACACAGTTTGAACAGGTCACCGCCGAGATTAGAGCCCGTCGTTAACGCCTCGCTCGGATACACCAAATGCTGATTTAATGAGCTTGCATTGGGTGTTTGTCCCAGAATACCTGGTGTGCATGTGTTAGTAACGCCGCAGACTATAATCCCCGTGTTTCCCCCCTCAAACACGTGGCTTTAGGAGCAGCCTATACCTGCGTTCAGGAAGGGCGCAGAGCAAGATCTGAGTATGATTTCTTCTTCTTCCTTTTTTATGCCGCTCAGATTGAACAGGTCGGAGCCTGTAAGGCCCCGTATCCAGCCACATTACCACATGTAATTGAGAGAAGTTTAAGTGGAGGCCGGGAAACCGAGGAGTTAATAGCGGTGACCCTCTTGCTGTGCCTCTGTCGCTCATCATTTATCAGGCTTAAGGGGCTTAAACAGGCAGCACAGACCCACCTTTTTATTACATATCAAACCCTCTCTCCCTTATCTACATTATAGGAAATACATGCATCGTTGCCTGTTATGCGGATTTGGAAATAGAAACATGTCCAATAAAGTCGCCCTCCTCCGCTGATCAGAGGAAATATGGCTTTAGGCGCTGCACAGACAAGCCCAGCGCTTTAAGCCTTTATTAAATTGTCTTAATTCCCCTCTCCACTTTGAAATGAATATAAATTCCACTCTTGTTGTTTGTCCAGTGCGGAAGCGAAGAGGGAGGAGGGGTTGTTAAGTGTGGAGTTTTTTTTTTCATGCTCCCAATATGATTAAATAGTGGATACAATTGCGCAGATTTTTATTTTTATTTTTTAACATTGCTGCCCCAGAGTGCGCGTGAGCTGGTGAACTTGTGAAGATCCGAATTCAAAAGACAGAGATTCAACATGATGTGTTTTTTTTTTTTTTGTAAGGAAAGTATCCCAACTTACACTGAATATATCAGACGAAACTACCAGCACATGGAGACTGCTTTATTCATACAATTAATTAAAGGTGAGAAAAAAAGGGGGGGGAAACTTCCTTGGGAGAAGTTAGGGTATATTTAGCCTGTTATAATGCGACTTCCGTCACTCTCCTTTATTTATAGCCTTAATGAATTACATGTCCTTTAGAGGGGGAGCATGAAAGCAGCTGCTGAGTCTCCACTCTGTGAAAATTCAGCCTAAAAAGTTCATTTTGTGCGTGTGTGTGCTGAGGAATTAAGAGCTAAACAATCTTGAATATTTGGCTGCAGCAGTGTGCGATTGTATTTTGTGTATATGCGTATATATATATATACACATAGAAAGAAATGCTGGCACAGTCTTTCAGTGAAACTTCAGGGGCCATGCCTAAGTTGTCTGCTTGATTCCTCCAAGGGGAGCTCAGTCAGTCAGCCTGAACGCAGCTGCATTCACATGGAGTGACGGATTTTGATATTCTAGTCACACAACAGAGTAAACACTGCTCTCCTATTCAATAAACATCATTGACAAGGTTCCATATCCAGCCATTTGAAACACTCAGCTTAACCCCACACACTATCAGCACTTTTTTTTTCAATTCATAAATAAAAGAAAATCATGGGAGGGTTTCTTTTTTATTTAATCATAAAGTTCTGGACATCTTAATGTGTTTACTGTCACAAATATGTTGTTTTTTTTAATGTTATAAATTGACTGTAATTTTTCCAATTTTTAACATGGTGGAATTAAATATTTTTAAAACTATCCTCTGGTTTGTTTGTGTCTTATTTAAAATGTGTTTCTGCTTCAGCACTTGTACGCAAGCACATTAGTAAAAGGTTTCATTGAGTTCTCCCTCACTCACACACACTCCTGAACACACACACACACAGATTACAGGCTCTAATCGAATGACTGAACCCCAGAGACAAAAACTATTCATTTGAGTTATACTAATCTTGCACTTTTTGGTGATGTTTTTACTGCAGTAACCTTCACTGTCTGACCTCGTGCTTACTCCCATCACAGCATGGTACGGTCCCACTGCAAAAAAAAAAAAAGACAGAAATACACGTTTAAGAAGAACACACACCACTTACTAAACACAACAACACAGTGTGTGTCTCACTCATGACTGTGCTTGTTTGAAATACTTGCAGAAAACAATGCAGGTAAACAAATGCAGATGGTTTGTTTGTGTTTGGGTGTTTTGTTTTTGTCCCCCTGCTCTTTTTTTTTTTTTTCCTGTTTATGTGTTCCCATTTCCATCTCCTCTCCCATACCCACAGCCTGGCTCTCCTACCCCCCATCCCCACCCACCCACCCACCCCACGTCTCCCACCCCTCCCTCCCTCTCCCTCCCTCCAGTCTGGTTCTGCAGGAGTTCACATGATCAAGCAAGGTACCCAGGTAATTACCTGGCATTGTCAAATAAAGCGACCACTGATTCAAATGAGGAGTGAAGTATCAAAGACCAGCGTTGCCTTTGCAGCCACTACTTATCCACACAGGAGACAGAGAGGAGATCTGAGAGCCCGGGGACCTGCAGAGAGGCAACAACAACATTCAGCCTTCCCTTCCTAGATAAATATCACCAATAGGAGCAACAGAGCCAAACATGCCCAGGTTCACTAGTAACAGCGTATTTATTTGTATTACATATCCTCCTTGTCCGTTATTAGCTCGTGGTATCCGCGGTGCAGCTTTAACAAGGGGGGGATTTTGCAATATTCCAGGAGCTTCCCTCGTGTGCGTCCTGCTGAGTCTCTCTCAAAGGTCAAAGGTTGGAAATTCACGATCGCGACTGTGCCCTGGAGCCGCTGCAGTCGCCTGGGTCATGCGATGTTTCCCCCCCTTCTTCTTCTTCTGCTGCTGTGCAATTTATTCTGTATTTATGGATCCCAACATGAGCGGGAGGGGATGAAGAGAAGCCAGTCGCCATGATTAAAGCTGAATAGCACATTAATGTCTGGCACGGCGAAAGTCCAAAGTCTTCAGCCTAATCAACTCAGATAACCGCGAGAATCTTTTATAATGTGCAGTTTGTTTCATTTCCCCCCTCTTGCTCAAAAGTTGTACAAACTTTTCAAAAACGGACGCACACACCCGGTTCTCTCTCATCGCACCACACTATTCTGCTTTTTACGACATAATCTAATATAGTCTGCAGAGTCATTTCTTCTGCTGTGTGATGATGACGCTGTTGGTTGGAGCGGCGCTGACAACAAAGACCTTTGACACAATAAGTGGAAGGTGATCTCAATGAGCAATGTCATTGCTCTGGTAACGGCACCTAAGAAAGCTCATTCCTGCTCCCCTCACGTTCAAACTAGACAAGCGGCGTCCTGGGATTTCAGTTCGGCACAGAAAGAGTACCTGTAATTTGACTTGCCACGTCTAAATGGAAGTTGAATAGGTTACATTGTGCAACAACAAATAAAATGCTCGCATTGCTTTAGTGAGTGTTTTTCATGGTTGGAGGCGAAATAGGGTTGGTGACGATGTCTGAGTGTTTAATGCTATAAACACACAGACTTCCCTCCCTCTGGCATATGGAAGGCTCCCAGGGACACTTTGCATGTAAATATTCATAGGGTGATGGGATGGGCTATTAATTATTAAGCACAGTAAAGAAGTGTAATACTTCAGCATTTAACGCATGAATCTTATTTTTTTTTTATTTGCTTCACCTGAGGATGAACATTCAGAGGCGGAAAAGGCATTTTTCACAAAATGGTTGAAAGGCTGGAAATTGGGAGATGTGCTCAATAATGATGACTTTCAAGAAATAAAGAGGAATATATCTCCAATGTGGGGGGAACGTACATGAATAAGGAAGTACGACGGATCCCGGCAGGGCACGAATCTTTTCCTTATATCACGTGCAGAGGCGTGACCGGTGTTGAAATAAAAAAAAATAAAAAAAAAGGAAATGTTACTTTTCCTTTGTGGAGCTCGAGCACTTGCTGTGTAACTTTCCAGGTGAGCTGTGTCGACTCACATTCCTGCAGCTCGCTCCCTCTGCACGGCTCTGCGGCCTGCAGCTCGTGACAGACTGTCACACTGCTATGAAGCTCGAGTGGGGCCACCGGTGAGCGGCGGTTAGAGGTTCATACCTGAGCTTTCGCACGCCAGACGCTTGACGACCGAGGACAGAGGTGGTCCTATATAGGCTGTAATGTTAGATAAGGGGAGGGAGGAGGGGGGACTGTGGAGAAACGACAGAAATCGTAATTCTACACTTAATATGGACACTGACAGACTTGTGCTGCAGTGGTGTCATGTTTAAAGGCACTATGTTTGCTTCTGAAGGCGGGGAAGGAAAAAAAAAAAACATATTTGGATGCATAAAGCTTTATTTGAGTTCTTCCAGAGTCGCTGCGGCTCTCCCTCTGAAGCAGCATGGGTTTCTGGAAGCTGCAGATACGAAACAGAGTAGGGCTTTTCAGTGACAAGCAAGAAAAAGACGAAGAAGAAGAAGAAAAAAAGTGACCTAGATACGATCAGGTCTTTGAGAGTTCACATCCTATTGTGCCATTGACAGAAATGAGCCAGTGATCTACATCAGTTGTGTTGACATGAGCCCAAATCAAAAAAAAAAAAGAAAAAAGAAAAGGACACTGACATTGTGGAAGATTCCTTCATCCCTTGCAAATCAACTCTGTTCATTTATGCCCAGAACAACTCAGTATCATCTGAGTGGAATTGAATTAACAATTTCCCTAGCTGATTTGGTCTTTTAAAACCCTCATTACACAGAAGCATTGTATATATTATCAAATCCCTTAGAGGAATATGGAACGAGGAGTCTATGTTCATCCTATCATCACCAAGTTGTAATATTATAATCAATTAGCATGGATGAACTAATTGTCCAATCTCTTACTTGCTAATTAAGCCTGGAAAAAAATATATAAATGGGACAAACTAATGCTTCCTGTTTTTTTTTTTTTAAGGGGATGCACAAATTGAGCTCATGCTTTAGTTAACGTGGTTGGTTTCTTCAGCGGGATCGTCAATATGTATGAGCTACATCAAAGAGCAGAGATAGAAATGAGGCCTGCACAAAAGCGGAACGCATCTCCGATCCAGAATATGCAAATGCACCGGTTCTTGTTGAACTCTGGTGTTTGCATAACATCGGTTGACACAAGTCTATGAGTGCTTTTCTGTGCCACTTGTGTACAGACTACAAAACACACTGTCCTTTGGGATATTTTATTTTAAAAAGGCACACTAGGAGCTCTGCATAAATACACCGAATTTCAATTTCAATTTAGTAGCACAGTTCTTCCAAATTGCCGGGCGCTCAAATGTGTCTGAAATGACATAATTTTATCTACGGTAGGGTGTGTGTGTGTCTAATGTGAGTCGGTCATTATCACTCACGCACTCACATCCCATGAATATCACAGTTGTGTTAGTTTTTAAGTGATGTAACATTTTGGCCAAATAAAAAAAAGGGTGTAATCTCTCCAGACAGAGAGCAAGAGTTCACAGACAACAATCAAATACTCAAAAGTGACACTCCAGGGGGAAAAAAAAATCAGCGAGACGTTTGCTTGTGTAACTGAACACCTGAGTTTCCAGGGAGTCGCCCTCCACCGGCTTAAAGCATGATTCACTAACGGAAACCAAGAAACAATAAGCCTACTGTAGGCACGGCCAGCGATCCAACGTCTTTTCACTTAAATGTAGGTATAACGAAACAAAACAACATTTTAAACCCTTTAATCACATTGTGGTGAGGTAAAACTGAATGTCTGCTTTTTGTTTACTGTACTAGGCTGAAATGAAGGGAGAGAAAAAAAAAGGCCCAATATGGCAGCCAACTTTTTTGTTTTCGCTCCTCAGTCCTTTGTTCTGTGCTGTTGTCAAATTTGAAATTTAATACTATTTTTCACCTGACTCCATCTGTAGGAAAGATATCCAGCATTCCCCTTTAATATTCACTGGTTGTTAATTATTAAAGGTATGTATTTGAATTATAAATATACTAGTTATACAGAAGTAGGCAAAGCAGGCATATAGCCTCAGGCCAAATTCCTCCATTACCCATTATTTTCCAGTCTGCCGTCTCCATATGCCTGCCTCCTATTCCTATGTCATCTCCAAAAACACTGAGGCATTCCTTTGTACTTACCCACCCCTCCCCACTTTGGCCACCCGAAAAATCTCCCCCTCCATACATATGTGTGTTGCCTCCTTGAAGTAGGATGTCACACTTGTCTTAAATATAATGAATCACTATCTTCAAGGCATCCCTGGATCCCAAACACTCCCCACAGAAACCTGCCTAGTCCTCCCCCATTTCCAGCCTTCCTACATGTCACAAATCATCCGTTGTGGAGGGCTCTCCACTAAATCATTAACATTGTCAGAAATGACTGGGCCAAGACTGGGAAGAGCCCAGAGATGCAGCCGAGGCGTGTGTACGTGTGATGGGAATATAGAATGGTAAACAAAGAGACGCAGCCTCATCCTTGCTCTTCCCTTTTCCTCGCCATTCCCCTTTGCCTCCCCTTTGTTTTGTTTTTTTGTTGTTGTTGTTTTTTTTTATTTCACTCCTCTTCCATGGGATTTCCGAAACAACAAGAAAGTAGTACAGTGTGAGGAAAAGTAAAGAAACTGTCAAAGAAGTTTTAACAACTCACGTGAAATTCTGAATCTCTTTTCTCTAAAATGCTGTGGAGTTTTTCCTCTTTTTCCTTGGAGTTTTTCTTAAAAGCTCTTGTGTTGTAAACACACTGTAAAGCACCGTTCGCAACAATATATGAGATTACGTCTCTGGGCCTTTTCGATAACAGGTATTTATGAGTCCACCGTTGAGCCGATGATCAGAAACGGTACTTCTCGACTTGACTTTCTTTCTCCTTACAGAATGATAATTCCGCTGTCACACGGCATTATGGTCTGTTCCATGCACATGTCTTAAAAAGCAAGCTCCTCGTGTGATGCTACTTATCTCGCCATTTCCGTTTAATGCTATAGCCACACTTATATCTTACGCCTACACCACTACCTATGCTATCATCCATCAAAGGGATTACTAATTTTCCTTCAATTTCCGTTGCTCTCTCAAGAATCTAAAGGATGATTGATAATAGATGAAGGAAAAGCACAGTGGTACTGTTTTTAACCTTGCTCAAGTCATTAATCCGCTTTATACCCATGAAGGTAGTAAAGGAGACAATGAATTAGTCATTAAAGCACAGGTCAGTTTATTAGAATTCCTGATTGAACTGTAAAACGACTTCTCCCGCTGCCGGGGCGGACGGAGGAATCTGCAGAACCAGGGAGAAGGAAAAAAAAGGAGCTGAGGGAAGCAGGCAGAGGAATTCCTGCACGCAAGCGTTTTTTCTCTTGAAGAAAATGACAGAGGGGTGTATCGGCAGCCATCGTTCACCTGACAAAATAACGGCTAATTAGTGCACGCCGTGTATCTCTACATAGCGAGAACACGGATCACGTGGCAAAGATCATTTGAAGAATGATGAAAGCGAAGAAGAGATGATGGATGAGGAGTGTGTGTACACACACACATACGTGGGGACCCGTAGTGACCGTTTATGTGGTTCAACCGGGTGCTCTGTTTCTCTGTTGCCGTGTAATGCGAGCAGTGGCTTATGTTTGTCACCATTTATTAAGTCATGAGGCTGTTGGCTCAACTCCACAGGAAAAGTTCAGACTGTCTCGGATGTTTGCTGCTCCCTAAAACGGAGTAATGATCTAATGACTGCTAAGAGAGGGGGGGGTCACACAGGGACCCGGCTGAGAGGATGTAATGGATGGGCTCAAACCAAAACATGGTGCAAAAGTTGGCACCGTTAAAACAATGGAGTCAGTGTGCTGTGCAGAGTTTAATCTTTCAAGGTTTGCATTAATTACTCTCGGCTACTTAAGTGCAGACACAAAACTGCTGCAGTTCAGTGTAGAAATTAATTGAAATATACTATAAAATAATGATAAACAACTTTTAAGAGAAACCTGCGCTGGATCTGTTACTGCCAGAGGTTGATCACAGTAGTGCCGCTCACATTAATAATTCCGAAATTACTCAGCTTACACACACACACACGAGTGTTGCGTTCAAGAGTTGCCGCTTGTAAACAGCATCCTCCTCTCCCAATAAACACATATCCCAGTTATGAGAAACCTGAGTGTGACAGCTGAGATATGCCATTATTAGCGAGCATCCTCAGTCATGTAAACATCTTACTCCATTAAATGGTGATTCCGTGGCCCGTGTAAACTCTGTTTCCATGGCAGCAAACAGAATATTGTTTATTTATGTAAACAAGGGTGTTTGTGAACGGGATATGAAGATCAATATAAACAGCCTGTCCTAAATATGACCTAAGCGAGGAGGATGTGCTGCAGTGAAATACTGTGTGATCATCAAGATGGGTTTTTAAATTCTGTATTAGGAAAAAAGAAAAAAAAAAAGTATTTATTTTATTCCCTGCTTGGGCTGCGAGGTTGTTTTGAAACCAGTCACAGCCTGAGGGCTTTCAAGGGCTGATTGCGGCGTGTCGGTGCTAACCAGGAAGGCCACTTATCGCGGTGGTGGACTTCACAGGAGCTGGCAGGGCAGTGGGGCTCTCCACGCCATGTTTTGTCTATGCCACCAGAATTGAACTGCGTCACTTTGAGGAATGCACCAAACAGCCACGCCAGGTGCTTTGTGTGTGTGCATGTGCATGTGCATGTGCATGTGCATGTGCATGTGCATGTGCATGTGCATGTGCATGTGCATGTGCATGTGCGGGCTGCGCGCGGCCTTGACTTCCACCGCGGTGATGTCTTGTTTACAGTCGTGTCTACAGACTGTCATCCCGGTCTGTCTTACTCCCTAACTAAATGGAACTTTCATTTCCTGGTTTGTAAATGAGTCTCTCCCTCTGCTTTTGTTTCATATTTATTTATTCAGTTTATGTGACAGGAACAATGCACATTAATCAACATCTCAGCTTTCACATCACTGTAAATGTGTCAGACCCTCTCCCTCTCTCTCTTCGTCTCCCTCTCCTCCCTCCCTCCCCTCATCTCTCTCTCTCTCCTTCCCTCACAGTTTAGTGGCCTCAGCGCAACTCCAATCAGCAAATCAGCACCACAACTCTAATGAGTGAAATTGCTTATGAGGGGAATCTGTTTCCGATGGTGGGCCCGATGATTAATGCGCACTGACAACATGTCTTTCCTCGAGGAGCTTTGCCGGGCTATGGCAGCTGTGTGACGCCACCTCCTCAAAGATGGCCCCCTCTTCCTCTGAGAGGCTGACATCCCACGGGGGGGAGAGGGATAAACTAGAGATGCTTCTGAGGATCGGCTGCAGAGTACGTGGAGGAGGAGGAGGAGGAGGAGGGAGGGAGGGAGGCTCAAGGGTTTGGGACAGCCCGGCGCTGAACACTGATCATAATGATGAAATATCATCCTTGCTTTACTTTACTTAAAAGTTATGATATGCCAGTATGTCCCACATTAAAGTTGATGTACTGTGGATGCTGAATTCACATGACGTCAGCATAAAAAAACCCTGGAAGAGCTGGAAGAGCTCAGACATATGGTTGCTCTTGTTCCAGGATTGTACCGAGATCGTTTAAACAGGTTATTTAGGCAACTTTTGCTGTGATGTGTGATTTGAATGTGGTTCGTTAACAAGTGAAAGCAAATACAAACAGTTGTACTGCAAATATTTGACAGCTCAGCTGCCAGCTACTGGAGAGATCCTGTCCTGTGCTGAAGACTTTCTGTGAATCACTGATAATTAAACTGCTTTATGGCTTCAACTGTTTTTTTTATCTGCTGGTCTGTTTGCTTTGGAGAGTAGGACACCTCTGAGTAGTTTGACTGCTGGTAAAAAAAACATGCTGTTGTCTGTTCAAGTTATCAGAGAAATATTGAAAACAAAAATTAGAAATTTCACCTCCAGTTTTTCTGTGACACCTTATCACCTCCATACAGCAAAACGCTGACTTTGAATGTGAAACTTTATTCAGTATTTTTTAACGATTGTCTAAGTCAGATTTCCTGAAAGACTAGATACTGAATCGTAACAGTGTGATCTTATCTTAACTAACCCTAACCCTTGTTCTGAATGACGGACCCCTGGAGGCAGAAGTTACACACGTTGCTTATACTGAAGTTAACAGGCTGATAACAAGCTGTTCAGGAAAATATAGATTGCTTTCATTCTGCTCAAAGTATAACAATACTTGTGAGTATGGTAAGTGAGTATTCAAGTATGCAACATTTCTGGTTATCTAAGAAGGAGGGTGGGCAATATACTGACACGTGATACATTTGTATCTGTGTGGAGGTTTTGCTATTTCATTTCAATGGTTTTTACATTAACATCTCTGAGTGTCAGTAAACTGTGAGCTTATTGAACAAAACTGGTTTGTAATATTATTTTTTGCATCAATGTGAAGTTTTTATTTGCTCGATTAGCTAAAATATTTTCTGCCCCAGCTTTTTTACTGAATGACTGATACTTATATTGACAATTTCTGAATGTGAGGCATAATACATTTGGAAAATGAATAATTATTGATCAAACAAATTGCACATGTTGCAGGATTGCACACATGGAGAGCAACTTTAGTCGGAACACATTGCATGAAAGGGTTTCGTGCAATGTGGGACCAAAGACAAAGTGCCTGCACCCCCCTCACCCCCACCCCCCAGTACACGCATTGTTTCATACTCATGCCTCAGCTGTTCAGCTGTTTCCATTTCATCATGGGTTTACATTTCATCAGGCTCCTGTTAATGCTGACAGATTTCCTACAACTAATGGGCATTTACGAAGCTCTTATTAATGCTACATGAAATTATAACAACGCTCCAAACAATGTCTAAACAAGTAGGATGACAGCAGCGACAGTCACACTATAACCGGCTGCTGACTGCATCGGGTCGACGGTTTGCGAAAAGAAACTTTTGCCATGCATCATGTTGCAATAAAAGAGCCTTAGATATATGAATCAACTCGTATTGTAACTAGTGTGTCTTGGCTGTATAGCATGTGATGAGTCTGGATTCATAAAGAACTATTCATCTCCATGCTTCACACCTCAAGAGAATTTCTTATCTACCATAACCATTCTGTGAATTACATTACACAGACTCTGAAACACTTATCCTTGGTTTGTAAGGCTCTAATGTAACATGCACCATTATCAAAGAATTTCTACCTAACGACCCAACTAACCCGAACACTCCTTTTCTCATTCCAAGCTCGCAGATGAGATGAGACCCCACTGAGCCAATGAGCTTCAACAAAACTGACTTGATTGCCAGGGCTTTAGCGTCAATGATCCTAGAATAACAAGGAGCATATTGTACCATCAGCCCGGAGCTGCACAGCCAGGTCTGCTCCAGGTTAACAGGCTCTCGGATGCCTGGGCTCAATGGTGGAGGTAATGACATCCTCATGATACAGCAATACAGGTGAATATGGAGTCACATGGACAGAGGGCGACTGCAGAGGGGAAGAAAACTACCAAGCAGAACAACTGGGCATCTTATCCATTTAGATAATCCGTCAAATTACATTCCTATTAGAAATAATGGAGGTAATATAAATCCCAAGGCACAGTAAATGATACAATATATCACATCTGCTACATGTGTTAACTTCTTAACAGCGTCACAAGGTGAATGTACAGGAAAATAATAACTATGAAATGATCAAAAAAACGCACAAGAAATAATATGTAGTCGGGCTGTTCTCAGAAGTTGATAAAACCTCAATTCAACTCAACTCGCTGCACTTATTTCTTTTAGCTGTCTCACAGTACACAGAGCATCAGTGTGACAGGCTGTAAACTTTACAAACCGAGTCTTGTCTTGAAACGACCAAACCACAAAACTAAATGTGATGGAAGTAAAGACAAGGGATGGAAACAAAATAGCAGCTCAGTGTGCAAGACAGTGCAGGACACAATCGTCTAATGAGTAAAGACACAAAAACGGGAGCTAAAAAACTAAGAGTTATTATTGTGTGGGACAGCTATAATGAAAAAAAGAGTAATAATGATGTGATTATAAAAACAAACATGCAACATCTGAGTCAATTCTGAAAATGTGGACAAGTGGACAGGTCTAACAAGTGATTAACACAAAAAGATTAACAACCATAAACGCGCTTTAGCATTGTGCCTATGAGGCACATTTACAGTATCCGCTTGCAAACAAGTCATTATCACAGTGAGACCACTGACACTGCTACACATCCCTGTCAATATTTTGAGTGGAGCAGCAGTACTTTGCGCAAGTCTATATGGAGTGGCTCGACACTCCTACTAATTGTGTGTGACTGTTATCAAGCATGAAAAAAATCCATTTCTTATCATTTCCGCCGTAAAGACACCTCGTCAGCCTGTCCCTGCCAGATGCCACAGTGGAGGCGATTGAGTGAAAGAGGAAAAAAAAAAGAAAAAAGAACAAGCTTATTTTGATTATTACGATATGATTGACACCAAAACAAAGAACAGTCATAGTGCTTTGTGCGTTTGTTTTTAATTTTCCACAAGTTTTTAATCACAACATATGACATCTGTCACAGGAGGGCCTCTGATGTGTGTGTGGGATGTAAAAAAAAAAAAAAAAAGCACATGTGGCTCTATTTGTGGTGAATGCATTACAGTGTGTTTATGTATGGCTTTATGCATGGGTGCCTAGACAACTGCTTGCACATGCACACTGTATGTGTGAATAAAGGCTTGTATACATCTACATCTGCCACATGCACAGGAACACGTGCACACGTACCTGGGCTGCTGCAGAGAGTACAAAAGGAAGGTAGCATTATGGTTGCTTTACATATCTGCCTGTCTGCTACCACCACTCATAAGCTTAGTCCCTGTCGCTAACCGCCTTGGGAGTTCAGATAATGTTCCTGGGCTGGCAGAAGACAGGTTGATAGCTGTCAGGGACAGAAGCAGAATAAATGACAGGGTTTCATTGGGGCGCCTCTAAGGCGCATTAGGGACCTCAGGATCCCAATCCCCAAACACGGGATGAAGAATCATTTTGTCACAAAGGCGCAGGGTCGCCCATCACTGTCTAATGCATGCCTTGATTAATCACAGGGATGGATCAACATTATGTCCTATTCAGGGTGATGCTTAATTGCCTCCGCCATCCAACTCATCCATTGCCCTTAATGATTGTGCGTCTGCTTCCCTGGACACATGGTTAGTCTGGTGGACTGCAGCTTAGAAGGATAGGACCCCCTTAAACATCATCACCAGCTGAGAGCTCACCCCTCTCTCCAGACACCTTTACCTCCCCCTAACCACGCGGATGTGGATAAATGGTGCCGGCTTCATCGCCCGTAGCCCTGTGTTTATATTCACAGCAGAATGTCTGCAAGTGTTAATGTATGTAGATTTCATTTCTGATGAGTGATTATTTGACTGCTCATTTTGCCTGTGATTTATGGCACGTTCTCTATCTCCTGACTGCAGTGCCACTCTTATCTTTAATAAAAGAGATGAGGACATTAATCAGGTTTTGTTGGCGGCCCTTACTAAGACATTAAATGTATTGTATGGGGTAAGTAAACACGCTTCACATCCTTCTCTCACGCAGACGAGAGAGGGAGAGAGGGAGAGTGAAGGAGCAGAAAGGAGAAAAAAACCCTCATTATATTTATCATAATTTCACATCTGCTGTTTTTGAAGCAATGTACCATGAGCCCATAAAGTGTATTACAACTGTGCATAAATTCAACTGATTTGTGGCTGGAGTAGCTAATTCCTTGAGTACATTTTAGAAAAACAAGCACTGAGCCCTGAAATTGCAATTCCATAAAGGCTTTAAATTACTGAGTACAGAATCAAGAACTTGCCTGATGTGCCGCGCATGGTGACCGTGTTATAGGAGGGAAAGCAGCGCTTCCCGAGATAGAGACAATAAAACCTGAGATGAGTGAGCCATATATACTCAAACAAAATAAAGGAAGAGAAGATGGGCTGGCTACATGATGAGGGGGAGTGACTATCGTACCCCTGCATCTCATTTTACCCTTTTAACCACGAGGATGCATTCGAGAGGACACATTGAGTTTTTTTTCTTTTTTCATTCTCTCCCATAATATCCGTCTCTCTCTGCTTCATCCCTGTAGAAGAGTTAGTGGATGAATGCCAGCGCTGTGTGCGGAGCCTGCTCATTCAGAAGCAGTTAAAATGATATGAATCTCATCATTAGCAGTTGAGGGAGGATGTGTGTACTGTGGGATACTCTTCGCCAGAGTCAAGTAGACAAAAAAAAACAACAACAAAAAGAGCAACACACTTTCACACCTATAATATGAGCTTGTGCGAACCATATGCACATGCAGCCTCCATTCATTCATCCATTTACCAAAATGACAAACAAACACATTCAAACCTATGGGAAATGTGCTCTTTGCACTTTAACTGACTTGTAAGTCCTTGGTTGCTCCAGAAATCGGATTCGCATTTGATACAAAGCCGTGTTCTGTTATCACGCAAACTTTAGGATGTCACATCGGCTCAGACCGTATTAATATTTCATGTCATTCTTTCCAGCCACTCTCTCTTTCTCCCCTTCACTCACGTACTCTCATCCATACACCTCCTATATGCTCCTTCGCCGTTTCTCACCTCCTCTATCTGGAGTCATTTGGGATCGGCATGAACAAGATTTTCATATCAGGTAAATGAATATCTTTATCACAGAGGCAGGAGCCAGGATGCTCGGGGAGCTGGAGAGAATAATCACACAGAGCAAACAGTCTTGGGGAAACAGAAAGGCACTCAGTAATAACAACTACCTCTCTCAAGTCTCCCACACTGCTCTCTGTGTGTACATCTAAATAGCCGGCTTACTGCGGTGGATGCTGCGGGATCAATGGCCTTGCTGTGACTTAGCCCTGACCTTTAACCTTTGATGAGCCCACAGGGGAAAGAAATGGAGAAAAAAAAGGGAAGCTAACTGAAAATGTTGTTGTTAAGGTTAGAGATGTGAACGTGAATGTTCCCTGAAGGATAAACCATACTGTGTGTCCTTTAGCGCCATAACCAGGTTCACCTCGTGCTCTTTTTTCGGAGCAATGTTTGAACTACTACGTGAATTCCCAGCCACGCATGTAACCAACATCAATGCTCTTACTCCCAGAGGGATTTTTGTACAGATATGACACAGCACACAGTTTACAGAATGAAATTTCTTTAAAACAAATGGACAGACATTAGGACGGCGTTCCTCTGGGCACCTGAATTGTATTTGTTCTGATGCTCTAGCTCATGCTTCAGGAATGATATTCTCACTCTTTGTGTTGTGTGCAAATTAGCAAATGTTAGCAATAAAAACATGCTGCAATAAGATGATAAACATAACTAAACTTGGGCTTAAAACAAAGAACAGTGTTTATAGTAATGATGTGTGTTGTGTGCACCCACCTTAGCTGCACAATATTGAAATACTAAAATATTTTATCACTGTGGTAAGTGATGCTTGCAAGCATTATGGAAGTTTTTTAAAATGTGCTAAAATCCATTTGTTTTGTTTCACTGGCTGGTTAACATTTCATTTACCTGTGTAAAAAAAAATAAAAAATGGCGCAACTCATTCTTATCTAATGTGGAGCTGAACAAAAAGCAGCCATCTCTCTTTATTACAATGCCCAATAATAGTTGATTTAATGGCTATAAAATGTGTTCATTAGAAGGTTATAGTTAAGAAATATTGAAAGTATACCTAAAAGTGTCACTTTTATAGTGAATGAACAGGATAATATAATCTAAAAAGGGTGTGATTATAGTCAAGTCTTGTCCTCCAGCATTATCTCGGAGCTCATAAAGAGATGAAATTTAATATGATGCTTTCAGTCAGTTTAATTGAATTTTAATTGCCACTTTGGACAGAAGGTTTAGATCTAATCAATAAAATATTAAACTTTTGGGGCTTTGACGTGGAATGGTCTCCCAGTCGTGCCCGCTGCAATGCATCGTGGGACCCATGGGTATAAAACGCCTGTTTATGAGCTGAGGCAGCTGAGCCAACACCTTGCTGTTTTCCATAGTGTTTCTACAGAATGCGGTGGATAAATAACACAAGGAGAACAAGCCGAGATTCCATTAATTACACTGGTGTGGAAGAGCGGTCGGTCACCTTCAAAGGAAGGCCTTTAATGTGCCAGAGCTATAAATATTTTGAAATGTCACACCTTGGGAAGACAGCATCAGGCCAGAGCTGGGGTGATAAATCAGAGCCTGAGAAGAACCAGGAAAGAAAAGATGGCTCTTTGGTATTTTAGAAATAATTACCAATACAAAAGAGGTAATGAATGAAGCTATAAATTACGTTAAAACAGACCATTAGGAGAGGATTAGTTTATAAAACTCGTTGCTGCTCCTTAAAATTACCCTCTCAGAATATCGCCTATTTTACCCAACCCATAACTCATGGAAATAAAAAACATGTATGCATAATATCACCAACTCTGCTGATTAATGCTAAATTAATTGATTTTGTTCTGCTGCTTTTAAATGAGAAATCGGTTCTTTTAAAGACGCCAGATATGACATCATCCTAACAGATCTCTCTTCCTAATATAATGCCAAAGGAATAATGTCCACGGTCAACTTTTATGGCGGCTTCTAAAATCTGCAATGAGCCAAATGCATTCTTTTGCAGACTTTTGTCCAAGTTAGAGCAGGGATGACCCCGGTCAGACATCGGTGTGCTACGTCTTGTACTGTATGTGGGCCAGTGATCGTCCGCCACCAACGTTGCCAGCACCATATACAGTTATAAATCTGAGGCAGCCCTGGTTAGGCTGCTGCATGGATGGAAGGAATTTATCCTCCATCCCTATAGAGAGAGCCTGGGAGAGAAAAATGACATGGCCCATCCTTTAAGGCTCATAAAAGTCTAAATTAAATATCAAATTGAACCACTGATGGATAGCGTCCCCTCCATGGATCCCCAGCGCCGTCTCAGCCTCCGCTCCCTGACACGACAGGTGCTGCTCACATGACTGGAGAGCCAGACAACTTTGTTAGCAGGATTGTTCTCGGTTCACAGTGTAAAGCTGCTGTGTACAAAATGGGAGAGTCGAGTAAGTGAACATAACAAGGCGCCATTATTCCTCGCTGGTTCCTGCCATAGCTGGATCCTCCCTTCCTTTCAAAGGATTCTTAAATATTACACTGTGCATGTACGACTGAATGAGGAGGTTTTCTTCAGACAACTTAAAAGTGCGATTTGTCACATATCTGAATTACAGAATATATGATTCCCTATATCCATATTTATAAACTCTTGGTTCTCCCATCCTCAGCAGAAGAATATTTCCAAAGATTGCTGTCAGGCTGGAACACCTCATTGGGAGATACTGTAATACTAATGCCAACCCCGGCACAATAGCTGGCGCTATCGCCGGGCTAAAACTGTACATTATGAATCATCAATTGTCGCCCTGCTTTGTATTATCCCCAGAGAAAATCCCAATCTGGGCTTGAGCCCACGGCTGATGGACACCCCATTATTCACTCGCGCTTCTTCAGCTCTGAGACAGGAGTGGGGATAGGCAGTAAAACGACGGCCTTAAGATTAATCCTCCGCTCTTTCTCCTGCTTCCCAAATCAGAATGAAATAGAACATTCCCTCTCCTTAATCAAAAAGTTTTTATCACCCCACCACCAACCCGCCTGCACCGCCGCCCCCTCCAACTCAGGAAGTGGGGATAATGCTTGCTCCATAGCTCGTCCTGTGAATTGACATTGGGGAGGGCGGTGAGAGGGATCTGCTCTTGCTGCCTTTTGTACTGTAACAAGTGAGGCACAATTTAGATGAGCTGGTGGTCGTCGATCAATACATGTATTATCTGGCACACGACGCACCACGCAAGCCTTAATAATGGGGTTAGCAATCCCTACAAAGCTCCCTTCGCACCCACATCACTGGATGGACTTTACAATTAAGATAATAACATGGTGAAAGTCAAACAGAGCAGAAGTTTATGACGTCGCTGCTGTGTGTTGGGGGAGAAGGCGACAGGGGGAGTTTGTAGAAAATAAAACCGTTTTCCCTCCAGCTCACCTCTTATATTACATAAGAAATCAGATCCAAGCCAATTGTATTAACTTAATATGAACTTCGCTCTCTTCTTTCCCCTCTCCAGGAAGTGCGGCACAAAGTGAGATGTGATTTGGTTCTCGGCGAGGTCACAAGCATCAGGTGGAGCTGTGAAGCTGTGGTACTAGTCACCCGAGTCTTGCCTCACACAGGCAGCTTCGATTGCCGTCTCCTCGGCCCGCATCACTTAGCAGAGGGGTGTGAATTTGTTTTCACCCAGGCGTTAATGAACTGTGGGCTTTGTGGGCTTAATGAGAGCGTGCTTCTATTGATCAAAAAGGTACCTGGGAGAATAATAAGAGTTCACAATTAAGAAAACTTCTCCCTTTCCACAGTTTGGGAGGTGTTTTTAACAAAAAAAAAGAGGAGGTGGGAGGGGGGGGTGGCTGTTGACGGCCGCTGCGGCAGTTCATCTCTGACCCGCCAAAATCAGCCAGCGCGAGGAAACAAGACTCCGGGAGTATTCGTCATCCATCAAGAACATGCAGTTTTGTGCCACGGCTCCTGGCTTCCAGCCAAGTCCAAAGCGACTCATTGTACAGCAGCCAAAAGACAAAGGCAGCTCCCCCTCTGCTCTGTGAGAGCCGTGCGTGGAGGTGTGGGTGGTTATGCAGATCACTAATTGTACAGGCCACCGGGGGAAGAGGGAACGGAATGGCAGCCTCTCTGCAAGACATGCCGAGGGAGGGAGGGGAGGGACGGACTGGTGTGAGCCTCTCTCTCTCTCCCTCTCTCTCCCTCTCTTTCTCCTTCTTTTTCACTCTCTCTACCCTAAATTGGCAGCTGGCAGGCAAATGAATGCGGTGTGAAGTGAGCCCACTGAAGTGCAGGGTCCTGCTGTTCAGGCAACAAAGGAGCTCCATGCGAGACATCTGCTGTTCAGTTATCAGAATACATTTAGTCACGTGCCTCCCTTCCCTTGCTCTTTCTCCATTCCTCTTCCACCGCGGCCCCGCGACATCCATTCTGTCAACTGAGAGAGCCGAGCCCTTTTCTTTCTCCCCCACTTCTCTTCAACGGCATTCTTCTTCAGATCACTCCTCCGCTGACACCCCACCACCGCCACCTCCGCCCCCTCCATCCCTTTCTCATTCTCTCATTTGCCACCGTAATCCCTCTCTCCACCTCTTCTTTTGCTGCCTTTATTTAAACAGTTTAGGTCTGGCAGATAACCCTGGAGTGCTTCCTATCTGGTCCAAAACGCGTGAACCCTGTGTGAATGATCACAAGACGGCCTGAGGAAACGGCAGACTGAATCTTAATGAGCCACGCTCGCACAAGCAAAAGTAAATTGAGCTTACCACCATGATAAATTAACCTAATGAATGCAATTGTTTTGTGGCACGCTAGCTTGGGCTAGAGCCAGATGGTCAATACTTAGCGCTGAATTTTGTGGCTCATGTCTTTCTTCCCCTCTTTCTCGCTGACTTTCTTTCTTTCATTCAGGCTCAAGGATATAGAGACGTCAAAAGTCCCTCTGCAAAATCATATTCCTTAAATCTCTTCTGTTAAATTTGAAAATCTTTTTTTATTTCCTCAATTTAATGCCTCTCAATTGGTTTGCAATGGTTATAGCCTCTGTCAGTAAGCATCCATGCCTCACCTTGGACCAGAGCCTCGCTGCTGAGTAGAGTACGCAACTGTGGTGACATGATAGGGGTTCGCAGAGGAGACGGCGGTGTGCATTTCTCCCCGTTTCCTGTCCTAACTCACGATATCCGTGTTTACTTTAACACTTAATCCGTGTAAAGTGTGTCATTTGGTTTGCACGCTCTTCACTCTCCACTTCATCCTCCATCCTCTCCCAGTGGTGCAGGCTAGCATGAAGGTTGCACATCCAGGAAGGGACAAACCCCCCTCCTGTACTGCGTGTAAACTAGATGACTTCCTCCAGGCAGGTGGCACATATCCAGATGTTCTCTCAATTTCCTCTGTGCGTGTGTGCGCGCCTGCTTATGTGTATGTGTGCATGTATTGCTTGACACACCACGAGCCGGTGACCTCTCTGCTCTCCCTACAACATCACCACTGGAGCAGTTTACACCATAATGACTTGTATCGCCCGAGGCCCCGCCACATCTGTGGCTCCCTTCCTCCATCTCTGTCTCTCAGTCTTTCCCTCTCTCTGTCTCTTTGTCTTTCTCCCTTCCTCACACACAACCTGTCCACGTTTCTCTCCTGCTCATCCTTTATTCCATCCCGTTTTCTCACTTTGTTTAGTCTGTCATAGACTTTCCTCCCATCGCTCTCTCCTCAAGCAAGTGCTTTCCTGCTTTGGTCCACAGCACTATTACAAGAGGGAGAGAGAAAAAAAATTGCACAGCTCACTTTGCAAGGACTTAATGCATGTCTGACATGACACCTATCCACCATAATAAACAAACACATCATTCAATGTCAGCAAGCTTGAAAAGGTAGTTGCAGCTCCTCATTGGAAGGGCCCAGTGTCCAAGATAAAGCACAGGGGGGAGGCTCTGGCAGCACGGACTGAGCTAATGTCACATGGAGTGACGTGTGCTCCACCAACAACAGCTCATTACCCACTCAGGAGGGGAGGGGACGGGAGGCATGGTGCGTCCAAAATGTGACCATGTGCTGACCAGGCGTTCTGTCCCGTTTCCCCCCTCCCGGCTGTATATGGAGAGCAATGACCTCTCACTCAGACAGCGCGCTGTTCGATCGATCACACATGACATTTGTGACATTGCATGCATCCCAGATATGCATCTCCGCGGTGTCAACTTATCAGTCAAACCATCTCGCGGGCGGCACATACATATCACATTACATGTTCAGCAGCTCTTGAGCTCCAGCGGCGGGGGGGTGGGGGGGGCGGCGGGAGGGGACACGTGCAGTTCCACTCAGATTCTTGTGCTTTCACACAAGGTAAACTGTGTCTCTGTGACTGTGGCGAGGCACCAACGCCTGTTTCACCTTTACAGGTGACAAACGCCGTGAAATCCAAAACACAGAGACAAATAATTGACTTCATGATAACACATGCTGCCTGTTTTTCCACCAGAGATGCACTGTATTATTATTTTTTTTAAATATACCACAGCCAGCTCTGAGCTACTGTACAGTACCCATCTGGATTTACGTGAACACATACACACACACATACACACACAGTCCCCTCACCACACACAGTGTCTTGTTTTCAGGTTCATTAAGCCCCAGTGTTACCCAGAGTGGCTGACAGGATGAGGAACAGTGCAGAAATCTCCCCCTGCAGGTATCCATTCACATTATCATTGGGAAAAAGCCTCTCTCGTCAGTGCCCTTGTTACGGCTCGAGGGGGGACCACTAATTAGAGAGACAAGAACTGCTTGAGAATAAGTCCATTACACCCATGTGGACCCAAAAGCTTAAAATACCTGAAATATAAGCAAACTCACAGCATCCCCACCACTCGCTCCACTTCTGCCGAGGGCGTCTTTTTAAAACAAGGAAGAATATGGTGGGAGAGACGTAGAGACAGACGGATATGTAGGACAGAAGCTGTCAGCTGTTTGAAAGGCTTTATGAAAATTACCTTCCAATTAGAAGTGATGATCAAATCGGACAGAAACCCCACTCTTGAGTTCTCGATGGTTTCTCTTTCTCACTCAATTTCTCGCTCTTCTCTTTCTCTGTGTGCGTGCATGTGTGTGTATGTGTGTGCGTGTGGTGGAACGGCAGCTCAGATGAACTCATGAAAGGAAATTTGGTTAGTTTTCTCATCCCTAGTAATTATAATACATCGGAAATGCCTCCCTCAAAGTGCATGAGCCATGTGGGGCGCCTCATTACAGTAATATGATTTTGTCTGAAATATGTATCAAACTGATTAACACCACTCATTGTGCATCTTCAAACCCACAGTCACAGAAACAGCAGAGGGGACGCAACAATGACAAATGCGAGCAATAGAACTGCAGCTAATTCTGGAAATAATGTAAAGCAGCTGAAGAAACGCAAAAGTGGTGTTTGGGGGAAAAAAAAGTTCAACATAACAAGAAGCGGCACAGCTTCTCACAAAAACACAGCAAGGCAAAACCCAAAGCTGATGATTATCCAACATAATATAAAGTTGTTACTACCACCTTCACCAGCTACAACATGATGCTGCTTACAGTTCATGCATGAGAAATAATAACCCAGTAATTTGTTATATATAATAATCTACAGCGGAGGGTGGGCGAGATCCTTTACTCAAGTAAAACATAAATATCAAACATGACTTTAAGCCCTGTGTAGAAGGTTATTAAAAGTAGTAGTAACACATTGTATTGAGACACTGATGCATTTACTATTCGATAAGTACCTGTTTTTTAAATATGCAAGTGCAGTACTTCATGCATACTTCTTCTTTGGATCGCCATTAATGCTTGTTTATTATCACTTAATTACATATGAAATGGAGCTATTGCAGCCATGTGTTTGTAATAAGCCCACAAACAAAGACACAAGTTTTGAGAAGTCATCCTTTTTCTGCATTTTGATTTCATTAGGATCCAACAAATGATCCATGAGTTTGGACGCGAGCTCTAAAAAGGCAGGCGAATCCAGTCGGCAGTTGGCAGCAGTTACATGAGTTGATTTAACTGCTGGATAGGGTCCTCTTGTGAAACATGAGTCAGTTCCAGCATTTAACCTCACCATACTAATTTATGCACCATGGCATAGGGTACTTTATCATCTGCTCTTTGGGGAGAGACAGTCATCTCATTAGGCAGGATTTAATGAAATGCAAGGATACACTTCTTAATTCCATAGATGGCTGAAACAAAAATCCAGTGTAAATCCTGCACTCCTCCCTCGCTGTATAAATTGTAGCAGCCCGAGGAGGCAACGTGAAGGAGGGTGGGAGGGAGGGGGGAGGCAAGCAGAGACTTTTGGTGAAGGAGAGCGGGGATGGAGGTTGATGTGTGCACAGGTACACCTGAGTCTCTAACTCCATCAAGGTGCTTTGTAATTGCCACATTCCTGGTTTGAAACGACGCCTCAGAAACATGTGAAATTAAGATGTATTGCTTTTCATTATAATGCATCATACATAATATTCATTGTCCAGTAAAATCCACAGTAAAATGGATGATATATTTCTATGAGCGTCCACACAAATGTTCCTCTTGGCCAAAACAATTCCCGAATGTAGATATATCTACAGTGACAGCAATAGGCCCGTGCATCTTAACCACCCTCTCCTCTGTTCCTACAAAGTCCCACTACTGTTCTAGCCTGAAGCACACTAAGATATGTTAAATCCCTTTGAATGTACAGACAGTAGAGCCGGGGAAAGGGAAAAAAAAGGGGGAAAAAAAGAAAATTAGGGCAGACTGTCGACTGTTCTTGGCAAATGTACATGTTCATTTCCAGCCGGTGATTGCTAGGCCCACAGACGAGAGCCACCAGAGGAGGAACACACCAGCCCATCATCAACAGCACGACGCAGAACATTAACACCATAATTTACATAAAATTACTTACATACTGGTGTAGTAATTTAATTTGTTTGACCAGTACAGTGCAACTGCGAGGAATAGATTCATACAGGCACCACAAGGGAGCTCTGCTTACTCTTCCACATGGCTAATTCTTTCATACAATATTATGGAGAAAAAATAGAGAGACTATAGAAACCTTGATTTCATTTACAAGTCCCTTCATCCCTGCCCGAGCACACATTAGCACAACGACATGCACAAAGAGACCCACACATGGAGATATATTCATAAACAAGAATGTGCTAACAGAAAGATAACGCTGTCTGTTTGTCATATGCTAATAATACAATGTTCACATTGAGCTAGATAAAAGAGAATATGTCAGGCTCTCATTCTCCTTTTATTTGGCTTTCATATTCTAAAAGTCCTTTACTTGTTGAATATAGCACTGTTATAGTTTGATTCCCTCTACAAGAACACACAGGTTCAAAGAATTTGAATATCTATTTCCAAGCATTAAGAGAGCAAACCACTACAGCGAGAGGCACAACTATTTGTGCAGGTGCCAGATTTTTTCCAGATGTGCCCTGAGGTTGCTAGGACGGTAGGCTAGGCGTGCTGTAGCTTATAGAGCTTACACACAACTTTATCCTGAGGTTCCTTAATGTTGCCATCTCCTGACAAAAAAACTGAAGTGCTTCCAAAAGGGTGTTTTAAATTGCTTGGGACTCTGCAGCTGTGCTGGGTTGTGAACTTTCTGCCATTGTTACCACATAGCGTTGTTGAATTATTCACTTGTTTCAGCTCAGACAGAAGTGACATTGTGCTATCTAAATAAAGGCAAAAATGTCCCAAAATACATCACACAGTGACAAAGAGACAAGGAGGTAGGGGGCGATGACATGCAGCAAAGGGCCGTGAGGTGGAACCAAAACGATGGCCGCTTCATCTGGGACTAAGTCCGTTGGCATGGGCGAACCAGGCAGCCGCCTCATGAGGACAAAATATGCAAAACAAAAATAAAGTCACCTGAAACTCCCTGTACTGTAGATACTAAGTATGATGAGGACACCGGTACGAAGCATGAACTCTGGAGCAGCAGAGGAAGTAATACAGCTTCAGTATGAGTCATTGTTCACACCTTTGCCTACATTCAAATGGGTTCTGGCTCAGCCCATAATGTCTGTTGTCAGCAGTTAAACAAGGTGTAGGATTGGAACAGGATGGTCCAACAGCTTTTCACAGACATTAGGACCAATGATCACTCTGCTGGTTTCCACATCTGTAAGAGAAGTCGAGGCCATTTTAAAGAACTAAAGAGGGTCCCCTGGGTGCCAACTCTGGTTCACAATTATATATTTTTTAAACGGATAAGGCCCAGAAGTGGATCCTCAAACCGGGAAGGAAAATAATACATCAAATGGACGGTTGGAGTGCTGGAGTCAAGAACTGTGATAGTTCTGGCTTTATGCTAAAATAAAATAAAAAACATAATCATCATCCTTTAGCAAAAAATAGTTTTCCCTCCAAATAAAGTGGTTTAGACAATCTGCCTAAACGGTTAGTGTGTTTATAGCTTGTCTGACCATCTGACCACTAGCTTCTTGGACCATCATGCTTTGTTTAGGTGAAGTTGCTATGTAACCAGACCCCAGTAATTACGGTGAAGAACTTAATGGTATTATAATAGGATGGAAATTGATGGTCAAAACTGTAAAAATAAAACCAAAGCTATAAAAAACCACTGTTATTCTCTCGGTTTTTGAGTAGATTTTATCATCGGCCATTCTTTTATCTGCTCTTCTTTTGATTGGTCATAAAAATCAGTTGAATAATGATGATTTTTGCACCTGTCAGTCACCATGCACTCCCATGCATCTGTCAGCTCCTTTATCTCTTTCTCCCCAATTGTTCCCAGCGTGTTGGACTTCCCTCGTACTTTACAACAGAATTAAGTGCGGCCGTGAAGTAGTGAAGTGAGGCAAGTATGAGAGAACATAATAAAGTCAATTATCGGCCTGTTTACTCAATGGATTCTTTCAGCTTAAGGGAGAATTGCAGCACTTCTTATTCAGCATCGGGCCGTGGCTGGCCTAACAGCAGAGCTGTCACCTTCCTGCATGCTCACCTACTGTTAGCTTCAACGTTACACCTCGTCAGCATGACAGGAAAGAAATAATACCCACCACCACTACCAGAGAAAAGAGCCTAATGTCCTATTCACCCCCCGCCCTGCACTGCTTCGGAAATTGCTCAATCTTTTTTTCCTTTTCCCGTCCCCGTGACATATTATTATTATACATTGTTTCTGAGGAAAAGCATTTTCTATTATTGCTATTAGAAATATGAAAGTTTAGAAGTAGAAGGGGAAAAAAAGAACAGAGCTTGTAGGATGTAGAGGAACATTTGGGGGAGAGAGGTGAGGGTAAAAAGCGATTGAAAGGCTGTAATTATTTGAAATAGTCTGCTAATGTGTATTATCATGTCATTAAATGTAAATGAGATGGAGCTAAAAGACCCAATGCAGAGAACTTGTGGTTCGTTGGAGAAAGAGGAAGGGGAAGGGGAGAAAGAAAACCTGGGATTAAAAAAAAGACAAATGTCAAGGCTATGTTCATTTGTGGGAACATTAAACATTTAATAAGATGACCAACCTATGACAATGAACCAGCGCATCAACACCGTTTGATACATTTACATACGGCTACAGCAGCTAAAGCGAACCTTTGAGGCTGCCACTGACACACAGATAAAGAGAGGGCGGATGGAGGGAGCGATTTAGTGGGAAGATCCTGATGCTGTCTGAAGTCCCGAAGACGACTGTCTTGACTGTGAGTGGGTGTGCGTGTATGTGTGTGTGTTTGTGTTTGTGTCTGTGTGTGCGTGCGCGTGCATATGTGTTTACTCTTGCATTTGATCCCCAACGTGAGCGAGCATCATTCCACTCCAGCTGCTTAATAAGGCTGTCTGGGCCAGCGGCTCCTCATGGCCCCCAGCCCTGTTATCAGAAACATTAAGCTGAATATTAATGGCCTGGCCCGAGACGCATGCCATTAAGCTTGGTTGGCCATTTCTCTCTGTCCTTTCCCTACCACTGTACAGGAATTAATGAATCGTGGGTAAAACAGGGAACACAAAAGAAGAAGCTAGAGATAGAGAAAAGTGAAAGAGAAATGGGAGGCCCGCTTGGTGGCTATTTCTCAAAAGCGAAAGATAAATACGAGCAGAAATGTAGCATGTCATGTGTGGACAAAGGAGAACGAGGAGAAAGGGAGTTAGGTGGCAACATATCTAAAAATAAACTCCTGGTTGTATTTTTCTTTCCAACGCCACATTAATAATACAGCCAACCCGAGACAGACCTTTGTGTCTTGCTCAAAGAAAGAAACAACAAAAAAATTATTTGGTCATGATTTGTTCCTCTCTATTTCCTCTGGCTGAGAGGTTTACATTTGAAATGGAACAGAGAGAGGGGAAAGCACTTATTACTCCCTAAGTGCTGTGCTGTTGCAGCCTAAGCAAAGTGAGCTGTTAATGGATATAATTTGTGCAGAATAGCCAGAGGAGAGCTTTTGATATGCAGAAGAGCTGACCTCTGGACTGCCACTTTAATTGGGTTTTTAATTTTCCAGGCCATCTGACAGTATCAAACATGATCCCTGAGCTTTGCCCCGCTGATTGGAACCACCGTGACAAGAGGAGCCCGGCATTCCCTTCGCTTTTCACGAAAAGGGAGGACAGCGAGAAGAAAAAGCGAAAAGGAGCAAGAAAAGGGGGAAATAAAAGCACGGAGGCCAAAGGAGATTGGCGGGCTTGGGGATGGAAATTTGCCTTAATAGTGAGGACCTGAGTGTAGCATTGTACGGAGCTGAGGCTGAAGCTGCACCGTTGATGGGATACCACCCTCAGAGACAGGGAGGAAAAGTGCAGGCTGCTGAAATATAGCCTGTCACTTCTGACTAGCGACAGCACACAAAAGACCAAACCAGACTTCACCACTTGGGAGAGGTGCAGCAATTGTATACAGTACACTAAAGAAACTGTGGCCAGGAGAGAACTCAAAAGAGTTTTGACAAATTTAACTATAGCCACGATTTGTTCTGGGTACCGGAGAAAAAAGGAAAAAAAAGAAATCAGAGTCATTAGTTGTAATGTGCATGTATTCATGAGCACAGTTATCTAAATACTCGTCCTCGCTCTGCAGGAAAGATTTAGCTCTCATATCTGGAAATGTAATAGCACGCAGCGGAATGGCTTTCAAATGAGGCTACATCGTCAAATCCTAACATGGCCCATCAACGCGCCAACCTCCACAGTTATCACCTGCGCCAGTCCATCTGGCTCGCTATCGTCGCACAGACGAGAGTCTGTCTTGTGGTTTTTGGACAGGGGTTCCTACTGGTGCCTGTTTGTTCAATCTGCAAGACCACACAAAGAGTTTCAGCCCTCTAATCTCCTAACCAAACAAGACAGCAATTACACAGGCAGATAACTAGGGGACATTTTCATCCGCAGTGACAGTACTGGCACAGAAGTGTGTCTGTTGTAGACAGAAGAAGAGAGGGAGACTGACAGAGAGAGGGAGAGAGAAGGAGACTGTTGTCCTGTTTGAAGAAAAGAGAGGTTCACCTGCCAGTCAGAATACACAGAGACAACTGAAGCACACTGTAGTCATTTCAAATAGACAGGGTTATCTCAAGGACCACTGAAGGAGGCTGAGCAGGTCCCAAACCTGCCAAACAGCATGTGACACTTATTGACTAACCGACATATTTAGCCGTGGTTTTAATGTAATGGAATTTATTTGCTGAAGATGTGAAACTTTCCAGTTGGATTTTGCTATTAAAGCCTAAACATCAGTGTTAAACACGTTGTACAAGTAACCATGAATATGAAATTGTATTAAAGTTGAAAAAAGAAATGACTCATGTCCTTGGTAAGCGTGAGAATGTGAATGAAATCGGCGGACAGGATCATCATTCAGAATTAAGTCAGTTCCATGACATGCATTAGACAAATGTAGCTATTTTTCACAAGTAGGGGAATACATTACAGTTGAGATTGAGAGTAATGTACCTTTCTTGGCACCACAGAGATTCTTCAACCTTTAGTCATTAAAAAGTGGGAACTTTTCCACCTTTTCCTTAAAGTTCATGTTCTCATTGAAGCTAAATTACTCTGTCCTAAGATACTCGTAAAAAACCCGCGGTGACAAAACCCTTTTAACGTGTCAGGAAATGCAGAGCTGTTATATATTTGTGCGTGTGAGGTGTGTGCCTGCCGACCCACACTGTGCAGTCAAATCTGCGTGCATAAGCACTCACACACATACACACACACACAGTCAAACAAGGCCCCATAAAGTCACGCTCACGTACACACACACACGCATTCACAGAAATCTCATTAGAGTCTTTGTTAATTGCAGCAGACAAATGCTAATGGTTCAGGCAACAAAGCAGCTGTGTGTATGAAAAATGAGAATCCACAAAGTAATTATTACATCCAATATTAATTTAATTATACCGTTTTGTGCGATACAGTAATTTAGGAGGGTTTTTCTAATCACACGCACTCTTGAAATAAATTAGGAGTTACGAAGGCGCAGGGGAGCTGAGGATTTCTCCAAAGACTCACTAGGGGGGAAATAGCATCGTTCTCATTCAGAGAACTGGGATTTTCACGTTTAAATTAAAACGCTGCTGTTGCGCGCTCGTTGAAGGTGAAAAGGAGTTGGGACACCTATGTGTTTTTTAAGATTTTATGCCAGAAAAACAAAGCTACTATTTCTTCTTCTTTTTTTATTTATTTTTTCTTCTCTCCTCTCCTTGTGGCTGTGCTTTGCATTTGGCTGATGAGAGGAACCAATGAGACGGTGTGGCTGTCAGTACACTGGCTGCATCTGAATAAAAATAAGAATATTAATCATCTCTCCTGGGCCTGCTTTTGCCTCTTCGCCTCTCTCTCGTGAGCCCCAGAAATGTAATTGCAGTTGTTTTCTATATAATCAGTAGCCAGAGAGTTGGTGCTATTACAGACACTCGACAAGGGAGCTTTTGTTTTAATCTTTTGATTCCAAAGTCAGGTTCTTTTTTATCTGCTGTGGTGTACACAAAAGCAAGTTTGATTGGCGTGGAGTTTGCATCTTTTTCTTCCCTCCCTTCTCTCTCGCTCTCTCTCTCCCCCTCTCGCTCTCTCTCTGTCATGTAAATTGTTATTGTCTTTTACCTCAAATTGCCTGAGAAGTTTGTCAGATGAATGGATCCACAACAGCAGCCTTTCTTCTATGGATTTGTATGCTACAGAACATGCATGCTGGCCAGTTATAATTCAAACAAACACACCTCGGCCCCAGCTTGCACACGGCTGCATCTCTGCGTGTACAAATTGGACTGATGTATGTTAACAGGCCCTGGCATTGTACCTCTCTTCCTTGCGTGTGCGTGTCTCACTATCTTTCCCCTTCTCTCCTTTTTCTTTTCTATTTTTTTTTTATATATATATATATTCACACTTTTTAATAAAGCAGAACATCTCGCCTCTGGACGTCACATGGATGGACAGCTGTGCCGGTGGTCGAGGTGAAAATCAACCCCAGGACATGTCAAAGAGTGAGATTTCCAGTCCTAAAATTAGATGAGAAACCTGGGTGTCTGTGAAGGGTGGGAAGGAGACGGAGAGAGAGAGGAGGGAAGGAGCGCAGAGGGGTGAAATAAAGTGTTAGAGAAGCACGTCCACCCCTGGCCAGTTACTGTAAATCAGGTCCCTGAATGACTAAGGGTTACACCTCAGGAAGTAGCTTCCTGGAGTCAAAAGTGCAATGGTATTTATATAATAACACTGTTTCATTCCAACATCCCCCAGTAACAGAGTAATGGGGCCTCTGCCAGCAGCGCCTTTAATGCTCTGATGGCGGAATTAAAACCAGGGGATGGCAATGAACGGATGTAAATTAACAATCACCACGCTAGCTATCACACACGTACGTATACACACACACACACACACACACACATACACATGCTCTCACAGACACAGGAAGTCAGCACACCAACTTGCTCCCTCCTCCAGAAAGAGAGCCAGTGGGGAATTGGAAGAGTTTCTGACAAAAGTGGGCTATTGTTTTCTAAACTGCCCAGCAGACCTTTTAAGTTAAAGCCACTTGAAGAAGAGCTAACTGTTTAACCAGCCCGGTGGTGGATGAAATATTCAGATCCTTTACTTATAGGCACCATGTGGAGTATCGCATTCCATACAGGACATAAGAAAAGTTAGGTTTTCAGTGTTTCTCGACAACATGCAAGAAGACAAGTTAACACAATCGTCTTCTTCCTCTCTGCCTTTCGTTTGCATATTTCGACAGGTGTTACTGACACCTATTGTCAAGGAGTGGAACCACATTAACCTAACTCATTAACATATTCTCTGTGCACAATATAAACATAAAGACTTTGCTACATAGTGACACAAGTGGCCAAAATGTTAGTCAAAGTAAAAAATACTCAATGATGGAATCAATAATGAATCCTGAATTCAAAATAGTGGTTCAGTAAAAGCAGAAGTGCCACAAGCTTAATCGCAAAAGTCATTTTAGCTACTGTTGACTGCACGATATCAGCTGTAAACAAGCATATAAGTCGTACAAATGTGATGATCTGTGCCACATGGACGCGTTTCAGATGCGGTATCCAAGGGAACCGATGGAGGCCCGCCGTTGTTGTTACTGTACATCACGTCTAGCGGTGTAGCTCAGGTTACAGGTATGAGGTGTATGAGTGTGAATGCATGGTGCCTGTAAATAAAACCTACTCATCGCATCTCAGGCAACCTTTTGGGATGTTCATTGTGCATGTTGACATCATGATGACGATGAAAATGAGTTTAATCCTTCAGCCCTACAACAAAGCTGACAAACACATGTACTGAAGTAAAACTGTACAGTAGTACTGTATTTCTAAATGAAATGTTGTGGATTGGAAGTATAATGTAGCATAAAACTGAAACACCCAAGTAAAGTACCAAACAAACAGAATTAAAAATTAATTAACTGTTGTTTTACTTGAATATGAAATGAATGAAATAATACTTTTTTGTGATATTGTACTTTATCCAGTTCCATTAGTCCCCGTTTTGCTATTCTACCATGTCGCTTGTCCTTAAATAATTTAAGACACAGTGGGTCAGGCAACCTGTGCTGTTAAAATACTTTGTACATAATTAACTGCAAATGTTATTGTAATTAAAGGAAATCCACACACGGGGATTTTACCCTCCTTTCACCACAGAGGCTTATGTTCTCTTCTGGGACAGGAAATGTTCGAGGGATCAAACTTAGTTCACATGTTACAGGTGGTTAAGATAAAGCTACAATTCAAATGATATTCCTCTGGGGAGACAATAGCCCTTGAGTATTTACAGCAACAATGGGTCTGGCACACTGCCCGCGTTACTGCCACATAGCCATGTGTGAGTGTTTAGTAGGAGGGTGAAATGAGGCAGCGGGAAAATAATGGACAAG
The DNA here is from genome assembly GCA_030347415.2 of Decapterus maruadsi. NCBI lineage: Eukaryota > Metazoa > Chordata > Actinopteri > Carangiformes > Carangidae > Decapterus > Decapterus maruadsi. Next base: position 16,147,322 of record CM064887.1, on the reverse strand, counting down.
CAAGGTGCAGAAGTAGCTGGCAGACCGTACAGTATTTAGGATCTAAAAGGAAAATCCAGATCCCTACTGAAACAAATGATGTCAATTTTTCATGAACTTATCTGTACTCCCCAATGCTCCTTCCAGGACTGATATTGCGCCATTATTCACCAACCTAAGTAGAAATAAATTGATGGATTATCATTTGAGTTTATTCAATGGCTCAAACCTTATGGAAGGAGAAAAGAACAGTCCTTGCCATTTAGGATAATGGTTAAAAATGTGTATGAGTGTTTAATGTCCCTGCAGTGTTTGCTCTGTAGGGGTCTCGCAGGGAGAGGAAGATGGCTGTTCTGGGTCACTGGGGTGGGGACGGCGAGAGCTTAGTCGATTAGCCAAAACTCTTTTTAACCACATCAGACCCGACTGGCAGACTGGTAGGTTTGGGCACACTCAGGCTTTTTTTTTGTTGTCCTATTATTCCGCTCAATGATTGAGATAATAAGCGAGGCCTCTCTTACCCTTAACACCCCCCCCCCTTCCTCCTCCTCCTCCTCTGCCCCGACTCTGTCTCGTTTCTCCTTTAAATGTCCCGTTGTTCCTCTCTGTCATTTCCCATTGCTACATGTATTTGCATTTTTTCTCTCTCTTCTTCCACAGACAAGGTCATTTATGGATTTTTTAATAGCACTTCTACACTTTTTTGCCATGATGGGTCAATATAAGAATCATGTTTTAATCTCTAAACTCTATTTCGTAAACCAATAATCTTTAAAAACAGCACTATTTCCTACAATCCCATGGCGAGGCTGTGTTGTTGACTGTTTACCGGTGATACTAGGCACAGAAACAGAGGAAGTCGGTTTAGCAAATAACTCTGGTTGACCTTGGAGGGCCTTCCTTTAAGAAACAAACAACAGCCAAACATGCCAACACATGCCCGCAAAGAACACACACATGCACACAGCGCCTCCATTAGTTCATCAGAGAGGGTTTTCCTGACATTGTAGGGACAGACGCGCAGTGAAACCTATACTGTAATTAAAATGTGTTACCGTTAAAGCATTTGCCCTGTTTGTCTCTAAGCCCCTCCATCTTCTAATGCTTTAGTAAAGTCACTTAACCTCAGATCAGGCTTTGTGTGGGTCTGTGCAGCATATAGTGTCCCACCCGAGCACCAGCAGGGCACCTCCTCTCTCTACTGTAACACAACACAGTAATGCCGAGCTAATGACATTACATAAAGGAGCTATTCAGTTAAACACATTTAAACAAACTGTGACACAGATCTCAGGTCCAGACTACATATGTTGAAGGATTTAAAAAAAAAACAAGGTACTTTAAGGTTAAGTTCTGCTGGGGGTTGCCCCTCCCCCGACTACCCCCTGCAATGCCTGATTCTCCAATTGCTTTTGTATAAGAAAAAAAAAACCTTAATAAGGAGATTTGGAGATAAAAGTAAAGGGCACTTAAATCTGCTAACACACTTATGGCATTGTGCAGTCTGGTGGCTTCATCTTGTTCAGCCACAGCTAATTTAAGAGATGAATAAGAAGATTGTATTTCTATGTTTCCTTGTCAAATGGCCAAAGAAAATATGAATGCATGTTATTTTTAGTCTCATTGTACATTTTAAAAAAGGTACACTGAGCACATCCTGAGCTATATGTGGCCACTGATGACAAGAAACCCATGGGTTAATTACTTTATTCTCATGACCTCAGTGAAAACAAAATAGCTGCTGTTGAAATACACATCCATATATAGTATGTATTCATCCGGTGTGGATGAGAGGATTTATATACACTCGGTTGTTGGTTAATTTACCATCACTAATAAATGTGTGGACACAATTAGAGAACCATTCAACAGTAGGACGAACTGCAGCCTCCAGGATAACCACACAGTTGAATCAACACCACTCTAAAACTGTCACGAAAAAGAAACTATTACAACCTTCATGATGGTAACTAGGTGTTATTAAATTTCTTAAACTGTGAAGTTATTAATATAAATCTCATTAGACCAGGAGTCCATCTTAATGTAGCTTCATAATGTTGATACAAGGGCATTATTCTTAGAATAACCTGACAACAAATACACAGTGAACTGGACAAAGTGTCGTGCAGGTGAACACACTGTCATCCTGACAACAGCGGGCAGAAAGTAAGAGAAAGAATTAGGTGATGCCAGAAAAATGTACATGTGATTAAAATGTGGATGAAGAGTGAAGTTATTTCCACATGAAGGACTCTGAAGAGTTTGCTCAACACACCTTCACCTATGCTGTAAATTTCACTCCTGCTTCATGTACGTGTTTACTATTTCCTCCACGCAATATTTCATAACCGATCGTGCAGACTGATCAAAACTGGTGGTAGAGGTCAGGTGGGGTTCAAAGGTCAGCGGAAGACAGGTGTTATAGTAGGAGTAAATCCAGGCCTACTAGAGACAGATATCATCATGGTTGGAGGGGACCTTCACGTGACCCCAGTCTGCCATTAGGGGGGTACACAGATAGATGTCCTTATCTTTCCCTGCAGCTCCCCCGCAGCTAACTGACAGAACTGGGGACTGTCAATCAATGCTGACATGTGATGTCTTACTCAGCCAGGAGACGGGACAGCACCAGACGAATCACTTCTAAATGACAAATCACTGTCGCGGTGGTGGTTTATCACCGTTTTGTCTTGGTACCGAGACACGTCTATCGCTGATTGAGCATTGAGGATAAAGATGTTGTTTGATTAGGAGTGATATTTGTGCGATAGTTGGGTTCGAAATTTTCCTCACAAAGGAGAAGTTTAAAAGAAGTGCCAGCTGACAGCAAAGACAGAAAAGCTATTAGGCTATTGTATGTTGTACAACAGGTTGAAAGAGCTGATTTCACAAACAGGTGACACGAATAAGAAGGAAGATTCACCTCAGTTAAGTGGTGATAATTGAGCGCTGATCTTTGCTTCTCCCTTTCCATCTAAAACTGACAGCTTTGGTGACCTCCTCTTTCTTTCCCTTTCTCAACCCAGCTGCTTCCTTATATGGCGAGCTATAATGATACACGTTGTAAAGTCTGTGTAAGCACTACCTACCGACACTAAAAGTGACCCTCAAGAGTGTAATGGGCCTATATTCCTCCTGGCATTGTGGAAAGGTGAAAAAAAAACAATTTACAACTCTTTGTACTGCCACTTAAGGACTCCCATCACCAGTTTATTTGAAGTGAATGAGGAAGCTTGTAATTTTCAGTGTTTCTCAAGGAAAATAGGTATCTTTAAGGAGGGGAATAGCAGGTTAAGTTGTAGGTTCAAGGCTGCTGTTTTTATGGCTCTTGAGTACGTGTTTGTGTGTTTGTGTGTCAGAGTGAAAACATGTAATGATAACACAGCCACATTCAAATTGAGGGTTGAACCATTAATTGAAATATTATTGCAAAATGGCCAAGTGCAATATTCAAATTGCAAGAGACGCATTTTTACATATAAAATGAACCCTGGTGCCAGAGAGATGCTACTCGCCAATAGAATCATATTCTCTATACATTATGTTGTATTACATAAATAAATACTTTGAAACGTACTAAGTATGTTCTAATCCACAGGTAAAAATACACCTTATGAGTCCTGTTCAAGAATAATCTGCTAGAAACTAATGCCACTAAAGCTGTTTGGGAATTTTTAATGAGCAAAAAGCAGTAAAAGACTGAGATAATGAGAATAATAAAACATTAAGGGAAAGTTGGTCTTTTTATGGAATCCGTTGACAAATAGCAAGAATTTCCAGTCTCATCCTGTTATAATAATATGCATTTGTCAACATATTTGTACTTGTACTAAAGTTATACTCACAGTTAATCTGTGAAAAATAAAAGTTTGTCTAAACCGCTCGCCGGGTTTGTCCAAAAAATGAAATCTAGAGAAATAAAAAGGGATTCACATCAGTGGATTCAGCTTCATCAGACTGCTTCTGCTTAGTTTCTGTAAAATGCTCGACATGAGCATGAGTCAAACTAAGCTTTTAGTTTGCCCATTAACTTTTAAAACTACAAGTTAAAGTAGTGTTCTGCACATAGCCATTTTTATACTCAAAGGCTCCCTCGTCTCCAAAGCAGGTATAATTCTTGATAAAGCCATCATAATTCATTCCTGGGCTTCCAAGATTACATAGGAAGTAAGAAACCCAGGAGCTGCTGGTATTAACAGGCCTGGGGAAATCACAATTTCTCTGTCCAATAAGTGCTTGGACTGTTAATCGGCCTGAGAATAACTATGAGAAGACTATGGACCACAAGTGAAGCAAAAGCCTCCAAAAGCCTATCCACACATTCGCCTGCGAGAGGGAAAAAAGAAGAAAAGAAGAGACGAGAATACGAGCAAGTTGGAAAGAGAAAAGCTCCTCGCTATCAGCAGAGGTTCCCATGTACTTCTGTGAAAGATATTTATTCAATTTCTGAACTCGGGGGACGGTGGATGATAATCCGTTAAATGTCTGCACACACCTTCCCTGCTACTGGCACCTTATTAAAATATGTAGATTAATTTGCGACTGGTTCAGCATGTGATTAGAGCGGGTGGATTGGGTGCTCGAGATTCAGCTCATATTTGTAATCTTCTAAATTTAACAGCGAGTGCGAGCTTGTCAATTAAATGGGATGAAATGATGGGGAAGAGTAAGATTCATCTTCATCTCCTTGTTTTATGCTCGAGTGGCCACAGAGTTATCATTTACAGGGCTTCAGATAATTGGCAGCAGTTTTGTTGAGCACCTCCGATTCAGAATGAATTTGTATTCTTCAACCAGACAGCAGCTCAATACACTTTGGCAAAGTGCAACCAGGCTTTGTCAATTATAGCGCGTGTCACAGGGAAAAAATCTCATGTCACTCCAGATGAGAGAAAGGCATTAAGAGAGGAGTGAGGTAAAATAAGATCTTATGGAATTGAATGGTATTTATGTCACTTTGTTTGAAGGTGATTGATTTGCACTTTTCATTCTTTACGTGTTGGGCTTTCGTCCTATTAATTTGACGTGCAACAGAAACTTGATTTCAATCATCGGATGCTTTTGTGACAACCCAGCAGGACCTGTTATACTGGCTGAATGTTATCTGTGTTGTCTTACTCCTTGGCACCGTTAGTGAGCGTCAAGTCGAGGATCTGGAAAAGCTGAATGTAAAAAGTGACGTAAATACAGGCAGTTTCAAATAACAGTACTTTTCTTTTGTTATTCTATTATTTTGACTAGGGATGCATACTGATACTGGTATCGGGTATCGGTGAACTTTAGCGAGTACAAGAACCGATACCAGTGCGTGCAATTGCTCTGCATGAAGACCGCGATCAGAGGGTGGCTTTGCATTTTTGTTGTTTTGTTTTTTTTAGATCAGAGGCTTGTTACAACAAATTTTGTTGTAACAAGCAGAGAAGAAAATAAAACGTGTCTACCAATTGACTGCATTTTGCCTAATCGTTTGTTTTTTGTTGTGGTAGAAGGATCGGCATCGGTACTCGGTATCGGCAACTCAGATCCAAGTATCGGTTTGAAAAAAAAGTGGTATCGTGCATAATTTTGACACAGATTTCCACTTCCTCTAAATTCAGGATTCTGCATGTAAATGAATTTCCCATTGAACAAGAACTTTAAAAATACAACAGAACAGCTTTGGTCTTGGTTTTGTGCTAGCCTCTCTGTCCAGGTATACACTACCCCTCCATTAACAATCATGTAGGACCTTTGTTTCCTTCTATAGTCCACATTGGCAGCCGGTCTTTGTCAACCTTTGACTGAGCTGAATGAGACAGCAGAACAATGATCTGACAATGAGGTTCCAGCAGAGAAACCTCTTTGTCATCAAACACAATAACATGATTTGGGTTAATTAAATCTAAGCTAATAGGCAGTGATTGAGCCCCACATTTGTCTCAAATCAAATTAGCTGTGCCTTCAGACAATGCCGCTGCTGCATGACGGTGGTATGGAGAGGTCGTGCAGGTCTCTGGAACAGGTTTGGATTGATCTGCCCTGAGGAAATCATCATCTCCACGTCCTCAAGCCACAATCATTACAGCTGAAGGTAAACCACAGTAACAGCAACAACACATGCCGTTCTATCTATTAATGGTATTCTTCTCATTAATCATATTCTTTTCTCATTTTAAAATAGTTCACACTGTGTTTCCAAAGTTACAAGTTTAAGAACTAACTATCAAACTCAGTTGCACTTTGCAAAGTTTTCAGGGGGAGTTAAAGTCGACCTGTTGTGCTATACGTGACAGATTTAGCCAAGGGGCTCTCCTTCTCTTTGACCAGACCTCAGCAAAGACCCCAGGGCTCAGGAAAGACAGAGGTGGAACACACATACACACACACACGTACGCGCACACACACACAGACAGACAGAGCTGTCTTGACAGTGTCTAGTTTCACCTCCCCTCAGCACTTTTCCAACCCTCCGGCAGGATTTTGCAATTCCACTTTTCACCCACTTGGACGGTCAAAAGTTTCGGTTCAAAACTAAAACTCTGCTGCTGCTGCATCGTTTTGTTGGTGCTCCAGTATGAGACAAGAAAAAAGAAAAAAAACTTGGTCCACCATGTATTTTTGGTGGAGAAAGTAGGTGGTGGTCCCTGGTGTGGAAAGAGCCAGCAGCAGAGTTGAGCCGAGGTTGGTATGTAGGTAGATTGGTCTGGACAGGAAAGGTAGTCTGGTGCTGAGTGGCCAACCAGACAGCGAGACAGGATTAGAGGCCGCTCCTGACATTTGGCACAACACCCAACTGGGGGCAGAGTTAATTTAACGGTGAGGGGTCCTGGGGTCATGGGCCTGACCCAACCACTGCTAGCAGGCTGAGAGGCATCCGAGACGTGCTCGAGCGCCGCCATTCTGTTCTGAAAAATAAAGCACCCACTTGCTAATGTGAGGCATGCTCCGCAGATAATACATGTGAGGATGCAAGTTGTGCAGCGGACAAGGAGAGTTTCCGTGAAGACGGGTTTGTCTGGAAGAAAGAGAAACTTGTGCGTATGCGGAGCGTGTGCATGTGTGTTTGCACATGCATGTCTGCGAATAAGTGTGTCTCACAGTCGGGTGTGTGATGGGTTCAGAGCAGGAGCAGCAGGGCCTCCTTGGTCCTTCAGTCCTTCAGTCACTCACTTCCTCTTGCTTGACTGCTTTGCTCAGCCAGGCTGAAAGCTGCTCCGTTGTCAGGTTGGAGTGTGCTAATTAGGCTCCAGTTTAATTTTTCAGGATGCTCTACTGCCCTTTAAATGGCCATTTCAAATTCAAAGTGATGGTAATTGTACCATGGCATGCTGATCTAGTAATCACCCTGGGATTTTTTTTTTTTTTTTTTTTTGAATTTTGCTTGGTATTTTTTCTTTTTTCTCTGTCTCGTCTTCATTTGTTTCATCTTGTATTTTCTCTCGGACCTTTATTGCTCTCTACAAAGATCTTAAGTAGACGGTGCAAACAGTGTCTTCCTCGCCTTGCCAGCCTCTGCAGACTGTGTGCCAGAGTTACCAGGGGGAAAACACTGGACCTACAATAAATGTCAATTAAATGTCTTCTGGTGAAGAGCAGAGAATTTGGCTCAAATCTGCCTGGTGAGGTTAAAAGAAGAAGAAGAAAAAAAAAGCTATAGGAGCTACAGCACTATTTGGTCTTATGCTGTAACTCCCAGAAGTCAATGGGTCACAAACTGCACTAATCTCCTACAAGAAAGCAATGGCCAACTTTTAATGACACGCTCAAGAGGGTGGGAGTGTGCACTAAGTAAGAGAAAAGACAGAAAATGGACAAATTACAATACTTGGGGAATGTATGCAGGGTGATTAACCTCATGTTACATTTTTTCATTTGGCTTACATCCCAGTCTAACTCACCCAGATTAAACTGGTTGATGAGGAGAGCAGCTGGAGTTATTAGAACACTGGGGGGAAAAAAGAATAATTTTGATAGCCTCCTGGAAGAGTAATTGGGGTTAATGAGTGGTACTGTATGGGAGGAAATTATTACATTTGGTCAAACTATGAAAAATCTTAGTGGCAGACATCATACAGAAAAATCCACGCCGACTCTGCCTAATGTTACTGGATTTGAAAAATGCACCACTGTGCATTAGCCCCTTTAATAACTGCTTCTTATTTCACTAATGACACAGTTTGCCATTGAAATCACCTCAACTTTTCAACGATAGCAGCTGTTTTCTGCATCTCTTTGGAGCCTACCACAATTCCTTTTGTCTTTTCTAATTTATGAAAAAAAAACACAAAAAACATGCAACTTAATCAAGATTCCTTCCGCTAAATAAAACTTTTCAAGAATATAATCAATTTCTCCTCCCGAATCTTAATTGATTCCAGCGGGTGCATTTCCTTTTGTTAAAAGTGGAAATACCCTTGGTGTTTGATGCTATTTACTCTTGTCCTGGGCTAGCTTTGCTTTGTCAGGTGAGGTTTTATTTCTTCTTGAAAGGGATTCCTTGAAGTGACTCGGGTGTCAGGTTTGTGACGCTTCCTCTTTTCAATTGTCTTTGCACTCAGAGGAGATGTGAGGACAGGCGGCTCCTCAGCCGTCACAATATTGATACTGTACGATGGCTGTCGAGGCACAAGCCCCCTGCTTCTAATCTGCCCTGACAGACCATGCAGCATATGAATGATAGCAGGTGTGACATCACAAATAAGAGAGAAATCAAATGAAGTGAAGAAAGAGAAAACAGACTAAAAATGAGAAAAGTTTTTGGGGGGAGTTTTTTTTTCTGTTTTTTGTTTAATTTATTATTTCGTAGAAATGATGGGGAGATGGAAGAGATGGTGTCAGACTCTGTATACACTCCTCTTTTTATTTCTCTTTTCTCTGATCCAACATCTATTATCTTTTTCTCCTTCTGTTCTGAGGAGGGAGAGTTGGTTGATGGGACGGTGGCCGGAGCCATCCATTGTGGTGGTGTCAGCAGTGGATTTATTTTCTCTTTAGTGTGCAGTGGGAGACACAGGACAGGATGCTTAAGACTGTAGAACAAAGGCATACAATAGACTTCTTCAAAGACATCTTGAAGACACTGATTCATCAGTCAGACAAGAAGCCTGTGGGCAGGTGTCTGGCCACAATGGGACACTCACAGATATACACAGACACGCACACGCACACACACATATATAGACACAAACAAAAGGCACAGAGGGAAAACACACATGCCAGCTAAATCAACTCCGAGCTTTCATTGTGATCCTGTGAGATAGATGGGTCCAGGATGGCACCTTTGTCCCAGAATGCAATAGGGCCCAGCAGCATGAGACTCTTTGTTAAGTTAGGGATCTAGGTTACAACACAACCGATACCATCACTGTCTCCTGAGTCGGACGCTAGTGATTAAATGTTGTGAACACCAGCCAGACGAGCGTTGAGCGCTTTTTTGTCTTTAATTGGTCATTAATCATTAACGGCTCCGTTGGTGTTAGTTTACAACGCTCATGTTAATGTTACAATTTCCTAGATAACGTGGTGACATCTTGAAAATGTTTGCTTTGTCTGAAAATTAGTTTGAGCCCAAAAGATATTCAGTTTACAACCAGGATGCCAGAATGAATAATTAATCAACCAACAAAAAAAATAATCAAACATAAATATTTTGTGTTTGTGTTCGGATGGCCCATTTGAAGAGAACATTGTGAATGTTTTATTTTCTGTATTCTATATGTTGACCATTTTTTTTGCATTTCATAGACTAAGCTATTCATCAAGAAAATAATCTTCAGATTTGTAATCATCAGAGCCGAAGCCTTGGAGCCCTAATTAAGATGATGAAGAAACTGTAAATCATCACGTTTAAAAGTTTTATGTTCTATTTATTGACTCATCAATTGACTAATTAACTATTTGTTTGAGCTCGAGCAAACTTTTAGTTCGTGAACCTAATATCTGCAACTGTTACATGATGGAAAAATAAGAAAAAATACGATTACCACCATTAAATGTGACTGTGTGTGGCCAGTAGCCTACAATATCTTTTTTTTTTGTGCAATAAATGATAGATTTCTCTCTGGTGTCATTTTTGTTGTCTGAAATTGTGATGGCTAAAAAATAATAGTGTTTGTATGTTGGAGCAGGTGGGTAAATATAGAGCAGGCCTGGATCGCAGTGCTGTCAGAGTTTGATATGACAATAAGAGGTTTGCTTGGTCATATTGTGTGTGTTCGAGGCTTTTGTGGGGCTATGTAGTCGTGGGTGTGACTGACAAGGTGAGAATAGGGAGCAAACGTCTGATCGGGCACCATTTCATATTCAATCCACTCTGACCAGGATGCCATTTCTATTTTCCAGAGTCTTCACTGGCCAGCTATAGGTCACTTCTATTTGCTGTAAATCTATAAAAACGCTAAAACTTATCTATTATTCATTGTTTTTACAGTCTGCCAGAAAACTTTAAAATGAGTGTTTACTGCTGGAGCATATATGCCCCTTTTATTTCTTAATTCATTTTCAATTAATTCCCTACACAGCTCTTCACTTGCAGAGTAATGGCTCACATCTGAAGCTAAAATACGGACATAATGTGTAACCTATATAGCCTCAGTAATGGCAGCCAAACCTTCTCCTGAGAAAATTATGTTGTTTTTCTCTCACTTTTTTGTCTCATTGCCAAAGTAAGTCTTTTCCCCCCTTGTCCCACAGGAAAGACTCTTGAAATTGTTCATTTACCGAGAGGAAGAAGTTGAAGGCCAGGACATTCTTTTTTTTCTGTCAGATTTGTAAAGATTATTCCCATCATGATCCTATTAGCCACAGGGAGAATGTGACTACTTAAGATGGATTTATGGAAAAATAGTTATCCCCAAAAAAACACTGGTCGGTGGATGAATCCAAACCCCCACCCCCTGCTCCACAGAACTTATTCCCTCTGCAGATTCAATTCAAGAGGCTACATTTGTGTTCTCAAGGCCAACAAGTCTGAAAGTCATAATCCCAGACCACAAGTACCACTTCACGTTCCCAGCAGGCTCCTTTCCTGGAACTTTGAGATTGCTGAGGCGGAGCTGATTTGGCAAGGGATTAATCTGCCCCAGCACCTGCAGTCTCTGTACCCCAGCCATTGCCTGGCCCATAGAGATCCAACAACAGCAGGTTAGCAGAGGTAAAGAGGTGCAACTACTGAAATCTAGGAAAATGTCATTTAATCCCCTTGAAACCGTTTCATTGAATGTCTTTCTTTTTATAATATACATAATATATATATAGTCTTCATCTCTGTGACCATCGTAACATTATAACATGTACTACAACAATGACCCACTCCCTGAGCTCAAAGTTCACTTGTGGTTTTGTTAATAAATAGATTCCTTCCGTGTGCACTCGTCCTAATGAATGAGGCTTACCTTCCCCTGCCCTTCAACAGTTTGTTTTCCTCAGGTCAGAACCCCAGCTCAAGGCCCCCATGGCTGGCGCCATATGTGAACGAAGCAGGGGGTGGTGCAGTGGAAGCCTGCTGGTCATGCCACTGAGCTCAGGTAGGTTCCCCGAGCCGGATCCCCCCCACCCGGGCACCCAGGGGAGAGGAGGTGTTAAAACCTGAAGGGCCTTTGCCTGGTCCCCCTGAGCATGCAGCCATCTGCTCCCCGCCCCCGCCCAGCTGGCCACCTTTGATCCCACCAAATTTGAGCTAAAACGAGGATGATGACAGAGGTCTTCCAGTTTGCTCTGGAGGAGAAGGGGGGGGGCTAGAGGAAGAGCAGAGGTTCACGGACTCGAGATGGAGAGAAACTTAGTGATGACATGGCGACGAATCCCAGTTTAGACAAAATGTATTCTCTTTCACAGATGTGTCTCCACCTAAAAGCTACATAATGTTCTGAATATACATGCAGATGTGCAATTTGTCCTCTGCTTGTCAGTGAAGGAGCAGCGGAATTTTACAACATGGAGCCACGCTGTGTTAAGGTCTGAGAGAGGTAAAAAAAAAAAAAAAAACTGCCATTAACATAACTGCGTATGCTGTACAATGAGAAAATTACAGGTAAATTGTCCATTAATATATGAAAATATATGGAATTCTACCATCTATCTTCCCTAATGGCTTGGAACACACTGTGACCATACAATATAATTGCAACATCTCATATCTCTAATTAAAACATGTCTTTCAAACAGATGTAAAGTGTGACCCGAGGTGAATTAAAATTGATATCAAAATGATCAGAATTACTCTCTCACAGAAAAATGTATGGATCTGAGCCAAATGGCTTATTTTCCTCGTGATTAAAAGAGGATTTTGACCCAAACGACCAATTCAGCGATGAATCAGTGAGGGAGCACACAATCAGCATTTTGCTCCTGCGACCCAGGACCAAATTGATTCCACTGAAAATATCATGTGAATAATTAAATGCATTGATTAAACAGTGAGATAATATTTAATTAAGGTGGCTCATTAGAATTCCTCGCGCACCACCATTAATGGGTCATTAAGACAATTAATTAATTAAGCACCCTCTAACTACCAAAAGGAATTCAATCTATAATGAGTACATGTTTTTGAGGAAGTTAATTAGGTAATCCCCGCTCCCACAAAGCCATGTGTACAGAATCTAATGTGAACCACAATTGTTAAACTTGCTGAAGTTCCTGACAAGGATGAAGCCTGAATAGCTGGACTTCTTAAACTGGGAAATGAATGTGCATGTAAAGTTGTGGAGGGAAAGGTGATAAAAAAAATTAAAAAAATTGGGGGTGCTAAAGAGAGACAGATTAAGGGAACAAGTGGGCTGGAAAAAGTGGGCTGCATCCTCCAAGCGTCCCTCAGGAGGTTTGATTTAACTGTAAAATAATGTTTTTGTTTCCTAAATAATAGAGCTGCAACAATATGTGATTAGTTGACTGTACTTGCTACTGACTGTCATCAAGTTAAGTTGTTTCATTAATAAAATAACTGATTTAACTTTTCATTAATTAATCCGTCAAATAGTTTCTGACCCACTTAATACCAAGATGAAATATGCAAGGTTGCCGATAAATTCTCCACTGTTAATTGTCCTCATAGACAAAGTTTGTCATTTGAGTGATTCTTTGCAGAAAAACTTCAATTTATTTCCTCGGCAGAGAAAGAAAACTCAATCAAATGGGGATCTGTGGAAATACACATTTCTATTAGGAAATCCTTGACATGAAATATTTTGGGAATGCTTGATCTATATTCTACAGGGGGAAGAGGCAAGGCGGAGTAGTGACAGCTAAAGCAGCCCTGTGTGTGATCAGGGGTGAGCTCCCCTGGTGCCATCCCTCACCCCTGTAGCGTGAACAATCCTCAGACGTGATCTGCCAGGCTAACCGGCTTGCATAAATAAAATCGGTTATCTCCCCATCCCTTTGCCTCCCTGTCCGCACTCTGGCTGTATTTAATCACGCAGGGGGGCGATGGGATAGGGCCGTTTTTCTGCCAGAATAATCAGAGGGCCTCCATGTGTCCTGGTCATATGTATTAATCCTGCCTTCCTATGGCTGGCCTTATCAGCTCCCAAAGCCCACCTCTCATGGGATCTGGGCTGCTGTCTCAGCGCCCTCTAATCTGCCCTGAGAAATTGTTAACAGGATGTAAATGCGTCCAGGGATGATATATGGCTTCTTGTATAACATACATGTTATTGTTAAGCGTTTTGCATGCAGGCTCCGAGATTATGCACACAGAGAATAGGAGAGATGGTATTGATTGATGGAATAACAAATGTCGAATATCGTTTTAGATGCAAATGATCACAGAGGGTTATGGGACAAATCTTTTTTTGCCGCTTATGGATATGGACAAGGATGAAATAGTGGAGGGATTGGAGGACTTATCTCTGGCAGCTATTTTAGTTTAATGGAATGTACATGGAGGAAGAAAAGGTTGGGATCTACATCAAGATTATTATATTTCACAAATGTGCATACGAGTGTGGCCTGATGAACATTTGGATTTAATTAACTGACTGAGTTAAAAAAAACCTACGCAGGAATGATATGAGTCATGTCTGACTTTTTAAAACATCCTAAGGTGTCATTTATAATTAGTGTTTGAGACAGTTGAGGAAGCACAGGACGAGCGCTTTGTTTTGTCACCAATCCAGAAATGTATTTATGCTTCTTTACTGTGTTTGAGTGGTTTTTGACAAGATTCCCGTCCTGTCAATTTCATTCAGAACCTGGTTTGAGTCAGAGTCGACTCGAGCTGCACATTCTGATGCATTTTCTATTTTGATGTACACTGTTTCATCTTTACTCTGTCAGCAAGAAGGGGCGTAGCATTGATATGCATTGGAAATGCTCATGCAAAGCTGTCAAGAAATGCATTTTTAAAACATCAATAAAGTATATGCTATTTGCTGTCAACTATAAGCAGCGTATTGTATCTTCTCAGCGTGCATAGTTGAGAATCGCTCTGCCTACACTCTCAAATAGAAGAGGATTCATTAATCCATTAATCCACATGGTCCAATCATGAACGTCTTCGGTTTTGTTGTCTTTTACTTTTCTTTTGTTTTGCTGTGTTCAGAACAGAGACAGTCTTTGGTGTCACTTCCTGTCAAGGTTGGTTAGGACTCAGCATCATTTCCAATGGACAGGAAGCTGTGTGATTTTTCTGTAGTACAGTAATTAGATCCCCCTCTTTCTCTGCCTTGCAAATGCGATGCAAAGCATCTCAAAGCACTGTCTATGATTAAAGACAGCTCATTATCTGCGGCTAGTCTGTGTCTGATTCAAGCCCCCACAGAGGAGCATGTGCAACCCAAAGAGAAGACGCAATTGTCCTCGTTCCCCAAGAGAGAATCTGCCTTTTCCATATTTCAGGCTCCATCCACACCAGAATTGGATGTTTGATTTCACTGCTCATCTTTATCTAAAATACCCCCTGATATGAACTCCCCTGTGAGAGTGTAATTCTCATTTATTCATCTATTCTTTTAATTGATTGTTTAATCTCCAAAAGTCAAAAACAAAATTGTGATATAATATTTTCACAATATCGCAAGTCCAAGGCGATGTCAGTTTACAAGAACGCCGAAAAGAAAAGTCTCTCCTGGATAAACAGGAGCTAGAACATACTGTATTTACCATTTTCTCATTTGAAAAAGACTATAAAGAATGTATTAGTAAGTATGATTAAAACATCTGCTAATTACTGTCCTGCTCACCTACTCATCAGTTTTTGCTTAAAAAAAAAACAAAAAAAATCTCTGCAGAACTTGTAAAAACATTTCCAAGTTCCCAAAGCAACAAATCCTCAGATTTGAGAAGAGGATCAGACAAATGTTTGGAAGATTTTCACTATTTGTGCTTAGAAAACATCTGAAACAGCCAGTTGGTTGTCAAAATAACTGCCAATCAAACCCTTTCATCTCAACTCAACTGTTAATATCCTGACGTCTTCATAACCCCTCAAAACACAACACAAAAACAGTGATGGTGTTTAACATTCCCAGCACGCCATGCTCCACTTGGAGACACTTGACAGCATCCTAGGACATCGTACCTGACAGAAGTGACAGAAGCTAGCAGGACAGACAACACCTTAAACGATGCCACACTTGAAGAGAGAAACAGGGGCACACAGAAAGGCCAATGAATGGACAATACATTTGTCCGGCAACTATAATTATCAAAAATCAAATGCTGGCCTTGTCTGCATGGTGGCAACTTTTAATGGAAATGTTACAAATGAGGCCCTCAAATAATGAATAATTTCTGACCACACTCAGCGGTGTCTCCCAGCAAGAGGGTGCCAAAAAGTGGAAATTTTTCAAGCTGGGGACTGATTAGGCCGAGGATGGGACTCGGCTGGAGGACGGACAACGCGGCGCTTCCCCAGAGAATAAATTTGCACCTGCCCCATCCGGAACAATAGCCCTCTGCCTTCGCACTGTGCACTGGGTTTAATTAAAAAACATGGCTAATTTGCACACTCTACTTTGCTTCAAAATTGGAATCTAGTTCACCACTGAGTCTGTTAATTTACACAGGAAACCACCGACTGCTACCGGCTGAGAGGGGATGGGACTGTGATGGGTCTGACAGCAGACTGGACAAAGAGCGGACACAGTGAAAACATCCGCGCGGCGAGGACCGGCGCCTCGCTTGCACTCCCTATCTCTCGTTACACGCAGTGTTCAGGGAGGGGAAAAACTAACTTTGATTCAACATAGCAAAGGAATAATCCTAACTGCTTCATAGTGTGGGATAATCTCCATAAAGTGAAATCACAGAAGGGCGGATGGTGGAATGGGAATCCTGACACGTCTTTTCTGACAGGTGACCGGATTGATGATTCCACAAGAAAATGTATATTGCTGAAAAGGCGGATGAATTATGACAGTTTTCATATTAAGCAGACTTATCTGCAGCAAAGAGCATTAAGAGTGCCAAGTACATCGACCGATACTATCACAAATTGACCTGCCAATCACCTCGTCCTGGCTTCAAAGGTGCAGATAAGGTATTTAAGGTCACTGAAAGCAGATTCCACTGTCTGTTGGCCTTCCTCTTTACTAATATCAGAGCTGTTCCCAACAAGAAAGCGGCTTGGTCTCTTCTTGCAACATGAAAAAGATCTTGGATAATTCACCCCGGCTCAAAAACGGGGGCTATTTCACAGCTAGGATTTTACATGCTAACTGAAATAGCCCTTTAATACTTCCTCCATGTCTGAGGAGGCTTGGTAGCGGTGGGGTCGCGCGGGGAACTTCCCAAGGCTTATGAGGTAATCTCACTGATATTTATTCATCTAATGATGACTAAGAATGTAAACTGATGGCTACATTCATTCCAAGATGACCCCAATGAGTCGTTCATATTAAAGTAATGAATTGTACATAAAAGCAGCTCCAAATCTTCAAGTCAGACACAGAATAAAGCTCTAATACAGAGAAATCCCAGCAAGGTATTAAAGTTAGCAAATGGTAGATAATACCAAGAGATTCAAAGATGTATGTCCAACAATGATCCTGTAAGGGTGAATTAAAGCTCCTGGCAAATTGGATGTAACTAAGACTTAAATAAAGACTCTGATGTTGTAGACTTGAAATTTATACCGCTGTCCCCGTGCTCCTTGTTTGAAAATTCTCACGTGGAATTTGGACACAGACTAAAAACAAATTTCATCTTCAAATAGCTTAGTGTGCACGCGGTAATTACATATTTTCACAGCTCAACTGCGATTTAGACAGAGGAGAAGACATGAAAAAGTGAGGCTCGAATTGTTCCACAGAGATAAAGGAGGCAGAGGGAGAGGGAGAGACAGCGCTGGAGACAGAGAGTCGAGGGCAGAGAAGTGAGTGTTACTTTTCGGGGGGGTGGGTGGAGGGTTGAGGGGGGGGGCTCTCTCCTCACATTGAGCTGGAGCTGTCGTACCTGTCGCTGGGGTGCTGACAGGCGGTTTGTTTGGATGGGGGGGTCAAGCAAGGAGCAGGGGAAGTGAAAGAATGCTAAGGACACTCAAAGTTAGTGATAGCAAGAGGGGATTGGGCAGCAGAGGTGACATGGTGATTTATTGACTCCTCAGGGGGTTATCTTGACCTGGGTTTGAGGTCACTGTAACAGCCACGGGTAATGGGAATTTCCATGCCCTTATGTTCCCTTTACACAAACTGCGCAGCATGCTTTATGCAAATATGTATCAGGACAACTCATGACCTGAACTTCAGACTTCAGCCAATTCACACTTTCTTTCTTTTCTTTTTTTTTTTGTCAGGTTCTCTCTGTATGAATGAAAGAGGAAAACTGGATACTGTGTGTAAAAAGGTTACAAAGCAGCAGTCGCTCTTCTCTTCTCTTCAGCCGGGGTCTGTTCCCCTTCAGCTGTTGTTTTTGTCTTGTTTACTCAACATTCACCGGCGTCCGCGCTGTCATCACCTGTGAAATGACTAAGCTCGGAGTATAAAGCTCTAATGAGAAAACACACAAAGGCGCTCATTTGGTATCGCGGCATAACACAGAGATACAGTATGAACCAAAAATCCCCCCAGCTATCCAAACACCTAGCTTTTCATATAGCCTGTTGTTGCCGGCCGTTTGGCTTGCGTGGCCATGGGGGCAGCTGTTGACACTGTTACCATTGCATTTCCTGTTAAGCCTACCAGCTGCCTCTCCTCTATTCTCCACGGCCCCCTGGAAGGGTGGGTGAAACAAGTGTTACCAGCCGCCTCGACGACAGACAGCTCCTTTCTGCCTCTGGCTATTACTGTATCGCCGGGCTTTCATGGCACAAAGAAAACCAGCGAGCGTGGAGACCACAATGGCCTCACAACGCACCTCACCAAGCCCTCTCCTCTTAACACACACCCCTCGTGCTGCAGGTTCAACCTGAGAGGGGCGTATGGAGGGTGGACTGTATGCCAAGTGCACAATGATAACATGACTGCAGATGGGTGGATGTCAGTATAAAAACCTGACCACAACTGACATGCAGCTGAATACACCGGGGTTTGTTTAAAATAAGATGTTAATCAAAAAGTAAGGAGCTTGTCTGATGGAGCTTTGCAGCAGCATCAGTTGCCATGTTGGACTCCAATAAAAAATAAGAATAACACTTGATACAAGATTCCCAAAAATGGGAGAAGAAAGACAAACATATTTCTAAAGATATCACTTTTACTGCAAGTAACAAGAGCAATAGCCTACCAACAAAATATCTGCTCCTGAAGTCAGACCTGTCCTTATATGCAACGTATTACACAAGGAATAGGTGTGTTTGTTTATGAATGTGTAGAACGGCCACTCCATCCCCCCTCAACTTCAAATATTGACTGTCAGAAAGAGTGAGGAGTATTCAAGTAATTAGTTTATATGCATAAGAAAGACAGAGGAGGACTTGTGATGTAAATGTATCGTTGCCACGATGGGGATGTATGTATAGCATCTCAAAGCAGCAGCCAAAACAATGATCGCCTCGTGTGCGAGCGGTGACCGTTTCATAACGCGCCGTCGATAATGAAATCTGACCGTTTTGATGGGACGGGGGCTTTCAAGAGCAGACTTTAAAAAAGTTCTCGTCCTTATTGATGGCGGCAGTTTTCTCTTGTGAATCCAGAAAAAAAAAAGGGAGGGGGGGTGGGGGCTGAGAAGGTGTCACATGATTAAAGCGGCGATTGGAGATAGCAGGATCGGTAGGGTATGGGAAGAGATAAGAGGAGAGTAACCATGTTTAAAGTGTGCTGTGATCAGCCATTGCATGAGGGAAAGCAATGACAGGTGTACTGCAGATAGGCGTGCTGAGAGGAAAACAGGAATGGGTGACTCCTCCAAAGCTCTACGGCTAAAATTAGAATATTTCTGAAGATGTGAACGCTGGACCGTTAGATCTGGGGACTAAGGATTTAATAAAAAAATAAAAAGACAAAAGTATTTTTATTCAAACTGATAATGACCCTCCTTGGGTGTGCATATTGCTTATTCAATAACAGTGGAAAATATAGCGTTACCAAGATAAAGGAGCTGTTCCTCTTCCTTTGGAACGACAAAACTAAGGCCAAGCAACACCCGAGGACAAGGCCAGCCCCGAGGAAGAGGAGCTGCGGGGAAGAGGGTGTTTATTTCGTACTTTGCAGCAAACGCCTCGTCAGCAAATCACGCCACGAGCCCATGTCTCAAACGCGAAGCCCGGCAGCGAGAGAGACACCTCAACCGCAACAATATTCGATAAATATAATAAACATCCCAGTGAAACAAATTGTTCATAAGCTACCTGTTTAATTTTTCAGATCTCCTTGAACCATATATTTCCTTATTAGTTTGGAGACGTTCGCTTGGCTTGAGTGGATGGATGATGCTGTCAGGGGCCTGGGCATTATGGCGGCTCTGTGTGAGTGATTTCTACCAAGGAAAGCCTATTAGGCCTGACAGGGGGATGATGATATTAGGCCATCATCATTCAGGAGACACCGCCCCCACCAACCCCACTACACCCTCATCCATCAGACAGCACAAAACACCCAGCCATGCTCCCTCCTTTCCTCGCTCCCCCTGACTCCCTTACCTACTTACTTTCCCTCTTCATTCCTTCCCTTGTTTTTTTTTCCCCCACCTCCGCTTCCTTACTCTCTTCTTGCCCTCGTGGTACTCTCCTCACGTTCTGTCTCATCCAATCGTTTCTTATTTTCATTGTTTTATATCTTTCTGTCTATCATGTTCCCTCTCTTCACTTTTCCCTCTTTTCACTCGCCCTCTCTCCGACGGCAAACACAAAGACAAATTCTGCCCTTTTCTTAGCCCATGAAACATTTAACATTTCATTCCAGATCTTGGCAGACGCAAGTAAAAAATGACCTAATGAATCTTACTTATTGTCTAGCCTGAGTGCAATCACGAGCTAAATATGAGATCCCTGTCCCCGGCCCTGTATCCATTGTCTTCTTGTTCTTGCTCATCCGCTGCAGATTGAGATCTTTACCTTAGAGCTACAAAAAAAAAAAAAAAAAAAAAAAATGCACGCGTCAGGAAAATCTGTTAATTCAAAAGCTTTTGGGCAAGCATTTAGCATTTAGTGTTGTTACTATATAAGAGAAATTTTATAGTCTTCATGCCTACAATAGGAACAACCACATCATCATAACCTCAAACTGACGAGATGAAGAGCCCCAAATTTGTTTCTTGTGACATCACTTGGGGACATTTATCAGATTGCACACAGCTCCCCCTGGAGCTACATTAAGCTGCAGACAAGTTTTCATCTTTACATGCTTATGACCAACTTCTATGGCAAAGTGTGTAGCCTTGGTTCCACCGCTGTTGCACCACAGGCTTCGGTCGAGCAGATGAGCAGCCCCTCGAAAAGATAACTACTTGTCAAGGCTAGAGCAGCTACAGAGATACCAGGCAAGAAACTGTGACTGTTGTGTTTTCTGGTGCAAATATCTGATGCCAAAAAGAGACTGCTGATGGGGACGTTATAAAGCTGAAGCTGAACAAAGGCTCAGTCGTAGTTTCCTTTTTAGTAACGAGACGGGGCGAAGTAGAAGTGACCCAGATGGAACTAAATCATCGTCAGTCTGTGACACATCGTAAAGGAGCTAAATGTAAACACAGTCACTGCGGGGAACTTGATTAAAGGATGATCAAGACTAATCAACATTGGTTTAGTGTTGCTAACATTTAGCTCCATCTGCCATTAACCCCTAGTGCTGATTGTAAAAGTCGTTCAGGCATCTGGACTCCTACAGATGATTTCACAGGTTCGATTCCCATATAAATCACCTCTACCTCAGCTGCATGACATACTTAACTTGCTTCTTTTCTGTATAGAGGGCACCACTGACTATATTCTGTTCCCAGAGGATTAGACAGCAAACAACAAACGCAGGGAGCTCTTTTTAGTAATCCATCTGACCCCCAAGTCTCACTCTCTGCGCTCACACCCTTTTGTTGGGGTATAAACCCAAGTCGGCCCTGCTGACCTTAGCTTTGGACCGCGGTGCCCGTAGCTGTGACCCCTGAGACCCCTGAGTCCTGCGGCGGAGCAGGACCGGAGGAGTCCCATTGATGAGAATAGCTTGGCTGGACCTTCGCTCTAAGCTTGTTTCACATGGTGATCAGTGCAGCCGATGGCCGCCTGTTGGCCTTGACAATGGACGGTTTATGTGCCAACAGTCAAACGGTGTCAACAAGCCACAATGTTCATTGTCAGCCTTTTCTGTTTTTGTTTAAAGCCTTGATCAAACATGCCTTTGTCTTGCGCCTAAATGTTCACTTTTAAATTCGGGTACATCTCCCTGATGGAATTTCACTTCTAAATACTTCAGCATTGACACATTTATAAATATGCCGATATAAATAGCAAGAAACCCTCCTCCAGAACACGTCATTCATTTTTCTTGGATGTTAAAAGGGAGAAACAGCTTCCTATGTTAAGTGAAGAAAGAACACTTTAATTGGAGCTCATTATGCACCGCGTTCGCATACATTTGAAAAGCTGATGATTCCAAAAACATTCAGGCCAATTTAAGTCCCTCTGAATAATGTTAGCAAAAAAAAGAGAAAAAAAAGGAAAAGGAGAACGAAATGGTCCACAACTAAGACAGCCTTTTCCCAGGAGAGCATTACACATCTTCAAACAGCATTCATGGTTTACTGCTTTCCATCATGTCCTCTTTGAATACTGTCAAAACTTTCATTATGACATGACAGGGTTTGCTATGCAGATGCAGGTCAGATGCGTTTTAAGACGCTCCGCCCATAGGTTCTTTGTTTTTGTCAGTCATCCTCAGAAAAAAAAATGGCTGTTCAGTAAAGATACTACTCCAGGCATTAGTCAATAGGGCTCCTGATGTCTTCATGTACCCTCACTGTCCCCCAGGCCATCACAAGGGGCCTGCAACTGATGCCTGACAGTTTCCTATAGGGATTTAAAAAAATATATAGATACAAAGAATATTTAAGATAAAGCCTCTTTTGACTGTTGTGTAACCCTGTGACTGTGGCACCGTGTTGTCACAACAATCATAGTTGTGTCACATCAAGCTGACACATGTTTGTTTGATGAATCGTATGTAAAACTGCAGCGCTGCATTTATTAACACTGGATTAATTCTGGCCAGAGCCATGTCCGAGATGCTTTGAATGTGACTGTAGTGTGAAATTAAAAAAAAAAAAAAAAGTTGTGGACCCAACGGATCAGTAACATTTTAGCATAATCATTAAATAAACATGTCAGAGAAATATGTGATGTAGTAACTGGTTGTTTGCATAGCTCTGGAATTATTGTATTCTTTATATTCATCTGTCTGGTCGAACAAAAGTGCTATTTTCATAAACATGATGTGATTGTAACAGCGGTTTTGTGCGGGAACGTGCACTAGCCTGAGTCTGATCATCTCCAGCGCTTGCTCCAAAATAGATAAGGGATTACCTCGGATGTGAATATGTCATTGTGATCAAAATGAAGGAAGCGGCCCACGTCGCGAAGCAGTGGCTTTAAAGATCTTATGCAAAACATGATCTCTCTCTCCTTCCCCTTCCATTAACTGGCTGTACTGAATTACTTAATATGGTATAGACATTTTGCACATGAGGCAATTAAAGGATTACTCTAATATAAATCGCAGTGGCTGTTTGCAGTTGTGCGCGCACATTCGGGTTGAGGGGCTCCAGCTGAGCGTCGCCTACACATGAGACATGCAAGAGGAGGAGAGGAGAAAAAAAAACACTCATGCTCATGATGGTTAGTTACAGTAACAAAGAAATGCACATGAGTCCATGAGGGAATGAGTGTTGCAGCATTTTCAGACAAAGTGACAACAGAATTTGGCCACTGCAAACAACTTAATTTGATCAGCTTTATGTAAAACAGTCATTTGAGGAGGGGGAGAGCCGGTGAGAAGATTAATTGCAAATGTTTACAATGGAATTTGGACTGTGTGTTCAACACGATAATCCAGCCAGGAACCAAACAGAGGAGAAATAACAAATTAATAACAATGGAAGCCTTTGCTTATCACAGACTGCTGTCTGTTTAGTGTGTGAGGAATCCAGACGTCTGCCAGTCCTAAACACTGCACCGACAATGTAACATGTTTATTTAAGACCCTGGCCATGACTACGAGCTCCTTCCAAGGAAATGTTTGCTGTTTTTTTTTTAAAAAAAAGCAACATCTGCCACAAGTTACTGACTGCTGCACTTTTCTTATTTACCCCTCTGCTTGTCTCATTGGCATCATTAATTTTGCTAAGGATGCTACAGAGGCAATTTCTGTGCCACAAGACACAATTATCCCTGGACAAAGTCAGACAAAGGCTAGTGCTTTCACATGTTCTCTGCCATCGCACAATGCTAATGACAAGTGAGGAAGTGTAAGTCTGGTTGTCATGTGGTAATCAGCTCTGGCTTTAGTAAGGACATAATTAGCCAACGTTGTATGGGAAGTAAACACAGCTCACTGAGCATTAAACCAACAAACAATTACCATCAGCAACCTCTGCCCCGACCTCTTTACCCACGTTCCATCTACACAGAGAGAAAACTAGTGTTCTCTCAACAACTTCCACGATTATGTTTATGAAGGAAGAATCTTTCACTTTTATTTTACACTACTTTTTTTTGTTCCTTTCCTGAAGTTTTTCCCACTTCTTTCTAGCAGTCAAACTAATTTGTGTTGATGCCGTTTGTGTGTGCGTAACCAGTGGCTAAAATGGCTTCTTTAGTGTTGCA
Source organism: Decapterus maruadsi (assembly GCA_030347415.2). Classification (NCBI taxonomy): domain Eukaryota; kingdom Metazoa; phylum Chordata; class Actinopteri; order Carangiformes; family Carangidae; genus Decapterus; species Decapterus maruadsi. Next base: position 16,123,180 of record CM064887.1, on the reverse strand, counting down.
GCTCTTTTCAACCATTGAAACAAAGAGTGAAAAGGGTTTTCTTGCACATTACATGCATATACATGCACGCGCATGCACACACACCGCAGATGTATTCAAATTATTGTACCTTGACCCTTTATTGAATGTGTGTGTGTACGCTTGTGTGTGTGAGAGCGTATGTGTGTGTGTGCGCTCATGTCACAGGCAGAAGATGGTGTCAGTCCTTAGTCAACCCCCACCTCTTTAGCTACTCCTAATGCCCCTTTTACCTCCCCATTTTCTCCAGCCTATTCAAACCCTGTCACTCACTATTATGAATTCCATTAAACCTAAAGGGTGCTGTGCATTCACCTGAAAGAAAGGAAAAATATACATCAGTAGTTTGTGTGCATTTGTGATAAACATTACTTTAAGAGGGTTTTTTTTCCCCCAAATAAAAAGTAAAGAAATCTTGTGTTCATAGCAAATCCAAAACTAGCCTCTCTCTGCCCTGCTGTCAGCTCGCTCACTTTTTCTCCACCTGAACGGGGAAACTAAAAAATCCTAGCATAAGGTCACATATTAAACAGGAGCAGAAATGTGGAGTCAGCAGAGCTGGCTGGGAGAGAAATGTGCGTCTGGGTCTGAATGTGCTGAATGAATGAATGCAGGTCATGATTTATCGGGCCCAGAGAGCCACTCTCCGCCTGTCCTGCTGAGTCCTGATGGCTGCAGCCTTTATGTAAAACAAACCCTGCCTTTTCATTCTGCTGCTTCCCCATCGTACCACTTTGCCACGACTGGAAAGCCAGACTCTGCATTTCCCCAGTGTAGCCCCAACAGCCACAAAATGACCACAGGTTTCCTATTTTATTGAGGTATGAGCAAAAAAAAAATCCACACCACATGAGAGAGACTTATCGCACGGTGAAGAACCGTTTAGATTATGGAGAAGACAAGGACTCGTGATTAAAAACAAAGGGATGGTTCATTCAGAGCTCTGTCTCACTGGAGGGGGGTGGAGGATTTAGCTGACTGTGCTAATATTCAGCAGGTATCTGTCATTGATCAAGACTCTGGCAACATATTAATACTTTCCCTACAGCTTAACATTTGTATAGTTGAGTTTATGTGAGGTATAATTGGTGGCTACTGAAATCTTAATGGTTTGATCATCGTTTTAGTAGCGTTAATCAAAAGTTGTACTCCAAAGGGATGAGCCGTCTTGTTTAAAATAGACATCCTGTGTCGACTTGATCTCCCTTTTCGGGAACTTGAGCAAGTCTTGAACCGATCAGCCTGTGTGTGTTGTGTGTGCGTAGGCCGGCATCTCCCCAACCTACCACTTAAACCTAAAGGGCTTCTGAATTTGCACTGAAAATGACCCCTTTCAGTTTAATTACTGAGAATCTCATTGACCCGACATGTGCTCTCTTGTCCGGCGAGTGGAGGGAGGGCTCACCCAAAAAGCTTGACAGACGCTGGGTGTTGGAGGTGGGTGTCTGTGTGTAACCCCACGCCGGTAGTGCATGTCCCCTCCACTGGCCACAGCAGTGTTTAAGGGATTGACAAGTGACCAGGACAAAGCACTCAGTCAACAAGCTGTTTAATATCCATTATTATGGAGTGGACATTGTTCCCCTAGACAGGTAAACACATCTCCATTGATCCATTGATGGCAAGATAGAAATATTTTCTCTCACCGCTCACCTCCATAAAGTGCCCCCCTTTCACAAAGGCAGGGAGCAAACAATATAGAGAGAAAAGCAAAGAGGTGTATAGGAGGGTTGACATTCTGCTCCATTGGTAAATAATAGCGTCGGCGAGCTGGCCTATCTATAACCTCTGAAACTGCTGTCTGCCAAGATAAAATGTTGGGCCTGTTTCTCCGGAGCCGTCGAAATGATCAACACAGCTGATGTGGTTTTATTTGTCTTTAATGTCACACTCAGTCTGGGCTCTCTAAAAAACAGTCTCGAGTAAACACTAATGACAAGAATGCTCTTAGACACTTCAAATTGGACGTAAAGCGCAGCGCTGAAAAGCCATTGCACCCCAGTGGATCGCTAATCTGTTGAACCTCTGAAGTGGATAAGACCTTGATGAAAAAAACCTCGGGAGCTCTTCACAATACAGATTGATGATGCGTAGTGTAACCTTGTGCCTGCTCACACAGAGTCAAAAGAGGACTAAATTCTCCTTCTTTCTTTTTTCCCCTCTTTACAATCTGTGTTTCCCCCCCCCATAATTGAATTTAAAATCTTGCATCTTTGCTGTGTTTCCATCCAAAAATGTCAAATTGCATGTTTTACCATTGTAATTACGCATTTTTTTATGTACTGTTGACACCCTTTCCTCCTCTGATATCTTTTAACTGTGTGCTATTATGACTTCCCCCTTGTATGCCGTGAATTAGATGCCTGCTTTCAAGTTTAAATGGAGGCGTATCCTTTTCCACAGGCTCTTCATATGAGCCCTCTGTCAAAGAGAGGGGGACACACACTTGGTATGCTGTTATTTTGTGAACTACTCCGCTTAGTATGAAAGCAGAGGGCATCTCTTCCCAGCAGGAAGTGGACAGCTCTTCCCCCTGTAATGATACATAACTAGTACACTTCCATTCACTCTTGTGAGCCTCAATGAGGATGGCCTCTTAAACCTAACTATTATAGTCTAGCTAATGTCAGAGAGTCAGCTGCATTCAATATTATATTTTGGTCTTTTTTGCTGTTTGATTACTCTCCTTTACAAACACTCGATCCCCCCCGCTCAACCCCCCCTAACCACGCCCGCAATCTCATCCATTTCTCTCCGTCTGGCCCTCTCTAAGTCTTTCTGTCTCACTGGTTTCTCTACCATGTTTAATTTCAACTAGGCTCGCCACTGATTTTCAGCCCTGTTCGGGTGGTATAAACAAGCACAGTGGGTAATTCACATTATATTAAAAACTGTTGGTGCAACAAAGAACTCTAATCAGTGGAGGCCTGCATAAGCAAATTATCACTGTTAAATTAAAACCCTAAGCACGGGCTAGATGGTAATAATACTGTAGATCTCCAGAGCAACAATCACAGCCTGGGTGCTTACCTTTATTTATTTTTTACTAGGCAGGCTATCATACTGGTTTAGGAGCTCTAACGGCATCATCAGAATGACTTTATTACACCATATCACAGGTAATGTAGATTAACACCTGATGAAGTGTGTGGATGAGCAGGAATTTGGAGCGGTGTCACGGCTCTTGATTTTGGAGAGATGTATGACAGCAAAACAACTCATGGTTTTCCTGGAAGATTATATGTGAAGACTTCGATGGTCCAAGTCACTTCCTTTGTTGTTGCTCAGGAAATTCACTGCTTCACGGTGCAACATTAAAACCCCATTACTAGGGGTCTCATTTTAGTGCGTAATAGGGTTCATATTTCAAAACACTTCTTTGTTCCCTCAACTGTTGATTGTTATTCATGCAATGCAAAATATCATCTCCATATTCCTTGCCAGCCCTACACTGATGCGTATCACAAACTCTTGTCTGCCTCCCACCTTTCATACTGCAGCTTAATGTGATAGCGTCGGGATTATTTCTTGTTTAAACTTATGGTATCACAAACGTGCAGAAACAGGAAATTTGCATAAGCATCAAGAAACTCCATTTAAGCAGCATCTCACGGGTTCACAGGATTTAAATGATATACAATGTTCTGTTACGTTATCCTGTTGGAAACTATGAAAAACAGCAGTATTTTGGCTTTTACTAAATCTTAATGTTTTTGTAAAATGCATATTTCCGTGTGCTTAGGTGGCAGGTGCTTTCAGGGCGTTTAGTTGTGGTCGCGGTGGGCAAGGGTTGCGCTTTTTTTTTTAAATGGGAAGACCGTCACATTTAATGTACCACAAGAACATGTTACCCCTGTACCTCCCTTTCAGCTGTAGACCTCCTGAATTCAAGCCGATTATGGATAACAACCACATTACAGCGCAATACATCAAAGACCTAGCTTACTGCTCAGTGGGGAGCCACTCTGGCACATTTCAAAAATCTACTCATTCAAGAGCTCTCACTGGAAACATGTTATGCATTAAATGTGTCACATAGGAAAGTGTCTTCTGATCCATCTGACTCCAGACCTCACTGCTGCTGCCTTGTAGCTGTGCTGGTTTCATTAAAAAAAAAAGACGAAGAAGAAAAAAAGAAAAAACTGGAGCATAAACAGACTCAATTTTTTTTTAAATCACAACAAAAAGCTTGAATAGGAAATGCATCACATTAACATCATCCTGCTTATTATCTTAATTGTCGGGATCATTATAATTTCAAGTTTTGAGATATTTCTTGCAACTTTGGATCGGTTTAAGAAAATATCTCATTCTTAAAGAGTAAGAACATTTAAAAGAACAGCAAATATTCAGTTTGCTTGTCTCATCCATTCAACAAGATCAACAGAAATATCAGCACCGCTATGACACCGCTGTGTATTTAAATTCAATTTTGTGCAATTTGGCAACTTTATCTTCCTTTCAACGCTCATGGATGCCCACATGCATCTGGACAATTACCCATACAGTAGATTCTGGTCCATTTTAATTGAATCTGATTCTTCTAAACTAATTGCAGGGTTGTTGTGTTAATAAGCAGCTGTTTTTCACATGCAGGTGTGAGGACGGCAGGCTACCGGGGTGTGTTTATGTATTTGCATAGCTTCACACCTGTTAATAAAAGTGCTCGGTTTTCCAATGAATCTCCATGCTCCTCTAATAAGGCTCAGTTTCCTCCCACGGCAACCCTAATGACTGTTATCACACCACCTTCGCAGAGACCAGCACACGAGTTATAATAACCCGCGTATTGTCGCACCGCTCTATGTGTGTGAGTGTGTGTGCTTACACAGCCCGCACAGGTGATACATGACCCATGCAAAGGGTGAGAGACAACCAGCGGATCTGCATGTTGAACCAGGGGAGGAGCCATGAAAAATATGTGCGTCGTTACTAGACCGTTGTTGCTCCGTTTTCAAACACTAATATGTGACCACGTGTGTTTTTTCCATTATTTTTTTTTACAAAAACTACACACAAAAACAATCCTATCAATATACTACACTGTATCATACATTCCTCACTTCATTTTTCCTCACTTCTTTCAAACCTTGCTCTATAATAATCCAGCACACAGCCTGACACTGACACATTTTGCGAGCGGGAACAGGTGAGAGCCTGCCAAACCTTTGCCTAAACCCATCAACAGTCTGGAGAGCTGAAAACATGCCAAGGCTGCCTCAGATAACAAGCAGATGATGTGGAGATCCTCCTCTGGGCAGTAAGAGAAGTCTGTGAATAGTTGAAGAATTTTCATCTTTCCCTCAAAGAAAACCCCCTCAGCCTCTCGCTCCGTGATTTGACACGCCTGGAACTGTAGATATTTCCTACGAGCAGGCTTCTCCATTACCGGGAGCTAAATTAACAGCATTTAAGTGTCTATTAAAACACCAATGCTTTGCTGCCTCTGGCTGACCTCGCCTTGCCCTTACTCCATCCGCTGCTGCTCATTAAAATGACATAATTGCAGGTAAGCATCCTGCAGTATCAACACGCTTAATTACCAAAGTGAGAGAGGTTCATGGTGCCACAATGGCCCAAATAAACCTGGGTAGCAGTGGAATAAATAACAGTTATCATTAGCAGTCCAAGCCTGTTTTATTACCGAGGGCAGGGCCTCTGTTGATGTGTCCTTATTAACAAAAGAAAAATGTTTTTCTGTAATTTTTTTTATCAGTGACTTGTCAGTTAAGTGATTATATTCTTTTTAACACTAATGACACTGTCTCTTATATTTGATTTCTTTTTAATCTAGCAATTACTCACTCATGCATGCATTCTAATCAACAGACAATTTCTTTTGACAAAAGATCGTCAGTAATGTGAGAAGAGGAAAAAAAACGTAATTAAAATGTAAGTCAGGCTGGTGGTGAGATACACTAGACTTATTGTGGACAGTGGCTGACAACTCTATACTTGGCTTTGCTTTGTATGTTGTATCTGTCGCACTTCCCTTATACTTTATTATTACCACTGTGATGATTTAGTTGTGGATCTTATGCACAGTAAAACATCTCATCAACATCAAATCTATTTATATAGTTTTATAAGTTGCAAATCCAGGAGATGCTACTCATAAACTGGCCTCCATCTTGCCCCCCAGAGACAGTGAGGTCCAGAGTAGGGAACTGTATTTACCCCCCTGCTCATGTGAAGGTTTAACTCTGCTGCTAATCAGCCCTGAGATTCCACTTTTGTCATCTGTCGTCCCCTAATATGCGCTAACTGGATATACATTGTATGGGAATGCTCTTACTTTTTTAACCTCCCTCTGAACCGTCAAATTTCTGCTTGCTCTTGATCCGTCCATTTTATACATTTTAGGTCCTTTAAACCCCTCAAAGCTTCTTAGTAACAGTCGGCCGATCAAAGCCACCACGGCCTTTCCATCCTCTCCTGAACTGAAGCACAAGTTTAAGATTGTCTGAAAGGAGACTCGGGGCAAAATAAAATGGCATTGTTTGCCACTGACCTGACTCGGTAAACCAAAATGTGCCATTCTTAAGCTGGAGCACATTGTGTCTGAAGCGCAGAAAGTGCTGATTCCAGTCATTATACTAAAAGGTTTGGTTTTGAAAGTGTTGGACTTTATCCAAAAACCTGCTATAATTGTGTTATACTGTAAAGTCAGAGGAACACACTGCGGTGAACGTAGCACTGGTGTTACTGTGCCACATTAATAGTTCTACAACTGTGACAGAAGCTCCTTTTTTATTTCCTTAAGCAGAGAAAATATTTTGTATTTTTAGCGGGATTACATCTAGATATACAACACTCGCAAGCTCAGCCATAAGCATCATTATAAGTAATATAATAAAATGTTGAACCTCCCTGCCTGTCGACATTTTTCAAAAGAGGATTCTGCAAGTTGTTGCCTTTCCCTCTTTCTCTGAGTATGTGTGCATGCATGCGTGTGCACGGCTGCACGCGTATGTGTGAATGTGTGTGAGTAAGCTTGCATATGTGCCTTTGGTGTGAAAGGATGTGTGTGTGAGTGGAAGAGTAAGTGAGTGCATGTGTAAGCTTCGTGAGAGTGTGTGCGCTCTCTGTTTTTGTGTTTCTCTGTGAATGTGTATGTGTGTGTGAGTGTGCCGGTGTGTGTTTGTGCGAGCGCACGCACGCGTGTGCAGCTCGGCATTATTTGGCGGTCTGGGTCAGAGGAGGGGCAAGGTATCAAAGATCACAAAAAGTGTATGACAGCTGACAATTTCAGGCTTTTGATTAAGATTTGTTGATATGACCAGTCCCTGGGTCTCTCCCAAACTCACTCCAGGGATTCTGGGCTGCCTGGCTGTGCCGCAGACAGAACAACCCGTCAGTTGACAGAATCAGGCGGCACAGGCGCCTTCTCCTCACCGCCTGCCTTACCTCCCCGCTGAAACCCCAGTAATTAGAGTCTGGGTAACATGCAGAAAAAACACCTACAGAGAGCACAGTGTCATGGACATCGCCAATTATGCAGCCATTTTGCTCATGGATGCAACCAGCTCTTGTTGTAATGACACACACAGACACACACACACACACACACACCCACGGGCACACATAGCCAAGTGTGTGCACACTCACACAAACTCATACAAACACCCACTCACGTACACATGATGCACATGTGGATACAATGAGATCATTACAGGACTAAATCAGGTTTAATTCTGACATATGCTTATTATTTACCAGAGTGTCATGTCAGCAGTAACACCAGGGACACATGATATGGATTATTATTGCTATTTTGACCAGGAATCCCTATCAAGGTCCTCACCTACGCACCCTGTGTATACCTGAGCTTCACGTCACCTTTCACTCACGCTGTCATTAATACCAACGCCTGTATGTATGTTGCATTAAAGCAGCTGTCGGTTAAAAAAGCAAAGAAGCAACAGTGCATGTTATTGCATAAAACTGTTTTGGACGGAAACTTGTTGGAAGTCGCGTACGCATTTCAAGCGATGACAGTAATAATGTCTAATGACCATCTTTCTTTAGATTTTTTTCCATTAAATCATCCATGAATAATACAGCATAAATGGGCTATTATCTTCAACTGTAATATTAAGTTTCACGGGGAAAGAAGAAGGAAAAAAAAATGTCTGTTTAAATTTAGCAATATCCAGAAGATGCTGTTGACTGTAGGCTAATGTCTTTAAAACACCTTCTCCCCCTAGAAAAGAGGAGGAAAAGTTAATTGCAGCATTTGCTCATCGGGGAGACAGAGGGCCACTCAAAACGTCCCCTCATTTGTGAATTAGAGACACGCATTTAGCCAAAGGAAATGTAAAGTGGGATTGCTCACCATGAAGAGGAGGTTAAGTGCACTAATGGAAAGCAGTTAAGTGTTTGTTATTGTTGCTCTGTTCTTTCTTTTCTCTCTCCGGTATTTATAGTTTGTATTCCTAGATGTAAATTTTTCTGAATCTTTTAACAGCAATTCTTTAATTCGTCCATCCAATAATAAACGGCGCTGGAGGAGCGTAATGGTAAGTGCCTTTCATTGTCTCGTCAGGCACTATGTCCTTGTGGCGGTTTTTTGGTTTTGTGCAATTATACCACGGACAATCGCTTGAAGTAGTGTTATGGTGGCACAGGTACAAAGTAAATCACATCCGACGCCACGTTTGTGAGTTGTTTCTCAGTGGAACTGTTTTTAGATTTATACAGGAGAAAGAATAACAACACTTTAAAAAAGCACTTTAAAAATCAAAAATAATGAACGTTCCTGTTTCTTTAGCAGATTAAGAAGTGAGACAGACTTCCTAAAAGGCTCGTCAGTGGCCTTATTGTACGCATGGCACCTCCATATTGCCTTCACTGCAACACAGAGCCACCCTCATAATGGAGTAATGAAGCAGCCTTCCCCCTGTGCATGTTTGGCCTTTGAGGAATTTGAGAAACAGAGTTTTAGTAATTATTTGTGCGACTCCCTCCACTATAACTTGACATGTATTGTGGATGTAATCCTGCCGATGATGTGAAGCGGAATTAGTATTTCAGTATTTTATTTAACATGGTTAATAGTATTTCCCCCTGGCAGAGATTTCTCAGAGGAGAGAATTAATGGGTGTATTGTGGCTACTATTGTTAGCTGTGGTGAGGCACACGGACATAGTAAAACGCTTGAAATTGTATTTGTCATGTTTAAACTAAGTCAGCGGCATGTAAAAAAAAGTAGGTGTCAGAGGAGAGAAAATCCTCAGTATTGCTCTGAGCTGGCTTTGACACAGATCTTCAGCATAACACGCTGCCACTTCCAGAATAAAACAAGCCACGCAAAGCTAGCAGACTTACAGAGCAACCCTTTCTAATGAGAATTTGGTGTAATTGATGTCACGCTATGGCAAGATTGGGATCATTTCTCAGTTTCTTCTCTTTGTTTGCTGCCATTTCAGAAATACGCCCTCTGAACTTTAACAGTCATTTATTCTTTCATTTCCTTCTCTAAACAAAAGCCGGGCCCTCTTTCTGCTCATCACCGTGCCAATATGAGAGAAACACCATCTTGTCACGCAATGTAACAAAACCATTAAACGTGCAGCATTAAAGGGAGACGAGATGCAATTAGCCAAGAAATTACTCTGATCTTGGTGACATTTGGGAGAAATTGTAACACAATATACGCGGCAGACGCTTGATTGACAGCCTAATCCAAGTTTGATGGGCGCGGGTCCACGTTCACCGAGCAGAGCGGGTCGTCGGCAGATAACGAGTACAGCTGCACAACCCTGATAGCTATGTCCGCCACGATTCGTCACCGGGCAAATTCCTCTGGTTTAAACGATGATGAAAGTATCGACCATTAATGACAGGATCATCTCCCTGCCTGAAATAAACGCTCTAATCCCTTTTGCCAGGTCCATGAATTCCTAATATGAGTTATATAAACTGGAGCAATAAATCAGTGTTAGCTCAGTTGTGTTTGGAAAATTGTACCAAGGCTCTTTGCCCCCTGTTTAAAATGCAAGACGGGCAACTGAGGACATCTACGCTTAAGCTGTAACATCCAATGAGTTATTGCTGGGAATAGATTAACTTTCTCACAGCAATGAGAATTGCAAATGGGTGAAGAGTGAGGTGGAATTTCCTTTAGCTATTGTGAACTGAGACGTGTGTTTGACTGCAGTCAGAGGATGATGATGAATATCGCAACCTTTCATCAGCTGGGTCTTGGACTGGTTGAACATGAGTGATGAGAACATCATACTCATTGTATCATAATGACATTAATCACAGTCATAGGTAAGTGAGCCACAGAGAGATAAAAAAAAAAGAAAAGGAGAGGTTAACGGGCAAATCTGGAATCAGTTTGTGTCAGTGGGTCATCTTAGAAACTGATTAAAGATATTAAAGAGTCAAAGTAGAGATTCCAGTTCGTTTCCACTCAGTGCAACTTCTTATGTAATACTTGCAATGTGTTTGTTCTGGGGTCAAGCGGAAAAGACAACATTTACATCAACCACAGAAACACATGCAGTTCAGTGAACGTGCATAAAACCTAATTCTATCAGATATGTTTTATATGTTTGTATAAATTTTCACAAAAGCAGCGCATTAAACATTGATTTAAACATATGTATTTGTCAACATGGCTACTTGATTAAAGCAAAGATCACAAACTGTCCACAGAAAATGTAATACAACATTACAGGACAACGTGAAAGACCTTTGACTGACATCTTTATACCAGAACAAAAATGTCCACCCATGGGACGCTTGGGATAAAAGCAAGAACGCATTCCCTAATTCACCTCCCCTCCACAAGATGATTGTAGCCTTTCTTTTTTTCTTTCTTTTTTTTAAGAGGAGAGGTGACACAATGCTGCCTAAATGTAATGATTAGGGTGGGTGGAAAGCAAAAGTGAATGGCTGATGAATATTTCATAAATGTTAGCAGCACTTACTGGACTGGAGGCCTGATTGATGGCAGAGTGGCTGTAAAGGCTTGGACACTGAAGGGCCCCAGCCTCCTTTCACACTGGTGCTTACTTCAAGCACCATCGTTAATCGCAGAATAAAGATGTATTTAGCTGAAGAGCTCTTCATTAATGGCCTGCCTTTAAACAAAAGTAGCTGCATAGGATTTGTGTCAATGGAGTGAAACGCAAAAGGACTAAATGATGGCTAGAAGAAGAAGAGGCACTGGGAGAATGAAAACAGAATATTTTGTATTTTAGCTTCATCGCTGTCATTTCTACTTCCATTTTACTAGTGTGAATCCTTAGTTGCTGGGAACTACTACAGGCTTAAACATGCTAAACCTGACACCAATACACTTTTTAAAACTAAACCATATAGCCTTATAGAAAAAATTGGGCAATATAAGGAAATATACGAATATAAAACTTAACGTAGCCTATCGAGTTTCATTGTAAACTAAATCAATGCTTTCCTAGAGAACAAACATGCTGAAGATATTATAGAAAATTTAGAATAATGCAATTTGTATTGCAGCTTGTTTGTATTGGCTAACAAACTGCTTCTCTATCTTTGCTGATGTTTTGCTCACTGGAATAACATAAAAGTCTACAGTAGAAGACAGAAGAGCACTGTAAAACATTCACAGCAGTACACTGTAAAACATCTAAAATTAAATTTAAGACATCAAATCAACTCAGATACACAACTCAAATTACACTTAGCCTACACTCTTCACTCAGTTTACACCTTTATTCAGCTGGCTTACATTCTTGCCTTTATGATTACTGGACTGTAGAATAATAAACATTTTCTCATCACATGAACACTCGGAGAGAGCACAGACAGCTTGTTCTCACTGCCCTATGCCTCAAGAAGCCTGTGATATATGACCCTGCCTGTACAGATGTGGAGAGACACCCAAATCCACTCTGGATCCACTTGTCCAGCCCTCTTTAATTAAAGCGTGTGCATTTTTCTATTACCGACAAGTCCATTTGCAGACAACCATCCATCACACATCTGCCCCCTCTTTGCAGGCATGTAATGAATTGCACAAAAGTGATTTGTGGCTGTAATCCTTTCCAGAAACTGAATGAAGTGTAAGCATTGCATGTATTTTTTACTCTTCCCCCTTTATTTCTCTGTGGATGAATCATGCCCCATAGGCATAGGTATCATATAGATGGCAGAGAACATTATGTTGACTAAGGTTTTGGTGCTATTACCATGTATTTCTAATAAAACTAAAGCTCTAAGAATGACTCTTCATGTCATTTTTCATTAGCTTTAGTGCCCTTTACCTGGAGTCCTCTGCCAATTCTTCAGCTTTGCTATGAGCCTGCTAATAACTTAAACCTCATTCAGAACATTATGGGAACAGAGGATTTGAGCAGTTACAAATGAGGTATTAGTGCAGAGAGGGTGGATGGATATTGCTACTTGCCATAAAAACTGTCACAAGGGAAGTCATCAGCAATATATGACATGCATGTTTTCATGATATTCTTATGCATATTTCCTGACAGCCTATTTGTTTACCTTTCTTTTTAATACTTCACTCGTGCACTTGAAGGTTTAATCAATGTTGGTTATTGTTACCAAATCAAATTTTACATACAGGGGCAGTGGTGTGTACATCGGGGGGCATCTTCAACTGATCTGGTTTATTTAAAGTTCTATTTTATTGAATATAAAATATTTGAATTTTTTTTTTTTTTTAAAATAACAAAAAACGTCTGGTTAATTCATCGTCTCATGTCCAAATCTGCATGCTGTCTTACTACATCATCCTTCCTCATCCTGTGGCAGCTCACCTGTGGCTCTGGAGATTTGGGGGTCATGACTGGATCCCTTAGTGGGCCAACCCTAGACATGCCCAGCCCTGCTATGTCCCAAAGGCCCTGTTGTCAGCTGTGTGCCTCCACCATTGTCACTGACTGTATGTGTGAATGCATGATGTGTGTGTGTGTCTGTATGTGTGTGTCCTACCGCAGAACAAGACCCAATTTGATTTGCTCCACTGGCCTGTGAAGCTCGGCTGTGAGGCAGCACCTCTCTTTATTCCCCTAATGGCCTCCCTTCCCCACTGCTCCTTACCCTTCCCCAGACACCAGTTATGTGCACTCTTGTAAATATACATATACATGATTGCGGGACAGGAAGGAGGAAAGACTGTGATGCAAAAAGGCGGACACAGTAGAGAGTGAAAACAAGTGAACGGAAGTGGAATAAAAGTGAGACAAAAAAAGCATGATTTAAAAGGGAAAAAAGGAGAAATCATCGTTTCCTCTGGAGAGGAGGCAGCCGCTTGCTCAGGGGCTGACCTTGGGGCTGAGGTCTCTTTAATCTGAGGATATTAGCAGCCTTTAGATGGGCCTTGTGGATGCTCGAGTGGTCGAACCTGCCTATCAAAATGGGAGGAGAAACACCAGAAGCAGTCCATTTGCACGGCTAGGGTGCGAGCGAGGTTTGTCATGGTGTCATTTTTGTTTCACTGACGGTGGTGTCCAGGGGTAATGGAGGTTAAGCTTTCTGCTGCTGTTGCCACCCACTCTATACCACTGCAGTACATACAGGTATTACACCAGTGCTTTGCACTCTCTCTCCCCTCCCCCATGCGCGATCTAAACGGTAGCTCTTGTGAGTTGAACCATATAAGTGAGTGTGATGGAGAGACATGTAAATTGCATTGCATAGGACATGCAATTGGCACAGTCTGTAGCTAGCTAACAGCATGGTTCTGCTCAAATAGGTTCTGCAAGCGTCCATGTGTGACTTTGAGTTTAAATGGGTCATACTATACAGGTACAATTCAATCACATATGAAATGAGTTTGCTGCAAGTAAACTTTGGAAATGATTTTCTTTGTCAAGTCTAATGTGTATAGTTCAGTGTGTGTACAGTATGTGTGTGTGTGTGGTTGTGGATCTTGGAAAATTGCAAGGGCTGTGTGGGAGGGGGCGCTAATTTAAGAGGCTTAATAATGACCCCCTACTATTCTCTGCAGGAACTGCCTTCATTCGCCCATCACATCACATGCATGGCATGACATGGAAACAGGAGATGCATGTCATTTTTGACACGGCTTGGCACTTACTGGCTTCAGGGGAAACTTCTGCATGAATGTGGGGCTGCTGTACTGTACCTGCCTGTTTCTATGGGAGAAGAAAGGAATAAGTCGACAATTGCTGATTTCTTTTTTATCTCTCACTTCTCCGAGATTGAAAGAAACAACACGGCCTTCCCATCTTCCTTTACAGGGAAGAAAACAGAACTCGATATATTCAAAGCAGCCACTGTGTACAATGTAAGCTGCTTATTGCCGATGTGAAAAAATTGGATTAATTCTGAACTTCTTGCCTAGTTAAATGAAATTCTTTGTAAGATTGAAGTATATGTCTGATTTTGTAAGAAAGAACTAGGTACTGGAAATCAAGGGGAATGCTGCACATTTCTCACAGTGACTCCAAAAAGACAACTGAGAGATTTATTTTTAATTGACAAGCTTTTGTCTATAGCACTCGCAGCACTAACTGACGGGTGTGACTATAAATAGACAGAATGGGCTTTGTGACCACGTGAGTTCGTGTGTATGGACAATTTAAATCTTCCATGCTGTTCAGACTCAATAGATTAATTGATCCCATCTATGGTTGACAAATCAGCATGAAAGCAGTTAGAGAAAATGAAAGGTGAGCTGAGAGGTCGAGGCGCACAACGTGTTTGAGGTAAATATCTAGGGATTTCCAGAGCTCGGAAATCCAATTCTATGACCTTTTCTTCTGGCTAACAAGAAGGCATCATTGCTATTAAAAGGCTGCCAGGGAACACAGAGTGTGTGTTTCAGCAGACTGATGGAGTACGGCATGTCAGACACCATGAATGAACTGCACATGTGGATATAATGACATTGACAGGCAGTAAAATGGTGAGGTGCATGACATAAACATGAGCTTCAGGCATGAATCAGATACAAAGTAAACTGATTCGACCTATTAATATTTAATACTAGATTATTTTCACATTTTTTCATGCACATATTTGTTCTAAAACATTATCTTGATAATGGCTTAAACGCTTTTTTTTTGTAAATCAGCAAATTATTTTGTGAATATTTAAAAAAGGTATAACACATTATTTTTGCTTGACAAATCAGATTCCATAACATGAGTTAGCAGCTCAGTCTTAAATCTGCTTGGTTCCATTTTTTTTTTCAGCAAGGACCAAAAAACCCTGGGGTGCATTGCAAAAAAAAAGGGCTCCTTTTGCATTGGCCCTTGATGCAACAGTCACCATAATCCAAGTGGCACAGTGTGTCCGCTGCTAGACGATTCAAATGAGACTCCCTCCCTCCTCCTTTTCTCAGTTTATGTCAGTTCTATAGTCTTCCTGTCTTTGACCCATGTAGAATCTAGCTTCCCATTTGGGCCTCCGTCCATCCAGTCATTTACATTTCGCCACATTCAAACCCTCCCAAACAGGATATGAAAGCGTGTCATCACACTGACTGTCGAAAGAGGCAGGTCCCATAATTTCATTTAAATGTTCATGTTTTTTTTGGGGGGGGTGTCTCAGTTCAGCAGGAGGCTTTCTCAGAGGTGACTGTTATGAATGATTGTGGGCTCAAAGTGTAATGTGAATCATAGCTGTCTTATAACAGCTTATAGTCTACATAAAACCCAGAGGAATATTCTGCACAGTCTTAGTTAGACTCTCTTAAAATCACTTCCTTCATCATAAATTTATAACTGCTGAATTGTAACCAATAGCTTTCGTAGTCGGCCACCTAAAAAGGACCCAACGCGGCAATTCCAGGTAAATTTTTGGATATTTCATTATGAAACGAGCCAACTGTCTCATTTATATCTCCAAGTATTCACTCTGCCAAAATCAGTGCAGCCCTGCCCGTCCCCCCGACTTCCCTGGTGGAATGTGAGGCTTGGCTGATCTGCTTGGACCCAGCCCGAGCTCATCTGGTTATCATCTGATATATTTCTGTCTATCTGATGTGCATTTTACATTTACTACCCCTGATGAATTACAACTCTGACAGCTGGACAACATTATTAAACCTTTGCGTGGACCTCAGGCAGCAAAGACCAGATGAGATGAAAACTTGAAGCCGTGCCTTCTGTGCTCCTTTGAGTCCAGAGAGCGTAACGTGCGTTTTAGAGACAACTTACAAAAACAGTTCACATGATCCAGGTGATGTTTTTTTATGGTAGCCATTAGCCAACAGTAAGTAGCTATAACCGATTAAATCAAATGTGTTTTCTGAATGATTTAGCACCATTTATGCATATAAATGTACCATACATCTGCAGAACTGGGGTCATCACCAGCTAGGAGAAATCTACAGCCATCAAATTCTCCAAATCCAACTCTTCATGTTTGGCCAGCTACACCAAGAATGACTAAAATACCAGTGATATATTGTCCAGTATTGTCATGTCCCTAAGTTAGAGTTGCGTGAGACTACTCCTGATTTTTTTTCATTAAACAGCCGCCAGGAATTTGGAATGACTATGGCTTTACAAACACACAGGCCAGGCTCCTTTTCCCTTTGATGATATTCTGTAATTAGCCCCCTTTAATCAAATGCGCCATGGTGTTCAGGTGTTGAAAACTCTCTTTGTTGAAAACACTTCTCCCCCCCTCCATCTTCCCGAGTTTGTTGTTGTTGGAAAAGAATTCTGTGGATTACACTGGCAAGCCACCCCTGAACCTTTCTAACTCTGTAATCCAAAGGGGAAGCATGGCTCATTTTTATCTGGAAGCTCACTAGATAAACAATAATAATACATTTCAGCTAATGAAACAGGCCACGATGTACGGAGAGCTTAACCGTAAGCCAAGCGCCTCAGCCTCGCCGCCATTTGTTTGGAGCTGTTTGTTTTTAACTGCCTGCTATTGTTACTGTTTTTAATCCGAGAGAAATAAACTTATTTGAATGCTCCATGGATTAAAGAAGCTACAATTTTCCACTTCAAACACATGCAGCGTGTCGGGTGATAAAAACGACTGCGGCTCAGAGCCACAGTTTGATTGTCCTTTTTCCTCCTGCGCCAAATGCGGTTTATTTTAACTGCACCCTTTTCCTTTTTGGTTTCCAACTGTCTGGGTGTCTCGGTAAAGACGTATTCTCTTATTTGCCAGTGTTGTTTACTTCCTCAGTCACAAGCAGGTTTGAATAATCCCAGAGCCCACCTGCTCATCTTGCACCACTCCAGGTAGGTGTATGTGTGCAAGTGTGTGCTTTAGTAAACTACCAAACAGCAATAATACAGGGTAATTCCTTCCCCAGCT
This sequence comes from Decapterus maruadsi, assembly GCA_030347415.2. Classification (NCBI taxonomy): domain Eukaryota; kingdom Metazoa; phylum Chordata; class Actinopteri; order Carangiformes; family Carangidae; genus Decapterus; species Decapterus maruadsi. Next base: position 16,105,903 of record CM064887.1, on the reverse strand, counting down.
CTAATTGCAGAGCAAGAAAACAATGGACCCTAAGGAGTCTCTGCAGCCACTGGATGCAGGCTTTATTTGCATCACATTGATCTCTTATCTCTATACAGCCAGTCTTCCATCTACCCACAAGTCCAATTAGCACTCCCTCTCTCTCTTTGTGATTTCAGGAAGTCTGGTCAGATGGCCATAGTAAAGGCCAACTTTGCTCCATGGGGGAAAGCGGCATCAAGGACCGAGTGAAAGACGGGAAGGAGGAAGTGTGTGTGTGTGAGTGATGTGTGCGTGAGTGTGCATGTGTGACAGAAAAGAGAGAGATGGAGACGGTAAGAGAGATCGAGAGATGGCTGTAGAAAGATGGACAGAATGAGGGTGAGAAAGTTTGCATGAGGTTCAGGGTTTGGTCGGACAAATAAAAGATGACAGAGGAGCTGATTGCCAAAGGTATGATACTTTAACAGCGCAGATCTGAGAAGCCTTCAGATGAATATTTATGAGGCAGCTGTGCAAAGACACACTGATCCAGCCAAAGTAAAGATTAAGTGAACAGAACATAACTCCATCTTAAAAGACTGCTGTGAAATTTACTAATATATGCATGCTATTCTCTGCAAATGCAACTATTAGAACAAATACTGAGGATAAATTTAAAGTTTGAAATATTCAAAGTAAACCTGACAATGTTGAGGATAGAGGGATTAATACAGACATTCATTTGCAGGTTGTCGGCCTAATCAACAACAGGTTTTTGAATGCATGTTTTGATCTATGTGTTTAATTGCATGCGCAATGTGTGAAACTGAACACTATTGTCTAAAAATACTGCAACATTCTGACAGTCAAGTCTGTCCATCCATTCCCACCAACACTGCTGCCACCCTTCAGGGCTGGGGGCATTTTAATTGGCCCACTTCCGAACTGTAATTTTTTTAATTGCTTGGAGACACACTGCTCTCTTTAAAAAAAATCAATGCAGATGTAATAATATCTGTAATTGTCTGCCGTGCTCCGGGGACACCACAAAAGCCTCGGATCAATGGAGGAAAGCAGGGAAGCTGGTAGGGGTTAATTTTTCCCTTTCTGTAGGTAATGACAGGGAGGCAACGCTTGGCTCCTGGCATAGAGGCACAACTTGTGCTGTTCCTATTGTCTCTCCAGCGCCTAATTGGGCCAAATGCAGTTAGTTCCCCCTGGCAGAGGCTGTCGAGGTGGTGATTAATGAAGCCTCCAGTCACGTAACCTGATAAAAAGCAAAGAAAGGGATGGGAGAGGGAAAAAATATCAACCTGGTTTGTGTTCTCCATCCTTTTTCCTCTCTTGTGCTTTTTCACTGCCTTTGTCAATTCTCTAGAACTTGTTTCTCTAAGTAAACAGTTGAAGTAGTTTAAGTGTGCTAAGGTTTATTTTTCTTCAGGGAAGGAAAGGGGGCAGGCCCATTACTGCATCATGGGAGTAATTAAACCAAAAGAAGAGGAGAAACAGGGGATTGCTCAGCTTGAGTCCGGAGACTTCTTTCTTGAAGTGTAATATCACACATTCTTGGTAAAAAAAAAAAAAAGAAAAAAAAAAAAAGGCCTGGATTGTCTGGCTGAGGTGACAAGTGTTTTGATTTTGCAGCAGTCTTTCCTGTACAGTCACCAGAGACGTGTGACAGGAATCCAGGATCAAGAGGTCACAGGTATTAGCCTCCCAGCATCGTCATGGCCTTTGACCAATTACCTCATTAAGCTGCACTCCAATACTTTCCATGGTCTCAGCGGCTCGGCCTTGTTACTTGGTGTAAAGAGGACAGAGTGGACACGGAACTCATCTGCAGTGACCCGGGTGAACTGACCGCAGCTTGTTGCTGCCTGGTAGGTGGGTGGTGGGAGGGAAATCAATCCTCAGTAAATATATTAGATGCAATTACGTCCTGCTGGACTTTGCCTAACACGTTTATGGGAGCATTAGGCAAAGTCTTCCTTTATCAATCCCCCCCCTCAGGCCATTAGGACAATGACATGTAATTTTCACGTGTAGGAACTGTGGTCAAGGTATTGGAAAAAGAGCACGGAGGGGGAGCTGCATGTCTTACTTTTGATTGCATTCGGGAGCGAGTGTTTTTTCATTGGTTTTATTAGGTTGACGTCCGTTTGCGGTTTGTTCTTATTCTAACTTGAAGACTTTATGCAACATGGCAACCAAGCTTATACAGATGTCCTTGGTGAACTATTACCTTTACAGTGATCTGTAGAGTCAAAGATGTCGGAAATCTGTTAAACATATTTTTAACATACAAACATTTGGATAAACCTCACTATTCTCGTCAGCACTGATTCATTTTGGGGCAAATATATCTTTAGCTCCATATGAATAATCATCATTCATATAAATGAATTATTAACTTGGCATTTCAGTTTCTATCAAAGAGGAGAATGATATCCTCATTTTTAACATTTCATTTCAGTATGTTGTGTGATTATCAGCTTCTGAAATGTTGTTGCGTTATTTCAGGGGTTTGATTAATGTTTGTATTTGTGTATGTTCATTTTGTCTGGAATTACGTAGGCACCTTAATTCCTCTGTGAAGAAATGGCCAATTACCATAAAACGTATGAATGATAATTGTGGAACAATGTAATGTCAATAGCTTTCTGATTAATCCCTCTGAACGCGGCCAAATGGCTGGCACAGTAACTCGGTAAGTGATAAGCAATTTCATTTGTTCCTAATTACTAAGAGGCCCATTTTGCCACTGTCATGATGAGATTTCTAAACCTCCTTAACCAGCCAAAGCTTATACATTTATAAAAGCATCTTTTCTTTTTTTTCTTTTTTTCTCTCTCTCTCTCCCTCTCTTTTTTTGGAAGGTATTCAAGTCTAATTACTCACAAGAGGGCATGTGTGCTTACAGTAGCACAAGAGGTGCTTCACAACAAAGTTTATCCCAAACAGCCAGGGCTCTGAGTGCATTCAGGTACTTTTTGAAAGAAAAAGTAGCGGTCCTATTGGGAAAGCATTTGTGTGTGTGTGTGCGTGCGTGCGTGCACGTGTCCCCATTGCTCTCTTATGTATGACTACGCCCACAGTCACCGTTGTGCCTGTGTGTGTTTGTGCAGATTGTAGGGATTTTTTCATGGTGTTTCAGAGCCAACAGAGCAGGTTTGTTTGTGGTCATCCATGAAACAGCCTTGGGCCTTTAAGCCATAGGTTCTTCAAACAGCCCGACTTCTTTGCCCCACCTTTCTCTTTCTTTTAAGCAATGCACTGTGGAAGGGGTCTGGTCAGATGGCCTCAAATACAGCATCACACAGTTTTACCTCAGGGCTTCCTTGCTGTCACCCAACAGCACCCTCAAGACCACTATTCTCCTTCTTATCCCAGACCTGAATTCTTCATTTGGTCACACTGCTTGCTCCTGAATAGTCACCTCTGAGGAGATTAACCCTTTCATTAAAAATGCCTGACCAGGGTCAACCTACTGCCTGGCTCTGCAGTCCCTGCACTTTGCTTTGATCTATCAGCTATGGAGAAATTATTGGCAAACTCTAAGCTGTGGCATGTGATTTGTTTTTGTAAATTTGTAGAAATTATTCATAATCCTATTATGTGGCCAGGGGGCAAACCTGCATAAAATTTATGAGGCCTTTGTTATCATGGGGAAGGCAGAAGGAAGCAGTGTTGAAAGAGGGCATGGAGTTATGGGAAAGTGGAGGGGTTATGACAGGCTTTACACCTTTGATGAAGAACTACTGCTGTAACCAATGATTCCACTTTCTTAAAAAAAAAAGAATAACTACAGTCCATATTTACCCATTTCCCATCTCTGTCCAAACCTTAAGTACACCTCTTTTGTTGCAGACAAGGAATAATTGTGACGTTATGAAGCTTACTCCCAGCAGCATGCATTACCAGGAGGGTAATGTATTGCACATAACCAGGGGAAGAGGAGAAATCACAATTTTTACACCTCCCATCTCCCTTTCAGGGGCCAATACTTTGCAGAACAAAAGTCAATGTCTCAGCCCAAATCTTGTCTGACAACGCGTAGCAGCCCGTGCTATTTTGGGCTCTTTGTGGTGCCAATCTCCTATCTCTCCCGTGACATTTTTTCAAAGAAAGAGTAGATTTCCTAGAGACTCTGCCCTTTGCAACTTCCACAGTGTATTCTTGCACATAGAGTAAGGACCCTCCTCCTCACTCTAATGCCGTCGCTCTCTGCAGTGACCTGAGAAAGGGAAAATTAAGACAGCGTATCAGGCTAAGAGCCCTATCTTTAGCTGGTGGAGTGAAAAGACATTATACAGATACTTAATTCCCAGTAACACATTTGGTATAAAAGGTGCAGAACCTGGGAAAATTTTTCCATGAACTACGCTGTAAACAAGAGCTTGAAACATTCAAATCATGGATAGTGATGGACAAGAATCTTTTGCTACTTTTTCTCAAATAAAAACATAATGCAACAATATTTCCAACTTGTAACGAGCTCAATTTATAATTGTCACTAAAGTTATTCACAAACTCCACTTTTTAATCACCCTGTACTCTAATTTACAGGTTATACAAAAAAAATGCCTTCATGCTTTTAATGTCCTTATTTTAGATGGACTGGCTTACTGGCAGGCCACCAACTTCACATTAATTTGCTGCAGTGTCTGAGTGTACAGGTCTTATCTGGGCCTGCTTTTATTCAGGGTGAAAAGCTGAGTCGTTCTAAATAACGCAGGTCTAATTGGCTCTGTTTTGCAGTTAATTTCCATAAAGAGCCTAGGAGACTGTCACCTCAGTTTGGGAGGACAAGGTGCTGGAGCTGGAGCCATGTACCTCAGCGAGCCGTTAATCAGGAAACACACTTTCAACTGCTTTGCAAAGGGCAGAGGTCAAGGAGGAGGGGCTGACACCATATCTGCACCAGAACGCTATAATTGTAGGAGTGTAAATTGCTGTAGAAAAATGCCCTGTCCATGAAATTCCGAGAAAACGCATGGTGAGGCTCTGTCCAAAGGGCATAATGAATGACCAAATGTCTCTTTGGGTAAGCAGAAAACTAAGATTTGAGAAACTTATTTGGCATGGATGTTGCCATAAACTTAAAGTACATTATTCTAACAATAGGTGCACCTGTCATTTGAAAAACATCAAAACTCCAGATGAACACTGCAAAGTTTTCATGGCAGGAACAGTATCTCCAAGCCCTTCTTTATTTCACCTGTGAAATCAGCAGAGGTGCCTCAACAGAAGGATGCATAATCAGAATCAGTGAGAAGATCCACTGGTCTTTGGTATTCTATTTGTGCGGTACTGTACCCTTGTTTGGGGCCGGCCTCTCTCTCCTAATGTGGCGTGCTTGATCCCACAGCTGTGATTTTCCGGCTGCCACCTAGCATCCAGTGGCTCCGGGGCCATGAATAGAGGTGGTCTCAACAGAGTCAGGCCCCCTCATTTTATGGCTGCCTGCCTGTGGTCAACAGCACTCAAGATTACAACAGCGCCACAAAGGAGGGAACGTCTGGACTCAAAATCTGCAATTTACACAAATGTTTGCAAGTATAGAAATATTCTATGTGATATTATGTACTGATTCCCGATGCAGTTGATTGCTTATCTAACTCATCAGCAAGAGTAGCCGCCAATAAAAATAAACTGCAGTACAAAATAATCTACATTAAAAATGCAAAAAAAAAACTTTGGGAGGTCAAAACTTGACCTGTGTGTTGTTATCAGTATTTCTGCAATGAAAGGAGACAGGTAAATACTAGATTAAACATGACCATGTCCTTGAGGTACAACTTTATAGGACCAGCACCACCACAACAACAAGCAAGAAAACCCACAAAGTGTGAGACTGCTTAACTCTGCTTCCCCAAATAGGGACTATAGCCTAACTAAACTGGCTTTATTTATTCAGTTTCAAGCTGCAATATTGGGTCCATGGAACACACTAAGCCCCAGTGGTACACTTAAGTGGCTCACAAAGAGATTCAGAGGATGGTGCTGCCAAGTGCGGCTTTATGGGGACAATTTAACATAATGGTCAAATAAATACTGTTGTAAAAAAAACACAAAAAAAACACCTGTGAACGGTGGTGGCAGGTTGAGGCCCATTACAATATTTTTTGTGTGACAGTTCGGCGCTGTACAACAGATTTCATTTGTTCTTGCAAAAGCAGAGGTTTGTGTTGATTTATATGCCAAACTGGTAGTGCAGGGCGAGTACAGCTCAGTGAAACTAGCAAGGCAAGGATGCAACAAGCAATGCAATGTTATGGGACAATGATCAGAGTCTCTACTTATAGCTCCTTAGAGTTCTCTCTCTAATTACTCTTACACTCATCACTCTCAGGAGGAACACTGTTGGGAGAACAACACCACTTTACGAAACATGAACTGAATAAGACACACTATCCAATCATGCTGCTGCTGTATTGCTTTCAGGTGATTCAAACATTTCAGTCGCACCTTTTTCCCATAGCGATGAACTATAGCAAATAGTAGTTCCAGCGTACCACAAGGTGAACGGTATGTACAAGAGGGAAGGTGGTAATTATGTTAACTAACTGAGAACATATAGCTGGCAATGAGCCAAGGGTTTGTTGTTTTTTAGGTGTGGATTTATTCTTTAAATACAACTGATTGATGATTGCTTTGATTGTATTTTTGTGAATTCAAAGTGAACATATTGTGTGTCATGGTTATATATATTGTCTTTTGTGGAACACATAAAGATGTGAGTTGATTTAAAAGGAAGCAGCACTCAGAGACTTGGTTGGCCCTGGTTAGCACACATAAACAATGGCCAGTGGCACAGTCTCAAATTACTTGGTTTCTCTCAGGTTTTTGGCACTCAGTGCAGTCTCAGGAGGGTCACAGTGATGACTGGGTATCTACAAGCTGTCAGAAGGGCCAGAAATATCAGCTAAAAACTGAAATCAATGCCACAAAATGAAAATGACAATAATGACTGTCATACTGATTGGAGATTTTGCTTTGGTATACTATGTCTATTGAGACAAATGTTTTACAAGCGTTGTTACAGGCTTCTTCAGAGCGAGGGCGCAACAACCTTTAAAAAAAATTGGAAATAGACAACAGTAACTTCTTTATGAAAGAGCTGTGTTTCATTAATCATATTATCTATTATTTCTTTATAGGCCTGTAACGAGCCAATAAATGTATTTTCATTCCAGATGCACTATGGTAATTGTGCGAAGCAAAAACTCTTAACTATAATGGTGAGTTTTATCCAGTGTGGCATATTATAGACTACACAATCAAGAAATCAATTGCCAGATTGATCAATAATGAAAAATTGTAATTCTTGCAATCCTGATTATAAAACCACAATAATTTATTAAGCATAAATGAAGCCACTATGAAAAAATCTCTACAAAGCCGGTCTTTTCAGAAAGTAAACCTTCTTTCTTTCAGCTTATTTTCTCCGATTTTGTTTCCATCTAAAACGATGACATAACATCTTACACAACCACCTTCAAACAATAGACTTTACATGCCAGAAATCAGCAATGTTGATGATGCTATGTAACCAAGCCTCGATATTTCCTCATCGTCTCTGTCTCTCCCAAACCTACTGCTTGTCATACTTCTCCCACTGTGCATCACTGAGATGACCTCCGCCTCACCCCTGGCGCAGGGTGTGAGCTGGGTGTCCCAGTCAGACCTGTCCTGCTGAATGCCTTATGACAGGTTGTTTGTGAAACTCTTGTGTTCTGTTTGTTCCCTCTCCCCTCCCCTGTCCTTGCTGACAGTGTCCCCATTGTGAATCTGAAGGGCTCAGCTTTGTTTAACCTGCCTCATTGGAGCCACTGTTGGTCCAAAGAGAGCATCTGTTGACTTACCTGCCCATTATTTAACTTTTTTCCTGTCCTTTAATTAACTTTTCTGGGTGGTTTTGTGGGGTGTAATGTGCAGCGCACGTTTCTGCTACAAATATTAACACCTGAATCATCATAAGGGCTTGAGCACCTAATAGCTAATTAATATTCAAAGCAAAATGTTAAAGCAAAAACTTGGCTTACATGATGGTGTAAATATATGAACAAATCACTCAGGGAGCGACTGAACATCTTTGCTATAGGAAGTGATGAAATGCCAAAACAAGGGGCAGTGATTAGAGCAGACGCCCCATGTGTTGAGACTACAGTCCTCACTGCAGGTGGCCCCGACGCTGTCTCTCGACTGTGCTTTCCAAAGGTGAAAAAGCCCCAAAAATATACTTAAAAAAGTCAAACAAAACAAATGCATTTGCCTCATTATTGAGATTATTTTCCTCTGCACCTTGGGATGGCATGTGGTAAATATATGATGATGCATACTGTATATCCATATGCATAATTAACTGAAATGAATAAAATGCATGCAGCAAATGCAATTATATTAGACATCACTTGGTTTTAACTGTGACATGTTTGATATGGTTTCTTGTAATACCAACATTAAAAAAAAGAAAGAAAAAAAATCAATAATTCAGGAAAAAAAGGAAATTGAATAAAAAACCAATACAATCAAATCCAACCTCATGTCTACATCCAATCATCTACCTTATTCCCCCCTTCAGCCTCCTTCCTCCTCCCCATCTCCTGCTCCTAACATCAGCAGGGAGCGTGGCTAATTTACGAGCGTGGGCAATGCCAACATACTCTCTGAGGAGGGCCCGTTTTAACACCTCCAAATGCTGTAATGCATCCCAGCTGACCTTAATTATAAAAGCATGTGCCTCCCCTGTGCTTCCCCCCACCCACTTTCTCCCCCCCATATACAATTCACAAGGCCGGGGGTGTGAGCCAGTGTTCTTACCTGCAGAGAACAACACAGCAGCAGCCACCATAGCAGCTCAATGTTAATAGTTGCATCCTGAGAGGAAATCAATACAGCTATAAAGGGTGATATCACAGTGTGTCTGGGCCCCCATGCACACATTCTCCCCCTCTCGCCCTCCCTCAGTGGGACCTGTTTATGAGGGGGTCTAGTGGGTGGTGGGAGCAACTGAAAGGTCAGTAGTATGAGGTTTTGATCCAGGGATGAGACACCTTCCTTGGGAGTGTGGGGTAAATGGTGGAGAGGGACCCCTGACTCATCTGGAGAAGAAGTGGATCTTTTAACGGGCTTATAGCTGCTGTGTGTTGTCAAGGTAGCGGAGCATTAGTGCCTGTTAAGGCCCATCGACGCCGCCTGGTTACGATCAGAGAAGAATCCCAAGAGGTGAAACTGGGCCTTGCTAAACTGCTGATGAACCGAGGGAGGTATTAAAAGACCAACTCTCCCTCTTCTTCTTGTCTGTTTTGCAGATTTTTGCCCATAATATTGATATACGCACAGCACGGGGCTCGAGCATCATTGGGCTGATAAACTGCTCATACAATAGATAATCTTTTATGTACCTCCCGTGCACAGCACAAATATTATGACTATTAGTACATTAATTAACTCACTGGCCTGGGGGTCTTCTGCCCAGCCAAGGTTAAGAGCTTCTTTAATTAAAGATCAATACGGTTTTGCAGTATATTTCTACAGCACCAAAGGAGACATGGAGCTCTTTACTGTCTACATGTCAGAATGATATAGAAGTTCACAAGATATGTATAGACAGAGATTCAAAGTGCAAAATGAGAACACTTGCAAGAGGAGAACAGTGAGCTGATATGTCAAACTGCTGAAATGATCGTGTGAGAGACACATTAATACCTTTTTTTAAATTGAATGACTTATGTTTGTAGCAATAATTTGAGTTCACCTTTCCGCAAGTCTGAGCTTGATCCTAAACACACAAACCCATTAGGATCAGAGTTAATGGGCCAAGCAACAATGTCCAGCCAGTCTTCCTGTCTTTGCTGACATTTGTCTGTCCAACATCACTTACAAATGCACCTGTTCATTGAGCAAAGTAGGTGAGGAGCCTTGGTGATCGTTGAGATCAAAGCCCAGGCCACTCACCCCATAGGATTATGTCCTTGTTTGTAGAAGTAAAGATGGCGGGGCCCAGAGGGCACACCTTCACACTGAAGGCTCCAAAGTTCCCCTCAGATCACCATAATCTGCCTGGATTATGTTTGACAGGACAGGGATCCTCCTGCTGGTCTGCACCCTTGTCCATTTTGGAGTGCAGCCCATGAAGGGTGGCTACAGCTTAAACCCCAAACGCTGACCCCAACCCAAACCAAGTATCAGAGTACCTCTGTCCCTAAACTGCTTAAAGATGTGGACCATTTAACTGGTTGAGAACTTTATATTGCAGCTGCAGCATGTACTTGTAGTACATAAATGTACAAAGAATTTTTTTTCTCTTTTACTGAAATTCTTGCTCATTTGTTTATAAATTACGTCATGCTAATTAAATATTATAGGAATCTTCCACCACAACACACTACATAAAGGACAACAAATCAATAAGCAACACAAAATAATTCATATTTGTTTAGTTTTGTGTATAAATATCAATGTCAAACTTAATCCAAAGATTTAGTTTGTGGAGTACGACCTAGCCTGGCCTATTGATGAAATGTACTGTGCATATTTTTACATGTTGTTTATTACAGGCAACACGTAAGGGTTGTAACTGAAGGAGGACCAACATGATTCAGATTTATTAGTCTGTAGTACTCGGGGGAACCCATTCACACACACACATAAACACACACGCTAACGTCTTACACAGTCTCTCCGTCACACACACACACACACACAGCAGTACTCTAACAACTCCACTGGAGATGTGATGGATAAGGCAGCCTCTCTTATCAATGCCGGCCCTCGCTCTGGCTTAACCCACATGGGTCTCTCTGGGCCTCTTGACCAGTTCTCTCCCTCCCTCCCACCACCCACACCCCTTTGCCACACAAGACTAAGACAGGTTAAACAGTTAAACACCAGCAAATCCAGCACTGCCCTGTGGGAAATTTGCTTCTAATCCCTAACTTATAGGCACAGAATCAAAGCCAAAAAGCCCGAGCAACAAATCTGATCCTCCCCCTAACAATCTTGGGCCTCTTGGGAGGGCAGAGAGAAGCTCCGCAGACAAGCTTGAGATGGATAAATACCTAAATGATGAGACAGTCTGGGGACAGGGGAGTAGTGTCTGGCTATGGCCGTTCACCTCCAATTTGGCATCCGCGCAATGAAAGGCAATTGGGCGGTAGCCCCCACACAGCAGCCAGTCCTTATTATTATATGTTGAAGTGTGGCTTGGGCAATGATTAATGACAGTGTCAGGGCGAAAACAAAGCACAGCGCAAGTTATCTCCAATACACCTGCTCCTGTGGCCCGATTGGAAGAGAATGGAAAAGAGTGCAAGCAGCACATGGCTTGATAATGGGAAAGAGAAGAGGGGAGAGAATGGAAAGGAGAAATAGAGGAGGAGGAGGAGGAGCAGGAGCAGGAGGAGAGGGGTGAGGGTGGCTTGCGGGGTACAGAGAAGGGGACTTACTGACCACAACAAGGTGAGAATAACTTCAAGAGACATACAACAGGCATATGCATACATACACATATAGGAATTTACAAAGACCACTGCCAAGGTCTGTACACTGTACGTGACAAATTTCATCTTATATTCAAGATCAAAATAATTCCTAACTGCCCCACAGGGGTTTGTTCCTTGTGTCTTTAAACTAACCAAATGCCAACTTGCAGGTAGTTTCCATGTGAGGTGTGAACATGCAGCCAGCCTCAGTGATTGATTTGACAGACAGAGTGGACTTTCATGGCGTCTGTGTTTGTTACATCCAGGCGCACTGTCCCCTGCTGTATTGGTGTTGACATTTATGAGACATGTCGGAGGGGGCCTGCTAGACCTCACTAATGAGAGAGCTGAGTCTGACAGCGGGTAGCACAGCCTGACACTGCCATCCAGAGCCTTCTCGGGGTAATGCAGCTTTTGTGTGGTGGCCAATTATCATGTTTACACTTGTTCCACTTCTGTGACTCTTTGACGGTGTACTAAATTGCACTGCTAACAGATGATTAGAAACTGCACTTAAACCTAGCTTGAAAAGAAGAAAATATAATAAACAAACAATTAACTGCTGATGGATGCTGTACAAAAGGCCTGTGACACTGACACACCAGTTACACCAAGTCCATGCTAGTCTCAGGTGCTTATGTGAGCACAAGTGTGATCTGACTTAATTGTGACAATGAGTTTATAGCCATGTGTGCCAACCTCACTGTTACATGTAGTGCTCCAAATCAGGTCACTGTGTGACAGCGAGATGCAGGCACCATGGCGACTGTGAGAGGACATCGGCTGTGGAGTAGAGCTGCCCTAGATAATGTCACGGTATGGTACAATATTTTATTTATGCATGCGTCTCAGCGCTGAGTTGCAGGAGATGCATTCAAAGCAATCGGGGAAAACAGCAGTTAGTGACCTGCTCAAACAGAGACCCCACACTATGACCAAAGGGATTAGGACACCGCCTGATATCTTCCCTTTCAACAAGGAATGAATGTAGGAAGTATAGGAGGCATACTCTCCACATCACTTAGGTCTCCTGACAGTGAGAGAGGGCAAAACAAAAAGAATCCACGAAACAACCCATTACACATTTTAACCATGACCACACCAACAAAGAGTTCCTAATAAGAAATGGTGCATGTGGAAAAGTAGAGAATTAAGTCTCCTTTCTGCCTTTCTTTCTGTCCGCACTGTCCTCAAAAGAAATAAGGTTTCATTTTATCCCATGTGTGGACTCAGAGACTGTCTCCATTAAAACCAGGAAATGAAAGCACACCACCCCTAGCTTCACTAATAAATGTCTCTGCACTCTCCGAAGAACCCCTTGCTGGTGGCACAATATACACCCTGGCCATTTTAAGATTCAGACGTTCACCCAAAAACTTTTTTAGCTGCTTGAATTTGCTGCATTAATGCATTACTCCCTCGGTTGTATTGAGGTGACAAATGAGTACAAAGTTGAAATTGCCGGTTTGATAAATTCTGGGCGTTCTAAATGGGTAAGGTGGACCACAAAGAGCACAGAGCCTGCAGACTTTAAGGTCAGAGGTGATTCTGTTATGACCTTAACTAAAGAATACAGCACACTCTATGTATAGCATATGTTGTTTCATGGTCACATTTATATCACAACCCCATGACAGGGGCCCTGAAATCACAGAGTCTTTCCAAAAACAACTCCCTCACAACACATTTTTTATCATGCAGCCTTGGGGTGACAGCCATGTGTATACACAATACCTAGTGTATACAAAACGGTGGGCTTTTCTGCCCTTTTAACCATTAGGATCTGTTCAGAGGCCTTGACCAGGTGTACAGCAAAACAACAAGCTTTAAAAAAAAGTAGCCCTCACAAAAGGACTAGACATTTCCAAAACATCAAGAAAGCTGAGATTTCTCTGTAAACAACCCGTCAATCATTTCCATTAAAAAATGTTTTGTCATTTTTTGTGAACACTTGTTTTGAGACTGTATGCTTTATTTGACAGTTTCAATCATGTAACACTGCTTCTTTCAGCTGTATATGTGGCAAGGGTGTCTTCCCTGTGTAGTTTTCCCCTAGCAGTCTAATCTGTGGTGGAAACAGTGGTGTTTTTTTAATGAGAAGCCATGGTCTCCCCATCTCTGTAACAGCTCTCTGTCTGTAGCACGGTGCAGCACAGCACAGCATGCTCCACTGAAACGTGGTCTGTCTATGTGGGATTGCCGGGGCCTCTTTGAAGTACCTGAGCTGCGGCTGTTTCCTTTGTGTGTAACAACGTTAAAATCAAACCTAAAACCAAAACACCCATAAGAATACCTGAAAGGGGTACAATATAACGTGCCATATGTATATGACGCTTTACACATCTCTTCTTTGTTTCATCCCCTCCCCTCTGCCATGATTATGCATGTCTTCTGTGAAGAGCTGCACTGCGTCTGGAGAGCCCCTTGAATGGAAACTGTGAGGTACAGAGACGCGCATTAAAATCCTCTAACACTCTCAAACGAACAACCTAGGGACAAAACATGAATTCCATGCGGTTTCTCTCCTTGTAGTGGTGCAGCTCAGACAAGCTCACATTTAGCACTGACTGCCATCTCAGACAGTGGGTCCAGTGGGATGTGTAGCTATGTGTTTATCAGAGGATGAACTTCCTCTTTTAATGTGGCGCGTTTTCCCCCCCGTTCTCTCCTCCCTCCTTTCCTCTTTCCTTCCTCTCCCTCCCTCCCTCCTTCCCTCTCCTCTCAGACTGTAGTTGAAGGTGAAGCAGCAGAGTTCAGAGAGCAAGAGGAGAAGCCGTCGCCTGAATCACACACACACAGCGTTGCTCTTTGGGGACTCAGGGTTTTGTCCCCGTGTAGACGCTGTGGCACACTTAGAGTTGTGAGAATGTGGGATGCCTGCATATAGGGTTTATAAGATCATGGCCTAAATAAATTCAGTTGCCTCTTTATTAGGTACAATAACTAAAATGGATGCTGTCTATGATAATAGTCCAGAAAAGGATCCTACATGAAGGTTTAGGATGTTCACTTTTTGGTGAAATTGTTTAAGCAGTGTTTGTTTCACTAGAAAATAAATAAATAAATAACAGCCAAGACATGTTATCTGATTATCTTACTCTGACAAATTATATTGAGTTGCACCTCCTTTACATGAAAATCCCCTTCATCCATGTTTAGATTGAAAGGTTTTAACATTAACCAGCCTGTCCCATTGTTTCCATCATGTTTTGCTTTTAATCTCTTTTTGAACTGATTCCCCTCCTCCCTCTCTGCTTGACAATGTCACAAAGCCCATTTGTAATATTTCTTGAACATCAGCACCACTGTGGTTGAAGAAGTTTCAACCAATTTGGTTCAAACTCCCACACTATGGAAGTTGGTGGTAAGTAATAAAAGAGCATGCTTATATAAAACCTAATCTTTAAGGCACGGCTCATTAACAGTTATAATTTCATGCAATATAAGTCGGTGCTTCCCAGCCTTTCTTATTCAATCACTTAACTAGTGAAACATATCAAGTTCTATACCAACAAACAAAATGTTTTAGTCCCTGAATAATATAAGATGTCAACATAAAGGATAATACAATGCTGTGTTACTACCAATGTTATGTTGAGAATATTGGACCTAGGAGGAGTGCAGTTCGATCCAGTTTCAATGGTGCGCTCTAGTGGACATGAGGAGTACTGCAACAGTCATAAAGGGCGTTCAGGGAACCAGACAACTCTATTGCTAAAGCTCCGAAACCACAGACATTCCTTGAGCGCATTTGTTTGTTTGTTTTTTGCTGCAACAGCAGCATTTTCAAACCAACTGTGGTCTTGAAGCCAGGCAGAGAGTTCCACAAGAGAAAATAGAGGACTTTCAGGTATAGTAAGACCTGGGTGAAACTGTATGGAGATTTTGTGTTTTACATTTCTTAACGATTCTTTATTAATTTCTTTGGTTTCTGATTAAACTCACTCTGCAAAATGAAAATAATCACGTTACCTGTCGTTTGGTTCACTCATACCAAGTTTGCGACAAGATGCTATGACATGCAGAACTGACACGTGAAGCACCTCCCAGTTGAACCAGAACACCACAACAACTGCAATGGAGAATAGTCTCCATAAAGAAGTATATAAACATTTGTCAGTTTTGTTGGTCAGGAAGTGTAAGATTTGCACAGAGCTGGAATAAGAACTATGAATTAGCCTACATTTACTCACAATATAACCAAGTTTTTTTGTGTGCTTGTACTTTGTAAAGTAACATTTTTAGACCAGTACTTGCACTTGCATTTCTTCAATGTAGTGGTACTTTTACTCAAGTAAAATATTTCAATACTCTTTCCACCAACTGAAAGTAATTTTTCATAATAGAAGGGAGTCTCATATGCTTCACATAGGGAAGGTATACTAAGAGGTCTCGCCTTGTCTTACAACATTTTACAAATCAAGAAGCTCATTTCATATATTCTGATCTCACTCAGCCTAAAACTTGTCTTTGTACTTCAGCTTCTGCTTGTTTTTGTGTTTTATATTCTGTGTGGGCGCCACTTCACATGATGTACATTTATAATGAGCCATTGATATCAATGACACACACACGCAACACACAGTGTGTAGGCAGTACTTTAAGTGACTAATGTGAAAGACCAGCAGAGACCCATCATTATTTTGATGGTGTAAATGGTAATGTCAGTAACCGAGTGGCATTATGAGCCACTCACATTGGCTTTGGGTTGTCTTCGACTTGACCCTGAAGACATGCCTCAACGCAACAACACTTGGTATGGTTGTTTTTTTTCTACAAGCTGCTGCACCTCAACCACAAGATGTTGTTGTTATTATGTCTGCTTGCCTTCTTCCTCCATTCCTTCAGACAAAAACATTAGTAGAGTTATTATCCCGCCTCTGTCAGTCCCAGAAGAATCACATCTCCTCTAACTTTATCAATTTTGACAAGAACTTGGCTATATCGCTTCTCATAACATCCCTCCAAAAAAAGGCTGTCAAACCTCTGAACCCTTCTGAGAAGTTATAAAATATGTTCCTCAATTAGACATAGACCACGCCGATGTTAAGCTCTCCATCAACTTTTACACTTTGACGACTGCAATCGATCTGAACTGGATCCACTACTGATTTCAGAAAAATAGTTGATCTACTGTTGTTAGGTAGGCTATATCCAATGCAGGTGGCAAATTCCAATTCAAATGAGAAATACTTTAAATATAACTATTAATAATAAACATACACAAACAAATGTTCTTGCATTTGATAAACTGCATAAGACATGCACAAACCTTCAAATATTGATATTTTATTCAAAATAAAAAATTCAAAAAATTTCACACACCCAAGTTTTGAACAAAGAAGACAACACCAAAACATCATCCGCCTCATTTAACAAGCTTAGAAATTAAATCAAAAATAATTGCGGATCTATTAACATGTCAGCTTTCGAGTCTCAATGCCCAAGGGGTAAACAAAATAAAACGTAGGCCTGGTGACTATTTCAATGTCTCTTTTAATTAAGAAATACTTGCCCATACCAAGAAAGCTGTCAAACAACAAAGCCAAACTGCTGCCAACCTAATGTTGCTTATTGTCGCATTTTCTTGGCAACCAAATCATCCACCATAATTTAACTTCAAAGTACTAACATACTACAGAAGTTAGAGGGTTTTAAAGTTACTGCTTCCTACTTGTGGTTACTGTATGGTTATTTATATTGCTGTAAAAAAAAAAAAAGGCAAGGCAAGTTTATCTCATTTTTACAAACAGTCTGTTTTTATAGAGCATCATAACAACATCCTCTGCCCTTAGACCGTCACATTAACGGAGGAAAAACCTTGACAGGGAAAAAAAAAAAGGGAGAAACCCTATAGTGAGCAACTGAAGAGGGTTCCCTAGCCCAAAAAACTGATACGTCGCTCATTAATTGTGTTGCATAGTCTACGATGTGGTGCGCTTGCATTACGTGATAAATCTCTAAATGCATTGGAACATTTTCTGAGTGCAAATTGTCAAGCTCAATCTAACAAAAAAAGTGAAACACATGTCAATGAAAAAGTGCCTATAAACTCCTAAACAGTTCTGGACAGAATTATAATTAAGCAAACTAAATGAAAACACCTGTTTGGGTGAGCAAAAGCTATAAGCGGGAGTTTTATCTGCTTTATTTGAGTTTAACAAGCTGCTGCTCAGTCAGTAACAGTTCAATTGCGTAACAATCTTTCCCAGCTGTATTTAACCAACTATAATGTTCAGCACTTGCAGGTTATATTGTGGCTGTTAGTGATTGGGAACTATTGTATTTCTAATAACTACATTTGCAACTGCCTTCCAATTTTTCCTGACTTCATTTCCTTGTTCTGGAGAGGACGAAACCTCAGGAGAAGCTTCACTGCAGCTGTGAATGTGCATGTTAGTGAAGAAGACAACTCCCATGGCCAAACCACTGTAAAATGTCAACAAACACTGTCTTGTATTATTGTTTTGATTATGACTCTAGCATGTAAAGGTACGCAAGCCTACATTTATCTTCATCATTATTCAAATCCAGAGATGCCCCAGGGCCAGGCCAATGCCAAGAATCGTTATACTGTACATATATGCCAGTTCAGGTCTGACGATCCAGTAGTGGCTATGGATTAATTAAAATATAGCTGATCAAAATCCATCCATATTTTGTTCAGCTTGCCCATTGTGGCAAAGCTGCTCTCCTGGATGCTAGAGGTCAAATTTGATTATGTGAAAATTTATTGACAGGGTGACTCCCAAAGTCTGACACCAAGACCAACAGTTTCACTAACTCTCCTCCTGACTCCAAAAATCTCTTGAACCAAGAGTAGCAGCATTACTCATGCAGCAGCTTCTTCAATTTCATATTACATCTGTCATTAATTAACATTAATTCAGTAAGACACTTGACGACAGTCCAACAACAGTGTTTCTGTAGTTTCAGCGACTCCAGTCTGATGTGTTCCTTTCTAGCAGGAGGTTTTACATCGTTTTCAGTATCTCACAGTTCTATTTTAACAAATGTACCAATCATTTAAGCGTATTCATTTAATCATTTTTCACACTGACTATATTTGTATTGTGTAAGAAATGAGCTGCTCCAAATCTACAGTAGTAGTCTATAGCTGAGGGAGCAATATAAATGTATTCCAATAACTGAAATCCACAGATACCTGATGTTAGAGGACTCTCAAGGCAATAAAAACTTGATCTGGACATCCCTATTTAAATTCGCTATCTGCCATTTTAATGCACACAATCCATCTACTGATGGTAGTGAACTGCTTTTCTTTGAAAATAGGTGAAGTGCAAGAAAATGAAGTAGAAGAGAACAGACCAGAAAAAGATCATTCACTATTGGCTACAAAATCTTAAAAAAAGGAAACAGTCCTCTTTACAGTTCTCACAACTAAAAACAATAGTTCTATTTGTGGCATCTACAGTCATTAAGGGTGATAGCATTATACTACTAAAATACTCAGAAGCAGCATTCTGTAGAGTAACGACCTCTGTAACCTCCAGCTCGAGCAAAAACCGAAAAAGAAACCCGAGAATAAAAGCAAAATATTTGTTGATGTGGGATGACTCAAATATCAAAGAGGGCTCATAGATAACAGGCAGCATTTAACAGTCCTGTCTGCACCTCCTCTATAAATAGCTCACCTGGTTACATTTTTCTCTGCATCTTTACTGAATGCCATTGATTGGTTACTCTGCATCTGGCATGTTAGTCCTTGCCCTCCTTAAAACCAAGGTTATCAAGTTCAAAAGAAATTCACTCATCAAGCTGCCAAAGCATCATGAAAAAAAAACAAACACTTAACACTGCAGGGGAAGTTGGTATGTTCTTACAAAGTTGTTATTTGGCATAATTGTGATGCCAGATGTGCGATGGACAAATGTTTTGCCAAGCTGCCAGGAACCGACTGTGTTGATGGTGGAATTAAAGTTCCTGCTTATGCATGTGTCTTTCAACTTATAAATATCTAGGATTGAATGCTGTTTTTCTTTCCCAAGGGGTGTGTTAAATGACTATGACACTCATCCCTTCATGGCAACAGGATGAACACATCAGTGTGATCAAAGCACTGTTAACACGCCTTGAGGAGACGTGTGCTTTTACGTATAAGGGTGGGGGTTTAGTATCCATTAAACAATTCAAACAAGTTTTTCTCACCCTCTGAAAACATGTGCTTGTCTCTGATAAAGTCATATTTCTGTCCATCTTTCTTATTTGTATCTGTGTATTGCTGCTCTTTGTTGGGAGATCTTAATATGACACTTCACAATCACAACTCAACTGAAATCATTAATCTGTAAAACATAAAGACAAATCTCAAATAGATTTTGTATACGAGTGGGCCAATTTCCATCGAGCCCACTATGTTACAAAACTGTGTTTCAGGTTTCTATTGTACTCTCGGGGTATTAAGTAGATTGCAATCTGAAACCTCACCACTAGATGTCTCTAAATCCTACACACTGGTCCTAGTTAAACCAACACACACAAAAAAATCATTAGTTTCATTAGCATGTCTGTGCTTTAAATGTTGTTTGGAAAACATGACACACTTGAGTGCAAGCACAGCAGTAGACAGAGGTAACACAACCATCATAGTGACTGAATACCAAATTATTCACTTTTAACAAAATTGTAAGCATCCAGCCAATGCATAAACTCAAAATCTTCTCAAAAACTAACACTGAATATCATGAAAATTAAAATCTAATAGTGAATACGCCCAGTCGATGATTCATTGATTCATAATCAATAAGACAAAACCAATTTCACAGATCCAGAGCCTTCAGCTAGATTTACTCACAACCAGTTATTCCCACAAAAGCTGCAAATCCTCAGAGCTTTATCCAGCAATGTGCGTACCAACCACTGTGCCATGATGCCTGCCACACTATAACAAAACTTTTTATTTTGCTTGCAACTATGACTATGAAAACACAACACAGTTGTCAATGCACAACCTTGCTATTGTTAGCTGACCTAAGTACCAGTAGCCTATTATTGCAATGCTAGAAAGAAAGCCATGACATGACAAACCTGAGACAGCCTACATTTCATAAGCCGGACTTCACCCGTCATCATAAGTCTGACTTCAATTAGTCTGCATTTCGTACTGCCAAGAAAGTGAACCCCACAGCAGCACGATCAAGCAAAAAACATGTACAATACTTCTTTACACCGAGTAGGAAGCAGATTAAACACGCGGTAGGTAAAGCTAGTTTGAACTCACCCCAGCAGCTCCCTGGCAGGTGTCCACTGACTAGCATCCGGCGCTAGCATCCTCCTCTTCCCGCGTTGACCACGACGCGGTCGGAAAAGACGATTTTTCCGGTTTAAAAACATCATTCTCCAAAAGTGTGACTTTGTTCTCCTGTATGAATGGCACTTTCTCTTCATCTTCATCCTTCCGTCCGTCTGAAACTGGATGCGCAATTTTTGTTAGCCACTTCAGTGTTGTGCTAAGCAGTTCAGCTTATCTAGCTAGCATTTGTAAACCTTATGGCATCTGTAAACCGAATATATCTAGTCTAGTATATCTCTTGTCTACAGTGCGTTTTTACACTAGCTCAGCTATACTGTTATGGTACACTAACACTGACTGGACACATGAAGAAATTTAGATATGTAGGTCATGGATGTATAATATTAACGATGTAGGTACACACCTGTGCTGATTGAACGCTGCCAGCAGGTGGGCAGACCGGAAATTGGCGGTTGGCAATCTGTTGGCAACCAGTTTACAGGTGCATTACCGCCACCCTCTGGACTGGAGTGTGAACAGGAGAATGTCAGGAAACAAAATAGATATGAAAAAAAGAAGAAAAAAGGAAAGTCGCTAACTCTACTCATCCTTGACTCTACTTACAGGCTGCAGGACACCCTGAAATTGGCTTTGTTGACACCTAATCTTTGAACCTTCACCCGACAAAAAAAAATAAATCAATAAAAGAGACTGTGTTCTTTACCCACAGTGTCTTTCTCAAACAAAAAGACCACATTTCCTTCCTTCCTTGCATTGTTTAAACTTTGACCATGTGTCTATGAACATAAGAAAGATGCAGCCATAATCCCATTGACAGATTTTAAATAGGCTAAAGGAAGAAATATATAGGCTACTGTAGCCTAAGTAGGGTGAATGCTAAGTAATGGTAAAGAAAATGTAAGATGGTGCATCAACTTGATGACTGACAACGCAGACAATCACACCAGACATTTATCTTTTAGCTGTTTCTTGGAGTTTTATTGGTCTCAAGTAAGAGCAGCTGTTAAGAGTAGACAGATACTAATACATGCAATTTAACAAACAATTTCGATTCTCATCCTCTGACAAAACAACAATTTCCGTCTATATGAACCAAGTACAGTGTAAAACAAAACAACAGCAACAAAAACAATAGCAATGACAATATCAATAAATATGTGCAAATGAAGTAAAGTCTCCCTCCTGGATTATCGATGATCACCCTGCCTTCTCGGTGCATCTACAGTGGACATAAATCGGCAGGGTCTCCAGTACTTGGTTGACTGGGAGGGGGTATGGAGCTCTCCTGGCGCCATCCTCCTTTACTGTGGACCCTGACTTAAACTGTTTTCTCACCCCCTGTGTCTGTGGGGGTTTGGTCTGTGCCTGGTCATATCCTAGAAGAATAGAAAAATGTTACATCAGTGAGGTTGATATTGGTCCCTCTGTTGTGGCTGGTATTGAGTCTAATTTAGTTTTTAAGTGACATATTTCTGTGAATGAACATTATAGTTTAAAAAGACCACCTGAATCTTAATGAAAATGTCCCCTATCTGGTTGGCCCTGTGGTGATGGTGGAGGGAGGGTGTTTGATGATCTCCTTTGTCTTTTCTCCCTCCTCTCATCTTCAGGTGTTGGTTCTTCAGTAGTGTCGATGTCATGAAGGGGAGGATGGACTCCAACTCCATATGATACGTCCACATGGACAAGTTCATCTTGGTTGGTTGATGTGATCTTGGGACGATTCATCCTCTCCCACAGCTTCTGTTTGATGCGACGACCGAGCTCTAAACTGTATGGCCGATCGCGTCCATTCTTGTACCTGTGAGGAGTGGAGGAAAGCGATAAACCATTGTCATGCATGTGATTAAAAAACTTAAATATTTGAGAATAAATGAAACTATAATGATAAGATTAAAGGAGTCATGGTATAGCCTATCTCTCAAACTTACTTTAACATGTCATCCACCACTTCATGGTATATTTGCTGGTACTCCTCAACTGAGTACCCGTGTATCTTCACTGGACAACTATTAACGTCATGGCTGTGTTGGTCCATGTCACGTTTTCTCTTACGAGATCTGGTGTCCATCGTGGGAACGAGGCGGTAGTAGGTATGGTCTCCCAGGAAGGCCTCCAATCCTACCTGGTTTCCTGCCATTTCAACTCAGGGAAGAGACTGAGTGGCAATAGAGCAGTTGGTCTACAGCTGAAGCTCAACGTGAAGCTGTGTTGTAATTTCAGAGTTGTAGATGTCTCCAACTTTTCTCACATTGGTGACGCTCTAACTAATAAATATATGTAATATAATATATGTAATTGCAGTTCTGCAAACGCTGACAAGTTGTTTTCACCAAAGAAGACGAAACACTACTGAGTGTGGATCGCAAGTCTAGTGTTTCTGTAAGTTCCTTCCAGAATGAAATCAGAGTTCTACAGTTCTGATGTCACAAGTTAACATTCTCTGATTCTACTGACAAAGCTCTGTGTGGTGGAAAACAGTTCTCTGAGATAAGTGAAATTTCAGTTTTTGTTTAAGAGTTTCACAGCTTGAGGCAGAAAGCTGTTCAGTAGCCTTGTGCTCTTGCACCTGATGCTTCATCCACCAGGCTGTGAGATTGCTCTAACTCTAACTCTCTCCCCTCCCCATCCTCAGCCCTTGCCAAAGAGCCACCAGACCGGATGTGTCTAGAATCTGCCTAAACTAGCCTAAATATTTGGAGAACTTTTTTTTCTGTCAAGATAAGTTTGCTTTTGTAATACTGATTGTGGCCACAGGGGGGGTGAAGTTCACCACCATTGCAGCCAATGTCTGACTAAATGCAAACAAAATTTTAACTGAATTTATTTTTCCTCTCCCCACAAGAAAAGAAACCTTAAAAAATTAGCCCCCAAAATATACATCTTTCCATTCAGAACTTGAAGAAAAAGAAAAATCACTGCATCAAGGGAAATAATTGCTGCAATAAAGCATCTTTAAAATTAAAGGCCCTTGATTTACCAATACAAGACTGCTACAGACCCTTTTTAAAAGTAATCACTTCAAATAAATGACCTTCATTGTGTACATTTATTGTGAGCCAGTGGATCATTTTGAGGACCATAAATCCTTTTCATGTGCAATATCAAACTTTAAACTATAGATGTCACCATTTGTATAGGTTACAAACCTATGAGTTTGCCTGCACCTACATCACTGATGTGCTATAAACTCCAGAGATCATCACACTGAGCAAAATTTTGCTTTTTGTTGCAACCGGATTTGTTGAACGGTACATCAGTTTGTTGTGATACAGATTCTCACATTAAACTTCAGTGATTTATTTGTTCAAACACATCAGCAATGGTGTATTGCAGGTTTGTGACAGAGACAAATACCTAATGGTTAATGCTGCACCTAAATATAGGCTAATGTTCAGTGTCAATTAGTTTGCCATGTTTTTAATCAGCCTATGGAAGAATGAAAAAAAAAAGCCATGTTTTTAACCAAGGGTCACACTGTAAAAGCAGCGAGTTGAACATTCATGTCAAAGAAAAGCGTCACATCTTCTCTTTTGAGAGTGGAAATTTTACAAAAACAACTAGCTTTTACCTTAAAAGCTGACTGATCACATTTGTTGGCTAATCATTTTTCTGGGGGGACTTAGTGAGGTTTTGAGTCCAGGAACAGGAACCATGTTTTTTGAGATCAATTCAGTTTAGGTTTCCGCAGTTTCTGAGATCTTGTAGGCCTATGGTTTGCTCTAATGTTTTTTGGTATTGGTGGAAACATTTATGCAACAGCTTTGAAGTTTGTTCCTGTAACAGTACCTTAGGCGATAAGCAATGCATCACTGATAAAAAAAAATCAATGGAGCAATAAATTGTAGGACAATACACACAGTTCCAAACACCCATGAATGCACCATAGAGTAGCCCACAATTGAGCCTTTCAAATCTGTTCAAACACTACCTCATCAGTCAACCACACTTTTGTACTGGGCACCATGGTCTTTATTTATAATTACCTACTGTATTTTCTGTTTTGAGTGAATTTCACAGACGCCATCCTTCAAAATACTCACACACCCATATCAGCAGTACTAATGCCGGATCTGAAAATCAGTGATGCCGACCTTTATGCGACTAAGATGGGATAATAAAGAACACAGGTAGATGGGTTGGAATGCTTTATTTTTGTGAATTTGTTGATAATTACAAAAAAAATCCAGTCTTATATCATCATTTAAACAATCTGACAAACTAAACATTATTTATCACTTTGGGTTTCTTGAACATGACCATCCACAGGGTGGTGCTAACAACACTTATTTCACAACAATGTGTTTGTAGCCAAATGAATGAATGAGTGAAGCCAATTAATTAAAAAATATATAAATGTTTTACTGCTAAAACAATAAGGTCTATATTAAAGAACCAAATGTAATAGAAGCCAGTGTACCATCATTAGTAAGATTACATTCTTATATTTCATTCCTGCCTTTATTCTTGATGACAGATTTGATCTTCCTGGCTGATGTGGCGAGATGTTCTGCCATTCTCAACAGATGTTTTATTTTAACTGATCTAGAGGGGATTTATTGCTCTACCCTCCACTTTAATACGTAAGTTGTTATATTACCGTTGCTTCACTTTGCTGGGATCATTGACATGTCCTGCCAAGCATCTTGAGACAGGGAGGTCATCTATTCTGGGTATTAATTTGCCTTCCTTGTGCCATCTAGACATGTCATCTCCCTCTTACTGTTTGCAGCCCCATATTAGACCACAGTTGATGTTATGCAGCACTATGGCCGTCCTGGCCAGGTCCACACCCAACATGCTGGATCCCATCTGATCCAAACAAAATTATTTTGGTTTCATCTGACCAAAGAATGTGCTGCCAACATTTTTCGGGCTTCTTTTCATGTTCTTTGGCAAAGTTTAATCTTGCCATTTTCAGAGCAATGGTTTTCTTCTTGGACTTCATCCGTAGAGGCTGACTCCATGCAATATCCTTCGCACTGTCTGATCAGTCACAGAAACACCACAGATAATCATCGTGCCAAGTCGGAGGCTCTTACCCATCTGTTTGTCAATGCAATTTTCTGTAAACAGTGAATTGTGAATGTTGTCATTTTTTGAGGCACCTTCTGTTATTGGTGGTGTAGCTCTTCTTCAGACTCTGAAGCTGTTGCAAACGTGGTCAAAACAACTGCGGTGATAGGTCCTTTTTGTAACCCTGCTCATGCAATTACCCTCAACTGAAAATAGTTGTACTCACTTCTGCTGCATTTGTGTTGTACCATGAGCCTGTACTTTCAATATCTTACCTTTATTTTGATTTGTCATGGTTTTGAATCATTTCCCATTTTGTGAGGGATATACACTATGTTCTTAAATTCTACAAATAAGAAATTTTGACAATTAGGCTTTATTGCTACTGATTCTTGCCCTGCTGTTGGGACATGTTTCAGACTTGACTTGCTTGTTTAGATTAGCATGAATATTTTTGTGTCAAACTATACCTCTATTCGTATATTGGTCATACAGTATTGTTGAAGAGCTGCATGGGCTATAACAATACAGACCATTTGCAATGCTAAAATCACCCACTTGGAGGCAGCATAGACTAAAAGAAAGTGGAGACAACGAAGCAGTTCAAATTTCACCTAGCAACAGAGCTGCTGCTTGTTCATCCACACACCTACATGGTTACACGTGATGCGCTTCTACTTTCACATGTGCAAACAATCCATCACAAGCGCATACAGGCACACGAGCTCAGGTACAATTACATACATATAGGCTGATGTTCACTATATAAACCTTTTTCATCTGAAAATTCTAACACATAATTACAATCAATCAAGTAATCAAGGCCTGTGAATGTATAAACAATAAAATATGTAATTTGAACAAGTGAAAATTGTTAGAAAACTATTGGAGCAGGCTGCAGCGTTAAGAAGAGACTGTGTCCATGTGACTCCAGGGCTCTGTCATATAGCCCAATGCTACTGTCAGCCCACATAAAGCCACTTTCAGTGTGAATGGAAATGCTTTGATTTGGCTTTCAGGCCACGGTCAGAGTCAATGCAACAGGCTCTGATAGTAGAATTACTCCCACCCCTTTTACCCCTTCATCTCCCTCTTTCACCCTTGCCCACATCTTTGTTTCCCCCTTCTCCTTCCTCTTCTGTTTTCTGCAATTCTCCTTCCCTCTCCTTGTCCATTTCAAATAAACACACTGACCCTGTTTATTTGCCCCATTTGAGAAAACAGTCCAGAGATCCTGCTGCTGTGTTAGAGATCAAAAAGGCAATGCAAAAATCAATTGGCTCTGCAAGTCTCAAGACTGCCATGCAGTAAATTGGCTCTGAATGACAGCACTATGTGGACCATCTTTTTTTATATGGTTCTTCTTTAAAAAATAAAAAATAAAAACAAACTTTGGTGAATTTGGAGGGCACGACTGCTGTCTTTCTTTCTCTAAAAGCATATCAAGGGACTTTTGACTGAAAGCATGTGATTGGTTTTGTGGTATTGTTCTTCCCAAGTGGCCAAACATACAGAAACCAAGTGTCTGTGGTTTTTGATAATAGTTACAGGAAAGAGTAATAGTTCTGTTAAACTGACTCAATTTCTCACGAAACCCACACAAAAACATTTCATACATTCGGCTCCTGAGAGAGCTGAACTTCATCATGAAAGTCAAATGTGTCAGGACTCTGAAAAGCCATACCCACTGTAGGAAACAGACTAATTACTCTCAATCAATTAAGAAACCTAGTGTTTTGTGCTGGCGGGTGACAGACATATAAACTATAGAGGCCAACTTCCCCCATACTTCCTAGGCTCTTTAATTAACTCTTTGATCTGAGTGCTACGTAGTGAGCTCAGGCCAGAGGCAGCTTGGAGGGCCAAGGAGAGAATGGATAGCATTTCATATACAGCACACCACAGCAGAAGGAGAGGAAAAAGCTGACATATTCCAAAATTAAAGTTATATATCCTTGTTTACTGATATAACTTTTTTACATTGTTTGTTATATACAACATTTAAAGTCATATGGTGTTAAAATGTTAGATAATGCAACTCTTTGTATGTGCAGACAAATCTGCATCTTGTGTCTAAATGTGTGCCATATAATAAAATTACATGACACTGACTGGGTTATTCAGATGGTGTGTGTTAAGGACTCGACCTTCAGCAGAGTGTATTGAGATTTGAGGGGGTTGAAGTGAAGGGGCAGCAGATCTGGCAAGTTTTAAAAGGAGCAGTGAGCTTGCTTTGTTGGTTGGAATTTGCAGCACCATGGAACGACTTAATAACAATGCGTGAAGCAATGAAAATTACACAGCTCCTGCTCGAAAGGAAAAATTAATTGCTCTCAGGTTGCACTCGAGAGAAGTTTGTTCATTCAAGCACATGCGTGCACACACACACAGACACACACACACACACACACACATACTCATGGGTAGGGAAGCACATTAACACCCCCACCCCACCAACACATACACATATTCACACACACAGACCACACCATGGATGCACGTGGAACCTTGGCAGCGAGCAGAACCAGGCCTTTGGACTTAGTGGATGTGAAACCATGTGAATTTGTTTTTGTGTGTGTGTGTGTATGTATGTGTATATATATGAACCTGAAGTTCTCCTGTGCGGTGCAGTGGAGAGAAGAATAGGGCCTGGGCCACATTCCAGCCCTGCCTCCCTGGGCGAGAGACAGTATTCAGCATTCCTCTGCCTGCCTATCAGGCCAGGTGCATTCCAGAACACACGCATGCACACACATACACACATGGACACACACATGGACACATTTATACAAACATTACAGATCATCAACACATTGTGCTCAATCACAAATACTGCATGTGTGCGCACTTGCAGGTGATCTCATAGTATAGCTGACAACCAAACTTCACCTGATTAAAATTCTGCGTAACACACGCACCCACATAAATCTGTGCACAATGAACACATAGTACATACTTGACATATTCTCGCCACATACAAACATGTGTTACCTCACTCGCATGAATACACGTAGGCTTGAACCAAGACAAATAAGCACATTGTCTGTGCAGTGGTGCTGTTGTGCGCTGTATTATATGAAAAGATGTTCTCTGCCTCTTTAATTCTTGTATGATTCAGTCATTTTTAATGCATGGATTTTTCTGTTTGGAGGAGGCTGAGCTATTTAAAGAGCAGGGGTTGAATACACTTTGAATGTACAGCCAGCCTCTTTTTGAAGTTCATACGGTGCTGCGATGCACTGTGAGTCACATATGACAGTGCAGACGGGGGTGGAGAGAGAGAGTGAGCGGATGTGTGTGCGTGCGTGTGTGTGAGTCCCCATTTGGGTCTTTATTCTTTTCATTTATCCGGAGATATGCTTATAGATTATTTTTCTCTCAAGTCCTGACAGGTATGAAACTGAAAACAGTGAGCAGGTTTCATGTGAACACAGCATGGATAGGAAGAACGTGACAAAAGCCACCCACTCTCAAGGGTGATGTGGACAAGTTAAGGGGATAAAAGGGGTTGCTTGGAGACAAATGCGGGGAAAATGGGATGACTAGATAGATGGGCTTGGTGTTGATGTTTGCCTCATGTAAAGTCAGCTTCATCTACAGGCTTGATCAAATGTAAAGGCACAACAACCCCCAGAACAAAAGCTCCATTCAGCGTTAACGCGCTGCCTCCCCTCCACACTCTTCCACCATCAGACAGAGAGGAAGGTTGTGTGTTACATGCTATTTCACAGGCACGGGACTCCATGCTTGACAAACTCTGAATCAGACCATTACTCTTTGGTATTCCTCCCTCACCGTTATGCTTACTTGCCCTATTCTTGAATTCCCCATTGCTATCGTTATCCTCTTTCCCCTTCCTTGTCTCCCAACCCTTACCTCCCTCCCTTTCTTTCCCTTTACATCCCTGTTCATGTCTGCTGGTAGAACCAGCCAATTCCCGCCCTTCGCCTACTCCCCCCCCCCTCAGCCCACTTCTCATCCATTTCCATGTGGCGACTTTTCATCAGTGAAGTGCCTTCCTGGCCCGACTACCCCCACCCCACCTACTCCCTCCACCACTCACTGAATGGATGCAGCATTAAGGAGCGAGGGAGAGCGAGAGAGAGAGGGTTGAGACCATCCTTCCTTCCTCCGACAAGCACCACCCCTTTGGCAGCCGCAGAAGTGGTATGTTCCACATCGAGCACTGCAGAAGTTGAGAGAGCACATTGTTTGTAATCTGGCATTGCAGGGGTCACTTCCTGACTCGTGTGTCCGTTCCCTGAGCCCCGCGCCGATCCCTTCTTTCCCCCCCTCCTCCCTGTGTGTCCATCCATTGGCCAAGTAGCCTAGGGCTTTTGGACAAACCCTGTTCTTCCCCTTTTGTGTAGGAAAGCTTCAACATCTGAAAACAATCAAATAATCTGGGCACAATGCGTCTCTTCATGGAGGGGTGCTGGTGGTTCCCAGATGAGCGGGAGGATTAAGTGGAGGAGGCCATAAGGGAGAGAAAGAGAGGGACAGGGTTAGGGTCTACACAGCTGAGGAGGAGAAGGGGGGGCGTATTGTTACTTGATTTTCATTGCAAAATGTGTGTGTGCATGTGCGTAGGTCGCTCTGAGTGATGGGATGTTTTGGGAACAGGGAAGATATCTGAATACTCTCCCAAAGAATAACAGGAGTCAAGTCTGAGTCTGAGTCAGAGGTTTTCACTCACTGATTCCATCTCCTTTAATGTGGAATAGAAAAATTACACTGAAAGTAACCAATTACTCATCATCTATTCATCTCTGTCTTAAAACAAAATGAAACTATCAAGTCTTTTAATAACCAATACATACCTAAGGTATCTTACTTAAAGCAACCTAGATATGTTAGAAAATATAGCATAGATTTATTTGCTCTCTTGCTGAGAACTAAATGAAACTCTGATGTCTGTACAGTAAATATGAAACCATAGCCTGTTAACTTTACTTAGCACAAAGACTGAAACTTAAACCTAGCTTGATTCTGTCAAAAGATAACACAACCCACCACTCAGCACCTTTGTTTAATCTGCACAAAAACTTTAGTGTATAAAGATCACAATGTGGTTTTATAGGGGGTTATAGCTGGGACTCATTTCTAGCCAGTCTGGCTGTTTCCCCTTGTTTCCAGTCTTTGTGCTAAGCTAACAAGCTAACTGGCTGCTGGTTACCTTTGTATATAGGCCACTATACAGTATATCAAATCATTCTTTCAAGTTTACAGGAACAAATGAAAAGAATCTGATTGTCGGCTACTTGCACATGCATGCCCGTGCTCGTGCACACACTGCAACTTTTTCTCCTCCTGTGTCGCTCATACTGTTTCTTCTCATCCCCATGAGAATGGTAAATAGTCATCTGTAACTTCCCCTCCAACATATTCATTAATCCCCTCTATCCTGTGGGGCTGGATGATGATTACAGGGAAGCCAACTGAAGCCGCCCAAATAAACACCCCTCAGGCAGCAACAAAGGCCTGTCCACCTCACCCTAAACACAGCTTCCCCAGCTAGATCAGGTTTCAATCAAGCCCACGCACAACACACAAACAATACAAAGTAACAGAGTCTCGAGTACTGAAAAAGCTAACTGCAACTGAAACCAATTTAGTTTCCCAATTTTACAGTTCAGACGTCACAGACCGTAAAGAAGTCCTGAAAGCTAACAGCAAAAAAATGCAGCAAATCTTAAGTGGGGCAAATGAATATGTTAGTTAGCCACAGTAGGGTAGCCCACATGTAATATCTAATAAGCTTGAGTCTATTCAAACTAAGTTTTCTATACAGTAGCCTACTACACATTTGGGTTGTAAGTTACAGCATTGCATTAAGTTATTATCGTCTACAAAAACCTCCTGTGTGTTTTTGGATGCTCACATAGTTCACATTCTGGCCATTTACAGAGCTTAGACAATTCCAGAAATGTGCCTCTCTCAAGGGCTTTGCAGCCATATTGGCCTTCCATCTGAATCAACATCCTTGTGCATGGTCACAAGACGGACTCTTTAAGGTTGACACACTTTACTCATCTAGTTATCCACATCCATCTCTCGTCTAGGACATTCTTGAAACAACATCTTGAAAAAGAAATTCCCCTCATGGTACTTAAATAAGATCAAAGATTTCTCAGTCAGTATTCTGAGGACGATTCAGCAGTAGAATAAATGTTGACATCTTTAGTTCCACATTGGTCATATGCATATGCACACACACACAGTCAGAGAGAGAGAGAGTGTTCACAGCATATAGTCAAACATGCCTGAAAGCCCTCACACTTCCTTCCCCTCCAGCCACTACACCTTTTCTACTCACCACCCTGCAATTAGCGTGCCTAAAAGTTGCAGGCTTCCGTAGCCAGGCCCACACTAATCATAGGTATGCATTGTTGTGTTCAGCTGCCAGGCCTTTAAAAATCAGCACCTCTTGTTTAAGCCACACCCCTTGGTCCAGATTGCCAAGAGTCCACTGACATTGTCCGATGTGCGTCACACCAACCGGAGAGGAACCTGTCTGGATGCCCTACAGGTGCGTTTTTGAAAAATGGATATAGATGAAAACTTGCCACTCTGAAGTACACACATACAACCAAACTGACAGGAACCTAAGGCAAGGCAAGTTTATTTGTTTAGCCAAATTTTACAAATAGTTTGTCTCAAAGGGCTTTGTGTTGCATCATAACAACATCCTCTGCCCTTGGACCCTTCGTCCTCACATCGACTGAGGAAAAACTCCCAAGGAACCGGGCAGATGTGCAATAGATGTTGTGTACAGACAAGAAAACAGTTTACAACATGTAATATGGGATAAATGGGGATTGTTCAGTCAAGGAAGAGCTGATGGAGAGGAGAGGGGAGGGGAGGAGAGGAGAGGAGAGGAGAGGAGAGGAGAGGAGAGGAGAGGAGAGGAGAGGAGAGGAGAGGAGAGGAGAGGAGAGGAGAGGAGAGGAGAGGAGAGGAGAGGAGAGGAGGAGGCTCCCTGTAACCTGATGTGTCCCCCAGCAGTCTAAGCCTATGGCAGCACTATAAAAATGCTTCAGGGTTACCTGGGCCAGCCCTAACTTAAAACTCTATAGAGGAAGGTTTGGAGAGAGTGTCTGCCTGTCTGATCCATGGAGTGAGCTGGTTCCACTGTATAAGAGTCCGATAGCTGAAGGCTACCCCCCAGTCTGTTTTTCAAGACCTTATTTTGGTTGAAGTTAATTGAAACAAGGGTAAGGTAAAGCAAATATAAGGCAGAGGATCAATCAAGATTAGTCTATCTCCTGTTTTATTTCAATGGCAGCAATTACACAGGCACTGAATTCGCTTTCCATAGTTGCTGTACAAAGAGAGGCCTTCACTTGTTCTCTCTTGTGACCAGAGTCTGCCTGTGTTGCTGCAAGCTGGTGATCACATCACCTGTGTTTTGAGGTCATCATCTGATTTGAGTCGTCATGATCCATTAATAGAAACAAATCTTCCATACTATCTTGAATAACATCTTGCCATGTAATAACATACCCCATAACGTGAAATTACAATTTGCAAATTCATCACATTTTGTTTATCATAAATAATCCTAAATCCTAACTCGGAAATGAAAGGTCTCAAGTTTATAAATGTAATAACAAGCAAAATCCAGTAAAAAGCTGAATACGTCTGTAAAATGGGTTTAAGTGTTAAAGTAATCACTAAAAAATGAAGAAAAATGACCAGACACAAATCACATCAAACTATGACCTGCAAATAATTTCAACCATCTTCCTGAAAGTCAAGCAATGTTATATTTGTGTTGGACTCCACTGAATGAGGTTTGTGTTGAGCTAAACAAATCCTTTATTCTGAGGTTCCTTGCTGGCAATAAAAGAATGTTAGCTTGTTTACCATTTTAAAGAGAATTGTGATGACCCTGATTGGATTTAGCGAGGGATGCCTCTGTTAGCTAAACATCCTGTTGCCTTGTTTGACTGTGTTGTGTGCAGTGTGTGAAAAACACAGGAAATGCACTAAGGCCATCCACATTTGTGAGATGAGAAAGAGGGCTGACTTCCTGAACTCTGAATACTCTAAAGGATACAAACATGCTAGTGGGAAAATTCATGGTCACTGCTTTTTCTGCTCCATTTGAAACAAGGGACACTTTATTTGGACTTCCAAGTTTGATCATGACAATTGTAACCCAATTCAAAAACAAGAAAGTGAAAACAAGTGGACACTTTTTGTAAAATCCACACAGTTGTCTGTCATTTGATCACTCAGTGTGAGGCATTTTGCCAATGCAAATTGCGCATGTAAATAAGAACATACAACATTCATATTATCTGTATTTTTGGTGAGAACATAATCCCAAAGGAGTAATTCAATTTTGCTCTAAGCCAGTCATCAGGATAGCAGTCAACACTTTAGACAAAAAATCCATTCAAAAACCAAAGGAAGTGTTCACTATGTGTCATGGGTAGGCTACAGTATGTGAGGGTCCTGCATACATTCCCTATCTACACAGAGGGATATTTTATATGGCTGCAACATAAGGCTGTGGCACAAGCTGTATGAAAGCCAGAGAAATACAAAGAAACTTCTCACACAACATGTTGTCACTATGACAACCAGGCAGAATCATTTAGCCTGATCTCTTGCCATTCCACACAGCACAGAAATCCAATAGCATTTAAGTCTTACGCAACCAGGCCACCGATTCGCTCTGCAAGGCTTTTAACACATTTGCAAATAAGATTAATAGGTACATACATAGATTTTTCTAGCAACTTTTTTTAATGGCTGGTTCATTTTTGGGTGGATGCTCCAGCTTCTAGGAGAAGTCAGGGGTGCAAGATAAAGCAGCTTGAACTAACCTAACTGTGGCTGTTTGCATGCACTTAAATCCCCTCTTCCACAAAATTAGCTTGTTTTAGGTCAAAACTCCTGTTTGTGGCTTTATGGTGTAAAAGGTTAATCTTATGTTGTTAAATTCAATTTAAAATGTCCCGTTACAAGCTATTGCATATTAAAACCAACCTGGAATGATTAAAACTATACTTTCAGAAAATATCCTATCAGAGTTGATTTTTCCCCACCCTTTCACTTTGTATTTCTAATTGGGTAATATTACAACTCCTACTACAAATAATAGCAGCCTAGCCTAATAGTAACAAATGCAAAGGCTCTGCGACAGAAACACTACTACCTTGGCTTTGGCCACATAAATCATTGAAGGGGGATCTGATGTAATTCCACGTGCTACAGCAGTCAAGCCTGTGTATATTTAAAGCATATTCGCACAGTTTCACATCAAGACTTTCAAAAGTGTTTCGGGGGCGGTCGATCACAGTAAAACTGCAATGAAAGAAAACAAGAGAATTTGTTAATGGCCGAGTCTGTGTGTCAGCCCAAGTCCTTCCTCCAGATTATTTTCTACTTTGCGTGATATCACACAGACGCTTCCCTCTTGTATCAATGCGTGATTGAAGGGAAACTTCTTTTGGGAAGTGCGGGGACTACTTTAGCAACTTTGGCAAGAAAAACGGTCTTAAAATGCAGCATATGGCCACGAGGGAACGCGTATAGAATAACACGAGTTACTCTTTATCTAGATACGTTAAATTTGTGCCGGCTGACGGTATTTCATCGCAAGAGTGTTATGTTTTTACTACGTCGCGGAAGGATCTAATTTTCTCAAGCGAGGGTCGACACATCCGCCCAGTTTTCCGATGTTTCATTCCCCCCGAGTTGAAAATGGAGTTCGATTAAAGCAGATGTCCTCCAACTTCTCAAGGAAATTTCAAGTCTAGAGCTTTTACTTAACGCGTCACTGTTAAACGTGAAAACAGTTGAACCTTTTTTCTGGGGGGGTCGGGGGTGCTTTGGATGCCTTTACTGCAAATTACTCGGACACGTTGACGGAGCAACGACGCTGCACAGCCGTGCTTTTTCAAGTGTTGTCCTGGACCCTGAAGTTGGCGAATGGATGCTCGACAAGCCAGCACATAAATAACCTGCCAAACGCTATAGTCTACAACATTTTCTGCATTTCTTTAAGGATCTATACGCATTTTTGTTTTGTTTTTGCAACGCGGGGATCTGTGTTTGTTGAAGAGGATGATGCCGATGGCCCATTTGTTGTGGTCGGATTTTACTTCCAGGGAGGATAAAATGAATCAACGGTTGTCATTCCTCCTCGCGATTTAACGTTAGTTCCAGCCAGCAGAGCTAACGTGAAGCTAGCTGCTTCACTTGGGTTTCTAACAGGGACGCTTAGTCAGGCATGCCCCATTATACATCGTTTACTTACCATCCGAAATAGGGGTGAATTATATATGTGAAGAAAAAATGGTGATATTTGTGGTATTTTATCCCGCCGTCACTGCGTCGTCGATGCTATTGCTAGGATTTGGATCCCCGTGAGGAAAAAAATGAGTGAAGATTCAACAAATCCAAACAACGAGTGAGTTATCGCTTATTCATTTTCCTCTTTCATTTCACAACATGCATTACACAACATGCAGCTGCAATAATAGTATTAACGTAATAATAAGCACTTGCATGTCTTCTGATATTATCACACGCTTTATTAACACTCGTTCAAGCAATGCACGACTACCACAGTTTCCAGTGACATTTCTGACCGAGCGACGTTGCTATTCCATCACCTTACTTTAACAATATCATCAATAAGAAACACAGACTGCTAATCTTTTTTGTTTGGACAGATTTGTGGGCTATTGGGAAGGTGCTGTATGGATTAGATTGTGGTTAAGAAGAACATTTTCTCTCAAAGCAATGGCATAGGCCCATAGTAAAAATGATATCTCATTCTTAATAATGTTGGTCCTCTAATTCAGCCAACTAACGAGAAATTAGCGAGAAATTATAGGAAGCCACTGTGTTTTAGGTATACGATTTGGTTGTCTTTGTTTGAATCAGTAACATTATTTTAAAAAATCATATGCCTATGATCCCTTGTATTGATATTTCATTATTTATGAAGAGATCGCTCTTTGTAGACACACACAGAACTATAATGCGGTCTAAAATGTAATTTTACATGTCAGATCAGCACATCATGATCTGATAGCGTTATATTGACAACCAAGGTCCGTGTGTAACTGCTGTCCGCCATGATTTCCGAACATAATCATCGATTAAAATCGTGCATCTCCCGTTTGTTTGTCAGTCCAGCCTTTCTTTAATGAAAACCCCTTGAGCTGATTGCGGCAATGTCAGCGTTGAAAAGCTGAAGATGCCATTTTTTTTCTCAATCACGCTCATTTACATATCACAATCTCCATTCATAAAAACGCTTTAAAAAGGCGTCATATTCACGCCCAAATCCCCACGACCCTTGAATGTCGATGTTAACCTGTACACGGTGGTGTTTTCGTGCACGTCGCGCCCATTTCGAGTCGCGTTTTGGTATTGTTTGAATGGGCTGATCCCTTGTGTGCGCTTGTTGACAGTCAGTGAGAAATATCTGCTTCGGGAGGTGCTGCGGTCACATGATCCCCTCCATTCATAAAGTACCTGCCTGCCCATTCACAGCACTGTACACTGTTTCGCATTGCACCGACGATCACACAATGGCTCGCATTTCCTGCATTTTCTGCACAAAGCGTCACATATGAAACAACAGCGCTCGTCTATCAGTCGTTTATTTGACATAAGCGCCGCACAGCTTTTCTATTTAACCGACGTTTCCTCACTATGTCCGAGGATTTTCTTTCATAATGTACTTGTCACAGAGGAAGTCATATGCCCCCTTTCAGCCATTTACAGTGTCATGGTTTAATGCTCGAAACACACCCACATGTTTTTCCCCATTCCGTTTATCTGGCCTTTATGAGGTTGATTGATTTAATGCATGGAGGCTTTGTCCTTGAACTACACTTCTGTTTTTTTTTTATGTAACAAATGTCATAGAGCTCTTTTTTCCTCATTTTAAGCCCTCACCGACCACACATAACAATAAAACCACACACTGCTTGTTAAAGTGACATGTTTTACTGAAATTGATCTCAGCTGATTTTTGGTATTAATCATGATTTATCATAAATTGTGTAACCTAGCACAGATGATGCTAGTGGGAAGGGTGAAACCTCTGATTTGAGTCATTTTGTCATCGTGTTAACCTCTAGAGAGAGAAATCACACTGAAATTACACCATTTCTACATTTGATGCAACTCCCCTCCAGTAACCTTAGGGATTCCTTTTAGCCCCCCCAGGCCCCGCTATGGGAACTACTGCTACAGGGTACGGATAATCAGTGATGTGCAAGCCATAGTGTATGCTGGTTTTGTTCCACACTGCGTGATGGAAGCAGCTAAGATGGCGAAGTGATCCAAACATTGTTGTTATGATTCTACCACCTTCCTGGCTGTTGTATGATTCATAGTAATGAAGTGAACAGAATACAGAGCACTGCCTGAGCCATTTATTTTCTTGCTGAAGAGAGACTTCTTAATATGCTATTTTTTAATGAGATGGCTGTTCACCAGAAATCTGATATTTCATGTCTTGTGTAATTTTGTTTCGAGAATTAATGATAATGTTCCAGATATTTTTCCACAGCCGTGTGTTTCATTTTACATTGTGGCATCGTGCTCTTTTCCACTGATAGGAACATCTTATTCTAAATCCTAAATACAATCTGCTTTTTCGCAATAAGTGGAAATTGTGAGGTTATCTTTTGGATTTATGCTTCCTTGTATAAGTGTAATTCAACAAAAATGTGCTTGTTCCGCTGTCACTTGCACTTTGGACATTTTAATTTGAAAGCATTCACGAAATGTGTGAAGAGATGGTCCTGAAGTGGTTGTGTCTGAATGATGGGTGGTAAGCCAAGCTGGTGTTCACACAGCACACCCTTTTGCTGAGAACATGTTTTCTTGGCCTGGGTGAGACTATGTTTACAACATGCTGGGAGAAGTGAGAGATTTATGAAAGTATATGAAAACAGCTTCTCTCAATGACACATTTATCTAAAATATTTCACTCAACCAAAGCAGTGTAGTTTATTTGTACATTGTAGATAATCTTTTTACATGCTCACCTTACATGAAAACAGTGTACTTGCTTTTTTCTTTGTTCGACAATGCACAGTTAAATAGAAAACCTTCCCAATTTTTATTTGAAGAGGTGATAATGTGTGCCTCCATACTGATCTTGCTTAGATTATTAAGGCCCTCATCCATTTTTATCAGTGAAGGTCAGTTGCCTCTATACTCCAGTGAGCTTGCACAGGTTACGGCCTCATTGTTTTAGATTCCTGCAGTTCTGTGGTATCCTCTGTTGCCAGAGTCAGGTGATCCTCAGTGATTCCTCTCTCTGTGTCCTCTTCCTATCTGTGTGATTGATTTGACAGCTCAGCGTTTTATCTGCCAATGTGGGTGTCATGATCTTATCACCTGAGGGCTGTTTCGCACTCCCATCCCCGTTGCTGAGCTTTCTAAACACATTCCTCCCAAACAGCCCCCATCGTGTCCTGAAACGACAAAGCGAGACAGCTACTTCAGCTGTTGGGGCTAGTGCTTTATGGCCTGGTTAATTGCCTATATCCTGTGGCCCTTATGTTAAGCTAAATAATTTCCTGGACTTTTTTATAGATGGTCTTATTTGGGGTTATTGCCAGGATTGGCTATGACCTCCATGAAGACTAGCTGGCCAAATGTAAGCTGTAGAGACACATCTTACCTTTGACAAAGTCTGCTGAGCTGAACACATCTTTGGTTTTGCTTCTGTATTCTTTTAGGGAAGTGTTGCTTGTGACTACGGTGGTTTACAGAGGCTAATAAAATGTGTTATTTGACAATATACTTAAGGGCATGTGTAACAGCATTTTACTTTACTGTTTGTTAGGCATGTTAACACGTTTTATTAGATTTAGGTGTAGATTCAAGATTAGTGTACTGTATGAAGTGTCTCTTAGTAATCCTGTCGAGGTTTCACCTATTTTACTTAAGGTGAAAAAGTGTACGGTCTCGATAAAGATAACTTTCATACAGAATATTTGTATGAAAATACCCCAGTGTCTACAGATTCTTTTAGGAGCTGTCATATTGTTTGTCTGATTAATGACAATGATCCTCTGTATAACCAGAGGGCTTGGACCGTCTGTAAGTGAGACAAGCCAACAAACTGAACAGGCCTTGTATAGTGGTGGACTGTTCCATTCCCATGGCCAGATTTGGGTCTGGATTCTGTGTATTTTAAACCCGAGCCACTTCCCTCTTATAATTTTCATTTCCTCTTCAAGTATTTTAGGAGCACGCATAAACTGGCGTAAATGTCAGCAGTGTATTTAGAGCATATTTTAAACCAGTTTTCTTATTTTCAAGACAAAGACTTGGTGTGGATCTGCGCCGTGTGTGTCAGCTGTTAAGTCTACACTAAAAAAAATAGCAGATTTTTTTTCCTGTGTCCCCATCACAACATTCAGATAGCAGAGCAGGGCTTGTCTTTATTTCTTTGTCAAGAAGGGCCTCTGATGTTCACAGACCATATCTCAATGCCTCTAAGAAGTGCTTTTAGCACTAAGTGTCTGAATTATGGATATTGTTTTCAGTTGTTCTGCATGCGGGAGCATGAAGGCTGGGCCTTGTTGTGAGCTCTTTGCTGCAGCTGGGCTGAGATGGTTCTTTCCTGCAAGGCCA
Source organism: Decapterus maruadsi (assembly GCA_030347415.2). Taxonomy (NCBI): domain Eukaryota; kingdom Metazoa; phylum Chordata; class Actinopteri; order Carangiformes; family Carangidae; genus Decapterus; species Decapterus maruadsi. Next base: position 16,065,541 of record CM064887.1, on the reverse strand, counting down.
CAGACATAAAAGGGCACAGATGTAAATCCTAAACCTTGTGTCTTTGATTGAGTTTCCAAATGCTTTGAAAACAGGAAGGGGTTTCTGTGTGTGTGTGTGTCTGTGCACACACTTGTGTTTATTTTTCTGGGAACATTTGGCATGTGTATGTGTTTCTGGGAGAGATAGGCCCGCATCCTGGTTGAGTGAATTTAAGCAAACATGGCTTTCTATCATCAAATAAATGAATTAATGAGTCAAGTTTTCAAATAGGATTAAAATCGGAGGCTTGTATGAATGTGTATTTTTATCCGCTCGGTAAACTTTTGATCAGATTTCGTCCTGTCTAGCGGCTATGTTTAGAACTTGGAACAGATTTTTATTGGTTGGTTAGAGTGTTTCTTGATTCCTCTAATTCCTAGAGTCCAAGGTTCAATGGAAAGCTCTCAAATGTGAATCCAATTGATTTTCAAGATGGTCTAAACGTCGGTTTCTAATGCTTATGGTAATGGCAGTGATGATAATGTTATGTTAGTCCCAACAACAGGGCATGCTGTGATGGCTTACAACTTCTCATTGCAGTTTCTCTTAACATCCCGTGGGCCTTCATCATGGTTTGGTGGTTTATCTTTCCCAAGTCGCTCCTGCGATGTATTGATAGTTTCTCCCACAGCTAGACGGCTGCCTTGTCCCCTCAGCTTCCCGTTTGCCTCTCAGTAACTATAACAAGTAGAGGCTTGGGTCTCTGGGGACTACTCTAACATCAAAGCAGACCAGAGACACCGCAGCAGTCGAAATTTGTGGTTCCTCTTTTTTTTTTCTTTGGTAATGGCAAGCACAAGGTTTTAATTTTCTAAATGCTTGTGGTTCAAATTAAGATCATCTCAATATGTGGCTTTGATTGATGTTTGAGAATAGTTTTTTGGCATTTGATACACATATGGGATTCTTTTGATTTATGGTGCCACAACGCAGCGGCACCTAGAATATTGTTGTTGGGGTTGCAGGCCCAATCCTGTAATAGGGGGGTTGGTTAGAAAATCAATGTTAGAAACCCTGTCTGAGCGAGTAGTTCTGACATTCAGTTACTGATTTAGGTCTATCTTTGATTTGTGCTACAGGCTCATTTGACCCACTAACTGCTATCCGTGACGGATGCTACCCGAAGTGACTATGATCGGTTAATTTGTCGTCGTATTAAATGGTATTTCTGTGAAGGGATGGTGGTAAATTTTGGAGTGTAGTTTCGCTGTGTGGTGCAGCAGCAGAGTAGGCTTGTTCTGTTTTTTTTTTTTCCCTGAGTCAGTTGGTAGCTAAGCTGAATGTTCTTGTGAGGACGATGACTCACCAGCAGCCTGAGGTGTTGAGAGGAGATAGGGCAAATTTCTCTTTCACTTCTCTTTCTATAGCCAGCGTATTAGTTTTCACTGCAGCTAACGTAGCAGACTTGGTGTTTCTTTGTGTCATTATTGCTTCTGTTTTTATTAATGGCTTAACGGACAGCCCCTTCAAAAGTGTCTTGTTCTGGAGCCATGTCATAATTTGCACTGCATCCATGTTAGGTCATATTGGTGTTTGTTTTGGGTTTGTCTTTGCCCTTGAGTTTGCCACTGGTTATTTAGGGGATTTGAACCGTGGCTAATTGGCTAGCTAGTTTGCACCGTTCAGATTAGATGCACTGCTGGAATCGACGGTTGAGTCCCAGATTGCATGTTATTTATTTCTTCAATGAGGCGTGATCGCAGGGAAGGAAACTGCACCACTTTATCCTCTTAACTCCAGGTTACCCTTTGTTAGCTTAGATTTTGGTGGATTACATGTTATGAATATTGTTTTATGAATACTTATATTCTTCATCCTATCTACAAGACTTGGACTCATGTTGACACATAGGCAAGTTGATCTACCTTGAATATACCAAAAGAAGTTGTGTTTCAGGTCAGGCTGAGGCAGTTAAGGAAATGTAAAAGTATCATATTTTATCTGAGAACAGGTGTTGAATTGGCGAATGAGAAGGAAAAGCAAATGAGTCACATCCAGGGTAGCTTTTCACACCATCTTACATCGCTCCCTCTGCTTTCCTAGTGATTGCTTTCCTTTCTGAGGATAATCTATAGAATCGGATTGGGATAAGAAGCTTGTGTTTATTTTCCCAATGATATTTTAATGATTCCTCCCCCCCCTCCTTCTTCTCAAAAGTTCTGCAAGCTAAAGTGGTCTAGTGGAGCTTGACCGAGCTTGACAGCCTTCCTCCGGTTTTGATACAGGGGAGAGATGGGGAGGAAAAAGGGCGATTGGGAAAAAAAAGAGGTAGGGGGGGACTTTCTCCCCTTTTCTGATGCTAATGAAAGGAGGAATGGTTTTCCAGCTTTTAGCTTGCAGAGTGTGTCTCCCTTGCAGCATGCTCCGCTGCCTGGACATTGTGGGAGGACAAAACTCCAGGCCCGGGATCCAATAACGTGAAATTTCAGCAGAGAAGTGGCCATTGTGTAGAGAGAGGCAGCCGGGGAGGGGTTGGGTAAAGGGGGGAGACGGAGCGGAGGAAAGGGAGGGTGACTTGGCGAGCACCCAGGGCTCAGGCCACATCCTTTCTCTCCTCTTCTCCTGTACTCCTCCTCTTCCTTCTCCTCCTTCCCTTCTTCCCCCCTCTCCTGTCTCTCTTTCACCCCCCCACCCCTCCGTTCAAATACCCCTGTCCTGCCCTCCCCTCCACCCCACTTTGGGGTGGGAAGCCCAAGGCTGAGACAGGAGCAAAGCATGATGGCATGCTGGAGCCCAGCGAGCCATGGGCCGGAGCAGCAGACAAACGGCCACTTTGTCCACTTAGGAAACGGTTGTCCCAGGATCCCCCTTCTCCACCACACACTGGAGCAGCCAGCCTCGAGGCCCAGGCCTGCCTGGTCTGCACGTGCTCCCCGATCACGCCTTCTCTTCTCACAGTTCATTTCAAGTGGAAGCAAAATCCACATTCAAAAGAATAAAACAGCATCGTGTTTGCTATTTGCGTTACACTTTAAACAAACTTTGAAATAGTACAAATGTGAATATAATTCTGTATAGATGCCTTAAAAAGCTTTGAACATCCTTTTCTTTTTTAAAGGCTGTATTAAAATGCAGGTGGGAGCTGTTGACTGTCACCTTGGTCTCCACCCTGTTCCCATCCACAGCCACGTTCTCCTCCCCCCACAGTCCTCAGTTCGACTCTCAACCCTCCCTCTGTTTTTCTCTCCTGCTTTTGGTCGGAAATGAAGTCAGTCATCCAGCAGAATAACTTGGAATAATTTGGAATGGGGGGTTCCTTTCTCTCTATCTCTCCCTCCCTCCTCCCCCCTCCCCTCCCCTGCTCACAGGCCCAGGCCAGCTGATCTGCTTCCGCTCTCAATTGTGTGTCCAGTCGACTGTGTGCTCCCAGCACGGGGTGTGGAGGCCAGCCTTTGTCTCCACCGTCCCACTCTGAACTGTGTGTGTGTGTATGTGTGTGAGAGAGAGAGAAGAGAGAGATTTGCGGCAGGTTGCACTCAAATATGTTTTTGGACCACTTATTGTTTTTACTAGAAGAAAAAAAAGATTTTTATATGAGGAGGAAGAAGAGGAACATTTTATTCCCTTTGTTAAATGGATCTAGGCTTTGCTTGTTGTTGGTTGAGTTTGGTTGTTGGTTTACAGGTTTTGGAAGTGTACCTCAGAGATTAGTTTGGAATTGTTCACAAATTCACTACGGTAATCATTTTGAAGAAATGTCGTAAATTTGCAAGTCAAGGTTGATGCGGGTGTTTTAAGATAGGTGTAAAAACTAAAAACCAAAAAAGCACATATACACAGTCCACTTCACTTCCTTTTCTGTGCCCAGCCCCCCTCTCTGTGAGTGTCATGGTTGCTGGCATGTGTGTGATGGTAGGTCTGAAGGGTCAGGTCCTGGTCATTGTGCCCTGGTCATGGCTGAGCGACACCACCGCCTGCCTTCTGTTCACCCCAGGGACCCCTTCCTGACTGACAGCCCCTCCTGCACTCATCACCCGCATCCTTTATTGGGGGCCATAGAGGGGTGTAACAGCAGCAGTATTGCCCTCTTTTACTGCCCGTTATGAGCTCAAAAATACCTTTTTTTCCCCCCTCGTAAGGTTAAGCACCATTTCAGTGGTGCATTTTAAGGTTGAAGAAAGGATGTTGCTTGCAGGGTGCAAGAGGGAAGTGAGTTGTGGTTGTGTTTTTCTGTCAGTTTCCCATGACCATTTAGTGACGTGTAAGCTTAGGGCAGGGTGTGAGAGGCGACAGTGACGAATGTGATATGAATATATTTTTTTACATTCATAATATAGATAACTAGATTAACTCTGTTTATATTACTTGGCAGAATAGTTTCTTATTATCGGATTAGAATACAGATTTAATGCCATTAAAATCACAAAATGATCATATCATAATAAGTAAGTCATAACAACATGTTTACAGTTTGCTGTTATAATCGTTTTTACAGAGCTACTCTAAAGACGGAACAATACCGTCACTGGAAAGTTGCAAACATATTGATATCAATCATCTCAAGATGATTCAGTAAGCAACCGTATATTTACATCTCCACCTTTATTTTATTGTTGTTCGTTTGGAGTTGTTTTGTTATGGCCACTTAGCTGGTATGGGCAAAATCAATATTCACTTTCTCTTAGCTCTGTTTTTGGCCTCCACCACTTAATTGCATTGACCACTAAATGTTCCACTAAAGCCAGTTGCGAACTGTTTGTGTGATGTTGGGCGCCGAGTATGTTAAGTTTGCTTTCAGATCTTTTTTTTGGTGTTGTCGAAAATAACACAGTGAAAGCCATGAGTGACCCACCACACTGCTCAAGTTGAGGGCCAGGCATCTAAACACCGAGTTGAAGCTGGATATGAAGTTCTGGCTTATGAAACCAAGGATTACAGATTCAAATAATAATCCTTTGTAGGTTCATTATTTTGACACATTGATACATGGTTATAGTATTTCTATATACCAGGACAGGGAGAACCACATTGATACATGGTTATAGTATTTCTATAACCATGTATGAATGTGTCATTATGGTTGCTTTACAGACAGAGATAAATGTTTAATTTAATTTGGGACAGAAGATAATGGGACAATGTGGCAATCATGCTCAATTTGCTAGTAAAATCTGTCTTTTACTATATATTGAAAAAAAAAGCCATAGTCCGTTTCTCTTTAATAGTTGAAGTGTGTGTTTAAACAGACCAGATTTGGCTAGAAAGAAGTGTGTGGTTTTTACAAAGGAAGTCTGTTTTGTTGGACTGTTTATTTTTGGGTTACCCATATTTATTATGCACATGAATCCTTTGAGGGAAACTTGGTAAACTATTACCAGGTGCCAGGATATCAAAGCTTTCACATGAAAAAAAAAGCATGGCCTCAGATTTTATGCTCACTGGTTTTTAGATTAATTACTAACCAATAACCTGGACGCTGAGGTTTGCCAAAGGCGTGGAAAGCAAGAGACCAAAGGTTAGCCTCATTGAGTGGGCCAAGATTTAGAGAGGAGAGGCAGGAAGGAGGGGAGGACGCAGATTTTCTTCAATTGGAGCATGAGCTACTAGTTAGCTATGTAATGTATCACACGTTGTCAGTGACATTTCGTCTCGATCACTGTTTCACATTTAATTTTTTTATAAAACATTCTGACGTCACATGTGTTGGCTCACTCGGAAGTTGGCCAGAGAGCAACGTGTCAAAGGACCGCATCCGGCAGTCACATTCTCCGCTCAATTAGCTTGTTTCTTTCAGTGCTCAGATCTTCCTCAGTCTTTAATATGTTACCAGGAGTTTGTGCAAAATGCTGCCCTCAGCACACCCTGACCTTTGTTATTTCCGGTGGCCCAATGCAGTCTGCGTTATCTAATCAGAGAAACATCTGACTGAGTGAAGGGACAGGGAGAAGCAAAGGAGATGGGGAAGGGAGAGAACTGCAATAAGGAACACGGCGATGCAGTGTTTTTGCTCACATTGCCTACATGCATGTCTCAGAAAACCTACAGCTCTATATTTTTTTGATATACGGCCTTGTGTCAGCTGTCTGTAAATCTCTGAAACTTTGAGATTTCTTAATACAAGTGCATTATCTCCCCTTATTTAATATCTGCATGCAGTTTAGAAATCAGAAATCCTCTATTTTCATTGTGTGGCAACCGTGTGCAACTCCCTTGCTGCTTAAAAGACATGAAGGCTTACAAACTTACATGCATATCACCCATTCAGCAAGTCACTAATAAATAATAAATAGAATACACTAAAATCAGTCTACAGTGCAGTGTATAAAGTGCAATTGATAGACAGTCAGTCTGAGAATTTAGAGCAGTGATGGCTCTGGGAAAAAAACAGTTTTCCTATTTATGGGTGTATGCTTTCCTACAGTTAAATTAACTGTATTACAAAGTATTACAGCTGAGCTCCTTTTAAGAATTTTAAACCTTATCTATCTTCTTTTATTTTACTTTTATTTGCTCTTGTTTTAACTCTGTTTTAAGTGTTTGTTTTTATTATGTTTTAAGATATGAAATGCGCTATATAAATAAAGATGCCTTGCCTTGCCTTGCCTTTAATTCAGAGCCATTGAGGATTAAGATAACCAACAGCATTAGCATGGGAAATCAAGAGTGGAAAGTGGGTGATGTTAGCAGTAGCCCCTGTCATGAAGCCACCTGCTTTAGGGGAAAGGTTGGACGAACTTGACCACATGGTCAGTCACCCGCCGGCTGGGGTTAAACATACACTGATGGCTTCAGACCTCAGAAATCATAGCCAATAGTCTCTCATGCACTAAAAACCAAAATAATGCATTTAACCCTTAATCTGAATCTCGGACACCTTCACATCCAGTATTGTATCTGGTTGTACTCTGTCACCACTGAAATGTTCCCACTGAATCATTTGGTGTATTTAAGCGAGGTATCTGTGTAGTTCTCAGTGTAATGGGGTTTGTGTTTCACGTGGAGTAAAAACAATCCAACTGTTGGACAAATGTGATCTAGATATTTTAGACCTGTCTCTCTGCCTAATCTTATCTGCACGTCTGTATCATGTGATCCTCACTACTCATTTACTAACCATCTACACAGGCTACACGTACTGTACTCCAACTTGTTTTTGCTGTGGTGCTGATAATCGGATGTAACCTGTGTAATTCTGATGATGCTTTCATGTATGAAAATGTCCTATCATAGAAGTATACACTGATTGTGTTCACTAATGGCACGGTTTCTGCTCTGCTCTTCCCATGTCCTGTCATTCCTTCTACCTTCCTCATCTTCCTCCCCTTCCTCCTCCTCCACAGTGACAGTTATGCGCGTGTGAGAGCAGTGGTCATGACTCGGGATGACTCCAGCGGTGGGTGGCTTCCCCTTGGGGGTGGAGGCCTTAGCTGTGTCACCGTCTATAAGGTCAGCCGGGCGGAGGACAGCAGCAGCACCCACAGTGGAGGCAGCGGAGGGAGCAGCAGCAACCTCAGCCCCTGTAGCCCCAGTCCCAGCCCCAGCCCCAGCCCCAGTCCCAGCCCCACTGCTGTGGAGTTCCACATCAAGGGCGAGAGGCTCAAAGACAAACTGGTAAGGGACTCAAACGTGTGACTAACGAGTTTGTTAATGTGTTTCCTCAGTTTTTATTAGTAGTCATTCCGCTTCTTTCATGCACATTTAGGTGTACAGACTAGAGATGGTGCATTCTCTTGGATGAGATCACCTTGAGCCCCCCTTTTCCTGTACTCCCCTCTCTCCGTCTCAGTCACACACATTCACACATAGTCACACAGGAAGTGGTTGTTTGGCTTTCCTCCATGGAGCAGGTATCTGAAAATAGGAGCAAACTGCGTGATGCTGTGATGCATGATGACATCATCAGGGAGAAGGGCAGATTACTCAGGAGCAGAGAATGTGGGATGAGGGATGTGGGAAACACAAAAAGAGCCTGGAAAGGACCTGAACGATGGAATACGGGCTGGAAATTCACACTCACTCCGCTTTTCCATGAGAACACAAATATAGTTTGCCTTTTTATAAGCATTTTCTCTGACTTGATGTGTAATGTAAAGACCGTATGCGACAGTTAATTAGGCTACAAAGGTATGCCCCTGGTTACTGTAACAGTAAAAAAACCCACAAATTACCCAAATGTGTGTAAAACACTCTAATGTTAATAGTAAAACTTAGACACCCTAGTACACTCTGTGGTGACTTGACACACACACTCACACACACACATACTGTTAAAGCTGCAAAGCCATTTTAAAATGACTTGGTTCAGAAAGCCGGTTTCAGATGGGTTTTTTTTATTACTATTAATAACCTTATTTTCATTTTCAGAAAATACTGAAGAATGCTCATCACAATTTTCTAGAGCCCAGGGTGACTTATTTATGTTGATTGTTTTGTGAAAAATCTTACATTTATGAAGCTGGAAAGAGCAAACGGTTGGCATTTCGCTTGAAAGAAGAGCCAACTAATAATTGGCTGACTAAAATAATAAGAATAGCTGCTGATTCTTGATTTCTGTCAATGAGCTATCAATCATCTCATCAATGAACTGACCGCTCGTTCTAGTATTTGCCAGCCGTGTGGGGGTTAATTCATAAGTTGCCGTCCTACACTGAGACTATAGATATGGATTCAAAAGGCTTGTAAATCAGCTGCTCTTTTGTAAATGTGACACGCTGTGGATGACCCAACCCATCCAATCGTTTTATCTTTTTTTTAAACTCTTTTTTGACACCCTGCATAACATGTGCCCATCAAAACATCTCAGCTGCAAACTGCAGGGTCATTTCCGTGTCTTGACAATCAGCGAGGCTTCAAAAGATCAAGTTATATGTTGTAGTTCTAATCCTTATGGCTTATGCTGTAGTGTCTGTAAAACTCATGACCTACTTGTCACACACTCATTTTGTGTTGTAGATGTAAAACAGATCCAGTAGATGCACTGAGATAATCTTGGTCTGCCGTAATGAGAGTTTGTGTGTGTGTGTGTGTGTTTGTGTGTGTGTCAGATGCCAGGAGACAGAGGAGGCCACCATGATGCACAGAGTCTGGTGGCTCCTGACTATCTGACGTTAGAGGCTTGTTACAGCAGGGCGTCTAAATCACCTCTTTATAAAATCTTCTTTGACCGAAGACATTTTATGTGTGTTTTTTTGTTTATGGCATGTTTGTGTTTTGCGCGTTGCTATCCAAGCGCGTGTGTGGCACAGGAAAGGGTGTGACGGGAATGCTGTTGTTCAGACAGGCTATAGACATGGCTCAGAGACCCTGGCAACTGTTCTGGGATGTGGTAAAACACCCCCATCATCGCCAGAGTCTACCCCCAACTACCACAACAAACACCCAGCCATATGTAGATCTGCCGGGATGCCACCCATTGCCAGGGTGTTGGCGTGAACCACAGCCTTGCCGACAGTCTGAGGGCATCGGAAGAAGACAGGCAGAATGATGAGTCCAGGAAAAACAACACAGCGACAGACAGAACCACATAAGAACAGCCTTGGCCATAGTCAGAAAAAACACATGGCAAAATCAGTACTTGTTACGACAGTATTGTTTTAAACAGCAGTGAGAGTGTTTTGATTTCAGAGGCGAATGAAAGACTGTAATTATGTTGTATGAAGAATGTTGAAAACTAGAAAAAATGCCTGTTGAGAAGCGTCCCGAATGTTTGCAAGGTGGTTGTTTGGCTTGAGTTGTTCTTGTGTAATTCACAGAACAGGGAAACTAGCCTCCCATGTTGTAGATACATTATACATTTTCTTTATAAGGGATACCGTTTCCATGCTGTAATCTAGCCAGAAATTAACAGAATAGAGAAGCACAATGACATGCACCATCCGCGATAGGAACCTGAGCTAGATGGAGGAAAACAGATTAGAGATGCAGTTATTTTGAAATAATAAAAAAAAAAAGCCACGATTTCGGCTGGTAGAAACATGGTGATTGGGGTGCATAAGATATGAGAGGAATCAGGGAAAGAGATGTGGGTGTAGTCAAAGAGCAGGAAACAGAGGTGCAACCAGATAGGCGGGAGACGGAAGAAGAGAAGTGGAGGGGATCTGTCTATAAGCGCAGTGATGCGGCACAGAGTGTACTGGTGATGACTCAGCTGGCTCTCTCCATATAGCTACCAATCACTTTCCTCCATGCCCCCTCCCTCCTCTCTTTCTCTCTCTCTATCGCTCTTGTGCTCTCTCTTCTCTCACTCGCTCTCACTCACTCAGATTCTCTGACTCTTAAAAACTACACATCTAATTAGTCGATGATTACTTAACATACAGGCTCTCAGATTATGACAAATCTCTGGCTAAACTCTCTGTCAGTCCACCTCACTTCCTGTTGTTCATAGTCATAGTCTGTGACTCCTTCTGATTAATATGGCTGTGTATGTGGGGTCGACGAGGTTTACTCTAAATAGTTTTGCTTTGAGGCAAGGGCCCACTGGATAGTGTTTGCTTCTACTGTTAACTTTGTCAACTGATGTGCCGACTAACCTTTGCTAACAAAATATTATTCTTAATTATACTATCTTTAGATTTTCAGTGAGGAGGCACGTTAATGTACCATCTTTCTGTCATTGGTTTCTGTGTTTTTTGCACACCAATACACAGCAAATGGCTTTCACAAGCTTAAAGCAAGCATTGCCATATTCCAAGACAGTTAGGATAATGATATATGCTTTTATTCCAAGCCTTTCCGCTCTCACGCCATCGCCTTATTACTCTCACTCTCACCTCCGTCTTGTCTCCCTGTCCCTGTCCTCTTCTAACATCTCCTGCCTCCTTTCCCTTCCTGTGTCTCTTTCTGTCAGGGGGGGGGGGCTCCTCCTCCTGTTTCTTTTCTCTGAGCACAGTGTGGAATGTGGTGTTAAGTATCGTCCTTCCATGCAACTGTGATACTTCCTCCTCTGTCGGCCTCGCTGTGCGCTCACCTTACCTGCTCTGGCTCCATTCAGTCTCGCCTCCACAATCAGCCCCAGAGGCACAGAGAGGACCCCCCACCACCACCACCACACCAACTCTCCACCACACCTCACCCTGCCACCCAAACCCCACCCCCAAACTCCTTGCCTCACCATCCTCCTCGCATCCATCCTTCGTTTCATCCGCCGCCTCTGGGTAAACACATGGGCTTAATCCTTGCCCCTCCGTCTTGGGGAGACTTGTTTGCACTGGTGACATGAGGGCAGACACGATGAGACACATTTTTTACCACATCCACATTCAGAAAAAAAATGACATAGCACTATACTTGCAGTCATATCAAATACTGTAAAAGGCGACTCTCATTCAGACTTTAAGAATGAAATGTAGACCAGTGCGCTCCCGCTCTGACACACGCATATCGCATATCATCAACCTCTCGTACAGCTGCCACATATCAGCGCCTTAAAGCGTGCATGTTGACTGTTGCCCAGATCCAGGGGGAACGGTGCCATCTGCTTTCGGCCGTCGAGTGTTGGTTTGCGACTGTTATCCTCTGACAAGGCATTTGCACTGCAAAGATGCACAGTGTAGCACTTGGGTCATTGAGCTTGTCATCACACCAGCTCTTGTGCTCACGCATTCTCTCACGCAGCTCACCATGCGCATACCCGCTCACACATTCACACCCCATTAAGCCACCTCTCGTGCACGTTGGTTGAAAAAAAAAAAAAAAAACCCTCAAAGACTGTAATGGCCGTCTCTCATTTCATTTAATCTGCCTAGAGGAAGGCCGGGAGGCGGCCCAGTAGCCCTGATTAATAATAGGCTTTGGAAACACAGTCTCTCTCTGCCACACACTTGGGTTGCCTGGTTCCAAAACATACTCAGCCCCCCCCTTCTTCTACCACCACCGCTGCTCTCCAACTTTATCATCATCTGTAATGAAAACCCCACCATTTAGAATGTGTTTTACAAATTATCCCAAAAAGTATGTGAAATTATTGGGCTCGGGATGAGTTTTTTTTTTTTTTTTTCTGTCGTAGAAGCTCTGGAGTTATGCGTAGCTGCAGATGCAGGCCTCTTCTCGCATTCTTTCTCTCTTTTTCTCGTACTCACGTTGTAGTGGAATGATAGAATGTGACACATTTAAACAGCTTAGGGAGAGGAATCAGATGAGGGATTTACATGTGTGTTCCCCACTGAGTCTCATCAACATCAGACAGCCTTTAAATTATGCAGTTTCCAGTCTGCATACTAACAACTTGTAGTTTGACCAAGTGGAATTGCAACCACACAACTTCTTTAAAAATTATTTTCTCTCCTCATCCAAATGCTTGTGTTTTTGTGTTGTTAGGTTGTCCTGGAGTGTGTCCTACAGAAAGGTCTGGTGTACAACAAGGTCAACCCCATCTTCCACCACTGGAGAATCAACGATAAGAAGTTTGGACTGACCTTCCAGAGCCCTGCTGACGCCCGTGCCTTTGACCGGGGCATACGGCGGGCCATTGAGGACATCAACCAAGGTGGGCGGGAGTGTGTGTGTTGGCCCATTGTTAATGGCGCCTGCATGTGTGAGTTTGAAGCAGGTCAAACCAGATAACAAAGTCAATAGCAACTCAGCGGAACGCACCTTAACTTAAAAATCAAGCAGCCACCATCTGCTGTTTTTTCCCGTATCATAACATCAGGCCAGCCCACAGATTTTTTTTTTTTTCACTACCCTCACCCCCATTCACCCTCTCACACTATCAACCAAACACCCGGTTTGTTTGGAATTCCCTTTAAGAGGTTGCACTACACTATGCGAGTTGGCAGGCATCCAATACGCGTAAAATAATATGGGTGTATGTGTATGAATGTGACATGCATTCTACTGCTGTGAGTCGACAGCCAGTATTCCTGCTTGTCTGTCACCGGCTTGTAATGGCTGACCTAGCATCTGTTGTAGGAGAGATGCATAGCATTGATTAATGTTGAAGACCTCCCCCTCCCCCCTCCCCCACCCCCAACCTACCTGTTCACTCACCCAAGCATGACCCCTCGTGCTTTATCTTATCAGTGCCAGCTGCCCAGATAAACTCTCCACTTCCTGTAGAGACTGGCAGGGCAGCGCTCTGCCCAGGTTACTGGATGATATAGGACGGGAAAGGAGGGCTGGTTAGACGGAGCGGTTGAGACATAGAATAGATGGCAACTTGAGATAGGGGCAGAGCTTTCGTCAGAAGAAACATGACCAGGTGGGGCTTCTGTGCTGCTCACACTTGGAAGTGAGTTTAAAAGACTGGCTAGGCTTGTCTTAAAAAAACAGATAGGGCTCGGTCCAGCTGAGTATAATGTGGCATTTGTGCATATTTTCAAGCTAAACTTGATATATTACACTTGGGTGGAGTTGAGTCCCTGATTTGAGTTGGGTCCTGATAAGCATTGCTTTTCAGTGCAGTGCCAGAGGTTGCAAAGTCATCCAATTAGCAGGAGAATCGCTAGCTCAGCAATCTGCCACCCAGCCCCATGTTACACAAGAGGCTGGCTGGCTGGCTGGCTGGCTGGGGAGCTATAATCTCCTTTACTCTCTAGACCTAGGAACCCTGGGGAGCATAGAGTAGGTACAGCAGAACATATCGTAAAGGCTTATCACTGCTGGGCATCAGTCGCTTCTTGCCCACAACCTATTATCTGAGATTTGAACTTCCTGGGCACAAGTCCACACATTGTCTAGGTAAAAGGTAATCATGGGCAACAACTGCAGGGCCAGGTTTGCAAAGACGTTTTTTTCTTCTGTGAGTTTCTCATGATGAACAAAAGCAATGAACATCGTAATACTTTTATTAATGAGGGCATGAAGTAAAAAAGACTTTTGCACACCTTAAAGTCGGACAGGTGCGTGGGAGAAGATCAAAGGCTGACACAGTGAATCAGAATAAACTGGTGAAGGTCTGAGGACCGTTGTTTTGAATAAATCCAGATTGCAAACTCTATGTGCGAGACAGCACATAACGGAGGTAATTCATCAGGGCTGATTGGTTGACGTGAGAGCTAGTTGGCTTGTGCTGTTTTTAATCAATTAACATATTAGTTGAATGACACAAAGTAAAAAAAAAAATTGACAATTTCCAAATGTAAATATCTGTTGGATTCATGATCTTTTAGAAATTGCGAATAGACTAATTGACTCCTCACCCAGAGGCTATTCATTTTCTGTCTGCTTGTAAATGCTTCAACTCTTTTCCTGTGAATGTCAGCTACAGCAGGTGATGGTGAGCTTCATCTCCCCAGTGCCTGCACTTCTTTATCCATCTCTCTCTCTCTCTCTCTTTCCCCTGCTGTCCTCTCCTCCCTCTGTTCCCCTCTCTCTCCTGGCATCTTCTGTATTCTGCCAGTGTTGTGTAATGCCTCTCCTCAGCACAGGCAGGCAGGTTCTTCTGTATTCCTATTGCATCGTTCTGTGCTGGACTGCTGCGTGAATGTGCGTGGGGAGAGAAGAGGCAGCGAGAGAGAATATGTTTTGTGTGTGTGTGTGTCAGTGAGAGAGAGAGAGAGAGAGAGAAAGAGAGGGAGAGCGCACGTGTGTGTATCAGTCTTGCAGTCCTCTGTTGCCATGGCAATGCCGGGCACATGGCTGAAGCAGCTTTGCGGCCCAGCACTGCCAGAGTCGTGCTGCAGGAAGCCTCTTTCTCCCAGTAGTGCAGAAATGCGCGTATACACACACACACACACACACACACACACACACACACACACACACACACACACACACACACACACACACCTTCCTCCATGTGATTTACAGACAGACAGACTGATGGACAGACTGTGTTTAACACAAGCCACAGTGAATTCTTCTGTCCTCTCTATGGCAGATACAGCCATGTATCCCACCCTGAATGCAGTCAGGCTGACTTATGCCTCTGTGCTTTAAACGAGGGCTCACTGATCCTAATTAAGTAAACCTAAGTTTGAAAAAAGAACCACTTGAAGCCCCAGGTAAAAACAGTTTCCCAGTGGAAATGCTTCAATCCCTGTTTTCAGACCCTAGCCTCAACCATTTCCTGTTCTATTATGTTTCCTTAAGAGTTTTCTGTTGCCATGAATATGCTCAAAACTTTGCTTTGTTTTCATCAGTCATACTAGTCTGAATACCAATACATGTGGTAATAATAACAAGCTCTACTTTAATCTCAGTGGGACACACAAGTAAATTGTCCCATTGTAACATTCTTGTTATTTTTGTCACTTTTCTTACTACATATGCTCAAGTAGAGAAAATCAAAAAACCTTTACTCTTTCAGTTAGATTGATAATTAGACAATGAATGAAGGACTGAATGGAATTGCAGTAATGGCCATGTTACAGAAATATTTGCGTAGTTATTACCAGAATACTTGTTAGATCCATTATTGCAGTCTTGCTGGAAATTAAAAGCCTGGCTCTTATTAATGTATAAAATTTCCACCCTTTTATTAGTAGAAAAGGTTTTTAACAAATCAGCATTTTGTATATAAAAAAAAAATACCAGTAACATTAGTGTCCCTGCTCAGGTTACACCAATCCACAGAACCCGTTTAATTCTCAGTGGTAATGAAAAGCTGTAACATGGTCAGCCTGATACCTGAAACATAAGCTCTGACTCCAGCATCAGCAGACAAGGTGTTTTGGATGTGGAAATGGCACATGGCGTTTTAGTCGAGGTTGGGGTTACATTATTCTAGGCATGCATATTTCATTAACTTCTGTGTCCCCCACTGACCCAAAGCAGTTTTCATTTCCCCATTACACAGAGTGGGAGGAAAGCAGAAGTCTTTGGCCTGTTCTGCCCTGACAAAGATCAACCCTGTGAATCTTTTTGTGCTTTGTAGAGGAGATGTCACTCATTGACCATGAAATAGTTTGGATGAACATGGTATAAATTATAAGAAATGTAGCTTAGGTTTAAAAAATATCCTGTTGGTTGCGTGTGTTTGTACAAGTAAGTGAAAGACTATAATTTAGAATTAACTGGTTTTCCACAAGGTTTTGCCCCCTAGTGGTGCAAAAACAAGTCTTTTTTTTAATTTTTATTTGTAAAGCAAATTGAGCAAAGACACTATAAATGATGCTATGGATATGATATGTGCAGTTTATGCAGTTTTTCTGTGTTGTGCTGTTACATAGGTTGTGTGCATTTGATACTCAATTGATCTAAGATCGTATTAATTTATTTAATTGCAACCATGCATGTATTGGCTTGAGTGTATTAAATTATCAAGATGTATATCTAATCTCCTTTCCTCCCTCTCTTCTCCAGGTTGTCGGTCGTTTGGGGAAGGGGATACTTCTGAGGATGGACTACCGGTGAGTGAGATAACAAGAGATTATAGTATGAAGAAAATGTGTTTCAGTGTGTTGGGTGAAAATCATTTTGTATTTTCTTGATGTTTACAGTGCATTTTTGCTAGAAAAGCTTAAACACGCTGATAATTCTTTAATCAACCCTCTATGTATTTTGTTGCGCGAAAGGGTCAATTAAAGTGTTTATAGAGTACCTAATGTATGTTTTTATAAAGTTATATTTATTACTCAACTCTCACTGGCTATTAAATAGGAAGCAGGTCGTGGCTGGAACCTGAGCCATATGTTTGAGACTTGATGTGCCCCAGCCAGCCGCTGACACCTGCCTTTGTTTTCTAACAGTTGTTCTTAGAGATTTACAGGTGTTTAACCAGTGCCAGCCAGACCCTGAGGTGAAGCTGGGTGTTGGCCAGCAAATGTGCTGGAGCAAGTTGAGCTGTCTCTATCAATCTAACTTGGTAGCTGTCACTCTTGTTACAATAGATGCTGATGTAATAACTATTGCCCCGGGAACTGGTTGTTCAAAGGCAGCTTGGCAAAAATGCCCCATGATTTGAATGTTCTCCAGCCTGAATGTGTTTCCTCATGTGTTTGGCCTCCTTTTGTTGACGGGTTGTGAACTGTTCCCGGCGCATTATGCTAAGAGTTGTACATGGCGTGCGGTGCCGTACTGACTGTCGACACGTATGGTTAAGAGTGCGGTGTTCTCTGTAGCCGAGAATGGCAGAAGGTATATAGTTCAAGCCTACACACCCATGTTCATTTGTTTTAGATATCAGGCCTGTTACAGCAACGTCCGTCACCTGTTCTACTTAGGATTGTAAAAGTAGGTGAAAAGACACATTAAGTGGGTGGGAGGCCAGTTCTTGTAAATGCTCATCTACAGCAAGTGATAAGAAATACAGGAACCTCTGCAACTCTGCTGTAATACAATCCAACACATATGAATGTCCTCCAATCGGTGCTACCTTTGTGAAACTTAATAATGACTGTTGACACTGTGTATTGATTTAACCCAGCTCATTTTTCATGCTGTAGTTTGTGGTTTACACAAAAGTACAACTTCAAAAATAGTCGCCTGAACAAGTGTTTGTTGTTGGGTTGTTGTATGGCAGTGTATGGTGCTGTTAACACTAGAACCGCCGTGAGGTCATTTTGACCTCTCTAGCTTCTTAAAATGCGCGTAACTCTGTTTGCGTAAAAACCCTAGGTCTCCCAGTTGGTGACTTTTCCTAAAAGTGTGTTCTACATCATCTTATGCGTTTTCGTGATTCTGATATAAAAGAGAGCGAAGAAAAGAGAGATTTTACCTAGAACCGCCAAAGGTCATTTTGCTCTAATGCAAAAATGCTAAATGGACTGCATTTATGTACATATATATCATAAACCCAGCCAGACACACAGTTCAAAAGACTTTATGGTAATACTTGACATTCATATACACACACATACTTTACCAAAAATAACAATAGTGGTTTAGGAAACCAATATAGATGACTCTTTATTTTTCTACTGTTCGAATAGTGTGTGTATATAAACATGTATAAAATTGATTTTCCAATAATTGCAATCTGGGCTAAATAATGCATTTAGTCACTCAGTTTGCCAGTTAGTTAGTTATAGTTAGTTATTTAGTTAGTTAGTCATTTTGACCTCATCCCACAACACAACACGAGGTCAGATACTAGAAAGTTGTCAAACAGTTAAAACAGGTCAAACAGATAAAAAACCAATATTACTCATAAACATTGAACATAACAATGACAATCCCTTGCTCTCATGAGAAATGGACATGAATTCAAAAATTTGAAACAATTTTGAAAATTTTTACATACACACACTGTTCGAAAATAGAAAAATAAAGAGTCGTCTATATTGGTTGCCTAGCAACCACTTTTGTTATTTTTTGTAAAATATGTGTATGTATATGAATGTGAAGCATTACTATAAAGTGTTTTGAACTGTGTGTCTAGCTGGGTTTATAATATATATGGCTACATAAATGCAGTCCATTTACCATTTTTGCATTAGAATGAATGGAGGTCAAAATGACCTCTTGGCGGTTCTAGGTATACATGGAATGTTGGCTGTTCTAGTGTTAAAGTACCCCACCGCTTTAACAAACTGCCCTGATCTTGTTTTTGACGACACACCGCACCTCCAGTGACTTAGTTTTTGAGCAACGAATTCATTTCATACGCCAGAGTGTTGTCATCATCACCTTTGACCTGCCTCGTGTCTGACACGCTGTATGATGTGGAGCAGAAGTGCATTGAAGGAGGGAGAGCCGCCACGTTCCTGTTCCTGTGGCGAAGTTCCTCTTTAAGGAATCAGCCTGAACATACAGGAAATCCAATGGCACCACTGTTGCTAGGCAGCGGGGGTGGGGGGTGGGGTGGATGGGTTGGTGGGGTGGTTGGGTGGGAGGGGGGGTGGGAGGTGGGGGGGGGGGGGTGTTCACAAGGTTCAGCAAGTGAGCCACCGAGGGTGTCACCATGGTGATTTGGCATCCGAATGTTGCGGTCTGAGACCTGGGCTACAGAGAAAGAGAAGTGAACCAGTGGCAAGTGCTGCAGCCAGAGAGCTAGCAAATACCACCACACTACAAGGTGTGACATTACAGTAGCTGTCAATTCACACCACCAGTGTACACGCCACCAGATAGAATAGGCTCCCTAAAGCATATAGAGGATCATGGAATATGATGTATTAATATAAACCCTTGTGTTTGGGCCTTTAGTTTCAGTTATAAACAGTTCACTTTGTCCTGAGTAGTTGTGACCTTGTTGAGAAAACAGAACTAGCATGAAAGGTCACTGTCATGCTTTAAAAAAAAAAGAAAAAGAAAAAGATGATTCATTAGCTTCAGACTTTTCTTTAAAAGAAAAAAAAAAGGTGAAAGAAATCTAGAAATCTGGCACTTACACACATTTGGCTTGTGTGTGTTTGTGTGTGAGCAGGGTCATCAGTTCATTTGTGTGTGATGTGTATGTCACTGTAGTGTACATGCGTTCAAGACAGTCCTCACCCACATCCGGCTCACTGAGGCTCCGCGCCCATTTATGTGCTGTTTCATATGCTCACCACAGTCATCCCCTCACTCGGAAACAAACACATGATGCACATTATATATGCATACGCAACATATTTTACCCATCTTAAAAAAAGGTGCCTTGCACAATATCCTACTCAGCTGTGATGATCCACTGCCAGGAATAATGCCACACGACCACAGTCCTTCCGCTAGTACTGTTTTTTTTTTTTTTTCCCCTTTTTTCTTTCTGAATGCCAGAGGAAAACATCCGCATCTAATTTAGCACTGGCAGGAAGTTTTCTCTTATCAGTTTAGTACACAGAGGTTTTGTTGTTTCGTTGACTCACTCAAAGCAGAAACTTTGAGACTGGTTTGGTGTGGTGGTGTGGCATAGGTTTACATAAAGCACCTTGCAGCCAGTAAAGGTGGCTGGTTCAAAGGAGTAGCATGTGATATTACATATTAAACCACAACTTTTACAGTTCAGTTTTTAAACAGATTAAATGATCAAGATTTAATGTGTTAATCAGTGTGTTAGAGATGCTAGAGAAGTCAGACTAGGTGTTTCCTTCTGTTTCCCGTGTTAATGCTAAGCTAAACCGACTGGCTTCTGGCTGCGTCTTCAATCTTTAGCATTCAGGCATATGAGTGTTATGATCTGCTTGTGTAACTGTTGGCAAAAAAAAAAAAAAGAGGATAAGCGTATTTCCCATTACTTTAAGGGATATGTGAGGACTGGAACTTGGCTGTACTACTTTGTTTTTAAGTTAACGAGACCCAGAGATAAGCACTACTCAAGATTTGCCTCATTTGAGCCGAGCGTGAGAAACGCATACATTCACAGCCATGAGCAGTTCGGTTGCTGTTGATCGGACCTCTGAACATGCACATCATCTTTTCTTCTCCAGCCTTTTCTCTTAACGCAGAGAGAGCCAGCACACCGAGTGGCTTTTCAGTATGTGGGCCGACCCCAGCCTTCCCTGTCCTGAGCCCCTGTGCCTTTGAGGGCGGAAGTGCACGGATCCCTGATGTTGGTGTGGAGCCAGGTTGCCCATGGCTCCCACCACCTCCACCCGGCTCCCCTCCATCCCTCCCATCTCCACTTCTCTTCCCCTTCCCTCGCTCTCCTCTCCTCCCTCACCCAGCCACATCTCTAGGGCCAGATCAGCTCCAGATTGGCCCCCACGCATGCCTTTGAATGGTGGGGCTTAGGCAAGCGCTTTAAAAGGAAGCCCAAGTCTGTTTCCCATTTCGCCCCCCCACCTCTCCACCCCTCGCTCCTTTCTCTCTTTCTCTCACATACACACACAGCTGTCATCTGGCTTTTTAAGTTCTGCGCTGCATTTCTCCAGCTGGAGCTGGTTTATGACATTCCCTCGGCAGACTCTTTGGCCTCTTGCTCTCTTTCTCCCGTTCTCTCTCTCTTCTCTTACACACACACACACACACACACACACACACACATGAATACAACACAAACTCATTTTTTCCTGTTCTGTTCTTTCTCTTCTCTCCCTCCACTGTCTCCTATTCCTCACATTCCCCTGCAGACGCTGTGGATGTGTGTTACACCACTTGGTATGTTTGGAGGCAAAGAGGGAGCAAAGTCACACACGCACACATACACACACCATGTGTTAGCAGTCTAGAGGTGGAGGGGAAGAGGGGAAGGGGAGGGGGGGCAAGCGGAGGAGAGAGAGGGAAAAAAAAGAAGAGAAAGAGAGGGAAAAAAAGAAGTCAAAGGAAGCATCTCTTAGCAACCACAGGACAGTAATTACTGTAGCAGCAGCTGGGAGCACACCAGATTTCCGCTGTGCGTTAAAGCACTGGCGTGGGCTACTTTACACACGGCACTGACTAACCAGAGCCAGCAGCCTCCTCCACATGCAGAGCAGAGAGAGGGAGAGAGAGAAAGAGAGGGTGGGAGAAGGAGAAGAGAGGAGGACTAACCCTGCCTTGATGAGGTCGGGGTGAGTGTGGGAAAAGAAGGGGACAGCTAGCCAGTGTGTACAAGGCTTGAATACAGTCGGATGGGTATGATTGTACGCGTGGAGATGCCTCAGCGTGCGTCCATCCACGTTTGTGTCATTTCTGAGAGTGGGACTCTAAGAATGAAATAACCCTGAAGATCTGGCTCGTTTTCAAACAGTCGCTCCATAAAAAAAACGCAGCGCTGAGAGCGATGACACAATTTGAAGTTAAAGGCATTGAATTAGTTCAACTGTAATTCTCTTTTATTTTCATGTAATTCATAATGTGGCGTGGCGCTGGGTGTGCGAACAAGCTGGAAGTTGTGCAGATGGTCGTCCTGAAATAATGCTGGACATAAAATATCATCGCAAGGCTCTTGATTTAATAACCGACTCTCCTCCCCCGTCTCTCATCACCTCTGCACGCATGAATCATGAAATAGCCATCACTTCTAATTTTGTTGCCATGAGCACTGAAGTATTGGACGGTTTCTATTGGATCTATAACTATTTATTTTATACGTGTGGATGTGTAGAAATGTTTTTTTTTTTTTTCAGCGTTTCATTCTGTCTGTGGCATTCACAAGATGTTATTTATAGACATCTCATCCTGATTGATGTCAACAGTAAGCTTCCCTCTTGTAATTATGAGATTGGCGTGAGGTGGAGGGAACGTTCGCTCACATTCGCTTTTCCTCGCACGATTTCCAACATTTCCTAAATTCTCCTTTTTGTTCGAGTGTTTCAATAGCCTCTTTTTTTAGGCCTGTGTTTGTAGATTTTACATCAGTTAAAATGTTTGTGGGAACACATGCAAGGCTGATGGGAACTCTGAGTTCTTAACAGAAGGGCCTTGAGTCATCACCACATAGCACAGTCATTTGGCCAAGTGTGGGTGCGGGATGCCCCCTGGTGGTTACGAGTGGAACACACACACACGCAGCCTACACACTGAACTGATCAACCATTAGTTCATCTGACTGTTACAGTAACATAGATTGTGAAAGTGATAGCAACGGATAAATCGCGTCATCACACGGTTGTTTTGTATTCTTTGTATGAAACATGTTGGGCTTTCCCTGATCTCACTCCAGTGTTTCCTCTGTGTTCCTCCAGGTGTGTGATGAGCCTCCATCCATCTGTACCCCAATGAAAGAGCCATTCTCTCCCCTGAACAACGTTGTCTCCACTGAGCCATTCAGGGGCTGTTACGTCCGCGCCCAGCCCTTCGATGACTTCCCCTCCAGCAACCGCCGCTACCTGCCTCCACAGGTCTGCCTCTCCTCCACATAACCAATCACCTCTCCAAAATTTGAATCATAGGTTAATTGAAAACTATATGTTTGATAAGAGCGTGTGGAGTTAGGGTTAGCAAAAGCAAGGTTAAGTTTGTGAAACATAATTCTATGACGAATGAAGAAGTCCAGCTGATTGTGAATTCCTTCTCTTTTTAAAGGTCTCCTTCAAGTCAACTCGTCATGTCAGTTTCCACATGGACGAGGAGGAGATTGTTCGCATCAACCCACGCAAAGACGTGCTCATCCGCGGATACGAGGACTACCGTCACCCTGTCATGTGGAAACAGGACGCCGACCGCGAGGATCTGGACTTCCCCACCGCCTTCCATAAACTGGACAGTAAGAAGTGCGAGTACCTCTTCCCCGACGGTCCGGGTGGGGACTCCCACTCTGGCCCCGGTATGGGAATTGGAACAGGTATGGGGCTGGGGCTGGGCAAGGACACAGCCATCAAGACTCAGCCCTCGCCCCTGCTGAAGTCCAAGAAAGGCCGACGGCGACGAGAGGACGGCGAGCGTTCGCGCTGCATCTACTGTCGGGAGATGTTCAACCATGAAGACAACTGGCGGGGGCAGTGCCAAGACGCCCCCGACCCAATCAAGCAGTGCATCTACAAAGTCAGCTGCATGCTGTGTGCCGAGAGCATGCTGTACCACTGCATGTCCGACTCAGAGGGCGACTTTTCAGACCCCTGCTCATGTGACACATCTGACGAGCAGTTCTGTCTACGCTGGCTGGCCCTGGTAGCACTCTCCTTCATTGCACCCTGCATGTGCTGCTATCTGCCCCTGCGCGCCTGCCACCACTGTGGCGAGGCCTGTCGCTGCTGTGGGGGCAAGCACAAGGCGGCGGGGTGACCCGACCCCGGACTCTGGGACACCCTCAAAGCTATAGCTAACACAGGAAGTGGATAAAAGCGGAAAATTTAAAGCCGACATCCTTTTTTCATTCCCCTCTCAGACGGGGTGATACGTTGTTGATCCCCAGCTCTGAGGGCTTTTGGAGATTTCAGTTTGTGTTTGTCGCCGACAAGCAGCAGTGGAGGACAAACCATATGCTTTGTGGGAGCTCTGAGCATCAAGCTAAGTTCAGGAGCTTAATCTGAAGAAGAGAGGAGGAAGAAACGACAAGATTAATAGACTCGGAGATGTTACTAAACACACCTGTTCTCATACACAGACACACACAAAGAAATACACACACATAAACACCTCTCTCACATTCACACTCATGCATTGACAAAGCCAGGCCACAAATGTCAGAACTCTACTACAAGTAATGTGTAACTTTATGAAGGAAAATTGTCTTTTGTACAGAGAGCGACAACATAATGACAAAAAAAGAAAACAAAACTATTCTGTGTTCAGAAAAATACTTGCTGTTTGAGTATGCTAAAAGGGATATGTTCTTGCTTTTTTGTGAATTTGCAGTTGGGTAACAGTGGCCTTTCCTTCATGGCTTATGCATTTGCTGACAATGTATTTACTAGACAGAGAAAAGTGCACTAGAAATGGTATCCCCCCCCTCTTCCCACTGAGTAAAGGTAACCCTCTCAAATTGTGGTACATTAACCACCATATTTAGAGTAAGTTTAACATTTTGAGAGATGTTGCTGTGGTGGATGTATGGCCAATTGATCTCCTTGTTTTTCCTTTCCAACGATTGTTAAACAGAAAAAAACAGAGTTACAGCTTGTTTCTGAAGGTACAGCTTGGCATAGCTTTTGACATTCACGTAGAAGACATCGAAATGATTACCTTGCTTTCCCAAGGTGATCCAGATAATTGATTGCATTCCAAAATAAAGGGATCGATTCCGTGATTAGAAGGGAAAAAATGGTAATGACTTTACCATGCCGAGTTCCCCAAAAACAGTTTTTCCACATCACAAAAATAGCATTAGAACCTCTTGAACCATTTAAATTGAAACCGATAACGTGACAATTTCATTTACTCCAGTGAATCTCACTTTTAGTCCAGTTATTTACTGCTGTAGTGAAATCGTTGTTTTGTTTTCTCATTGTTATTTTTCCTACTCATTTTACTTTTTTTTTTTTTTTTTTTTTAAACAAAGGCTGAAATGTTGCTCAACCAGCAAGTTTTGTTTTGGTGAGTACAGGGGTTACAGTGCTCCTTGGTTAGAATATGAGGCACTTAAATTAGGCTATTCTTTGACTGAGAAACCCTCAGATTTTGGAATTAGTCTGTATAAAAATTTGTACTACTTTAACATCCCAAAAATGGCATGGGGGAAACCCCCCTTGGAAGCACTGCTGTCCAAGCTTTGGTTGCTGCACCCTCTTCAATTTCCATGTTTGTCCTATGAATCGGTTTTTCCCCCTTTTTTTCTTTTCTTTTCTTTTCTCCCCTGTATCTCGTGCAAATGTAGTATTATGTTGTTCTTCAGACGTTAGTCCACTCCTTCCACATGTCTTCATTTAACAGGCCCTGAGTGAATGAATGAATGCATTGTCTCCAAAATGCTGAGTATCTTAGCGATGTAAACAGAAAAAGAAAAAAAAAACATACAGATGTTATGTGTATGTGCGTGTGCGTGTGTGTGTACGCGTGCATGTGTGCATAGGTCTTCATATGCACTGGTGATCTGATGTCATGTAACATCACCACTGACTATGTGATGAAGGCTTAGCTCTAAACAGAACTGACCGGCGTCCTGTTTCCCACAACATCCTGCCGAAGGAGTCATTTGTAATTTGGGGAAATTCACTTATTCTCTTATTCACTGAAAGTCAGATTAGAAAATCGATCCCGCTCTTGTACCTGTTCACTCGACATGAGGCTGGAACCTGCAGCCGGTTAGCATAGCTTAGCTTTGGATAAAAACTGGAAATGGGGATATCTTTCTTAGCTCTGCCCATAGGCCAGATCATCTGCCGACAAGCATTTCTAAAGCTCACTAATTGATACGATATGGTTTTTTTTTTGTGTTAATTTGTCTAAAACCAAAGTGTTCAAATTATAGTTTTTAATCTTTGTTTATCTTTACAAATATAAGTTAAGATGCAGATGGATTTCACAAACTGTGGACAGAGCCAGGTCGGCTGTTTCTGTCCATTTCCAGTCTTTATGCTAAACCGGGCTCAGTTAACCAGGTGCTGGCTTTTAGTTCCATATTTTCTGAACAGACATGAGAGTGGCATTGATTGTTCTTGCACGCTCAGAAAGACAGGAAATACGCCTAATTTCATTCATTTTTAAAGTCTTCTGGCAAACAGGGAGTGGTTAGGCAGACTGTAAGTCAGAGTTGATGAGCTGTGTTCAAAACCCATTTCCCACCCAAAAGTGCAGAAAATTAAAAACTAAAAGAAGTGTCTGGCTCACAAAACATCTGTTGATGCAAAACTTTTCTGAACAACAAAACTTAGATTAGAACAAATTCCCAACAAAAACAACAGTTTACAGTAGTTTGGACATCAGGCTGCAATAACTGAAACTGAAATTCTCCCTAACTAAGGCATTGGCACGTTTTAGGCCACTGCTTGTTGTGATACACCCCAGGATTTAACAGCAGATTTAGTACAACATCCGTGTGCTGTTGCTAACAGATATGCATCTCCTCTCACCTCCTATCACTCCCGATTTTAAAAGTAAGAAAGTGGCAGGAGAAACATTTATTTTTCCTAATTCCACCCCGACCAACGCTCCCTTTACTTTCTATGCAAACTTTCTAACGTGGGAAACACATTGACCTCTCTGCAGACTGAGTCAGTGACGGGACAGGACACTTTAACGTTATATAGGTAGACAACCAACCCCTGGTACCAAACTCCAAACACCTGTAAATACTTAACACTATATTTAAGTACTGATAATAATCCCATCTCTTTTTTTTTTTTTGTTTTTGAAATTTTAAAGATAGAGCTGTATTTATCGTTGCTGTCAGCATATACTGTAGCTTCAATTGACAGCATTATGTACATAGGTCACCTTTTAGTATTATTTCACATTGAAAAGTAGAGGGCGTTTGTGATGGAAATGACTATTGAGCTTCTAATAGAGTTTCTCTCTAGTTTTGTACGGTAGAAGGAAGGATAGTGCTAACATGGTACAGTAGTGGCAGTCCACTTGTTTCAGAAGTTTGATATATAAATATATATATTTACATACATACATATAAAGCTGCTAGATACAATCACTAATTTTATTGTGTTGACAGACAAAATCAGCTATGAACGACTGTTAAACCCTAATTCTCCAACAGCATATAACCATGACAGCGAGTTTTTAAATGTTTGATTGCTCTGTGTGATAAAGTGGACACTTGTGCATGTGTGTGGGTGCACGAGTGTTACTATATATGTGCGTTCTTGTGTGCCCACGACGAGTGTATGTACTGTGTGTGTGTGTGTGTATGTGTGTGTGTGTTGATGGTTGCGTGTGGGGTTGGTGTGTAACCAAATGTTTGGTTGGTTGTCATATTCTCCCATTGTAATTGGATTGCCCTGCATTATTGCAAGCTGAACCAAGGTTTGATGAACCTGATTAAAACTTGCTGGCTGAGAAGCAAAATGTAGGACGTGCATTTATACAAAGTGTAGAGAATGCTGAAATAACACTTCTCATTCTGCATTAACCAGCACAGTGCAACTTCCTGTCATGTACTGTATTATATATGCAACATGTGTCTGTCCGCTTTAATATATATATATTTTTTTGACCTGCATTATATAAGACTTCAGTTTTAACCACTTTGCTGCTAGTCTTTTATCCTCTTTCAATCTTGGAAATTTGTGCATATCTTTGGGAATGCATACAAGTGTACATTCTTGACATTGTGTAGATTAAAAAAGAAAAAGCTATATAAACCTGTTTCTCTTCAGTGTATTGTTTTAAAAAGGTTACTTTTCACAGCAGTTGAGTGGTTATGTTTCAATTCTCCGATGCTTTGGTGCACTGATGATACTATATGTAAGCTTTTTTTCATCTTACAGCGCTTGATGTAACATTTATGTGATTAGTTCTAAATAGTGGAAGACATTTGTGTTTTGAAACTTGCAGTATAAATGGTACTACTCTTAACTATTCTGTAAACACTGCCTGTTTTCTTTCTTTTTCTTTTTTTCACTCTCTCTTTGTGCATATTTCTTTCCTGTGCATCTTTTGTTTTCTGTTTCTTTTCTTAGTGCCATCGGCTTTCACATCCTGACAACCTCAAAAAAGTGCCTCACGTCCATCCTAGTTTCCATCTTACAATTTAACATCTCTCGTTCTCGTTTTATTGGTTTCTACACGTCTAGGTATTTCTTATCATGGTTCGAGAATACCAAGTATATGATGTAAAATTTATAGTCCCAATAACTCATGTCATAGTTGTATTTTCTGCATACAGATGTAGCTCGTTACTTTTCATAAATATATAATGTAAATATGCATACATATGTTTGTAACTGTTTTTATGTTACATCATACACTTGTAATTTGACATATCAAATAACATTATCATAATAAAATGGTGAGTTTTAATCTTTTGTTGTGTAGGCTTCACTGTGTTTTTCCATTTTCATTTACAGCAATTCTGCGTAAAGTGGAAACTGGAAATCCCCGCTCAGACAAATGCTGCAGACATCGGAACAGATCAGACACAACATGTTTTGTGTTTGGCATCCCCCTGTTGAAAAGTGAAAAGTAACAGTAAGAGACAGTCAGACTGAAGGCAAAACCAAATGTAAATCGCTGATTAGGGGAAGATTAACGGCGTGTTACTTCCTCTTTTTTTTAAATACTTGAGAATCAAGACTACCTTTTGTATTTTTATCAATGACAGCTGAGTTTAGGCAATATCAGAGGTACAACTGAAACAATCTGTCGATCTATGGGGGAGAGGAAATTCTGATCAATTATGTGATCAGAAATAGCAAACATACTCTGGTGCCACATTCTCGTGTGAGAGGTTTCAGTCTCCTCTCTCAGTCTGACAAAACAAAACAACTGAGATATTAATCAGTTTAATGCAAATAATTGCTATACTGATTCCTCAGGTTAGGTACAAGACAGTAGTATTAGTAATTATAGACGAGGAGAGACTGATATTCAGTTTGATAAAACTCCACCCGGGGAGGTGTGTGGCGCAGTGGTTAAGGCGGCCGCCCCATGTAGAGGCCACAGTCCGCCAGTGACATTTCCTGCATGTCATTGCCCCTCTCTCTGCCTCCCCCTTTCCTGTCTGTCTCTACTATGTGCTATTAAATAAAGGCAAAAAAGCCAAAAAAATATACTTAAAAAATAAAAAAATAAAACTCCACTGATCTCATCAGCAGCAATTTACCAGCTGCGATAGAAGACATATTTCTAGATAATTTGTTTTTAATTATCAAAGCAGCATTTTGATGTTGAAGAATAACAGTTTGAAGGTAATTTTAAACTACAGTATATACTGTCCATCAAGATAGTTTCAGTAAAACAATGCACCATATTTACACGCTAATAGCCGAGTAACAATAGTAGTAACTTTCCCTCAATAATGTAGGCCTAGTAGAGAAGAAGTTTCCCTTTTTTCACTTTATTTTGATTGAGCAACATTACCATAAACAAACATGTTCCTTTTTTTTTTTTTTACATTCTACCTAAATAAAAAGATGACAATAATGATATAGTGGAATAAACCTTTCTTTTTCTTGAACAGCCTTTTTACATGTCATTTTCCCCACACTCTTCAAATTGAATTTTAAACTGAGAAGATAATTAGGTAAACTGCTCTACAGCTGTAATAAAAATAGCAATTGAATAAACATAATTATAGTAGACTACTTAAATATTCAAATCTGCTACTGAACACTGAAGGAGGCCTGTGTATGTCATTTTAAAGTAGTCTACTATACCTACTTATTTTCACCAACTGCAAAACAAGCTTTGCAACTGCACAATAACGATAATAAAAATGTCCTTGCTCACAAGTAATGTCAAGAAATTAGAAAGAAATAAAAATATAAAAACATAGCTGCTCTGCAGTGTGCTGTACTGGGCTATCACTTCTGTTCATGACGACATACCATATCACGTTCTTATTAGTAAGTATTTTTTCTAAGGCGTAGTCTAACATTAAATTCGCGCTTCTTCTTATAATTAATTTTATTATTATTTTATTATCAGGCCTTTTTTTTTCGTTACGTCGTGCCGCGGAACCGATGTTGTGGAACCAATGTCTCGGAAGTTGCACGTTGCACTCCGGCTCTCCTACGTCACCGGAAAAGCATGGAGGCACGATGTCGCTGTAGAAATGAATGAGTGTAAAAAGAATGCTCACGTTTTTATATTTGTAAACAAAAGAGACATGCAACTTCATAATATTTTGAAACGATAAAGAGACGTGAACGTCCAATGGACTGAATCATGGATTGCGACATTTTGGACTCGTTAGAGCAGCTGGGGTGAGCTCATTCCCTGATAGCATGTTACGTTAACAGTTAGCTGTTTAGCTTTGCATTTGACGTTAACTTCAGCACCCATCGTCTTCATGTTTTCAGTCGGTGTGTTTATTAAATAGAGTCAAAGACGGTTCATGTAAATAGAGTATCTTTGATAGAGTACAGTAGTTGAACAATGCTGGTGTCTTCACCGTTTAACTGTGTTTTACGTTCGCATGACTCCTCAGCTATGATGGCCCTCTGCTGGAGGAGAAATCACTGCTCGCAGCCGCGGAGGGAGGCCTGACCTCCGGGGACTATGTGGACCTGTGCCGGTGGCTGGCAGCCAGGTTACAGCCGCTGTGCGACCTGGAGGAAAGCATCACATCCGGCCCAGGTGAGCTGCATGCATTGCATCCACACTTCACCCTCAGCTCCAATCCGCCCCCCCCTGAAGACTCGAGCCCTGAATCATCATCAGCTGTAAATGACTGTGACAGTCTGTGAGGGTCCAGATGCTGTAAACATGAATGAAACAGCACTCCATGATACATTGACAGCAATATGTTGTTGACTCTGTCCGGACTGATAATTTACCGTTTATTTTCAACACAATAGTGTGTGAGAGACAGACTCAAAACTTGGATCAGACCTGACCCAATCATCATCAATAATCACAATTAGCAATAAAGAAACATGGGAGCTCTCTCTCTATGTTTGTTTATTTGCCTTTTTTTTTTTGGTCTCACTGGCTCCCTCCTGTATTTGACTTCACAACGCTATGAACTGTGGGTAATTTCCTTACTAAAGTCAGTTTAGGGCATTAAGGGCTCATTCACTGACTCACTGACTTGATGATCTGACGATGGGAACGTGCCTCTAAAAGTCAGTGAGTCTGTGAGGGGTCGGATTGGAATTGGACCGAAGAACCACAGTGTGAATCCTCCTGTCTGTCTTTGTCCCTCCCCATCAGACGACATGGACAGCCTCCAGGTTGAGATGAGCGGCCTGCTGAAGGAGCTGCACTGTCCTTATGAAGAAGTCGTTTCAGGGATTCTCAAGGGCAGCGTGCAGAAAACAAAAGATCATCTCAAGTGTCTCTGTAGGTCATCAGCCCTGTTCCCTTCTCCCATTTGTTTTCTGCTATGGAGTTTCTGTTGTGGTCAGACAATTACTAAACATCATCACTCTGTCTCTTAGTGTTTCTCAGCTCTGAGCTTCAGGCGGCTCAGATTGTGAGGAGCAAGCGAGCCTCTGATAAACAGCAGGCGGAGAAACCAGCGTATCGGGAGCTGCAAGCAATCTGTGAAACACTGAAGTTATCAGAGCCCAGAGGAGCAGACGCAGCAGAAATGTTCTCCCAAATACAATTAAAGGTGGGACAGTGCAAGTGCTGCTTACAACACATTTGTTTCAGCACTATCAGAAATTGATTTAACCTGAACTGTGGCCAGAGAGGATGAACTATGCATCTTTATTGTTTTGCTGTCTGTGTTTATGAGTTACAACCCTCAAGTGTGTTTGTTGTTGAGCTCATGCTGTGCACACACTGATGCACCTCCCTTTAGTTCTATGTTTGGGATCATTACAATAAGCACATTTGACTTGTAATGATACATTGAATTGTACGAAGCACAGTTTTAGGTGAGGCACTTTGATCTATTTTTGTGCAATTAGCCCTGATTTCTCTTCCCTGAGAACGCATATGTTAACATGTCCATAATTCCATGTCCATATTTCCTGTTCTATCCCATTTTATAGTATTAATATATTAATCCATGTTATTTATAGGTTGATAAAGTGCTTAAAGATTTTCCAGAGGGCTCTGTTGGAAGCCCAGTGCTGAAGAATGATCTCACCAGTGAACAGTGGGTAAGTGTAACGGAGGTCCGCGGGTGTGCCACAGTCACGAGGGACCAGTAAGGTGAAGTGACGGGTTTGATAAAGTAAACTCACTCACCCATAAAAGATTAACCAACCTGCCAAGTGGTTGTCAACCTCTTGGAAGCCCAGTGCTGAAGGGTTCGATCCTCACTCAGGGCAAGTCCGAACCAAACAACATCGGTCACATAAGTACATCAGTAACTGAATTAAACCATGTCACCTGTTAATCGTTATACATGTCTATCAGTGGCTAGTTGTGGTTTGTGTTGTGCAATAGTTTGAATTTAATCCAGACCGCCTCCTTTGTCTCTGCAGGAGAAGCTACACGACATCAACTCAGTCCTGTCCTCGGAGTATGAATGTCGGCGCAGGATGCTGATCAAGCGGCTGGACGTGACCGTGCAGTCGTTCGGGTGGTCAGATCGAGCAAAGGTACGCTCACATGACAATCATCCTTTCACGGTGGCGATCTCTCACTATACTGAGGGGCATGACTTTAGGTTTACATCAGGGAGGAAGGTACTGTGTGGGACATACTTCAACACAAATTGACCTACGTTTAGTGCTTTAAAAGTAGTAGAGACAAATGTACACAAAGCCTACGCTGAGGCCCTCGCTGCTGCCTCATTCAGTTCTTGCTTGTTATTGTCCTGCTGAATGATGATGTTAGCCAATGAGATTTGATGTATCTCTTGACAGAAACACAATTCTCCTGGGGTCGCTGTCGTTTAGAAAAGTCTTTTTTTTTCACGATGATCCACAGGACACTTCATTTTAATAAACCAACTGCTGCTTGTGTGCTCATGTCTTTGTTCCTTAGTCTAAATACCAGCTGTCCGTCAGTGCTGGGCCATGTACTCAAAGTTCAAACTGAATGTGTTGGTTGTATACTTACGGCCTGGACTGTATTATGTGTGTGTTTTGTCAGGTAAAGGTGGACAGCATGGCCAGTGCCTACCAGCCCAGGAGACACTCTCTGAGGCCACAGTCCACAGTGGACATGGCCAGGCTGCTGGCTGCCAGAGAAGACATCTGCAACGTGGTGAAGACCAGCAGCGGCTCCAGCAGAGAGAACACAACCTGTGCTGTCAACAAGGTGAACAGCGGCTCTTCCTCTTAGCCCGTAAAATTGCCCCCCAACCACCCAATGCTTTCCTCTCACACAAGCATTTTCTCCTCACTCTCATCCACAGATCCGGATGGGGAGAGTCCCAGACCGAGGAGGACGTCCCTCAGAGATACAAGCTCCGCCTCCTGAGATGCCACCCTGGCAGAAAAGACAAGACGGCGGAGGTGGCTGGGGAGGCCGCGGTGGAAGAGGAGGAGGAGGAAGCTGGGGACATGGAGGAGGAGGAGGAGGAGGAGGAGGTGGAGGTAGTTGGAGAGGAGGTGGTTGGAACCAAGGCGGACATGGAGGTCATGGTGGATATGGAGGGAAGAGAGGACGGTACCAGTATTAATTCCTACTGAATTTTTCGCGTTGTGATGCATTGTTTTCTATGGAAGAATGGAAGAATCTTTTTTCTAAAATGATGACAGACTTGGCAACATTCAGTGACAACATCAAAATCTGAAGGCATCTGTTTATAGTGTTTCATAGAGTTTTTTTTAGTACATTCTCATCAGTGTTTTTTTTTGTAGTGAAAACACCAGCCATAGTGATCATGATCTCATCTTGACTACATGAACATTTTGCTCATGAAGCTTTTGCAATTTAAGGTGGATATGGAGACATAATAAAGGATGGTGAAATAAGAGTCTAAAAGTCTGCAAAACTTAAAGGCAAATGTTTCTCCAGCCACAGAGAGGATGATGTAAGAAGACTGAACGATGGAGGCTCAGCTTCTGACACCTACTGTAGTTCCAATGTGAACCTCAAATGTGTCGCGAGTGTGTCCTGTCACTTTTAGCACAGTATTTTACCTTACAGTTCAGACTGTAACATATCAGATTCCAGCTGATTCCCTCGGACTGATCCTTTTTAACCACTGAATTTATTTAATAAAGACCAATTGAACAAACTCCCTCTCGTGATGGTTTTAATCAGCTGCAGAAATAATGCTGGCTATTTCACGCCACAAGGTGGCATCATGGACTGATGTATACTGAGAAAGGCAGGAGGTCATAGTTATTTCCAAATATTTATTCTTGGCTGAAAAGATTTTCTACACTTGTGTATTTTTCCAATGGCATACCTTCTTTCTTTTTTTTTCAATAGATACAGTTTATACATAGTTTGTACAATAACCAGCAGAATTTTACAGTGTGTACATTATGAACAAATACCTGTACATGGACAAAAAAAAGAGAGTTACAACTTGGCATCATAAATCACTTTCAGTCGCCAAACTAAGACTCAACCAGTAATTTAAAACCAAAAACAAAATCTCAAATAAAAAAATGTGGGGTGTTAAAAAAAAAAAAAAAAAGTCCAGTTAAGATTTCTCAATAATGGTTCAGATGTATTTTTCTCCAGTTATGTGAGATCACTGCTTATGCGTCTTTGACACCAAAAACTTGTCAACAAAAAAAAGGAAAAATTAGGGACAATCTCTTCACTTTGGCCACATTATAAATTAAGTTGGCAATATGAATTGCAAATCTGCAGATTAAATCATATTCAAACAGTAAAAAAAAAAAAACCCAACACATTTCACTTCATGTAAACTCTGCAGGGCTTGTAAGCATTGTTTCTGTACAGATTCACATTGCTCTGCTCTCTAAACTCTACTTATAGCTGCAGCAGGAAAGTCGAGGCTCCAGTCGAGTGTTCGTTAATAGTCTGGAGGGCGAGGGGAGATTTCTCACCGGAGTGAAAACAAGTGTGGCAGCCAGAATACTGAAACTGGAGCTGGTCTGTCCCTCAGACTGTGTCGTACACTAATACTGAGCGTCACTGCCAGTGGGTGTGACGTCAAAGCCATCACTGAGTCTGTAACTGTTACTTAGCCTCCCTGTTCTCCTGTCTCTGCTTTGTGCCTTTACATTAAAATGAAGACTTAACTGTCTGTTGTTATTTAAGGGATCCAAGCTATTGCTGTTTGCAATTCTTGTGGGGTTTTTTTGCAGGGGTGTTTCTCAAATGTATCAAATGGAATTACAAACACATATTACGGGAACACATGACACTAAATGAGAAATTTCCTTCATATTATGTAAAAACATCAACTCATTGCTGCTACTTAAACACTCTCAAAAATCGACTAGTACATTGCTTAAATACAGCACTCCAGTTGAAATTTTAAACAGTTCTCATGATAAAAAAAAGTAATGAAAAATAATGAGTATAAAATAAATATTCCAGTTTTATCCCCCCCCACCCCCCGCCAAAAAAACCCTTGTCCTCATTTGTTAACAGATTTTTCAAACCCGTGCAATTCATTTCCACTTCCCATAAAACCAGTGTTTTACAAAGACCAGTCCGTCCGTCCACCTTTTGTGGGCTGTAAGGATTTTTTTTTTTTTCAGAAAGACAGGAAGCACACACTCATGACTATTTTATGAATTGAACTGCATCCTTCAACTCTTGGTTCCATAATCAAACCTTCATATGAAACTATCTCTGAGCTTTTTGTTCATTTCATCACTATAGAAAAGTCCTTTGATATCAGAACCAACAGCAATTCAAAACATACGCATTTGAAAAGTCCTTCGTCAAATGAAAAATAAATCAATACACATCTATAATAAAGATTATTTTTTTAAATGCAGCTTAACATTGGTTCAATATGTACAGCAAAGTACTGTCAAAGTGCTGGGCTTTATTAAGCAATAATGTTTGTAAAAAAAATTATATAATACTATATCGAGGCAGGTTTTTAAGTCTTTATGCTCCTTCATGTGATATTGCGTGTTTTTTTGGATGTCCACACATCTTTCCTTCGGCCTTGCCTGATTTAATACTTGCCCAAAATGGAGTCCACCACATTCCTATGCTACATTTAAAACAGATTTATGCAGCTACATCATCACAGTGCAGTTCGGCATAAACCTGGAGCAAATTTCCACCCCTGAAATCATCTGTGATGACAGTGTACGTCGACTGGCTGGAGAGACGCCTGTTCTCAGATCAGCCTGGAGTTGCGGAGGTACTCGATGAGGACCTTGTAGATGAAGTTGTACTGGGACAAAGTCTGAACCATCATCATCCTCTGTGTACGCAGCCTCCTCAGGATATCTGGGACATCCAGTGGCTGAAACGAAGACACCCACAGTGAGACAGACTGCAGTGTTTCATTTAAAAAAACAGATGTGGTCATAAAATCTGTACAATACACATGTTTCCCTTTTCAAATTCAGTTACCTCATTGTGCTCTAGACAGGCTATCATGATCTCAGATAGGATGACCACTCCGGTCCTTCCCACGCCAGCGCTACAGTGGACCAGTACAGGTAAGTTGGTGTTCTTTGGGTCACTGATGCTGTTTGTGTGTCTCCTCACAGACTGGATCTCCTCTAGGTAAGCTGGGAAAAGAAAAAATATTCACTTGAGACCTTATTATGGACGGAAACTTAAGAAAACAAAATCTTCTTAATGCTCTAGTATTGAATAATAAGCCAGCCCATCTTCACTGCCTCTTTCCATAGCACATGTGAAATCGATGTTGCCATGAATTCAAATGTAACACAGCCGTACAAAGCTGATACTAATCCCACTCACTGAGGAAGCCTTTGAAGTCTTCAGGACAGCCGTGATCGGGCCAGTCTGTGTACTGCAGGTGCCAGACCGTCCTCTCTTGGCCTGTCAGGAGGTGTTTGATCTTGAGCCCTGTGGTGGCGTAGCAGCCTGACTCGGTGCGGAAGCGGGTGGTTATTTTGAAGCGGCCGTACGTCACGGTGTTGTGTCGTGAGCCGAGTCGTGGCCAGTATCGGAAGCTCTTTTCTCTGCCGCTCTCCTGGAGGAAGAGAGGACAGGAGGTCAACACAGGCAGGGATGAGAGGGGCGGAAAAAAAAAAAAATCGACATAAAAAGCATGACATTTTAGGCACCTCTTCAGCAGTAACCATGGCGATGATGGCGACACCCTGCTCCCACACCATCTGCCAGAAGTCCTGACATGTGTTTGACATGGGACCCTGTGTTGCAATGTAGCTCCACTCCTGTCCTCCAACTGTTATCTGACGAAACAGGACACAATAACGTCATCCATCGGATCATCTTTACAGGAAAACAGAAGTTATCATCCGCAAAACATGAGTGTTTCTATTTTCACAATGAGAGAGGAGAGTCTGACTAAACTATAGTCACTGCCTTCCCACAAACCAAACGCCCGTCTATATGGGCTGTTACTCATGAACAGCTGTAGTCAGACGTATCCTGCTGTTGCTTCTTTACTGGGATTTATTCACTGTATAAATTATCCAAGCGATTTCCCACAGTTTTACTGAATGCCATTTATTTTGGTCATTCTGAATTAGGCCTCAAGTTCATGAATGCCAGCTGACATTTTGTGATCGTAGTAACTCCTCATGAGGTAATAAAGGTCTACAGGGGAAGTCCACCATTCAGAGTTTACTCATCATGAGTACTACTACACAGCTGGT
This sequence comes from Decapterus maruadsi, assembly GCA_030347415.2. NCBI lineage: Eukaryota > Metazoa > Chordata > Actinopteri > Carangiformes > Carangidae > Decapterus > Decapterus maruadsi. The sequence goes on along the minus strand of CM064887.1, from coordinate 16,028,198 downwards.
GGGGAGAGTTGTGTTGCATCTTTGTTGTATTTGTGATGCAGACATGGGAAATTTACCAGACAGGGTGACTAATGTTGAACAATATTAAAGGCTAGGTAGGCAGCTTTTTTTTGACAGCATTAGGCAAAAACTTACACACCAACCTTGGGGATAATGTAAATGAAGTGATGTGAAAAAAGATCAGACGTCTGCGTCTCCCCTAGGCTCTGTTTTCAGAATCTACCCGTGACGGTAGATTTTGACCAATCACAGAGCAGCAGCTCTTATTCGTATTATTTGAACGTTTTAAAATGTAGGAAAGTGACGTTATTTCTCTACTCGCTGCTGACTGAGGGGATGAGAACCGTGTGGACTCAACTCGAAGCTTTTTTCTAGGCTTCTGCCTACCTAGCCTTTACGAAGGGAAGACTGTATTTTAGGAACTGTATTTCACACTAATAGATGTATACTATGGCTGCTTTATTGTGTTGTTCATAAGGTCACCAGCTAATTTACTCTACAGCCCCTTTAAATGTATTTTAATTTAGTCGCCTGTTTTTGAAATCTCAGATATGATAGTTCAGAAATATTTAGATTAAATAAGGCAGTCACGAAGCAGCTAGATGTGAACTGCTTCCAAATGAAACTAGGGCTGAAAACCCTGTTCAGGAAAAAAAAGGGAAAATATTTACTTGAAACACTGAAAAGCAGTTCAGTCTCAAAGTCTTTCTATCAACTGATAAAAAAAAAATCCAATGGAGTTCAAAGGTCAGAGACCCTTCGATGGGAAAGCGGTCTCAGACTTTTGTGCATGTCAAACATAACTGTATTGAGAACAACAGACAGTGTGTAGATGTCCATACACAATAGGATTTACACTTGTATGTTCAGGAGACTAACACATGAATGATTAAATATGAGAAACAAAAAATGGGATCTGAACATAAAATTACGTAGATCAAGTAGAGATTGGCACCATGATACATCTCAGCACAACTTACTCGAACATGTGATGCATTGATGTATCCTGTGTTGTTCTCTTTAGTGGGAACCAGCTCCACTCTGTTGCTGTCGTAAGGCAGGACGTCTTGGAAGCGGTTTTTATCCGCGCTCTCTGGCAGCTGGGCGATGGTGTACTCGCCTCCCGGACGCTTTGGGATTTTCTCATACTCTTTCAGCAGCTCGCCCCTGTCCATGTGCTGCTCCAGCAGTTTACACTGATGTACACCAAAATGGAAAAGGTGAATTCATCATGCCCATACACAACACCGTATCTATTTCACCTCATGTTGACTTCCTTATGCAAAACACTTTCAATTTAGAAATTCATGAATAATGTGCCAAGATGTCCGGCAACATTCACTCCTCGTCAATCAGCACCGACACAGAATTATATAATAGTCATGAGGAAGTCTGACAGACAATCAGTAGCTCACTGTGTGTAGTTTTACTTTCCACTGCTGCAGTTTTACTTTCTTACAGTGTAAAGGACACAGTGTACTATTAACTATGAAGACCAGTGCTGCAGCAGAATGTAATGAATTCCCAGTTTAAATTGCTCTTAAATTGATCTGTTAAACTGAATGTATTTGACACCACAGTAACATGCATTATTGTTGTACGTTTGAACAGAGTTTGATCTGCAGTAGTGGAATTTTATGTACATGAATCAACAGCTGACATATAACCAATAATAAATAGCTGTTCACCTATTAATAATGTCTTTGACTGACAATCTTTCTACGCATACAACGAGTTCCTTGTTTTGAGATACATTTGAGTTTAATGTCACACCTTCGTTTGCTATATGTGTAATTAGCTTCAAATGTCTGGAATTTTTCTACGCACTGTCAAAGCAAGAACGGCTGATGAGTTCAGTTGTGTGTTTACGGTGGGAACAAGAACCCTGGTTGACTTTCCCTTTTCATGTATTCCTCATAACAAGGTCTCACCTTCCAGACGGTTACTAACAACAAAACAAGCAGCTCCTGGAAATCGAGCATGTCGAGGTTACTGCATAAATCATCTACAATATACAAACAACTTGTAACAAATCTCACCTTCTCTCACAGGTTACCACTACCTGAAGTCAAGGACAAATTCAAAAACGTAACAAATATCTGCCTTACCCTCTCGTCATTAGAGGCTCTTTCGGGCTCATCCTTCACCTCGTCGGGCACCGGCTGCCTGGACACCGACAGGCCGTTGAGCTTGGCCACTTTCAGAGGGCCCATCTTCTTCACGTCTGACCTGGTCCCTTTCTTCATACCCTGGTATGACAACAGAATCCAGACAGAGGAAAAAGTGAGGATGAATGTGTGCGAATCTCACAGAGAGTGAAAAGGTAGATGAGGGGGGAAGATAGAGCCGGTTCGCTGTGTGTTTCAGAAAATGTCACCCATCCGGTTTTCCAAGGTAGCCTGACTACATTCTCAAATGCATGTGTCAAACGTGTCAAAGTAAGTCTTATTTGCGTCAGTCGATGCTGCGCACTGAAACTACCTCAAATGCTTCCTATATGGATACTTGATCTGATTCATAGATAGATACGATGACCTTTTAAAGAAAATAAGTGAGAGCGGTTCATCTTACAGCGCCTTTACAGACCAATATAAAGCTGGAGAGCAACTGAATTAGGTCAATAATGAATTACAGCATTAGTGACCTGACAAGCTGAAACCATCAACTAATGAGCTGCTAAATCTTAGTTTCAGGCACATTGAAAGAGAACATGCCAAGAAATCTTTAGCGAAACTAAAGATAACTATATTACTTTACAACATTGACAATACCATAGTTTGTCAATGAAAATGATCCTGAATAGCAGAACTAGAGTTAAGAGGTTGGCTCTGTCTATTTTTCAATGTCTCAGTTTTGAAACACTAACTCATCATGCTTTGTGACATAAATAACTAGACAAAAACATTAGCTGTTGAATGTTGGTTGACTCATAAATAGTGGAGACTATTAATAACTGGAGAAAGGGAACATGACTCACTGGAGGAGGCAAACCTTCCACTGTTTTCTTCGCAGGTGGCCCATCGGACACAGGCCTCTTCTTGAAGTCTGTTTTAGTCTTCTGCTTGGCCTGGCCGCTCAGGTCCCCCTCCGACACCGAGGGCATGATCCTGGGCTGCCGTAAATCTGGCAGCATGTACAGTGGCTCGCCCTCCTGGATCAGGGGGTGAACCTTGAACGCCATGGAGCCGGTTATCGAGGGGTCGAGGGAGGACCCTATAGGATACGCAGGAGGAGGCTCTATGGGAGTCTGCTGCTGAGGCGGCAGAGAAGAGAGAGATGTCAGGCTGTGATGCGGCTGGGGTCCCTGCTCGGGAACGATGGCTGCCATCGCGTCCTGAGAAAGCGGAGTGTGACGTTCGCCGTCGTCCTCGAACTCCTCCTCCTCGCCACTGCTGTGAACCAGCATGGTGGCGTCTGAAAGGGACTTTTTGTGTCCGTACTGCACGTCCTTAATTTCATCCCTTTCCTCCGTCTTTGTACGTTCCAAGAACACGTTGAGCTGTGAGCCCTGAGAGCGGCCGCCGCGCAAAACCGGAGGGGGCGTGGCGATTTCGACCGCTGAAGAAGACACAGTCCGCTCTTTCACCCTCATCCCCTCAAAACTATGAGTCAATCCGGCAATCTCGATGGAGTTGCGCTTCTGAGCGTGGTATGGGTGTCTGTGTGGGGGTCCGCTGAAAAGAGGCTCGGACACCTCCTGTAACGAGTGGGCAACGGGCAGACTGTCCTCCTGGAACGTCTGGACAGAGTGGTGCACGCGCCTGGTGATGATCAGGTCTGGATTGCTGCTGCTGACGTACAAGTGACGAGACAGGTCGGGCGTGCTGTTTGCAGGCCGGGGATGGGCGTACGGGTAGGGGGGAGGAGGTCGGTACACTTGTGTTCTCATGATGTTGGGGGCTGGATACTCCTGAGCTTGTTGTAACTGGACATTAGTGAGCTCAGGGACACTGACCGCCCCCACTACAGGCCTCCTCTCCGTGGGGTAGGGGTATGGAGAGGGGCTGTGGAAGCTGGAGCCCAGATGGAAAGGATAGTGATGGTGTTGGGCTGCTCCCCCATGTTCCCCCCTGATCTCCGGCTGGCTGTAAACCAGAGGGTCCGGCCTGCTGTATGCGTACGAGTTTCCAATGTTTAGATTCCTCATCGAGTGGCTCTGCCGGTGCTCTTGAGACAAAACCATCCCTCCGCCCGTTCCCCGGGTTTTCTGGCGCATCACTGTCTCATAATCAGGGGTGGCGCGGTAGGAGGGCGGGATGAGAGCGCTGTGGCGGTGCGAGGGGACGTAGTCTGGCCTGGTGATGTCACTGGTGATGGAGGGGTTGGAGGACATGGGAGAGGGCTGAAGGTAGTGTTGAGGGTTGGTTAAAGAGCTGGTGCTGTGGGCGCTGTAGACGCTGCCATTGCGTAAACGCCCACCACTGCCGTATTCCAGTGGAGAGCAGTCTAGGCTGGTCTGAGAGTGGTAGTAATAACCGTTCTGACTGTTCATGTAGAGGTTGTCTGTGAGAGTGAGGACATGAAAATGGATAAGAGATTTTATACAACAACTATATTTGCAGTTAGTTCAACAGAGAGCAGGCACCACAGTAGAAAAAAAAAGAAAAGCAACTTGTAATGACTTTGAAGTTTCTTTCTACACAGTAGTTACCCTGTGATGATGTGTAAGGCTCTGTGAAATGGCCATTGTAGTGCATTTGTGGAGGGGGCATCATGTAGGCCTGAGGCTTTGGCTGTAAAACAACAAGAGAGGAATTCATAAACCAAATACTCATCCAAAATTAAACTATATCTATTTTCTTAACATATACCATGTGCTACGATGTAAAGCCATAAATATACTTCAGAATACAACCAGTTTGAACATGCATAAACATTACCAAAGATATTCTAGTTGAGGATCTCCGTCTGACTGGATTTACAACGGTGGGTTGTGCTTGACTTCTGGGGAAAAGAATGTAGGTCAAAAAAGGTCAAGTAACAATCATACCAATAACACTTTTATTTTGAGGAGTGTTGATTTCTAATAAGAAATGCCAGGTAACCTCAAGGGCACATCCAGATCCATTAAATTTAAAACTCAGTGCACAACTCTTCTCTAGTGCAACATGTACCACAAAGATTTAAGTGAGTACTTTAAATTTTGATTGATTTGCATGTACCAAAAGATAAAAAATCTTAAATTTTCTCCAGGCTGAGTATTATCTTGACACATGATAACTCCACTCCACACTTTCACACATATTTCAGTGACATCTGAACAAATAATGAGGTTTAATAACCTGACCTAATAAAGGTAGATACTCAATGAATAACAAAGCTTTAAAAACGATTTCACAAAGCTTTAAATAAATTATTTTTTACTTAGTTAAATAAAAAATGACTACATGCTTCAAAGCCCAAGGCTCATTTTAGATACAGAGAGCCCCTTTGCTGTTCGCTTGGGCAATGACAAAAGGGACGGCTGTTGGCATGTGATTGATCGGCATACAGTAGGTGGTGGCTGACTGTGTTGCTCACCCCTTGTTAGAAGGCAGAGAGGGACGAGAGAGCATTGGAAAGCGAGGAAAGGATAAAGTGAGAAGGGACTTCTGGGAGCCTTCAGAAGGCAGGGGGTCACACTCCTCTCTGAAGAGAGAGGAGGAGAGGAGGATAGAAATAAGGCGACGCCAGAGAGGAGACACATGCATGAGACAACAAGGAACAAAGAGACAGGAACTGGGCTAGACGTGTTAAAAAAAAAACTAGAAAAGAGGAAAAACACTTACAGGCTACTCTTGTTAATCTTATAAAACTTGAGTCTGGCCAGACACATCCGGCACACATATTTGGAGGTTTCCATGTCTTCCTAAAAAAACACAAAATTGGATGGTGAGCAAATTGGTACAGAAGTGGTTTTTCCCAAGTTACCTACACATAAAAACATTCCTGTGTATGCCCTCAAATACTTCTGCAGTGAGTTTCAGCTAATGGTATGTGATTTTATGACCCACTTGTACCCAAACAACCCAAATTACAGCCACCCACATACACACACACACACACAAACACACAGGTGCATTGTTAAGACAAGCTGATGGTAAGCTCCACCACATGGGCCATTTCCAATTTGCTAAATCCTCTAAGACATTACAATGTCCCTGAAAATGTGGGGAGAAGAGAAGGTGTAATGGCAGCGGAGACTTACGGTCTGGAACTGAACACTCTCCTCTCTGTTGGCCAGCTCCAGGGCAAAGAAGGACCTGTTGTGACTCATGTTGTTAATTTCATCCCACCTACACAGCCAATTAAAGCACAGTGGCGAAGAGAAAGAGAGAGAAAAAAAGAGACACGTTATGTCATGGTGGTGGCAAAAACCTCATGGCAATTTTAAAGAGCGGTGCAAACAAAATGTTTAAAACCCATACACATGAGGAAGTGGAGCAAAAGGTATGTAGTACTCGTAATGGTATGTAGTCAAGAAAGGTCAAAAATATTCACTTACTCACTGCACTGACAAATAATGTCCCCACAACCCTTATCAGCTATTACAATCTACCCGACTCATTTCCTCTTGAGCCACATTCAGGTCTTGAGAGCATTAAGAGACATTACAGGAGACGACCTCACCCAAGAATAGCCATGAGCTGTACCACAAACCCCAATCTATACCGGCCCTCTGGTTCAATGTAATTACTGCTCAGACTCACAGGCTGGCCGACAAAGCTCAGTCAAACGTGTTTACCTAAATAAAATATGGGGCCTTCCGTTTTTGTGCTTGACGAAGATGCCGTCAAGGCAGGATCCAAGGGTAACATCTGTTCCTGTGCTGTCCTGTTTGGGTAATGGGAAAGAAACAAAGACATTCAGAACAGTCTTGAGTCTTTGATGAGGCTGTGCAGTAGTAGCAAGAGTTTGTAGCTTCACCCTTCTTTGACGTGTAGGGCTGTGCCCACTGCAAGATGAATCATGTAGACTTTACCTTGGCCTGATAGCTTTCCTGGCCATAGCCCTCCATTTTCTCCACCTCCTGCATGTACAACATCTCAGCCTCTGGTGCTGACAAACCCCTGAAAAGAACAAAAATGCCATGGTACTTGGATTAAATATAAAGTCAATAGCACAAACAAGCAAAAATAATACAAAACAGACATCCTGTCCATATATACTTATATTATATATTTTTAATTAAAAACATATCACTGTTATGTAAGCTGCTGGACAATCTGAATTCCCCTCCTAGGGACAAAAACATTTTCTATTCAGTATTGTGCAAATGTTTTAGGCAGTTGTGGGAAAAATGCTGTGAAGTAAGAATGCTTGTACATAAATCACACTTTACTCTATAGCCAGAGTGAGACAAAATGAATCCAGATGACAAAAGATAATCTGCTTAGAGTGATTTTCCCCTGTCTGGGCAGAACGCCTAGTAAGATGCAAAACTATGTTTGCCTGTGCTACATGTGAAACTATTTGTATCTTAACCCAGATAGAGAGAAGCTGGATGCTTTGAAAACTTGCTCACCTGAAGGACTGATAAAGCAGAGCCACTTTCTGTGTGGCCTCCTCCAGCACTCGCTCATCCTGAATCCAGTCCTGCAGAGATTGAATTCAGATTGATGCAATGTTAGGATGATGCGCAGATGAACACAGGAATATGTCTGAAATGTTGTGAAATATTTCATTTCACATGGTGGGTTTGCAAAATGACAATGCTTACAATAGGGAACAGCACAAACTTCTGCAGGAACTCTTGGGAATCATATCGATTGAAGTCTCCAAAGTCAGCTGTGAGTATACAGATACAGATACACTAGATCAGTAATACAGCAAGGCATACCTCACATGACACTGCCCTTGGAATAAATCCTATTACATGTCCTTTTCTGCATTTAGTACAGGGCAAAATAGACTCTCAAGAATTGCAGAATGGTGTAATTCCTTTTGGAAAGCAGGAGTCTATGATGACTAGTTGGACTAATTTTAGGAGGGGAGGGGCCCGTTTGTTATGGAAGGGAATTGCTTCAGTGTCTGACAACGCAGAGGTCCAAAACTGTTACAGCTTCAGGCCGCCTGCTGGCAACATTCACAACTATCTTGAGTATCCCAGGCATCAGCAATGGTCAAAAGCTACTCAAGCAATGCTGAAAAGCAGCCCTTCATTCAAAAATATCCCAGTTACAGACACAAAATAGGAGCTGCACGACTTTATTTAAAGCACAAATTCCAAGTTTGCAAGACAGCTTACGGGTACTTGCAAGGAGTTTCATGTGGTGCATATTGCAGGCTGACCGGTCTTCTGAACATGGCTGCAACAGTAAGTGATCTCAGCTGCTCTGCTATGCTAACACCCAGGCCAGTAAGTTGCAGTGCCTGATATAACTTTGCCAGCAGTGTTTGAGATTCTTCTGGCTGGGCAAAAGTGGTAGGCTGTGTCGGGCCTGAAGCTCATGCAAGGAAGTGGAACGTATACACACACACACAAACACACACACACGACTAATCTAATAAGCTTATTTAGGTTTGATACTGCTTGTTCAAACAAGACACTGGGTGTAACAAAAAAATATGATTCAATGTTTCATAAAAATTTCAACCTACAGTCATTTCTCCTTGGGTTTGAAAAGAAATTTTTTTCTCTTGCTCTGATAAAAAAACAACTGTTTTAGCTATCTACGGTTTATCAGCAGTTTTCTGTAACAAACTTGCAGAGTTTGGACAATCTTAATGAACTGGTGCAAAATCCTCCTCCCCCTGAAATTACTGAAATAACTCTGGTGTAATTTGGCAATTTTTGTAGCTGGTGTTGCCTTAAATCATTATTTATGGACAATTGCTTAGTAATTGCATCAGTAATTGCTTTGCTGGGGACTTACAGCTGCTTGTAGACTTTGCACAACAATTTAGGCCAAGAAACACTTCTCTTGTCCAAGTTTCGCTTGTATCCTGAGGTTACTATTTCTAATTCATATTTACCTTGCACTGCGAGGCTCGCTAAACGTATAACTTGGTCTAGCGAGCATGAGATCCTCCCCTCCAGAACATCCTTCTTCAGCTGGAGGTAATACTGATATCTGTGGAGAAAGGAAGCATCACTTATGGTAAGGAAGAGGCAGCCAACAACCAAATATGTCAATCTAATTCCAGTATTCAGATACAGACATAACAAAGCAAAGGCGTACAGCAATAACAAAATACCTTGTGGTATATTTTTTGACTTTCCGCTTGACATTAGAGATGGATGCGTTAGAAACTATGGTATCTGGTTCTTTGGGTACAACTGGGCATCTGAGTTGCTTCATCAACTTCTTGTCTTTAAGGCCACCAGAGTTTATTATAGAGGAAAAAAAAGTCTGGTGTGGTTGCACTAAAACTTGTCTTGCCATTCGGTTCACACTTAAAAACTTTTGGACTGCTAATCTACTAATATATTGAATGTCTAAAAGAGGACATCTTGTGTCACTAATAGAACATTACCTTGTGATCTCCTGTTGCAGTTGGGTGACACTGGGTATGTAAAACACGACTCCAAAGTAAACGGTGGGCTCCAACCCATACTTGTCCAGCTGCTTTTTCAGCGGCTTCTCCAAATCGATCCATCTCTGCTGGTTCTGCTTGTTGAAGTACCACAGACTGAAGTACGTTATCTAACAAGCAGGGAAAGTAAGCAAGACACATTACACTTTACTACATTTTGATCAAAGACATCCTAGGGCAACTTGTAAATCTAGCAAACTAATTTAGCTTAGATGAAATGCATAACCAAATGTGTATTACATACAATACACTGTGACTGTTTTAGATCAATGGAACGCATGTGTCCTATTTATTCACCTACTTGCGGAGCATTAATGGTCACCCATGATATTCAAGCATATGCAGACCTGAAAATTCAACCACTGGAAACTTCTCTTGATTAACTGGTTGTTGGCACTAATTGCTCAGTCTTGTGACTCTCTGAACATCTCAAAATGAACACTGGTGTGATAAGAAACCCCTGGGCTTGCTGTTCATGAAAATCAATGAAGCTGAAAGAGATGTATTGTAATTTGTAACCACTCTCAAACCAAAACTAGAAAATAACTTACACCGGATAACATCAGTTGACAATTATCAGTAAACATTGTGTAAAAATAAATCAAATGTGTTTACATAATAATGCACACCATTAATGAATCAAGGCAGAGAAAATAACACCAGAAATATTACGGTTTATAGCAATCTGATTTCTTTGAATTAAAAGAAGAAAGAAAATTATGGTCCTAATTCTGGTCTAAATTTTCGTATCACTTGGACTAACATCCAAGAAAACCAAGACTGCACAAGTGGGGGTGGTGTCAAATATAGTGCCCAGATCCAAACATACTGAACATCATATATCCACGCTGTCAAAGCCAGCATGTACGTTTAAATGAACATATCAGAAACGTAGGCCTGTATCTGTATTAGGAGTTGGTTTCATACACGTACTTGAATAAAAATGTTAAGTATGTAATTAATACAAGCTTAACAAAGACAAGACCATGAGAGGTAAACAATGACAGACTGGTTATCTGAGTTTCTGTTGTCTTACTCACTAGTTCTTCTGACCTTAACAAAAACACTTTCTTGCTGACATGGCGAGTCCGCAAAAGTCTATAACAGAGAACAATCAGCACTTGTATTTTCGGAAAAGACATACATACCTCTCTTAACTCGAGTCTCTGGGCAACTGCCTCCAAACATTCCTGCCCAGTGCTCTCCACTGAAAGTGTAAACTCAACAAACTCTCCATTGAGCTGCTGAATCCGAGTGACAAGACAGCTCTTGCTTGAAACAGTATATCTCCTAGTCCTTTTGAGTTTTAAGCCAAATGGCAAGGGCATGTTTCACACTTCCTCAGGAGGGAGGTCTTCACTTCAGTCCTGAGAGATTAACCTCCTCGCTGTCCTCTCAAAACCTCTGGGAACCTTACAAGTCATGAGGTTTATTATCAACCGACAGATCTGGAAAAACAAAACAGGAAACGTCTCAAAACAACCTTCAATACAACAGAGACTAGCACAAATTAAAGGGAGGGGATGCAATGCAAAACAGGGTGAATCACAACTTCAGTGGCCATACCCATCACTGACGCATTAAGTAGGGTATAACAAGTAAATATACACACACCTGGGCTGTCCCTGAAATAGATAAACACCAGAAAAAACACCATATCTATGCAAAGTAATCCTCTTAAATGCTCCATTTACTTTTAAGTTGCCCACTTTAGCTATTTTATTTTGCTAGCATAGTGATTTCACGTCAGTTTATTGGGTTAACACAATTTAAAGCTGGTTTATGGACTTTAAGAAACGTCTAACAGCCTGATTGGTCTGAGAAATTAACAAGGGCTATAATGAGGGTTGCTTGCCTTTTTCTTTTTTTCCCTCAAGCTTGTGGTTACATTAATCCCCTTCCAGTGAATAGACAGATCCAAAACACTGTCAAGACCGACTTTATTCAATACGCAGCAAGCAACAAGTAAAATCCCTGCTTCTTTCCACCGCAACCATGCATCCACCACCATATTAGAAATTATGCTAGTTAGACACAACCTTCATAGAAGTTTGTGACAAACGTGTGACACTTAAATGACTAACTCTATACTTTTCATTATGAGTTTTGACAACTTTGTAACACAAACCCTAACATGACAACAACTTAATTTAGCTTTAACGCTAGCGTGCTAACATGTTCCAGCAAATAGACGACACCCTTGGGAAGCTGACGTCGCCGGTAAATATTTTGGCCAAAATCGTAACGTTACCGTTAGCCAGTCAGTTGCAATTTTTTGTACTCCAGATAGGATTCAGTCTTTGGGGGAGTCCGCCATCAGGTTGCTACCTCTGAGATTTGTATCGCACTTACAGACAGTTAATTTTGTCTGCAGTTAGTTTCTGGATCAAGACTAACGTTGCACCCCATGCCTCTTGGTCCGATAGTTCACTCAAGTTCCAAGCGTGTTTCGCTTCCTGGGATTGGAAGAGCAACAAGTGTATTCCGTCTACATCCGCGGGCTCTATGCCTTCAACATTAGCGTTTCCGCAGTTAATTAATCCCACAAATACGACAGAATGCATTTCAACTCAACATATTTTCACACATACTATGAAGTTACCGGTAATTTTAAGGAACACACGCTTAAAAAGACATTATAGGTCCTGCATGGCGGAGGAATACATGGAGGTTTTCTGAGCTATGACATCAGACGGCTGGAATGCCGAGCGGTGAAAATGCCAGAAATGGGACAGCTGCCTGGAGCTGCTGGCCGCTGACCTGTCTATTTACCTTTTACATCGTCTGACAGCTGTAATCGCAAACACTGACTATTGTAATTGAAGACTTTCCCTTGTCTAACTGCTCGCAAAATGGCCCAAGGTGTGGTAATAATGGCCACGTATAAAGTACTGTACTAGCTGCTGGCTGCAAGTGGCTGTAATTGGGAGTTTCTGATATTTTATTCACAGATACAAAGCACACAAGAATCGGAAGAGTAGAAAATTTATTGCAATGTGTAAAGACACTTTCTGGTGGCAGTCAGCTCCTAATGGCTACAAGTCAGAGGCATATGTTATGTCAAACACAAAAATGATAAGTTTACTAACAGTAACAGTGTTATTATAGGCTACTAAAAAAAATATGAAAATGTAAACTGCAGCTAGGTAACACCAAGACTGACTGGGCACACTGCAATGAATCCACTCAAACTAAAGGAAAAGCACTAATTCCACACATCTGACATCAGTGCAGTACTATGGATAATCTGAATTTGCAAGTCACACTAGTTACAATGGGGCATTAATTGTGATAATGTTTTGAGCATTAATTTGGATATCTATTGCAACTTAACAGCAATAATTCAAGTGTGTGTACATTTTACACTCTCTCAAATCAGGGATTTATGCCCCTGATTTAACCTGTAGAGCTTTATTTACCTATGGGACATTTTTATTGTCTCACCTCACCTCATTAGTGAGGGCTGTAAGAATATGGAAACACAACCAGTGTTGACTTAATTTACAAAATTAATACTTTCAACAATAACAACAAAAAATCAAATATGTTTCTCTCTGGGACAACACTTGCCTGGTAGCAAAAATATTAAAAGATTTTTTTTTACAACAACAACAACAAATCTCAGAAAAACTCATCATCACTGACAGAAGCGGCTGCATCTGCATGTTGCTCATTAGCAGTGTCCACATTGTCACAGTGTGCACTGCTGGATACATGGAGTGACTCAGACAAACTTCTTCCCAAATCCTCGAGCTCTTTGGATTGCCCATTATAATTGACCTCAGCTTGGTCTTGATGAAATCCTTCATCACTGGTTACAGTAGTGTATTCATGGTTTTCATTGCCGACTTCATTGCCGTTTGTTGCGGTTGTGTCTATGTGACTGGGCTGAAAGTCATCTTCCCTGATTCCTGTGTAATTGATAACATGCTCACTGAGCCAAGGAGAGCCGATGTGCTTTTCCTGATCATCAACCTCCTCATCCTTCTCATTTGTTTTTGTGGGTGAGGCAGTCCTATCGGGAGAATATACGGATGTACGCGCTGAGAAAGCACCAGTGTAATCTGGTGTATCGCAGAATTTAATCAGTGAGGCGTAGGAGATAAGATCACTGTCTTCTTTGGTCTTCACTTGTGACCTCCCTGATTTCAGATGAGGTAGGAGTGAGTCAAACAGATCATACTCCCTTTTTTCAAGCTCTGCACCGGAGGTGGATGTGTCGGTTGGCTCTTCAAGTTCTTTGCGCAGCACATCCAGAAGGTGGCGCATTTTACCCTAAAACAAGCAATGTGATCAGATGAAGCAGTCTCAATTATTTATTCTTTTTTTTTTATTTAAATAAAAATTTAAATGTTTACCTATCACTTTAAGAAGACATGGCAATACATACATAAAACATACAGATAAATGCTCACCTCGTCAAGATGATGCCGATTCACTTCAATATGACGCTTTATCACACGGTCTAGGATCCTTGCAGAGGACATAGATACTTAACTCAAGTAATGATTCATGAGGCTGCAACAGGCATCAGCCACAGTTTAACCTACCAAATTATATGTATACATGTCTTCACATAAGGTACAGGAATGTCAACAAACCTGCCAGAGATGTGCCCCCTGGACAAAATATCTTCCGTTACAGCAGAAATAAATTCGAGGTATTTTAATTCTTCTTCCCTGTTTAGTAACAGATGAGAATAATTAATTTCATAGAGAATATGCCATTTTAGATATTCACTGAATTATTTATTTTGTCAAATTATTATACGTAAAGAAATATTTTCTACTGTCTGACTTGACTTACTCTGCAGATACTTTCATCATGGTAGGAGATTTCCCGCATTCTGGTGAGACCCTACAAGAGGAGACTTGTTGTTCATTCTTTTAGAGCTTTACACGGAAACACACACAGCACGACATTACCAACACAAACACACTATACTATTTCTACTTAACAATTTTACCTGGATGGGGAGTCAAAGAGATAATGGTCTCTGCTCTTGTCTACTTGACTCCGTTGTCTAGATGTTGAAAAACTGGTGCCATTGAACTCATCCTCAGACCACTCATGCTCTGTAATAAATCCCTGGAAAAAAGAGGAGATATTCAATACTGTCACAGCTTTCTCATGATCAAATTCATATTTCCCTACTTTGACTTTCTTATTTATGTTTTTTTTTAATTACCTGAGATGGTTCATCAAACTCCCGTGTGTATTCCTTGGTTTTTGTGCTGCAGAAGAGAGAGAAGAAAATAAAGATATTGTAAGATCCCTGGTGAAGTAATTGTTTGCTATACTGTGAGACTCACTGGGGATATTTGTTAATACCTTTTATCATATGTTTCCTTTTGTGTTAATTGCGTGTTGGTGCAGTCCTGAGTAGGTTTCCTTCGTGGTGCTCTGTAGTAGCGATATTTTTCCAGGTATGAACTCTTTTCTGATTTCAAAGTCTTAGGGGTGAAAGGTTTGTCTCGGGTAAAGTGCTGTGAGTGTTTCTGGAGCAAGTCTCCACTGTATGTCTTCTGGACAGGGTCTTGGAAAGACTTGTAGCAACTCTGATCTCCAAAAGCTCCAAGGGAATATGCTGACTGCTTTCTGCGCAAAGCTGCCTCTGGACTTCGGTACTTTATCTCTGATGCTGGGCGGCTGTGATGAGAATGGTCTGGTCTACATGACTGATAGACTGTCTCCTTAGCATGAAAGGAGGTGCTGAACCTTGGGCTGGACACCATGGAACTCCTCGAGCAGAGGTACGGGCTGTCGTCATACTGGACAGATGATCTACTCTAAAAGAGCAAACATTGTATTAAATTAGATATGTGAAAAGAACTTTTGCATGACAAATGATGTGGAATTTACATCTAAAGCCTTTTCTGATAAACACATCAATATTACATGAAGCAGTGAGAAAACACTTAAGTGACTGCATTAGGCTAGCGTCTCACCTCGGAAGAGGAGCAGGAGGCTCTGCTGTTCCTCTGCGAATGGGCCGACTGAGGACGACCCCCTTTCCTCAAGCGATCCTTCCTCATCTGGTCATTGTCTGTAAGCAGGTATTAAATACTAAATAAGTGGAATTCTCACTAATTTCCCTGTAAAAATACTGTAATTGATGTATTTCCTTCATTCTTTTACCCAAATTTGTGATTTAGGCTACATCATTTCCTGGAATGACTTTGTGTAGCACCCAAGAGACTGGGCAAGGACTCACTGCACTTAACTCAGTGTAGGAGGGTCAGTGTAGTGTAATGATAAGATGAAAGCATGATTGTAACCATTAGAGTTGAGGATGAGTTGCATCCTGTTCTCGAATGTGATGACTGGCTGCACTGCATTATTTCTTATTGAGGCTAGCTACGGTCAATGCAGCCATTTGTCTTTCCCTGTGCAATGATGCACTGCATGTCTTCCTGAAAGAGCATTGGTGAAGCAAGGTTTAAACTAAATCAAACCCCACTGTGACTGTGCCCAGAAATATAAGGTACTTACACTTTACACTGCACATCATGCTTTTGGGTACTGAGGCATCAATGGCAGCTGTGGAGGAAGGAAACAAAATGCAGGATTATGATATTATAGGATTATTACATGAGATTATTAGTAATCTAACTCTTATGCAAAATAGATACCACAGGAACAGATAAGCATATTATGTGCAGGAGCAAAATTAGTTTGTTCTTTTGAATACCACTGAAAGGATCATAATACATTTTTATGTTACGTGCCGCTCACCTTTAGCTGAGTAAATCTTTTTGTAATGAGACACCATGTGGTCCTTAATGATTGACTGTGTCACCTTGTTGGTTGAGTGAGGGCAGAAAGCTAAAAACACAAGATAGACAACAACATATAATACACTTTTGAGTGAAAGTTATACCCAACAAATGACCAGTGATCACTCAACTTAGAGAGCATATTAACACTTACGGCTACTTTTCGAGGTCTGTCCTTTCATACCAGACCTGCTCCCCAATCCAGATGATACACTCCCTGAAAATAAACATAAATGAACATGGACCTGTTGAAAGACTATTAATTGGTAGACTGATAGTTAGTTACTTTTTGATACCAAGCTTTAGGTAAACACTCATTTTCAAATGCGATCATTTATGGTTAGATTTTGGATCACTGTAAACTCAATATCTTTTAAGTTTTTTTTACTATTGGTCAGAAAATAAAAAATGTTAAGACATAATTTTATGTGTATATATGTTTATTGGTTCAATCAGTGTTATCATATTAACCATGCAGTCATTTAGGAGAGGAATACATGATTATTTGGTAAATGTACAAGCTTTTTACATGCTTTAGTATGTTATGACTTATTAGCAGCAGTATCTGTGTTATTGTAAAGTAAGAAACAATAAATAAGTTATTCTGATAAAATTTTGTTTTATCTTAATTACCGTTGTCAGTGTTTTTATGAGGATAGAAAACGTTTCTTTTCGACACACACAAAAAAACAGCTGAAACATCAAAGACCAAAAATTATGGAACGTAATATGAGCTGACTTGGTTAAGTGAAGCATCGTATAACAAGCTAACTTGGTTTTAGATTTCAGTTTTAAGCATTGAGAACAAGCAGTGAGGGTAAATGGCTAATCGTTGTCTAGGTGAACTTGAGGACACACAGCCAGGATGAGTTTATCTTTAGTTAGCTGCCTATGCACAGATTGAATTTGATTCCCTCTGCTGATTAAGCCAAATAGTAGCTAATGCTAACAGTATTTACATACCTATTCTCGATTCCATGTTAATGCTGCACTCAGCGTATCCCATTTTCCTCGGAAATACTCGAGGACATCCACCGTAGCGCTCGGATACATGCAGAAAAGACAGTGTACTCGACTGTGGACATTTTAAAGCTGAAATACGACCAAACAATGCAATGGTAACATCCTAATACTAGCTTATAAGCAGATGAGGAGCCGCGCAAAGCTTCCCCGTCGCCATGCTGGTTGCTACGATAACTCACGTCATCACGTTCGTGCGTAAAGAAGGAAGAACACGCCCTACACGACCCACCGCCATAGACATAATAGACAAAGACACACCTGAAGAAAATTATAGGCTATGACAAAAAGACATTTAAAATAAAAAAATAATAAAGCACTTTATAATGTGACTTTTGTGTGTTTTTTGGCAACAGATGAGCTTATTTACATTTACCTTCACCTTTCACAAATCCCAGGCAATGGCATGCCTGCAGTAGATTTTAAAAACACCAGAAAGAAAAGTTGACAACATGCGAAAATTCCCCATGAATATCTTTGTTTTAACACTGCTGGGTATGAATATGGTATTTTTGGAGCCACTGCTCATAAAACAAACAGGATGATGCAAGCAGAGCCCATGTGAAGCCCATAAAGTGCAGGAAAGGCCAGCCTATATTGTCCTCAGTGGTCATAAAATACAACATGTGCACCATAGGGTGCTCAAATGTTCCAATTAAAGGCATGATTACATATAAAGCCCCTTCTATCTGCAGAGAATGTCGTTCAATTGTCCTCCTGACTTTGAGGAATATGACTAATGTGGCTTTATGAAGGGACATACTGTGTGCTGTAGACTTTATCACAGGTTTTTAAGAGAGCATGCCATTTTCACGACAGGTATTTTGACTATTTTGTGTCCTTTTTATGTGAGAGTCTTCATTTCATTCAAGCAGCCTATCTATTTTATTACATTTGTGCTTTTCCTGCTGTTACATGTCCAAAATCTGTTTTAAAAATTCTTAGGCCTATATTGTATTTATCTGCATGATGCCACTGGTAGTTCAGGTTAACAGATGACATCTTATAGCACTTCCTCAAACTTTAACCAACACCTTTCTGTGGTGTAAAACTATGTATCTTTTATTTAAGTTCTGCGCTACTCTCCTCATGGTCCTAAATCCCTACCCGTTTATGAATAAGATGGCGGGTTGCCTGTGTTCTTACAACAACATGAAGTGATCATAGTGTGCCATAATCATGAAAAGTCATCAGTAGCCTCATTTACAGTAATGTGTCAGTGAGAAATAAAGCAACAAATAGAAAATCTGATTAAACCGAGTGTGTTGCTCACAAGAACATTCTGTCAACAGCATATTGTTAATTGTGTTCCTTGTATTGTTTGATAGACCTTTTAACCCCTCACGTCATTTACCAACAAAAGATTGTGAATGACTTAATAGCAGTGTCAACGTGTGAAACAGATCTTAAAAGCAAAGCACTGCTCATAGTATTTTTCATTCTTCTCTTTTATTTTGACACTATTGCTTTGTATTATCTTGTAGACAGAGGGCTACCTTTTTACTATTTTGATATGGTAATACATTGCTGACTCAAAATGCACATTTTTAAAGTTTTGCATTAGCAATGTTAGGTTGCTTTAACATCAATTATGGTCACAAAATTCATAACTTGGTTTTGATGCAGAAATAGGCTAGTTGCAGTCTTTTCATCTTCACAGTGGACATTTTGACCTTTGATTACAGATAAAGCACAAATTGAGTTGGTCTTCATCACGAGTGTATTTTGTTGTGAATATTGAATTTCAAAATACAGTTTCTTTTTCTTTTCATTAATCATCAGTGTCTTAAAAATAAGTGTCTATAATGTTAAACATGTCACATATATGTTAACTATGATGATAATTGATGATTCAGGTGTGAAAATCCATTTAAGACCTATTAAAATTAATGGTAACCAATGGCTTCAGCCTTCATCTAGCTAATTAAAATGCACAAAAAAATAAAAAATAAAATAAAATAATGCATGGATGAGGATGAGTGGACAAAAACAAGCATTGTCAACAAGTGCTGTCCTTTGGATATGACCTTTATATAAACTTGTTGGTCGTTTTAGTCTTTCAACCATCCTAAAATCAAAACAACACAAGCCCATTACAGTATTTAAGACTTAATATATCAGTTTAAGACGTCCAGATATTTTCCCCTGATTGTGAATCTCGCCATCTCACTGAGTTACTCCTCATCTGACGTATTGGAAGAGATGACTAGTCTTTGGCTATTGGAGTTCATAAATAATGCACCGTTTCCCATATGTGAATGATGTAATGGTTTAAGTCTTCCTCTGATTTGGGGGTACATCTCTGACTTCCCGCCCCGCGCCATGTGCTCAATCGCCGGTTACCCAACGATGAGAAGATAATCCTGCTTTGGAGGAAAAAATCACAACAGTGAGTATTCAGTAATGGATAAAACGAATACGGTTAGACCATAAGATGAGAAGCTCGAAGCAATTTTCATTTAGCTCATTGCAGTAAAGGCAGGTGGAGTAGTGCGCTCTGGGAATGAAAGGGAGGAGAGCATCCATTCTCGTTGTTCTCGCTCCCGGCGTAAACGCGTGCGTAAAGTTGCTTATATTTGGGCAGACTCCGGTTTTGTCTCTGGATCAGATCACTGCTTGCTGTCTGTTTTGACAGTGACATCGGAGTGAGCGTTGCGACAGCTCAGTGAAAGGTCTCACAAGTATCT
This sequence comes from Decapterus maruadsi, assembly GCA_030347415.2. Classification (NCBI taxonomy): domain Eukaryota; kingdom Metazoa; phylum Chordata; class Actinopteri; order Carangiformes; family Carangidae; genus Decapterus; species Decapterus maruadsi. Next base: position 16,008,199 of record CM064887.1, on the reverse strand, counting down.
CAGTCTGTCAGGCGACCACCACGCGTCTGAGCGAGGCGGAGAAAAAAAAAGGAGGTGTAGCGGGGGGATACCAGCTCAGGCAGACAATGCGGCTTTGCGATGCGTTTGCTCTTCTGTACAAATTTCACCCATATGCACGAAAAGATGACGTGAAGATGTGGCAGAAGAATTCATCGTGATTGTTTTATTTTTTATTTTTTCCCCCTTCACTCTCACTCGCACTGAACATCTTCCCTTGCGTTTTGATTGAGAACAAAAACAAACAGAGATGAAATTTCCAATAGAAAACCCGAGAAAACAAGTTAACTGGGACCCAGAACAAGGTTGGTAAATTCTGCTTTCTTACCACTTATTTAACAGTACTCTAAATCTCAGTAGTGTTTCACAGAGAAACATGAGATTGGATTATAATCGCATCGGGTTGAATTATAGACGAATTTGCAACAGTTTACACCAGTTTTACATCATTTATTTAAGATTTTTTTCTATTTTACTTTGAATTTCCTCATATATATATATATTTTATTTCTGTCATACAAAACGGACCTTAACATAAGACAAAGCGAATGGGAGTAGCCGATGTCTTTATTCTCCATCCTCCGTGTGCTCAGCTGTGCGAGGCAACGCTGCTGGGAGCTGAGCAGCAGTGGAGTCAACCAAGTTTGCACAAACTGCCAGCAAAGAGACCGGAAGCGGTGTCAAAATAAGAGCGTATAAAGTTGTTCCCTTAAAAATGGCGTTACGAGACTTGTACCTTTGTGAAATTGTCTTTACAGAGGATGGAACAATTACAAACAAAACTTTCAATGAAAACAGACTGTCTCCTTAGGCTAAAGGGCCTTTAACAACAGAGAGCACAAGGTGGCCTTCACTCTGAACTGCTATATATTTTTTGACGCAGGGAGGCAAATTCCTTGATAAAGGTTTTTATTTTGAATTCTGTTTTTAACCGGAAGTTTCCTCTGTAAATCAGTCTAGTTTGACGGCTGTGTTGCAGGCTCAGCTGGTGAGTTGACGCCTGCAACCTGTCTAGTACCATAGAGAATAACTGGGCTGAGTCTACCCGAGGCAACCCAAAATTTGCCTCCACGCTAGACTTTTGATTTTGATTTCGTTATCAATGGGTAAATAGGTAAACACTTCTTTTATAATCCCAAATTATGAAGGTGACAGATTTGAAATGACAAACTGAGTTGGTGACCCATTGAACTGTGTGGTAACTGATAAGTGCCATTATTGAAAACCTTGTCATCTACACTTTTCCCATTCTTCCTGTCGTTGAATTGAGTCACATCTCATTCACTGACCTGACCTGAGTCTCCAGTGAATATTTCCTCTGCTTTAGCCAGACATGTTGGAAGCAGAGAGTACGTCTGAGAGTGATAGTATCAGATAATATGAGATAAAACTGCTTTCCACTCAGGCCTTATTTAATTTGCTAGAATCAATGTGAAGCAGTGGGTTGAAAAGGATTTTAGACTAATGCAGCCTCAGAAATTTGAAACACAAAGCAAATTATGGTAATCACAGTTTTAGTTTTGGTTTAAAATATATATTTTGGCCTCTTATAACTGCTTTTTGATCAATTAAATGTGTGTGAAAGTAAAAAGATTTTGAAAAAAAAAAGTGTAACTGCCCTAGCTGCCAGTGCTCCACTGCGCTGAGCTAATTTACTCAATTTCACTCACTTACAGCATGAGATGAGAAGCAATTAATGTCACTGTAAGACTAGTTATGGATTTGGTCCAAACTGCAATTAATCTACTGACAATTTTCTACTGCATCCATCAAAGTGACTGAACCAGATACAGCATGAGATATTAATGTAGGGTGATGGTCTTTTTACTGCTTCAACACTCAGTTTTAATTTTCTAATTCATCTCATGTTCTAAAAATAGCCAGCCACCGCCCTTAAAGGGCACATACTGTAAATTGAAAGAGGCAGTTTTGCACCTTCCCGAGCTTGTGACATCACTTTGCTGTTATTGACTCGTGACACGGGGTTTAACTAACAAGATTCATCGCTCCTGGACCAAAGAATGGGACACTTCCTGGATGTCCTTGACTCATCATAGCAGGGTGTGTGTGTGGGTGTATTTTTGTGGCCTTGTTTGTGTGTGGGGTTGAGAATGGGGAGGCCAGTGCTTGTGGGGTCTGGCAGCTTTGTGCATCCTGCTGGCTCCCACACACATAGCTGTCTGAGGGTTAAGTGATGATTCTATGGCATAGAGTCCCCACAAATGGAGCAAGACGAGGATGTGTGTGCGTGTGTGTGTGTGTGTGTGTGTGTGTGTAAACATTTTGCTTACTATATCCTATAAATCCCATTAAACAAAAGAAAAACCTCCTTTAAACAAATCAGCTGTAGACAACAGGCTCAGCTCATGCCCCAGAGGCACTACATGCTCTCCCATCTGAGACAGGTGAGGGCATTAGGGGTGAAGGCCGTTGGATTGCTTATACAATATATACATTAAAGAAATCTAAAGGTGACTGCCTCATGGTTGACCTGCTCCAACCCTTGTGCATTTTGTGCATTTATCATAAAACCCATTCAGAACCTTATGACTGAAAGTGGCACTTACCCCCTTGTTATGGCCTCTTAGAGAAATTGAACACTGCCTCCCAGCAAAGAGAGTAAGTTAATTCCCACCTGTCCTAAGACCATTGTAAAGGTTTAGGTGCAAGTGTTGTGTCTTTAAAAAAAAAATGCTTTAATGCTTCTAAGTTTGGCTCATTCTGTGTACGTACATGCAATATTTAGACAATATTCATTCATGTCCATAATTGTGGATGTTTTTCCAGGTTTTGCATTCATCACATTATATTAATGATTTAGTTTTCTGCATTAGCAATGAAAGCAGTGGCTGTGGACTTTTGAGGCTCCATTTCAGAGGACTAATGGCTTTTATGTGTAAAACCAGGAAACAAATTGTCTGGATGGAAAGCTGTCGAGGCAAGAGAGAGTCTTCCTGCGGCCTGGCTTTGGAACAGCTGTAGTTTTCAGTATCAGCCTTGCAAAGAGCCTTTATTAGCCCACGGTAATACAGGGAAATTGCTTTTTAATGCATCACACAGGAGGTTATAGGATTTCAATAGTTGTAATGAGATTATGTTTATGTCTGCATTAGGCCGTGTGTCTTGTTGTTACTTCAGTTGAAAAGTATAAGCCACAAAGAGCTTAAAGATGTGAGACTCATAATGAACTCACTCCTTCTATCAATTTTAAGATTTCTAAAAAACAGATTCGGGAAAACAAATAAATACCGGAAATTATCACAATGCTCTGTCTAATAATTTTGAACTCATAAAGCCTGAACATCTCGGGCATTTTTTTCATTCGTCTGTCTGCACATTTTCCATATTATAACAGATTCAGGGCCTTGAGCCAGTTATTAGAACAGCCTGCCAAAGTTTATTCATCTAAAAATAGCTATTCATCATCAGTGTTTACCAAAAGGAGTACTGTCTATGTCTTGGCATCCTCCTATACGAAGATAAACAAAACATATATTAATTAAGTTTTTCGCCCTCTCTCTCATCCAGTGGCGGTCCAGACCAACTTGGTCCCTCCCAAAAAGGTCCAGCCTGGCATGGCGAAGTCGACTCTAGTCCAGGCCAGCGTTGCCACCATGCAGAACCCAATGGGCTGTGACCCAAAGGCCAACGGTCACTGTCCACTACCACGTCTGTCCATCTCCTCCCGCTCTGCCAGCGTGGTGGCCAGCATGGATGCCAGCTGTGACGGTGCTGTTGCAGCCCTCCACTCGGTGATGAAGTGGAAGACCGTGCTTGCGGTGTTCATCGTGGTTGTTCTCTACCTGATTGGTGGAGGTCTGGCATTCAGGGCGCTGGAGATGCCACACGAGAGCGCACAGAAGACCAGCATCACCCTGGAGAAGGCGTCGTTCCTGGAGAGACACCCCGGTGTTTCACCTGAAGAGCTGGAGGCACTCGTCAAGGTTAGTGCTTGAAAGTGAGAGATGATGTTGTCTGTATTTAAATGGCTAAAGAGAGTCATTTACTTGTTTTCTCCAGCTACCCAGACAGCCTTGGAATAGTACATCGCATTTATTATCTACTCCTCACCAACAGATTAGCGTGTGAAAGGACATGAAGATAAGAAAAAATTCAATGAAAAATGATCTTACAAATAATACTGAGTGTCATTGAATTTGATCGGTAGATAAAAAGAAGAAAGTCAGAGGATTGACCTTTGCAGCAGCAGTTATATGATGGTGATTGCTATCGGGGGTGATCAGGGATTCTCGGGGTAATTAATTCTGGTTTCATTAGCTAATCACATGAACTTGAAAGGGTTGGATGTTACTTCCTTTCATGTCCACACTGTCCTCCAGCAAATGAAGCTTTTAATTCAAACTATACTGCAACATTTTCAGAATGACCGCTCACGTGCAGAGAAAACATGCTGATGTAATATCATGTGTCATTCTGCTTTTCAAGCTTTCAGAGGCCTTTTGATTTCAGAGAACATTTGCGTTATTGGCCTTCAAGCCAAAACTTCTTCTTCTTCTTTAGACCTTTCAACCACATGGCCTTCATGTGCCATTCACTAAGATCATAGATGATTCAGATTCAGATGAAATCTCAGAAAAAAGCGCAACCCCCCCCCCCCCTAGCTGTTGTTGCTACAGAGACAGGCATCTGAAACATTATCTTTTGCAAATCTCTGTTCAGCCATTTCTAATTGGTACCTGTTGCTTTCATTATGCTCTCGCATTCGCTGAAAGTCTAAGGAATGATTGTCAGTACCAGTTTAGATTGGTTTTGTTATTGCTACTCCACTTGGCAGACATAGCACTTCAATATGTGTGCAAGTGGGTGGGTTGAATTTGCCACAGAAGTACACTGTCCTCTCGCTAAATCAAACGCACTCACTATTAAGGGTTGCATTAAGCTTGTCATGTTTTCAATGGCATGTGTTGTCATAGCCGTTATAATGATGCTAATTTTTTATGGATTTCCAATTGCATCTTCAGTAGATTTCTTCACACAGTGTTGAAGAGTCAATAAATGGATTACAGTTACACAGAGTCTAAAGCTCCATCAGACGATACACCCCCTACTCTGTGCCCCCTGGTTGTTTGGCAGTTGATTGGTAAATGTCATGAGCAGACTTAGAGGCAGGTCCATCCTTTAGCAGGAAGCACAGTAATACCTTCAGGGTTGTTTACCACAGAGATACTCGTAATTCTCTGTGACACTTTGCGTCTGTTGGCAGATACAATGTACAGTGCATGCAGTTTCATGTTATCGAACATTACATAAAAGTAATCACGGAGAAAAGGGCATTGTATGTTCATCCTCAACAGAGTTCAGTCAATATGACCTTTGTGCTTTAGTTCATGTACAAACAGTATTGTAATAGTAGTAAACAAGAGTGTGGATTATTATTAGACTAGAACAGTGAGAACAGTGAGTTGTTTTGAGGAGTAGATTTCACAACTAACTTGTATCTGAATGTGTTATGCCCTCAATAATAATCGTATGAAATCCCAGAGTGATGTTTTAACAACACCCACACATTTTGAAAAAGGAAACTGGCTCACAGCTACAACTGCATAGTTTTTCTTTACTGTAACGTTTTAAGCCAGCTCTTAGTGTTTCTATCAAACCTGTGTGTGATGCATCAAGTTTAATAATTTAAAGAATGATTTGAAGGAAGATTTTAGGAACTGAGCGACTGCTGAGTGCTGCTGAATCCTCAAAATGAAACAGTCTGATCGTAAAATGATTTACTACATGTGATGAAGAATGAATCATTTAGTGGCTGATCTTTAACATCTGAACCTGTGTAAAACAGCCTGTTGTTAAAACATGACAACCTTTCACACTGTGATATAAGGTTTGATTTAAGATGACCTGAAGCATGAAAAAAAAAAAATCCCATCATAACTTAACTGTGCATTTTACAATATCATTTTACAGTGTCAGCTGCTTCATCACACAGAGTCTTAGATTCCTCATACTGCTCTGTGATATTACACCCAGAATTATGGGGCAAGATTTAAGGTCACTGCATTGAGCTGACATGTACAACTGCAAGCGAGATTGGAAAATGATTTGAGATGTGTCGGCGTGCAGTTGGCTGAGTGGAAAGTTTGATTTATGAGGGGGTGCAGTAGGACAAGGATCAGTCGAGCTCTCCTTAAGACAGAATCCGCAGAAGAAACGGGAAAAAAAGTCAGTGTGTGTGTATGAACGTGGGCGACTATCTTGCTTCGAGAGAAAAATAGGTCCAAAGGGCAGAGGTGTCTGATCAGTAAGCCTATTATTCAACAGAATTCATATGGAAATAGAGTAAGCCATGTAAATAGTTTATATCTGTAGCAAAATCCTAGGATGTGACACACATGCCAAAGGAGCTTCTTGGAATAATGTGCTTTCCATGTTTTTTTGTGTAGTCTTAGTAAAGACAAGAGTCATGTCAGTGTCACAGAAGGCTCCTCTGATTCTCCTAAGCTTGAAACAACCCCAAAGAGAGAACCAACCACATGGCATTTGGTGTGCTCCACTTTCCGCTAGAATGGCTCCATTTGATGTTAGCATCTTCAACACTGCTCCAGTGAATATTGGACTGCCTACTTCTCCACACACACCCACCACTGTTCATTTATTCTCTTCCCAGAGATCCATCCCTTTCTTTTCTGTTAACCTCCGAGCCACAAAAGCGCTATCATGAGTTTGCTCAAAAAAATAAAAAGGAAGGAGAAAAAAAAATCAGTGATGGTGTTTCCTAAGGAGAAGTGTGGAAATAAAAACCTTTAGCATGGTGTGCCTGGGGTCCGGAGGGAATCAATTATTCATTGCACAGGCCAGCAGTCACAGACCTCCTGCTGCCCAGAGCAGCAATGCTAGTAACAGCAGCAAACACATCATAATTGAGGCTGACTGTACAAATGATCAGATTTAGATACATACATACATCACAAGGTTGTATAACACTTCCCAGAACTCAATTGTATCTGACAAATTTAATGTATAAAAAAACTGTTTGGTTTTCTATAGAATATTGATACAACTCTATGACAAACCTAAAGAGCAACTATGCAAGATTTGCACCTTAATTAAATAGCTGCGGTGTAACTGTGATGGTTAAATAACTTGTTATGTTAAATAACTTCCACTGAGGGTCTCTTAACTGAATAAAACAATCTTGCAAGATCAGTGCCTCCAGCGGTGAGTTTTTATGACAGTGAAATTATACACTCTGAAACTGTAGGGAGAGCACGTAGAGGAAAAAAGCATCCAAAACAGCAAAAAAGCAACTGACTTGGATAGTTTCCCTTTAAAGCCACTGACCGTAATTAATTAACTAAAGGAGAATCAATCAGCTTGAGTCTATTAAAAAGTAACAAAATGTACCACCTAGCAGCTCTAAAACACTTTCAGCCTTTATGCCATGCTAAACCAACAGATACCATCTGTAGCTTCATACATAGATAGAAGGGAGGCTTCTCCGCTACCTCCTGTCAATAAAGTGAAATATATTCCCCAAAATGTCAAACACTTGCTTTAAATCGATACTGATCCACCTCTCCACTGACTTGTGATGGCACTTCAACTTTAAAAAAGGGGACAAATACCAAGCTATATGTGTGAAGCTCACACTGGCAATTTTTTTTCTGCTGTCTCAAGAAAAGGCCTTCAGGACACGCCGCTTCACAAGTACTCCATCAAAGAGTCTGTCTGGTCCTCTAACAGGTTCCGTTATCGGTCTGTTCGTGCTGTGTCAAGCCTGTCACTCAGTCGACCAACCTCCGTGGGGACACAGCAGTGGTGACTCACTGTTGTCAAAGTGTTTGGTGGAGGAGTTGACAGAAAAATGGCAACCTCAGGAAGCTCATGTGTGTGTGTGCGTGTGTGTGTGTGTGTGTGTGTGTGGGTGTGTGAGACAGATGTATTAGCGAGCGGGCGCTTGTTAAGGTTTGCTCCACAGCATGTGCTGACTTGATGTGTCGGTTGACCTGTTCGTGTCTGCTTCAGTATCTCTACTGTCCACCTACCCGCTGTGCGCCCGCGACGACGGCGGAGCTAATTGGCTTTCCTATAGCGCCGCTGGGATGAGTCACACAGTGGCACTATGTGAAGCCTCGCTGCTATTGACACCAGTCAAGCCTCATTTATTGATGACTCACTTATCTACAAACAAACTTTTACAGACGTTGAGATACCTGCAGTCAAAGTGCGTCAGAACACGACCAGCATCGTTAGTTATTTTTAATAGCATGATTTTCACTTGCTTTTTCAAACATATGGATTTATAGTTAGTGAGAACTGTTCAGAAGATCTCTGTGCCTTTAAATGTCACAACATGGTATATGCTGTGCCTGGATTGCCTTTGATTATACATGTGTAGCTTAAAGTGGGTGACATATAACAATGTGACATTGCCAAGAGCTGGTCTGTTGCATAACATGTACATTTACTTACGATACATTAAGTACATTTTGATGAAAAGACCTCCAACGCCTTTACCTAATTAAGACTTTCGATGCATGACGTTTGCTGGTGTAACATTTTCCCATGCTGCTTTAAATTAAACCTGAATATTGGTTCCATCACTGTAACAGTGGCCCAAAGGAAATGTTACATCACAGCTGTGAGATACTACAATACTAAGCGTGGTGAAAAAGTACACTTCTAATGTGAAAACAAAACTGAACACAAACAGAACTCCTCAGGATCATCGTGTGTATCAAAGGCAGATTCTGTTTTTCTACCCAACACACACAAGATCAAGTTAACTCAGCTCAGTGCTCGCCTCACACGCAGTTCTGATAAATTCATAGCACCCTAATCGGTGATGGGCCTCAGTCTTCCTGTTTGGCAGCCTTTTGTTCAGTTATAATGGCTGCAAGGTGGTCAGTGTTGAGCTGTAGATATTAGTACTGCAGATGAGAGTGCTTAACGCTGAGAATGAAGGGAAAGTGAGGCACCATGCTGGCTGTATCACTGCCTTCACCTGCTGTGGGCTAGAGAGACACACTGAGAGGGACAAAGATCTGCAGTGGGTTCATGTGCTCTCTAATGATCCTGCAGTGGTGAATTTGAAAACACATTAGCAAAGAGCCTGTCATGACCGCCTGGTGGTGACTGGATGTGTGAAAGGATCTCGGCGTACAACGCCAAAATAGAAGAGAGCAGGATGTATGAAACCATTGCACCATTTGCCGTCCTAATTAACACCCTGCAACACAAATCAAAGTTATCATCCTCGTGCCTCAAACGTGCACGTGCCAAAGGAGGATTTTCCACATTTCTAATGCAGCGTGAACTTGGCTGTGAAAAAGCCTAGACAAAAATAGACCTTCTCATAAAGTATTCAGATACATTGAGGCTATATATAGCTCCCTCTTGAGTCCAAATTTAGGTTATTAGGGGTTTATTTTATAATTACCGCTTTGATATTGCCCCAATAAAGGAGCTGTGTCTGCTAAAAACCTCTAAAATAGCATTACTGTAATTGGCTAATTTTAGGTACGGAAATCAATCTCATTAGGGGGGCTGTGCTGATGGAGCTGAGGAAATCACAAGCAAGATTATGAGTAGGCATGTGCAGTGATCTGTGTTGAAGTGGTCCTCCACTCTGTCTGCTTTGAAATGTATGTCACGAGAGTTTATACATATTTTATTACATGGACGTGCATCTCACTGACAGCTTGCATGGATTGGATTGGGGGGCGGTTGCTGTTTTGATGATATTCCACAAGGAATGTTGGTAAATGCAGTGGAGCTATAACGAAATCCATCCCAGTGACTTTGTGTTATGGTGCTTATTCAAACCCAAGAGCATAAACTGTAAATTTCCACAGAGATAAGAAAATAAATGCTTTTCTCATAAAATGCCTGTAAACTAGGAATTTAGACAAAATACAAGATAGCAGATTAACATTTCATGGCTGCATAATGGAGCACAGAAGGAGATTAATGAGAATAATGATGCAGTAAATGCAGAGCATTGTCGCTTCTTAATGTTTTTCTGACACTAGACAAGCTGGGAATAAAGAAGAGCTCAGGGACTAAAGAAAAAGGCTGACACTGAAAAAGGGAGATAAAGGTCTTTCTGCTGCATGTGAAAGTCTGTTTAGTCAGTGTGAACTGTAAAAAAAAAATGCAAATTTGGTCGGGAGGAGAAATAGTATCATATGAGGAATCTGATCTGAATAATTTGATCAGAACTTGTGCTTATTTGTGTGCATGCCCACAGGGATATTTTTTTATTTGATTTTTGTAAATGCAAGTACTAATGCACTTTATGATTGTGGAATACTGTCAGTCAAATATTAATTGCATTTTTTTTTTGTTGGGGTGTGTTTTCATGAATAAATAAAAAAAAACACAGTCTCAAGGACACGTTTCATATTTCAGAGAGAAATGTTTTTAATTTGGTTATTTTTTCCACATTTCCTTGGTTTTGTGCATTTTTTCTGTTGAATTTCAGAAGATTATTTGTACACCTTCGGGACTCAAATACAGAAAAAAAAAATCACTCCATTGTTTGAACTTGTAACAACCAGCTGTTTGACATTCATAAATTCATCCATAAAAAAAACAAAAACTAAAAAGATATTAAATAGTTGTAAGAGCTCCTTTGCCAGGAAGGGATGGCAACTGTATAGTATTTAGTAACAAAATAATCAAATTAGTATTCGATGCAATGCTTTTTTTTTGTAATTTAATTGTTTGAACGTTGTTTATTTAGTATCCTGTAGAACAGAAACACAATGTCATGGTATAATTACACTGTGAGCAACAATAATATTGAACTGATTCAATTCATTGTCAGTAATCTACTTAGTGCCACTTCCTGTGTTATTAAAGTATTAGGACATGCATGGGTATTGGAATGATTCAATTCTCCATCTGTCGTCCATTCGCTCTCCTCCAACACATTTTCCACACTCAATCTTTTTTCCTCTTTCATCAGCCAGTGACTTGCAGATTGATCTAGAGATAGTCAGTCCTGACCTGCTCTTCAGTTCATTTACACAATCCAAGGCATAGGTCACATATGCATCCACAAACACAAATGCACACAAGAGACACATGTACACAGAAATGCATAAACACTGGCAGGAGGTGCAGGTTAATGTAGACTCGCTCTTTTCACGCCATCATGACTTTATATAATGGCACAAAGTGGACATGTTGGTGTTTGTTGTATAGCCATTAGATGAGCTTGCATGCAATCGAGACTCTGTGTTTATTTATTCATGGGTTTCATTGGCAAAATGTAAGATGGGTATTCACTTTGCTGCTAAGATAACATAAAGTTGTATATTTTGTGTTCATATACCTGCAAATATCAACCTTATAATTCCTGTTATCCTTTCTTCTAGCATGCCATAGATGCTATGTGTGCAGGAGTGAGACCTACTGGAGACACAAACTATAATTCCAGTCACTGGGACCTGGGCAGTGCCTTTTTCTTCGCTGGAACTGTCATTACAACCATAGGTAAATTTGATATAATTAAAGAATGAGTTGAAACTGCTGCTGCTGCTCACTCCCACCTTATTACCCCCAAGAAGCGTTAGTCTCGTCAGATCTCAGAATTAATATATAGTAGTAATTTCATTATAATGTCATAAAAGTAGAGTTAAAGTGGATGGTTTTTAATTTTAACATAATTATTTTTGTAATGTCCTCTCTTCAGTGACAGTTTTATTTCATGACGCTTTTTTATGAAATAAAAAATTCATGAAAACTTTTATGTGAAGTAATATTTCATGATAATAAGTTCAGCCAATATAACGTATTTTACTTATTCACTGGATTATCTATTTCACAATCAAATCATTTTGTTTGGGATCTTATTTGATATGGGATACTTCACTGTTGATAGAAAACCATGTATCCAACCTGGCAGTGCTTGTTGTGTGCAGACAGAGAGGAAAAGCAATATTACATTACATTCATATCATTTCATCATATAAATCTTTACTGAAATTAATGTCTTAATCTTGTCACAGCATGGGCCTATAAAAACAAGACTAATTGGCAATAAATGATTTTTCAAAGGTGGTGAAGGATTTTATCTCAGGGTTGTGCTCTCAGTTAGATGCAGATATTTTCTCATTGCTATCTCTGCAAAGCTGAGTAGGTGATTCCTTCTTATTACTGCCCTCAGGTGAGTTTCACAAATCCCTGTCACGCCCATGAGCTGGAGCTAAATGAGGCAAAACACCAGCAGTCTGGAATCTAACAACCTGTGAAGATCAACATTAGTGAAGATGCTTAGGGACACAGTGGCTCTATTTGATATCAAGCTGTTTCTAAATGTTCTTTTTTGTCCTCTAAAAAGCCTTTCTTTTTTATGAGATAAACATGTGAGCAGTTTGTAATTGATCACAGTTGTTTTTTAAAATGAATGTGAAAACCCTCAGGCTTCATGGAAGCGTTGATCAAATGCATAAAGTTCCTTTCAGGAGCCACAAATTGAACATCATAGCCGAACGATTTAGGTTTCTATATCAGCTGCACTGCTGTTTCCTACTGTCTTTGAAATGACTGGAAAGCCACACAGACACTGGCCTGTTATTATGATTATGGTGGAGTCCAGAGATGTAATTACCTGTGGGATTGGCGTAGTTGCCGCTGAGTAGGCTTTCAATGGATTCACGTACTTCACTTCTATTACAGTGCAAGAACTAAAACATCATGCAACATGTACATACAGACTCAAATACTGTAGCTGCAATGATGTAACGTGAATTAATGATACAACTTTGCTTGATGAAGAAGAGTGAATGCGTTGTTTATGCAGCACAACAGGTTGAAATGGGAAGAATCGGGAAACAGTACAATATAAGCTGTGTCTCCCTGGCTTCTTCATTGTATCTCTGTCACTGTACCACCATAATTAATGCAATTTTCTCTAAGGGGAACCTAATTATTGTCTCTCTTGGAGCTTATTTACCTCCAGGAACTAAAAGGTATTACATAAGCAGTTCAATTGATTATGTTGCATAAGAAAGTCATGACCTCTTCTGCTTCTCATTTTACTCTTGATAGTCCACCCCCTCCGTCACCTCCCCCATCTCGTCCTCTTGACCTTACTTCACATCTGTGTTTCATGTCCTCAATGTCTTCACTAATTTCTCTGTTTTTTTTTCTCTCTCTCCTTTCTTCCTCTTTGTGCTTTCTTTGTTTTTTCAACAGGTTATGGAAACATAGCTCCAAGCACGGAAGGCGGGAAAATCTTTTGCATTCTTTATGCCATATTTGGCATCCCTCTCTTCGGCTTCTTGTTGGCGGGGATTGGAGACCAGCTGGGGACCATCTTTGTGAAGAGCATTTTGAGAGTTGAGAAGATATTCAGGGTTAGTTACAAGTATCACGTATATGTATGTTCTTATTTCATAGGTTACATGCGGTAACCAAAATTTAAACTTCCTACATCTGAATTTCCTACTTTGTTGTGACATCTTATAAGATCTTACAAGGTTTTTAATTTTTCTTTCTAGGTTAAATTTAACAGCTTGTCTGTTTTATTTTTATTTTTTTTTAGCAAAAACACAAACAGATCAGTCAGACTAAGATCAGAGTGACATCCACCATCCTGTTCATCCTGGCCGGCTGCATCGTCTTCGTCACCATCCCAGCTGTCATCTTCAAACACATTGAGGGTTGGACCACACTGGAGGCCATCTACTTTGTAGTGATCACTCTCACCACAGTGGGAATAGGAGACTATGTCGCAGGTAGAGCTATGTGGCAGACAATTCTTCTGTCAACGTGTAGATCACTTTTTTAGTTGAGTTTCAATAACATGACATTTTTTGCCAAACATGTGTATGTTTACTCAATCTCCAGGCGGAGACCGTACGATCCCCTACAGGCAGTGGTACAAGCCACTGGTGTGGTTCTGGATCTTGGTGGGTCTGGCGTACTTTGCGGCTGTCCTCAGCATGATTTCAGACTGGCTTCGAGTGCTGTCTAAAAAGACCAAAGAGGAGGTGGGGTTCATTCAATTACACCTCTCATTATTACATTAGAGAGGCAGAACATAAAAGGTCACTCAGCTGCTACTTCTCTTACCCCGGCTCTCTGTTCTCTTATTTTGCACATTAATTGCTGTTTAAACCTTGTCAGTCTGATCAGAAACAGGTGACATTTGTTGGAACTGTTGATGTAGGTGTTTTGCAAGGTTCAGACAGAACAGACAGTGACTCATTGATGCACCATACTAAAAAAGGATCTATGGCTAAGCCTATAACTTAGTGGACATGTTTTTTTATTTTAGATTATGTGAAATATTAATAGAACTTTTTTCTGTTTTTCAATTTTTTCCATTTTCAACACCAACAACAAATCTATCTTCCTAACCAGTAAGCTACTGTCTGTGCTGTAAAGGCCTGATATGAGCCCAGCTTATCTGTCTCTGCCATAGTGCTCCATTGTTGTATAAAAACTATTAAAAACATGTATGGGAGCCAAACCCGTTGCATTGTAGACTGCAACACATACCCTTTCTTAATCCTTTCCTAATCCTTTTCTTATTGCACTCTTGTCACAGGTTGGGGAGTTTAAAGCTCATGCAGCTGAATGGAAAGCAAATGTACGAGCAGAGTTCCGTGAAACACGGCGGCGCCTCAGTGTTGAGATCCATGACAAGCTCCAGCGGGCCGCCACCATCCGCAGCATGGAGCGCCGTCAGCTCGGCCTGGAGCAGCGAGCTCACTCCTTGGACATGCTGTCTCCGGAGAAGCGGGCCATGTTCGCCAGCCTGGATGCTGGCCGTTTCAAGACTTCGTCCCAGGAGAGCATCGACATCAAGCTGAATAACCTGAGGCTGAGAGGGGCCTGCGAGTCGTACGACCATCAGGGAAGCGAGCAGACGCCGCAGACAGCTTCGTCCTCAGAGGAAAACCTCTTCAACTTACGCTTCGGATCCCTCACCAAACTGGGCAGACGCAACAAGAACCGCGAGCTTCGGAGGAACATTCCCGAGGATGCTCGGAGGGCGAGTGTGGGAATGACCAGTGCAGGTGGTGCCATGCTGGGGGAGGAGAGAACGGAGGAAGAGGAGGAAGAAGATGGGGAGCCGCTTGAAGAAAACGGAGAGAAGAAAGAGGGAAACATCAGTCTGACAAACCTGTCGCAGTACGTGATGGAGCGCAGCAAGTTGAATGGGTTCATACCAACACAGGCCAAAGACACAGAAAATGATTAGGCGTTGAATGGAAGAGCACTTCAGACACAGACAAGTAGTGCAGAGACAGAGAGAGTGAGAGAAACTCAGACAGAGTCGGAGTGAGAGTGCACGGTCCTTTGAGATGTCAAGAAATGTGCCTTTGGGTTTCCTATGCTTAGATTGGAGCTGCTCCCAGGAAATTCAGTCATTGTGCCATAGCCGTGGGAAGAAAATGTGTTGCCAAAAATGAACAAAACTGAAGAGACAGAAGAGGCTGTAGTTAAAATACCTCATTACGGATGTTACTGTACAATGGGCTACGTAAGAAGTTTAATTTCTACAGTGGCTGTCTCTCCAGCTCTGCTGTCTTTCAGCCCTCACGGCTCTTACGAGACACCTGGGGGCAACAACTCGCATGTTGACGTTGAATCTTATTTTTTAACAGTGTGGGCAGGACTCGCAGAGAGCTAGATTCATGTCATCCATCCTCAGGAACATTATCGATCTCCGCTTTGTCATCTCATACCGTGGGAGGCTATTTTTAGCTCAGCAGCCTGCTACAAAAGGACTTGAACGTTTAACGAATGGAGAGTGGGAGGTTGTGTTTCTGCTGGATCAATAGACTATGAGCATTTACCTAAATGACATGTACAATTATTCTTCCATGGTATGTGATTTTGAAGATGTAGCCTTAGGGTAGAAACTACTACATACTGAGAGCTCATAGGAAAACAAACAAACTATTCCTCTTGATTGTGCATGGTTCTTAAAACACGACCACAGCAAGCAGCTAATTGATGTAAGCAGACTTAAAGCTTGGAATTACATCTGTAATAATGTTGCTTTTTGTTTGAATAAGAAATGAAAAAATGTATTGCTTTCAGCCACCATCTTACGACACACAGTGAATTGACACAGTGCTACAGTTCATCCCATAAAGACACCGTTTTTATCACCTTTGGCCATGAGATTGTCAGCTGTGTTTGGTTTTGATTCTATTTTGTTTTATATAAGACATTAACATGATCACAGAATATCTTGAGATTGCTGAAATGAATGTGACACTGTTGATTTTGAACTCACCTAGCATGTTTACATCTGTGTTTAATTCCCCTTTATATCAGTCGAGCTCTTGAGTTGTATTTTCCATCGACCTGTAAAATATGAACAAAATTTATCGCTTTCCTTTTTTTTGTATTTCTTTTCTGAAAAACATCCTGTAGTAATTAATGGAAGTTCACACACTGAATTGTTTTAAACTTTTATTTTCTTTTGCAAGTTTCCAGGATTATTAATGTATCACTGCTGAATTACACATGCACATGCATGCACACACGCACATGCACACACATACACACACACACATGCACACACGGACACACACTGGTTGTACTTGTAAACCTGTTCATCTGCCATGACCATGACCTGTGACAAGCTTAGCGACTATTTGTTGTGTACAGTTTATTTCATGAAAAGATCACATTAAATGTAGTGAGTGCCTTTTTCCAGATAATAAAATGACAAAATAAATCTAAAAAAATGTGGTTATTACTATACTAATCACAAGATCAACGTTTTATTTAGAAGAACTGCGCTGCAGAAGCAGAATGGGATATATTTTACAATTAGAAATTGCAGGGTGTCTAATGTGACAAATGCGTTTTGTGGTCATTGTCAATCATTGCACACTTACATAAGAGTGTCATGATGGACGTTTTTTAGTACATTCACCTGCTCGTTACCTTATAAAATATTCACATCCTTTTATTTGAACATGAATTTAGACTGCATGAGTAAGAGGAATTATGGTCTCAACAACACCAATGATTTGAAAATGGTTAAATTTGTCCTCTTGTGTAACGTAATTTATTTTAGGATGGAAGGGAAAGAATGAGCTCAAGTAAGCATCTTTACAGCAATTTGTCCTAAAAAAAATAAAAGGACAAAAACCCAGCAAAGTGACAAAAGGACATGCTCCAAGTGCTCTCAATTTACTGAATTTATTCAAACACGACATGTCAACCAAGCATGGCTTCTATGCAGTCTTGAATTTATTTTCGTCCCGCTTCTTTTGTCCCCCTGTCAAAAATTTTAGCCTCAACGATTTTTTTCCCCAACAAACGTTATCACAGTGAATTTGCCGTGATGCAGCTTTCGGGGAATTAAACGACAAAGCTCATTATTATGTAACTGTCTCCTATAACATGTTGCAGAATGTGGGATAGCCAAGGTCTCCATCCATGCATGTCACGCTCTGAACCACAGTCAGGTGTGTCAGTGTGTGTGGGATGCTGGAAAACGACCAGGCTGACGGCACCACAAAAGAAATTAATCAGGGAGGCAGGCGAGTAAAGGGAAGGCTATAAATTGCATGTAATGGAAAGGGTGTGTGTGTGTTTGTGTTTGTCGAGCTTTCCTTCAAGGTGGAAGTGACCTCAACCTGCTCTGCCCTTCTCCTCCTCTTTCTCTTTTGTCTGTTCGTCACTATCTTTCCGTCACATTTGTCCTTATCTCTGTTCCTCCCCCACACATGATGAATCACCAAAGGATATTATTCTCATTATTTCTTTAATTGCATGTGTAGGTTGTTCAGTAGTCCACGTGCTCATGTCCTTTATTCTTTACTGAGCAACGTCTCACGATGCCCTACAAGTCATTTTAATAGTGATCAACAACGAGGAGCACAGGCTGTAGACTGAGATTCTGTCATGGGCACAAAAATGTAAATATTGAGAGCAACATCTTGTGCAATTTTGTTTTTCTAAAAATGAAGCCTTAGCCTCAGGTGAGTTTGACACACTGTCATTATTGGGTCTTATACAAAGACTGTATAAACATTTTAAAGTATCATGTAAGGATTCCCTCTATGTCCACCAAATACACAACTACAACCCTGCTTGTGTGACCACAAACCATCTGCAAAGTGCATTTCTTCCTGCACAGTTCTTTGCTTCCTCCGTTAGCCTTTATAGTCTGGTGTGTGATAATGTTGAACTTTATGTCTATTTTCCAGCCAGCAGGGGGAGAGAGGCACCAGCTTAAACTGAATTTGCACAAACAAGTTTAATGTGAAGAGTGGTATGCAACAGATTTATTTGTTTGATACTTTGGCAAAGTTTTTTTTCCCCATCCATCTGTGCCTTATCTAAACCGTGACACGCAGCCAAACTCAGTAACTGAATGTTCCTGGTCTTAAAACTTCTCTGATGCCGAAAATAATTTCTTATGTCTCCTGTTTTTCTACTGGCATCCTGACAGTTAACTGATGTCAACCACCAGACTTCACAGCTCTTCCGAAGGAAAGCTGTGCAGTATATCCTGAAGGTTGCTGCGGATTCTCACATTCATCAGTCAAGGTTGTGCATGAACGAACACACAGGCTTGTGTCACATCTGAGAGGATGACCCCCACACACATACAGTAGGCAGACATCTTAATCTTCCAAGTAGACTCAAGTAAAAGCAATCCCAGTTAAGGTGCAAATACAAAAAAAGAGGGAAAAAAACATTTCTCTTTCTCTCCGGTGTCAGAGGGCTAGAAACAAGGTCAGTTCATGTTGTAACAGACAAAGTAGAGAGTAACTCCTGCTCACTTTCAGTTCTCTATAAAAGAAAAGAAGGATAAAAAATAGCCATGATTCAACCAGGAGAGAGGGCGCTGTGGGAGGTAGATCATTCCCTGTGTTTATTCATCTCTAGTCATGCATAAAGCTCACATCTGGCAGGTTATTCTGCACCCCCCAATCCTCCACCCACAGCTTTTCTCCCACGTAAATTTGGGATAGTCAATTCAACTAAGATCTCAAATAGTTTAAAGAGTTCCCCTTTGCTGATCTTTGACCTGCAATGTCATGTGACTCACCAAAGCTGAGTGAGGAACTATCTGTGCTGCTGAAGGGTAAAAACAACTGAGGTGATTGTAAAAATGCAGAATTCAACAGCACAAATGCACAAAATTCATGTGAGTAAACAAATTACCAGGCTGAATTCACCATCTTCCAGCAAGGTAAGTAACAACTGTTAATGTTTAATGTTTAACTCAGATAAACAAGGGCCCGTTCTATAATACAGCAAGATGAATCCAAAGAAAAAGATATGTTATCCATCTCAGTATTTGCTGACAAGATTTGGAGAGAACTTGTGAGGAAGGAGGAAAAGTGTGAAAGTGCTGAGAGCGACAGGAAGCATGATGAAGAGGAAAGGTTAGAGGGAGTGTCAGACGAGCACCCGCAGGAGCCCAGCGTGTTTGACATCAAATGCAACAGGAGGGAGATGTGAAATCTGCCTGACAACGTGTCTGGCAGCTGAGATGCTAAAATGAAGAGAGGTGTAATATGATGTCATGCAAACCTCCAAAGAGTAACTGACAGATCAAACATAGCATGATGCGATGGAGATCTGACAACAAAGACAGTTTTGATGACATTTTAAAACAAATCAATTGTAGAGTTTAGCTTTTGAGCACAATGTTGTCACAGTGTCAGAAAGCCTATGTCACAAAACAATTTTGATTTGTTGCTTATAATGAAAATAGTTTAGAAACAAAAATTAAAACTTCATGAGGCCTTAAAACACACCAAACACTTCTTTCAAAGAAACATTGCTCCCATTATCAGTCTCACAGAGCTGTGAGACACATATCTTATGAAATAACACAAGCTAAGGCAATATTAAAAATAGATGGTTTGTTGTTCTTGCGATTGTCTCTGACATCCGTTTTTTTTAGCAACATTTTGTTGGACAAACTGAAACCTACAAATTTCAATAGTTCAAAACAAGAGCTATTCAGAGCTCTCTGCTTCTCAGTGACTGGAGATAACTGTTATTATGGCTGAGTCAGACTGTATGTGCACATCCTGGAAATGTGAGAAAAACAAGTGAGACAGTTTGGATTATAGATTCAGAGGGTATGGGCACAGATGTCTCTCTGAGAGACAGATGTATTAAGGGTTTAAGAATAATGAACATTTTAAATAGACAAAAGAGTGCCAGCAATAAAGATTTCAGGATAATGAGTCAATGGGAAAGGAAATATGACTACAGCAATTGTAGTTTAACATTAGCAAAAAAAAAATCCTGCACCCAAATAAATCAAACAGCTTGATTTGTTTATTAAAGCTACATTGATTTTATTCTTAGTTTAGTTTAGTTCACATTGCTTATATAATATTGTTATCACACAACTCTAGAGAAGCTATATTTGTCCATCTGTTTCCTTATTTAGCGTTTGTGTGTATTTGGTTCAGATTTTCTCTGCAGCACGTGCGTGTGTGTGTGTACATTACCCTGAGTATTCCCCCACTGATCTCCTGCCAACACCCGGCGCCAGACACAGCTGCTAGAGGGGGGGTTGGTCTAAACTATAGCCGATTCTACCCAATTCAAAACATTGAGCTTCCAACTTAATTGTTTTGGATTTGTTATAATATGTGGATCCTGTATTGATAAAATACTGACATACTGGATCTACCATCCCAGCTCAGTTTTCACACTATTCCAATGAGGATTATATCTATTACACATGTGTGTGCTGTCAGATCGCTAGTGTAGATTACAGTCCCATTCATTCATCATGCCTGAGAGGGAGCAGGCTCTCTCACACGTGCCACTGCTGAAACTCTGCCAACATCCAAGTAGACACGGGGCTGCCTTGACCAAATCTATTGATCTTCAGGTACCCCCCCCCACTCCATGTGCACTTATGCTATACATATAAAAAAGGCTGTTCCACAGTCAAGGACAGTGGAAGGTGAGAGGCTGGGTATTCAGATGGGCTTTATAGCCCCCAGGTTCTGCTGATGCAGGTTATTCACTGTTAAGTGAAGCATATTATCTGACATGGATGGATGGACAGATAGAAGAGGGGGGCAGGAGGGACAAAGACTCACATGGAGGAGCACATGTCCTCCCAAGCTTTTGTTGTTATGAAGGCATGATGGTAAAGCGAGTGGTGTCACGCATTTTCAATACCAGAGGGGAAAAAACGTGAGGTGCATCAAGCGGTCGTGGTATTCTGTCAAAATAAAGTTCAAGAACACACCTTTAAAGGGTATGAGCGCCCGCAGTCACATTATGGGGACTCAGCTACAATAGGGGACATTGAGCTGATGTCCTACAAGGTTAAAAAAAAAAATCAGCAAACAGTAAAGTCATCAGATCATGTTGACAAAATGAAGATAACAGATTTATAAATCACAAATGATAAAAGAAGTACAAGTGATGTGACTTCATCAACATGTGAAACGTCCCAGGACAGATTTTCTAAAAATGTTAAAATATTCCCCGTGTTAACAGTGTACACAGCTGACTGCACTTCCAGTATTGTCCACTAGAGAGCTTCAGATATCTACCTATGTTTGTCTTACTGTAAGTGCAGTTATACCCACAATTCAAAGCACTCCACATTTTTTGTGATATATGACGAAATACTTCAGATCAGGTATAAATATTGAATAAAACATTTTTATTTTTGTACACAACAGGTCCCATGTCATTGTGCTTTTTTTGGCCGCCAACTTTCCTTTCAAACTGCTGTTTGCATCTGAAAACACAGAACAATAATATCGAATTGAAACAGAGTTTTAACACTTTAAGATGGGACATTTTAGACAACAGCAATTTATTTCACATGAAACAAGTTTGCTCCCAAAATGATTTTTGAGCCCTTAAGTTGCAAGTCTGCAGCTCTTTAGAAATGTTTTATCATTGGATTGCACTGCAGAGGGAGGCAATAGATAATGCAAATTTGTCCTCACCATGGTGTGTGATCCATGTTGATCTGTCCAAAAATAGCTTGATGAAGCGAGTGAACATGAACTCATATACCATGATGTGATCCCAAAATAAAAGCCACAGTGTTTGCAACTCATGCCTCATTCAAATTATAAACACAAATTTGCATATTCTTTGAACACACTGTTTGTGCAACCAAAGCCAGATATTATCTTACTCCGCTGTGTCGTCTACTCTGAAATGCCTGTTCTGTGGACCAAAGTCTTAATTCAAATTCGAAATTCAAAATTGGAAAGTAAGTAAGAGATCCTCTTCCGATGTGTTTACTGTAATGCTGTCTAACCTACACAATACTCTCCTCCCTAATTCTCTTCTTTCCCTGGAAGAAAAGAACAACCTGATTAACATTGGCCTTTCCTGTTCTAGTGATAAAGCAGTAAAGCAATGGGTCTGCAAGGCAGTTGAGGCTTGAGATAGCAATGCTGATCTTGTAAGGGTAGAAGAGCCACGCAACAGTCCTACAGTCATCCACCAGTGTGCGGAGAAGCATCATGACGTGGATAGGTCCGAAGCAGAACAGAAGGCAGAAGAGAACCACTGTCAGCAGCTTGCAGATCCGTTTACGTTCCAGCTCCTCTGTGGCCTGGTTGGATTTCACGGCCACGCAGATCCCCCAGGTGGAAAACACCACCAGGGCAACGGGAACAACAAACCCCAGGAAGAAGCGCATTACATTAGCACGAGCCAGATTCTCTGACAGTGGGATGAAGGTGTCAAAGCACACGGAAAACTTGTTGTTTTCCTGGTATGCATCCTCCCATGTGATGGTGGTGGCATTGAAACAGATGACTAACACCCAAATGGCCATGCTCACCGTTGCTGCAGCACCAACTTTCCTCAAGGACGTGTACTTGAAGGGATGAACTACTGCCAAGTAGCGGTCAACAGCAATGCAGCAGAGTAGAGCATCACTCGTGTAAAAGTTAGTGAAGAGGAAGTAGACTGAAAGCACACACATGTAACCTCCGTGTGCCCAGATTCCTCGCCACAGGAAGTCCAACCACAGAGACAAACCAACAGTGAAGGTCAGATCACTGAGGGCCAGGTTGAACAAGTAGACACCAAGCCCATTCCGCCGTCTAATGTGCTGCCATGACACGTAGAGGGAGAAGGCGTTGGATGGGATAGCAGTGATGATGACAGTCAAGTAGAAAAATAGAAATGGTCTTCTCTGGGTCTCGTTATCAACAAAGTAACAGTCTGAATGATTGATGACCAGGGTTAAGTTTTCCATCGCGGATGTGATGTTCATATGGTCACACCTTGTAGAGAAAAAAGAGGGGAATAAGAAAGGGTCACTACAATGCATCTCAATGTCTAAAACCTTTTGATGAAAGGTGTAGGGGCATCTTGGGACAGTTGCAACACAGGACGGTTGCAACAAGTCTTATTTCTCCAATCAGAAACATGCTGGAGTGATGACACTCACACTGCATTTGCTCAGTTAGACCCTGTGCCCACCAAGAATGGAGAAGATATATTCAGCATCATTGTGAGCAGGCCTATGTATAATCCGTGCATTATCCAATACAGAAAAAAAACACACACTTTCATCCCGGATTTGATCAAAAATGGAAATTTGCACAATGTTTGGCCTACATCGCCTGATTGAATTTTATGAATTTTCTTTTCTGTACAGCATGGCTAATTAGCAGACACATGTACATGTAACTTATAAAAGTTTGGTGAGCCTATAGTCCAAATAGTCTCTGAGTAACTGAGAAAAATGCAAAAGGTGTTGCAACTGTCCCCAGCCATCAATTTTACACTACAGTAAATGACCCAAGAGAAGACAGGCTAGTACAAGAGGAAGTATTGAGGCTGTTGTGATAATAAAGAGGGTTAGGGTGAGGACACACAGTTGAACATTTGGCAAAACGTGCAATGTTTACTTTCACTTTTTAGTTTCTCCTTTCCATCCGTATTATGGCAGCCTCTAACTATAGGCGCCAAAAGTCAAAACACCAAGCAACAGGGGGCATACCACAACACTTACAATAAACTACTCAAACACAACAGAGGCTTAAGGGCATGCTGACAGGATGGATGGATGAACAGGCAGGCAGAGAGACATACAGAAAACAGATCACTACTGGACACACAGAGAGCCAGAATGGGAGAACACACCATGAGCACACATACAGGTGAATGACTGGGGAGATATGGCAGGGATAAATATAGCAGATAAGGTCAATAATGAACAGGTGTGAAGGGGTATTTTAGTGCCTGGGAATATAAAACAGATGAGCAGGTGGAGTCAAACACAGGAAGTGAGTCTGAGGACATCTAGTGGGTGAATGGAGTATGACAGGAAGCCAGTAAAACGGGCTGAGACTGTTTTCTGATAATGCATTTTCATAGTCATAGTCTCATTGAAAATATTTAAATTTGAAAATACTTGAACGATATATTAATCAATAAAACAAACTCAAAACATGAAACAAATAAACATGCATTTTATTTTTTAAATATTGAAAACTGAGAAATAGAACTACAATAATTTTACAATAATGGTTGAAATGCAATGCTAACAATATAATGTACAGCAGATATGATATGATAATATGATATGGGTACATCAGCTACTCAGCCAGTGGAAATAGTTTAATAATGTATTTCTTTGAAGCTTTATAAAGTCTGAAATTATAACCCTCAATTCACCATTAGGGTTATTAATCTGAATATTAACATTTATACAAAAAGCTTTTGTTACAAATTGGGTTGGTGCAATTGAAGATACATGAAGAAGTAAGAATTTGATGAAAAATGCTGTTTACATTATGTGAACAACCAATGTTTCTTTAATTTCACCCATGCATGAGACAACAATGTACATTAGTGGAAAGATATCTTTCCACCATCAAGGCAGCTGTAATACATTTTTGAGATCCACATGTTCATTTAACAAAACTAAAACTTAAACATTGACACAGGGTATTTTAACAAGAATCTTAGAAAGAAAAAACATTAAAGTCACCTTAATTTAAGAGCTAATTAAATTGTACTTACTCTTCATCCCGTCAAGCTCCTGCCTTAAACTGTATTTATGAAGTTCATGATCAAAAAGGGAACATTAAATCACGTTGGATTCACTCGGTTGCTTGCTTTGCCTTCCTCTGTTTAATCAGACCAGTTTCAAGAAACAGGAAGCATCTGCAGCTGTCTACTTGTTGTTCCTGACTACCGTATGCCATTTACTGGGTGACAGGCCATGACAGAACAAACTGTTAAAAGGACCTTATGGCAGATTTAATTTGGACACTGATTCTATATGAGGCTGCTAATCCTTATGTTTGTCATGTCAATATGGATATGGTTCATGGTAAGGGTGACGCTGATTATTGCCTGATAAAGGAATACACACTCTGCTTGACTAATTGTTTCCATAGCATAATATACTGTAATAGGTGGCTGCCTACTTGCCTTTAAAGGGTAGGAGCAAACATTTTTAAATTCTGTCTGAAAAGCTATACGTATGGCCAGATGTGCATGGTAAGCACTATGTTTGCTGTGTCCCTTGTTAAAGCAATTTAAGTTTTAGTGATGGCTGACAAACTGCATAATCTTCTTTCAGTGCTGAAATGATTCCAGAAATGTTTAATAAAATTTACTAAGAGACTTTGTGTTATCATGTGCACACATGGTTCAGTAAACCTATAATTGCGGAAGAGCAAAGACTTTTCAAGTCCATAAAAGAAACTCAAATAATGAAAAATCAATTCACAAATAAATGTAAATGTGACCTTTTCAACACAGTCAACCAATGTGCATCAGAGGAATCATAGATATGATTTGGCCAATAAAGTAAAAAGTCAACATGAAATTGTTTGTTTAATTGTTCTTGTAAAAAGCACTACACACTTAGCTTGCACTTTAGCTTCAGTAAATGAAACAGTTATTTTTCCTTCTTCCTTCTAAGGCTAAAAGCAAACCAACAAATAATAGTTCTTAGGAAATTGAGGCAATTCCATTAGAACCTTGTGGCCATTTCCTCCTTATTACAACTCCTCTTGCTTTCTCTAGAGCTTTTCTGACCTCACTCTGAGCACTTTCACTGATTAAACAGTATAATATCGGATCCAGTACACTGTTTAGCGTTGTGGTGGTAACTGTGACCAAATATGGATCTTTGAGCTTTGCGGCCCAGATGCAGTCTTTGGGCTCCAGTACGGCTCTGAGTAGCATGACGGTCTGGTAGGGCACAAAGGCCACTATGTAGGTTAGGAGCAGGGCCAACAACAGCAGTCCTATTTTCCTGCGTTCCTCTTTTAGGATGGAGGTGCTCTGTTTGAGTGATCGCATGATCTGCTGAAAGCAAAAGGTCATGATGACGACAGGGACAATGAAACCCAGGCTGATCCGAATAAGAGCCAGGTTGGCATCCTTTTGTGACATGGGTGCTGGATCCTCACACAGGTATTTTGAGGAGAAAGCTTGCAGCGCCCCTCTGTGGTCAAGTAAGATAAGATGGGTGACAATCTCCAACATCCATACAGCAAAATTCACAACTGCTGCCGTTCGCACCTCCCTGACCCAGTGAAAGTGGAGAGGATAGACCACTGCCAGATAGCGATCAACAGAGATGCAGCAAAGGAGACCGGAGCCGACGTAAAAGCTGTTAAACATGATCACAGCTACAAAGCTGCAGAGTCCACCATCTATATCAGTTTGCTTGGCCAGTTCAATCCACACAGGTAGAGTGACTGTGTAGAGCAGGTCAGAAATGGACAGGCTAACCAGGTAGACTGCCATGTTGTTGCCTTTCCTCATCAGCATCCAGGCTACGTACAGAGACAGGCAGTTTGCTGGAAATCCCACGATGAAAAAAAGGGAATAGGCAGCTACATAAAAGTACGAATCCACCGAGGACTCCATGTCCATGGTACAGTTGAATGTGGTGTTTGTTTGATTGAGGAGTGCTGAGCCCATCCTGTCCTAATGATGACCAAACCTGAATGTGAAAGGCAGTAGAGAACTAGGTGTGATGAACTGTGATAAACTAGTTGATGCAAATAGTTCCTCCCATAACATGGCTTGTTATGTTAAAAAATGAAAATGGCATCCAAAGTGGTTTTCATTTCCGCTGTGTTGAACGTGGAGAGAGAGTCTCTAGGACTGAATGGAAAGTACACTATACTCGTGAGATTTACATGTTCTTAGGAAACTCAAACTCACAACTTTGAATGCAACACAATGCACTACACACAACACACAACACACAACACAACCAGGAAGGTTCACTCGTCTAAAACCAAAAACCTCAGCCAAATACAACAATAAAATTACTCTTACACATTGATAGGTCAGTATTAATATTTATTTATTTGGTTATATTACAGTTTTTAAGTACAGGACTCTCACTTTTTTTCAGATTCTTTTCATTTATGTAAATCCTGTCACCACCTCTGACAACGGAGGTCACAGATAAGTCATTGCAAATTGTTTGTAAAGGTATTTCCAGGAACACCATGTATTTGCATATCATATCATTAGAGCGATTAGTAGGCCACTACTGTGCAGCTGTGACTGGATCCTGTTTCCTTGGTTGTGTTTCAGGTGTGTGCCTTGTGATAAGCAGCCAGGCACACACAGCCTGCAAAATACCACTAGAATGAAAGTGTTGACTCTGGAGTGGAGGTTCAGTGTTAAAATATCCAACACCCCATATCTGCTCTGTTAACTGATTCACAGATCGGACATTGGGTTGATTCTTCAGTTTTTCCTTTATAGAAGAGTTTGGATCTGGCTGATACTGAAAATCAGGGACACATCAGGGAAACATGTCAACATTTATTTATTTATAGTATTTTGTGGTTTGGATTATATTTCAGTGATTAAAGTGCATTTAATGCAAACATATTTCAACAAAAACAGTCTGCAATCCTCCCCACTGTTGTGTGTGCATGCAGTTTTGGATTACTTACAACAGGTCATGAAAAATAAGAAACCCTTTTCACAATATGAACAGCTGATAACAATATGAATAACAACATAAGGGTTACCCGGAAAGAAAAGAAAAGAAAGGAAAAAAAGAAACCTTTTTCAGTGTGGAAATCCTGTATGAAACTTTGTCAAATGATTTCATTGCTGCATTTATGACATGCCATTATATTGATTATGAAAGACTTCCACAACTGATAATCTATTCCCAACCATTGCTGCACAGCAACTATAATTTCCTTTGATCTGCTGACATAGCAGAGCGTGGACGTCCTCTGTGTTGATTTCCTGTCCTCTTTCTGTTTAACTTTCCTAACTTTCCTAATTTGTTGCCCAGATGAAACAGGCCAAGTGAAGCAGGTCCTAGCACGATGAGTCCATACTGAACACATAAACTGTTCCTCTACTTAGCCAAAACCCTGGATTATGGTCCAATTGGAAGAAACAAGGAAAGACAGAGGGTGTCATACTTTATCTTGATGAACAGGATCTGATGGGTATCCCTCCAAATCAAACATCATGCACATTAAGTAAACATGCATGCTTATTTAAAAGATCCAATCTTTTATCAGCCTGAAGCATGCACATTGCACAACCTCATCACTGCAGATTCAAGGCTGAAGGCAGACACTAACGTTCCACTGCGTGAAGAGTTCCTTAACTTTCTTCCGAAATTTTGTTCCTACGATAACATAGAGGATGGGATTGAGAACACTGTTGAAAAAGCCTAGGCAGGTGACAACTGGTTTGCTGATATGTATGATGTGCTGTAGTTTGCATCCTCCCAAGATCTCCGCTGTTTTAAGCATTTCTATTATCTTCACAGCGTGGAAGGGTAACCAGCAGACCAGGAATGCCACGAGGACTGCCAGGATAAGAGTGGGGGCCTTACGCTCTGTGTTATGAGAATCTAAACGGTTATTTAGGGCTTGAATGATTTTGAAAGTACAAAAGGAAATTATTAAAATGGGGATGATGCAGATTAGAAAAATCCGTATCCCCTCATACGACAGCTCTATATCTGTGCTTGGGTATTTAATAAAGCATACTGTCTTGAAGTTAAGCAAAGTTTCCACTTGCCTATATATGAGTACTGGGATAGCCAAGAGAAAGCCTGAAGCCCATACCAGAAAACAAGCCAATTTGGCATATTTTGGCCTTCGCATTCTGTCGTGGGACAGTGGGTGCACCAGTGCAAGGTAACGATCAATGCTGATCAAAACAAGGAAGTAGGTGCTGCAGTAGAGGTTCATTACCATGCCGAGGGGAATCAGCCGGCACATGGTACTACCAAAGGACCAGAAGTATTTATCTGCTGTGTACTTAGCAGAGAAGGTCACACAGGACATCAGGATGAGGTCTGCAGCAGCCAAGTTGCTCAGGTAGACCTCCGCCACAGTGCAGGCCTTCTTGTGGAGACAGTAAACTATCAGGACAAACACATTGAAAATGATTCCCAGCACAGAGATGGTGAGGATATAGACTGCCTGTGTGGTGTAGGTCCAATCCTCCGGTAGTTCAGCAGGACATTGTTGTTCAATGTTGATGTTTTGGTCGTCATGCATAGGTGCAGGACTGAAGGAAGTTGGGATGCGGAAGACAGCAAACAAAGCAAAAAGGGTTCAGATGTTGACCATGTTCCACAATATTGACATTATAACTTTGCCAGTTATTGCATCAATTGTTCTATACAGTGTTAATGAAATGTTAAATGCTGATGAGAAGCTGCTTATATATACATCACTGACTGACACAGAACATGTTGAGACAAAAGCAGAAACAAGGCAGCAGTTTGGTTTAGATTAAAAGACTGGATTTGAAAACCTGTCTCACTTTTTGAACAGACTGTGCCTTTCTGGATAAAAATACACACAGAGATATAGAGACATACAGTTTACAACCACATGCACTTGGTGTCATTAGAGAGACATGGCCAGGCACCTAGACCTGAGTTAAGAAGAAAGCCAAGTCTGGGGGCCAAACCACCCTGAGAGGGCTCTCGGCCCATGACTGGAGAGCGTTACCACAGAGACAACTCCGACCCGGGCAGACAGGAGGTCCCACACCCATGTGCAGAGCCCTATTAGTCACCCGGGCCGGAGCCATCCACGGGACAGCACCCTCATCGGTAGACTAAAAGCAACTCCCAGTGTGGTAGGGCCCCCATGAGGAATGCAAAAACCTAATGAACCTCATGCATACCTGGTCGGCAGAAGAGTCATTCTTCCAAACAAATTCCAGGTGTAAGGTGTCAAAATTCCCAGCTCCACTCAACCAGTGGCGCCTACAGTCTTGTGTGTCTGACTTGCTCTCTTAAAGGACAAAGAGAACTGGTATTAAAGTGTTCATTGGTTCATAAGCTCCTCCTTTTCTTCTCTTTCCATTCCTCCTTTCCCTCCTCTACTTGTAAGTACGGAAGACTCTGTTGTTGATCCTAATGCTCTTTTGTATCGGCATATACTGT
Source organism: Decapterus maruadsi (assembly GCA_030347415.2). Lineage (NCBI taxonomy): Eukaryota > Metazoa > Chordata > Actinopteri > Carangiformes > Carangidae > Decapterus > Decapterus maruadsi. The sequence continues at coordinate 15,977,844 of CM064887.1, read as the reverse complement.
ACTGTATGGCAGTAAACAGAGGCAGACACAGTAGTACAGTGTCCATTAAACAAGACACAAGTGCCACTACAGAAACTGTGAACTGAAACCTGATTCCGTTTCTCCTACAATTTATGACGTCCATTATCTGTTTTCAGCCATAACCATAAAATAAATATAACACATCCTCTAATTGCATTTTTATTAACCATATCCTTATTAGCATTATTATCATATTAAGTCTCATAGAATAAGAATTTGAGCCATACCCTGTGATTTACCAATGAGCAGATATGTTAGTGGAAAACGTACGAATGTCAAGAGTCAAATCTGAAACTTTGCATTAAAAATGACCACAGGTTTAATTTGCTCTGTTCTGTTGATGTAAGTGGACACAAGAGATCATTGATGTGTGGTCATGTCTGATCCTGTGTTGATGCATGGTCCTTCTGTAGACACTAACTTTCCTCCTAAAGTACTGCCATGAGAAGACATACAGCAGTGGAATAGAGTACTTATAAAGGCCAGATACACTAAAACAAAGCATGTCCTACATCTAGAGCGTGAGACCAGCCGAGGTAAGTTGCTGACTGGTTGCCAATGTCGATGCCCTGATGATCCATGCCTGCGATGATCAGAACTTGGTAGAGAAGCCAGAAGATGATAAACACAGCCAGAACAACAAGGACTATATGCTGCCTTCCTCTCTGCATCTCACCTTCTGGCTCCTATGGATTAATTCAGTGATAACTACAGAAGGAAACAATCGGAACAGAAGCCTATGTTGACAGTCATGTTGTAGTGCAGTCTCCAGCCTTCATGAGGGATCTGATTTAGACCAGCTCTATTTACAACTGTTGTGTGCATGCAGTTTTCCTCAGTAATGTGGGCCTCAAGCCAATGTGGTGAGTGAACTCACTTTTTATTTACTAACACATAACGTAGTAGATGTCAAGAAAAATAATAAACCACCATATTCAGTGTGGGAATCCTCTTCCAAACTTTGCATTGGTGACAAAAATTTTTACTGCTGTATTTGCAGTGCATCATGTCAGGTGTTACATTACATCTATTGTGATCTGCAGTTTATTGTGTCAACAATAGATTATCAGTTGTTGAACTACTGCAAACAGATCCATGAATGTAAGTCATTACTGCTTCTCGGGTTACTGTGACTATGTGACTGAAGTAAACAAATAACGCACATTTATACAAATACACACATTTATACACATAGTGTGGAGTGGGAAAGTAAATTCAAGAGTTACATGATCAGTATACAGTTATACAGAGTAATATGACTTAGGATCATAATCATAATATCAATCGGTACAAGTAACAACATACAGAGAAATAGATGCAGGCATATTATGTCAAAAGTGACTTTAACACTTTCCGTGCACAGTACATATCATTTCCATCTCTCTTGTACATTATTTCCATTTCAGTTTATAGCCATGACTTCTGCAGTATAATGCCCTGCCCTCACTGTCTTCCCTCCCACCAGAAGCTGCCTTCATCAGCTCTTGTTTACACTTCCATGTTTCCCACATGTTCTAAACTGTTTTCTTGCCAGTATACAACATCTATTGCACGTCTGCACGTCCTGGGTTCAGGGATCCCTCTGTTGCCCACCCAGAGTTTCTCCAATTTTTCCCTGAGTTTTTCCTGAGTCGATGTGAGGGTCTAAGGGCAGAGGATGTTGTTAAAATACCATATAAAGCATTTTGAGACAAACTGTTTGTAAAAATGGGCTATACAAATACAATTACTTTGCTTTGCCTTGTTTATTAATGCAGCAGTGTTATCATTGTGTTAAGCCTGAAAGCATTTTCAGCAATAGCTGTGTGATATAAATGTTAAAATGGTAGATACATTTATTTGAGATCCATATCCTGTAAAGTCACCACACCCTGAGTTTTGACATCCTTTGTGTTGATGTCCTGTCCTCTTTCTGTTTAACTTTCCTCATGTTGCCCAGATGAAACAGGAAGCGAGATTTAAGATTTGAACTGAACACTTTGCTGAAACCCTGAATTATGGTCCTATTGTAACAAATGATGAAAGACAGAGGGTGTCAAACTTTATCTTGATGAACAGGATCTGATGGGTATCCCTCCAAATCAAATATCATGCATCTAAAGTAAACATGCATGCTTATTTAAAAGATCCAATCTTTTATCAGCCTGAAGCATGCACAACTTTATCACTTCTTGATTAGTGTGTGCGTACAGATTCGAGGCTGAAGGTCGATGTTCTCTGAGCGTTCCACTGCGTGAAGAGATCCTCAACTTTTTTCCGGAATAGTTTTTCTACGAATACATAAAGGATGGGATTGAGAACATTGTTGAAAAAGCCTAGGTAGGTGACGACTGGTTTGCTGATATATATGATGTGCTTTAGCTCGCACCCTCCCCAGATTCCCGCTGTTTTAAGAATTTCTATTATCTTCACTACGTGGAAGGGTAACCAGCAGACCATGGAATGCCACGAGGACTGCCAGGACAAGAGTGGGGGCCTTACGCTCTGTGTTATGAGAATCTACACGGTTATTTAGGACTTGAATTATTTTGAAAGTACAAAAGGAAATTATTAAGATGGGGATGATGAAGATTAGAAAAATCAGTGCCCCCTCAAACGACAGGTCTATATCTGTGCTTGGGTATTTAATAAAGCATACTGTCTTGTTGTTAGGCAAAATGTCCACTTGCCTATACATGAGTACTGGGATACCCAAGAGCAAGCCAAAAGCCCATACCACAAAACAGGCCAGTATAGATTTTGGCCTACACATTTTGTAATTGGACAGTGGGTGCACCAGTGCCAGGTAACGATCAATGCTGATCAAAACAAGGAAGTAGGTGCTGCAGTAGACGTTCATTACTATGCCGAGGGGAATCATTCGGCACATGGTAATACCAAAGGACCAGTCGTATTGATCTGCTGTGTACTTAGCATAAAAGGTCGCACAGGACATCAGGATGAGGTCTGCAGCAGCCAGGTTGCTCAGGTAGACCTCCGCCACAGTGCAGGCCTTCTTGTGGAGACAGTAAACCATCAGGACAAACACATTGAAAATGATTCCCAGCACAGAGATGGTCAGGATATAGACTGTCAACGCAGTGTAGGTCCAATCTTCCGGTAGTTCAGAAGGACATTCTTGTGTATTGTTTTTCATGTTTTGGTCGTCATGCATAGGTGCAGGACTGAAGGTAGTTGGGATGCTGTGGAAGACAGCAAAGACAAAGCAAAAAGGGTTCAGATGTTGACCATGTTCCACAATATTGACATTATAACTTTGCCAGTTATTGCATCCATTGTTCTATACAGTGAAATGTTAAATGCTGATGAGAAGCTGCTTATATAAACGTCACTGAGACACACAGAACATGTTGAGACAAAGGCAGAAACAAGGCAGTTTGGTTTAGATTAAAAGACTGGGTTTGAACAACTGCATCACTTTTTGAACAGACTGTGTCTTTCTGGAAAAATCTCTTCTGTTCTGTTCACTTTGGTCTTGTGTCGATGTTGAATCAAATCATGAAATCAAATCAAGTTTTATTCATATGGCCCTTTAACTCTTTCGCGACTGCACAAATTTCTCATCCCATCTGCTCAGGATGGGATGCTTTTGGCTATTTATTTACCTTTTTTCTCACGTCGAACCAAACTCTGTACATCACCTAGAAACATTTCAAACGGTTTTCACGTGGTTGAAGAGTGACTTTCCAACGTGCTGCTCGAAAAAACGGTGAGTTTTTCCGCCGTTTCGTTCGGGAGCAGGAAGGAGAAGAAGAGAGCTCGGTTTCTCCAAAAACGGACCTCCTGCTCTAGTTTCAGAAAAAAACACACTTTTCTGCTCATTTTACCCCGACTCTGCAGTGTGGCATGTCTCCCAAATCATTTCTACAGCTAAATAAATATTTTTTAATCTAGGGGGGTGGGGCAGCGTGGAGTGCAGTGATGCGGGTCTCTGGCCGCAGCGGAGAGAGCTCATAGACTGTAAAAAGAATGGACGTAGCATCCGTGACGTCACCCATTGGTTTTGGGGAGTCGTTTTTGTGACTCAAATATGGCGGCCTGGACAGCGCCATGTTGGATTGGCCGGCCAAAAACCCGCCCACTGGCCTCAAAGCAGCCTGTCTCTGGGCCGCTCCCTAATTGGCCAGAATCTTAACCTAATAACAGTAAAGCGGTAGCGTTTAAAAAAATTCACCCCCCTCAGAGTGTGTGGGGGTAGAAACTATCGATTGAGACCAAAAAACGTCCTGACACCAGGCTTTGATCATTTATTTATTTAGGATGTAAAGTTGATGATTTAAACATGGGGGTCTATGGAGACATGTTGCTTTCTGACACCAGCCCCCAGAGGAATCCGCGGGGATTGCAGTTTTTTTTATTTTTTTAAAGTATATTTGAAAACATGCCTTCATTGGATAGGACAATTGAGAGTATGACAGGAAATGGGAGGCAGAGATTAACCAGGCTTCACTTCTCAGACCGAGGACAACTCAACACTGCCCCCTTGAGAGAGCTCCATGGCACTACTGGGTGACTGCCCCGTTGCCCCTTGAGAGAGCTCCATGGCACTACTGGGTGACTGGCCGCCGCTGAGTGCTCTGGGGCGGGGGCGGCAGCTCACAGCGCTCGCTGTATAGTGCCGGTGTCCCAGCTGCACGATGAAAACAGCAGTGATAACGTGCTTTCAGGTCTGAATCTCCAAACCAGAAACGTTTGTAACGGCACCGGAGAAGTCGCTAGATTTGTCGCTGGTCGCTTGACAAAAAAACTGTCAAGAGGGTTTGGAAAGTCGCCAGATTCAGCGAGGAAGTCGCAACACTGTAGCAGACAGCTGTACAGCTCGCTATACTCGCTGCACGCTGTCCACAGAACAGCGTTCAAAGAGACCGCAAACAAAACTAAGATCACACAGTTTAAAAAACATTATGTTTTGATTTTAGTTTGAAACAGTTTTTACATATCAGAGGACGACCATATTCACACACAGGGTACCTGAGAGTGTCTGTTATCATAATCCGTAAAATAACGGTTTTGACAAGTTAACTCATCAATGGTCGCGAAGGAGTTAATACCTCACAGATGCTAAGAACAACAAAGAAGAAAAAACAAACTTCCCACCCCCACAAAGTTTACAACCACATGCACTACAGTAGCTGTCATTAGAGAGACATGGCCAGGCACCTAGACCTGAGTTGAGAAGAAAGCCATGTTTGGGGGCCAAACCACCCTGAGAGGGCTCCCGGCCCACGACTGGGAGTGTCGCCACAGAGACAACTCCGACCCGGGCAGACAGGAGGCCCCACACCCATGTGCGGAGCCCTATAGTCACGCAGGCCGGAGCCATCCACAGGACAGCACCCTCATTGGTAGACCAAAAGTAACTCCCAGTGTGGTAGGCCCCCATGAGGAATACAAAAACTCTGATGGCTCTTCTGTGATGAAAAGTAAAAGATAGAAAAGCAATGCAAAATGAACCTCATGCATACAGTACCTGGTGGGCAGAAGAGTCATTCTTCCAAACAAAGTCCAGGTGTAAGGAGTCAAAATTCCCAGCTCCACTCAACCAGTGGCGTCTGCTACAGTCTTGTGTGTCTGACTTGCTCTCTTAAAGCACAAAAACAGCTGGTATTAAAGTGTTCATCGGTTCGCTCCTCCTTTTCTTCTCTTTCCATTCCTTCTTTCCCTCCTCTACTTGTAAGTACGGAAGACTCTGTTGTTGATCCTAATGCTCTTTTGTATCGGCATATATGGCAGTAAACAGAGGCAGACACAGTAGTACAGTGTCCATTAAACAAGACACAAGTGCCACTACAGAAAATGTGAACTGAAACCTGATTCCGTTTCTCCTACAATTTACGACGTCCATTATCTGTTTTCAGCCATAACCATAAAATAAATATTACACATCCTCTAATTGCATTTTTATTAACCATATCCTTATTAGCATTATTATCATATTAAGTCTCATAGAATAAGAATTTGAGCCATACCCTGTGATTTACCAATGAGCAGATATGTTAGTGGAAAACGTACGAATGTCAAGAGTCAAATCTGAAACTTTGCATTAAAAATGACCACAGGTTTAATTTGCTCTGTTCTGTTGATGTAAGTGGACACAAGAGATCATTGATGTGTGGTCATGTCTGATCCTGTGTTGATACATGGTCCTTCTGTAGACACTACAGTAACTTTCCTCCTAAAGTACTGCCATGAGAAGACATACAGCAGTGGAATAGAGTACTGACAGGGAGGGTTACTTTAAAAATGTATTCCAGTACAATTACAAATTACCTGTTAAAAAATGTAATCAGTAACGTATTTAAAGTACCCCAAAATTAAAGTAATGTAACTGATTACTTTTAGTTACTTTTGGATTACTTTAATACCAAACATATGCAAATTAAGTCACGCAGCCATCACGCTTCAATTCACGATGACCATAGATGTATTACATGCATAGACCGTTAATATAATGCATCCATGCCATATCACTCTGGAAACAGGAAATGAAACGCACCGAGCATCCGGTAATTTTCAAAATAAAACACAATGGAGGGGAGGGTAGCTTATCACAGTTTATCACGCAAGAAAGTCACAACAAACAGGTTTTGCACAATGGTTTGCACTTTGCACAGATAAGCAAGTCTTAAAATTTGTGCAACACCTTCTCATCACAATCCACACCATCTAGATCAGCTGTTATTAAAACCCAACTCATCCTGATATTAATCCACACTCAAACCGAAGCAACAGTAATGTGAACTGTACTCAACAAGCTATTATTAAGAGGTTTACAACAGTGACAGACATGCTGGCAGTGTATGTGTGTGCGTGTGTGTGCGCGCATGCGTGTGTAAGAAAGAGAGGGGGAGAGAGAGAAAGTAGGTAAAAGCTGCTAGCTGTTAGCTGACCGTGCTTCCGTGGCTCAGGCGTCGGTCTCGTCAGGTAAAAGCTGCCGTTTGTTTATTCCTCAGATGAAGCTCATGAAGTTGTTCTCCGGTACAGTTATCCATCACTGCTGTTGAATTAGCCGCTAAACTGCTGGACGATTCACGAAAGCAACGTAAACGTACGTGCCCCTCACACTCAGTAGAGTTACGTCATGAGGCAGCGTAGTGTGCCGTACGGGCAGAAGAGGCAGGAGCTCCGTCTGTGATCAACTCTGAAATGAAACTGGACGGAGAGTGTCTTCTACGGCCGCTCTACAGCCCGTGGTTGATTTAAAAAATGTGAAGTAATCAGATGAGTAATCTCCGTTTTTGTCAAATGTAGGCTAGGCTATCTGTAATCTGATTAGGCTACAGGTTTTTTTTCTGTAACTGTAACGGACTACAGTTACCTTTTTTTTGTATCCTGATTACGTTACGCCGTTACGTGTATTCCGTTACTCCCCAAGCCTGAGTACTGATAAAGGCCAGATACACTGAAACAGCATGTCCTACATCTAGAGCGTGAGACCAGCCGAGGTAAGTTGCTGACTGGTTGCCAATGTCGATGCCCTGATGATCCATGCCCGCGATGATCAGAACTTGGTAGAGCAGCCAGAAGATGATAAACACAGCCAGAACAACAAGGACTAGGTATGCTGCCTTCCTCTCTGCATCTCATCTTCTGGCTCCTATGGATTACTTCAGTGATAACTACAGAAGGAAACAATAGGAACAGATGTTGACAGTCATGTTGTCCTGCAGTCTCCAGCCTTCATGAGGGATCTGATTTAGACCAGCTCTATTTACAACTGTTGTGTGCATGCAGTTTTCCTCAGTAATGTGGGCCTCAAGCCAATGTGGTGAGTGAACTCACTTTTTATTTACTAACACATAAGGTAGATGTCAAGAAAAATAATAAACCACCATATTCAGTGTGGGAATCCTCTTCCAAACTTTGCATTGGTGACAAAAAATGTTACTGCTGTATTTGCAGTGCATCATGTCAGGTGTTACACAGTCACACTGGAGTCTGTTTGCAGTTTATTGTGTCTGTAATAGATTATCAGTTGTTGAACTACTCTCACAATAGATATAATGTAAGTCATTACTGCTTCTCGGGTTACTGTGACTATGTGACTGAAGTAAACAAACAACACACATTTATACAAATACACACATTTATACACATAGTGTGGAGTGGGAAAGTAAATTCAAGAGTTACATGATCAGTATACAGTTATACAGAGTAATATGACTTAGGATCATAATCATAATATCAATCGGTACAAGTAACAACATACAGAGAAATAGATGCAGGCATATTATGTCAAAAGTGACTTTAACACTTTCCGTGCACAGTACATATCATTTCCATCTCTCTTGTACATTATTTCCATTTCAGTTTATAGCCATGACTTCTGCAGTATAATGCCCTGCCCTCACTGTCTTCCCTCCCACCAGAAGCTGCCTTCATCAGCTCTTGTTTACACTTCCATGTTTCCCACATTCTATGTTCTAAACTGTTTTCTTGCCAGTATACAACATCTATTGCACGTCTGCACGTCCTGGGTGCAGGGATCCCTCTGTTGCCCACCCAGAGTTTCTCCAATTTTTCCCTGAGTTTTTCCTGAGTCGATGTGAGGGTCTAAGGGCAGAGGATGTTGTTAAAATACCATAAAGCATTTTGAGACAAACTGTTTGTAAAAACGGGCTATACAAATAAAATTACTTTGCTTTGCCTTGTTTATTAATGCAGCAGTGTTATTATTGTGTTAAGCCTGAAAGCATTTTCAGCAATAGCTGTGTGATATAAATGTTAAAATGGTAGATACATTTATTTGAGATCCACATCCTGTAAAGTCACCACACCCTGAGTTTTGACATCCTTTGTGTTGATGTCCTGTCCTCTTTCTGTTTAACTTTCCTCATGTTGCCCAGATGAAACAGGAAGCGAGATTTAAGATTTGAACTGAACACACAAACTGTTCCTCCACTTTGCTGAAACCCTGAGTTATGGTCCTATTGGAACAAATGATGAAAGACAGAGGGTGTCAAACTTTATCTTGATGAACAGGATCTGATGGGTATCCCTCCAAATCAAACATCATGCATCTATGCATGCTTATTTAAAAGATCCAATCTTTCATCAGCCTGAAGCATGCACAACTTTATCACTTCTTGATAGATATGTGCGTACAGATTCGAGGCTGAAGGTCGATGATCTCTGAGCGTTCCACTGCGTGAAGAGATCCTCAACTTTTTTCCGGAATAGTTTTCCTACGAATACATAAAGGATGGGATTGAGAACACTGTTGAAAAAGCCTAGGTAGGTGACGACTGGTTTGCTGATATATATGATGTGCTTTAGCTCGCACCCTCCCAAGATTCCCGCTGTTATAAGAATTTCCATTATCTTCACAACGTGGAAGGGTAACCAGCAGACCAGGAACGCCACGAGGACTGCCAGGACAAGAGTGATGGCCTTACTATCTGTGTTATGAGAATCTACACGGTTATTTAGGACTTGAATTATTTTGAAAGTACAAAAGGAAATTATTAAGATGGGGATGATGAAGACTAGAGAAATCAGTATCCCCTCAAATGACAGCTCTATATCTGTGCTTGGGTATTTAATAAAGCATACTGTCTTGTTATTAGGCAAAATATCCACTTGCCTATACATGAGTACTGGGATACCCAAGAGCAAGCCAAAAGCCCATACCACAAAACAGGCCACTATAGCATATTTTGGCCTTCGCATTCTGTAATTGGACAGTGGGTGCACCAGTGCCAGGTAACGATCAATGCTGATCAGAACAAGGACGTAGGTGCTGCAGTAGACGTTCATTACGATGCCGAGGGGAATCATTCGGCACATGGTAATACCAAAGGTCCAGTCATATTTATCAGCTGCATACTTAGCATAAAAGGTCGCACAGGACATCAGGATGAGGTCTGCAGCAGCCAAGTTGCTCAGGTAGACCTCCGCCACAGTGCAGGCCTTGTGGAGACAGAAAACCATCAGGACAATCACATTGAAAATGATTCCCAGCACACAGATGGTGAGGATATAGACTGCCTGCGCGGTGTAGGTCCAATCCTCTGGTCTTTCAACAGGACATTCTTGTGTATTGTTTTTCATGTTTTGGTCGTCAGGACTGAAGGTAGTTGGGATACTGTGGAAGACAGCAAACAAAGCAAAAAGGGTTCAGATGTTGACCATGTTCCACAATGTTGACATTATAACTTCGCCAGTTATTGCATCCATTTTTCCATACAGTGTTAATGAAATGTTAAATGCTGATGAGAAGCTACTTATATAAACATCACTGACACAGAACATGTTGAGACAAAGACAGAAACAAGGCAGCAGTTTGGATTAGATTAAAAGACTGAATAAATCTTTTTGGAGGCAAATCTAGGGGGGTGGGGCAGCATGGAGTGCAGTGATGCGGTTCTCTTGCCGCAGCGGAGAGAGCTCATAGACTGTAAAAAGAATGGACGTAGCATCCGTGACATCACCCATTGGTTTTGGGGAGTCATTTTTGTGAGTCAAATATGGCGGCTTGGACAGCGCCATGTTGGATTGGCCGGCCAAAAACCCGCCCACTGGCCTCGAAGAAGCCTGTCTCTGGGCCGCTCCCTAATTGGCTAGAATCTTAACCTAATAACAGTAAAATGGTAGCGTTAAAAAAAAATTCACCTCCCTCAGAGTGTGTGCGGGCGTAGAAACTATCGATTGAGACCAAAAAACGTCCTGACACCAGGCTTTCATCATGTTTATTTAGGATGTAAAGTTGGGGGTCTATGGAGACATGTTGCTTTCTGACACCAGCGCCCTTTTGAACGCGGAAGTGAGCTTAACCAGGCTTCACTTCTCAGACCGACAACTGCCCCCTTGAGAGAGCTCCATGGCACTACTGGGTGACTGGCCGCCGCTGAGTGCTCTGGGGCGGGGGCGGCAGCTCACAGCGCCCGCTGTATAGCGCCGGTGTCCCGGCTGCACGGTGAAAACAGCAGTGATAACGTGCTTTCAGGTCTGAATCTCCAAACCAGAAACGTTTGTAATGGCACCTGAGAAGTCGCTAGATTTGTTGCTGGTCTCTTGACAAAAAAACTGTCAAGTCGTCAGATTCAGCGGGGAAGTCACAACACTGTAGCAGACAGCTGTACAGCTCGCTATACTCGCTGCACGCTGTCCACAGAACAGCGTTCAAGGAGACCGCAAACAAAACCAAGATCACACAGTTTAAAAAACATTATGTTTTGATTTTAGTTTAAAACAGTTATTACATATCACCATATTCACACATTCACATACCTGAGAGTGTCTGTTATCATAATCCGTAAAATAACGGTTTTGACGAGTTAACTCGTCAGTGGTCGTGAACGTCCGGGAGGCTGTGACGAGTTAACTCATCAATGGTCGCGAAGGAGTTAATACCTCACAGATGCTAAGAACAACAAAGAGGAAAACCCAAACTTCCCACCCCCACAAATACACCAAGAGATATAGAGACCCACACGCACACACACACACACACACACACACACACACACACACACACAAGTTTACACCCATGCTCTAGCTGTCATTAGAGAGACATGGCAGGCACCTAGACCTGAGTTGAGAAGAAAGCCATGTTTGGGGGCCAAACCACCCTGAGAGGGCTCCCGGCCCACGACAGGGAGCGTCGCCACAGAGACAACTCCGACCCCGGCAGACAGGAGGCCCCACACCCATGTGCGGAGCCCTATAGTCACACGGGCCGGAGCCATCCACAGGACAGCCCTCATCGGTAGACCAAAAGCAACTCCCAGTGTGGTAGGCCCCCATGAGGAATACAAAAACTCTGAAAGGTAGAAAAGCAATGCAAAAACCTAATGAACATCATGCATACCTGGTGGGCAGAAGAGTCATTCTTCCAAACAAAGTCCAGGTGTAAGGAGTCAAAATTGCCAGCTCCACTCAACCAGTGGCGTCTGCTACAGTCTTGTGTGTCTGACTTGCTCTCTTAAAGCACAAAAACAGCTGGTATTAAAGTGTTCATCATTCATTAGCTCCTCCTTCCCTTCTCTTGCCATTCCTCCTTTCCCTCTGCTCCTTGTAGCCTTATATGTCTCTGTTTGCATCTTTTTTCCCCGCTGAGATATTTAATCTTAACACATTGTGTTTAAAGTGAGCGTTTTATTTTTGTCTTGTTGCTGTCACAGGGAATAAAAAAGACACGAACCCTTGTGCTCAAGTCAAAATGCGTGTTGTTAAAAAAGGAGATATTTATCAAATCCTTGATCTTTTTCATTTTCTAAAATTCTAAAAGTGTGTGGCAGCAAGACAGCTTTACCACCTAACAAGACAACCTACAGTATTTCTGCTGCCTCTTGATCCAGGAGAATCAAGTCATGGGAATTAGAGCCATGCCAAAGAAAGCACTGAATACGTAATAATAATATATAAACTTAAGTACTTAAGTATTCAGTGTTTCCTTACAGTAGATCACAAATAACTTTTTTATTTTATTGATGAATAAGCTAACATGCTAACATGGTGTGCTACTAGCTACTAGTAAACACTGCTCCGCAGGCTTCGCATGAATTTCTTTAACAAATATTTTCTAATGACATACCAACGTTTACTGTACATGGAGAATTAACAAAGACAAACAAAGAAAGACATTAGATCACAAATTCTAGATATAAGTTCAGATAAGATGGTTTTCCCTTTATATGTTTAATATTTAAACACAAGTCAACAACACGGCCATATGGCAGTAAACAGAGACAGACAGATACATATCCTACTGTGTCCATTAAACAATGCAAGTGCCACTTGTGAACTGAAACCTGATTCCATTTCTCCTACAATTTACGTCCATTATCTGTTTTCAACCATAACTTTGACAAAGAAATATTACACATCCTCTAATTGCATTTTTTAAAAACCATATCTGAGCATTATTATCATATTAAGTCTCATAGAATACTACTCTGTGATTTACCCATGAGCAGATATGTTAGTGGAAAACATGATGTCAAAGAATAAGAGTCAAATCTGAATCTTTGCATTAAAAATGACCACAGGTTTAATTTGCTCTGTTCTGTTGATGTAAGAGAGATTGTCCCCCCCAAGGACAAAGAGCCGCACACTTGGAGACCAAGCCTTCTGCTCCTCGACTGTGGACTACTCTCCTAACAGACGACTGATTGTATTTTTAAAAAAAAGGGTCTTTTAAAAAAGAATCTTTGAATTTGTAATTGTTTGCCTGTGCTACTTTGATAACTGTTTTAACTGTTTTTCTCTTTTGGTTGCTATTATAGCACTTTCAGGTTTCTTGTTAAATGTAGTGTGTTACAAATAAAATTTATTATCATTATTATTATTATTCATGCCATCCTCTGTCTTGATGTCTGGTCCTTCTGTCGATGGCACTGTTGTGGAAATACCAATCACAGCAATTTTCCACCACAGCACTTTCCTCCAAAAATAATACCATGAGAAAACATACAGTGGATTGAGAGTACTGTTGATAAATTTCAGATAACTGCTCGACATTGTTTGTGGGAGTGTGGACCAGCTGGGGTAAAGTCGCTCACTGTCACTAGGCCACCCAGAAGATAAACATAGCCAGAACACCAAGGACCTTTCTCAAGGGTTTACTCATCCTCTGGCTACAGGATAAGGAAGCCGAATGTGGCAAGGTGAAGAGGGCCCGGGCGGGCTTCGAACCCTAGACTCCCAGGTCAGAGTCATGCGCGCTAACCAGTCGGCCAAAGGGACATCCACTGCAGGACAGCAGTCACTAGCTTTCTGATTTAGACCAGCTCTATTTACAGCTGTTGTGTGCATGCAGTTTTCTTCAGTAATGTGGGCCTCAAGCCAATGTGATGAGTGAACTCAGATTTTATTTACTAACATGTAAAGCAGATGTCAAGAAAAAAAAAAGAAAGAAACCACCTTATTCAGTGTGGAGTTCCACAACTGATAATCTATTACAGACACATTAAACTGCAAACAGACTCCAGTGTGGCTGTGTGAGTCACTACTACTCCTCAGGTTACTGTGACTGCGTGAGTGAAGTAAACAAACAACACAAATTTATACAAAGATGCAAATATACACATTGTGGAGTGGGAAAGTAAATGCAAAAGTTACATTATCAGTATACAGTTATACAGAGTAATATCAGTATGACTTAGGATCATAATCATAATATCAATCAGTACAAGTAACAACATACAGAAAAATAGATGCAGGCATTTATGTAATGGTCACATGGAACATCCCATCATTAAAGTGACTTTAACACTATAATTTGTTAAGTTTTTCTAATTTTTGTAAATTCTCCTCTGTGCTTAATATACAAAGTACTCCATGGCCTGGCGCCATCTCCACTTAAAGAGTTTATCACATTTAAACAAACTGTGTGGTTCCTTACAGAAAAACTTCATTCAGTCAAAATGCCCTGTCCACGATCGGAATTGCAATCTGGAACTCACTACCTTTAAAGGAGTGCCCCACCTTAACTACTGTACCTGTAAGAGCCACCTGAAGCTCTGGTTCAGAGCCAATCAAACTTGTGATCATTTTTAATGCCCTGGCCGTATACTTTCACTGTACTGACTAACATGTATTTTGTATTGTGTTGTATTATTGTATGTTTTCTGCTAGCATTTACTGTTTCTTAACCTTGTTTTGTATTGTAACATCAACCTGCCTAGAGGACTGCAGATGGAAATTAGCCTGTTTCTTAACCTTGTTTTGTATTGTAACATCAACCTGCCTGGAGGAGATGGAAATTAGCCTTCGGGCTACAATCTGGCACATTTACAGGTACTACGGTACATGTTTTTATTAATGTGCACTGTCCTGACTCTTTTTAAATACTGTAAATACATTTACAAATTTACAAATTTACTTACTCTGCACACATAATTTCCATTTCCTTTGTACATTATTTCAATTTCAGTTTATGGCCATTACAGTACTTCTGCAATATACTGTAATGTAGAGTCTGGCACAGTTGTTTATTAATGCAGCAGTGTTATTATTATGTTAAGCCTGAAAGCATTTTCAGCACTAGCTGTGTGATATAGGCTACTGTAGATGTTAAAATGGTAGATACATTTATTTCAGATCCATATCCCGTGAAGTCACCACACCCTGAGTTTCTGTTGGTCTGCAGAGCATTGACATCCTTTGTGTTGACGCCCTGTTTTACTCAGATGCCCAGATGAAGGAAGGAAGGTTTAAGATTTGAAGCAGGTCCCAGCACGGTGAGTTCAGCATATACTGAACACACAAACTGTTCCTCCACTTTGCCTAAACCCTGAATTATGGCCCTATTGGAACAAATGATGAAAGACAGAGGGTGTCATACTTTATCTTGATGAACAGGATCTGATGGGTATCCCTCCAAATCAAACATCATGCATCTATGCATGCTTATTTAAAAGATCCAATCTTTTATCAGCCTGAGGCATGCACAACTTTATCACTTCTTGATAGATATGTGCGTACAGATTCGAGGCTGAAGGTCGATGTTCTCTGAAAGTTCCACTGTGTGAAGAGTTCCTTAACTTTTTTCCGGAATTTTTTTCCTACGATAACATAGAGGATGGGATTAAGAACACTGTTGAAAAAGCCTAGGTAGGTGACGACTGGTTTGCTGATATATATGATGTGCTTTAGCTCGCACCCTCCCAAGATTCCCGCTGTTTCAAGAATTTCTATTATCTTCACAACATGGAAGGGTAACCAGCAGACCAGGAACGCCACGAGGACTGCCAGGACAAGAGTCGTGGCCTTACGCTCTGTGTTATGAGAATCTAAACGGTTATTTAGGGCTTGAATGATTTTGAAAGTACAAAAGGAAATTATTAAGATGGGGATGATGAAGACTAGAGAAATCAGTGCCCCCTCAAACGACAGGTCTATATCTGTGCTTGGGTATTCAATAAAGCATGCTGTCTTGTTGTTAGTCCGAGGTTCCACTTGCCTATACATGAGTACTGGGATACCCAAGAGCAAGCCAAAAGCCCATACCAGAAAACAAGCCAGTTTGACATATTTTGGCCTACGCATTCTGTCATGGGACAGTGGGTGCACCAGTGCCAGGTAACGATCAATGCTGATCAGAACAAGGAAGTAGGTGCTGCAGTAGACGTTCATTACCATGCCGAGGGGAATCAGTCGGCACATGGTAATACCAAAGGTCCAGTCGTATTTATCTGCTGTGTACTTAACATAAAAGGTCACACAGGACATCAGGATGAGGTCTGCAGCAGCCAAGTTGCTCAGGTAGACCTCCGCCACAGTGCAGGCCTTCTTGTGGAGACAGTAAACCATCAGGACAAACACATTGAAAATGATTCCCAGCACAGAGATGGTGAGGATATAGACTGCCTGCGCAGTGTAGGTCCAATCCTCTGGTATTTCAGCAGGACAGTTACTGGTATTCGTGCTGTTTTGGTCGTCATGCATAGGCGCAGGACTGAAGGTAGCAGGGATGCTGGAGGACAGCAAACAAACCAAAACATTAAAATAATACAAACATGACAAAACAAACAGCTTTAAGATAATATTTTAAAAATTCACCAGCATTTTTGTTTTTCAAAAACTACTGTTGCAGTTGTTTAGTAATAAGCATAGTATAGCATACTGAAACCCACAGCCCAAGTAACAATGAGAAATATAATGATACTAAAACTTAATTCACATCATCTGCTGTGCTTTAACAACAGCACACTGAGTTGCCCCTTGGTATGAAATGCACTATATAAATAAATATAATAAATATATATATTTTTAAATAATAAACGACTGTTAAAATTGGTTAGTACCTGTTAGTGCCACTGGTTCTGTGTATTAACCATAAACATGCAAACTGACATGTTTTGACAGTTATTGCATCCATATTTCTCTTCAGTGTTAATAGAATGTTAAAGGTTGAATATGTAGAATATTTATTAAAAGCAATATTTAAAAAAAAAAACAAAAAAACATCCACTGAGCGTTTTGAGGTGTACAGAATGAAAGTATTGCCTCTCCATAAAAAAAAATTTTTCAGTCTGAAATTATATTACATGTTGAGACAACAGAAACAAAGCTGCATATGACAAAAAGACTTGAAAACCTGTCTAACTTTTCTGAACAGGCTGTCCCTATCTAGATAAAATCCTTTTCTGGTCAAGATAGTCACTTTTGTCTTGTGGTGTCTTGTAGGCTATTTAAACATGAGCAGTTTTATTAAGCTTGCTTACATTGTTAGATTAACACAGACCACTACTGATGATGAACAACAACATTATATTTTTGGATGACCCTTGCATACATAACTGTTACAGAAAGTAAAAGATAGAAAAGAAATACAAAAACCTAATGAACCTTACCCTGTGGGGAAAAGAGCCATTTTCCAAACAGAGTCCGGGTGTAAGGAGTCAAAATTCCCAGCTCCACTCAACCAGTGGTGTCTGCTACAGTCTTCTGTGTCTGACTTGCTCTCAAAGAGAACTGGTATTAAAGTGTATCGGTCCATAAGCTCCTCCTTCCCTTCTCTTTCCATTCCTCCTTTTCCTCCCCCCTCATCTGTTGCTCACCCAGAGGTTTCTCAGATTTTTCCCTGTTTAAAGGGTTTTCCATGGAGTTTTCTCTCAGTCGATGTGAGGGTCTATGGGCAGAGGATGTTGTACAAAGAGGTCATCCAAATAAAATTGCCTTGCCTTCTTCTTATTTTAGCCTTGTATATATCTCTGTTTGCAGTTTTTTGTTTCTCAGAGATATTTCATCTTAACACAATTTTTGTCTTGTTGATGGAGGCAACCAGAAAGACACAAACCTATTAACGCTTGCGCTCAAGTCAAAATGTCTGTTGTTCAAAAAGGAGAGATTGATCAAAATCTTGTTCTTTTTCAGTTTGTGATATACTAACAGTTGGTGCTGGGAAAACAGCTGCACCACCTTACAGGATCACCTACAGTTTACCGCTGCCTCTTTCTTCTCACCAACCTGACTGTGGCACAAGAGCAGCTAGTGAAAATCCAGAGGGAATCAGTGCCATGCCAAGGGAGAGCACCAATATTGGGTTTTTAGAAAACTATTCCAGTTCATCTGTAACAAGCATAGTAAGTGAAGGAAATAGGAGGGCCAAAACAAAAACAAGATTCAACTTAAGTCATTAACTGTGATTGTTCAGTGTAGATCAAGATCACAGAGTCCCGGAAAAAGATGTTAGCATACTGTACTATCACCCATCCAACCATCCATCCATCCATCCATCCATCCATCCATCCATCCATCCATCCATCCATCCATCCATCCATCCATCCATCCATCTATTATAGTAGGATTACTTAGGTGATGTGGCACCTATATGCACAGCAGGATACAACAGGAACAGGAATAAGTAAGGCCTACTATGCTGACAGTCATGTTGTAGCACAGTCTCTGTTGTAGCATGCATCCATTCCCTTGATGAGCACAATTCCAGCAATCCAGATACCGAAGCAAATCCAGTGTGGTGAGGGCCAGGTATCTGTCCGCACTAAGAAGCATAAAAATAAACACACTGAAGTAATAATGCATCCCAATAATAGGAGTTGATGTATGATTTAGGTCAGCTATATTTACCACTGTTGTGTGTGCATGCGCTTCTCTTCAGGAATGTGGTCCTCTCAAGTGGGTGAACTCACTTTTTTATTTACTTCCAAATAAAGTGGACGTCATGAAAAATAAGAAACCACCATATTCAGTGTGGAAAGCCTCTTACAAAGTTTGCAATGGTGACAAACAATTTTATTACTGCATTTGTGCCATACCAGTTCCACAACTGATAATCTATTACAGGCACAGTAAACTGTAAACAGACTCCAGCGTGACTGTGTGAGTCACTACTGGTTGCTGTGACTGAAGGAAACGAACAACACAAATTTATACATATATGCAAATAGGGCTCTATCTTCTAAATGTTTGGTTTGGAATTACGTGTTTAACCTTGATTGCAAACACTTGTTGAAGCTGATCTACTAACCGGGTGCACCGAGGATTGCTCTCTCAAATGGGCAAAATACTGTAGTACGCACAATTCATTAGTGCGTTTGTCTTGATGAACATGGATGTTTCTACCAGAACATGCAAAATATTGGGAGGAGTAGATGCAAATAGATTTACTGTATTTAGCACAATGTGATTTACCAAACCTGAAACAAATTGTGGTGGCTGTTTTGGCGTCTTTGACTTCTATTCTGTGTATTAACTTTACCCATGAGCAAATATGGTCGTGGACAACAGGACGTCAAAGAGTAAGCGTCAAATCTTAACCTTTGCATTAAAAATGACCACAGGTTTAATTTGTTCTGCTCTGTTGTGGACGCAAGAGGTCGTTGATGTGTGGTCATGTCTGTGTTGATGCCAGGGCCTCCTGTAGATGGCACTAACTTTCCTCCTAAAGTACTGCCATGACAAGACATACAGCAGTGGAATAGAGTATTGATAAAGGCCATATACACTGAAACAGCATGTCCTGCATCTAGAGCATGAGACCAGCCGAGGTAAGTCACTCACTGGTTGCCAATGTCCATGCCCACGATGATCACAACTTGGTAGAGCAGCCAGCAGATGATAAACACAGCCAGAACAACAAGGACTATATGCTGCCTTCCTCTCTGCATCTCATTTTCTGGCTTCTATGGATTACTTCAGTGATAACTACAGACGGAAACAATAGGAACAGAGCAAAGGAAGCCTATTTGCTGATAGTCATGTTGTAGTAGCGGAGTCTCAAGCTTTCACGAGGGTATGCTAGCATACCAACCTGCTCGCGACTCCCCATATCCAAATCCCGTCTGAAAACCTACCTCTTCTCACAAGCCTATGACCTCCCCTATCCCTAACCACCTCTCCACTTTTCCCTCCATACTCTCCTCGCAACCCTGATCATCTGCCCCCTCCATGCTTTCACCTGTAACTGTCGTACCTGTTTGTGTTGGGTTCTTGAATAGCGCTACAAGTCTAATTAATTATTTTTATTATTATTGTTAGCACCAATCCCTAGATGAGGGTACAACTGCACAGAGGAAGCTGAGTAAAATTCCAGCAATCCAGATATCGAAGCAAATCCAGTGAAATGAGGGCCAGGTATGTCCGCACTCACAGGTGTAAGAATAAATACACTGCAGTAATAATTCATCCCAATAGAGACAGAGTTGATGATCTGATTTAGGCTTCTTTTGGATGCGCTTGTTGTATGTTTGTTAGCTACTCGCTGTGGAACAAATTGCCCCTAGGGGATAAAGACTCTTGAACTTGAACTAGGCCAGCTATTTACCACTGCTGTGAGTAGGCTACATGCAGTTTTCTTCAGGAATGTAGGCCTCAAGCCAATGTGATGAGTGGTAAGCCTGTGAATATTTTCATTTGTCCAGGTCCATTGTCCATAGTTATCTCAAGGAAACTGAAATCAAACGCAACTGGACTTGGTTATTTGTTTGTGAACTTTTTATTTACGTCCAAATAAAGTGGACGCCGTGAAAAATAAAACACCACAATATTCAGTGTGGGAAACCTCTTACAAACTTTGCAATGGTGACAAACAATTACTACTGCTGATAATCTATGACAGACACATTAAACCCCAGTGTGACTGTGTGAGTCACTGCTACTTCTCAGGTTACTGTGACTGTGTGACTGAAGTAAATAAACAACACAAATTTATACAAATATACAAATATACACACAGTGTGGAGTGGGGAAGTAAATGCAAGAATTACATTATCAGTATAGTAATATCAGTATGACTTAGGATCATAATCATAATATCAATCGGTACAAGTAACAACATAAAGAGAAATAGATGCAAGCATTTACGTATAGCCACATGGAACATCCCATCATTAAAGTGACTTTAACACTTACTGTGCACACATAATTTCCATCTCTTTTGTAAATTATTTCCATTTCAGTTTATTGCCATTACTTCTGCAGTATAATGCAGAGTCTGGCACAGTTGTTTAATAATGTAGCAGTGTTATTATTGTGTTAGGCCTGAAAGCATTTTCAGCAACAGCTGTGTGACATAGATGTTAAAATGGTAGATACATTTACAGTATTTGAGATCCACATCCTGTTACTGTAAGTCACCACACCCTGAGTTTTGACATCCTCTGTGTTGACGTCCTGTCCTCTTTCTATTTAACTTTCCTCATGTGATGATGTGATGATGAAACAAGAAGGAATTAAAGTAAGATTTGAAGCAGGTCACAGCACAGTGAGTCCAGCATATACTGAACACATAAACTGTCCCTCCATTTTGCTGAAATCCTGAATTATGGTCCAATTGGAGCAAATAAAAAAAGACAAAAGGTGTCATACTTTATCTTGATGAACAGGATATAATGGGTATCCCTCCAAATCAAATATCATGCATCTAAAGTAAACATGCATGCTTATTTAAAATATCCAATCTTTCATCAGTCTGAAGCATGCACAACTTTATCACTTCTTGATAGGTGTGTGCGTACAGATTCGAGACTGAAGGTCGATGTTCTCTGAAAGTTCAACTGCGTGAAGAGTTCCTTAACTTTTTTCCGGAAATGTTTTCCTACGATAACATAGAGGATGGGATTGAGAACACTGTTGAAAAAGCCTAGGTAGATGACGACCTGTTTGCTGATATGTATGATGTCCAGTAGCTTGCACCCTCCCAAGATTCCCGCTGTTTTAAGAATTTCTATTATCTTCACAACGTGGAAGGGTAACCAGCAGACCAGGAACGCCACGAGGACTGCCAGGACAAGAGTGGTGGCCTTACGCTCTGTTTTATGAGAATCTAAACGGTTATTTAGGGCTTGAATGATTTTGAAAGTACACAAGGAAATTATTAAGATGGGGATGATGAAGATTAGAAAAATCAGTGCCCCCTCAAATGACAGCTCTACACCTGTGCTTGGGTATTCAATAAAACATACTTTCTTGTTGTTTGTCAAAGTTCCCACTTGCCTATACATGAGTACTGGGATACCCAAGAGCAAGCCAAAAGCCCATACCACAAAACAAGCCAGTTTGACATATTTTGGCCTTCGCATTCTGTCGTGGGACAGTGGGTGCACCAGTGCCAGGTAACGATCAATGCTGATCAGAACAAGGAAGTAGGTGCTGCAGTAGAGGTTCATTACGATGCCGAGGGGAATCAGTCGGCACATGGTGATACCAAAGGTCCAGTCGTATTTATCTGCTGTGTACTTAACATAAAAGGTCACACAGGACATCAGGATGAGGTCTGCAGCAGCCAAGTTGCTCAGGTAGATCTCCGCCACAGTGCAGGCCTTCTTGTGGAGACAGAAAACCATCAGGACAAACACATTGAAAATGATTCCCAACACACAGATGGTGAGGATATAGACTGCCTGCGCAGTGTAGGTCCAATCCTCTGGTATTTCAGCAGGACAGTCATTGATATTCGTGCTGTTTTGGTCGTCATGCATAGGTGCAGGACTGAAGGTAGTGGGGATGCTGTGGAGATCAGCAAACAGGGCAAAACATTAAAATAACATGACAAAAGAGTCTTAAAATTACATTTAAAAAATCACCAGCCCAAGTAACAATGAGGAATATTTAATGATAAACTTTTCTCTTTAAAAAAAAAAAAAAAAACTTTTTATTGAGAGTTTTTTTTGGATGAGATTATGATACCAAAACTTATTTCACGTCATCTGCTGTGCTTTAACAATGACTAATACAGAAGATGTATAGTTCTAAGAGTTATTATTCCAAGAAGACTCTGACTTCACAGCTTCACAGCTGTTACTTCTCGTAAACTAGACTGTTTATTTTCTACATGATAGGCTATTCCTTTTGCAGTTTTCATTAGATTACGCCTTTATTTCACAATAAAGAGGCTTGAGTTGTGATTTTACAGGACACTCATGCATGTTGCCCTATGTACTTCATCAACCATACTGTAGACGTGCTAACTAGAATAATGACAGTTTTTGACAGTTATTGCATACAGTGTTAATGAAATGTTCAATACTGATCAGTAGCTCTTTATATAGACATCATTGGTTGACACAGAACATGCTGAGACGCATGCAGAAACAAAGTCGCAGTTTGGTAAGACAAAAAGACTGAGTTTGGAAACCTATCTATCTCAACTCCTCTGAACAAACTACTGTATGCCTGTCTGGAAGAAATAATTTTCTGTTCACAAAAGTAACTTTGGTATTGTGGTGTCTTGTATCTTTTGTTGTCTATGTGAGCAGTTTCATGGAGCTTGTTTACAACAGACCACTGATGATATTGAATAGTATTGACGATGAAAACTTTAATGACCCTTTCATATTCAACAGTGATGAAAAGTAAAAGACAGAAAAAAGACAGTAAAAGAAAGAAAGACAATGCAAAAACATAATGAATCTCATGCATACCTTGTGGGCAGAAAAGCCATTCTTCTATAGAAAGTCCACACGTAAGGAGTCAAAATTCCCAGCTACACTCAACCAGTTGTGTCGTCTGCTATACAGTCTTCTGTGGCTGACTTATAAGGCTTCTGTGGATTTGGGTTTCCACAACGAGTGTTTTGATTCGTAAGCTCCTCCTTTTTCCTCTTCTCAGAGACTTGTATGCATGCACACGGCCTGTATCTTTGTTTGCAGATAATTAATCTCTACAGATTGTGTTTAAGGCCAGTGTCTAATACACCTGGCTGTAGAGGTTTCACAATGGAAGCCTTTGATACGCCAATTAAATAATAATACCTGTAACATAATCCTCATGTCTTCACATTTTCTTTGTAGGGTTACCCTAACCCTACCACAAGGCAGGGATTCGTGATACTAATCCCTTCATATGTGTGTCTTAGACTTGAATAAAGACCAGAAAACAGAGCGATTGAAATTATTACTTTATTTAAACTCATTGCATTTGTCTTATTAGACTTGAATAAAGACCAGAAAACAGTTTCAACTGTGACCACCAGTGTACAAAAAAATCACCATTGAAACAATTATTGAGTTCTTTATTTAAACAAAATATCATTCAGTACAGCAGGTGAAAATATGCTTCACAATGTAAATTTGTAAATATTGCTTATTTTCAGTTCATTTAATTTGAAATTTCAGTTTTAATGTTCAGACTGCACTGTAAAGTCATAAACATAAGTTGAAATGCATTGCAGTCTAAGGTATTTAGGTTTTTACACATGAAATAGAATATCTGCAATGTTGGTTAATGTATATACAACTAGCATTAAATACAATACACCAATGATAATGATCTTTTCACCTCAGCTGTGCAATTCCAGGCTTTTTGTCTCTATACTGTCAAACATATTCAACAACTACAATGGATATTTTTGAATTAGAGAAATCAGGAAAATTTGGAACTAAACACTGTCAAAGACAATGGATATTTTTGAATTAGAGAAATCAAGGAACTCTTGACAAAAACATAGTCATTCCCTCCATCAACTTTATTTTTACTCCAGAATAATAGCAAGCTAGGGAAATGGGAGGACCACAACAAAAACAAGATTCAATTAAAATAATCAAAGGTATTGTTCATTAGATTTAAATCATAGAGCTCTGGAAATGTATGTAACATGGGACCATAACACTAGACCAAATGGCTACCAGATAATGGCAAATTTTCATTAATTCCAACCCTCTCAAAATAGCTGGTAAAACACAATTACAGTAATTTCTTTAACAGATATTTTGACTTACCAAAATATACCGTGAGTCGAGAATTAACAAAGACAGACAAGGAAAGACATTAGATAACAAAATTTAGATACAAGTAAAGATAAGATGGGTTTACCTTTGTGTGTTTTTATATTTAAACACAAGTCATTAATAAAAAGGGACAGGCACAGACACAGATACAGATATATGTGTCCATGAAATAAGACATAAGTGCCGCTACAGAGACTGCAAAGTGTAACTTGACTCCAAATTTCCTCCTACAGATTACATCCATTATCTCTTTTTTTCAACCCTAACTGGCAAAGCAATATTATACATCGTCTAATAGCATTTTTTAACCATAGAGGAGCATTATCATATCAAGTCTCATGACATAACAGTCTTAGTCACATCCTGCGTATTAACTTTACCCATGAGTAAAAGAAAACCACTGTTCCATTTATATTATTATGATGGTTGGTCATTTCCCAGGTGGTGGGTAAGAATGTTCCCCTGCAAACAAAACTTTGTATCCTGGGTATATGGTTAAATTTGGTTGTCAATTCTAAACATTTGGGGCCTCTTCAAGCTACAGTAGAAGAGTGACTGCTCTTTTATGGAAAAATATATTGCCCTCTGTAAAGTTATGGCTGAAGGAGATTGCAACATACCTTTGCGTTACATATTACATACGGTAGACTTATCGAACAAATACCCATACACTTTCCCCCTCTAAACTCCCCACTCCTGGAACCCCAAGGAACATGGACTTTTCTTGGACTCCAAAAAACAACCTCCCGGAAACTAAGGAAAACCAAGTGGAAACAAATTGGAAACAAATCCAAACCACATGGACTCTCCTTTATGGCGCGTTTCCACTAGCACGGTACGGTACGGTACGGTACGGCACGGTACGGTACGGCACGGCACGGCACGGCGCGCTATTTGGGTGTTTCCACTAGCCCTAGTACTGGTACCAGGTCCCATTTTTCGTACCTCCTCGGCCCTGGTTCCAAGCGAGCCGAAGCGTTACTATAACGTGACGTCATCCGACTGCCTTCCGCGGATTGGGCAGAGGTTCAGCGTGAGGGCGACGTCGGACATGAGAATCAAACCCGGAAATTTCAAAAACATTGCGGCAACAGCGCCAGCTGATCTGTATCGAGACTGTTGTTATTCCTTCACCTGAGGAAACTGTTGCTGTGTGTAAATCCACACTGTGTCTGTTAACGAGGTGCAGGCGAGTGAGTTTGGAGCTGACAAGCGGATCGAAAAAAGGAGAGACGGACAATGCGATCTCCGCGATCACCCCCGTGCCGACCCCGCCCCCGCCGAGGAGTTACTAGAGAACTCAGCTGTAATGGAAACACAACCAAACCGAGCCGAGCCGTGCCGTGCCGTACCGTGCTGTACCGTGCTAGTGGAAACGCGCCATTAGATTCCCCCCTCCACTCCTCTACCCCTCTTTTTTCAGACGTCACCTACAAAAATGTGCCTTGTCGCTCAAATCACAAGTGTGGAACTCATGGCAAAAATTATAACTGGTGCTACACTGACTACAACGATAACTGGGATTAGGCTACTGCGGAGTCACTACTTTGATACCCTGCATGCATTCCGCATCACGCCGACGCAAACGGTCACCTCCACTTGAAATCTGTTCTTACAGTAGAAACAACAGAGTGATTGTTGTAACTGCAGAAAACGCTGAAAACAACATCGAAAGGTTTGGCAACAATATACGTGACGAAGCATTAGGCTTAATCAACCGCTGGGTAACCAACCTCTTGCGAGATCAGCCCATGTCCAATGTGCTAAGTTCTCGAAATCTTCGCCTTGACATACAGAATATCATTAATGTGAACAATCAGTGGTGTTACAACCTGCAAATCCAGCTGAACAACCACCGTGGTAGAGGGGAGAGTACCACTATCTCACAGCTCATATGTACGACTGACATCCCAGGTAACACCATGCGTTGATATCAATCAACCAGCTCACATCACTCAAACCTATGTGATTTAGGCAGAAGGATCTCAGGAAGTTCCTCCAAAGCCTGTATTCTACCCAAAAATAGTAACAAAAAAAGAGAAACATTTTTGTATGCTAGAATGAACTAAAAAGAGAGCTCAAGTGTGCCGACTTTCTCTTTTTGTTTACCCTGATTTTTTAAGTTCAGCACCTGTTTTACTGGATGTGTCCGGCTGCTGTCTTTTAAAAAATGGTAATCATACATCAGAGACAGGGTTAATTTAATAGGGGTAGTGTTAATGTATTTTGGATTTTCATGCTCTGATGCTGCTTTGTCATTGCTAGCAATAAAAATTCAAATGAAAAAAACAAGGTAATTGTTTTCCTAATCTTTGAGTCAATGTAAATTTAAGGTTTAATATTAAAGACAACAGGGAGTTTTGGAAAGTAAAGTGTTTTCACACTACATGAGCCTCCGCATGCACGGTGAAATTCTCGGACCGGTGTAAGACAGACGTCTTGCCAAGAATGTTTTCATTCATCAAGAATGAAAATCGGAGGTTCAAAGACAATCAGATACCGTTGTAGTTCCGACCATAAATGGTGATTTGGCGGTGTTATTACCATGATCCACCGGGCAGCATCCGGAAAACCGAAAGTAAGGAAACACTGGTCAACAACAAACAGAACAATTTTGGAGGATTAAATATGTGTAATGTGCATTTGTGTGAAAATGTGAATATGCTGAAGAGGAAGTACGTAAATGTTCCATTTCATCATGTCAACAGACGATGTCATTGCATGTTCCTGTTCACCTAAGTTACAAAGGAATATGTGGGAACAGATGATTCCGAGCAGAAAACCTTAAGATAATAGGATAAAGTTTTAAAAGCGCAGAATTTTGTGCGTACACAGTGGTGCACAGTTACATGTTAAAAGTGCATTTTTCTCAGGCCAGAGAACAAGTTGTACCTGAGTTCCTGTTGTGAGAGTTACCTAATTGCACACTTCCCTCTGTGCTACTGAAGTGTCAGTCTTCATTGTGCAAGTCAGGATGAAGAGACAGATTCAGTCCAAACAGGACGAAGGGTCAGAAAAGAGACAAAAGGAATAGTAATAGAGTTAAACTATGAGTTAAAAGATAAAAGAATAAGCCCTAAATACAATGAAAACATCAATCCTAATATTCTTAATAACAAAAGTGTAAGAGTTCTCAAGAGTTCTGGTGGGCTTTTGTATAACCATTTTATGGTATATCATGTTGTTTTTCTATTCCTCCTGGGTGTCTTGCTCCTCATATATGGTGCTTAAAAGTCTCACTGAAATAAATACAATATCATCATTAATATTTGATACATTCTCTATTCATACACCATTTAAACATATCCAAAGACTAAAGATTTTGCAATACCACATCTGACCTGCTTTGTGTGGCGCAACAAGTTCCTCAGTCTCCTTCTGTGTTTCTAATCTCCATCTTCAATCTGCAAGTCAGGATGAAAAGGTCAAAACACTTTTGCACAAACAAAGCATGAGGTTAGAAAAAGGTCTTTAAAGCCCCAGTATGTGACATTTACCCCCATCTAGCGGTGCGGCACGTATTCTTGCTGTTGCGTTTATGTAAACTCGGGCAGAAGTCAGAAAAACAACAGACGCTGCATGTAACAGGGTAAACAAGCCTCTATGTAAACAAATGGTCCGCCAGCACGATGCAAAACAATACAGGCGTGACAATATGTTGTCATGGTGATGTCGTATTGTTTACCTGACCCACGTTTTACCGTCTTTCTCTCGTAGAGTAAAACAACATCCAGTTGGTTTGCCGACGGCGTCACTCTCAGCGTTTTCCTCCACCTCACATTTTTGAGGGCCTCAACATGCCCCAAAATGCGTGAATTTTGGCATGCACATCAGGCCTCGCGAAAAATTTTATATTTTAAAGTCGTTGGAAATGGGCGTGGCCAAATGGCTGAATAGCGCCCCCTAAAAAATTTGAAAACTGAATAACTTGGCCTGGTTTACACTTACATTGTCTGATCGACTTCAAATTTTACAAGTTTGATGAGGCTCCGCCCCTGATCACACCTATCCACATCTGTGTTCATACAAATGCGCCCCCTGGTGGTAACAGGAAGTGACCTGTTTTACATTTACATTGTCCGATTGAATTCAAACTTCATGTGTGTGATCCCAGTCAGCCCCTGAACATCCCTACCCACATCTGGCTTGGTACCGCCACCTGGTGGATGAACAACACATTGCATTTTCCCACTCCCACAACGCTTTTTCGTCCTTTTGCGCTTCGTGCCACGGCCCCCGCGCGCCTCAGTCTTCATCTTGTAGGGGAGGAAATATCTAGAGAAATAGAACAATATCTCCCCAATACGTGTCTTGTCTTTCCGGTGTTAAACTGAGGTTATCAAAATAAAGTAAAGTAAATACTCGTTTAATCTGACTCCATTTAAAATAACTTTACTCTTAAATATTGGTGGAATTAAAAGTGAATCAATCATTTAAAAATATAAACTGTTCTGAATCAATTCTACTGTTAAGAAATCTGGAATCAGTCTTAGTTCAGTGATGGTTTAGATGACTAAAACCACTCAGTGACCTTCTTAACATAGAAGAATAGCCCTGATGCCTGGGTTGAAGTATTCAGAGGTATAAGAACATGATACTCAATCTTGTCTGTTCAACTCAGAGGTTAAGGGTGTGAATAGCGCCCAGTGAAACTTACCATATAACTAAGATCTTTTAGATTGACTTAGTTCAGGGATGGCAGATATAGACTTAAACTATTCAGTGACCTTCTTAACATAGAAGAACAGCCCTGACACCTGGGTTGAGATATTCAGAGGTCATAAAATATAACTCAATAGTTAAAGGACATGATACTCAATCTTTTCTATTCAACTCAGAGGTTAAGGGTATGAATGTTAACAAATGAAACTTATCATATAACTAAAGACCAAATAAATATATTCTTAACTATTTAGAACAAAAGTCTTAATGAGGCAATATTAGAAATGAAGGGTTAACATTCCAGTTTATTGTGATGTACAAAATGAACAAACTATAGTCAATGGTAACAATACTTAAGAAACAGATAATGCAACACACTTGGATGTGTGGGAGCTCTGGTAAGCAGATCAACTCAAAGTGAGATTCTTGTTCTTTCCCTTAAGTATCCAACCAGAACAGACACACCTCTAATTCACTCAACAAATGGGACTTTGCATGGAGACCATTCACATCTGGAGACCTTTGGTCATCAGGGGGTCTTTTCATATGACAATGAATCACTCACACCTTCGTACTTTCCGCACTGAACCAAAAGGTGTAAATAAACAAAGTGATTACATCCAGTCTGGGTGAAACTTCCATTGTTTCAGAAACAACATTTCAGGGTGGGGGTCTGACTGTCTTACAATCTTTTGATTGTTTTGTTATAAAGTACACTTATACATTATTTTCTATTGCTTTGGTCATATGGTTAGTATGTTTTCTATGAAAACACTTCAAATATTGTAAAAAAAAAAAAAAAAAAAAAGGATATCAAAGAATAAGCATCAGATCTGAACCTTTGCATTAAAAATGACCACAGGCTTAATTTGCTCTGTCCTGTTGATGTAAGTGGACACAAGAGATCGTTGATGTGTGGTCATGTCTGATCCTCTGCGGTGATGCCTGGTCCTCCTGTAGATGACGCTAACTTTCCTTCTAAAGTACTGCCCTGAGAAGACATACAGCAGTGGATTGAGGGTACTGTTGACAAAGGCCAGATACACTGAAACATCATGTCCAACGTTGAGAGTGTGAGACCACAGCTTCTCATCCAACACATGCAAGTCACAGAGTGTGTCGAGGAAGGTGAATACCTGGAAAGGACCCCAGCACACTAAGAATAGTAGTGTGACAGAGTAGACAAGCACTGTGGCCTTTGTGTCATTAATATCATTAAAACCTACACTCTCCCTCCTCTGAGCTAAAGCTTTGATTATGTTTCCACTGCTGAAAACAATGACCAGAACAGGGAGTATAAAGCCCACAACGTTCAACAGGATCTGATGGGCTAACTTCCAAGAGCTATCATAAGAGTAATCCAGTATGCAGGATGTTGTGTTATACTCCTTGATGAACTTGACTTTTCTGTGAACCATAGTTGGTGTGCTCAATATGATCCCTAGTACCCACATAAAGAAGCAGGCCACCTTGGCATAAAGCGTCCGTCTCAACCCTCTGGCCTTCATGGTCTTCACAAATGCTAGGTAACGATCGACACTTATCATGACAAGGGTGTAGATGCTAGTGTAGAAATTGATGAGGATGATGGAGTTGACCAGTTTGCATAAGGCGTTTCCGTATAGCCAGTCAAAGTCGTTGAGGATGTACATTGCCCAGAAAGGGAGGCCACACAGGAGAATGAAGTCAGCCAGTGCCAGGTTGCTCAGGAAGATCTCCGCTACAGTCAGTCGATCTTTGTGGGCTACAAACACCACCAGGACAAAGCTGTTAAAGAGAAGGCCTAACAGGCTTAAGATGAAGATGTATGGGGGTACAACAGAGCGGACAAGCTCCCAGTCTTCAGACTCTGGAGCCTCTGATGGACCCACTGGCAGGAAGGTTGTGCTGTTTGCAGACAGCGTTGCCACAGTGACAAGTTTTATTGACTCCATGGTCTAAGACACAAAATTGAAGCTGTGTTGTTATTTTTGAAAACTGCTGCATCGTAGAAAAAATCAGTATGCTTACAATAAAAATGAACAAAGACTAAACAGATCACGAACATAAAAATGTCAGCGACATCATGATGTTTGTTCAGATCAGCCGCATTAGTTTTGTAATGAAACAGTACACACAAAATAAGTCTGCCTTTAGTTAAACAATTCTTTTTTGCACAGTCTTTCAGTTTGTCTCAGTAAAACATATTGTTTTGTGTATGTACTTTTAGTATAGAATTGACTCTGAGACCCAAAACAACAAAAACAAAGGACGGAAAATAAGGAGCTCTTACCGTATGTTTCATGAACATGTTCCTCCTATGGCAAAATACTAATGCTAAAAATCATGTCTGGGACGAGGCTCATCTGTGTACACTGAGCTCGTAGTAAAAGTACACACAAGACCTTTTGTATACAGAGTTGCATTCTTCCACACCCTTGGTCGAGGAGTTCAATGTATCAACTTGTTTATAAAACAGTCAAATCTGGTTTGTGCACATGTCAGAGACACAGCAGCAAATGTTCTGGAGAGCGAGGCCCAAACTGCAGATGCCTGACTTCATCACAACTAGGTTGATTTATTCTGATTCATATGTTCAAAAGTTTTTTATTTTTTTACTTAGCTCTTTTTTTCCCTGTCTGAGAGAAAGACAAGAAATTGCAAGACAGAGAGGGGGAAAGACACGCAGCAAATTTTTGTTTTCTCTATTATACTTAAACTGGATAAGGAGTGAAAAAAAGCATCCTAACTCAAGACAAGAGAACAGTAACAATAACAGAAGACTGAACTAAGTAAAAGTCAAAGTCATAGTCAAACTTGTAAACAATATGGCAAGTTGAGCCTGTGCAATTCCTTTTATGGAAAATTGTTTAGTCTTTTAAGTCCTTTTGAAATCACACATCCGATTTGTCATAGTCACAATACTTTATTAAGAAAAAACACGTACACATTGTTGATACAATCCATAACATTTTCATTTTTCAAAGGCTTAGCTGACAATTTTGTCTGAGATCCAAATGCTTTGTGGTTAATGTTTTTCTTATTATGTTGGTGATGAAGCAGACACACCAAGTAACTGGCTCAATCTATAATAAAGTCTATGATACATAAACATTATGGTTTACTTTAGCACGTGAGGAACTAGAAAAATCACTCAGGTGGCTGATTGTGGCTACAAAAAAAGAAAGCTGTTCTTGGAAAAGACATGAGGTAAACCACAACATTAGACTGGCCTTTGTTTGGCAATAATGAGTGGAACATTTCTGAGAGGAACTACTAAGTTCAAGACGAGAAACAAGATAAAATGTAATGGAAAATAATAGTCAACGTAAACTCTTTAACACTAACTTAATTGGATGTTAAATATGAATGTTTTTACACCTGTAAATTTTTTGTCACTTCAAGAAAGCCAAAAATAATTTTACATCAGAAACACATGTTACATGCAAATAAAAAGGAAATACATCTTAGTTACACAAATAAGTCTGGTGTTGATTTCCAGCTTTCTTCCAAATATAACAGATTTCCAGATAAAGTTGAAAATTTATACCACACTTATGTTTTTGCGGTGACTAAGCCAATTAGCCTACTTTAGCATAAAGACTGAAAACATGCGGAAACAGCTAACGTGGCTCCACCAACAGGTAAGAAAATACACATAAAATAACAACATATCTGTTTAATATGTACCAAAGTTTAAATAAGGACATGTTGTGGGGTGCATGCCAAAATGATATCCTTATTTTTATGGCAGGTTGTTATCCCCAAAGAATTTAAATTTCTTTGGGGACCTTATTTTTGGACATGTTGTCCAAACTTGTTGTCCAGTTGCTGTTGATTTAAAATTCTTTGGGGATAACTTGGATGACCTGCTGTATTGAGTTCCCACATAAGGTTACCAAAGAAGTTTAAATCAAAAGTTGTCTTTGAACTAAACATAGCTTAGCTCATCAGCTATCATCAGCCACACGCCGCTATAGCTCCATATACTATAGCTTATATTATCAACTCCATGAAATCTCATTTGAATTTAAATTTTACTGCTGTCAGTTTGTTTAGAGTTAAGATTAACATTGGAATGATGAGATTTTCTCCACAGCTGTTTCCTCCTGCTCAGCAACAGTCTAAACACTTCCCTTGCCCTCTGCTTGAAGTGCTTCCCCACAATCACATACAGGAAAGGATTCAATGAGCTGTTACTGTAGCCGAGGTAAGTCGCTAACTGGTTGCCAATGTCCAGTACATATGCCCAGGTACATCCAGCGATGACTCCATAATGGTCCAAAGTGTCTAAGATGATCAGAACCTGGTAGGGCAGCCAGCAGATGATAAACACAGCCAGAACAACAAGGACGAGGTATGCTGCTTTCCTCTCCACGCTCCCGCTGTAGCATTTTCTCATCTTCTGGCTATTACGGATTACTTTAGTGATGTGGTAACTACAGAAGGATACAATTGGAACAGGGATAAGGAAGCCTACTATAATGACAGTCATGTTGTAGCGTAGTCTCCAGCCTTCATGGGGGTATGCTAGGTAGCATGCATCAATCCCCAAATGAGGAAAGAACTGCACAGAGCGGAAGAATAGAGCAGGAAAGCTGAACAGAATTCCTGCAATCCAGATACCTAAGCAAATCCCACGTGCCCAGAAGGCCCGTCGTTCCCTCCCCTGGGACAGCGGTCTGGTGAGGGCCAGGTATCTGTCCACACTCACAAGTGTGAGAAACAACACACTGCAGTAGTAATTCATCCCAATGACAATATTGATAAACTGGCACATGGGCTCTCCAAACCGCCAGTGGAACCTGTCAATGATAGTTGCCACCCAAAACGGCAGACACAACACCATGAGGAGATCAGCCACTGCCAGGTTGCACAGGTAGATGTCGGCCACAGAGCTGCGATGCTTCTGGAGACAGAACACGCAAAGCACAAAGGAGTTGCCGATCACTCCGAGAGCGCAGATGACGGACATGTAGGCTGGCTGCATGGTATACACCCAGTCCCATGCATCTGTGTGGTTGCAGACAAGCTCAGCCCTTGTGGCACTCTCCATAAGTCACTCTTCAGCTGAGTTTGGAATCACCGTGAAAGTTGCAGCCCAGCCTGTTTTAGAGTTAGAGACATGGGGGTGCTGTATATATCAGTAAAACCTCTTATCTGTGTCAACACAGGTGTGATGTATGTGTTGCTACCTTCACGTCGTGATTTGAGTTCTAAGTGTAAAGGCATAATTGATTTAATGGAGTGTGGATAATGGCAGTTTATCCGTCAGACCACACAGCACAAACATACCATCATGAAAGAGCAGAAGCTTAGCAGCAGAAGGATGGACACACACAGATACAGTATACACACAGCACCAAAGGTCAAATCCTCACTACTGTCGATGGAAACACTTCCATCCAATTAACATAATGCTCCAGACACAGTCCATATTTATACATTTTACAAGAATAAAACCTTGGGACTTTGTGAAGACAGTGACGAACTTCTATGTGCCAAATCATGCCATCATCCCATACAGTTAAGCACATATTGGTTATAATAGTGTGTGTGATTTTCATACAGAAAGTGGAAGTTATTTGGGGCGGTGTTTAGCTCAGTTGGTAGAGCACCCGCCCCATGTGTTGAGGCTATAGTCCTCGCTGCAGGCGGCCCCGGTTCGAATCCCGCGTCGGACGGCCCGATGCTGCATGTCATTCCCCCCATCTCTGCATCCCATTTCCTGTCACACTCTCTACTATCCTATACAATAAAGGCATAAAAGCCAAAAAATATATACTTTAGAAAGTGGAAGTTATTCAACTACAGCAACTACTTTTTATTCAACCCCTGCTGATGATTCAGCAACTTTCTTTCAAAAGTTAAGCAGTCAGCACTCACAGCAACAGGCTGCTCTGTGATTGAACTTGAACCCATCTGTGATATGGTGTGAAGCAGCAGGCACTGAACAGGTAGAATACAATGGAAACTGTGTGTAGGGAAAGCTTACTACGGTACCAAAATAAACACATATTTTTCAATTTAGTCCATTGTTTCCATCTTGTCTGATTCAACACTTTTGAACAAAGAAAAAAGTAAAAAGTAAAAAGAAGGGAGTAAAAACACAGAGTCACAATCCTTACAGGCCAAGAAAAATAGAAAAATACATGAAAACATGTCTAACTGTGTATTTTTGGCCTATTCCATTTGGCCGTTAGAGGCCATTTGAGGTAAATTTGTCAGGCTGCATGTTTTTTGTTCCAACAATTTTCAGCTCTTGCAATAGTGGTAAAGTCTGACTCCTAACAAAGATTTCCTGTTTGGCATCACATGCCTTCATTCTGGGGACAAATAGGAGTGTACTCTTGCCCACAAACCACACTGAGTCAACATTGGGCCATTAAATGGTGGGGTGGCGAGAAATGTATAATGAGACAACTGGTGTCTATATGGCCAGCGAAGAAAGGAGCATGTTTGTGTGTCACCACTGGAAACTCTTGAACAGAATCCTGTTTTTAACTCAGCAGACAATGAGTCAGAAACATCAGAAATCACTTAGCAAAGCAGTAGGATACTCTACATTTCCACAGTTTAAAAGATGATAAAGATTCAATGTAACATCTATAAAACCAGATTTTATTTGAATCTACAGTGTTCAGAAGGAAACATATCTACATTATTATTTACAATCTGTGTTATCAGATTCAAAAGAAAGTATGAAAACTGTGTTTACATAAACGTTTGCAGAAACAACCTGTACATTTACAATCCTGATATTTGACAATGTTCGTAACAATAGATAAGGTGTAGTTTGTTGTGGAACTGTTATAAAATTGTAGTTATAGGTTTTTACAGGTTATACTAAGTCGCATATATCCATTTAGAATAGATGACACAGAATAACACCTTTGTTGATTTATCTTTTTTCAAAAGACATCTGTTCAGAGATTGTTTTGTGGAAACATGGTTTCGTCCCATTACCATACAATCATATCTGCTCATCCATCATCACGTCACAAGATTATAAAATAGCCACTGAAATAATGTCTGAAAATCACAGTACAATATTATACTGCAGTCTTTAGAGTAGAGGACTGGTTTGAGCGTGTTGAATCCAGCATCATTGTTCTCTTAAAGCTCCACTGCTTGAAAACTTCCCTGACTTTTTTCCTGAAGTTCTTTCCTACGATGACATAAAGGATGGGGTTGAGGACACTGTTGAAGAAGGCTAGGTAGGTGAAGATCTGGTTGCAGATTTCCAGGACATCCGAAAACCGACAACCTCCGAGCACCTCAGCTCTTAGGAGAACGTCCAGAGTGGTGACCACGTGGAATGGAAACCAGCAGATAAGAAAGGCCAGGAGCACTGCCAGCATCAGAGTGGTGGCCCTCTGCTCTGTTTTCTCAGCACTGAAGCGCTCTATTGCTTGTTTTTTCAAAGCCTTGATAATTCTGACAGTGCAGAATGAGATGATCGAAATTGGGATGATGAAGCTAAAAACAACCAACATCCCATCGCAGAGCAGCTCTACGGTGTGGTTTGGGTAGTTGAGAAAACATGCGTGAACATCATACTCCGGGAAATAATTCACCTCCCGGTAGATAATTGTGGGGATACTCAGGAGCAAACCAAAACTCCACATCAGCAGACAGCCCAGTTTGGCGTACTTCGGCCTACGCATTCTGCCATGGGACATTGTGTGAACTAATGCCAAATAGCGATCAATGCTGATCAGAATGAGGAAGTATAGGCTGCAGTAGACATTCATCTTAATGCCCAGGTTGATGAGTTTGCACAGGAACTGACCAAAGGGCCAGTTGAAACCATTGGATACGTTTACGGCCCAGAAGGGCAAACAAGAAACCAGGACAAGGTCTGCGGCGGCCAAGTTACTCAAGTAGATCTCCGCCACAGTGCAGGCCTTCTTGTGGAGACAGAAAACCATCAGGACAAACACATTAAACACGATTCCCAGCATAGAGATGAGCAGGATATACACAGGCTGCCCGGTGGTGAGCCACTCCCAGTCATAATGCTCAGGACACTCCGTGCCATTGGTGTTGTTTTGGTCTCCATAGAAACCTGTGGTGCTGAGGACTGGGATACTGTGAAAAACATTTTAAAAAAAGGATAATTAAACATTGCAAATAGATGAGATTGATTGACTTGTGTCTTCAGCTGCAGTTTAGTTTAGACTAACTAAAAGACTGGATACAGAGATTTGTTCATCCATCTATTGGCTACTGGTTATCTGAGCATGGTTGCAGGTAACACCATGCACTGGTTTCTCTAAGACAGGGATGACATACTGGATAGAGATAAACAAAGCTCACATGTGAGAGAACCCGGCGCCCAGGCACAGGCAGAATTATGCAAACTCAACAAGTTTAACGCACACAGCCCTCTGAATCAAACCCAGAACCTTCTGCAACCACTGCTGCACTTTGTCATCCAAAACTAGTGAAACTGATCTACCAGCAGCTCTTCCAATTATCTTTTCCAGCCCCAGTTGTATCAACAGTTGTGATAACAGCAGAGAAACATAATGCCCTACTGTATACTATAGGTGACAGTGGTGGTCCTGTCACTGTGTGCCTCCAGTTGATCTTTGTAGAGGGGATGTCCCTTTGGCCGAAATGACTCCGAATTGGAGTCTAAAACACATTTCACCTTGCCACATATAGTTCATGCCATCTTTGTAGAATAAAGTAAAAACACATTTGCTTGCACAACTGTATTAACTTACAACAAACAACTTTGACCTTGCACAAGTACTGATGTTCAGCTGATCGCCACCTACACATCCAAGTTTATCAGCTACTGTAAATTGAGTCACCAACTGCTGCAGAGCAGATTAAACTTGTACAAGAAACCAGTTAGCCCTCCCAGCAGCCATTCATTTCAATTGCCCCTCAGAACAACGACCACTAATGAGCAACAGGCTCAGCTCTGGCCTGTACTCTGTTCCCTTGAGGGCGATTGATTGATTGATTGGTGCTTGCTCTGCACAATACTGTATGAGATTTCCTATATGTACTATATGTCATACATCTTACTTGACTGAGAATTTGTTTTGTACTGAACCATTATTATGCCCCAGTGAACTGTATTTTTTGAAGAGCAAACTTCAAACCATAACATGCGTCACTTCAGAGTTAATTTTCTCTGTAAGGAGGAGAAACCTGTTCAGTGCCAGGAGGCAAATTGAATCCAGAAGCTCCAGTTGCAAATTTACAAATGACAGATATTTGGCATTTATCCATCTTCTTGTATGTAAGTTTGATTTATGATACATTACAGTCAATATTTCCAATCAAATCCTTGAGACACAATTTAGGCTACTAGTGCTGCTCAGTGACGCATGAAACAGCAAACCTGTTTGTGACACATTTCTACTGGGTTGATCTCTCTGAATTTGTTTAGTTCTTATTATTCTGTCTCCCAACAAGTCTTGACAACACTAGCTGTCACAAAATGTATGTACATATATTTTTGTTACAGGCATGAAATGATCAATTCTCTTGCAATTCTCTATTTCAAAAAGTAGACAATATTTGACTGATTATCTTAAATACTTTTACAATATATGAAGCAAATGAAACTTATACATACCTTGTAGGTGGTAGAGTCATTCCTCCTGAGTAAATCCTGAGACCAGAGACTTCCAGATGCGGCTCAACTCACTCTCCACTGTGTACTCCTTCTCTCTCCTCTCAGTTTCTGACTCACTCTCTTAAAGGAAACTGTAATTAACAGATGTCAGGCCAAAAAGTCATACTTGAGTCTGCATCCACTCCCTCTCTCTCCTCCTCTTTGTAAGGAAAATGGACATGTGCTCACTGTTTTCTTATGATTGAAACTTGAGCATCCAGCTTTATCAAAGCAAAGTGAATTCTTGTGTGATTAATTTTTGTGTTGAGTGTTATTCCATATAGTACAATTCCCAGAAAACACTTCATGTTAGATAATGTCGGATAATACAATTAGGTGGCTCCAGTATTGAGCCGGGCAAGCAGGCTGCAGCCCGGGCAAGTGGCTCCTGTCAAAGTTCGCCCTATAAACATGCATTTTTTTCAAATTGACAGGCTCAGATAGTTAAGATGAGTGTTCAACAACATACATGTACTAGGAAACCAAACAGACAAATGATCATCTTTCTCTCTGAACATTGACGTTGATTGATGTGTTTACGTGTCTGTTACTTTGACAGTAAATGTGGAATACTACATTAATAGACGTGACTGGTGTTTACATTTTAAAGTGTATAGTTCAAAGTATGCCGAATCAGTAGACGCTTGAAGAAGTGCAATATTTTATTTTATTTCTTTGTTTTTCATCTCTTCCCCTTTATTCTCTATGGGAGTTTTTTTCCCCGCAGTTTAATAGATGTAGAGTTCAATGAGCCCCATGGTACTAATGAATGTGTAGCTCATTACTCCTAAATGGAGAGTTTTTGGAGGTTGCAATAAGTTTGCTCCTGTCAGCCTGTAGATATGTGGTTGCACTATGATGAAAACTGTGTGGAGAAAAAGATTTATTTATTTATTTATTTATTTATTTATTTAGTTCATTTCGGGCATGTCAATTAATCATCATCATCATCATCATCTTGGTTCAATAATACAATACACATGACCGAAAGGGAAAGCAGGAGAAGCCATGCACCACTTACTGTGAATTAGAGACAAAAAAATCTGTTTAATATACTGCACTGATGAAAAGTTATTATTGCAGTAAATAACTTTGCTGTATCAATGTGAAAGAGTGAGATGGTTATTTCTAGTTTGTAGGAGGTCAAGGATGCTGTCAGGACATTGCTGATTTTGTAACATCATCATCATGGAAAGAAAATGGTTTCTGCAATATTTCAGCTTTTAAGTGAGTTCATGAGTAACACTTTGGGTTTGTGTGTTGAGTGTGAGTTGTATGTAGATCATCCTGAGGATCAACAGATGCCACCAAGTCATCCAATGATCAGCCCCCAAGGCTCCAGTGTAAAATGTTGTACAGCAAGAGCCCCAGCGATGTACTGAGGGGGTTGTAGTTACACAGTTATCATCATAATAAGTACAACAGATGATTAACAACTTAGCTGGTGAAATGATTGACAGCTGTGGTAAGTTTGAAATCAATAACTGGCAGCTAAACATGTTTAGCCAAGAGCACAGCGTGACGTGGTTGCAACGAAACAAAAGCTGTGCTCTGTCATTTACCAAGGTACTCATCTTGTTGGTTTGTTTATTACAGTAGATTTGCTGGGACTTGTACACTTCCTGGGAATATCAATCCTTTCAAAATATGTCACACTCCGTGATGGCATTAAGGCTTTTTAATCATGGCCTATATCTGTCCTAAATCAATATTCATCACCCTGACAGCAGTCTGTTTGGATTTCTTTAGACCAATAGTGTTTTGTGCTTTGAAACTTGTTGAGAGCTGGAAGCCCTGTTGTTGGCC
Source organism: Decapterus maruadsi (assembly GCA_030347415.2). NCBI lineage: Eukaryota > Metazoa > Chordata > Actinopteri > Carangiformes > Carangidae > Decapterus > Decapterus maruadsi. The sequence continues at coordinate 15,937,107 of CM064887.1, read as the reverse complement.
ATTAAAACCTTTGGCTGCTGTAACACAGCGACCACATTCCTCCGAATCATGTGGTGCCACACCCCTGGCTCTGACTCTTCCACGTTTCTGTTGAGGATTTACAAATGTGTTTGTGTGTACTGTATGTGTTTGTGTGTATGTGTGTGTGTGTTTGACTCACCCAAAACTACAGGCCAGATTTCTCTATCAGATGTGCAACAAGTCTTGTGTTGTTTTCGGGAAAGTAAGGATGAATGACAGAGTCACAAGTATTTTCCTGTTATTTGGAATCCTACATGATTCCAATCGACATGGTTATACAGACCCACATACCTCTTCCTCCACTCACCCTCATCTTCCAAACTAACAACAGACAAAACCGTGTATGCTGTGACCTCAGAGTGACCTTCAGCAGATGGGAGCCTTGTAGCCGGACAAGCATTTTGCATTCATTTGCATTATTATTTAGTTGGCGCGGACACCGTTCTCTCTCTGCCATTAGTTTCTCTCGACAGGTTGTAGTAGGTTGTCAGCATTGGCATTAATAATGGAGAAGTTGGTGTTGCAGTGGACAAATGTTTCTCCCTTTTCTATTCTTATCATTTCAAGAAACAGATTCAGATGTCATATTTGATGGATGTTTTCATTCAGTGGTATGGGTGACCACTGTGTACACTTCACTGTAACAGATTTTCATTTAAGACATTTCCTTGGAAGGAAATGCGTGTCAGTTGAAAGCGGATGTCAAACAATAGGGCAAAAGTAGTTAAAGTAGTTACACCTTTAATATAAATAATTGAAGTCGTCCAATGGCAAGGGTTTATATTAGAATATTAACTAAAGTTTAATACTAGCATCAAGTTGTCTTAGTTTTGGATTTTAAATGACCTCAGGCTGTGGTCCCTTGTTTTTTCTGTGAATTTCCGAGGAATCCTTTGTCTCCTGCCAAGTTTCAATCTGAATTTATCTGCCCCTAAGCTTTTCCATTTGCTCTGCCCTGACTAGACTAGACTTGTCTTAACTTGGAGAGGAATACAGGTGTAAGTTTAGTTGAACTAGACAGTTATCTGGTGTAAATCATGTTTCCTTATTGATGTAGATAAATGTTTGATCTGGTTTACACCTTTTGTCTTTGAAGATGATCTGATCCTAAACTTCTTTCTCTTTGATTTTATTTGAACATTTTCTCCAGACCACCTCAGTTGAACCTAAAACAATAAGTGGCTATTTAAAAATGCACACAGTGTTGTGTTGGTAGGTGACTTATGACTTGCGTATGATATCATAATGCAATGAATCCTACAATGAAAACTCAGCGGCTGACAACATTTCTGCTGCAAATCATTATTTTGGCATTTTGAAATGTGCAACTACTGATTATTCTGAACAGCAGAAGAAAAATAATTGTGCAGACTATCTATTCAAAGATATGTAATCTCTCCTCCAGAAAAATATCCTTCAGCAAACACTTTTAGTTATAGCTTTGTTTTTACAATATCATTTGCACTGTTGTTTCCCAGAAATAGCTCCTATGCCGGTCCAAGTTTCTTTTCTTTTCTTTCCTACTAGCAATTGAATAGTAAATCGCTGCCAAGGTAAGCATGACACTACAGGAAGTTATTTGCATTTTCCTGTTTCCTGCTGCAGTACAGAAGAGAACTTGAAATTAATAAACACAGTTTGTTTCTATTGTCTTGGGGACAGTTTTTGTCATGATCTATAGGCGAGTGTAAAAAAAAAAAACGGTTTATCCTGTGTAACCCTTGTGTTGTTTGTTGAAGAGGAAGCTGCTCTTTGGTTTTTCAAATGAAATCTTTCTAGTAATTTTCCCACAACAGATACAGATCTGCTCACCTATGTCACACTGAGATGGTGACAGAAGTCTCAGTGGTGGTTTTCACAAAACCACAGCAAATAAAGGGTAGGGTGTCTGCACGAGTGGTTGATCTACGTAAAAAAAAAAAAAAGATCAAGAATGTATTCTTAGCAATTCTTGCCTGGTTAAATAAAGTTTTAAAAAAAAATCATCATTCAAATGTCCGAACATAATATTTATTAAACCTCACAGCCTTGGCCCATTCGCTCATACACTCATACAGAGTCACTCTATGAATCGCTTACATTACAATACATTAACTGACGTGAAGTAGACTCTAAAATAATTTATTGTAGACTGTCTGCTGTTGTTAGTTATGTCTCAGTAGTGTGTAATGAAGTATATAACAAATGTCTGGACAAGGGGGCGGCTAGGCTCAGAAATACTCAGCTCATTTCCTGTCTCCTTCTGCTTGTCTCTTAAAGTTTTTTCCAGGCAGTGAGCCACCCCCGCTCCCTTTTTTTAAAAACTCATCACAGATTTGAGACGGCGGGGAACAGCTCCTCTTGTACAGTTTACTTATTGTTTTCACAGCTGTCCGCTACAATCAGGGCTTTTAATAGGGTGAAAGAGAGCTGGAAGAAATGGAATCAAATTAACCCCAGGGTTTTGGTTGATGGGAGTGGCCCTGGGCCTCAGCTCTTCTTTGAAACCACTAATTCAACTTTGATGAGCACTGTGTGACACCACTAATGCAGCCGTCTATGGAACACAAAGCCATTTCTTTAAAAAAAAAAGACCCTAAGTTACAGTAAATTCAAGCCCTTCTTCTATTGTTACTGTTCAAATATTCCTTGCATAAGATTTGACAACTGAGTTCTTCTATATCGATGTGTCAACAACAAGTTTGGGGAAGTTATGTATATCCTGATTTGTTCAACTTAAAAAGTCTGCTTCCTTTTCATTTCTGCTTTTCAACTTAGCATTTGATTTCACATCCACTTTTAATGTATTAATAATCCAGCCACCACCAGACATTACATAATACTGTGAGTCAGTAAACTGGTGATCATGTCTGAATCTTGTTTTTGTTTTTTTTATTCAGTATATTTGAATGTCAAGGTGAAAAAACATTCAAGTTACACAAGGAAATCTACCATATATGGTGAAATAATCTTGTTTATTGACCACAGACCAAGCTGAAAGCTTGTGTTCCTGGCTGTGGGTGTTTCAAGTTTAGATAAGAACTGAATTTCAGGTAAACTATGTGGGAGGAAGCCACTTATTCGGGAATGAATATTTGGTCATTCAGCTGCTTGCTGTGTTAATCGTGTGACGACAACCACCAAATCATTTCGTCTCAGTGAAACATTTTCTTCAAATAAGTATCTCTCATTAAAGCAGATATCAGCGGAATGTTTTTGTAAATATAAGTCCTAAATAGTCCTATTTCCCGTCAGCAATCACTTACATGGAGTGTTTCAGCCGAAACACGAGTCTCTCCGTCACTCTGCTCTGCTGTAAACCCAGGAGAAAATTTTCCTTGTGGGATACAAGCGGGGGCTGCTAACTCATGGTGCGTTCAAGGAAACTCGTAACTTGTGTTTTTCCGACCTGTGAGTAGTAGTAGTAGTCGTAGTCGTCACTTGAAGCTGTAACTTGCGGTTTCAAAAGCCTGCCTGGAACGCAGCATTAGCCAAAACGACCGGATCGCTGATATCTGCTTTAAATTCATTAAAAGAACGTCTGATAATTAAAAAAAACAAAAGACACATGGGTGAAAGGCATATCTTGTCTTGAGCAAGTTGAGTATTTTGTCATTTTACTCTGATGCAGACTGACAGACGACGTAGTCAACGTTTGCCTCAGAGCGTCAAAAGAGATGACTGCATGTTTCACTGAATGACTTTTGACAACATGGTGACACTAAGAGTGGGTTGCTACTACATATTCCCAACTTGTCTCCTCCATGTCCAAAAAACATCTCCTTTATTCAAAGAGAACAACTTTTATAAACCCAGATGCAATGACAAAACACTGTAAATGTTCACACTATAGTTAGTTCAACATTTTGGCAAATTGACCCATTGCCATATTCCCTATAGTCATAGGGAACGTTTTGGAGTTGTTGGATTGTGTATTTAATGAGCCATCCGTAGCGTAGCTCTGAGCAGCTCTAAAAATAGCTTGCACCGACAATTAAAGGTACCAAACTACTGCTATGACTAGGGATTATGGCTATGGGCGAATTTGCCAAAACTGAAAATGTAAACTTTCCCTTTAACTGAAATGAAATAATTTCAGCAAATCTGAGCAAAACATCAGTTAAATTCAATGATTTTAAATCTGTTGGGGAAATGATCTTTTGTGTCTACACATATTTACCCAGTAGCATCAGGAGACAGGGAAGAACAGACACTTCCTCTGAGTTCAGTTAACCGCCTCTTTGTGCTGATAAGTGGGAAAAGAACGGGAAGTTTCTCAATTATCCCACACAAAAAAGATTAATTTGTGCCAAATGAAGAAGCGTCAAGGACAAGGACACTATGCACTTCAGGTCATTTGAAAGTTTACAAAAGCAGAATATTATCTCCATGTTTGTACGGTAATACAAATACATTTTGGTCCCATCCTAAATTATGGTGCAGCAAAACAAACAGTCTCATATTCCATTGTTGTTGTTGTGAATTGTTAAATCAGCCATATTATGACACAGTTTAATTACGATGCAGTAGGATCTACTGCACATGCAGATACAAATGCAGCCACATTTAATTGTCAAAATGTGTATATAATGTATAACATGAGTAGAAAATAACTTACAATACTGGACTATGCTGCTGTTTTTGCTCCTCTGTGTTCACTTTTCTATATAGTATGTGTGATCTGAAGTCCATCAGTGAGTAATGCATGTAGCGTATATGGAGCCCTCTACTGGACAGCATGAATCCTGAAGTGTCCTTTGCACTGAAGATGCAATAAAACTGGGAGGACAGTCAGCTCTCCTCCTCTGAAAACACAATACACTCTTACACACATGTATTTGATGCAACAATACCAAATATAAGCAAAAAATGATCTTGAGAGCTATGATTAATGATTTCTTCACAAATTGAGATCATGCATTTTATCATTTTTTAAAAACATTAACTATTTTCAAAATTAAAAAATGTAATTTTAACTTTAGTTAAAAATACAAAATCAGTCATTATTCTCAATTTAGATCAAAATAATAAATCCTTTAAGCTGAATTATGATCGTTGATGCATTAATGTATACATCACGTTAATGCTGTGGCAAGAGGGGGGACTTTAATTACTTTATACTGCCTTGTGAATTTCCCTTGGGGTCTTATCTTGAAATATTACATTATAATGTATGTGCTGTTATATATTGATTTATTAATCTGAAACTGCAACTAACAAAAGTTTTTAGATTTAAATGTAGTGCAGTAAATACAACATGCTTTAAGAAAACATTTTGCTGTCCTTTCCTGCAAAGTAATTTTTTCTCTTTTCTTTAAGTTGTTTTATTTTTGTAAACGGGAGTTATCTAATCTTTCCTGTCACTTCAAATTAAACTTTCTGCCATCATGTGTTATCCTCTCTTGTCCACCATAATAATAATAATAATAGTTTCAATTTAGACACCCAAGGACGCTTAACAATAACACACAGAAAAGAGAAAGGACGCTTAACGATGACACAGGACAGGACAGAATTAGCAGGCGAAGGCCTGAGAGAACAGGTGCCCTTTCAGCAGTGATTTGAAGGATGCCAGGGTTTGGGCTTGACGCAGATGAAGTGGGAGTGAGTTCCACATGCCTCTAATGTGTTGCACCTGTGTCTCCTTAGCTGCGTCCCAATTCACAGGCTTCATTCTTTCAAAGGACTCTGCCTAATGAAGGTGGCTGAATGAGGCGGTCTGATCTGTGGAGGATTTACACTGTGTGTCACCAGCTGTGTGTAGTGGGTCCCATAAGGACCTTGAACGCAACCTCAAGAAGTCTCCTCCCCCCTTTAACCAGGGGCGGTATAAAAGCCCCCAAGATGGCTGAACTCAGCCTCAGCTGGTTGGCCTTTGAGGGTGGTGAGTCAGTCCCCAGATTTTAACTTATTTGAGTTTCATTTGGTTTTCCTTTATTAATTTGTGGTTTCTGTTTTATAGGATCCCCTGCTGCTGTTCTGTTTTCATTTGTTTTGTTTAGGTTTGCTTTTGGTTTATTTCTCTTTTCCTTTTTCATTTAGTTCGTCAATTGGGTTGTTGGTTTGTTTAACTTTTTGCTTTATGTTACAGGGCGATCCTTTTTCCTTTGTTCGTTGATTTGCAGTGTGGCCTGGGTGCCATCAGCTGGGAGGCTAGGCACCGTGGTGAATACCTCACTTCCGTTGCATGCAAGTAGACACTGGGGCACCTTATTGCATGATTTTGTTGTGTTTTGTTTTCTTTCTTTTGTGTTCACACCCCAGGCTAGTGGGAAGCATCACCTAGTTAGTAGTCTGCCTCCCTCTGAGGCCCCAGCCCACTGATTTTAGTTTTCTGTTATCATTCTGAGTGTTTAGCCAGCCTTTTAGATTTATTTTCACCATTAAACCTACTTTTAGATTTCTGTTAATAAAATCATTCTTGTTATACTTAACTTGTGTTCTCCCTCTTTTTACAGCCTCAGTTCTCTTAAGTTTATCATTAATTATTTCCACAATAAAAACATTTACTTACTTTATTTACTTGTCTCTGCCTCCTCAGTCTGTTCGAACCTGTGTCCTTATAATTTCTGTCATAGTTTTGTTTCTTTATTTCCTGGGGTGCAATTCCCCAGGTGGCGTTGTTGGTCCCTCTTTAGTTACCCCCTTTCCCCCTTTAACTTTAAGTTACACTAAGCCCTCGTCACAAATTGGCGTTGTTGGCAGGATGACTAGAGGCAGAGACTTGTAGTTTTTGGTTTTCGTGTTTTTTTTTTTTCCACAACCCAATTGATTTGCACGTACTGTTAGGTTTGTTTTGGTTTTGGCTTTGTTTTACAGAACAGCAGCAGGTGCCGGGCAGTCCCTGACACAGACAATTTTCTCTCACCTCTCCTATTCTGTTTCCTCATGGAGGAGGAGATCACCCAATTAAGAGACTTGGTCACTCAGCTGCGAGCTGAGAACCAACAGATGCGTCAAGAGCGAGAGGCTAACCAGCCTGGACCCAGCACCTCAGCAGCAAGCTCATCAGCCCCTGGACCTTCTTCCACGCCTGTCACAGTAACTGAGAGACTGATTCATCTCCCCAGAGACAGAAAATGCCCACTGTTTCGGGGTAGGACAGGACTAAGCATTGGGGAGTGGACTGAGGAGGTCCACGCCTGCATCCGAGCTCGTCACCTGTCTCCAGCGGACCAAGCGCTCTTCATCTATGATCACCTGGAGGGAGAGGCAAGAGAAGAAATTAAATATCGGTCCCCTGAAGAAAAGTCGGATCCAGATCAGGTTCTGCTTATATTGAAAGAACTCTATGGGTGTACAAAATCATATGTGTCTCTGCAGGAAGACTTCTTCTCCAGGAAGCAACAAGATGGTGAAACATTACAAGAGTTTTCTCATGCTTTAATGTGTTTAATGGAAAAGGTGGTACAAAAATCCCCTCAGGGTTCACTTAATAGGGAGGTGTTGTTGAGAGATCAATTTGTTGAACATGTGTCTGATTGTTCCCTTCGCAGAGAACTCAAGCAGTTTGTCCGGGGCCACCCTACTGCCACCCTGATAGATGTCCGTACTGAAGCCATTAGATGGGAACAAGAAGGGATGCCTGGGGGCGCAAGGGGCAGAAGCTATTCTGTTCCCAGTGTATTTGGTTATCAGCACGTTGTACAAGGTAATCAGTCCAACCACCAGGGGGCAGGTAACTCATCCTTCAGTTCAGAGTTGAGGGAACTCAAGGAAATCCTCCGCAGCCAGCAAGAGCAGCTGATTCACCTCACTAAGAGCCTTACTGACCTCAAAGAAGCCCCTAGAACTCAGTCAGGCCAGGGCAAGCGAACAGTGATCTGTATGAGGTGTCAAAAGCCCGGTCACTTTGCGAGGGAGTGTAGAGAGGATTATGCAGCTATACAGCCACAACTAGCTCCTGCTGCCACACGACCCCAGTCCCGTCCCCAAAACCAGGGAAACTGGCACCCCCTGAACCATTGAGCCAAAGTTCAGGTGGGGGCTCATCCGGCTCTAATTTGGCTGTTAGTCATGAAAGGTTGGTTTCTGCATGTCCAAATATTTCGGTACTTATGGGTGGGGTGCGGGTTCCCTGCCTAGTGGACACTGGATCAATGGTGTCAACAATAACCGAGAGTTTCTTTTTGCAGCATTTTGAGCCCTGGGGCCCAGAAAAACTCCAGTCATGTAATTGGCTCCGATTAAGTGCTGCAAATGGGTTGGCAATCCCATATGTGGGTTATTTGGAATTGGATGTGCAACTTTGTGGGAAAACTGTTACAAAGCGGGGTGTGTTGGTTGTCAGAGATACTCCTCATGGTGTATCCTTAGTCCCTGGTGTACTAGGAATGAACATCATCAAAGAATGTTATGGGGAATTGTTTGTGCAACATGGGCCTGCCCTCTTTGACTTACCTTCTGTGTTACAGGCCCCCACACCCATTCAGCAGGCTCTTCAGCAGTGCCACCAGGTCCAAACTAAATCCCCCCCTGAACGTTCAGGTTGTGTAAAGGTAAAAGGGGGGAGGGTTTGCAGAGTCCCAGGGGGTACTATGAAAATGGTGGCAGCCACAGGTCCCCAACATCTGGCTAATCAGATTTTGTTTGAGCCTCGCAGCAGTGGTTTGCCTGCAGGGCTATTAGCCTCTCCAGCCCTGGTGCACATGGTTAAAGGTACTGTGTATGTTCCTATTGTCAATGTGGGGACCCAGTCTGTTGTATTGTATCCCAACACCATTCTTGGTACTGTTTGTGAATCTTACCTTGCCAACTCACCTGATAACCTTGTGGAGGAGAGAGTAGAGGCTACAGTCTCTTCACAGACCACCAGTTCAGTGCAGGATAAGATTGCTGCAGTTGATTTAACAGCACTCACTCAGGAAGAGCAGTGTCAAGTCAGGCTACTACTACAGAAATACAGTGGTATTTTTTCAGCCCACGAGGGAGATTTAGGTTGTACTAACCTCATTTCTCATGATATCCCACTACTAGATGACATGCCAGTGCGCCAGCGATATCGGCGTATCCCACCATCCGAGTATGAGGCAGCAAAAGCCCATATTCGCCAACTCTTGGATGCACAGGTCATCAGAGAAAGTAGTAGCCCCTTTGCCTCTCCCATCGTGCTGGTGAAAAAGAAAGACGGCAGCCTCCGGTTGTGTGTGGACTACCGCCTTTTGAACAGTAAGACCCGCAAGGATGCGTTCCCCTTGCCCCGGATTGAAGAATCCCTTGATGCATTATCAGGGGCCCACTGGTTCTCCACGTTGGACCTGGCTGCTGGGTACAACCAAGTACCTGTCACAGAGAGGGACAAGGCAAAGACGGCATTCTGCACCCCTTTTGGGTTGTTCGAGTGGAACCGGATGCCTTTCGGTTTGTGCAACGCCCCCAGCACTTTCCAAAGATTGATGGAGAGGATCTTTGGCGATCAGCATGGTCAATCATTGTTGTTGTATTTGGATGATGTTGTTGTGTTTTCTGCCACTGTGACAGAGCATGTTCAACGCCTGGACGCCGTGTTGGGCCGCCTGCAGCAAGAAGGACTGAAAGCCAAGCTGGAGAAGTGCTCGTTCTTCCGACCAGAGGTGAGCTACCTGGGTCACATCATTTCCAGAGAGGGCGTAGCCACTGACCCAAGCAAGATTGCAGCTGTTGCAGAGTGGCCGAGACCTAACCATGTGTCAGAGCTGCGCTCTTTTCTAGGATTTGCCAGCTACTACAGGCGTTTTGTCGAGGGGTTTGCCAAACTAGCAGCCCCTCTGCATCGCCTGGTTGCTCAGCTCACGGGTACCAAAGCCCGGAAACCATCAGGTGGAAGCCTGCAGGCTGTATGGACAGAGGAGTGTGAGCAGAGCTTTGAGGGCCTGAAGAAAAGGTTGGTGTCAACTCCAGTCTTAGCCTATGCTAACTTTTCCTCACCTTTCATCTTAGAGGTTGATGCCAGCTACAACGGACTGGGTGCTGTACTCTCCCAAGACCAGCAGGGTAAGGTCAGACCCATTGCATATGCCAGCCGTGGCCTTAAGCCAACAGAACGCAACATGACAAACTACAGCTCCATGAAATTGGAATTTCTCGCCCTTAAATGGGCGATGACGGAAAAATTCCGGGACTATTTATTGGGACAAAAGTGTGTGGTGTATACAGACAATAACCCCCTTAGCCACCTGTCCACAGCCAAGCTGGGTGCTACAGAGCAACGTTGGGCTGCACAGTTGGCTTCATTTGATTTTTCAATCAAATACAGGTCGGGGCGAAGCAACAAGAACGCAGATGCACTCTCCAGGCAGCATCCTTCAAGCATACACACATCAGAGCATGTAGCTCCAGGCACGGCAGTCCCAGAATTGCTACAACACGTGGTTGTGGAGAATCAAGTGACCCAGGCTACTGTCTCAGCTTTCCCTTGCTACTCTCCCCCTGATTTGCATGCTTTACAGGAAGCTGATCCAGTAATCCAAGAGTTCTGGTGTTTTGGGCCAGAAGGAGGGCCCCAGATGCAGCTGAGCGACAGCAGGCTTCCAAAGAAGTCCTGGTGCTCATCAAACAGTGGGACCGGCTGGTGGAGCAAGAGGGAGTGCTCTATCGCCGTGTCACCATCCCTAGAGGAGAGGAAGTACTCCAAGTGGTACTTCCTGCATCACTCAAGACACAGGTACTTCAACAGTTGCACGATGAACATGGACACCAAGGGGCTGAGCGAACAACAGAGCTGGTCCGTCTGCGATGCTACTGGCCAGGGATGCACCATGACATCAAGCAGTGGTGTCGGGAATGTGAACGCTGCCAGGTATCTAAACATACTCAACCTACTGCCTGTGCATATATGGGTCATTTGCTTGCTTCTCGTCCAAACCAGATCCTGGCCATCGACTTCACCATCCTGGAGCCTTCAAAGAATGGAGCAGAAAACATCCTGGTTATGACTGACGTCTTTTCAAAATACACACAAGCCATCCCAACCCATGACCAGCGGGCATCCACAGTGGCCAGAGTATTGGTTAATGAGTGGTTTTGCAGATTTGGTGTGCCCGGCCGTCTCCACTCCGACCAGGGCAGGAACTTTGAAAGCAACCTCATTCAGCAGCTCTGCCAGATGTACGGCATTGAGAAAAGCCACACTACCCCTTACCATCCAGCTGGAAACGGCCAGTGTGAGAGGTTCAACCGTACATTACACAACCTTCTCCGCACCCTGCCCATCACCAAGAAGAGAGACTGGTCCAGCTACCTGCCCCAAGCGACTTTTGCATACAATACCACCGCACATCAGTCAACGGGTGAGTCGCCGTTCTTCTTGATGTTTGGTCAAGATCCACAATTACCTGTTGATTTTCTGTTGGGCCGAGTACAGGAACCTGTGGCTGGCCACCCACATGATTGGATCATGGAACACCAGACACGGCTACGTCATGCTTTTGAGAATACCACCAGGCATCTGGAGGCCTCAGCTGCCCGGCGGAAGGAACACTATGACAAGCGGGTTCGTGATGTACCACTACAAGAAGGCCAGCTGGTCCTCCTTCGTCACAAAATTCACGACATCTGGAGCTCAACAGTGTACAAAGTATTGAGGGCCCCTGGAATGGGAGGGTCTGTGTATACTGTGGCTCCGTTGCATGACCCCCAGCAGGTAAAGCATGTTCATCGTTCTCTCATAAAAGGCAAAGTGGATGGTGTTGCTAATTGTCCCCCCAGTGAACCCACGGATCCCCCTGGACGGAGGGAATCCTCTCCAGCAAGTGAGTCATCGTTTGATGGTGATTGGGCTGTGGTGATTTCCGAACCTATGGCTGTCCCGACCCATCTGCCAGCCCAGCCCGTCATCACCACTCTCCCACCAAGCCGAAATGACACCGTGGTCAGAGCCCAGCCGACCAACAGCACAGGAACGTCAACATCAGGTGCTGAAACAACTGGCCTAAGTCACGACCCCCCAAGAAGAACTACCCGCCCAAACGCTGGTAGACACACAAACCTACACCACCTTCCTCAAGTTGCTGGGAGTAGGGCTATTGGGGCTACTGCTTCTCTGAGACCTGTGCTTAGTGACACTGCTGTATTTAGGCCGTGGCAGTAATTGGATCGTCAGAATTAAAAACCCGGGGGTAGATTGTAGTGGGTCCCATAAGGACCTTGAACGCAACCTCAAGAAGTCTCCTCCCCCCTTTAACCAGGGGCGGTATAAAAGCCCCCAAGATGGCTGAACTCAGCCTCAGCTGGTTGGCCTTTGAGGGTGGTGAGTCAGTCCCCAGATTTTAACTTATTTGAGTTTCATTTGGTTTTCCTTTATTAATTTGTGGTTTCTGTTTTATAGGATCCCCTGCTGCTGTTCTGTTTTCATTTGTTTTGTTTAGGTTTGCTTTTGGTTTATTTCTCTTTTCCTTTTTCATTTAGTTCGTCAATTGGGTTGTTGGTTTGTTTAACTTTTTGCTTTATGTTACAGGGCGATCCTTTTTCCTTTGTTCGTTGATTTGCAGTGTGGCCTGGGTGCCATCAGCTGGGAGGCTAGGCACCGTGGTGAATACCTCACTTCCGTTGCATGCAAGTAGACACTGGGGCACCTTATTGCATGATTTTGTTGTGTTTTGTTTTCTTTCTTTTGTGTTCACACCCCAGGCTAGTGGGAAGCATCACCTAGTTAGTAGTCTGCCTCCCTCTGAGGCCCCAGCCCACTGATTTTAGTTTTCTGTTATCATTCTGAGTGTTTAGCCAGCCTTTTAGATTTATTTTCACCATTAAACCTACTTTTAGATTTCTGTTAATAAAATCATTCTTGTTATACTTAACTTGTGTTCTCCCTCTTTTTACAGCCTCAGTTCTCTTAAGTTTATCATTAATTATTTCCACAATAAAAACATTTACTTACTTTATTTACTTGTCTCTGCCTCCTCAGTCTGTTCGAACCTGTGTCCTTATAATTTCTGTCATAGTTTTGTTTCTTTATTTCCTGGGGTGCAATTCCCCAGGTGGCGTTGTTGGTCCCTCTTTAGTTACCCCCTTTCCCCCTTTAACTTTAAGTTACACTAAGCCCTCGTCACATGTGCACTGTTACTTTTATTCAACAGAGCTAAAACCCAATAATTACATTTAGAAGTCTTTGTTATTTGATTAATTAGGCTACTGGCATGCAATGCATCTTGGGAGAGGTTGGGTCCTGACGGGTCCACTCGCTGGATCTTTTGTTGCTCAGGATAAGAAGAAAGAATTTCTTGGCTGCAATTGAAGGCCTCCGAAATGGGACAGCCTAGTCACGCTGCTGTGATGCAATTGGCCTTCAAATACAGCCAATGTAGGATATGACCCCTGTTAGCTAATGTCTTCCTTGAGTATTTAATCTTCACACTCCCTGTGTCTCTGCCAGCTCGCCTGTAGCAAGCTTTCCAGCAGCTGCTTCTGTTTGACCTTTCGCGTTTGAACAGTTTCTTCTGTTATCTTAAGTTAAGTCTTAGCCCTTGGATTTGTGTACCTACCTGCTTACATCACACACCCTGCCTCTCATCCTCATGTGTGGGTCGTACTGAGGCTGTATCCTGTGGTTGTCTTGCATTTGAATGTGTCTTTTACTCACACAGAAACAACCTCACAGGTGTTATAAATTATACACAGCGCAGCAGATAGTCGAGCTATACCACAAACAGGAAACAGTCTCACTGACTGACTTGTTTGTGTCTCTGACTGAGCTGAGATGACAAAGATCCGCACATCGATCAGTCTAAGCTCTAAAATAACACCTGTCAGACAGTCTTCGCAACACAGAGAAATGGACAGAGGCTTCCCACCGTTAAATCCTGATCCCTTCCCTCCCTATTCTTTTGAATTTTTCCTCTTTTCAATCATCCTGTCATTTTCTGTCAGCCTTTGCATCTGTCCATCTGTCTCTCTATGTGTCTCACTCTCCGTTCAATAGATCCTCCATTAGCCCTCTACTTCAATTTTGGCCAGCAACCATACAAGTGGGACTCAACTATATATCTTGCTAGTGGGTGCGACACATGAATATAGTGATACATGTCAGTCTCCATGGTGACAGGCTGCATGTTCTGCATGCTGATATCCAATCATAGTCAGTGTAGTGAGAGGTCTGCTGAGGGACGGGTGTCTTATATTCCCAGGACTCCTCTGGTCCTCTCTGAGACATGCATTTACATCTGCCACACTGTATTGTAAGACCACGGTTTGGATTGAATGTCATATCTGCTTTGAGTGTAATAATTGAAGAAGTGCTTCTGTGACTTGAGTGTATTTCTCTTCAGCCAGCAGCATAATGACAGCTGGGCTGGTGGGGTTTTTTTTGTTTTTTGTCTAGTCTCTGGCTCAGGGGATGGTGATGTTCGTCTGTCAGTGGATTGGTCCATTACTTTCGTGTGGAGTGAAATATCTCAACAACAAGAGGATAGATTGGCATGGAAATTTGCATTTGTTATATTACTCAGATGACAATTCCTGCTTATTTTGGTTTCTAGACATAGAAAGTTGGTACAGATTCTTCTCCATGGTGCATAAATGTCTGTATCCCCCAGGATACAGAAACTGTTAAAGGGTTTTTAATATCTAAACATCTAGATGTATGATATGACATTTTGTTCAAACATTTGAGACCCAAACCCTAACACTCAGTCAAAGTCTAACCGTGACCTCTAAACTGGTCTGATTTCATCCCCCCTTAAGACTTTCTCATGATATTAAGTTCAGATACTTAATACTTAATGCCCCTCCCCTAGCCTGATGCATCAGCCGCTTATTTCATTACATTTCATATAGCGTCTGAACTTTACGAGCTTCAAAACCCAGGGATTCATTTTGCTTCTGGGAGTTGGTTAATTAACATTTTTTTCAACTAAGCTGCTTCTTTGGTCACGTTGAACAATAACACCAGTGAAGCTCAAAATGTAGGTTAATCTTGAAAAGCGCTTGAGTTAAAACTTCTGTCCAGTGTCTCTTACCCATCTGTTCGCTGATTGAGTTGGAGCAAAGAGTATCAATTTAGTTTTGAATTGCTAAAGTTTCCTGACTATATGGTTGAGGCAAATGAAACTTTCTCGGAATATTAAGTTCAGATAGCCTGGCTACCACTCCCCCCCACAGCCTGTCAAATGTCTGTATCCCCCAGGATACAGAAACTGTTAAAGGGTTAAGCTACCATAGCAATTGATGAGGTACAATGTGTCACATCCAGAGAACAAGTTCCTGTAGTGTGGATCTAAACCAATATGACCATTGTGAACAGTATCCTGTACCTGTGAAACATGATCATGATAGTGTTCTCACTGTGGGCACACTGGTTACTAATATTAATAATAGTTTCCTCACAGACGCACCATGATCATATACTCTTGCTTCTCTATCCTACGGACACATTGTTAGCAGTGTGAAATAATACCATACCAAAAAATAACAACAACAACAAAAGCAGTGATAACAGTAATGAGCTTAAGAAGTTATATATTTATCTCAAAGCACAGAGGGGTAAGGATGCATCCATCTTGTTCAAAGGGCAGCTCCCTCATAAATTCCCCTCTCTTTTTAAGGATGTTTTCTATATTAGCTGACAGGCAAAGACAGACAGTCTGTCCCCCTGTCTCAATGCAGACAGAGAGCTAGCCATTCCCTCAGTGGTATCACTAAATCAAAAGACTAGGGCTCCTGCCTTTTGGATGACATGTGATGCTGAGCTCCCATCATGGAGCAACAGTAATGAAGTATTTTCACTGACGCTGCTGCAGCATCAGGTGGTGTAGGAGCCCATGGGATTGCAGCATTAAAGACTCTCCGTTCCCTGCCAGTATTTTCCATCCCATGTGATTGGAGGTAGAAAAGGAAGTGCAATGAAGAAATGGCTTGCATGTGACTTACTTCAAATTTCACCTGTGTCCTTACAAATCAATATTCAGTGAATAAGCTTTCAATTACCACTTCGATTTGGAGGGAAATTAAGAAATTGAATCTTATTACGGATACGCATCACCAGATAACCACCCTGTGTCAATGCTGTGCTGCAGCACCGATAATGCCATCCTGTCACAAATGATCCTGCTCATGGGGTTATCATCTTGCTTAATCAGTCTGATTAGTCAGAGCTGTAGGTGCTGCTGTGTGTGCTGGCAAGGGTCTGTAATGAGCAGCATCATGAGAGACTGAGGGTGTGTTCGTGGGTGAGAAGGAAATCATGGAAAGAAAAGAACCCAAGACAAAAACAAACAAAATTAAGGTCCAGAAATGGCTGCCACAAGCCAAAGGTGCTGTCCAAATCCATTACAGCCTGCTGTTTCCATGGTAGCAGCCCACCTAAAATCCTCTCCTCACCAACCCGTCTTCCCTGTTACATGTTATCAAGAGATAATCACACAATGGCAGCTGGTGAAATCTATGTAAAACCTCTATTAGCCTGACGACACCTCATGCAGTCGTGCCGATGCGCTCAGTTACCATCACAAACTGAGCTCTAACGCTTTGTGCCATATGAGTGCCTGTTTTAATCAGTTAAACAGTTATGCTGCCGGTGGGCATCTGATGAGAACAAGCACTCACTGTTCTAATGTGAAAGTGGCCGCAAGCAGGAAACTTTGTGATCAAATGCGCGTTATTGATTTCGATAACAACTGAATCTTATGAGTCAGAAAAACAAATTAACATTAACCTGCAGCAAAGAAATGTATCTCCATTATCCTCCCTCTATTGTGGTTTGCTGCCATGAGCTCATTTCACCAAGGGGGACATCTGGAAAAACAGTTAATAGGCTCCGGAGTCATCATTCGGGTTCAACAACCTAGTGCTGGGAAGTACAAAACATCATTTCGTTTACTAGCCAGTAGCCACACCCAAGTTCTCTCCAAAGTTTCAGCTGTTACACCACCACTGTGTTAACATGTCCATGCGGTTTTTATTTATTTAGTATTTTATCTAACCTTTATTTAAGCAGGTAAGTTGCCAAACCAGTTCAGAATCCCTTTGAAATGACGACCATATGAGAATGTGTTTCTACTGCGGGACTCCAATGTAAACCAATGACAGTCTCATAAAATTGATTTAAAGGCAGCCTTGCAGATATGTCACGAACCAAGCAACCAAAATAAAGCTAAAGCCTTGTCAGTACTGAGAAAGCGTCCACATTAGCACAATCACTAGCACTGCAGTCGCTGCCAGTTACAAGCTAAAACCAGACAATCAAGTATCATTACTGTTCTGATACAGTACGTCATCCAGTCACCATTTTATGTCTCAAATAACTCTACGTCTGATTGAGGGTCAAACCTCAAATATTTTCCTCTGCTAACTCTCTTGATACGTACCATTCTTTGACCTGCCAACATGCTGCAATCAGACGTGATGGATGATGGGCTCAAGACCTGGTCCACAATCTCTCAGTGAGGAAGTAAGTATACTGTAGATGTGCGTCCGGGCAGCAGGATTGGCAGGCTGACAGGATGACAAACACTGTCTACTGTATAATTTTCGATATATGAATGAATATGTTGAGACCTGGAGCTCTTTAGCATTCTTCTGCACACAGTCTGCAGCCCTAAGCCTAACCTTAGTGGAAGTCCAATACCCCCTACTGTACAGTATGTATACATGGTTTTGCTACTGAGCAGTCAATGTATAGATCCAGGTACGTCTGATGAACTTGAGTGGGAAATCTGTCAGTCAGCACTGCACTGTTTAAAGCTAAACTTGGTCACAAAATACTCATGTGTGTTTGTAAAAAGGCTGTGATGTCTCTGTTTTGATGAGTGCAATATGTGCTAAATAAAGACCTGCTGTAAATCTCACAAGCAAGTTTGTTTGTAGCTCTGCCAAGTAGCAATATGATTGTTTGTAGCAATCCAAGATTGTGGGATTTCTGCTGCATAAATGTTTCTGGCTCCACACCAAAACTTTAAAGGCCACAAACCCAAACTGGCTGCATGGTCTCAAAATAAAACTGGTCTTTTTGCTCAACTTTTGATCTCTCCAGGCAATCCAATCCATGTTTGGTCATATCAAGCTTCTTAATCACTAAAACTACACTTGCGTGGAGCACTTGTCACTGACAGTTTTATTTATTTGTTTTATACTTCATCTTAGACAAGTCTGACAGCTGTATTTGCAATGTAATTAAATCTACCCAACCATTAAAAGCAGAGAAGTGCTACGAGCTCTTATTTCTCAGTGTTAGTATACGATGCCAGTTCTCTTTGAAATTACTAAAGAAACCTAATCACAATTCTCAGCCTATTACAATGTCAGATAAGCCTATTACAATGTCAGATAAGCATGGAACAATTGCAAAATAAATTGTAAACATAGATAAGGCTGTGGGTGCTGCTTATGTGAAAAGAGTTTGCAGTTATGCACGTCTTCATTGATGGATAGGTTTGTGTTGAAGCTGCAGCTGAAGTCTCCAGGCTCTGGATGATACAGTATACGTAGCACCAGTGTTACTCACTCCCTCATACACCCACATAAGCAGAGGCACTTGTGCACTGTAATAGATAGATATCCTCCCTTACCTCTCTGCTAGCTGCTGCACAAATAAAAATCTCTCTTACGGGTACATTTATGTGACACATTATATACAGTAGATAATAATGTGGAGTCTTTGTTATGGCACAGAATAAGTATGGACGCACACTGTACGTTTCAATGCCTCTGAACTGACAGTTTGACAAGATGCGTCTAAGCGGCTTGGCATACATTAGCATACCCAGCACCTCATCGCAGAGCTGTCAGTCTCAACTGGACGAGAGTGGCGCCAAAGTAACACATCCTGTGAAATTCAGGGGCAACAAGGAGTATGTTGACTTCTCTTTCTCTGCTTCTGTGTCACGTTTCCTTCCTTTATCTTCCCTTCCCTTCTTCCAGACTGATTAATCTTGTCCTAGCCTTAGATTAACAGGCAAAGGAGCCTCATCTTGCACAGACCACATAAATGAAGTCTTAGTCACTGTGGATTTCTTGCAAACCATCACCTGCAAGTGTAATTATTACCATGCACAGCGCATTAGCACAGATTAGCCCAGGCAAGGTCACTGGTTATCCATCTCATCTTGCTCTTTCTGAGGGATTTTATGAGGCTCTGCTGCCTCCAGGAGACAGAGACTGCTTCCAAGACCCATGGGGCTTTTATTTTTGCTCACAGTCAACTCGCTTGACAGGATGCAGAGGGAGCACAACAAGCAGTGAAAGCAATGTGAAGGTTGTTGAAAGATCATGTGCAGCCGACTTCACTTCCATCTCTTATCTCGTCTGCTGAGGGGGATCAGAAAAGCCCACGGCGAATTTGAAGGGAGATGATCCAAATATTATCAACTCAAGCTGCCTTTTCACTAGGGAATTGGCTGGTTTAGTCTGTAAGATGGCATAAAGGTTGAGGAGTGTAGATGAATATGATCTCTAAATGTATTTGACATCACATCTCTGTAGAGGGACACGGTCACACTAGATATAATCGTTATGGTTATAAAAAGCACCTGTGACTGCTGGCATGTAAAGTCACTATAATACACATAGTATTTAGTTTATCACACCTATAAGTCACAGAGAGGTTACTGTACTTCACTGAATCATTCATAATTTACAAATAATTTAGACATTTTGGTGACAGTATCTTAACTTCCTGCGTACTCTGCCTGTTTGCACAACAAAACAAGTATGAAGATAGAGAGAAGGGTGCGTGGGGATCCACAGAGGTGCGAATCCCAGTGGTTTCTAAACAATGTGAGCTTGTGTCAAAATGACAAATGGCGCCATCTACGGTTAACATCTCACCTGATGCTCAACAGCGCCTGGCGATGTCTGCCAGGTGGTTGGCTTCAACTGGAGTAATGCCAGGTGATTGAGGTGGAGGAAAGGTGTAACTTAAACACATTCTGACATCATCAAACACTGATGATGAACGAATGGACTGGTTCAATGGATATTCATCAACAGAGACAAACAATTCATATTGATACAGAAAGTTTAATAGTAGCATATCTTTACAAAAGGAGCATTGTGTATGTGGTTTACAACATGTCTAAATATCTCTACATCAACCATTTATTAAAAATAATAGGCTTGAAAAGTCCTTCTTTGAACATTGTATAGGCTACTTACACTCATAATAACAAGAGATTTGATTAGTGTTTGAATTTCTCCTTACACGGTACAGCAGATACAATAAGCCAGTACTGTTTGTTGCAGTGTATGAACATTTGAACAGATATGGTGTTTACAAGACAGGTTTGTATCCTTAAATCTAAAAGCACATTGATCGTCTAAATCCCAGGAGGAATATTTGTCACTGGAAAACGTGCTCACTCTCTCTCTCACTCTTTGCATTTGTGTCTAAAGGTCTAAATAAATAAATAAATAGATCAGTCAGGTTGTCAGGTACAGAAAGCCCAGTTGACAGATGCAACATTGAACACACATTAAAAAATAAGAAATAAAAATGAAAAAACGTGACAAAATCAATATTATTTTTATCCACTTTTGTTTTTTAGCCAGATGTCATTAAAAAAAACAAAACAACTATATCAGAAAAGTACAGACATCAGTTAGCAGACTTAAAATCCAATTCTACCAGTTACATTATGTATCAATGTGGTGCTTTGTATGGTACACGTGTATTTGCATCTGTGGATGCAGGTTAAGTTACTTTTCTAATTACTGTAGGATGATGATTGGTTGCCGTGGAGACAGCTGCCTCCAGATTCCACGGTAGCACAAAAAAATTAAAAAAATCAACTAAATTTAAGATGGGAGGCATCACTCCTCCAATCACACAACGTTCAATTAGGATCTGGTCGGTGACACATTACATTTGATCACTTTCCCACATTATCTGCCCTAATTATTTGCAATACCGGGAACTTTCATCTTCTGTTGTTGTCAATACTTATTCTGCAAGATGAAAAACACAGTAATTTACAGGCTGTACTTACGGAGAAAAATCAACTGCAGAAGGTGAACAAGTAAAGAAGGCTACACATGTTTGGTTTAATTTGTGCTTCTAGCTCTATATTGATTACATCTGTAGGTAACGGCCATACAGTATATAACCCAACAGACCATGACTATACAATTAGATTTTCTATTAATCCCCAGTGGATATGACTGTGTAGGTGTTTGACAATAAGATCATCCATTTGAAAGGGGCTGACTTAAGTTTTACAGAAAACCTAATTATTAAGTCATTATTCATCACGTGTAATTGAGTTACCATTTGCAGAAAACATTATCATGACCTTTAAAGTGTGCACGGAAGAGTTTAATGTCAATAGCTGTCGCTGTGTTCTCTGTTTCCTGTCAGTGCAATTGTGTACAGTAGAAACATACTATATACACTTGTACTATATATCAGTGTCCATACTATGTTTCATCCACAAATAAGTCCTTAATTTACCTTTATTGTCCTCAGGACTGCCTGACATGAAAATAATCCCAGTACTTTCTAAATGTTTTAACATTCACCATCTCTGTTCAGTCGCATAATTAAACAGCACTGACCTAAATTGCTTAGCAACTATCCGGTGCATGTTTAAAATGGCCCAGATCAACCTGAATCTTAAGCCCCATTTAATCTCCATTCTTGTCTATGTATCACAAGTGAGGGTGTTATCTGAGGAGAAACACGGAAACAAACTTAGGATGCAAAGAATAAAAAGTTATTTTGATCTTGGTTGAGAGAGAGTATGTCTGTTGTTTCTGTTTTTAACTACACAGCTGTTGAACACAAAAGCTTCTTCTTGAACTTCCCGTTGTACCTGAAATCATTTGATGCTGACAAATGAGGCCAAGTCCCAGTCTTTCCCTCTGATAAAGAAATATAGTAGTCTATATATCACTGTCTAGTATTACTACTTCCACACCCTTTCTCAAGGGCCAAAAATGATCCAAAAGCCAAGTGTGAGGAAGAGAGAGACAGAGACAGAGACGGGGGGAGAGGGCAGACATAAGGATGTGTAACTGCAAAGCATGGCCTCACTCAGGGGTCCAGAGATCCAGAAAAAGGATGTGTGTGAGTTTGTCTTTGTAAGCATATGCTCATCAGAAAGTGCAGGCGTAGACAACACCTACCACCACTATGTTTCCAATAGTGGCGACGATGGCGATCCAGAGCCAGATGGCATCGCTGGACATGGACTGTGACTCGTCCTGCTGACCCTGTACTGAGGCGGCTGAGGCAGCGGCGTGGACGCTGGCTGAGGAGTTAAAGAGGGAGTGTTCGCCGCTGTAGTCGTCATTGGGTGATGAGTCCATGAAGGCACCCGTCATGACTGGGATCTGTGACGAAAGGGTAAAAAGACAACAGACAAGGTTAAAAAATGATTTGTAGTTTTAGCTTTGTGTTTTAAGAAGAGAAAATGACATTTTTCACTAAGGTTTTACTTTTTTTTACTGGCAACTGGAGCCATACAGTAGCTACTGTTAAAGACAATGTCCCTGTATCTTTCAAGGAAATTGAGGGGTTTATGCAACCTGAGGGAGCAAAAACCTTACAAATGGTGGGTACTTTAAATGTGACTACAATGAAGCCTTTCTGGGAGAATTTTATTGCTGTTAAACCATTGCAGAGAGGCCAGTGAAAAAACATTAACATGGGAAATGAAATGGTGAAGCCTCCTTTTATGGATCTGTAATTCCCTTCCTGGAAAACAATGTGCTGTTTCAAGTTTATAATCACCTGAGGAATGTGAATGAACCAATCAACTGAAAAGAAATGTGCAGAAATAATAATGAATAAAGTGTACTTTTTTTAAAGACTGACTGACTTAGGATCAGACTTTTTTTTTAATCTTGAGGCCCTAGACTACGGCCTTAAAAAATACTGAAACAAACAAACAAACCCCTCTACAATGGATGGCAATATTGGTGGCTTTGGTCAGACCATCACTTTGGTTTAGACTGAAATATCTCAGCAACCACTACTTGCTATTTTGCACTCACTAACCCCATGACTTTTCTTCTTGTGCCAGAATTAGGGCATTTGCGGTTTTGACAGAAATATCTCAATCTGGGTTGACATGAGGTTTGGTGTACACTCATTCATGCAGGATGAATGGTAATCAGTCTGCTGATCTTTTTCCTTCTAAACTAGAGTATTAACATGTTGTTGTTAGCATTCAGCATAGTGCTTGTTTTCCCAATGATTTTGGCAATATCAGTTTTCAGAGTAAGAAATTATCATTAAAAAAAACAAGCAGCTGAGGATTCTCCATTATCCAGGTCATGGTGAGTCAAACCTCCATCCAGTCAAAATCTTGCTTTTCCTGACATTCATAGCATGTCAGCTTTGTTCCTATTGGTCGAACACTAGCAAGTTTGAGTGCCATATTAAAAGAAACGAGATGCAACTGCATCACGACATCATTAGTAAAATGGTTACAAGGTTTCCCACACAGACATGCAGGGTCCCAGCCTGTCTCACACACTGTGCTCTGGTTATGTGTGTGTGCATGTGTGTCCCTTTGTATGTGTGTGTATTTGGGAAGTAGTGCTTGATTAACATGGAATAAATATTTCAGATGTGGCAAGTGAAAATGATTTATTGCTTGGGACAATCAGAACCCTGTGAAGGTTAGCCATTAGAGCAGAAGCAACTGAATGCTTTCATGAATTTGTATGTGTGTGTGTGTGTTACGTGAGTCTCCGTAGAGGGGGTATATGATTGAGAAATGCATGAGAGACCCGTACCACGCTCAGACTGGAAAACAGACTCTGCTGAAGATAGCTGAAAAACAATGCTATAAATACCTCAGAGGGATGTTGAGCTCTTACAAACACAGAAATTCTCTCTAGCTCGCTCATTTGCTCACCTTCACTCTCTCTCACACTCACACTCCCCTCTCTCTAATGTACGCACAGGCTAATGCAAAAAGATGTTTACAGACACACACACACTTACACACACATAGACACACACACAGAGGTCTCCCCCCATACACACACAAGGGAAAACACTGTTTAGAAACATGCTGCTGCTCTTTGCCCATTGGCCCCTGGTGGTGAATAATGACATGACACATCCTGTGGAGTGCCTGCTGTTCACATGAGCATGATGGAGGCAGACAGGCATGCATGAGGTCCACCAACCTGGGTCTCCCTGCCCCCCACTCACTCACTGCAACTGCTGACTCCTCTCGCCACAGCATCTCGTACAGTAGGTATCTTTCATCCATTTTAATATTATTTTTCTGTAATATGCCCATCACACCTCACCTCAGCGCTAAGATATTGGAAATCAGCATGACATGAAAAGATACAGTAGAAGCACGGTGACTCCTAACCACCAGGTTTGTTTTAATGGACAACTTGAGGTCAAACATATGTAAAAATAGTCCCTATGCTGAACTCACCCAGGGATGTAAACCTCTCAACACAATTAACAATTCAAGAACAACAGGGACTTGCACACGTTACTGACAAGACTATCTGACAGATATCAATGCTATTGCAAAAACATGTCTACTTTTAAAAAAACAAACATTTACAAGATGTTTTATTTCTTACTTTTGGTTTACA
This sequence comes from Decapterus maruadsi, assembly GCA_030347415.2. Taxonomy (NCBI): domain Eukaryota; kingdom Metazoa; phylum Chordata; class Actinopteri; order Carangiformes; family Carangidae; genus Decapterus; species Decapterus maruadsi. The sequence continues at coordinate 15,912,633 of CM064887.1, read as the reverse complement.
TTCAAGATCCTAAACACGTTCCTGGAGATAAATGGTGTGAACAACTGGAGTTTGTCAGCTAGAGCACAAACATAAATGCAGTTCAGTATACTGTATGTCACCGGGGGGAAAAAACAGTATCAGCCAAAGTAACCTTCAACAGAAACCATGAAAAAAATAAAAACTTTGCAGTTTTATAATGTATAGCTTGCTCTCAACTGTCAACAAGGTTTTTCCCTATGTGATTTGTTTTAGTCTGTATATTTATTTGTTTTCCACATGGAATGGGTGCCATATGTGTATGATACAATGAATAATATAACCAGCATAGCCCATTAACTTATCTAACGATAAAATAAACAACATTTATGTTTAATAATTAAATTACCCTGCAGTTGTTAGAAAGTTGTACTGGGTCAATTTCAAGGTAATAACAGTTTATTTTTCCTGACATGCTGCCTGCATTGGTCTGCATGGATAACTCAGGCTGGAAAGTCTGTGTCGTTCATTATTTTTGGTTTCTTGTCACTTTGAAGGCGCTCTTCTGACCTTTTATTTTTATTTTTATCCTTAATCACACCTCTCCGTTATCTCCAGACACTACATTGGTGAAAGCCTCTGGTGCATTCAAAGCTGCATCTTGCCTAATCTAACGTTCAGTTGGACGATAACTGAAGCTCTCAACCCTGTCTCCATTCTTGATATTTATGTTTTATTTATAAGAAACTCATTGTCCAAAGGAGTGAGCTGTTTGCATAAATGGGGAAGTGTACCGGATAAAATGAAGTGGATACTGGGAGTGTGTGCAAAAATAATCCAGTAGTAAGCCTGAATCTAAATATTTGATTGCCCTGGTTTACTATTTTTTTGGCAGACCTGTGTGCCTGGGTATATAACATGGAGAGATAGGTGTTTCTATCACATGGCAGTATATCATAATATTTCCTGGGATGCCCCATTATCCATTCATCCAAACCCGCAACTCCCACATGGATCAAGCACATGAGGTTAGTGCTGCAAGTGGTTGCGCGATAATGGAACACAGGGAAATAGCGACCTCAAGAAAGAGCGCCCAGAAGCATCTGAGCACTTATGTCGGTAATGATGGTCATCCCCTATGAATTACTGCCAGGAAACCCGTACTTGTTGACATGCATGGATGAGCGAGTCCAGAAACAACATTCTATGGCACACCAAAGTTTCCTGGAAACCATAAATGTTACTCTCTCCAACATGAAGTCAGCATCAATAGATTAGTTTAGCAACCATTTCCAGCCAAACATTTGGGCACTTATTTTTTCAATAAATAGGCTACTGTATGTTAAAAGCTTCCTTAAAAGCTTCCTACAGTATAACCACATAAACTCAACGCTAATGGAAAGGAATTCAGGATTAAGTTCTCCAAATTGTCCTATAAAATGTTTTCTATAAACATCCTTGGACTCCCCCTCCCCCACTCAGTGGATTGACATCCGACCCCGCTGAGGAGAACCTATGAAGACTCAGCTCAGGTCGAGCTGTAATTTTATTTCATTTTGCCGTGGAAACCCTGATACGTTAAAAAAAAAAAAAAAAAGTAACAAGCCTTTTGGGGAAATGTAACACCAGTGTCTGATGATCAGCTGTAAGTGATTAACGGTGATAAACAATAAAAAGCAAAATAAAAGCCCCTATTAAACTGCATGCTGTCTAATTTATTTTTACTTGATGGCAAACAACAAAACTGAGCATCATAGCTATCATCTGGTCAGGAGGGCCATCCAACCAATCATTTACATACTGTATGATGATGATATGATGTATTATATTCATAAAACTAACATACAGATAAAGAAAAGTAATGGTCTGAACTCGACAAGCCAATTTTTTTCCTTGCACCATTGAGACTATTTGGACAAGCTCAGATATTACACTGAGGGGGCTGAAACACCAGACTTACAACCCCACAGAGGATGAGGGTAAATGATCAAATTAATGCAGTTAGAAGAACATGAACAGGGGCATTTAGGAGAGAAAGATGGTCCAAGTTAAAGCCACTGAGAGAGATGTCTGTTCAAAGCAACAGGACACTGTTGTTTGCAACGGCATGTAGCCACTGAATTTTTCAAGTGTAATTTTTCACTCCTCTGAGCAGCATGACATGGTCCACTCCACTGTACTAATGTTATGTCAGAGCGCTCAGTGCATGTAGCTGTCTGTATGGCTAGACTAAAAATCTGGCTTTTTTGTGGTACAAACCTTTATCCGCTGTGGATTATTTTACCACACAGAACTGAAGTTTGGATTTGATATTACAAGATCAACTGGAAAATAACTTTCCTGCAGCACCAGAGGGATCTCATGAATTGCATATTCCACGCCCTCCTGATTGTGAGTGATGGTTCTACCTGTGCAACCCCCCCACACACACACAGCGAAACCCCGCTCTACAGCAGACGACACAGTGAAGATCCTCTCACTGTACGACTCCACCTGCTCTGCTCCCACAGCTTTGATTTATTCGTCCCAGCTGTTCCCAGAGCTGTGCCATCCTACACGGATGATCACTGTAATTGTGAAATAGAATGGTCTGTAATTGCCTCCTGTGGGATGTCGCCACCAGGAAAGTGCTCGGTGAGATGGCTTCGGAAGAAACAGGCAAAAACCCAGATAAATGTGTTTGGATAGTAGACCAACCAAAACATATACCTAACCACGTAAGCTCTCAGGCATGGCTGTTAAGACAAACCAAAAACACCAAGTTGGGACAATATGAGGTCAGTCTTATATCAAAGTCGTCCTTGTGAAGAACAAACTTCAAGATGTTCTTTTGTAACATGCGCAGAGGTGGATCCCTGCAGTGTAAGGAATGGACTTGGTGCTTGACATCGCACGCACAATCGATGTAAACGTGCAGCTGTTGATCTTCCCAACTGTCACAGCTGTTTCTGCTCTATTGACTACAGCACCGTGTGGACCGGTGATGCTCTCACAATGCATTTCAGGGCTTCATATTTGTCTCCACACGATGCTGCCCTCGGTTTTGCTGGACGTCTAACTGGCTTTTGTTTTTATCACACAAGACTGCACTTTAACAGAGAGTGCTGTAGCCTCTGAAAAGCAGTGATTTGAACAACTTTTTGCTTCTGGGTTTATTTGGCTTCGATATATGAACAAAACAAAATCCACAGCTTCTAGAAAAACAGTGCCCCAGATTTGGAAAGAAATGCTTTTTTTAAAGACGTGCAAGCCTTTTTCTCTCTCTAGGGCAGCTCGGAAAGTTTTACAGCTTGCAGCGCTGCACAGGAGAGTGATGCTACTTTACAATCTGGCCATATTAGTTTTGTCATCAGACTCTCCTTTCTCTGAAAATAAACTGTTCTCATACACGTTGACCTAATTTCTAAAGCTTTTCTGTTTCGAAAAATCATATATAAGAGTCAAATGCAATTTAAAACACAGATTTCAATTTTTCCTTCATACATTGTATAATATTAGGATATACTATTCAATATTTTATGTTTATATACTCACCCTGTACATATAGTACATGTGTATATTTGCGTTTGTTTTTATTTTTTCAACTTAATAGCCTACCTCATATTCTCTTGTCTTTGCTGAGGGAACAATTGTATCTAAACCCGATTTTCCCTTGAGATGAATAAAATATGATGATTCTGACATTGCAATACCATAGCTTTTTTGAATTATGCTATTCTTTTCTTTATTACTTTGATGCAACATGACCACACACTTGATTTAAATATGGTTATTTTAATAAAATAAGCTTGAGTGATGAATACTGTCCATTTCTAAACTGTCACACTTCTCTGTGAATTATCTGTGGGCCATGAAAATATTTTATCACACCTAAAAGTTAATGGGTCTATTTCACAGCAGACATGAGTGCTCTTAGCAGGTGTTAGTGATAACACTGATGATAGCTCTGTCCCAGTGAGCCACAACAGTGAGACAGTGAGTCAGCATGCACCACACCAAGACCCTGAAAACAAAGCAGCTAAATGGAATTCAGCCGTCATCAATTCACCTGCGCTTTCTCCTACTGTGACCTGTCAAACTGTCAGGACAAGTTCCTGGATAAACAGGGCTTTTCTCTGTGAGCTGAAAGCAGTACACTGTGGATCATCCTGCAGCAGCCACCAACACACATACACACAGGATTTAATTGCACACAGATGTGACTTGTTGTTCTGACGAGCTCATTGGCATCTCGTTGCCTCAGCGCTCAATCACCACCCTGCTGAACAGGTGGGTGTCACCATGCAGATGAAAACATCAAACGCAAACGTGCACTGTTCATTTAATCCATAATGAGAAATGCTAACTGTCCAAGGACAACAATGAGGAAGATGTATCCTCGTTATGTTGCATATTATGTAGTGCTTCACAAGGCATTGTGGGATTGTTAGTCCACATACCATCAACACTTTTCTTTCTATTGTGGGAATGTTGGAGGAAACTATACGATACGCATACATCTAGTCTCAAATAAAAACACATGATTGTAAAGTGAAGTGGCAAGGGAGTGATAATGTTTTCCTGTTGTTGAGATGTTTGAGTTTTAAGCTGGTTCACACAGTGATTCTCCTAAATACTGTGGAAAAAAGCAAAAAGTAGAGTTAAGGAAAAACATACAAATTTGTATAACCATCTTGATTATTCAAATTAATAATTCATCTGATTTTGGTAGTCTAAACACAAAAAAGGAAAACATTTCCCAATGCATCTGCTTTCATCCTGTGATTCTGACAGTTCAGAATCTTTTTATCTTCAAACTCTGGCTCATTTTGTTATATTTTGTGCTTGTTTTTATTTCTTTAGAAAAGCTGTAAAAAGTCAGTACATCATCTCTGATTTCCCTGAGGGACGGTAAAAAAAATGTCAGTCGATTCAATTCATGTCGTAAGTATTTAAGTAAAATATTGAAAAAGACCAGAGGAGTAATCTCTAATGTGTAGTGGCCAGTAGAAATGTAGCCACAGCTTGTAGCCTACACAACAGCCACCACAGTGAAAACAATAGATTTGGCCTGTAGTCTACTTCACCGTAACATATTGACCGAGTCATGCCTTAAATCCGGGAGGGAGATTTACAGAGGTTGTATAGAGGCTTGTTCACCTGGGCGAGAGTGGTGAGACCTCTGGTTTCAAGCCTGATTCCTGCTAGGCAGATTTACAGCTGTGCATTCATTGATTTTCCCCCAGCACCATGTTTTAATAAATCTTATAACGCAATTGAACAAGTGTAGCCCAAGTGATCCTTAGTTTGATGCCTTGGTCAATCTCTCAGAATAATGGAAATTCTGCACCACAGACGGAAGTATATTATAGCACTATTATCTCTTTGACATCATGACTGATACATTTTTCTTCAGTGGTGCTCCTGACCACAGCGTGATGGATTTTTGAACAGTATCTACATGGAAAATATGAATAAAGAATGAGGGCTTGAAAAAACACTTCTTTAAAACATGACAAGTGGAGGAAATAATGCATGTTCACATCTGGGACTGTTACTCACTCATATATGCTGCTACTGTAATTACCAGTTGCGTGATGGCTTGAAGTATGTGATGAAACTTAATTCATCAGCTATGAAACATTAAAATCCATCAGAAAGAAAGAGTAATTTCTTATTCCTGCCAGATGATAACTGGGATGTGTTGCCCGACCTTGCCTGCATCTTCTGTTGTCACAAAAATCTGTATATCAGTCTCTGAAAGCGTGTGTGCGTGTGTATGTGTGTGTGTTTGATATCGCTACATGGTAACACTAATGTCCTTTTGTCCCAGTGTCTGACTCCTGTGTACATCTGGGTTTGTAGTACTTTGGTCTGTGACTACACAAGCTGCAAAGACTCAGTCCACACGGGAATAAAGAAAGAAATCCTAAAACTAAACATGACAACTGTCGTGTTAAGTACTCTGACAGAGGATGAGGAAGTGGAGCCAGAAAGTTAAAACTCTTTTACATCCTGATGAGAAATCTGGATCCTCCCTCCCATCTTAATCCACCAGAAAATGTACTGACGGCACCCTGCTTTGCTCCCCAAAACAAGGAATTAAGAAGCTCAGATCACAGATTATGGAAAAGTTCTTTGAAACCTCCGCTGTCATCCATGAATACTCTTTATTTTTGGTATTTTTGGAACTGATGAATTCACATAGTGTCTTCATTTCTTGATTGTTTTCAAAATTCACAGAAAAAAAGACATTATTCACCAAAGCCTAGGCTTCTATATTATTCATATGAGCATATATTTTAAATATGTATAACCTAGGATTATGTGCAGCATGTGTTTTATGGTAAAGTTTACACCAAAGAACACGTCATACTATAGCAAAGGAGGTTTCTTGCAGTGCACTGTAACGCACACATACATAGACACACGGCAGAGCTTCCTCATGTATTTTACATCATGAGCAATTTCAATTAAAACACACCCAGTGGAGTCACATGTCGCCTCCTCAGCGGTTGCAGCTAGTTACAGCTGCAATGAGCCGCGGTGGAGGGGATCTGAACCTGCTCCCCCTTGTGCCAAGACACATGCAAAGTAACGTTCATGTATGTAAAGACTGAACAAATTCAACGCCAGCTCTGCCATGAAAAGGTGATTCTCTCTCCGCTGATGGGGAAGATTTACTGTAGTCCACCTGTGCTGGTTATCTAGAATATTGCACTGCAAAAGCATTTGGTTGATTTGGTTTTTCTTTTGTTCTTTTCTGTTTAAATCTGTGAGATTTATGTTGGTTTTAAAAAGCTGGCTACTCAAAAACCACATTAAACAATACACAAAATCAAACCCGTGCTTAAAAACTGTTCTTGGGCTGCAGATATCAAAGAGGAGAGAGAGGGTGGCGGATTTTTAAAAATTCATATATTCTTACTGAGAAATAGAAATAGAAATGTAACACAAAATAAAATAAAAATTATATGCACATCAGAAGTTGCGTAAGATTTCTGCCTTACTGAGGGAGAGAAAATAAATTCTTCTCAGTGTATCTGCTACTGGTGTCGACCGCCCCTATGGCTCCATCCATGTCTGCTCATTCACTGTGCAATACTGAGAAGTTTCAGGCATAGAGATGGAAGCCCTTAATTGAATCTCCACTCATGTAAGACTTCGGGGTGAGGTGCAGTAAGCGAGGGGGGGTTAGGGGTGTGAGGGGGGTTACGTGGCCCCGCTCTGCTCGGTACCCACTGTACGGAGCAAGCAGAAAGACCCCAATCTGCTTTGATCTCTGCAGTGCAAGGCAGACGGCAATGAAATGAAGAAACGTCTTCGCCTCTTTCGAAGAGATGATGACGAGTAGCTTTTCCTCAGGGCCACTCTAGCTATGTGATTCATACTGCCTTCTCGTGTGTGTGTGTGCATCCTTCATTCAACCACTGCCATTTCTAGGTAATCATTCGTAGACATAGGGATTGTGACAAATTGTGACATTGTGCAAGTCAGCCACTTTAGAAATGAAAAGCTCTATTTCCACCTCAAACACTGACTGAATATCTTGATTTTTTTATTATCATTCATTCAATGTATTAATGTTACTGTAATGTTCACATTGGCCAACATTTCCTATAAAAGAACACAATTCTTCCAACTCCAATTTCTGTCACAGAAACACATTTTATAAGTCATTAAAAGCCAGTTTCAGCAGAGATGTCTCCTCTGCTCGGGGTGGCGTGGGGGGGTTAATCCACTGTCACAGTTAAAGTAGCAAAGGGTGAATATATCCAACAGCGCTTTATGATACTAAAACTGTAATGTGCTCAAGAGAATATTTTAACCATCTCATTGATATTCACTTCCTCTGGTTTAGTGTTGGTAAAGATGAAAGCGGGTTGTTTGAATGTTTTGGTTGCGTTAAACTCCTCTAAATTTGACACAGCGCTGATAGTAGAGTCTTAAACAATGCATGTTTCCTTCATCGTTTGAAGTGTTGCAGAGAGAATTGCATCAGCAGTATGAACAAAGAACACTGACTTCAACCCCCTCAAAATCACTTCATCCTGCTTCTCTCACTTCAAAAGCCTAAGAGGCCGAGGAGAGATCTGTGCTCCGGGTCATGGTTTTAAGTCCCGGATGCCAGACCTCACTTTGCCATCTACCGTCTCTTTTAGCTCTCTCTGCTCTGACCTCGTCATCACTGGTCTCCAATCTTTTCCCTCCTGCCTGCCCGAGGCTGCCATACTCACTGCTCATCTCATGTGGGCTGGAAAGTCATCTCCTGAAGAAGTAAAGCACCTCACTCATTCCCCTCCTCTCCTGTCTGAGTCATATCTAGTATCACACGGTGCTTTCTCACAAAACTCCTTTTTTTTAAAAAATGTCTTTCTCGTGTTGCTGTGAGGGCTATAGAGTTGTCTTATGCAACATCCTATGGCATACATTTAATATGTATGATTGCAGTGCTAAAGTAACTCTAACATGTGTTACAGCATCTGCTTCTATTTTTCACCCGGATAATTTGTATTCAAACATCCCTACCCCTGTCTCATTAGCTGGAATATAGAAATTAAAGTGATATGTATTCCTTGCATACCATTATATCTTTACATTGACAGATGCTCTTAACCACAGGAACGTATTGCTATGCTTTACTGTACAATAACTCCACTGGGAAATGTGAGTGTAAGGTAGCAGGAGTTAGTCATTAGCGATAGTGGGATAGAAAAAAGTCCTCTCCCTTGCACATATACACAACATGTACTATGCATGTGCACAGGACTGCAGGCACACTGTACACAGATATCATTAAAGCGCTTGCAGCTCTGCTTGGTGCATATGATTTGAAGCTGTTTAGAGATATAACCTGACTTTATTAACTTCCAAATACACAAACTTGATTCAAATGCAGAACCTTTCACCCCCCCAAAAAAGCACTCCCATTAAACGTAATCAGAACTCCACTCACATCTCTGTCATGGTCTTGTAAGTGTGTAATGTATCACCAGAGCCGGTTTCTATAGGCGCAGTATGTTATTAATGAAAATCCCACCTCACTTTTCTGATCAGCCAAACACTGCAGCCTTTCTTGTTGTTCACCATGTGTCAACCTGCTCTGCAACCCTCCACTAGTGCTGCAAGCTCCTCTGTGCCACCACTCTTCCTGTCAAATATATATTAAACAAAACATGTTTCAATTCCTAAGAGACTGCATTGTTTATTTTAAACTCTATTTCTTACATATAAAGGCACCTTTACAATTATTTTTTACCTTGTTGTGGTCCTCTTGTGTAATAGCCCTGCCTGCTTCTGTCACAAACTGTCAATCTCATGGAGAAACATGATTAATTATACCCTCTGTTCCAGCTAAGAAGTTGTAGCTCGCTTACATACCAATTCTAAGCTGGGGTTGAGCGGGTGTATTCTGTTACCATAATGTAAAAGAGACAAAATTAAGCTTAGTTGGAAGTAAATATGCATACTAAAAACAGCCTGTCTCAGTGCATTACACAAAGGAACTGCTGTTCAGCTGAAGGAAGATCTTACAAAACAAAAATATAAGTCATAAATCTTTGAAAACATTTGTCTTTTTAAAAATTTGAGGTTTGATGTCTGTCAGTGCAGATTTCACATCTAAACTACAAAAGCTACATTGATTTTATGTGCTGCAAAAACAGCATAGTAGGGACTTTTCATAACTCACCCCTTAGGTACAGTTAAAGGTAACCTGGGCATGTGAGATGGCTGTCAATCAAACTTAGATGATGACTTGAAAGTGTGAGACGAGGTCCAGCTCCGAGCTGACTCAAATGACATACAGTAAGGGTCAATGAAGTGCTGTATGACTGTCCAATGAGTGAGTTATGAAATCATATCCTTGTTTGTTTTGCCCTTGGCATTTAAGACATTCTATATATAATTACTATACACCACTGAATTTAACCACATCTCAGGCTCTATGATGTATTTCTGTCTAAATACTGTCCCTAACCCAATTTAACCCTAAAACTAACCCCCATGAAGAAGGGACTGACAAAAGTATGTGCCACACCTACATAAAACCTTTGGAGCTATGGTGGATCTCACTGTTCTCTACAATGTGTAAATTGCCAACAGCACAACAGCACGAAAGCTGTAAAATTGAATTAATGTTATCACCGCCTGTGGTGCTCCACTGTACAGTATATACCACTACTGGTTGGCATCAGCATTTATGAATGGTTGCTGTATGCATCTCCTCCGTGGGAGGAAGGGATGTTATGAATTTGTCACGCGTGTGCCATGTTGGCCTAGTTACAATACAGTGTGTACAGATACAGTATCAGTTCAGGAGTCCTCTTTCACGCTGCATGTCCTCATTCCTGAAACTATATGATAGTCTGTGTGTCTGTGTTTAAATGTGCTTGTGAGGCATCAAGGAAACGTATGTTTGTTTGTTTGTTTGTTTGTTTTCTAATGCATAATGTCATTTGCAAAGCAGAAATATACATCTGATTACACCCATTCATACACACACACTTCACTTGCACTTTAAGGAGCTGTATTTATTGTTTCGAGCCATCTGCCCATAAATCACCGCTACATATAAATGGATTTATGAGCCTTTCAATATCACAAGGTGGGCGTAAACATGGATCTCCGTCTTTTCACGTTTGTGTGCATGCTGGGAGCATCGCATAAAAGTGAACAAGACTCTCAGGTGTGAAATTAATCAATTACAACATGTTCACAGTTTTTGATTACTAATTGCAGCACTAAACAACATCATTGCTCCTAAATGATACCAGCCTTTGAATGTTTTTTTTAACACATGGGTGGGTAAGTGGTAATCCTTCACAGCTCTGACCCTGTAGGGGCCATGTAATGCTTACAGAGTAGCTGTTAGACCAAATGGGTATGTGATGTAAATGCTGCATGCCAGGTTGTTGTGTTGCACCACAGGTTGCAAGACGAAGAAGCCGAATAATCGTTCAGTCATTTTTACTGGAACAAAATGCCTGAAATTGTGATGAAAAACTCATAATATGATATGATGTTATGCTGCTCCTGTGAATAGCTCGAGGGCACAACAGTGAAACACAGGAGCAACAGAGAGACCATAGATCCATACACACTATTGAGATCAATGCTCAGGACGAATAGTTGAACGCAACACCGGAATATTTAGCTTAAATACATCACAACATCCGCAAGGGAAAGTTTTAAGGTTCAGCTGCGAATTGATTCACAACTTCAAGCAGAGGTCATAAAATATTCATAATTTTAAGAAAATCAAAGTTGGTCTACTGCTCCACCACTCATGCATACCAGCGGGCATTCCAAATGATTTCCATACGTAATACAGCTGACTGTACTCTAAGTGCCTGATTCATCATCTGGGCATTAAAGTTGCATGCAACCGAAATGAGGAGGTCATAGTCACATTTGCATTATATAAAACATGGGCATTAACAGAGGCTTGGCTACTACAGTAGCCTACTGTCTGACAAAAAAATAGGGCTGCTATAAAGCTGATGATGTGAAATGTCAGGGAGCTATTTGCAGACGGCATCAGCAACACATTGTAGTAAAGAACAGAGAAGGGGTGTAATTTACCTTTCACAGAGTACATCAGGGGGAAAATTGAAACTAGTCCATTAGTGGTCTGAATAATCAAACGGAATATAACCCAAATGAGCCATGAGACTGACATACAGTGCTTGATTTCTAATAGGAATTGTGTCATATAATCCCGGATAATTAGATGCTGTACTGTTATCAGGCTCTTAGGCTGTTGCGAGGCACTGACACGGTCACTGAAACCTTAAATACGGCTCTGGATTTTTGAAGAAGGATTGTTGTCTTAGGGCAACAGTATTTCTTGAGCAGTGAAGGTACATTATGTGCCATAACCTCAGCTTCTTTGCAGACTGGACAAGAGGTGAGTGAGGGAAAGAAGGAGCTATATATATAAAGATGTTTGCTTCAGGGCAGCTTTCTTTGGCTGAATCCAAGGTCAGACTCCAAGAGTGAGGTCCAATGAAACAGATCAAATCTGGACCCAGTTTTGCTGTTGGTGTTATTATAGAGGCATTGTTTGAGGTCGCTGGGTTTTACAGCTCAAAAGATGAAAAAGCAAAATTAACCAGCCATTCAGTTGTCTAAAGACTGGAACTGGAAAACAATGATGCCTCTTAAAAATGTATTTTGTGTTCAAAACAACAAGAAATAATTCTTCCCTGACTATTTTTGCTTACAGTATACTCACAAGGGTGATTTACTGAAATTGCACCCAGGGATGAAAACGTTTCAACTCACATTTCCTGGCAAACTGGAAAAGCTGTGCTGGAGGAAACAACATCACACACTTGTATAGTTTATTACTTTATGTTTAGCATGCTAATGATTCCAAAAATGCATAAAGATCCCAATAAATTGCAGCAGCCATGGCATTGTTTAACTACAATCATAACTTATCTCTGCTTCCTCACTGATATTGTGTAATCAGCTGCCTCCATTCAGCATTTCGGCAGCCTTCGCCAAAGAAGCACACACCCACTGTTTAACTCTTCCTAATTTCCACCTGTGTTTCCATTTCATCCAAAGAACAGCTCATGAGCTGAATTCAGACTAGCGTTTTACGAGAGCCTAAATGGCAAAAATGTCATCATCAAAGCTTTTGCGCCAAATTATAGCTCAAATTTACTCTGAAACATATCAATACAAAGAACAGAGCTTCTTTGAAATCATCTTAGGATGGTTGGAGAATAGATTATTTATGTAGAAATACATAATGCATACCTGCTGAATATCACAGGCATATATAGGAAGCATCATGCAGTTAGGGGGTTAGGTCTATCAGGGAAAGATGTTATTACTTCATACGTGGCTGTCACAGTCCATTAAGTCTCCCTTTCATTCTCCGTTGGACTTCTTTCGAAATGCAATCACTCATTTCAGGTGCAAAACAGCTGGGAGATGTTTACAGTGCAAACATGTTGTAAGAGGAGATGGCAGAGAGACCTGGGGAAAATTACTGTATGCACAGCGATGTGGCAGCTGATTCACATTATTTTCATCAATCACTGGATTTTGTCTCCAACCAGTTACTGAGAGTATAAGCTAAGCCCCGCCTCCCTCAAGTACACCTGTCAGGTTATGGGTCCCTTTATTTCAAAGAGAAGCGCACAAAAACAGATTCTCATGGGGCACCTGTCAGTCTTTCCGACAGACGTGACTGCTGATGTTAACACTTCAACTATAAATAATAGATAATATAAATCGGGGGTGGCTTTTTGAATGTTGGGAGTTACCGCCCATTTTATAAAACCTGTAAATATGCAAAACCGTACACACTTCACTTAAGGCATCCTCAACAGCTGACAATCCATGCAGAACACACAACTTAAGAAGGATAGTTTAAAGTATACCAAGACCATCAAGGCAGATTTAAGTTATCTAGCTCATATTTGTTCCAAAAGAAAGGCTTTTAGCAAAACAAACCCACCTGTCAGGTCAGTAATGTTATCTCAGGCAATAAGTTTGGCTCTTGGGAGTGTTGAATTCCTCACATCCAGTAAGAAACAGGACAGAGCTAATGTTCACCATTATATCTGATACAGTGATATCTATGTGTGGCTCCTGCACAGTGGAGAAACAACTTGTTTTGTAATCCTCCAAAAATAACAATGTAGAACGAAATGCCCACATGCTTTGATGGGAGGGTGTGTTGCCATTGTAGGGAGTGGACTGGTTAACTTGCTAACCTTTGTGAATTACTTTAGAGAAGACAAACACTCCTTAATCCAGTCCTCACTTCTTCTTTTCTGAGTGGATGAAAACAACATGCTCTTTATATACCGAGTGTTGAACTTCCTACAGCTCCATGCAAACCACTTGAACATGCAGAGAAATCTGAAGCTTGATGGACCTGCTGTGCCTACTTATGGTTGCTAAGCTACGCCCGGAAAATTGCTGTTCGGAGGAGGGGGTCTAACAAATAGTCAGATGGTTACAAGACTGTTTGGCACCTGCTTCAAGAGTGATCAAAGTCAATTATAGAGACCTGCAATTTCCTGTTCAATTGTTCACTGAGAGCATGAAGACATCTCACTGTTAACAGGGTCAGACCTGAACCTGGTGCTGCTCATTTGGCACCAGCATGTGCAGGAGCAACCGCTAGAAAACAAACAGCTATTGATTTAATGAGTATTTGGTTTGGTTATGAGGAGGATGACACAGAAACCAGTCAGCCAGAGCAATTCCTCCTACCAAAGTAGAGTACATTGTGTTTGTTCTGAATGTCCCCGTCTGCCATGCATTCTGTGTTCTCGCTGCATGAGGTACATCCATCAAGTGAGAGTAAACTATGAAGTGGCCCTGTTGTGAGGCGCCGACCTCTCCTTCAACCCTGCAGTGAAAATCATCTGTTAATGGAGATGTGTCAAGCGGGGTTACATCTTCATTACGGTGAGGCTTTTTGTATAGACTACGTGTTCCTCATTGACTGTGTTTTTTTTTTCGTTGGTGGTGTCTTTGAATGATCCTGCTGGCTGTGTGAAATCGCACTGTCATAATGTACTTGCACAGAAACACACACGTTATTGTGTCAACTTTTGACTGGTTTATACAACTGAACGTGCAAGATAAAATAACATGTGAAAGGCACCGGAATGAAAGGGCTTCAAATCTTCACTTCTTCTGAAAAGCTGCTAAAAATAGATTCACCTGTTTTTCATCTGTTTTAAAGCATTGATTTTCCCTGAGCATACACCTTCTAATTGATTTGTGGTGATTGTTATTCCTCTGGTCCGTTTACAGCCCGGCAGGGTAATAAAAGCGGAAGAAGACTGAGAATTGGGGCTATTTAAGTTTTCACTATCTCCAGACTACAGCTTTCATATAAAACCAATCACTGAAAAACAGCAGACAAAAGACCAGAAGGCAAATCAACTCCTTCAGATGAAAAGGCTGGTACTGTGCCATTATTACACTCCTCGAATAATGCTCCACTATAGAGACCATGAGATCTCTTTCTTTTATTTATTTATTTATTTATTTATTTATTTTTTAAAGGGACAGCCTGGGCATGAAGAATGCACAGTGAGATAATATGATTATGTAATTGGATTTTTTTTTATGCAACTGAGAACAAAGATGGTCTTGATATAGGCCCTTGTGGAGTCTGCCATTTTTGAATACCTCATTTAATAGGAAAATAATCTCATCTGTGAACCTTTCAATTCACGATTCCATATATAGCTTCATACTGTGGGGATGCGATGCAGGCTCTCTCTGATCCTACTGTATGCCATGTCATCCTGGTAAATCTGGACCAGCTGTTTTATTGTGATATTTTAGTGATCAAACAAGCTGCAATCATCCTGGACATTAGAAATAAATGTTGGTTTTAACTTGCATGCCAGTGTGTAGAGTTGAATGCATTAAAACATGCATTTAAATGCATCTACTTACTTTAAATCATCTGCTCTGATTGCAGCAACTTTCTGGCACTTATTCTATGACTTATCATTTGGCACCAATGTAAACTAAAGTGCCAGCCCTGGCTGATGCTGATCTGGGTTTAGTGGTGTCACAGTCATCCTCATCATTTTCACTGTCATCTGAACTCGCGAACATTAGAGGAGATGGACAAACCTGTCAGGTACAATGACTCAGAGCCACATCTTCTCTGAATAAGTAATTCAACAACGAGAAAGGCTGATGGCCTGTCATGAAAAGACAAAACATCTGAAGTGAGAATATGGAAAATGACCTCTAGTGTCTCATTTATGAGCAAACTGTCCAGACATGAAAGCAATAAAAAGGAAATGAAATAAACAAGGAGAACTCTCCTCCATCTGTGCCTTTTCTTCACACATGGGATCAAGCCTTAACTATAGCACATTTCTTAAAAAGGTCTTTGCATGCATACTCATGTATCCGTTCAAAAGTAAGTAAAAGGCCGAGGCCACTGGGTCACTGTGTATTGGATAGAGAGCCTTAAGGGCTTTGCTGCCTTGTGTTGCAGATCTGTTAGCTGAAGCTAGTCTGAGACTGGCAAAATTCCCAGGATGGCTCTGGAGCCTGTCTGCAACACATCAAACTTGACCTTAACATCAGCCAGTAAACAGGGGAACACACTGACTTAACATCTGCCATTTTAGGCATTCCAACAGTCGCAGCCTGCGCCTGCACAAGTTACAAGAGGCACATAACGTGATTAACCTTCAGTTGTCGTTGTGACAACAGAAATTCATATCGTAATATCCATAGGCTATCTAAAGAGCTGAAGGAAAGTTGTAGAACAAGAAACGTTAAATTCTGTGTATTTCAAACGACGGCGAGCAAATCGCCTCATTGCTTGCAGCTTAGTATTCAGGAGCTTCATTGTGATTGTCAACTATTAATCCATGTTTTGCAAAGCTTGGGATGCCACCACTTTCAGCCTAATGAAGTATGCCCTTTTTCATTTCAAACCAGTGAGGCATCGCTGGCAAATGCAAATCAGTCACTAAACACAAAAGTGTGCACATTGTTCTGCAGAGAGCTATTTAGCATGTTTCTATGATAGCCTATCGTACGAATCTATCTCAACAAAAGGAAGAGGGACAAATGCAGCAAAACAATACTGTAGCTGCTCCAGTCTGAGCTGGTATTCTGTGGCGTCATGCACACATAAATGAGAGTTCCTTCAAGAAATTGTACTGAATATATGTAGCTTATATTACTAATGAGATGCATATGTTCTCTTCAAATGCACTGTAGCAATAACAACCCAAACATCCTCTACTCATTCTTCATCCTTTGCTGCGGGGAGAAAATCTGCAAGCGCCTTCTCTGAGTTTGGCTTCTTCTAAAAAACTTTTTCTGTGTTTAGGAGGGAACAGTTATGGCAGCATCCGTCATCTTTTAGAGACAAAGTGACGGTGAAGGGTCCAATGATTTGCAGGCAGCAGGGCTACACTGAGATGGATGGGCAAAAAATAATCCATTGCGAAGTCAATCTTCAAACTCCAGGGACATTTCCCTGACTTCATTCGCAGTCACCATTACAGAATGACTCTGGAATGAATTTCACCTCAGTCAAATTAGCCATTAGCTTTCTGAAGGGGCTGCATTCTTGTGGAGGAGGTACGTGCATCTTGGGAAACAAAGGTGGACTGGAAGTAAGAGTAGGACCCAATAGAGAAAAGGTAATGCAATAATGGAAAAGTGGGAGAGAATATGACTTTTTCCACCAAATATCTGCTCAACAAACTCGAACATTTCATAGCAACTGGTAGTTTAACTCCATCCACCATTTTGTCAGACCAGTGACGATCCTTTGTCTACTCTCTCTTGTTGGCTAATTATACGTAGCTATTATGCAACCTGATTTGTGATTTAGCCTATTATTTGTAATTTATAGCTCTCTGCAAATAGCTCATTGCTAACCTAGCCAGCCACTGTGCAAACTGCCTGAAGCTGAGCTTCTCTAATTTATGCTGTATGACAGATAGGCATACAGATACTGACGAAGCCTTCTGTCTGTATTCTGCGCTCATTACTGGTGTGTATTTTTGCTCGGATCACGGAAGCTACATTTAGATACGGACCAAACATAACAGTACCACCAGAAACAGTGGGGGCGGTGCTGTGCAGTGTAGCCAGACCAGGAAACTTTGGAAAAAGGTCTACGTTTTTGAGGAACGATTATATGTATTGTTGAGAAATTGAATAATGTGATATCTTTGAGGCACAGGGACAGATAACAATACAGGACAACAGGACAGAGAACTGAATGCGAGATGGATTTTCGTTGGATGCACGCCCTCTAGTGGACGAAGTGTACAGGATCCATCCACATGTAAAGGCTGTGTGGTATCTGGTCAGTGATGGCTGTAACATTTTTTTTTAAAAATGCATTTATTTGATAAAGGAAGCATTAATGAGCCTCAAGAGCAATCTATCAGCTTTTCCCTTAGAGTTTTGTAGACTGTAACATTATTGAGCTGCCTGCTACTAATGAGCTTTTTCAATCTTTATTCATATGCTCTTACTGTAGCTTTCTCCATTAGTCAATCAATATTTGACTATCATATAATAGCAAATAATGAAAAATGCCCATTAGTTTCACAGACTCCAGGACCAGGATGATATCTTAAAATATCTAATTTTGACTGATTAACAATCCAAACATCTATTATCTGTTTTCTATCACAGGGCACTAAGAAATCTACAAAAAAAACAACAACTCATGATTGAGAATCTGGAGAAAAATAATTGTTGCTGGAAAAATTACTAAATTACTAAAATGATTAATCATCTACATTTTGGATGTGAGATTAATTTGATGTCATTCTTAAAAATCAATTCATCAACTAATTGTTTCAGCTTGAAATGTTACATGAATCTTTACAAGATTAATAACTGTTGTAGTTTCCCATCGGGACTTAATGTTGTTTTTGATTGGCTATACTTGAGTGACACTGTAACTAATGTCACAGGCTATATTTAGTTTCCTTGTTGCCACACTAAGTCATTGTAAAGATCCTTTAGTGAAACACTTGTTGGTGGTATGTCTCTTTTTTTGGAGTTATTCTTGTTTGGTTGTGTTGCATGTGACCTTTTACTAAAATTACTTTATGTTTAGCTTCACACTTAACATTTTAAACATACATTGAGGGTAGAAGAAAGTTCCTTCATGTGAACCAGGTCCTTGCTGCCCCAGCTTTGTGGTTTCTCTATGCCGTTCAGCCATCGAGAGAGGCTGACTCCCTACAGCAGCTCTTACAGACAGAGGGTATTCAGCCTCCCTCACTGTGCTTCGTCATTTGCTGTTGCGGTCTGGCTCCTGTGCACTGATACACAGCCAAAGTTTTTAAAAACACAAGAGGTCATTATATCCTTGAAGATATTGTATCACCATTAGTTTTTGTTTTTTTGTTTTTAATTTACTAAAAGTTTACGCAATGAGGGTTTAAAAGAAAAAAACGGATGATTTGAGGTCATTGTTTCACACCCACTCATGGCTCCACCTCTCTTTCAATCAGGTTACACTGCACTGAAATTATATTCTCCACATGCTCTAATGCATTTCTATTCAGGGGTCCTTGATTTTAGAAAAGATTGGCTCAGTCTGGCCTGCACAACAGCCAAGATAATGCTATAAACCCCTCTAATAGCAGCTGCGCACAAAAAGGCAAAGTAGTCTGTCACCAGACAACCCATCAGGAGCCAGACGCCGGGAGAGAGAGGAGGGCAGAATATGCAGCTCTTAATGGAAACGAACCACGTGTGTGGAACAGATACACAATAACACATGTCTTCTGTGGAGGCAAAATCAATTGGGTGTAACATATTCAAATGAATTGCTATGGAAACCATCACAACTGAGCATCTGCTTAAGAAACACAATATGCCACAATGTCTTGGTCCAATTGAGCCAATGCAAATTGAAATAAACAATACAAGGAAGTTTTAAATTGTGTTCTGGTGAATAAGCTCTTGCTCTATTGTCACATAGAATAAAAGTGTGTTCAAATCAGATCTCAACATGGACAACAAAACTAACGCCTGATCAACTTTGAGAGAACAACAGTATCACTGTAGGATGATCACAGGGAATATCAACATTAAGTATAAAGCAATGTGCAGCTAGCTACAGAAATAATGGAAATATGCAGTGAGTCTTTTTTCACCCCCAACTGGGAAATCATAAATAATGTGACGCCGTCTGTTGTGAGCAACAGTGTCCAGTCTGCTTACGGTCTTCAGTGGTGAAAGCCCCACATGAACTTGTTGACGGACCACGCCCATGGCATCAATGGTCAGAATTGAAGTGTAAAAACAAAAAGAAAAGTTCGCACGAGCCGAGAATCCGCGAAGGGAACTGATGGAAACGGACTCACCTGCGCGGCCATGAAAGACAGATCCATGCTGGCTGCTGCTGGTGCTGCTGCTCCGCTCAAGCCGCTCACTGAAAGATGCAAACGTGCCCGGTTGTTTCTCTAATTCCCCGACTGAGCATTTGCCTGTTTGTTCTTTCTATTTTCCCTTTTTTTTTCTCCACGTTTTTTTTTGTGTGTGTTTCTTTGTACTGATGACACCAGCTGTGCAAATTGGCGGACTTCTTCACGTGATGAGGAGCATGTCGACGAATTAGAGAATCAACAGAAAAAGAAGAGAGGGAGAGAAGATGAAGGGATGTGAAACAAAAAAAAGCATGAGCAGAAGCGGAGCGGACGGAAGAATGAAGAGATGTGGATGCGAGACGGAGAGAGAGAGTAGGGGGCGGGAGGGGAGGGGGGTGGGGGGCTGTAGGGGATGGATTGTCACATAAGGAAGGAGGTGCAAGTCACTCTCTCCCTCACTCCTTCACTGTGTCTTTTCTCCCTCTCTTTTCTTTGTTGTTTCCCTTTTCCTTCTTTAGCTTCTCTTTCTCCCCTCTAGTCTTTTCCTGTTTCCCGTCCTTTAATGCTTCTTCATTCTTTTACTCTTCTTGTAGTTCATAGTTTTAATAGCAGAGGATGGCCAAAAGTATTTGGAGACGTCGTGCTTAATGCTGTCTGCTGCTGGGCTACATGTTCACGAAATCAGGAAGGGGATTGCTCTGTTTCCCCCCCTCTGGAGACCCAAGAGGTTTCTGAAGAAACTTCCCTAATCCTCAAAGACTGTCTCACTGTCTGGATGAAAAATATTCTGTCTGCTGCATGAAAAAAACATTATAATGGCATATGTCAATGTACAATTTGTATGACATGAAGCAATATTAAATTTTTACTCTCATTTTATTATTGATGCTATACTTTCTATTTTCCATTTTTCACATTTACTTCATTTTCCCCCTCTTGATACTGTATGTTCTATCATACAAGCATTTTACAATGTTTTTGCTTCATTGCCAAGTTTTAATAATCCACCAGAAGAAATACATATCTAGTCTATTGGAAATTGATTTATTTTCCTGTGCAAGAATCAATCCAATAGTGCATCACTGGCCTTTTGATATCAGGTTTGTCTGATTTTTAAGGGAAATCTATACAGTGAGAGGATATGTCAAGTCAATTTTATTTCTAGAGCACATTTAAAAACAACAAAGTGTTGACCAAGGTGCTTTACATACAAGATTAATTCAAACAGAAACAGGACAGACACAACATTAAAAACAAGTGCGAGAATGATGGGATGGGAAGTTCTCATGAGACTGAGTTAAAAGCCAAAGATAAGAGATACATTTTTAGCTGAGTTTTAATGATGTTTATGTTCAGGCTTTTCCTGCTTTATGTGACGATGCCTAGAGCTCTGGCTTGAACCATGGGGATATTTGGGAGAAAAAAAAAAAACCTGGAATCTAACATGAGACTGTAAAAGCGTAAATGGTTTCAAAATAATGCTCATACCATGTACCGTGTCAGAGTGTCCGTGTGGAGAAGAGGTCATGGTGTATCATAACCACAAACAATCTCTCTACCAGCCATGTCTGTCTGCCTGTCTTCCAGGGTGCACACAGGAACATGCTGCTGCATACATATTTTGGGATTTGGGCTCAGTGGCCCATCACAACAAGGTTTCAACGCTCAAGAACCTAACCCAGGTGCAAACCAGTAAACCTGGAGTGTCCTCAACATCTGCACTGCAGGCGTTTGAAGTACACAGGTGAATAGAAACTGTTGATGAACAGATGTCAAAAGCTGTAGGCGTGTGCTCTTCACTCATTCTCCAGAGCTCATCCAAAGATTCATTGAAAACTTGTGACCTAAAACTAATGACACGCTCTTGAATTAACTTGGCTTGTTGAAAAGAGGATGCTGCTATTATTATTCATCGAAGACTCTCTTCAGAAAGCCAATTAACAAGCTCTACTTACAGTATGTGAAGTGTGTTCGTTTAATACTGACCCAGTCTTCACTCTGAATACAAAAATTGGATTTAGTTACAACAACAGAGTCTACAGTACATACAAAATAGTTTCAAACAGGTCCACAGTGGCATAGTAGACTATAACAGACATGTTCTCCAAGGTATCATATCGGACATAATTTCAGACTATTTGTTACTGTCTAGTTTATCTTATCTCACGGTTAATCCTGCTCTCAAAGTTATTTTTCCTTGCAGATAGAAACTGTTGTGACTAATTATACTTGGAGTTTGGTGTAAATGGACCCTGCAGGTCCTGGCTGGTCTTAACATCTTTAGCATGATCCCATGTTGTGTTTTTGCTATATTTACCATAACCTCTGATAGATCTTCCAGATCAGCAGTTCAGATTTTTTTCTCCCTGTCGGGTTTTTGCTGAATGAGCAAACACAACATCCAGTCCAGTCCTCCAGCGAGGGGGATTTTACTCTACTGCCTCACTTCCAGATTCTGACAAGAAATCTTGCAGTTCTTTTATTACGATCCTTATCATTTTTGTCTCATTTTGAACTATTATTCTCCTGCATGCTAATCTTGATGTTAAAGAGAGAGCACATGCACACAATACTTGTATTACTGTGCCGCCATGCATATTGATATTCTTGCATTACTTATGTTTTCACTTGCATTGATTTTTTCAAATTAAAGCACAATATGTAAATGACTTAATCACTGGGTTATTACTATAATGCCTGGAACTGACACTCTCACAGTTAACATGCTTATATTTTTCTTTTCAGTATTCAATTAGCATAAATTAGAGAGGTTCACAGTTTTTTTTTTTCAACCGACAATTTATTAAAATGTTGTTTCCCACCATTTAAAATCATACACAGCAGAGCCTCAATAATCTGCTGCAGCTTTCTCACGGAGATTAAACATAGTCCAGTGAGGAAATCGTTGAGGCCTTCAAAAGCAAGGATAAATCTCCCTTTCACAAACGGCAAGTTCACAGGATTGTCCAACTCAGACAAGTCTGTACGTTCTGTCACTGACAGGATGCTGGCATGTTTTCTGTCAGGTTCTTTCGACTGTGTCTGTATCTGCATCTGTGATTTAATTCAATCATAGAAAAAAAGTTTGTGGGCCGTTTAAGAAGCTGCAGCAGAGAGGAACATTTGAGTTACTCCAGGCCCGGAAACAATGAATTTATCCTGTGACATCTAGGTTTTTCCTTCAGTTATTTATTATTTTATTTTATTTTTGTAAATCTAAATAAAAAATAAATGACATCTCGGTTTTTCACAGAAGAAATGTTGAACTCTTCAGTAACATTCTGACACTTTAAGGACTGTCATTTCTTAAACCATACGGTGGAACACTTTGCCTCGAGCGACTCACTGATCCAGTTAGCGAAGCAGCTTATATCTATTTCCCTGCTGATGCTCTGGTTTATTACCATCAGTGAATCTTGGGATTGAGTTTACTGAAAGAATGAGCTTGAAAAAATTACATTGATTAATGATCCAATATTGCTGTAATGCATGGTGGTGTTTCAGTAATGTTATTTTTAAGTCATTATACCTGAGCACAGATCAATGAACCAAATCTGTGCTTTACAATATTTACAGTGCTATCTGTATTATATAAGATAGGATACATTTATAATACAAGTATATAAGATAAATAGGATTTTTTTTTTGAGAATAAAATAGAAATTTAAAGGATATGTCAGAATCTGTCGATATTACTTCAAGAGAGAATTCATATTATTAGGGTTATTTTGATTTTCAGTTAAATTAAACAGGTGATTGAAGTCTGGTGGCCTTTGTGTGTTAAATTAGGGTCATGAAATACCTGAGGTTTAGTGTTTCACCAATAATTATCACAGATTTTATCTCAAAATATATTATATGTATACATATTACATTTGTGCTCATGTTAGTTGACTTTTTTCACAGCATTGCTGTCGGCAAAGAAAGCGTCACAAACACTAGACACCATTCTCTGTCACCTTTGGCGTGTGTTGAATGTGATAAAATACTGTAGCAGCCACAGTAACACTGAATTTAGCCTGATGTGTGTCTTGGCAACAAACCTTGTCTGTTGCGCAGCAGCCTCCTTCATTTTGCCACGGCCAGGCCACTGGGCATTTGCTGGCCCCAATTCACAGCAGTATATAATCTCTGTAAAAATAGGTTATTAACGAGGATCAAACAGGGTCTTGTCGTGTTGCGATATTACAGGTTGATGGTAATGAGTTGGAATAATGCCATGCCACCTACAGTAGGTTGGCCCTGGTGTTCAACATTTATGACGCCCTGTGGTGTGACTGATGCGGTCGCTGCCCGAGCCCAGAATCCATGTGTTTGTGTTTGTGTGATTTTTATGTATTTATGTGTCTTCTGTGTGTGCATGTGCAGGACGATCGTTGAGAGATCAGTCATGCTCTTTGATTAATCCTAAATATCCCTAATCTTGGGGGACCTATGCTGTAGTTTAGGCTGCGACAGTTGCATGTCAGAACCCATGAATAGCATTACGGCTGTCGAAGATCTTTGCGTAATCAATCAAAAACCAATGTATCATGCATGAAATATGGGGATTTTGTGTCAAATCCACCAGGGAAACAATATATAATGAGAATTTTCACGCACCCCGGTTTATGTTTTGTCAAAGGAGATATGAGTAAATTCATATTCCTCCTCCCACACTTTGACACACAAACACATCATGCCACAAAGCCACAAATACACACACCTTTAATGCGCTGTATAACCTCTTTTCTCAGCTCCATGGGCCCACTACACAGTACGTCTTAGTTTGCCTCTTCTCAACTGATGCATAGCCAACAAGGCAGGTGATTCATAATTAATGCTCAGCTGAATATATTGAAATTCATCATGTGTGTGTTTGACCATGGGTAACCCACAGGGATGCAATCTTCGCTCTGCTTTACACACCATGTTTCTCTACACATTTCTCACATGAGCCGCCTGTGAGCTCATATTGCAGACATGCATTCAAGTTTCAGCATCTCCCTTTGAAACTAGCAGTTTCCTTACTTGTGACTTACACGAAACATAAAGACATGACCACAGCCATTTACCATCAAATTGCCTTTTTTTTTTTTTTAGTTTCCACATGACCAAGTCAGTTTACTTTTCATCAGCCAACAATACAGGATGAAGAAGAAGCTGTCTGGACGAGCCTGTCTGTGCATCTGTGCTCCACATCTGCTCTGGCTAAATTAATGCATTTCAACCATATCACAGTCCAAAATTGCAAAGAGCTCACTGGCCTTGTTTCCGTGACAGCAGCTGTTATTGGCCAGTCAGATGTAATAAAGCACATGGGACCAGATGTACAGTACTGTATGTGTCAGTGTTGTGTGAAGATGCATAGTCCACGGTCACATTTTTTCAATGCCCACAGGTGAGAGAGCAAAGTCCGAATGGCTCATGATTGTGTACATCACCTAAAAAGTGTATATTTTGTTATAGCAGCTCATAGAATATTTTATATTTTTGCAAAATTAACCAAATTTGTATGTTCTTCTCTCTGCCTATTTTCACCCTGTCACTTGGGGGCACTAAAGTGAGACTTGGACACATAGTAAAAAGAGGCATACATAGACATGATATGGTCCTTTTCATATTAATTGTATTTCTAATTCAGGTTTATACTGTATCTTGTCATCAACAAGACCCAAAGAAGCTGTGTTCGCTAGTTTCATAATATTCTTTCTTGGGTGCCACAGCCACTTTGTTTGTGCTTTAATGCAACCAGGCAATTTCTTCAACATGGAGGTGATTACCAGTCACGTCAAAAGCCCCCAACTGCCAATCTCAACCTGATGAGAACAGGAGAGTTTCTTCCTTTAACTTAAAAGGATTCCCAGAGGCAATCCTCCATCCTTCCACATGTCGGCCCGTGTGCAATCAGAATACCAACAAGAACCCAATATATATTTCACATTTAGTTGTTTGTTTCAATTTCAATGTCCTTATTTTCTTTTAAAACATCTATTTCTGTTGCCAGAGCCACTCTAACACCTCTTACGAGTTGGATGTATGCCAAGGGCAACTACGCATCCAACTAAATCGGTATTTATGAAGAGGGCAAGCATGTACATATGTACGTGCATGTGTGTGTGTTTGTATGTTCACTTTAGATGGAGGAAAAATAAGCACAGCGGTTTGACCCCTGACCGTTTATCCTTCAGCTCTCATTGCATCAGTCCTGCCTCAAACACTCCTTTTTTTTGCTGCAGTAACAATATCAAGGTCCCACGTGAATAACCATGGCCCTTGGCACTTGAAATGGGGCCACACACACACAAACACACACACACACACATGCAAACATACACAATAAACACCTGACCTGGGTAAAGCTTTCATTTAAAATGCCTAGTTTTTAATCTTATGAAAATGTTTTGAAAATATGTTTATCATATCACATTACCAGAAAATTTATTGAGCAAGATGGTGCATTCATTGCAAGGGGTGACAAGGTTTGTAGCATTCAAAGCTTCGCTCCCTGCAAGGTTGGACTAAGTAAATCTTTACTTTCATAAGGTGACAATGATTTCACAGTCTGACCACTGTCTCATGACAGGCAAAGCCTTGGGGTGGTGATTGCAGAACAATCAGTGCACATAAAAGCGCCACTGCAGACTGAAGGGCAAGAAGATGTTAAACACAGTTGATGGATGTATAAAACAGTGTAGATGGTGATCTTTGAGGATCATCTCCTTGGAAAGATCTTTTTATTCAAGACTATGGGCACAAATAGGCTACTGAACACCTGCTCACATGGTCAGCTCGTTAGCTAGTGTAAGTATTGATGTGTGTTTGTGGGGGTTTTTTTTGTCTTTTGTGTGTGTTTTTGCATGAATATAGTGGTGTTGGAGGCCTATAGCGTAGTCGCACTTCAGCCAAAACCTAGGGGTTTAGTTAGTCTTTAACAAGCTCTACTTTTTAAAGCTCACACTGCTTTACACATTGAAATGATGGGGTCAAAAAAAGAAAAAAAAAAAAACTAAGATCACTTATTCTGCACATGTCGTACTGTGGCTGTTCACTCATTCCTTAAAAATTAACTGTTCAAATGGGTCAAATGCTGACAGCAAATTTCGCTCAGGGGATCAATAAAGTGTAACTTGCTGTGAATTCTGGTGAAAATCAATATTTATTATCAAAAGGATATCCCATAACATGCACAGCACGGCTGTCAACACACCCTTTAGGCGCAGTCTTCCTTTTGATCCATATATCTGTTTAATCCCATTTTGGTAATATCTGCCTCCTCTTCCCCCTTAAGTAACATTTAATACAGTCTCGTATCCGTTTCCTTTTAATGGAAGGCTCATGGCATCCTCACCCTGGGGAGAATATGTGACACAGTCAAACATTTATTTATTTCATTTTTTGGCGGTCTGGTTGTCTACCCACGTCCTCCATGTGTTCTCAACCATCCGAAATGAATGTAAATGAGCTGTTCCTCCAAAATCTACCTCCATGATCACCTGATTCATTTTTGGTATGTCTGTGTAAGATATTCATCTTAGCCCAAGGCTCTGCCCGTCCATTATAAATAAAATTGACTTTCAAATGTCCTCCTGTCATTTTAGTTCACTTCCTGGCGCTGATTGCTTTGTCCTCTGCTAATATATTCAAACTGAAACGAACCAAAACAAGTTATTAAATAAAACAAGCTCTTGCAACAGGTTTGGTTTTCGCACACGCACATGCACACACACACACATGCACACACTCCCTGCTTAGTCAGAGTCTCTCATGCCTGAATGCCACGGCACACTGCCACTCTGCCGGGCCACTTGCCAGTGTGTGTGAAAATGTGCACACGTTTGACTTTTAGCAGCAAATGCGGGGGCAAAATGTCCTGACCTTTTTGTGTTATTCCCTCCCTCTGTGGATGTGGTACGTGAGTGAATGTGCGTATGTGTGCATGGGTATAAACACACTTTAGTGTGAGAGGAGATCATCACTGAACATCAGACAAACGAGAACACCTTGGAGGCTCCACTTGGCTCAGGTGCATGTCATGTAGCAGGAGTGTGTTGCGTGTGATTCCAGCATGGGATCATTGTTGCATGTCATCCCCTGTGTCTCTCACAGTGGGTTTTTTCTTTCTATTTCTACAATGAATGATCCAGTAAAGTGGTAGACACCCCAAAGTAACACCTTTTTTTTCAAAGTAGAGATGAGTTAAAGAAAATAATACGGAAGGTGATCGATAGGATCTATAGGGAAAGTGATTGCAACATCATTCAGTGCAGAGAAGAGAAGAGATTAAGTAGAGATTACAGAAACATTGCATTGCATTTGTGAAAAAAATACAAAACCAAAGGTGGGCTGCTTATCAAACAATTTATCAGAATATCCATTAGATGTTTTTTTCAGGACATACATACTGTACAGCATGAATCAAAGCAAACACTGTAACTGACTGACAAGCAGCAGCTCGCCTCCCTCCCTCCTGGTCCATACTTCTGCCAACGTATTGTTCTGATTTTACACTCGGTTGAGTTTGTAGTCATGTGTCTTTCATCAGTATGCGTGTGTGTGTTTGTTTGCCATCATTACCAACAACATGGTTACAGGCTTCCCTTGTGACCTAGAGAGACATACTGTCACAACACGACCAGGTCAAAGGTCGCACTGAGCCATGAATTGCATTCAAGGACAATGGGTGATTCATCTCTCTGATCAGATCAGCTACAGTAAATGTCATCTGCTGTTTTTTGATTAGGAGTCCATTTTGGTATCAATTTCTTTTATTACTCTGTGTGCAGTCGGTAATAACCCTCATGTAACCTGCACAAGGTCATTTTAGAGCCATATTTTATTTAGAGGCTACAAATAAATGTCAAAACACAATGTTCAGCATTTAATGATTTCATTTGACATGAACTGTGAAAAAATTAACTGCATCTAATATTTAATGTTTAAGGACAATTCCGGGCAAATTCAACCTGGGGCTATAGCTTCCCAATATTTTAGCTCTAAAATAATTAATTTGAAGCTTGTAACTGCCATGGTTAGGCTACAGGTATTAGTCCGCTGGTGTGGAGGCAATTACCAAGTGAACTACAGTCCTGCAGCTCAAGGATGAAAATGTGTTATTATTATTCCATGCAATGCAGTCAAAGTTCCTATGTATCTTGCCTATCAGTTTATAAAAGTTATTATCAAGTGTTCACAGGGAAATGAACGGAACTGGGCATTTCTAACCTCAGATATTTGCGGGAGTAAAACACGTAAACATGCGCGAGATTAGACGTGACGTCACACGCGAGATCAGGGCGACGTTTGCTGCCGGAAGAGACTGTCTGTAAAATAGGGAAGCAGACATCACAGAGGGGACAACACGGCTAAAGTTTACGCAGTTGGACAACAACGTCACGACAACTGGTTTCATTACGATGGGCGCCCCTATCAGTGTGAGACCGAGTTTACCGAAGACGATCGAGCTGAAGTAAATGGAGGTGAAAAGTGAAAGAGGGAGAGATGCGGTGGAGTCTATGTGCTGGACCTGGAGGAATCAAGGCTGCTAAAACCAGATGTCTGTGCTACTAGTCGCCCTAGGACATGTTTTGTCAGTGCCTGGATGCTATATGCTGGACCCGGAAAGTTGCTGCATAACTGGAGCAGAGTGGGTGAGTTGTTTCCATCTCTTTTCAATAGAAACCAGGCTAAGCTACTGTAGCTAACAGATGTTTGATGCCTCGTGTTATGTGCTGGGACCCTGTTTGTACTGTTGATGATGTTTGTTGCTGTTCTGAGTATTATTTGTGGCTATAATGTGGCTTTTTGATCGTGGTTTGTGTGTTTGCTTTGGTGCGGTCATTGCTAAAGTTGCTACAACTAGAGAAGCTAGCGGTTAGCAGACATCATCTCTGTAGGTGGGGGTCTAACTCAGTGTGTTGGACTACGCCGGAATATCCCTATTTAATGAGCATTGGATTTGTTTCATTATTTAAAAAGTCATCTCACTTTCCTATGTTGGAATTTAATAACTGTTATCTAACCCTTAGCTGAGGCAACAAAGTTTCCAACTAACTGTGTGACACATATTTTCCCAGTACTGTCATTAAGTAAATGTCTCTCGTTATCTTAAAGTTGCACCTTTGACAAGTTATCCCCTGGCAAAGTGAGAGTGCAGTAGATTTGTTCCTTTAATCTGGGATGAGTTACATGTTCTAAATCATCGTGACAGCAGGATTAAAGATGTTGTAAACCACAAAGTAAATACAATGAAATAGGCACTTTCTCCGCATGAAAAGCCCAACCTGACTTTTCAGTTTTGCACGAGTTTTTCACAATAAATAAGCTGCTGTGAGCTCCTGCCGTCTCATCTGCCGCCTTTCTCACCTCTGTAATGTAAAGTTTTGCTGCAAGCCAGTTGCTTTGTCAGCTACTGGTTGTTATGAGTCTGATTTTAGTTGAATTTCAAACCCCAGCCCAACTAGTATTTGCAGGCCAGTTTCTGTTGTGATTTTTGGGATTTAACATCGGTGCTGTGGGTGCGGAATTCAAGCTGAGACAATTTTATTTGCATGGCATGAATTCATAGCAGAAGATGTCTCAAGGCACTTTTGGTCTAGACCTCTTTGTAGTAATATTTACAGAGACCCAACAGTTCAGCACCCATGGTAGCAATGGCGGGGAAAACTTCCTTAAAAGAGGCAGAAAAGTATGTTGATCCTAAAAATACATCAAAATACTGACAGTAAAAAAACAGAAAACTTGAGAGTAATACATTAATATGCAACACAATAAATGTTAAAAAATACTGCAGATAATACTGTACTGATATTGATGCACATGTGCAGTTGATGATTAATACACCTTCTAGTAATATTGTGGTGTATTTTGTGGAGAAATGAGCTCCCTAGTTTGTGATGGAAACAGCAACACTTCTGTCTCTTTCTTGCTACTCTGCAGGGCTCACCATCAAGACAGGCGGTTTATCCCACTGAGTCACAGTTATCCTCTGTGATTTAATACAAATAACATGGCCTGTCCATCAGCCGGCACCCATGAGGTCCTCCTCGATGGAGCTGCTGTGTCCTCATTGTCGACTGTAAACCATAAACAGCAGCTATTTCTCAGAGCTGTAACATGTACCTGCCAACACACGCATCCACAACCCCCAACTGTGCACTGTGCTGTCACCCGCAGCCCACAGCTTAACCTTTCCCGCCTCGATGTCCATATCCACCCTTTTCCTTTTCTGCATCTCATATTCAGATTGCTTCCCGAATATGTGACGGTGCATTGGGACACAGGAGGTTATGACTTTGTGCTGAGTGATAGATGGGCCATGCCGAGTGTCACAGAGTATCTATTGAACATCTGGAAGCAGGCAGTGACAGGTGCTGATGTGCCCACTCTTAAGGCGATGCCCTTCAGATGGTATATGAAGAGCAACTGTATTGTTCTAAGAATAAATATAGACAGTGCTTCATGAGTCGGTTCTTAATTCCCATTTGGTGCTTGAACCTCACTGAAACACTTGGTGCTAAAAGACAAAACAACTGCTCAGGAGAATTGTTATTATTATATTGAGGAAATACATTTGTTTATTGCTTCTTGAATCCAGATGATATCAAGCTTTCACTCAGGCTTCAGGCTGAGTTTGTGTGTGTGTGTTTGTGCATGTGCTCATGTGCAGGACTCTGTAAGTGCTCGGGATCCTGATGACAGGGGTCTTATCCTCCCCCTGAGTCTCCCCTTCAGCAGATTTCCCTGTGGAGTCAACCCCTACCTTTCCACACACTGTGTTGTTTTCTCCTTCCATTTGTGTCCTGGCTTTTTACTCTTGCTTGAAGTTGTAGGCCATTTCACAGCTTTCTGTTTGATCCTGAGCACCAGCCACACTATGGCAGTACAATAACTTAATGTAGTAGCCTAATCAAATTTGACTTCAAGCATGCTGACTTCAACACTGGTAAGAAGGAATATTAATTAGATCAGCACTTTTCTATGATGCATTCATACATGTAATTATGCTACTGTATGAAATGCTGTTGCAGCACTTTTAAGTTTGTTTACATTCTGCTTGATTGGCTCTAATTAACAGTATATTGTGTGTTGGTGTATCACAATTAACATTATCATGTTCATTTGGATCCAAACCAATCTAATTACACACCTGTGTGGTAATATGAAATATGTCTTTGGGGGAGTCTCAAGGAGGGCACAGTGAGAGGTGTTATCCACTATCTGATGGCGAGGTAATGCTGTAAGAAAATATTATCAAAATACACTTTAACCATTTTTTTTTTTAAATTATGATTTAGCTGGACCATTTTTTGGCTGCTAAATTAAATTATTGCTGTTATTTCACTAGCTTGGTAACCAAATAATAATAAAAACAATCCAAAAATACATTAAATAAATAAATCAGAACATTTCCTTAACTTGAATGGGACAAAGGTGCAGGTTTTCCTAGAAATTCCTTTCACAACAAGTAATAACTGTCAGAAGAGGCAAAGATTAACATCCACAAAAAACATCTGCAAGACTGTAGAACACAGATGTTTTGTCTGTGGTTTTTTGTGTTTTTGAACTCCACATTAAATGTATTCTCGCCAGCTGAAGGGAAGCGAGTTCACATTGCAGGCTGAAAGATGTTAAAAAGCTCTACCGAGTGGGGCGCCATATGGCTCAGTAGGTAGAGCAGGTGCCCCGCATACGCAGAGGCAGTCGTCTTTACCGCAGCAGTCCCGGTTCAATTCCACTTGCAGACCTTTGCTGCATGTCATTCCTCCTCTCTGTCTCTCTACTAGCCTACCAAAAATACTTTTAAAGAAAGAAAAAGCTTTGAAGAGTTGGGTAATAATTCATCAGATTGCTCCACATCATCATTTGATTCATTATTAATGTAAAAATGTAGATTATATCAGCATCGTTTTGGTGGACGGTTTAAAAAGTTCTTAAACTGAATAATTAGGAGGCGCCCAGATGCAGACAGCCATCATAGCACTTTAATACTAGGACTGTGTTGGGAGTTAAACAGCCCTTTTGAGGTTGCTGCGTCTTTAAGACAGTTTCCTTGTGTCTCCCAACACATAAAGATAGGAGACCTGTTTCGTATTTCTTTATGATAGCGTTTAAACGGTGTGTTTTATCTGTGGACATAAAATGCTCTCCAAGGACCATTGCTTCACACCAGAAGGCAAGGAAAGAGTTTGTGGGGCCAGTGTGTGAATTGTGGGAGGATTTTCCTCTGATGGTGTTGGTGGGCAGGAGCTGTGCTATTTAGCCCTTTAATTAAGAATCCTTCAACCTGAAATGTTGAGACATTTATCAGCACCTCGGGGTCTCTTCAGAGAAGTAACTAAAACTCGGCTTCTTCAATGTGCGGCTGGTAGTTCCTGCATGTTCCCGCCCTGTGATTTATCACATCAATCAGCCAGTTACTGTACGTATTGTTCTCACAGTCACAGCGGCGACCCGGCCAAATGAGTTAGGATGCAATTGGGTGATGACGTCCAGAGGAAGCTCTAGCGGCCAGTAATGAGCTTGTATGTCAGAGCTGTAATCTCATCTAGATGTAAATGTATTCTGGTACAAGTTGGCCACTAATTTATTCATCCAAATGTAACTTCATCAATTTATCCCTCACCTCAATATCAACACATAAGTCTGTCTGGAGAGGAGCGGGGGGCGAGGGGACGTCTGATGCCACTTTGGGAGCAAAGGAAAACATGGAGAAAGAGAGGGGTATTTTTTTTTCTTCACCTCAAATGTGAGATTGAGAGGCAGCGTGGCTTGTGTAGGGCTGTGTAATTGCTTCATATTTAATATGACAAACATGCAGCCGGGTGGGTGAGAGGCAGCCTCAGATG
Organism: Decapterus maruadsi; assembly: GCA_030347415.2. Classification (NCBI taxonomy): domain Eukaryota; kingdom Metazoa; phylum Chordata; class Actinopteri; order Carangiformes; family Carangidae; genus Decapterus; species Decapterus maruadsi. The sequence continues at coordinate 15,879,008 of CM064887.1, read as the reverse complement.
AAAGAAGCAGTTGCGTGTCCTGTGCTGGTACTCCTGCTTTTATCCTTGTTGGGCCTGTTTCCGGTATGCACTTCTCGTGTTTGCTGCAACGGTGCATGAAACGTGTCGCCGGATGAGTGTGGCCAAGCACTCGAGGTGCGCCTGTCTTACTGGTGTGTATGTGTGGACATGTGTATATGCGTGTGGTAGAGGGTTAGTCATGTAAAATCTGTCTCGTCTTGTTGCACTTGCGAAATGTACTTCGACTATTTTTGGAAAATGAAACGGAAACAAATTAAAGCTTGAACTATTTTTTTCTTCCCCCGGAATCTCAGTTTCTTGTTCTTTCGCTGCACACTGGAGAACTTCTTGTTGCTCATTTGTTTGCAGCACTGTTACTTTACAGTAAAGCCACAAGTTCCTGGGTTCGAGCCCTGTAGACGATGATGATTGTCCGGGCTGGACACCTATTTCAAAGGTTAATCCATAGACCGTCACACTTCTGATAGGAGATGAAGTGAGGTTCAGTTAATCAGTGATGAGAGAAGAGGTCAGCAACAGATGATCAAGTAAACTCTCACTAGAAGCATTATGGAGTCTAGCCCCATACAACCCTGCATAGTTAACCAGGTATAGAAAATGGAGAGATGGATGGAAAACCGTTGCACGTCGCTGCCACGATTCCTAAAATATGAATCCTCACCACTGAAATATTGATTTTTGTGTTTTCTTGCTGTCACTATGCTGTCTAGGGACAATGATTCGATCACCGTGTTTCATTGGACGGCCTAATCTTGTAGACCAGATGAATGGTAAGTGCCCTCTAAAAGGCTGTCAGTGTTTATTAAACGATAGCTCTCTGAAAAGGTCACCAACCCTGTCTGTTCACATACAAACACAAACATAACCATCATTCCTCTCCTGCCATCCCCTCCAGCAATGAAGATGTGCAAGCGTGAGCCGCAACATTGAGGGATAAACACGGAGGCCGATCTCACTTCCTCAAGTCACTGTGCCTGGAAATGATGGTTTATCATTTCCAATATGTTAGCTTTATTAAGCTGGTTAGATTTGTGAAGAATGATGGTCGATGCCGTTTAATACCACTACAATTGAGATGAATGAAACAGACGGAAGGTCGGACTAAGAATTAATGCTTCCAGGAAGTGTAGTGACCATGTGATTCACTGGTTCCCTGATCAAAAACATTTGTATTTCAACACTGAAAAAAAAGAAGGATATCCTCAAATAATGGCGGTCTCACCACCAGAGGACCCTGTTTACTGTGGTTCTGTTTTCATGTGTTTCACTTAAAAAGCCTTTGGTTTGTTGGTGAGTGAGGGTTAGTTGGTTGGTTGAGCAGAGCTGTGAGCACTAAAGGCATCTTTAGAATTAAAAGAAAATTTGGGGAACGGGAGAGTCTTGCAAAATACTGCCTCATATGTCAAATGTCGCTCTAGGAGCGACATGATTCCTGTGCTGTTTTAAGGTCCAGGCTTTTTTTTTTTTTAATGAGGATAATAAGTTTTCTGTCCTTACATCGTTTCAAATTCTGTCCCAAACCCATTCACAAGCACAGTGTCCAAGATGAAATATGTAATCATGTAGTTTCTTTTTGAGGGGGTTAGATAAGGTCGTACAATAAGGCGCAATTAACGATTATGAATTATTCATGTATACACGAAGATGCAATACATTAGCCATTCATTCCCAGAAGGTGACACATCCTAGGCCCAAGCTAATGGAATAATTGTCTCCTCTAATTTTATCAGTAGAGTCACATGAACAGACACTTGAAAATTACTAACTCTAAAGGTCAAATATCATGATTGACTCATATTTTACCACACATTCAAGGAAAAAAGGGGGCGATTACAAGGTCATGTGCGTTGGTAGACTCATTAAGTAATTGGTCAGGTGCCTGGCGGTTGGCATGGATGACAGATTTACTGTTAGTGCTAATGTGTAAATCTCTAAAAACGCTATAGTTCATGAATGTTTGATGTCTTTATTTTCCTTTCCAACATGTGTAGCATTAAGTGGTATTAACGTGGGAGCTGTCTCACATAATGATGTTTTGACATAATGTGAGTTATTCATCAGCCTGTTACTGTAAACAGCTTAACTTAGCATCATATGAACGCAACCCGCCTTATACAGTACTGCATGCCGAAACAACCTTCATGAGAAACATGTTTACTTCACGACACCGAGCTGCAGTCAGTGTGGAGGCGACACACTGCTTAGCTCTTTAAGTAGCACCAGAAAATAATGAAACAATTGATCAGCATTTACAGTGCAGGCTCCCTCATTGTATTATTCTCTTGTTTGTGTGTGAGTTGTTGAGTCTTTGGGTTTCATGGTGATTACTAGCACGACGATTTCATTCAGTGGGAGGCTGAGTAAGCTGTAGTCTTGACGTAATCGCCTGCAAAGATGGACAACTACACTCCCCTCTGTACTATGGTTCACTGGTATACACTATATATAAAAAAAAAAATGCTGTGAAGAGACTTAACCACGGTTAAATCACAGTTTCCAGTTTCGCCTCGCCCTACCCCCACGATCCAGTCCTACAACACAGACACACTCAGCTGTCACTGTAGATTCTGTGTTTGTGTAATTTTTCAAATATCACTTCACTTTCATATTACTGAGAACACAAAGTCAGAAATGAGATTTTTGTTCCGAGTAGAGCACTACCTGTTTAAATCAAATGCTCCCCCTGTTGAATATCAATGGACTCTGTCAATGCACTGCCAAGTGGACTGGACACTTTGCTGCAGACTGAATACAGATCAGGCCACAAAGTCACACTTTTAAATGTCCAAGCAGGATGGAGCCAGTGAAACAAGCTGTCAAAGTCTCAAGCAAGAAAAAAAATATTATTTAACATTTTATTTTACATGCTGCCGTCTTGTTGTCTGTTTGTTTGCGATGAAATACATTTCTTTAGTTTTAATTGAGTTTAGTACCGGTGTTACTCTTTTGCTGTTACCTTCTGTGTCAAGTAGAGGTCAGCAGCAGACAAATTTTGGCGTGGTTGCATATTTGTGCAGATAAGATGTTGGGATGACCTATATCATATATCCCTCTGGATGTTATATAGACTATGAATTATAGGAACGCAAGCACTTTCTAATGCAACTCAGTCTAATGGTAACACGATAGATATCTGGTTTTCTTCCTTATATTTAAATTGTATGTTTAATCTCAGAGGCTTATGCTGTTTGTGGATCATTTAAATTTGATGATAATCTGTTTATTAGACTATTTGTCATTCATGAGTGCAATGCAATTCATTATTGCATTGATTAAATTGTGTTTTGACTGCTTATTTAGTAATGTATTCAATAAACTGTCACCTATAAATTACACGAGGAACATGTTTTCATATGCATCTCATTCATGTGCAGAAATCCTCAACCGAGTATCAACCGTGGCAGCGGCCACCAGCAGAGGGCAGTGTGTGTCCACTCTGCACTTCACTCCTTTTCTCTTTGAAACAAACTCATCTGTAGAGCTGTGAAATTACTCTGGCGGCTCAAATGAAGACATCCCCTCTGCTCCTTGGCAGTCATCTGCATACTTGTTTTGTCTGCCTCTGTATCTTACTCCTGTCCTCACAGCTCGGTTTAATGTAGAGCAAATCGATGGCTCTGTGTTTTTCAGCCTGACAGCCGAAGGTGCTCAAGGCCAACGAGCAGACAGCCCGTGCGTCGTGATGATCGTGACCCCATTAGAAGGTGAACGTGCCAAACTGCACTGGACTCATTCTGCCTCTGCTGCTGCTCAAAAACTTGATCAGTTGTCCACTCATTTGAAGTGTTTCTCCAGAAAAGTGGTCTTGATAGTGAATCTGTAACTCACTGATGAAGTAGGCCTATTTGTTATACTGTATCTGCTTTGACTTTCACCTATAGTGCCAAACTTAACTTGTGAAAAATGATTTGAAAGGATTAGTGAGGGCATTAAAAGATATTTATCCTTCGAGGTCACAATTTTTACTGCAGTATAATTGCTCAAGTTTAAATTTAGCTTCACAATTTTAGCTCTTCAAGTCATGCTCAACTGCCAGGAAAGTTACAGGCTATACTTGATTGTTTTTTGTACCTTAGCTGACCTGAGACAGACTGCTTGACATTACAACTTCTTTTTTACCTTATCTTACCTTAAATTTGATGAGGATTCTGTGGCTCTCTGTTGTGTTGCACCTTTGTATGCCCCTTGCTGAAAGACAGGGACTGAAAGACCCTCTGCAGAAGCGCGGTTATGAGACAGGTTTTACGTACAGTACAAAGTCTTATCTTACATTTCTAAACACTGTTTACTTGATTATGTTAGTCATCCTTCCAGATGGAGAGCTATTAGTAGTTTTCAACTGGGATATGTGCATTTTAGTATTTCTTCACAGCGATATATTATTGTTGTGGGAAAACCTTTCCAAAAACCCATATATTTATTATTGATTTTCTAATAATGCACCTTATGCAAAGGGTTTAGAAATTGTGACTAATGGATGTGGTTAATAATTGATGCTAACACTAATATTGATCATATATTGTCGCCTGAAAGCGGTCTACATGATCGTCCCCCATTTCCATGTGAAGTTATATACCACCCGAACAAAAAATCATACAAACATTAGATGCTCCATATACCAGAGATGTGCTTAAAACAGCAGGAATGAGTGAATGTACGTTGAGAAACTGCACAGTGTGTGTGCTACCTCAACAACCGGACTGATTGAAGTGCACTGGGGTGTTTCAGCACTTGAATACGGCTGTGTCTGGTCAGTGGCTTTTTTTCTGCTTAAATCTCGCCTCTACACTGCCTTAATCATTTGGCCAGGGAGTCATCCATTCCTATCCTCTGGGTACAAATCAGACTCAAAGTGAGAAGTACAGTAAGAGCAAAACCCATTCTGCTGAGCTTGTCCGCCACAGTGTAAGTAGTTAGCAGGGCATTGATTTCACACCAGATCAAATCTATCTTGTACTTTCTGACTGGCACTCTTTGCGGTTTAATGCTAAAGTTCCAATGCAAAAGAAATGAAGTTTTTATTTGAATCAGTAGTTTTCATCCACCCTGTGCTCATAAACAGACGTTCCACCATAATAGTCAGTTTTCTCGAGGCCCCGTGGTCTGCACTCTATCGATCAGCTCAGCAGTCTTTGTTTAGACAACAGTGACAGATACTGGGAGCTGAGTCGTCCAGTCTCAGCTTGAGACAACACAGCTGCCCCCCTCCCAACCCCACATACTGTACACCCCCTACCCCCCTCCACCTCACCCTCCACTTCCACTTCTCCTCTGCCTATTAAAAAAACTGCTTGCTGTGATCTGTCCTTTTCAATGCAGGCACCGTTTCTATATATTATTCTGAGTCCTTGTGTCCTTTACAGCTCTTTTCCTGTAAATCTACAGTATTATTAGGTATTTTATTACCTGTGACTTGTTATTAACCTATAAACTATTACATATTGTACATTGTATAAATGCTGGGAAAAAGAAAAGGCAGCACAGTAAGCTGAGACGCAGCGTGATCTCCAAACCACAAGTGAAAATCTGCCAACTTACTTTAAGACTTTCCAGTTGGCTAACACAATACTCAGGCAGATCAGCCTGGATTTCTCAACAAAAAAAAGAAGAAGTAAAAGTTAGCCGACAGTTGACAAGACAAGAGAACTGCTTAATCATGCTGCTCTTTACCACCTGACCCTAAAGAAATATTAGCTCATCCCTCTCAGCGAGATTTCAACACCTTTCACCTGAACAGAACAGACTGTATTAAAGTCAAGGTGCATTTTCACTTCACAGTGAACACAGTTTTTAACCTGGTTGGTTGCAGAGAGAAAATATATATTTCATGGTGATTCGGGCTGCAACGGGCTCATTATTCTGTATTTCATCATTTGAGGCTGGACTGAGCCTTTAGATACTTCCCAAATAAACATATCTGCATTTTCTGAACGCTTGGAAATGACTGAAAATTCCAGTTTAGTGTCTGAAGTCACAAACCGAGGCTCAGAAAGTTTTATATTCCATCCTGTGTTGATAACTATGACCCACTTTCTAAGGTAAAGATGACTACAAAGCATGTTTGCTCTGTAAAGTGAGCATCCTTGGCTCGTGTCCTAAATGCAAGACAAACTGCTTTGAAGCATCTCCTTCTAATGACTTTCTCTCCCTCGCCCTGTCTGCTGCTAATAAAGCAGCATGAGAGTGTGTGAAAGTGTCTGAGAGTGTGTGTGTGTGTTTGTCAGGGGAAAGAGGAGATCCACGTGCGGGTGTGTTTTATGATCTTAACACAAGCATAATGATACGAGAACACTGGTTCTCGCATTGTGAGGGGGAAACTAATGACTTCTTCTGCTCATTATTCTCTGCTGGTCATGCTTTACTTGAGATTTCTACATGGCAACTATGGCAAACACATGATAATATAATTGTTGTACAAATAATATGTGACCACTTTGGTCATAATTGTGGAAACACAACAGTCTAATTGTCAGGCCTCTGGATGTTGAAAGCCATGGCTAAGAGACAAACAATTAACATATAGCTACTATATCATAGTTATTTTTTTCTTTGTTCAGCATCTCCACATAATTGTATGTTTGGTCATCATTTGAGCTACAGCATCTGACCCTTATGAACATCTGGGTGGATCTGTCTCACTGCTTGGTTTCTTCTTGTAAACAGGAGAAAAGCCGCCAGCTAAGGTGTTAACACCTAACCTTCAAATTGACCATAGTATCCACCTTATTTTCGACTGCTGAAGTAAGGTGAATACGAACTTCCGGATTTTTGTGCGGCACCGGAGCCGCATTCCCTTACCGGAGGAGGAGGCGAAGGAGGCTCAACATAGCCAGGCTTTGTGTTCATAATGCAGCTGAACAAAACCTAAAGCCCCGGTCCGAGTTAACACTGTACTACAAAGCTGGTTTGTTAATTTTCATGCTCTGAAGCAACGTGTTGCAGGATAAGATGCTGCTTTAAAAAATCCTGACAGCTCTTCATTGCGCTACTTTTAAATATGAAGCTTAAATAAATAGAGCAACAGCAATTGTCATTGTTAAATTGTGTTTTATTGTTTTCATATTCTGATCGCAATGATGATGTGATAATAATATTATCACATCAAGAGCGGTGGACCAGAAGTGTCGCACAAAAGCCCCGGCCTCCATGAATCTGTGAAAAATAAGGTGGATACTGAATCCCCATTGTCACGAACTGCTCATCAACAGCTAATGTAAACAGCAATAGCTTGTCACTGCCCTATTATGTGCCAACTTACACACACAAGTTTTTCCTTTTAGCTTTTCACCTTAACTGAGGCGTCAAGTCCCTATATCCCTCACCCCAACCCAGAGATAAGAGGTTGAAACAACATCTAGCTCATTGCTGCATTTGCTTACTGATGTGTGCGTTGATGTGCATTTGAATAAGTACACAATGACAAATCTTTGAACTGAGCAACAAGAATCAGCAAAGTGATCAGTAATTTCCACCTCTACAGCAAAGTAGGCCAAGTAGCTTCCATGCAGAGAGGCTGCATAGTCTTGCCTTTAGCGCTGATTCCCACTAAATGTTGTTTTTTGTTCATATACTTAAACACCTGCTGGGAACAGCTCCCACACACAGTGTTGTGTTTGGCGCACATTACACAATGCAAAGGAGGGGGCTGCTTTCTCTCTCACTATCTCTGGGTAATCCTCTAACCTCAGCACACTTTACTGTGTGATTTAATCATGACAAAACACTACAAATTCAAAATAAATTGGACTTAAATATCTTTCCGTCTGAAGAAAGGGCAGACAGACAATACAAATACAAGCAAAGTATCCTCACTTGCCCCTCCTACCTTTCTAATCCCCCTCACCTCACCAGTACAATATCTCCACTGAAGATCCCAAACGTTTGTGATCTTTAGCACCCGTCTTGGCTGACAGGTTGATCTTCTCTAGCATAACGCAACTGAAAATATTTCCCATGCAAAACAAAACAAAAAAAGAAAAGGAAAAAGATTTGTAATCTCAGTCAAGCTGAACGTGACACTTTGACACTTTCTTCTCTCAAGTTTTACATTTATATCAGGATTTGTCACGGCTTTCAAGTCCGTTCCCCGATTTTGATCACAGGATTTATTTCTCTGCATGAATAAATGTGGAGGAAGGCAGCTGGATATGTGCACCCTTTGCGACAGGAAATCTATATAGGACACATCTGTTGGGGAAATCGTCTCAGATCTCTAATTGAGGGAGGATTTTGGATTCAGGGAAGTCACGACGTCGATGCCCCTGAGTGAACTCTGACCCTGTTAGGTAGCAAAAGTGCTGCTTTGTTGTCTGACTTTCTTTAAACACGAAAGGTTAGATGGAGTCAGTGTGACCCCGGGTGAATCTAGTTGACACTTTTCCCAGTTTGTTTTTATGAGTGCGTCACAGAGGAAATATTGGGGTAAACTCTTCCTGCTATGCTCTGTTTATTCCAGGAGGTATTTGATGAGTTGTATTTTACCTTCGTACTGTTTCATCCCTCAACCCACCTCAGTGCCAAGTGATGATTCACTATATTTCCCAGAATGCCTCGAGACAACCTCCTGAGAAAGTACCTCCAGCCGTCAACCTTTTACTGTATGTGTCTAATAGGAACAAAATAATAATGCTGCCTGGTCTGTTGAAGAAAATGATGAAGAGCAACTGACCTTACAGTTGAGTTCTTGCTTCAAACACTTGTAATTTGAAGATTTCACGTGTATTTCAATCGAAACTACAAATTTGCGTTTGCAGAAAGTTTAGCTGTGAATATTTTCACATTTTGCACAACACCTGCAGTTGTTACTGAGAAGAGAGGTGATGTCCAGCTTATGTGTGACCAGGCATTTACCCAGACTGTTCACTTACCAGTTCAGTTACTCTGATTTGTTAATGTGAAATTTTCCTTTAGAGGAATATGAATAATAACATACTCTGCTGCTGGTTCTTGTAGTGTAGTGTCTTTGTGAATTAAACAAACAACATGCAATATAAGGTGGTCATTATGAGCCCTATAGCGCTGGTTAAGGTGGATTTCATTACCTTTGGACAGTGCCACTGTTCCTGATTGCTAAACTAAGATAATGAACTGCAAGTGGTAGATTGACCCAAGACTCATCTCGTCTCATCGGCTTACAGTAAACAAATATCCAATGTATAACTTCTTGCATATATCACGCTGCAGCCATAAAAGCACATCATCTATTTTTGTGACTTGATCCACGTTAAAAATAAAATAAACATGTAGCCTATAAACCATACACATTTTTTGTAGAGAACGTTTTTAATAGAATAAAAATGCAATCGGGTTAGACGTGTTTGTTTGAACCCACAGTTTAGATCAATTTTTAATTTCAAAAACCCATTTGACCCCGTGTTGAATTATTTTCATACTCCGTGTGATCGCACTAAAGGCTTCTGCTTTGTGATTTAATGATCTGTATTCTGCTGATATCATTATGGTAAAAAAAAAGAGAAAAAAACGGCAGTGACTTTGTGTCCTTATGAAAACTATGCTTTGCAGTTCCCAATGTGGCATTAAATTGTGGCGAGCGTGTGTGTGTGTGCAGCTGCCACAGGTTGAATTGCCTTTGAATAGCAACAGAAGCAGCCTGATGTTGCCAGCCATGGGTAGCCTATGTCTTGTTGATTTGGTGTGGCTTGTGTGGTGGATGGATTAATCGCCTGCACAGCTTTTCTGTGAAACCATCAAAACGATGTCAGCTCAGCTAGATAGAGATGGAACGTCTGCGCGGACAATCTGCTCGCTTGAATCATCCATCTGCGATGCACAACAATCTCCTGCACATTGTTCACCAAGCATCTCTCAGCTTCAAAAGAGGGAGGGATTTTCGGATGCGTCTGGCTCCTGGATCCAGGTGAAACAATGGCTTAAAGAAGGCTTCTGGGCATGGGAGAATTTAAGCAGCTGGGGTTCCTCAAACAACACTGTTTTTTTCTTGGTTCAATGCCTAATCCATTATATTTAAAGAAAATGGAGTCAAGCTGCCCCATTTTTTTTTCCTTCTCCAACAGGATTATTCCAGTATGTTTCCAGTCACAGAGCGCTCTTAATGGAGTGAGAAATCATTCTGACACATACAGTATATGACCTAAAAGATACAAACCAAAAGGAGATGAAATTAAAAATAAATCTGTAAAGACCAATTTGGTTTCCCTGTCTTTGTCCTGCAAGCTCTCTGCTTTGTCCCTTTCTCTACATCTCTCCGATTGATTTGCAACGAGACAGCAAAATATGTCTCGTGGGATGTAACACTGTGGACTCTTTAAGGGCTTGGTTTCTTCCTCTATCTTCTTCTTCTGCTGTAATCTCACATAGCTGTCAGATGCAGGAGAATATAGATTTTCAAAGATTTTTTTCTCACTGCTACTGAGTGAACAGCCTCCATTTAAACGCTCTCTCCCTCAGAATGACGTTGAAAGACTCTCTCGAAATTGATGTATATTGTATTTAATGAATGGCGTCGATGTGCACTGATGCTTCAGTTGCATTACATAAAACTGAATATTTTACCATGCATCTCCGTCTCTCCACACCTTGACAGCACATCCCAATCACACCAGTTTTTAAGATGTATTTATTTGATGTTTTGTAACAAAACTGCAAGCTGAAAAAACTTTTCACCCTTCACTTTGTCACTGAGAGACTATTCAATGAGTTTAAATAGATTTAGCATACACATAAATAAAACATAAGAAGAGTTCAGATTATCAAGCTTCAGGAAAGATAAGTAAACAAGAAGAATAACAGGAATAATCAACTTTTACATCAGATATGAATACATTCATAAGACTTGTCCATGTGCTTACTAAGCTTTCAATTCCCTCATTCTGTAAAATAAGAAGGGCTCACTCGAAAAGAAAGGCTGACTTTATATTGTCTAAGCCATGTAAAAATCCAGATCCAGTCACATTGTGAATGCAGTGGAGTAGATCAGGATACTTGATTTCCTGCAAACCTCTTCCACTCCGGTGACAGGTGTCCTCGTAAAGATACTCCCACTGGTTCCTGGTTTCTGTTTTTTCTCTCCTTCCCTTCTCCATTGGTGAGGGTGAGACACTTTGATCTCAGGCACTTTCTGAAATCATGAGGTTGAGACTCACAAAACAGATGCAATATTTTACAAATGATAATGTTGTTGTATTTACCCTTACATCCTCCACATATTTTACATCCTTACAGGCATCTTTCTTCAAGTCCTTCTTTTAAAATTAATTCCACATTTTGGTAAATACACTGATTCACATTCTCTCCAACCTGAACTCAATAGCTTCTCAAAATGTTTAACGTGAATGCAGATCTGCCAATCACCCTTTAGATGCACAAAATATTCCAGTTTCTACCCATATGCCCAAAAATACAATATAACCACTAAGCTGTTAACATGATAAATGAAAACAGGTATTCCACTATATCCCTATTAGTTTATTTGCAGGTATCCAAAAACCTTTTGATATTTGGGTCTTTCAAATGATAAATAAAAAATAAGGGCATTTCTTTCTGATCAAAAATGCATCTTGACCCATTTTGTGGTCTGCATGTCACTTGTGAGCAAGTCTTGCTAGCCCTATAGTTTGGACCAAAATGCTGTTATAATCCCAACTGAGGTTTGAATTCCCAAATGCAAAGAAATGTCCCACATGTCTGAATCAGATATCGGAAAATTCAGAAAAAGAACAGTTAATATTAGGCTATCATATTCAGAAAAAGAGAGTTGGAATATTTTCAGTGCATGTAAACATACTCTGAGTGAAAGTAAATCACCTGACAGGTCTCCCACACACAAAGTTATTTAAACCAATAAATTCAGCTCAGTTCAAGCTGTCACATGACCTGATTTAATTTGTACAAGCTACAGACCCAGATTCTGGTCAACTCGGAAATGCAGAACCCCCCCCCCTTTATTGAGTTATCCCTAAATACAAAAATTCAGCTATATTTCCAGTCCTGGACCTGCTTCACTTCCCAGTGGGATAACAGTGTATGACATCAAGGACAAACGAGACAGCATTAGTCCAGTCAATCGAAGAGAAAGATTTGTGTGACTATATCATCTTCCACACAGTATCATCCAGTGTGGCAAAACCCACACCTGTCTTACACCGAAAATAACAAGCAAAGAATAAGAATGAAACGTTGACCCAGGTCTGGAAATAACTCATTTCATTTCTTAAAATTCAATTCATAATTTAACCATTAATCATTTGATTTAAAAACCCATCAGTTTTGCATGTTGTTTAAGACAAGAGCAGAATACGATAATAAAACTACCCAATAAATGACCTTTCATCAATAAAATATGACATTGTTGTTGAATTACATGTATATACATTTCTTTCACAAAGTAGTAATAACCTGATAATTTTATACATCATGGAAATTGCCATTTCCTCACGTTTTAAGGCAAACAGTCATTATGCACAAGTCTTAGAATCAATGATGTACAAGCTGAAATCAGTAGCTGAAAAAAATGAATGCAAACTGTTGTAAGCTCAGTAAACTATGTACATTTATGGGTGGAGATTTCAGTCCCATATGTAAATATATGTAAATGTGAGTGTTTATATACTCATGCAGCCTGAAATATATGGTGGAATTCACTGTTTAATAGCTGCAGCTGGCTGAAGAGACTTTGTTTAAAAAAAAAAAAATCATTACTCACACATGGATGCATCTTATTTCACTGTTAATGACACTTAAAAGCTGAAGTGGTGTATTGAAAAATGAATAATAAATGATAATCAAGCCATTTTCAGCTAATCTCTCGCCACCATTTTATGTCGAGCACAAAGTCAAGTGCAGCCATTCATGGATGCATTTCAGAGATTTTAAGCTCACACATTGCCCCTCCATGTTTCAGTAAATTTACATTAAACAGCAGAAAACTGTGTGAATGTCAGGTGATGTAGTCTTCAACAGAAAACACCACCAATGTTGTGTTTTTCCCAAAAAAGTAGTGAGAAATACGTTTAAAAAAACAATACACCAAGCTGAATAACAATTTTCTAATAATATGTCTATTTAAATCTCATGTAATTTGATGTATGTTGTGTTTGAGAACTAATATTCAGCAATTAAGATACCTGTGTTTACTGCTTCTGTACATCTTCATCTCTCATCCCAAACCCTTTTATAACTCAGATAATAAGAACATTTGAAAAATATTTCTCAAAAGTGTCTCTCTGCAGTCTTTCATGTCCCCCGCGAAGGTAGAAGCTGCATCTTTTGAGCGTCTCTCATTAGATTCATGCATTTATGTACAAGTCAAACGTGTCCAGATATTCTGGATTTAATTCTACCTGTAAAAAGGGACAGGAACAAGCCAGCTTCCCATAGTCTCAGCTGATTGAAGTGATGCAGGATGGACGCCATATGGCGATCACACAGTCTTAGATCCAGCTCACCACTTGAGAAGGAGGGCCTCATCCTTCCTCCTCCCATCCTCATCCCCATATCAGTCAACATACTGTCGCTGCAACAGCACAGATGAGCTCTGATCTGCCTGCTGGTGTAACACAATACGAGTTCGAGGCCTACAAGGTGGTGTAGATGTAGACAAAGATGATGACTACCAAGTTGAGGATGGTCCCAATGATGCCCAACATGGCCAAGATGCTCTCCTCCTTACTTTCCTTGTCTTGGATTCCCTTTTCCTCATCACTGTAGACAGTGTTTACCATTTTCCCTGGAAAAGTCTGCAGTTTTCGTCTCAGACCAATCTGGAGCAGGCAGATAAGAGAAAAGAGAAAAATCCACGTGTTAGTTAAAGCAGCTGGTTAATTTTTATTTTATTTATTCATTTGCCTTTGTGGTTGGTCTTTCCATAGTGAATGGTGGCCAGTGATAATGCAGCAAAACAACAAGCAAAGCTATCTGTTGGTGAGATTGCTGGTGATGCAATAAAAGAATTAAAAAGTAATTAGGAAAGTAATATTTTTTTCTTCTTTGATCACCATGCTGATATGTGTTTTTAAGGAAATGCTGTGAAAGTTAATTGGATTACACTGAGCAGATGGAAAGCTGCCCAGCAATGTCAGTTTTAGTGACACAAACCGCATTATTATCAGGAGTCGAGCCAAATCTGTTTCAGGAAATTTAAATGAGAGAAAATATGTGGAAAACTGTTCTGGTCGAGGGAATAAATGAGCAGATTTAAGAGTCTGTGTCTGGGATGAAAAGACGGGGACGTGTGAGGTTTGCTTCTTTTTTTATTCCGACAGAGCTTTTGCTGTGGGTTTTGTGCATGAAAGATTCAAATACGACCGTAAACTGAATGACCCGGGTATCGACCAGAGCCATCCAATAACCACACCAAGACCAGAGGCGTGCACAGACTTTCTGAAGGGCAGGGGTGAAAAGAAAAAAAAAAATACACATACAGCGCATCCTCACCACCGTTCACTTTAGCACCTCTCCTAGGAGGGCATTTTAGCACGTGTTTTTCAACAACTGGGCCAAGAGGGGGGGTGACCGCGCCCTCCCCCCCCCCCCCTCTGTGCACACCACTGACCAAGACAACACCGTAAATGTGCAGCGTTTACTGTAGTGCTGCTGCTCTCTGCATGTCGCACTGTTTCCTATATAAGCCTCTATAAAGCAATGTTTTATTCAAGGGTATGAGAAAGATTTTCCATCAAAAATAAATTACTTCCTTCAATAAAATATAGTCATCTCCTGAGTTTAAATGCCGAAAAAAGGTTAGGAATTCAAGAGAACACACGAGATTTAGAACCTGGTGTTCGACAGATTGAACTGTTTCATTAATATGAAACGCAGAACCAAACTGGGCGAGTTCAGTCCTCCTGCATTCATGAAGTCGTACAGTATAGATGCAACACTTTGTACTTTAAGATATATTCAAAACAAACGACATGAATACAGGTCTCAACATATATGTACAGCAATCTCTTTTTGTCAGTTTTCAAACAGTACACATGGTCCTTGATAAGCACACAAGGAAGTTTAACAAAAACAAACAAAAAAAAGATTGATTAATCAGAACAGTTTGATATTATACTGTAGATTCTCAAGGCTGTGGGTGAATGGTTAATTGCAGGGTTAGTTTTTAGTTGTGTGTTTTTATTAGTTTAATTGGAAGCTAAAAGAAGCTTTTGGGTAACTGAATGTATCAGTCAACAAGTAATGTTGACATTTATTTTGAAAGGTCTGCAAGATGTTGCTCAATTCCTGTGACACATAGACAGGTCTAATACTACCCACACCACACCTCATTTATTTTTCAAGAATTATGAATATGTTATAAAGGGTGATGTAAGTAGCGCTGTCCCAGTACGCTGGATTTTCACTTTATGTGAACTGTTGTATAACATTTTGTAAGGATGATAACAGTGTTCTTGTGAGCAGGCTCCAGCTCTTCTCCTGAACGACACACTGGACACAAGAGGAATGGCCGTGGTGGTAGCACAGGGGGGAAAGAGCAGAAGTTCCTGCACTAGACTCCATTTGATTTCTTCAGCTGTGGGACTGTTGTGATCTGATAAAAGTTCTGAGTGAGCCTGCCCATGTGTGTGGGTGTGTATTGATTTGTGTAGCCTGGGGTTGGGGTATTAGAAACTAGATGTATGTTTTTAGCAGCTTGTCCAAGTTGGCGTCCAACCCCCTCTCAGGAGGGAAGCCTTCCTTGCGGGTCAGTGGGTTTTATACGCATTTTATACACAGTAAAGCATGTGAGTACATGCAGACCAAAAATAAACCAACAGGAAACTTTCTCTTAGTAAAAGCTTAGATGCACAATAAAATACACTTTTTCCCCCACTCTAGTAAAAGTTAAAAGAAGTATCTAGTACTACCTGGGTACGCAATGTGCCTTTTCTTGGCTGATGGACTTAATGGGTCTTGCAAGAATAAAGACAATCCAGAAGTTTCTTTTTAGACCTTTGTGAAGTGACACTTAGTGAGATATCGATTGGACTGAGAACATCCTGCTGTGACGAGTGATGCAATGATCCACTCATCTGCCATGACATCTGGATTGCTGGATCTGTTCACACTGTGCTCCCTGGAATGATCCCTTTTTTTAAAAGAAAAGAAAACTGTGGTATTGTCCATTCCCCTGTTCGCAAATTTTAGTTTAAGGTATAAAAACATGCCTTTCCTGAGCTGTGTACTGGATTTAACCTTTGCAAAGCCCAAATTACAGTATCAAAGCTCATTTGCAGGTATCCTTTGCTTTAATTGAAATGTGTGTAACCTTTCTGAACTGTGCTGCCAAAGCAAAGATATTTATGTCACCAGTAGCAGCACTTTCCCCTTTTGTCTTTGACTCACTGATTGCATTTTCAGACAGATTGGTAAGAGATAAAGGTCTTGCCAGGAACCATCACATGCCAGGACTTGGCTGCAGTGCATCAAAGTCTAGGTGTTGTCTGGAGATGGATTATAGAAAGGAAACTGATGAAACTGACTGAGATGATCACAACAAGAGAAAGTCAGTCATTTTAAGCAACTGAATATGTGGCCAGTGCTGCTGTAGAGTAGAAGGACAACTATGAGGCGATGGTTTTGTGTTTATAGATGACGAATAAGTTTATATAAAAGGTGTTTCATACCATAAAAGTCAAAGGCTTTTTTTGTTCAGGCCTGTTTTATAAGAGCATCAAAATGACTGTCCTCTTTAAAGGCTAACATCCCACACACCGGCTCTGAACGATCACAGTTTCCAATCATCGACATGCATTGTGCTCTTGACGTTCATAAAAAACCCCATCAGGCTCTGTTTCTGTGTTAAAGTGCGTCCTCCTCCTCTGATCTGTAACAATGGGCTTTGATTGCCTCTCCTGGGGTTCACTATAAACAGGGCTTCCCTCAACCTGAATGCCGATGTTTGTGTGGCGCGCTGGATGTGCCCTCATGCATGAAGACGCCTGCTTGCTGCTGATATAAACAAGCGCTCAGCAAAAAAGGAAGAAAAAAAAAACGGTGGGGAAATTGTGCCTAGGGGAGATCGAGAAGAAGGAGGAGGAGGAGGAATGATGATGGTGGTGGTGGTAGTTGTGGAAGTGGAAGTGGTGGTGAGTTGAGAGGCGGAAGGGGAGGGTGGTCGGTCCAGGTGCTGCCAATACCTGAGTATTGAGGAAACAGCTTTACCACCGAGTACAGCTGTATGTCACACAGAAACCCCTCTGGACGCCTTCCAGTGTTTCCACATCCAACATCTCGGGTCTGAACAGTGTTTAACAGAGAGCGTTCTGTCTCCAGCGCTGGCATCCTGCGATGGACCACAATCATTAACCACCCATAATGACTTCTTCTGTCTGTTAAACACTCAGGCTGGACGGTGTGTGACAGGAAAAGAATCAGAGCCGTCATAACCCAGGACAGGCCGGAAAGGAAAATCACTACCACGGCTTTAACACCTCGAATGAAGAGATTATTAATCCAGCCGAGATACAGTGCACGGTTTCCTCTTTGCCACCCCCTTATTGATTAGTCATTTGACTTATTCCAAGGTAAAGCGGATTTAGTTATCTCAGTATTGATTCCTGTTGTCACTCTGGAGCACATTTCCCAACACTTCCAATACTCTCATGTGTTAACTTTTTCCCCCCGGTGGTTAATCCGAGGAGGCCTGTAGCTGCCAGGGGAAATCAGGATTCAAATAATATGAAACATGTAGCATGTCGTCAAAATGAACAGCATCAAGAGTTTTTTCTCTCACACCTGGCTCTTCACTTGTACATCAACAGCCGTGAGCGTTTGTGTAAAAAAAAAAAAAAAAAAGGAAGGAAAAAAAGAGAGGGAGGGAGCTGCTAGACAGAGACAGAGAGAGAGAAAAGGGGAAATGGCATATGCATATACCTGGGACAACAAATCTGGACACTTGAGCTACACCTAACAGAAGCTACCATCCTCAGATCAGACCAGTGGAGAGTGAAACCTTTTGCCACTTGAATAGTCGCGAGCATGTCAAACAACTCCAGATGCTAACAGAGTCTGACAGGCAGAGTCGCTTTTGGCATTGTTTTAAAGTGGAATTAAAGCAAACAGCTCCCAAACCCTCCCGAGCGTGTATGTACACACACACACAAAAACAACACACACACATCTATACAGGTTGACGCCCATAACTCACACTGACACAAACACACACATTCTGAGCATGCAGAATGAAGTATGTGGTGAAAATTAAAAAGTAAAAAGAAAGGGAGGAGGAGGAGAAGGAGAAGCATGAGAATGATGAGAATTCAGTTTTTGGTGAAATCAGATGAAATGTTTCCAACCCTGAGCGTGACCCATTTTCCATTACCAGGGCTCATTGTTCTGAGAGCAAGTGAAAGATCTATTTTGGATACAAAAAGAATCGAATATGCAGAGGACATTTTTTATTGATCAAAAAAAAAAGAAGAAGAAAGAAATAAACTAGTAAAGACCTGAGGAAAAAAAGTTCAGACATGCAGGAAGTTGCATCTGGATTTGACAGATGTAGAATTTAAATTTCACTGGGGATTTTGTGCTTCTTGTTTAGTTTTTCCTGCGTGTCATTTCCACAGAGAGATAGTGAAGCAGAGCTGCTCGCTGCTTCGTTTTGCATGAATTTAAACTTAATCAAGAAAACACTATAGGAGTGCAGAAGCTTATCAGACATCAAATTAACTGTTCCTGGTATGAGAGCCTGAAGAGATGCTGTGACATAAGTTGGTGACAACATGCGCGAGGAGAAACTCACAGAGAAGTGTGAGGATGCATATGGACAAATAATCACCAAACTGTAATAAAAAACTAAAAAAATAATAATAATAACCACCATATGATTCAAAGTAAAGCAGAAAAGCTGTCCTTGCTACCTCAATTAATGATTCATACAAAGACAACTGAGCCTGGAAATATCCCACATTTCTAAAGAATATATCAACAACGCATGATAAATTCATAGCTACACCCTGTCATGACATTTAAAAACGGTGAAAGATTCATGAAGTATTTGTTGACAGTTCACAGATGCTCTGCACATGATGATGAGTTTCAGCGGAAAACAAAAAAGCTCTGGATGTGGCATGACTGTAAGACCTACCTTGCAAAGCATCAGGAATAACATAGCATTGGACATGCTGTGAGGGGACGTCTTTCTGTAGTGCACAGACATCCCTGGCAACTAAGGTGAAAGTCGACCCCTCTCATCCTTCGGCTGTGGAGGGGCACAGGATCCAGAGAGGGCTGGCTCGTCTTCCAGGCGGTCCAATTTAAGGGCTCTCGTTGGATGTCGTACCCTGCAGCGCTCCGGCGTCTCCTCCCCGAATTTCATCTCACTAGTGCCCAAGTTCTAGCTGCCATCACTTTCTCCTCCTCAGCTTTGTGAGAGCTGAAAACTGTGCTGCCCACCTCCTCTCGTGCTCCTCTTTCTCTGCCTGTTTTGTTTGCCTCCCCACCTCTGCTTCTTCTTCTCCTCCTCCTCTTCCTCCTCCTCTTCTTTTTCTTCTTCTTCTTCTTTTTGTCTGTGTGATGTCAAGTTGAAGAATGGAGTCAGTTGATGGGCAGATGGGGGTGGGAGGGTAACAAAGCTGTTTCATGTGAGTATTTGCATCCTCCTTTGTCTTTATTCCGCAAAGCTTACAAAAAAAAAGGATGTTCAGCCTTGTCTCTCCTGCCAAGACAACCTATCAGCCCTCATTAAAGACTCACCTCCTCCTCCAAACTTTTATACTGCTCAGCAAGGTAAGGCATGTTTAGCTGATGCCTTGGCTTTTCAATGTTTAATAAAAGCTAAAGAGAAAAAAACAAAAAAAGAGGCACCCCTGCTGACGTTGTGGAAGCCCCTGCTTGCTCTACACAATGTGTAACCTAACATACCTTTTCTTGCGCTCCAGTGGCTGAGCGTGTGTCCCTAACTAACTGAGCAGAGCGTGAATGCTGGACGGCTATAAGGCAGAGAGAGAGAGTGAGAGGGAGGGAGGGAGAGAAAGAGAGGGGAGGAGGGGGCGCTGTGAAGGAAGCCGTCGCCTCACACTGACGCTGTTGTGGTTGCTTTCACTCCACAGGCAAGAGGTATCCCCTGCTCCCTTTCTCCCGCGCATATTAATGCAGCCACGGTTGCCTGGCAACCGACTCAGGGGAGTCACACGGCGCCTGACGACAAGAAGCATTTGTGACAGAGGCCGGGCAACGAGGGGCGAGGGTCTCCTCCTGCGTGTTGTTGTGTCGATTTTTGTTTTGTTTGTTTCAAATTTTGCCTTTAATGGAAGAAAATGACATTCCTGTATGAACTATTCAAACTCAGCGTGATTTTGAATAGTTCATACAGGAATGTCATTTTCTTTTAGTGCATAATATTATAGACACTAGGTCTAAAATGCAGAAATATGCAGAAAAAAATCAACTTTGACCTCTAAAATTAACACCAGAGAGTCTAAAAAGGCTGAAGTCTTGTAGCTTTTTAGGAATGGACCGGTTGTAGACAGTTACGCTAATGGTGCAATTACATGCCCCTGTTAGGTTAGCGAGTTAGCAAGTTTGCTGATTGCGTGGTGAATCAGAGCTACGCAGTCTGAATGAAAAAGAAGTCTAGCAGGTTGTTGTTGTTTTTTGTTTTTAAAGTCTTTTTCTTTCAACTAACAGACTGACATTGAAAAACACAATACAGAATAATCAGACAATATGATAAAGTAAAATAAATAAATAAAGAGAGCAACAAGCCGACTAATTCAAATCTGCATAAGGCTTGCGTAGGCTACATGTGTCACCTTAAACGTTCACTGCATCTCTTCATCATGTACGTTCACAGCACCGGGCTGCTTCATCCCGCCGTCGGACATGCGACACATCAGTGTCAGCAGCCGGAGCACGTAATGGATACGCTGATCAAACATGAATAACCTCTGGGACATTTACTGTGCAATCCGACACCGGGACGACGAACACTCCAAGAGTCAACCGTCCCATCCGGTCCCCTCCCTCCCCTCCCTCCCTCCCCTCTCATCCCATTTTCTCACTTCACGTCAGCCAGAGGGGAGGACATGAGATTTCGTTTTTTTTTTTTTTTAACTGCAGCTGAGAGACTTATCTCTCTGTCTTTGAAAAGAAGTGACTCACCCGGGCCATGCCACACATTCCTCATTTAAAGAAATAGGCAGTTTCACCACTTGCATATTTATAGTTATTCGTCAGTTCACATTCGGGGCCTTTAGCGTTCTGCGTGGGATGTAGCTTTCCAGTTAAGAGGCCAGAATGATGGTTGCATATATTTCGTTATGATTTTTGAGGTCCCCGACTCCCAACATCACCACATTTTCCTGTTGTCCTCTGCCACAGCTCCGTTATTGATCCCTAAAGAAAGACAACAGTCAAGACTGAAAGATTTTCATGCCATATTAAGACGCTTACATGCTGAATGATGAGGTTTGTATTGTCAAATCAAATATAAGTTAAGAAACACATTTTCCTCTGAACAATATTTCATGATGTGGATGTGTTTGGCAGCTAATGGGAATGTTTAGAATGTGAAACAGTTGCCAACAAATTAGTTTAGGCTGGATGTTGCTTTGCGCATGAAATGACCTGGAATGGACAGCAATAAAAATGGAAATGTAAAGGAAACATTCCCCTCCCAACTGAACCCACTGGTGTGCATAATTTTATTGCCGACTTCCCATCCCTCCCTGTGCTTCAAGATTAACTAACTTAGACTGTCGCCGCCTGCGTGGGCATTTATAACAATTAATCAAGTTGTCGGTCGAATTTGTTTTCGTCATGCGGTCGCTAAATCACAGAGAGAGTTTCTCCGATTGCACCGTGATCGTTCTTTGCCTTACGTCAGTTTCTATTCAAACGTGCACAAGTTCAGGCACTGAATTGTTTTCAGACAATGTGTCTTCATATTGACTAAAGAGTGGGAAAACAGGGTGTCGTCCTACACTCAACTCCCATTGTTAGAGCAACACTAATGATTATATTTGCATTAACAATCAATCAAATGACAAGTTTCACTAGTAATGGTGAAAGCAAAGAGAATTATTATTGTAGCTGTTATTTATGTTTGACAACAACAAAAAAAAGCTCAGATAAACTGCTAACAAGCCAACTGTCCAACTAAGATGACAAATAGATGACAGTGGCAACTACCGACGCTGGGGACCGCGATGGAGCCAAAAACAAAAGGAGTGATTATTGCGCGTTTGTGTGTTGTATCAGACAAAACACACCTTGAAATGAAATTGGCAGAGGGTATTGCAGGAATGTGTTTTATGTAAAGCAAGCTGAAAAGGTTGCTGAGAGGGTGTCAGGTTTCAAAACTCTGAAAAGCCTTGAGTTCACTTTAATTAATTTCACAGGGTAAGCAACTCTAGCATCTAACATTTCACGAGGTAGATCTAAGGACACAAAGGCCTTGTTGTAAATCGGTGTGAGAGAATATCTCACCGCCACAAAAACTGGGTATTAATGTTTTAGAGTCAAGGGTAAAGCTAATGGAATCTCGGGATCTTTACAAGCCATATTAGTGGAGACCTAATCACCGATCAATGCCTCTGGTTTTCGTCTGTGCGTCGGCTCTTTTTAGCGAGCTTATGTTCGCTCATTCAACCTGTGCTCTCTAATTTGTCCTTCAGAGAATGAAGCTCAGTGCTGCCACCTCATTAATTATTGAAAGGCCAGAAAGTTGTACTCCTGAACGAACAAAGTTTACCACAATCACAGCGCTCTACACACACAGCGTGTCAGCTCGCATCAACTCCCATGCACTTCAGCTGATTTCAGAGGAAATGTATGAAAAAGTTTAATCCAGTCAGTGTGTTGATGTCAGTAAACCTTGAAGAAACATCAAACACTGGCAGGTTTGAGAAACCACAAAAGCATTGGCCGGTGTTGAAAGAAATCTCTGCAACACCTTAGTCTCTGCAGGCTTCTTTCTTTTGTGCAGAGCAGAAAGACACGGTTGAAAGTCAACCGGGATCCCATGAGTGGTTGAATTAGGCTAAGGAGTAAGGCGGTGTCATGACTGCCATTAATCCTAATTGGCGGAGAACATGACAGTAGCATATGGGTGTTCTCCCGTCAGAGAGGCAGACGCTTGTTCTCTCCAATCCTGTCCCTGTCACTAATAGAGATGCCAAGATGAGGGAAATAAGAATTCAAACTTTGAAAGATGTTTCATTCCTTCATTCTCCCTGGGAAAGATGGATGGGTCAGAAGCAGAGGCTGGACAATGTAAAAGCATTCCTGTTGATCCTGTAGTAATGGGATCCTGGTAACCTCAAATTGGTCCTGCGTGTGGACAAAAGAATGGAAAATAACAAGAACAGCCATTAAAGATTGATTTGAAAGTTTTGTGATGTGAGGGGTTTTTTTTCTACTTCGGTGCTCAGGTATAGCTTGAAGCCTGATAGAATGAAAAAATGAAAAACGCTTGACCTACAGGGGAAGAAAAAAAAGGTAAATCACTCAGAAATAGTTGTAGTAATGCTTTTAGGCTTGATTGGTCAAAGCCTGCTGCGGTCCAACCCAAGACTTGGCTTCTTATTAGCATTTTCATTCAATTATTTCATTGGGGAGTTTTATAATCAAATAAGATGCTATATGTTCATCAGGAGTCTGATTTGACCCCATGGTTCAAGATTTTATCAGTCTTCCATATGGGAATTATGTATTCCATTCAAAATGATGGATGGAGGATAAATTAGTGCACATACTGTGATTAGGAGTGGTTTAGCTGGAAGGCTACCATAGGCTTCATTTCTGTAGTCGTTCAATTTATTGCATTACATATTCAGATTATGTGTTGTTGTGACAGATGTGGTGTCAGGACAGGCATGACAGGTGCTCGTTCACCGTGCAGGTTTGGGATTATAAGCGCTTTGTTTCTTAGATAAGCAAGCACAACAATGGTTATGTCCAAATTTTTTTTTTTTTAAACAACATTTTAGGAGCAAAAGAGTTTGACTCTCCTCTTCTCTCTTTCTCTAAAGGCCAGTCCGATATCCTCGGAGCCTAATCTCAGACTCTGCTACTTACATCAAAAGCCTGTCAGCTTGAGCACATGAAAGCCTGTTTTCTGAGAGCTGCTCGTCGTCTGACTGGAACACTCAGCGCTGCTTTTATTTTTATCCTCCGAACATTCGGCAGAGGAGTGGATGTGGAGGCCCATCCCGAGATGTCCATGGGTCAGCACATATTCTTTTTTTTTTTTTTTTTCAGAAGAGTTTTCTTCTAATGGAAATACATTCAAATCCATCCCGCTTTATATGTAGCCCTTTGACTATAAGCAGCATAAACTATAAAGTCTGAACTTCTGCAGCACAAACAAAACCTCATCATCAATCAGGCTGATACATGGGATAAAAAAGGCATCAGGCAATCAGCTTTGATGTTCAGCTCGTTCGATATTACTGTCAACTTTCAAAGTCAGTTTTGGAGGCCGTCTTTGTTTGCCAGCAGGCATACAACGTTTCGACACTCTGACTTCAGCAGCTACAGTAAACAACATCTGGCTTTGTTGGAGATCTTTTCATGACATTTATGCATGTATGAATAATTGCCCATAGTGACACAAAACAAATGGATGTAGAATTGTGTGTGTTAACAGCTTCCTGAGTCTTGTGGCGTGCGCTTGTTTTCTGGTATAAATGACTAAATGAATGGGTGACTGTCTGACGATGATATAATGTCGAGTTACCAGCAGCTCCAGGTAGGAAATAGCCTGCAAATTAATCATCAATTTCATCTCAAGTGGTTGATTAATAGAAAGAAAAAAAAGGATAAAAAGCAAAAGCAGTTTGAGTTTGTTAGGGAGAGTTTTTCTGAGAGCGTGCTGTCTTCTGAGGCTCTGATGGTACAACAGAAGGTGCAGTAATAAATCATGTGTTGCATACAAAAGCATCATAATAGCTCAGAGGTTATTCAATATTGAGATTCTGAGGCCTGGATCCGAATGTAGGGAACAGTCTTTGTCTGCTTCTCTTTGAAATCAATGTCTGCAGAACATCAATTTGTTACTGAGGTGGATTTCACTCTAAATTCTTTCTTCACAGCCATTATCACACTTTATTCAAGTCAACAAATGCACAGTGTTGTCTTGGCTCAATAAGGCACCTCACATATAGAAATGCAAAAAAAAAAATTGGCCATAAGCTATTAAATAATAAGGGTAACAATCAAGAACAGAGCAGCATTAGCGATACTAAGAGGCATCCTCCATGTTGAACGATATTTTTTTCTCCAACTTAGATAAGTAGGCTAAGTAGGACACTGTGGAACTGAGAAATAGATCATTATCTTGATGAAAAATAACGTGATGAGAAATGATTCTGGCAATTCAAACATACAAAGGCCTCTTTTATGTTTGGTCTTCTGGGTAGTGACAAAGTGATGCTCATCCTCCACTGTGCACCATCTTTCAAAAGCCTGGAAAAAAAAAAGATCTAGGGTAACTCATCATTGGTCCTGCTTACAATGGATCCTGTTTTTTTGTTTCAACGCATGACTACGTGCATTTATTGTTGTATCGACGGTGATTCAACACACACGAAAAACACACAGAGATTTAAAAGAGGGTTGTTGATACATCTGCTTTTTTTGAAACAGTTGCAAGCCCATCTGCCAAGTCTGTCTGATGAATGATCCATTTGGTGAGAGACATTAACATATTGAACATGGAGGATATCGAGCCAAGGGATTACAGCAACGCAGTCCTGGATGGATCCGATCTGAAGGTATTAAAAATGAAATAAGAAATCTCATGGCCTTGCACCAAGCTTCTCTGTTCTGCACTGCTCGCTGCAGGTGATTTAAGAGGTTTAACAATAGTACTGATCCTGCGGGAAGATAAGTCTTCCTCTCTCTGACCATCACTCCCACTCATTTCTCTCTTTTTCACACTCTGGTTCGCGCTGAAACACCAGTTCTAACTCAGACATGAGAGATTAGTCGTCGCACCTTTGGATTGAGTTCATGCAGAGATCTTATTTTTATCGGTACCACAGCTGGTGCCATATGTGAGCTCAGTAACTGGGTCTGCAGTGGGTGTGTGAGGGTTAGGCAGAGGGTTAATAAATGATTCAATACAATAATGAACCTCTGTCACATGCACAGGCAAAGAAATGCACTGCATTTGCTTTAAGTTTTAATAAATGACTGCTTCCTTTCATCCATCAATGAATCAACCATTTTGTTTTCTTTGTTGTGAACATAGAAAAAAAAACTACTGCACATGCACCAGATAAAATGCTATATAGTAAGTATTTTTTGCCATAGAGAAACAAAATGCTTCTTTGTGTCTTAAAATTTAGTTCTTTAGGTTTAATGTTTCACTTCACATGTTGATATTAGGCAAATTGAGTTGAATCTATGTTAAATAAAGCCTTACTTATTTAACTATAATCAATTTTATCCAT
The DNA here is from genome assembly GCA_030347415.2 of Decapterus maruadsi. Lineage (NCBI taxonomy): Eukaryota > Metazoa > Chordata > Actinopteri > Carangiformes > Carangidae > Decapterus > Decapterus maruadsi. The sequence continues at coordinate 15,852,627 of CM064887.1, read as the reverse complement.
AATTTGCCAGGTTTTCATCATAATAATCCATTAATCCATTAGTTTTTTAAGAAGCAGGAATCTGTATATCTCACACCAAAAATATCCTGGACATTAACTGCTAACTAAGAGGAGCTAACTGCAAGGATGTCACTAATGATGATGACAACAACCCCTATGCTACACAATGTCACCAAACCAAAATGTCTGTCTTTGGTTGACAGATAATGTAAATGTGTCAAACCCATGTTGATTTGAGCACTGGATCATTCAGGAGGCCGGTCTCCCCCAGTAAAATCTGCCCAGTATCAAAGCTGTTCCTTACTTATTAAGCTCAGAAGATACTGGCCCCAGTAGGAAATTATAAATTCTCAATGACTGCTGATAACAGTAGTCTTATTTCACTATCTTCATGATTGGCGAAAAGCAGAATCGCCATTCGCTGTCCGCTGAATGAAAAAGGCTGATATGGAACATGTCATTTTTTTAGATGATAAACTTGTTTAATTCCACTGTACTTGACACAGCGCTGAGAATATGCATGAGTGAGTATGCATTATTAAAGCGGCCTGTTCAGGCAGCCCTGACGCAATAAGGAGAGGGGTCCTCTGTTTTAATCTTACAGGCGTTCCCTGCTGCTGACTGTGCATGTATCAAACCTTAGAAGCTATGTATGTTTCAGGTCCGATTTCATAATTACATGCAGCATTTGCATACTTTACTGAAGAGTTCAGACGAGAAGGAATCATGGTACTCCCACGTTTAGACATTGATTATATCTACTGCAAACATAGATATCAGATAAAGTGATTGAAGCGACAAACCTTTTTATGTTCGTAAATGTCAGGTCTGTGCGTTGATTATCAGAAAATAAAAGCACAATATGAGGCAACTGAGCGATTATGTTTGAGAGAACATGCAGTTGCAGCTGCCATTTATTAGGAAAATTGGATGAATGTCCACATAGTTTTGTAAAAAAAAAAATAAAATTCTGATTTCTAATCTCACTAACAACAGTGTTTATCCAACAAGTTGTAGTAATTGAGATCCAGTTTCACACATTAGCATTGGCAAATCTATAAATTACCCATGAGATTTAAAACATCTGTGGCAGTGTCACAGTAAATATAAAACTGAAATTGCGCTCTACATCTTCCCTCCCTCTTGTGTTAAGTTTTTGAAACTCTTGAAGCTCCCACCTCTTTATGCAAAAAGAGATTTCATCAGCACATTTTGAGAATTTATTAGGATCCGTGGGAAACTTTTGATTGTCAAAGCCATAATTTCATAAAACCACTGGAGGAATGTTTATCTTTTTCCAACCTCCACCTTGATTTATATTACGTTTAATTTCAATAGGAGCAACGAGCAACACCTGTCTATGTCAGATTTAAATTGCAGTTGTGGATGGAAAGTTCTGCTTTTTCTCCACAAGCAGACAGGGGAAGCACTGTAAACTCAGGAGTGCACATTTTGATTTGTGAGAATCTGACACTTTGTCATCCCAAGTGTGTTTATCAATCTCTTCACAGCCCCTGAAAATTGACCACAGGCAGACACAGGCTTATGAAAATGCCCCTAATAAACGTTTATCTGAATTGCTATTGTCACCCCTCGTTAGTCGTCATTTCATTCAGCGAACAGCTGAGTATCAGCAAATCTTCATTTGCTGGAGCCACAGCCCAGGCCCTCGTGTGGCCCCGGAGCAAGTCCAAGGAGCTGAGGGAAGCACACGTCAATAAGAGTGAGTCAATTAAAATCACTCTTCATTTAAGCTGTGATCTCTATTGATTTGGCTTTCAATTCTCATCCATCAAAGCAGCAGACTGCCTTGAACGGCTGGAGGCACAGACTGTCTGACTGACTCAGTTTCTCAGCTGCCACTGTACCCAACCAGGAGCAGCTTTTCAGAAAATAAAGGCGGCTGGTTACACAAGCTTTTTTCAAGACTAAACAAAACCCAGAGCCTTCAAAACTGAAGGCTAGAGGATTTGATTCTATTGCAAAGCTGCAGACAGAAAAGGCAAGTGAAATGCTGACTGCATACCAAAGCAACTAAACACAGAGTACACACAAAAAACTGGACATGAGCATATGTTGTCAAATGCATGTTTTACATATGAGATCATACTTTACATTGTCGTCATGAACTGATTTAGAATCAGCGCAATTCACTGTACTTCCAGCAAATAGAAAATGATATTTTGAGAAGAGAGAGAGAATAGCATTAGTTCATGCCATCAGCTGTTTCATTCATGTTTTGCTCTCATTGGTTCAATCAGTTGTGGCGGTCAGCTGACTGTTCACATCCAATCATATTAATGCAGATGTAGGCAGACACTTTTATCTTGTGTGCCACAATTCTAGTTTTGTTGATTTAGTGAACATTATGATGTTCTTGTGCAGTGTGTGTGTGAGAGAGGGAGGCCGAATTCTGATTGTTGGTGCTCAGATTGTGTCCTGGTTTCTGTCTCATTCCCTGTTTAGTTCCTGTTTTATTTTGAAGTTCTCGTTGTGTCTTCCTGCGCTCGCCCTCCTCTGTGATCACCTCTTGCCTGTGTTGGATTACACCATTTGCGTCTCGTCTCCTCCTGTATTTAACTTAAGTGTTTTCCTATTGCCCTTTTTCAGTTCTTCTGTTATCCATGCCCTTTGTTGTTTCCTTACCATGTCCATGTCCATTACAAAGATCTCTGGTTGGAAGTGCCTCAGGCCTTTGAGCAAGACACAAAATAAGAAAATATATTCCTTTAGTCCTGCGATTAGCAAATTTGCAACATGATCTGACACCTTTGATAATGGGACAAAATTCTCACCATTAAAACTACTGGGTCAATATCAGTTGAAAGATTATGGTCATGAGTGAAAGAATGTTACTGTGTTTCTCTTGAAAGATTACAAATTGTTAAGGCATTTGGAAAGTTTGATGCAGTCTGTGTCTGAGATAAACTCAAGGTCCACTTAGTATTTTTTAATGATTTTACCTTATCACCACATGCTGGTGTTTTTCTGGGTAGGACGGCCTTGAGAGAGAATAATAAATCACCACAGGTTAACCATACCAGCGTCCAGTCTTTGTTTTAGTCAGAACATCGGCTCTGTTGAGATGAGTTCAAAACACGTTCCTCACCAGTGTCAAAAAGCTGTCAAAAACAATCGGCTTGATGATCAGCTCCATGTTGAAGGTCAGGTATAAGTTGTGCACTGGCCCAGAGGCATATTTTTCTTCCTTCACTTCATTCCTCTGACTCCATCTCTCTCTCTTTCTTTCTCCAAAAGGCAGAGGGGGTCAAACAGCAGTGTGGGGGTTGGTGGTAGTGACTTGACATGAATTGTAAATGAGTGAATAAAAGTGTGGACGTGAGTGTCCATCTACACCGCACTGCTTCAGCCTTTTTTTTTTCTTTTCTTTTTTTTTGCTTACTTTGATGTAATACTGTCTTGTAAGCATACCTAAATGTTAATAATTCCAGTGCTTGCGGATGCATTTCTACCAAGCTCTCTGTTTTCTTGCAGACTCAAAGGCCTTGAACTGTCAGTGTCTTCCCCCTTGAGCACATGCAGCAAACTGTATCAACTTTCTGGTTCAGCAGCTTTGATAATAATCTGACCTCACCTGTTTGGTTGACTTGGGGAGTTATGATTTTCTGTATTCTGCACGCTCCCTCCGAGTGGGAGTGAATATTCATCTCACCATCTGAAACGCTGCTTTATTTTACAAAGGTTATTTTGTGACAGCAACCCTCCCCTAATGCAATGTCGTCTGAAGCAGCTTCATCCTGGACTCCAGCCACTTTTTTTCTACAAATCACTGCCAATTAACATTAAAAGCCGGCTAGAGGTGGCACCTCCATTTTTATTATCACCCCCTGATAGAGTGCATGCGCACAAACACACAGGAACATCACGATAAAAGGTCACCATGCCACACTGACAAGCTGGTGATAATTATTTACTTTTTTTTTTTATTATTGGAAGGGGGGGGGGTTTACAAGCCAAATAAACTGGATTTCGTCATTGGTTTGTATGTAGTATGGCTGAAAAAGCCTCACCTGCATCCTCCATACATTACTGCTTGTAACTTTCATAAAATAATGATACACCGGAGAGGAAGGTTGCTGTTATGTCTTTGATTTATTTATAGTGACGTTCCAGAGAATGTGTGTACAGCTGACAGACCTGAAGTAGGTTATCTGTACTTCTACACTTAATACACCCTGAAAGTCCGGGGCACATCTGGCTCTCTTTCAGCCTTTGTTCCTGCCTGCAGGCTGTGCTTCCTTTTCATGCCTTGTACACTAGGTTTTACAGCCCTGACAAGGTATCAGAGGTGGCAAATGCATTTATTCAAGTATTATACCTAAATATAATTCTCAGGCACTTTACTTGAGTATTTTTGATTTGTTTTATGACACTTTTTTTCCTTGTTAGATTTCAGAGGACAGTAAATGCTGTTCTTCTTCTTGTTCAAACTCACATTATGTCCAATCTGGGAATGAGTCAGGCACAACAGTACACAACAGTCTTCACCAAGTCACAAGTCACAAGTCACGCTGTGGCACAAAGTGTTATAGCTACAACATTTTTCCATTACAAGATTTTTCCTGCACAGTGGCCACAAACCAAACAATAAGAAACACACGCAACCAAAATATAACACAACACTTATCTATATTTTACTTCTACCTCAATTCAAAATAAAAATAACAATCCATCAATGGCATTTATTTGAAAGAAAAAGCAATGGAAAAGTCTTTACACAATGGATTTTTAATATCACTGATGATTTAAACATTTAATTAAACATTATGGAAATGTAATTCTCTGCAAAGATTTTTATGTGGGTATGGCTAAACTTAGCTGGGTCCTGGAGAAAAGCTGTTTCAACACAATTAATTCCATAGAGCTGTTCAAGAGAGAAAATCTCCTCTGAGTTTGCTTCTTTTAAGACCAGAGAGTCTGCAACTGCAAAGATGAATGGCTGAAAACTCTCAACATCAGTACCATTCAAAGTTTAGAAGCAGCATATGTTAATCGTTCTTTATTGTCCACAATGTGGAAATTTGTCTTTGGCTTCACCAAAGCAATGAGCAACACAAGCAGTAAATTCATTTATAAACATTTATTGTACATTCAGTTTTTAGTAAGAAAACATCCTTTTAATCGTTTAACATCTGACTGACTGTGTGTGTGTGATCCTAGTTCAAATAGAGTTTCCTACTGACTGTACGACTGAGCTCAGAGTGGAAGAAATGCAAAGAGATAAGGGACTGGCAGATTGTAAATATGAAACCATGTCGGGTAACAGTTTTCAGCCATGTACTCCATTGTCCCGCTGTACAGTATAAATAGGCTTTGACATTGACATGTAACTTGAATAAGCACTCTGGCACTCTGAAGCTTCTCCTCTCTCGTGCATGTGTCTGCGTGCGTGCGTGTGTGCATGTGTGCACATTTTAGGACATGGATAACCTGTCCACATCTCATCATCATAGATAATGGAAATATACGTAAATTAAGCCAGTAATTGTCTTTTGACAATGAAACGTATACATATTAACCTTTTTCTCCAGCTGCAGAGATGGAGATATTGATATGTTGTGATACCCAGTCTATCTACTGTACCAAGTAATATGGAAATGTGCATTTGTACAAATATATATGCACAGCACATATTCTTTGTGTTTAAATGGGACAATATTTGAAATATAAACTAAGAAGATAAATTTGATAAGCTGCTGTCTTGCTGTGATTAATCATTTGTGAATGGATTTGTTTGCTATCATTTTGTGCAGACATGGACCATGCTTCGTAGGTTAGAGTGGCTGCCAGTGATGCCAGCGTGTGTCCCAGTGAGATGATGGTCCTCGATGCTGCCGGAGCGTCTCCATGGCAACGCTTTGCCTGTCGCACCCCGGCGTGTGCCAACGAGGCCCTTGGCAGCCCCTCGCTCTCCTCCTCGGCACCGTGGCAGCCATGGCGTTCTAGGCCACCACCACATTGTTTCACCAATGATTAATTACCGTCCTGATGAAATGTGAAGGCTCTGGAAATGTCGCAGGGATGACATGGGCTTGTCAGCGTGGGCCAGCAGGGAGGGGCGTATCACACACAGACATCTGGAGGGATACGGAGCTCCATCCTCTCACTGCCTTTTCCAGGAAAGAACTTACTACCTGTTACTTTACAGATGGATTTCAGGCAACTTTATTTCTAGTATTCATATTATGTTCTCATGTAGGCAATTGTGGATTTTAAGCTTCACCACTGAAAGCCTTGATCGTTTACCTGACTTCTTTACTCATCTCCTCACTGATTAAATGCAATGTAAACCCAATTAAAGTCAAAGCCATTCATCACAGACTTGTCAGAAAATGTGTTTTCCCACCTAACTCAACAATCAATATTAGCTCACAGTATGTGAGCAGTAAACACCTGAATATATTAATTATTACGATGTCTCTGCACATGCACTGAAGCTCTTCTCCTTTACGCTGTCGGCACACAATAACCTCTCATGCAGATTTACTGTAGGTTCAAGATGTCTGCATGAGTGTTTAATCCATTTGTGTTCGTGAAAAACGCGGAGGAAGGTATCGCTTGATGAAAAACACAAATGACATACCAAATTTCCCTGATGAATTGGTCCATTTACTGAAATAAATTGAATTGATGCAAAGGATCCCAGAGGAGCAGAAAATTGTTCAGCTATGGATGAAAACCCTCTCACAGAGCCACAGCACCTACGAGCAGCCAGGCTTATTTGTATTACACATAAGAAAAGATGTGCTGACAGCCCCTGTTTATCCCACTTAATAAGAGCAGATTTTTTTTCCCCGAGATAAAATGTTTGCTAATTAACTTGGGACAAAAACAGGAACAAATGCAATCATTTAAATGAATAACTCTGATGCCTGTGTTATTATATGAGAGATGCATGTCTTGATATCTAAATGACAGCTTTGATTTACACTATGGAAATTCAGTTCTTGTTTACCTGTTATTTTTAGCCCATCTGCGTAAGGTAAACCATTCATCAAACACCAGTTATCCGTATGGTGCAGCAGATTGTGAGTTACTGTATATTGAAATCAAGTACCTGGGCAGCCATGACCATTTGTTCATACGTTCAAAAGTGATAAAGATGCAATTTCATACTAATCACTAGTTTAGTTTGGATCTTTCAAAGTCAGTTTCAAGGATCTTGTCACATATGTTCGAGCCTGTGAGTGAAACAACATCATCAGGGTTTATGGATTTTGATCTTTTCTGTTTCTCATTTTGGCACCAGACAAGTCACGCATCCATCTCTCGTCATCGCCACTTGGAGGTTGCGAAACATATGGCAAATCACCAGAATGGCTGTGTGAGCAGATGTTATTGGTTAATTGAAATGCATTTGATCTTGAATGATTAGTGTCCATCAGAGCATTTTGTTGTTTTGTGTCCTAATGATCGGGCTGCTGTGACAGCGTGTTTCCTCATGCCGGCTTTATGGGCAACTTATCCACACACCATTACCAGTTCCAGATCACTGATGTCAGCTGCATAGGTCAATTTATGAGCATTATCAACTTATCTGGATGCACGGAGAACAACATTGTTAATTCAACAACACACAAATATTTACTACTGATATTTACTGTTGTATTTAACAATAAACAGGGCAGATTCAGTATATATAGGTCCATGGAAAGTGCATTGTGTTGCTTTTACTGTACTTTCCCTTGACCCATTCTTACACCCACAGAGGAAATCAAAGGTCAGCTATAGTTGAATTCCCTGTGTGTAATGTAGATGTTGGGTCATTTGCTCTAAGATGGACCCATTCTGTTTAAGAAGGGGCACTAATCTCATATCTGCAAGTTATTTTCTGTGAAAGAATGAGAACGAGTTGGTTAACACATCCAGACCTGGTGGGCACGTTTAGGCAACTGGGAAAATACAGAGAAAAAAAGGCTTTGAAACTAATAAATACCACAAAAAAAAAGTTTCTCTTCCCTCAAGACTAGATTTTCAGCTTTGCAAATTGGATTTGAACAGGACGTGGGTAAAGATTCAGCAACATCTAATGATTTATGTGATTTAACTGGATCCACTAATGTCAGTGTGCACACTGGTCAGACACAAAAACATGACTTTGGTACTGATTTCTCGTTGTCACATCAGATCATACTGGATAAGTACACATTTGACAGTTTACCTCCAATACCAACAATCAGGGCCAGTGCAGGAGGTGGTGTAGGCTCACAGCCAGGCAGAAACAACAGTTGTGGACTAAACGGTTGGTTTGCAGAGCGGTGGTTGAACAGAAGTTCTCTGACCTTTAACCTTTAACAGTAGCCTACCAGCGCAACAACGCAAACTAGACATTTTACGGGATTGCCACATGGGGCTCTGCCGGTCATCTCTGTCAACATAGGAATTCAACACACAACCGAAGAAGTCACACATACAGGGCAACTCAGACAGACACATAATCATCGCTCTTTTTCTGTCACTGACGTAAAGGCTCTGCCAACCTGTCTGTGTGCATTTGTGTGTGTGTGTTTGTGTGTGCCAGAGCCAGAGACAGGTGGCCATGCACATTTTTCACAGTGCATTTACATCGTGAGAAATTGGTTTTGTGTACAGGAAAGTAATATCACACCAATCCTGATCGAGTCGCACATTTTGGATTTTTTTTTTTTTTTAAATTCGAAGTCTACAGTGTTTCCAGCTGTGCGCACCAATACAGGACTAAAAATGGAAACAAAACATAGACAGTACTTGATCTGCCGAAACCGTAGAAGATCAAGCTATCCTCATTTGTGTCATTCATGTCTAGGATTTGCTCATTAAGCCATTTAACTGGTATAAATATCATAAGCTGTAGTTTCCATGTATCCTTGACTTGTTCATTTCTGGCTGAGGAGGTAGAGGCAGATAAAGTGAGCTATAACAACATTTACAACCTTCTATCAAGATGATTTCACAGACTCCCTGCTGGATGGGAAAACATCAATGAAATTTGTCTCATAGTGTGAGGAAAATGAGACCTTGGCATCCAACTTGCAGTTTTATAATTTATTAGTCACTATCAACCTATGTTAAACTGTTCGCTCATCACATATTGATTTCCACGGAAAGCAGTCAGTTAACATCAAACTAACCAGTGTAAAAAAAAAAAAAGGCAAATTATTTCTGCGTGGAGAAAAACACTGCCTCCAGTGTATACAGCATTGCTGTTACATTTTAATCACTCTTACTTCAAACCTTCTCCCGACATCAAAGACGGTGTTTGGGGCAGAAGTCAGACAGTTACCTCTAGAATCAGAAAGAGTGGGAGCTGATTTACAGGAGGAATATTCCTGCCAAATGGTAATTTGCTGCTTTGGCTTCATATTGGCAGTGACCCTCTGCCCCTTGTGCTTTTGAAATGCTCATCTGATTAAGGGGGGTCACGTAGAAAGAAGCAGAAATGGAGAGCAAGTTCTTCATATACACAGGCAATTATACAGGCTTCCTGTTTCATCTGTAAATGAGGGTCTGCTGCAGAGTGTGGTCCAGACAACTGTGTTTGTTTGAGTACATGTCTCCTTAAGAAATGTCATTTTGACTGTGCAATTTTCTCTTGCTTGGTCATCAGTGGGTTGCTCTTTCTCACCTTGTATTTTTATATTGTTTACTTCTAAAAAAAAAATGTTGCAAACATCAACTTCAGACTACAGAATTCATAATAAAGCCCACCTCTAGATTGCACCAATAAGCAAACATCAGCCACATCAACACACTTCGCTGAACAAAACAAAACAAGGCAGGAACCAGCAACCGTCCTTGGGCTTGGTTCAGGCTGGACGGAGGGGAAACCTAAAGACTCAGAAAGTGTGTAATGAGGATTTTACTGCTCATGGGGAATGGAGGAAAACAGTGGTCTGCTGCCCTGGTACTTGTGCCGGGGATCAATGGTCATTAATCTTCCTAGAGAGGCTCCGGCTGCACTTTTTAGGGGGTAGAAGGATTGCTGACCCAAGTACAGGACGTCTTTCTGGGTCCAACAAGCAAGGTTTTCTGTGTTTGGACGCCACAGTGCTTCTTGTCTGTTTTGTCCACGGTGGGTACTAAGAAGTGAGATGCAGACATGAATATAAACATACTTTTCTTCTCTTTTCATGCAGGAAAATAATCACAACAAAAAAATGGTGTTGATACATGGGATATTATGCACTTTAACATAAAAACAAGTGTTGTATTTATAAGTAGGAATTTGAAGTACTGATTTTGACAACGTGATTTATTCTTGATAGATAAAGTGTATCTTCTCAAAACTTTATTGATCAATCTCTTCCAAACATATCACTGATATACTGTGTATCACTATAATTTATGGGCAACCATGTACATACAAACCATGATGAGTTTGTAATAGCCTAGGTGGTACGTCATGGATTCCACAAATATAATGCAAAAATGCTACCTACTCATCAATGCATTAGTAATAATGACCCGATAATTTATTAAATAACAAACACAGTATATCGTGTTGCCCAATGATGAGTACTTGTGACACTCGGAGTCAATAGTTACATACTTGTCATTACATTTGTCTCTTAGAGCAGGATAATGTGTGAGTATTTAGATATTGCAGCATTCACTCCAGCTTTTCAACTTGATAATGGCTCTGCTGTAGAACACTTGGTCTTCACTAGGCATAATAATTTAATGCAAAACATGTTTTAAAGCATCAAAGACAAATTGTTTGAAAATTACCAATAAAACCTCCAGGAAGGGAAGAACAGACCTCCCTACTGCTGTGAAAAATATTTGGTGGGTACCTTTCATTCTCAAGTGAAGTTGTGAAATTTAATGACATGAAAGTATGGTTGAATAGTTTAATGAACCTGCACATATAATCCCTGCGTGATTCAGCCGCCCACGCAAGTCTTCCATAGAGCGGCAGATGTAACAGTATAAAAAATCATAGGCAGCGCTCTAAAGTATAGAGTATACTAGATAAAGTATAGAGCTGTCATTACACAAGAAATGATAACAATCTTTTATGCCGTCACTCTGTTGACTGTCTTACTGTAAAGGCGGTTGTGATAAAAGTTTTGTTAGAAATATTTGAGCTTTGACCCCTGTGACCTTTGACACTTACCATGGCCATTTTTGATGAATGGAGCACAACTCTGATTTTTTGCAGAATCAATCATCTATTCCACAGTCTGAACCAGGATATAACAGCTCAACTTCCCAGCTCAAAGCATTGGTGATTTTTCCCTATAGAATTAGTGCAAAATTTGTCAAATTTCATGAAAAGTTTCTCCCTGAAGGTCGGACAGGTCTGTGGATGGCCCTAGTCCCCTGATAAACTGCTTGAGCAACTAAATGTCTGTCACTTGTAGAGGAGTTAGTATCCTTCATCTGTCCTACTTGAACATTTGTGTTTTCTTGTTCTGATTCCTCACTGTCTATTCACATTTTGTTGAATTAAATCAACATGGCTTAATTTCCAGACAAAACACACTGTTGGTGCGTGACCAAGGTGTTGTAGTTGCGTCCGAGACACTGTAAAGTGTCCCGTCCAGTTGGCGCCATGGCAATGACGTCACATCCAGAACCGGAAGTGGTCACCATCAGGTTAAAATGCAGCACAGCTTGACTGGAGTCAAGGGCACTTAGTGACATGATACTAATAGAGGTTGGCACCAAGACATAAAAAATACAAACACATTTAGTTAAGAGGGCTTCAAGGATCTCATAGGGCAAAGCTGTAACTCTTTACACCCCAGTAACAGCACTGGTGCTTTTAAGGAACCATAACTTGTCTCTTAGAGCAGGATAATGTGTGAGTATTTAGATATTGCAGCATTCACTCCAGCTTTTTTTCAGAACACTTGGTCTTCACTAGCATAATAATTTAATGCAAAACATGTTTTAAAGCATCAAAGACAAATTGTTTGAAAATTACCAATCTCCAGGAAGGGAAGAACATCTTTGAAAAATATTTCATTCTCAAGTGAAGTTGTGAAATTTAATGACATGAAAGTATGGTTGAAAGTTTAATGAACCTGGTGATTCAGATTTCAGATGTAACAGTTTTAGGCAGCACTATAGAGTATACTAGATAAAGTATAGGGCCGTCATCACACAAGAAATGATAACAATCTTTTATGCCGTCACTCTGTTGACTGTCTTACTGTAAAGGCGGTTGTGATAAAAGACAGAAAATATTTGAGCTTATGAGAGGATGTCTCCAAAGCTAGACAGTGCTTCAGTTTCTCCCTCAGGTCGACACAGCTTGAGCAACTAAATGTCTGTCACTTGTAGAGGAGTTAGTATCCTTCATCTTTATTGGATGGACTGTAAATGTTCCAACCTGCGCAGCACAGTGACTGGAGTAGAGTGACATGATACTAATAGAGGTTGGCACCAAGACATAAAAAATACAAACACATTTAGTTAAGAGGGCTTCAAGGATCTCATAGGGCAAAGCTGTAACTCTTTACACCCCAGTAACAGCACTGGTGCTTTTAAGGAACCATAAATATGAGGTTTTCAGACGGAGCAATTCATCTCTGTATCTGACATCTTTTAAATTTCTCAGTATAAAGAAATACATGAAAAGCCAGAGGCAGATTTCTAAGTTTTCATGTAAGTCGTCTAAATTCTTCAACAAGACAAAAGAGTCTGTACAGTATGTGCCCTTGCATTTATTGATGGTGTTCCTGGTTATAGAACAGTCTTAACTTTATAGAGAGGCAGCAATAACTTAACCTGAAGTCCAAATGGTAAATTGCACATACAAGTGAATGTTTGACCCTTCATGCATCACAACCTTCCCTTCTTTCTAGTGAAGACTTTCTTTTGGTCATTGGCAGAAAGGAAATATTTTATACATTCGACTCATTATTCACTATCTCTAATTAATGCTTCGCTGTAAATAAGGAAAGTGCAATTTAGCATCTCCTACCTGTCCCTGTAGGGAAATCCATTTAGGTGCTGTGTAAAAATCCTCTTTGATGTAGAAATCTATTTTCATTGGTATCCCAAACTGTTGATGTGCAACACAACAGCTGACCCTCCCTCTTGTATCCCAAAAGGAATTAATTTTGCTGCAGCCCCTGTAGCTGTTTATACTTTATAATTTCAAGTTTATTTTTATTTATTTATTCAATTATTTATTTATTAATTTGTTATATTTTGTAGGATTAACTGAATATCTTTTTCATGCACTCACCAGCTGATAATTGTCTCGCATGTTGAAGAAAGAAATAAGATGACTAGATCCACCATTAGGAATGTTGACACCATTTCTTTTCCTCTTTCGCTATAAACCATTTTAACAGAATAACAGTAGACCTACAGTAAAGACTATAATCGTCCACAAAGTTTAAAAAAATATACATGTGCTGGAGGAGGTCTATCAATTTTTTGTGCCCAGAAACACTAACAGTTTTTGCAGAATACGCTTTTCTATCCTGTTACAAATAACTCTAACCGTCATGATTGGGGAGGAATAAAACGTTAAATATTTAGATCTGAAATTATGTGGGGTTTGCAACAAAAAAACACACAATTCTTGATATATACATCATACAACAACAGCATACAAAGTGCATGTTAGTGACATACACTCAGTATGTCTCCTGGCACATCCTCTCTCCAGAGAGTTTATTCACAGGGAAAAAAGTATTACACTTTTTCAATTAGAGTGTCCCATTTTTCTTGGACCTGTAAGCGCAAAAATAATAATATAAAAATTAAGCTCTCAACTGCAAGATGAGGATAAGTAAACAGACTTCTTGTTATTGCGAGAACAGAGCTTGGCCCATGGCAGGCTGTGGTAGTTTAATATTTAATGATCTTCTCTGACTCCAGGAGCAAACCTTGGCAAAATACAACTGTGAAGAAACCCCGATAATATTTACAATGCTACTAATATTTTAGACTGGTCCGTCTTTAAAGCTGTGTCGCACATGAGAAGGCAATATAGTAGATCCAGCCAGGTTAAAAGCTGTTTCTCGTTCAAATTGCAGATAGTTTGTCTATTGTCTTTACAGGTTTTTATAGTGTTGTGTTGTGTTTGGTGAGTGTACATATGTGTCAGTGTATATATGTGTGTGCGTGTGTGTCTGTGTTGGGAGTTCTTCCAGTAAAAGGCCCAGATGACCCAAATCGAGGCCAGTTGAACTAAGCAGAAAACAAGGGACCACTGGGATCTCATCTGCTCTTCACTGTGGCCACATGTAGAACCTCAGCTGGGTAAAAGTTGACCACAGCATACAGTCACAGTGGAGCCAAATACACACATTAGTTACATAAAAATGTACTTTCCAAAACTAGATATCAACCGTCATATCAAGCCTGACTACTCTCTATTCCACAAGAGCAGAAGATCCAGAAAAATGTGTCTGTGTGTACGTACATGTGTGTGTAAATGTTGTAATGAGCAAACGCTGTGCATGGCTGTCAGTCTGTGAGTCTTTGTATATTCATAAGAGTGAATTAGCATGTCGTATACTTTACAGATACCTATAAAACAGTGCTGATTTGTTGTCAGAATAACTACGGTACATCTGCATTTTCTTGTATAAATGACAGTTTTCCTGTAATTTTACCCTCCTAAAAAGCAGAACGCCCCATTAAATCTCTTTCAACATTCTTTACGCTCATGTGTATGCCATCCTACAGGTCCTGCCCTAAAATCCTGACAGACACTCTTCCCAGTAATGAGGCTGACGCTATAGCTCACAGTAATGCCCCATGCAGCAGCGTTGAGATTCCCTGTGACAGAGTGGCAAAAAGTGTCAGGTTTAAATTATATTTACAGAAAACTCAGCCAGGGGAGTGTGTTCAGAAAGCCGTCAGCCTTTCAAATGACATAGTTTAGTTTTTCCTATCCCGCGGTGCAACATTTACCATGCAGCATTAGCAACAAATGTTTCATTTGGTGGTTTTGGGCTCACACATCCTGACTTGAGCTTGTGGATCCACTAATACTGACTGTAGCTCTTAAGTCACTGACTTCATTTTGTTTTATAAACTGTTTTACTCACTCTATTCATATCCCTCATTTCTGCACTGTCTTCTTGTGTATGTACATTCAGGTTCTGCATTTGCTTAAGTTATCTCATACAAATATACAACACAGTCTCACTCCCAAGGCGTAATAAACGGACGTTTGGTCAGGGCCCTTGCGCGTTGTTTCCAGACGCTCAAGGTACCCCTCAGCGTGGGACCTGAACGCACAGGGTTTTCAATTGATTTTAATGCAATCCCCTCCGCGGCGATATGTGCCGCTCAGAGCAAGTGCTCCAGCCATCCATTCACTCCTATTCCGATCCGCAATTTGGCCGCAAAAATAACATTTCAACATATTTTTATGACATTTCTAGCGAGAAATGTATGTTTTACTCTCTAAATATATGTTGAATGAAAGCAAATTGTGTTTAATCCTGTAACGATATCAGACAATGTTTGACTTCTGTTGAGCCGCTTTGTTTTGTTGCCATAACAAACTCCGTTCCTGGATTGAAGCCGATCGGCCGTGATGACAGATTATGACTACCTGCACGCTTTTCCAGCCTGCTAAGCAAGTGCAACGTGACCTCATTTTAACCGAAAGTATATTCATACGAAGGATTCAAACGATTTACAGGCCGGACCCATTTCACCAGCCGACCGACATGCGGACCACTTCCGCGTTCTACCGAGGATGTGACGTCATTGCCATGGCGCCAACGCTGGACGGGACACTGCCATCTACGGTGTCTCAACTACAGCACCTTGGTCACGCACCAACAGTGTGTTTTGTCAGTCAGCTGTGATGGAAATTGCCATGTTGATTTAATTCAACAAAATGTGAATAGACAGTGAGGAATCAGAACAGTTAGAATGCTCTTTTTCAACAAAGTCCAAATGATTCAAGTAACTCAAGTCATGTAGGCCTATTTTTTTTAATTCAGAAAACAACATTTCTCCCCCTTCTCCCTCCTCCCTCCTAGGAACCTTAGTTTATAATATAGTGTAGAATGAACCCATCCACTGTAGTAATGTTTATGCACAACTGCATCAGTTTAGCTAGCTCCTTTATTTCTGGTTTTACATTGGACAAGCTGATTAAGGCTCCATTTTCAAGAGACATATTTCCACATCAATTCTTTTTAACTTCCACATGCTTTAGGTTATACGCCTGAAGTGTTCAGCGGTTTATCAGCTAGGGCCATCCACAGACCTGTCCGACCTTTCACAGGTCAACTTTTCATGTCAAATTTGACAAATTTTGCACTAATTCTATAGGGAAAAATCACCAATTCTTTGAGCTGGGAAGTTGAGCAGTTCAGACTGTGGAATAGATTGATTCTGCAAAAAATCAGAGCTGTGCTCCATTCAGAAGGGTCAAAAATGGCCATTAGTGTCAAAGGTCACAGGGGTCAAACATTGAATCCTAACAAAACAACACTTTAAGTAATCATCATGAAATTTGGGTCAGTTGTATATCAGGTCCTCTATCAAAATATTGTGGTCCCGTTGCGCTGGGGGCCATGGGGGGCCCTGGGGGCCAATGGCTTTCCCATGCTCTCACATTTGTGCATAAGGGCCTCAGAATGAGTCCACACGCCAAGTTTCAAGTGATTCGGTTGGTTTCTATGGAAACAGCGGCCTCCAGGAAACAGAGGAATGTGGCTCTTTAAAGCCCCGCCTCTCGAAAAGTAATGGCTCAATCAGGACCGAAAGCACATGCGTTCGTCTTGGGCCCCCGGAACCACTGATATCAAATTCAGAACTGTCGACTTTTGGAAATATTTTTCATCCATTTTGGCTTTTCTGACTCAGAGGGTCTCTCAGGCTTTAAGTCTGACAGGCTCTGAATCTGAAAAGCCAAAATGGATGAAAAATATTTCCAAAAGTCGCACAGTTCTGAATTTGATATCAGTGGTTCCGGGGGCCCAAGACGAACGCGTCGATGTGCTTTCGGTCCTGATTGAGCCATTACTTTTCGAGAGGCGGGGCTTTAAAGAGCCACATTCCTCTGTTTCCTGGAGGCCGCTGTTTCCATAGAAACCAACCGAATCACTTGAAACTTGGCGTGTGGACTCATTCTGAGGCCCTTATGCACCACCCCGACACCCAACTCTGTGAGAGCATGGGAAAGCCATGTGGCCCCCAGGGGCCCCCCATGGCCCCCAGCGCAACAGGACCACAATATTTTGATAGAGGACTCTCTGATATACAACTGACCCAAATTTCATGATGATTACTTAAAGCGTGTGTGTTTTGTTAGGATTCACTCTGATGTTTGACCCCTGTGACCTTTGACACTTACCATGGCCATTTTTGACCCTTCTGAATGGAGCACAACTCTGATTTTTTGCAGAATCAATCTATTCCACAGTCTGAACCAGGATATAACAGCTCAACTTCCCAGCTCAAAGCATTGGTGATTTTTCCCTATAGAATTAGTGCAAAATTTGTCAAATTTGACATGAAAAGTTGACCTGTGACCCCTGTGAAGGTCGGACAGGTCTGTGGATGGCCCTAGTCCCCTGATAAACCGCTGAACATTTCAGGCGTATAACCCAAAGCATGTGGAAGTTAAAAAGAATTGATGTAGAAATATGTCTCTTGAAAATGGAGCCTTAATCAGTTTGTCCAATGTAAAACCAGAAATAAAGGAGCTAGCTAAACTGATGCAGTTGTGCATAAACATTACTACAGTGGATGGGTTCATTCTACACTATATTATAAACTAAGGTTCCTAGGAGGGAGGAGGGAGAAGGGGGGAGAAATGTTGTTTTCTGGAATTAAAAAAAAATATAGGCCTACATGACTTGAGTTACTTGAATCATTTGGACTTTGTTGAAAAAGAGCATTCTAACTGTTCTGATTCCTCACTGTCTATTCACATTTTGTTGAATTAAATCAACATGGCTTAATTTCCACTCCCCATGATCACAGCTGACTGACAAAACACACTGTTGGTGCGTGATAGTTGCGTCCGAGACACCGTAGATGGCAGTGTTCCAGCGTTGGCGCCATGGCAATGACGTCACATCCTCGGTAGAACGCGGAAGTGGTCCGCATGTCGGTCGGCTGGTGAAATGGGTCCGGCCTGTAAATTGAATCCTTCGTATGAATATACTTTCGGTTAAAATGAGGTCACGTTGCAGTTTACATTGCTTAGCAGGCTGGAAAAGCGTGCAGGTAGTCATAATCTGTCATCACGGCCGATCGGCTTCATTCATCCATGATTTTGGCTCCGGAACGGAGTCTCTGCGGGCCGTTGTTATGGCAACACGACGCCCAAAGCGGCTCAACAGCGCTCGACAGTCACAAGCACATTGTCTGATATCGTTACAGGACAAATTAAACACAATTTGCTTTCATTCAACATATATTTAGAGAGTAAAACATACATTTCTCGCTAGAAATGTCATAAAAATATGTTGAAATGTTATTTTTGCGGCCAAATTGCGGATCGGAATAGGAGTGAATGGATGGCTGGAGCACTTGCTCTGAGCGGCACATATCGCCGCGGAGGGGATTGCATTAAAATCAATTGAAAACCCTGTGCGTTCAGGTCCCACGCTGAGGGGTACCTTGAGCGTCTGGAAACAACGCGCAAGGGCCCTGACCAAACGTCCGTTTATTACGCCTTGGGAGTGAGACTGTGTTGAAATATAAGTAGGCTAGATATAGAGAAACAATGTTTAATCTTTACCTTTGTTCTAAAAAGTAAAGCACTTACATCCCTGGTTTGTGTTGCCTCTGGTTGAACTCTGTTGTCGCACAGCATAAAGAAGTGAATGATGTTATGTAGATTGAAACCATGAAGGGCCGTGTCTATCAAAACATTTGTCACCCAAACTAATCAAGGCGAGGCAGCTACATTCATTAGCTCGCCTCAGTTCGTGCCCACTTGTCTGCAGACTTCAGGCTCCATTATTGTTATGGGATAGCTCAGTGACATTTGGCTACCACTCTGAATATTCATAATGCCCAGAGTGCAAAGTGAATGATCAGCAGGCCTGAGACGCTCAATGTACGAACATCAATTGGGACTGTGCGCCAAAATGAATTTCAGTCAATGAATCACGCTGTAGCAGTGTAGTATGTCTCTATTTAATAAAGACTTCCATAGTGTAGTGGTTCCCTGTTGTTTTGGCCTGTTTCAGTGGGTTAGGGCTATGATGCTCAACACTATTGCTCATGTTAACAGCCAGAGAGCAGTTCATTAACACACGAAGGTTTCATTGACCCCCAGTTTGGGAGCCCATGGAGCCAAATAAGAAGGTGTACATCTCAGTTGCAACCATGAAATAAAGGACTACAGCTGTATTGTGAATTTTGAATGGGAATAGTATAGTCTTTTCTGTGATCTGTTTCATTTATGTTCAATATTACAGGAGTTCATGTCCCAGACTGTTTACCAAACTGACTCTCATGTAACTCCACGAATATATGATGTACTGTATATGTATAATATAATGCATTATAATAGAAAAATGATCATTAGCCTGCTCTAAAATCAAGAAAACATATTTTGTTCTTGCTTTTAAACATGGACAAAACAATCTCACTCACTAGATTTTATTTTGAATAAAATAACTTGCAAAAATTGTAACAATAAATAAATAAATGAGAAACTTATGCAGGTCACATTTTTCGAAAAACAGAAAAAGAGACGAGGTGCTCGCTGCTCATCTGTCCAGACTTGTCCTTCAGTGGATGACTTGCTAAACACAGCAGAATTTCAGTGGTGGGTGGGAAGCTGGTAAACAAAGAGAACCCCCCCACACCCACACCCCCATTCTTGTAGTGAAGATGAAAGTAAGTGTCTCTGTCAAAATAAGGGAAGAGAGTCTGACGTTTTTCTTAGTAATGATAACTACAGGCAAGATGTTAAAGATTAATGAGAGGACTCTGTCAGGAAGGAATCAGTCAAGTTAAAGCTCAGGCATCACAGGGAAAATTGGTGCCTTATTCTTATCACCTCCTTTCTCTCAGTCTGCCACTCTCATTGTGGATTTTCTCAATAAAACAGACAAGATGACAAACTCCAGTGTTGTAATGTAAGTGCAAATACTTTGTTACTTTGTGTAAGCAGAATTTTCACATACCAGACTTTTGATATTTAAAAACAGTAAATATTAGATACTTCAGGAGTAATAGTATTCCTAAAGGTGACCATAACTTCTACTAAAGTCATTTTCTGGTAGGCTAAGATGCTTGTACTTTTACTCAAGTATACAAGAGAGACTCCACAATAAACACAGACTGCATGACTAATGTACTGCACAAAACGTGTGCCTTGTGCTTTATGAAGCTGCCTTGCATGCAATCAAATCCTTGAATAGTGATTGGTGTTATTCTGCAAAGTGACAGACAGTGAAAGGTCAACCACAAAAGTCCTAGACAGCATGCAATACTAAAAGGCTGCCATGACCTTCAGGCAGTGGCATTCTGGGAAGAGAAGAGTGCTGTTATGATGTGAGGGTAATTGAAACGCAGTGCCGTGATTAGTGGAGGTTTTTATTCGTGACTTCGTGGTAGTGAAAGGTCGCGATGGAGCCGGGGTCTTTCATTTTGATCTGACTGGTGCAGAAGCATCACAGATGGTAACGACGGCAAAATAGTGAACCAGGTTGGATGTCCCAGGAGGTGAACCAGATTTTAAAGAAAGTTTCTTACAAATAAACAAAGAAAAAGAAACAAGTAGTTGCAGGAAATTATAGTGGGAGATTGTTTTGACCCTTTGCAGTATCACAGTTTAGTTTTTTAGATGCGTTCACTGGCCCAGAGACATAAGGGCACTGCAAAGTTAGTCTTTTTAAAAGTCTGTCAATACAGGGCAGATCATCTTATCTTTTTCTATTAGAGAGAAACTAAATGACCAAATTATTCACTCAGTATAGTGAGTGTTGTGTATGTTTACATGCATGGAGACAGGGAACTAAAGATGTGCCGGTGATGGTCGATTACATGTTGTACTGTAATTAGCTAGCAAGCCCAATCCCAGAGCAGACATTAAGCACGTCCTCATGTGCATCCCAAATGACAGGCGCACACTGAGGGCTAATAATGAGACTGAGAGGGTTGGGAAAAACTTAATGAACTTTCTGACCATCCACTATCCCACAGATGTGTCAATGCCACAAAATCTGATCTTTTTGTTTTAATCACTGAAGTTTTATCCCCACTTTTTATCCAAATAATGATTGATAGTGCAGCCAAAATACCCTATAATATTAGCTTATCTGTTGTTGTTGTTTTCTTTTCTGCTTTGTCAAAACATCATAATCAATCTTTGAGCTGTAACCACTAAGACACTACATTAGATTTAGGTCTTAAGAACAAAGACAGGTGGGGGGTTTTTTCATTCCCTAATGTCCAACCAGTAAAATCTATGTACAAATCAAAGCATAGATGAGTTGAACTACAACAGAAGGCCAGCTTGCTCTATTGCTGCTGACACTCGGGGTAATTGCCCTGCTCCACTGCTGAAATGTCACGGCTACTCTTATCCCAGGTGGGCTATTCCATCAACTAATAAATGCCATTGCCCCTCTCTCAGCACCAAAGCACCATAAGATAATATGACACAACACTCATAAAAATCAACGGACGACACGCACCTCACCCCAGATGTAATTAGCAGGACTTATCGAGATCTAATTTGTTTGCTGCTAATATGGGTACTAATTTGGATGTGTCTGGTGTTTTAGTGTTCTTTGCAATCAGATAGCATTAAAGGGATTAACTGGATTCTAAATAAGGCTGTTTAGCTGTGGTAATGTTTTCATTTGGTCATATAAACACGTTTGATTTCCATATGGCAACACTACAATCCCATCTTTTTTTTGCAATAGATAGATGTATAAGTTAATAAACTGTCCTGGTACCTTTATAGAGTAGATTTGTCCCTATGAACCACATTTGGTTTCAACAAAGACAAAAGCTGTGGAATAAAAAAAAAAGAAGTTTAATCTGAGATATCCATTTAATGCATTAATTCAGGAGAACCATGTCAGTCTAACTGTTGGGCATCACGATTTCCTTCCACATGCAGACAAACTGTCTCCAATGGATTGACTATTTGGCTTTAATTTCAGCCAGCAATTATCAAAGACCTTATCTCATTTATATGGTAATAACACCTCTGATGTCAGCCCTGGCAGCGCAGATTGCGAGCTAAGCAGGGATGGCCTTTTGTGGCCGGGACTCGTTCGCTTCATTCTTGTGCCTGACTGCACTGACCGGCAAAGAGAGGTCAGTGTCTGAGGGGATAAGGCAGCGGCTCCAGCCTGTGTAGGGAGGAAATTTAATTTACTGTGACATATAGTTGGGAGCACTTATAGAGGTAATGTGTAGTCTTTTGTTTTGGGATGCCTGCACAAGAGGGGTAATTTGACCTTCAGCTGTGTTTATTAGCAGTGGGGATGTTGTCTGTTATGTTGCTTACGAACCTGCGTTACTCAAAGTTAAATAACAAATGATGGCATTAGGTTTATTAACCAAAACAAAAAACACAAACACATAACTGTGGCTATTTTCTAAAGTGAGATCTGCTGTTGTATAGAGTTTGGAGCGTGGTGGCTTTTATTAAAGTAAATCAATGCAAGAGTGTAAGAAATTGTGTTTTTTCCAAATGTTAGCATATCCAGTTAACTAGTTTAACACTTGGGCAATAGAGCGGTTCATAGACCCACTACATACAGCACATCTTACAAATTATCTTCAAAAAAGCCTGACGGATCAACTGTGTTGTATGAAAGTGCTATATTGTATACCCTGGCAGCTATATCCTTTTGTGAGATTGTGCCATTGTAGCACTAAGGCTTCATCCTAGAGGCCTTTTGTCTTTTTAATGAAATATACTGTTTGATCATGGAAACCGTAATCACACCCGTCTGGATTTCTAAGCAGCTAAACAGCCAACCAAGCATTGTTATGATAGAGAGAAAATATCCTCCCTCTATCATATTGTACATTAGTGTAGGACTTAATAGCGCTAGACTAATAAACCTTTTTCACAGCAGACATTGTACTTGTCAGAGTGGAAAACCGTGGTGGCAGCAGTGATTCACTTACATTTTATGTCCCAGTAAGTCATGCCAGTGAGAAACAGAGGTTTTTTTTCTTTCTATGTATCAACAACTGGTGATTGTGGCAAACATTGTATAACTTAATCTGAGTTGGCCACCTACAGTATAGCAGCGAGCAACAGTAGTAAAATCAATAACCAATGACCAAGAAAAGGAGATGCTATGTTTGAAAATTATTAAGAACCATCGTTTCATAAATAACTAAGAATTTCAAGTGGTAAATTGTTGACATAAACGAAAGACAATGTTATATTTTTAGCAAATATGTCTGTTGTATGAATCGTAACTAACAATATTCCAGAAATGAAACATGTCATTTGAGTCTAACAAGAGAGATTTTTAGTTATGCTGAGCCACATGGTGGCTAATTTTTCACATCTAATCAGTATTCCAAGAAAACCTCTCGCAAGTGTTTTAGGAAAGAGTTTTTTTGGCAAATGGGGATATAATTCTTTGGTTTTTGCCCAGAATGGATTAAGAGAGACTTGGCAGGAAAGGCCACTCCACATCCAAGGTGCGATTTGAATATTGACCTGAAGCGGTGATATCCATGTCAGGCTGCAACCACAGACTGTCATGGCTGCTGCTAATGGGAGGTCAGCCAGAGGTCAGAGGAAAGTGGGAGATGTGCCGTGGACATGGGAGGTGAGAGTAATGAGGCTGCCAAAATATCCCTGGGTGCAATGGGGGGAAACTCTTTCAGTTAAAGGAGATCTTTGAAGAGGAGAAATGATAAACAAGCTCCTCGTCTGCTTTGTTTCTGAGGGAAAATTTTGCGTATTTACAGCAAGAGCATTCCTCTCACCTGACCATCAAGTGTCTGCTCTGAGCTCTAATACTGACACATACCGCACTCTGTTTGATCTCTCTTTCCCTGAGTGTTTCCCGCATGTTGAAAAATCTGACCTGTCTTCTACACAGCAGTACGAGGACATTAATGAGAGACACACTATTGATTTTCTATGAAAACACTACGCTGCTTTGTTGCATTTCCTTAACCTTGGCTTGCCTGAACCTGAGGCTGCCCAATTCAATTTTTCTTTGTTGGATTTTTCATCTCTCTCCCGAGGGGAAATTTCATTAACTCTTTACTCTGGTGCTTGGCATCTGTTGTTCCACCAATAATTTAAAAGTAGAAAAAAAGGAAAAGTCAATTTATTTACAAATGTAAGTGCACTGCCCTTAGTCAGTGCACGGAGGGAAAGGCATTATACATACATTTACATTTTCTAAAACTTTGTGTTTTAAGACAGAATTTTGTGTGACAGATGTGTGCTGTCACCTCTCAACAACTCTTGTATCCAGAGCTTGTGGCGAACAGACTCCCACTCACAGATGAGTGTCGACAGCCTGTGTTTCATGCCGCGTTTTAAGCTCATTTGGGCTCAACAGTCTTGGCAGGTCAAAGCCACACTATGAGCACCACCAGGCTTGTCACTGAGCTGAGCTTTTGGATGTTGGAGGTCTGTTTAATAGGCGTAACATTTCTCCTCTGTCAGCCTGGCAGGTGGTTGAACTAACACTGCGCCTCTGGATGGAGCTCAAAGTTGAGTCCTGCAACCTGTTTGGCTTCTCGTCTTGTGCAGCTGCAACTGTTGTTTCGAGATCAATTCCTATTGACCAAAAAATGTACATTTAGACAGCTTCAGTGCAACACAGTCAACAACTTCTAATAACGTATTCTGACTTAAATTTTCATTGCTGTCAAAAACCTGACCAGGTGTTTTTTTTTCCTGACCTGGGTTGATAGACACGGCTGTAAGGCTGCGAGTCTCCAGCCCCCAGCCCAACCTGTATACTGATGTAAACTAGGTCGGTGCGAAGAGAGAGAGGCAGCGAACGAGAGGTGCTGCTAGGAGCCTTGAATTATGCAGCCCAGTCCGCTGAGCACTGATAACACAAGCAGAACAACAGCCGCATATGAGTTTTGCAAGACAGCCAGCAAACCAAATCAGCTCGTACGGGCAGTACCTCACACC
The DNA here is from genome assembly GCA_030347415.2 of Decapterus maruadsi. NCBI lineage: Eukaryota > Metazoa > Chordata > Actinopteri > Carangiformes > Carangidae > Decapterus > Decapterus maruadsi. The sequence goes on along the minus strand of CM064887.1, from coordinate 15,827,582 downwards.
ATGTTTGGACTCAGAGTTCGCCTCAGTCACTCACTCACTTTTTGTTTTGTGTTTAGATCAGAGCAAGGTGAAAAGAAGAAATCCCTGAGCATACACAGACAAGAACGCCTCTTGTGCAAATATTAAAACATTTTTGTGGGGGTGCTTTCCCATAAAACATCGTAAATAAAATGTATATACATATTGTCAAATGTCTCAAAAATTACAAGCTTTCTTTTAGATTTTCAGATTTAAAAAATGTCATAAAGTGAAGAAACGCTGAAACCTCGAACCCCCTCTGCTTGCCCCTCATCTAAACCCCATCGTACGGCTTTGATCAGCATAAACTGCCATATGTCAGAGTATGTTTACTGCATTCCTATTATATGCAGAGGTTGTTAACTTTTACAACCTCTCTTGAATGACAGGGAAGTGCATACGTCTTCACAAAAAACTGTTGAGAAAATCTCTTTTTTTTTTCTTCTCATCATGGACTTTCTGCCGTGTCTGCCTGATCCAAGTGAATTAGATGTGGATGCAGTGGTGCTCATAAATCTTACAAACACTGAGGTAACGTGTTTCAGACTTGCTTACCAGGTGTAATTTGTCAAGAATGGGTAACTCTATTCCACACAGAGCGCGGCCTTCTGCTTCAGCAGCTTGCTACAGCCGTCAGGGTTTGGTGTTCAGTGTGGCATCACTACATCAGGCCATGGCAGAGCTGCGAAAGGAAGGTGTCTCAGAACCAATATCACAACAACACAGCATGCCAGTATGAAGATTACATAACCATAATGGTATGTTTTTTCATGAATCAAAATCTCCAATTTATATGGATTTGTTTTGTATATTTCATCCTGTAAATATTTTATTGATAATACTACTTTATTTTACTTTTTCAGGAAGAATTTGTATTGCTACTTTTACTTTGTGAAGCAATTGATCTGGATTTGAAAAGTCTATACATCAAATGACAAGATTTAATAACTTAAGCTCCATTAGAATTAAATAATTAAAGTAAGAAATCAGCAATAAGTTAAAGACATTTTCAACTGAAGCTGTTGATGTACTGTAATGTCCATTTACTGCAGTGAAGTCCTCTGTGCAGTATGAGTTAACCAAGAGGTCAATTGGGAGGTAAATAAAGAGCTCATTATCTGAAACAGCTTAGGCCTTTTATACTAATGACATGCTAACTGCCTGCATAATGTATTCCTATTGACTGTACATGGCATCGTGTGCACCAGCTTGTCACGTGTGTTGGGGGGGGGGAAATTAATCTGGGCTCATGGATGCAGCAAATGACAATAAGGTCGTACCACTGACTTTAACAGCATGTTAATCGAGGGAAACGTTTAGCCAATAATGCTGCTCTAATCACACTTCAGTAGATTCCCTCCCTGGAGTCTGATCTGTAAGCTCAAGATGCAGCAGAGGGAAGAGCGGAGAACGTCACTCTAATAAATAAACAAGGAATTACCTCAGTACATCCAGATGCTTCTACCTGATATGCTAATGCTACATCAGTGATATATACATAGGCGTCATTTACGCTGGGGACGCTGGGGACATGTCCCCACCACTTTTTGTCAAGAGCAATTTTGTCCCCACCGAAAAATTAACTCAGCCTAACATTATCCTAATGAAGAATGATGAAAAAACGTTGATAAACTATGACAATAGGCAGCTGAAACAGTGTGCACGGCGCAGAGCTTAATTCTGTCGGAGCCGACTCGCAACAATGTAGCTTTGAAGCGGGCGCTGCGCGCAACTTCAGGCGCTGCTGGTCACAGGGAGCTGCTTCTGCTGCATGCTCTCCTCGCCGGTAAAACATCGACTCCACTCGTTTATAGCCTGTTCAGTTTTCCACACACACAGGTCTGTCTCTACCTCTGTGTGCGTGTATCTCTTGTGCAGATGCACATAGTATTTATAGACGGACAAGCAACTTCATTAATCATCATTTAACTATTTTATTTTCAAAATTGACCGGATTCGCTCGCCTTTTCTGTGCCTCACTTCCTGTCTGGTGCGATGATCTATCCAGCTTGACAGACGCTCGCGTGAAAAATAAAACAGACGCCGAACTGAAGACCACGGCAGACCGGTTAACATTTGCGCCGACTGCCTGCGCTTCGGTTCCGCGGGCCCCTTTCAGCTGCTGACAGATGTGCAGCTGACAGTGGCCGTTTCCTCATTACTAAACCTGAGCCATCTGATCCTCCCTCGTTCACGTCGTGACGACGGGACAACATCTCCTGGACATATTCTGTGTTTTTCGTCTCATTTCTGTTTTTGCCGGTTGGAAATCATCTGGCGCATCACTTTTCTCTCGCGCTTGCTCTGACTCACTCAATGCGCATAAAGCTTCAAATAAGCTCAGAGTCCCAAATTGCCGCCGTGTAGCAAAATATTTTTCATATTAAACGCCCATCCCAAATAATCGCCGGGTCAACATTATTTTTCTGGTTGCCAAAATATATTCTATGCAACTAGAGCGGGTGTCTGGAGACATTAAAGACGGCGGAGGACTGAGGAGACACCTCTCAGCTGGTTGCTCCTCCCGGTCTGTCCACTCCTCTCATCCCTTCAGCACCTGTCTGTACAGTGTCAGCTTGGCTCGGCTCGCTCCTTGTAAATGACTTATTAAAAAGTAGCATTAACAACCTACTGTTCTCTGAATATTCATAGGAGGCTATTGGCCTACGTTGCATTATCAAAAAAAGAAAAGGATGGTGGAGCGAGCCAACACAGATGCTGAAGTGAGGGAGAGGAGCGGAGGATCGACATGACGGGGGTCTCGGATCCGTAGCCTACCTGTGCGGGCCAGGACCACAGAGGTCAGCGAGACCGAGCACGAGTCCGCCCTGGCCATATTTACAGTCTGGAGAAACACATCGTTCCTCCGCCGCCTGCCGCCACGGAGTGAAGCCTCGCTTTCCCCAGAAGGAAGGAGGTTGAACACTATTAATAAACGCAGGTCCCAAATAAACGCCTGGGGCCTTTATTTTAAGTTTTTATTTTTTTATTTTTAAAAAATAAAAAACGAAAAAACACAGTTGCGCAAATTGAAATGACCTCGTAGTCTAACAATTCAGTGACCACAGCTGATCAGCTTGTGCACCTGTCAAGTCTCTCTAAACACAGCTACTTTCTTCCTTTTTTGCCGCAGTCCCGCGGAGAATTAGGCTAATAAGAAAAATGCTCATCAGCAGTGTGCGAAATAGAGTACCCATCAATAATGAAATATGAAAAAAAAAACATATCTACAGCGCTAGAGCAGCCACGGGAGGAGGAGGCTCTTCACAGTGTCAGCTGTAGAAGAGCATGGTTGGATCAACATGAAGTTATATAGGCAGGTTATATTGTTACAGAAGCACCAGCCGTCTGTCACAGCTCCATCCAAACCGCTGCCGGCTGCGCTAGTGCGCAGGATGAAGTGCGCGCCCACCGAGCTTGTATGTAGCAACACAAATCAGATTATTATTATACTATATTAACAGATTATTATCATCATTAGATGGAGCCTTGACATCGTGAGGGGGGGAGGGGGGGGGGGCATTGGTCATGGTAACTGTCCCCACCACTTTTCAAAGTAAACTGACGCCCTTGGATATATATATATTTTTTAAATAATTACTTAATCCGTAACCCCACAAAATAATGGAGTTAGCAAATTATATGATCCTTGGAAGGACTTGCTTTAGAAGCTATTCTCTTTTATTACTGTATTGTAGGAACAAGCTAATAGTTACAGCTTACATCAGACAAACACAACATTTCTTTGTATTTTGCTCCCATGTTGTAGTTTTTTGTAGAGGCTACAACTCTCATAAATCTAAAAGTACAATTTAATTTTGGAATGTGGAGAAATCAGAAGATAGTGTGTAATGAAATTTTGAATCGGGGTCAGTTCAAGGTCACGCTCTCGAAACTCAGTGAATCCACTCCGTAGCTGTGTGGGTGTGGTTCCTTCAGATTTGATTGACAGTGGACCTGCAACAGTCCGCAACTGTCAGATTTGTGGTGTTGCTAAATTTTGATTGGTGCATTGAAGTATGTGACACCTTTTTCACCACATCAAACCATTGAAGAGGAAAGACTAAACAAAAAAATACTTGTTGAAACTTTTCTCATTCTTAAACATGGCATAAGGCAACATCCACCCAGAGAAGAACGCTGGTGGTCGCTGAGGAGGCAGTGAGGTAAACAAAGCCAGTCTAACAGTCCAAACAGGGCAAGACGTACAATTAAAAGCAAGCACAAAGTTCTCTGGCATTAGTGTCCATGTGAATGTTGCAAGAAGGAACCCAACTGGGCTGGCAAAATGATGAGAGAAGAGGGGAAAAAGGAGAGCAGAGCACACCCGGGATGCCAGGTGTCGCTGTTGAGCCGTTTGGAGGTGTCGTGTCGTGGGCCAATCAAACGAAACACCATGGTGAGTGCCCATATGACCCAGATGAAGTCTTTACCCCATCCTAATCTCAATCTATGAGCTCAACTGGCAGAGGAATATGTTTTTATGTCATAACAGGTCAGTTACAATAAGAAGCCAGCGGTAATTGAAAGTGAATTCTATGTTTTAGTCTCCATTGACTCCATGACCTGATGATATTTAGGGCTGTTCCTTTAATTTGATGAACTTTATTTACAAGATGAAATTGAATTATTTCTTCTCTCTGTTCAGCTGAGAGTGCTGTTGGTTTGCAATAAACATTAAAGGCATAATACCATTAAGGGTTGCATTGCAAAATTAACTGCATGAGGCTGTTTGTATAACGTACTGTTGTTGCATTAGCAGAAGATAAACCACAGTTTGAAGAAAATGTGCTGCAGATGTGTGAAAGTTTCTTTGTAGGTGGCTCTTGCAGGGACATTTAAAATGTGCACAATAACGGAGCTGAGACACCTCCACCTCCTCCACACCTCTGCCTCTACTCTCTCCATCTCTCTCTCAACACTCCCCCTCACACACACTCTCACACACAATTCCCTCATGCTCTCTTTTTTACTCTAGTATGGATCTCTCCTCCTCGGCCGCCCTCACTGTCACATTGGCTCTGGACTGTCATAGAAACAGCTTGTGATCCAAACCCCTCTCCTGTTCTCTACAGTTACATAAATGCCACATACTGTTGGAGTCCTGAACCATATTTTTAGACCGGCGTAGACAGGACCGATAATGATGCCAGCCATCAACAGTCCCATTACATAACAAGGAATATAGGAAGGGGATGGGGAGGGGTGCACATGCATAGCACTTTTTTCAGCAGCACACTTACACTATACTTTTTCCCACGTCTGGAAGGCTTGCTTGAGGCCAAGTACAAGCATCCACACACACGGTAAACACAGAACTGTGTTATTGTACGTCATGCAGTGCATCCATGCTTGTTGCAGCAGGGAAAAATACACTGTGAAAAGTGATCTTTCTGCAACCCACACATGCTCTGTTGTCTGACAACCCTGCAACCACACCAAACATGGATGTTACTTTCCTCTTCAGCCACCTGTGAATGTTTAAACAGATCAGTTAAAAAAACAACAACTAAAAAAACAAAGTGTTTGCTGCATAACAACCCTTGAAAATCTGATGCAGAAGAACAGGTAATGTTACTGTAATCCACATAAATTTTAAAGATCTGTGGGCTTCTCCTGAGGCAGAGAAACCGTGGCATTGTAGTTCACCCATGGGACTTTGTCAATTAAAAAGTAAGGTTTATAGTTCAGCTGTCCATTCAGTGCCATCTGTGGCCTGTCAGCACCACGGACAGCATCAAACCGCTGCTGCTCCGTCTTCTGGACCTTCTGTTCTTTTTCTCTTCTTTCGAAATGTTTTGGAACAGAAATACCTAGGGAGAGGAATAAGATCAAGTTTCATATTCTGTGTGTTGTTCTGACAGAGAGTAAAAGAGAAAAGACAGGGGAAAAAAATCCCTGACAAAAACTTTTTGAGGTGCTGTTCAGCGGCTGGTTTTGTCAACAGAATATTAGCAGCATAATATTTATTTTTTCATATTATGGATTTCATATCAATACTTTATGTAGTTTAACTATCAGGGTTGTGTTAAAAGTTATTTAGATTGCTTTGGCTGCGGTGTCCCATGCTGTTCTCAGAGAAAAAAGCAGTATTAATCCACATCTAATAATATTGTTACATGTTTGTTTACGAAACTGTGAGGCCTAGAAATGAAACTCTTTGGAGATAAGACTTACGAATAGAAGAATTACAATTGAAGGTGAAGGGATCACCAAAGTATGACATTTTCCCCAGGGTGTAACGTATGTACCACATTTGGCAATCCTTACGGTTTCTAAATCACTGCAACTACAGCTGTGAAAGTGCTGCTGGTGCTACAGAAAAAGTCAGACAATCACCAAGGTCATGAAGTTTTCTCCTCTGGGGAACATGAACAGCTGCTCAAATTTTCATGGCAATCTACCCGGGTGGATGTTGAGATATTTCAGTCTAGTCCAAGGCAGTAAACTGACGGACCAATATAGCCATCCTTCACTCGCATGGGCAAAAACAAGCAAAATTGTGAAGGAATCAGACTTTATACATCTATGACACACTTTAAACACACCATGATGAGAGAACAAAAACATAATGCAGCCAATGAGAATTTGAGAAAACTTCTAAGAAATGGGTTAAACCTGCAGCTTCACCTTGGTGTATTTCTTCCACATCATCCACGGAGCCAGGACTTGACTGAGGCAATGCTTCACACTAACTTGCTCTAATCAACATGACACACTGTCTGCCAGAGGAGGTATCTGGAATAGCTGGAGAAAAAAGGCTCTAAACAAAGAAAATGCATTTAAAATAGTGTGCTGTGGGGGCAGCACCAGGTTAGCACTTAGCCTGCGAGAAATCGAGCGAAATGCGCCTAAGGAGTGAATCCTGATATACTTTCAGGTCACAAGTTTACACTCGATTAAATTAGAGGAAAAGTTGCAACGAGTCAAAAAAAATTATATCTAAATAAAAGGTATAAAGGTAAAAGAAAAGTTAATCAAAGAGAATTGCATTGAACAGACCTGACAAATCCAATCCAACACATTAGGATGCTGACAAACAAGCCAAGCATAATGCAAGGATTGATTGCTGTGAGTTTCTCTCCAAATGAAGCTTCTTACCTAGTAGGTAATTAGGAAGTGAACAGATGCTGGTATCGAGCGCTGTGAGTGCCTGAGAGAGGCAGTAATTGTTTTCTGTTGATTACATGGCCTTTTGACAGAAAAATGGGTCACTGCAGTAGTGACCACACACTGAGATGAGTAGACCCTCCAGTCCACACTGCTGCTACCAATACAAACGTATGGGAATATGAGGGGAAGTCAGTGCGTGGAGACGTTATCGTTACGCACTGTGATTTCATCTTCAAACACAGGGCTGTATTTTGTGTTAAATACAATAGTTGCAGTTGCTTTAAGAGGTATTTGGGGATTTAATTTTACATTTAACATAATAACAAATAACAGTGGCAAAACACTATAACAAAGGAGTTGTTTCTATGATGAACCTACACTGAATTATCACCTGACTCAGGTTTACAGAGCTTCAAGTCTCAGCTCATCGCTTCCAGCTTTTAAGTTACACAGTTAGAAGCCAGTGGGTTAACATAATAGAGCATTTATCACCTTGGAGACAGATGTCTAATTCAATTCAGGAGTTGGTGGAGACCAAAAACAGAGCTAAAAAGAATGATTGCATTCAACAAGTGTCCAGAAATATAACTCCCAATGAAAGCTTGTGCTGCTACATAAAAACACATTCTGCTGACAAGCTCATCTTATTGACTTAGTGATGTGATGTCATTAGAGGTTATAATTAAAACAGATAGTGTTGGTTTAAGAATAAGAAGCCATTATCTCTACTACCAATTAAAAACTATTAACTCAATAATAAAATAACAAATGTTTGTTACACTTATTACACACCAGTGTGCTAACGACAGCTAAGCAAATAATGTAGACTTCATGATTGATCTATTACTACAGCCACACTATTAACAGTAATGATCATTTTTCACCACACAAGCATTTTCTTGTATTACCTATATTTACACATTTGCTTCCTCATTTTGATTCCCGCTCTTCAGTGCCTTGTAGTAGTTCATTGTTGGTTTCTTTTTAGCTTTTTCTTTGCCTCAATTGATCAATGATCAACTTTGATCATGTTATGTTCTTTTTCTTTTTCTTTTTGAACGTTATTAGCAGATTTTTTTTTTTAAGAAAAGAAAATCAAGATAAAGAAAATCTGTATGTTTTGGCATGAAACAAACCCTCACACAAGTACAGTTCAAGTTCCCCAATGATCTCAGCAGAACTGTTCTCACATCTTTATTATTAAAATCAAAGCTGAATATAAAGACAGTCTTTCTATTCTATTGTAGAAGGGCCCTGAAGCCTTTTTGTTTGCAAAATAATCAATAGGAAAGTGAGTGTGAGTGATTTATTTTTCTTGGATACTGGTGCCATCTGCTGGTTGTGGCCTAAATGCACCTTTCACTATGAGCTCTGTTGGCACCGAGAAACAGATCTGGAAACAGGTCGGAAACACATCTGTTACAGCAAACCGTCGATGACAGATATATTTAAGGCGTGCCACTGCTGATGTGTTGATTGGCAATAGAGGGTTTTGTGGAGGGGACTGAAAAGATTTCCCACAAAACCTCCTCCAAAGGTCAAAAGGTCATCTCTGTGACGTACTTTCAACGTCAACAAAACAGCCAGAGTCTTAATTTACATTTGGTAATCTAGCAGATTAAGAGGGATAGCGCAAAGATAAATAGGGCTGACCCTGTTTCTTTTACTACAGTTGAACCCCTCTTGGCTGCATTGAACGTTACCCTGACAACCTTATGTCACTGTGTCAGAGTTACAATATTCCCCCTGTCTCTGCTTCGCTCATCTGGTCAGTTGATTACGTCTGTGCAGCGCCTCGATGGATGTAGGCTAATGTCTGACTACAAAGAGGATGACTTTTATGTTTTACCTAATTTACAGTGCAGTATGTAAACATAATCTACTTTCTGTTAAAAGGAAGGCAATACGTAAGAGCTAGTTAGACATGATGTGAGGACCCCTTTAGGAAATATATGCCTATCTGTAGCAGTGAGATCATTTTAATGTGGGGTTTTTTAACCTACTGGGATAAGAACCACTTTCACTGTTCACCCCGTGCAGACAGCAATGACCTTTCTTTTTTATCTACTAAAAAGACAAGATATTAATTATAATTGACCAAGATTACATTTGTGTCTTTAATATATTTTAATGTCATTGTATTTTGTTTATCACACAGCTCAAATGAAACCCTGCTGAAATTGTGTGTTGTGTTTATGTTTGTGTACCTGGAGGGGTTAGGGGGCCCAGGCCAGTTTTACTGGAATGCCTCTCAGTGGGCAGCTGGCTTGTTAAATACTCTCTTGAGACATATGGGAGAAATGTTTGTTTTTGTTTTCAGCTCAAAGATGGAAACAATAGTTTTATTTGTTCTCTGCAAATGGAGCAGTTGAGTCATGACAATTAAAACTTCTCACATATGCTCTCCTGCTGTTAGGAAGGGGAAAAAAGTATCCTTAAGAGTGCAAAAGCAACAAGCACAAAAGAGACAAGAGAAAAGACTTTGACACGTACTCTGCAAGGACATGATGCAGTATCTAAAATCGTGCAGAATAAGGAGCCATATACTTACACACAGACATAACTTTCTCTACGTCTTTCAGTCTCCATTCACAGAGGAGGAATATTGTTGAAGCAGAGCGAAGTTAGAGAAACCACAGTTATGTAGCGAGCTGGGCTGTGGCCTCCATCTTGCGGCAGATCCTCCCCCTCGTCTGGAAGCTGTTGAGTTCTTCACCAGATGTGGCTGCCTGTCTGATCTTTTTAATGATACGCTGAAGCAGGCAGAGAAGAACAGAATTGGGGCTGAAAACAACACAAACAAGACTCAGCAAGAAGCACTGCCCTACGATTATGGGGAACAGTCAAGAGCATCTTCTAGTTTTTCTCTGAGGATGTTTTGGGGGAGGGAAGTTATTATTGGGTGGAAATCACACCTACATGGTTATGATCAGGTGCAGCTGAGCAATCAGCAGAAGTTACTTTTGTGGTGTAACATGAATATTTTTCAGCTTTAACAGCTTGTTTTTGTAAAATCTAAGTCAAAGAGCAGAGCAGGAATTTCCTCAATGAGAAATCTCTCACACTCAGTTAGAAAAAAATGCCAGTTGTTTAAACAGCAGGTGTCTTTGACTTGGTCATCCTCCAGAGAGAACAGGTTGCACAGCTGTCTGGAGCACACACACAAACACACAAATGTGTGCAAGGAAAGACAGAGCGAAAGAGGCATTTAATGAAAGATGGCAAACAGCTTCTTTACTTGGGTGGACTCTGGGTTCTTGTTGGACAGCTCTGGGCAGGGAGATGCCCCCACTGTGTCTTTTGTATGTGCAAGTGGACCAAACAAAAGCTTATTGAGGAATCTCTGGGAAGCCCAAGCTGTTGGAAAGGAATGCCCCCTTCTCTCTTGTGGCTCAGGGCTTCAGTCTTAATCAGTCACCAGAGGGGCTGGTGAGCTGGGGGCCTCCCAGACCCGGCGGGCGGACAGGAACTCACTCACTCTTGACCTCACTTGGCTCAATAAAATCTATTAGCTGAACCCAGACAGGCAATAGGCTGGTCATTGTTGCTGATGTGATACAAATAACTCACACTAATTGCCTCCTCATCTTGCATGCTGTCTAAACGCTTATGTAATCTCGGTGCCAAGTGCCAAGGAGTGACTATAAATGTAACCTATAGGTTGTCTCCCTCTGTTAAAAAAACAAAACAAACAAGAAAAAACAACTAGAAATATTGTAACAAATGCAAAACTAGATGAAGAAATCCAGCTTCCAAAATAAAAGTCTAAGTTACTTCTGTTCTAGTGGAAACATTGGAAACATAAAGGGTGCGTGTTTCCCACTATAAGAAGGCGGAGTTTTCTCCCTGAGGTCCAGAGCTAAACTGGTGTTATGTAACGGATACACTGCTTTTCATCTGATGTGGAGTTACTCGAAAGTTTACAGGCAGCAGTTGTGAGTAGCCTGACTGCAGATGAAGAGTGGGGAGGTTATTTTCAGCCAAAGAAATGTTTAACAGCCTCAAACTTGACTTTAAACTCTGCCAAGCATCAAGTCTGCGCGGGTTAATATCCAACTCCGGGAGCTTGTTGCTGTGCGTGAAGGAGAATTTGGAGATGATGGGACTTTTCTTTTAGATTGTGGAAGCAGCCAGAGACACTGACATGGGCAGCGGTCCGAGCAAGAAGAAAGTTGCACCTGCGTGTGTCAGCGAGGTGAACTCCACCAAAACAGCTGCGGGTGTCACTTCACCTAAACAGGACAGCCGTCCGTTCAAGCCTCTCAAGATCCATGCAATTTTGGCCAACGCGCGCAACGGTGCGCCACCGGACTGCAACAGCGAGGGGCACGACTCCGACTTCTCCGCGGAGGACGATGATGTTGATGGAGAGCTGGACAGGGCTCTGAAAGACTACGAGCAGCTTTCTGTGAAGAAGAACGGGCCTAAGAAGACTTTTATAAAATCCAGAAGTTACGGACTGTGCCACTTCAGCCGGGAGGACACCGAGGACGAGCTGGGCTCTGCAGCGCCTCGAGCCAGTGCGTCGGGAAGAGCCGAGAGGCCACGTGGCTCGCGCGGTGGATCAGTAAACAAGAGGAGCAATGATGCTTTCACACAGTTACAGAACAGCACACCTCTGCGCCCCACTCAGCAGAATGTGAGGACTTTAATTTTACTATTTGCATTCATCATTAGCTAATGGATGAGACATATTTCTGTTCCAGTCTAACAAAGTTTATAGCAGAGTGATTTTAAAATAACAACAATCCAGGAGAAATTCCCCCAAAGCTGAGATGAAAACACTCTGTCTTTCTCTCTCTCCTGTCAGTCCTCCTCACAGGGCCTTTTGACAAGAGGAGCTTTGCTGGAAGCTGTTCCCACATCAGAAAAACAATCGTAAGTAGACAACTCTAATAAATAATGGATCTGTGAGCTCACTGGAGTAGTAAAAGCCGAGCTGAGCCAGATCAAATTCACCTTGAAAGTATCATAATACCAGCCCACTGTTCTCAATGCAGCTCAGATTAGTCAAATATCTGCAACAGCACAGAAACAAATGAGCATCTGTTGTTGCTGCTTTGCTGGTGGTGAGGTGAACATATATTTACAAAGTGTGTTCACTCACTGGCCATTTCACTGTTGGATTTTCAATACAACATAAACTGATCACTTAACTGATAAAATGTTGTTGTTGTTGATCATTGCACTCAAAATTTGCAGGTCCACACACATCCCTATTTAAAATGAACATTTTATTGACATGTTTCTAACCTCTCCCCAGGACCTTTGGCAGCTGCCGTGGCTCTTCTCTTACCACACCAGTCATCCTGTACGATGGGTCAGAGGAGGAGCTGATGGACACTATTGAGAGAGAGTTCAGTTGACCCCAAGCCGAGAACTCTGCAGCCCAGCTTTGGAGCTGTCTTTATGGGATCCCATAGTTTAAAGAAGAAACTTTGAAAAAGAGAAAGGGAACCAGGGTTTTTTTTTTTCTGTGACAAATTCCCTGCTTCATTGGAAGGCTATTGGACTGTATTTAGGACTGTATTTATGCAGGGTCTCCTAGATACATCCAACATTGTTTGTGTTGAACTTAAACAGCTGTACTCCAGACCTTTCCATCTACTCAAGTCTTACTTAACAACAAGAGGCAGTGTAATTGCACCAGCTTGAACTGATGCCATGGGTTCTCCTCTCAAGAGACCAAAGCTGTTAACAGACACAGGCCTCCTTATCTGTGGTGCTGAGGTGTCACTGTCACAGTGTCACACTCTCAGTTGCTGCTGGGCTCCCGCAGAGCATGCAACAACTACCTATTACTTTCTGAAGTTTAACTTGTCTGTTCATAGATGAAGGAGAACATGGGCGTTTCTCTGATTGCTTAATCACAACAATTTTGCACAATTTAAACATTAAAATCAAATTTCTAAGACCTTATGCTAAGACAACATTTTCCACCAATATAAGTGCACAGCATAAGGTTTGAGTTTTCCATAAATGCCAGTCCAGCAAAGGTAAAAGCTGGGACTGTTTATTCAAGGTTTCCTTCCTGACCACAGCTGCTCCACCTCTCTACCCTGATGAAGAAGGAATGTGTGGCGAACGAGAGACTTTCAGTCAGGCTCACTTTAACACTGCCACCTTTCTGCCGATGAGTCAGCCAAACATACAGGCTGCTGCCACTCAGTGGTGGAAAAGAGTAGTGGGGATTCAAGTGCTCTTATGTGTCTACAACCTAAGCTCCACCAGTCACTGTTTGAGAAAAAGCAACATATCAACCAGATTTTGTAAAATAATCTTTTCTACTGTAAATAAAACTGACTGTGCTACATTTTTGTGTGTCATATTTCATGCTAAGTTCACCATGAATTAGTCCAATTATCTACATCAGCCAAAAACATTTCAGTGTCATTTAATCACCATTATAGAGTCATTTAGTCGGAGGGTTTCATGAGGCAGAGTGTACAAAATAAGATTAAAATCTGTAAAACAATAAAATAGAACACCATAAAATATCCTGGACAATATATTTTAAAAATAAAACTTGCTGCCCTACAGTGTTAGTAAGATGTTTACACTGAGGGGAGTACTTAAATAAGAAACAGCTTTATGATATTGCATTGTTCTTGGCATTTAGGACATTCTTTTCATTATTACTGTTTTTTCTTTGAAGGCCTGTAGAAAGACATCCTCCCCTGTACTGCTGTCAGCAGTTTAGGAGGCAGCAGAGGAAGTTGATTTCGGAGCGTCTCATTGTTCCTCACATTCTTGGCAATGTAATCCTCACAAATCCTGTCAGAAGATAAAGCTTGTCACTGTCTCGTTTTCATTTTAGGAAAATTACACAATAAATTAAAAATAAAAGCACTAACAATGAAATAGATCTTGCTAAAAAATCAGGACAGACAGGTGAAACTACTACTGAGAATGGCTCTTACAGTGTAAGTGTTGCAGGTTCATTTTGTTGTTAAAGATAAAACAGAACAGTTTTTACCTGAATAGAGGATACGGCTGCATTTGGAAAACAAGTGCATCATTGCAGTGGCCCTGTAGAGAAGGATGCACGGTTTACAAAAGGTCAGTACTGAGTTCTGTCAGTTTTCAGGGGACTATTTCTTTTGTTGAGCACACACTTCAACCAACATGCATTTTACAAAACTGAGTATAAACTGTGATACACACACACACAATTTAGCTTTTTGTAGGCCTGCAATTTTCTATTTCTGCCTGTGATACTTACAGTGTCAACAAGGAGGATGTAGTCACAGCTTCCACCAAACACAATGACATCAGAGTCTTTCCCTGGACATGCTGTGTGCCACAACCTTGAGTAGGAAAAATGTAAAAAGGTTTACAATTTAAAATACCACTCATATTCTTACGAATGTTTTTTAACATTTGAGACCAAGGTGGCGAAGGCCTGTACATCGAGGGGAGCACATCTTGGGGGGAGCAACTGTACTGTGTACTGTCAGATATTGTCGCCCCTCTATGGGGATATTTACTTTATTACCTTGGCTTGTTCTTATAGGGATGTTCGATTTCTCTCCATTTCTTTGTTTCAACATCAAGCAGCCACCCATCGCCTGGTGGAGGAAAGTGTGTTTTTTAATATAAACAGTGTAAGCAGTGTGAATAAATGTGAGGGAGGAGAAGTGTGTGCATTTTCTCACTCATTGGTTTGCAGTCTACACTGAGACCTCCAAACAGGAACAAGGTGTTGTCTGATACTGCTGTGAGCGTGTGCCACGATCTGCCCACTGGATCAGTCATCATTGGGACTCTGGAAAATATATTTTGTACAATAATTACAAAGTCAAACCTGGCTAAAACAAAACTCCTCTTTAAGTGTTAATGATAATGAGAATAAGTATGTTTTTTGCATTCTCTTTGCACTGTCTGAAGTTTTATCCCTGAATATCGGGATGGAGGCAAAACAAAACATGACAATTCTTATAAGATGGGATTCCCCTTGGTCACAGTCAGTCACATACGCACATTTCTGACCACGTCCACGTTTCAAGGTCCAGACAGTGAACGTCACTTGTCCTGGATTCCTGCATTTGATGAAACAGGAAAACAAATTACAAAATGCAGGATCTGACTCATACTTAGTTGACTGTGAGTACACATGAGGGAAGAACTAATGAAGTTCTTCTTCTCACCATAACTCTGCCTCCACAGACGTATCCTCTGGAGCCAAGTGTGGCACTGGCATGTGCTGCCCGTGGGGCAGGAGCACGGCCCTGGACACAAAGCCATCACTATATTATCTTGAGGGTAGTTTAACAATTTAGCTGTCTTTGCAGACTTTCAACAGTGCTCACTCATTTGTGTCCTAAATATCACTGATGTAAATCTCTCGCTATATCTTTCACTAACTCACGTGGGTTTGTGGTTCATTCCAACTAGCTTGCATGGGGTCAAATATATGAACCTCGTTGTTCCATCCCCAGAAGACATCCTCCACCTGAAAACCAATACAAAGGCAAAGAACCTGATTTACTTGATATATTTAGACTAGATTCTGAAAGATCTGTCTTTGAGGGCGGATGCTTTCGAGTACAAAATCTAATATAGAAATGAGGCCAATAAAAAAAAAGTTACCCATGTAGCTTCATCTACAATGAAGCTTCTGTTCCTGCTGTCAACATCAGTCAGTAGTTTGTGGCCGTATCCTCCAAAGTAGATTATTCTGGGTTATATTAAAGAAAGATACTTATAATTACTATTATGTTTACAATTATAAACCAAAACATGGAGGTGATGCATATACAATAGAGAACGATTGGAAACAATATTCAAAAGAATACTCTAACTTATAGGCTACTCATCCCCAAAAAGTCACTTTACTTTACACAAAAGTTCACTTTACTTGACACTGACACTTTTATCAAAGTAGAGAAAATAGCAGTTGGTTGAAATTGATAGATCTTACCGTCCTTTATAAATCCAGCAGGATAGTTTGTCTCGAGGTGAGGGCGGGCAGCCTGTCTCATGCATGATCTTCTTCCATGTGTATTTACCATCCGTCAGGTTGACACAGTAGATCTGGTCGAAGGTAAATACATATCACATTGTAACTTAATCATTGCAATATTCATTTCACATATTCACATACTTAATTGCGGCAACCAAGCTCACCTGATTTGTCTGTCCATTATCATCACAGCCTCCAAATATGTACATGTGTCCATTCAGGGAGCAGCCACATGTACCAGACATGGGGGGAGGGACTTCCCCTGCCATGTGAAACACCTGCCTTCATAACAAAAGAAAAGACCGAAAATGTGGATATACTAGTCAGATACACTTTAGTCATGACACTTGACAGTAAAACACCTCAGGAGAGTGCGCAATGCATCAGTCCAAACATGGTCTGAATGTTACACTGTATGTGTGTGTGTCTGTGTGGGACAACCACTAGAAAAAGAAAAGAGAGTGAATCTATGTTGGGTTAATATTTAATATTCTTACCATACACCTTCTTGCAAGTCATATGCCCAGATTTCATCATTAGGAAGGAAAACTTCATCATCAGCAACTGACTGTAGAGAAAATGTGTGTCTATTACATTGAAATCCGTATGTGCAGCAGCAATATGTCATTGTAAGTCATTGCAATATGATTTTTGGCAGTTTTAACTTTAAGGCAGGTTTAGCTACACACATCCCAGATAGCAAAAACTTTTGGCCCGGATCCGCATGAAAGCCCTCTCCTCCGGCTGTAGCACACACACGGTTTAAGATGACATGCCAGATCAGGACCGGATGTGGTTGCCAGGTTCGAAACAGCCCTTAGTTCTGTTGCCTTGTACGGGTTTGGACCAAAACCGTACAACAGATCTCAGCCAAGTGCGCCCAAAATTTTAATTTAAATTTTGAAACGGGTTTGGGCCAAAACCGTACAACAGATCTCAGCCAAGTGCGCCCAAAATTTAAAATTTGAAACGGGTTTGGGCCAAACACGCATCCCGGACCTCATCCGAAACCGGCAAACCCGACAGTGGACTGTTTCATTACATGGAAAAAGAGGGGGGTCGGGATAACAGCAGCCATGTCAAAATAAAATAATAAGTTGTTTTTTTTACTTCAACTTCTAGCATTTTACAGCATATGGACATTTAAATTCACTGTAATATCGAAACACCACAAAATAACTAATTTCTTTAGTAGCAGATTATGAACACGTATGTACACACCCACACAACCAAATGGTCACGTCCAGTTTGCACCTGCGTCGGCCAGACAGTTGCCCCCTCTACTCGTCCCTGGAACCGGTGCAGCACACAGCCCGTCGATGAAGTGGTAAGTTTTAGCTTTCTAATTTAGCTTTTGTTTCTAGTTTAGGTAATTATTGCCTTTTGTATTTAACGTTACACACGCCCGTAAAAAACAGAAGCCTATATCACAGTTCAACTAGCATTACTTTCGGGCGAGCTAGCTTCGCCTGCCAGACCGAACTAACGTTAGTCATGCTCAGGAGCAGCATTAATTGACTAGTTAAATTGGCACCGAATATGTGTGCTCCGGCCACAGACTGTACATAGGTTGCGAGTGTGGGTCAAAAACATTAACGTTTTTTCCTCCGTCATGGTCTGGCAAATTAGTGCATGGGAGTCGAGCCACTTCGGGTCATGAATACGGTTAATATCAGATAGTGGTATAGTGGTGTTTTTTTCCGGGGAGGGCAGTTACTGGGCTTTTTTTTAAACAGTAGCGGGAAAAGAAAAAGAAAAAAAAACTGGATACGGTTAGCGGATCCAAACCTTATTTGGGCCAGATGAGAGAGGGTTTTGCAGCGGAACCGGGCCATCTCGCGGCCGCATCTGTTGCAGAGCTGCAATCCAGACCCGCGCCGTATATGGACCGTTGTGCGTCTGGACTAAGGACCAGATCCATTTGCCGGATCTGTCCCAAATGCTGCAGTAGCCTACGAGGTTTTTGCAGCGCAACCGGGCCATCTCGCGGCCGCATCTGTTGCAGATCTGCAATTCAGACCCGCGCCGTACTTGGCCCGTTGTGCGTCTGGACTAAGGACCAGATCCATTTGCCGGATCTGTCCCAAATGCTGCAGTACGAGGTTTTTGCAGCGGAACCGGGCCATCTCGCGGCCGCATCTGTTGCAGAGCTGCAATCCAGACCCGCGCCGTACTTGGACCGTTGTGCGTCTGCTCTGGACTAAGGGCCAGATCAATTTGCCGGATAAACTGCTTTCTCATTAATACAGCTATCAGACCTGTTTCTATTGCTATGTGCTGTCTATGCAGACGTTTAATTCTAATGAGTGTGCTGTGTGTATAGACTTGTTGAATTGTCTTCTAGGCTATATGCCAGATAGCTTTTATTAATAAACACAAGTTAGTTTGTTTTGTGTTTTTTGTAAAACAAAACAAATGTTTATAAAATAATACAATAGTCATACATATTACTGAATATTAGAAGCTGTATCCCCAGCATGTTCTATTTTAATATTCAATTCAATTCATGTTTCATAGCTCACAAATTTGTCTTTCAGATTCTTCCTATGATGACAACCTGTCCTCCTAAGTATACTCTGAGATCAACATGGCACACAGATTTTCATGGTAAGAGTTTTGTGCTTAGTTGAATAAAACTGCTGAGCTAAATCTTACATTGGGACTAATTGAATTTACTCTCAAACCCTCAGGACTCTCAGGATGCCTGAAACTTCACTGATGTCCCCTCTGCTGGAGGCCAGCTGTCTGGATCTCATCCTATGAACCGCCAGGTAGAAGTTTCTCACTCAGCATCATTTTTAACATTGCTGACTTGACTAGCAGTTTGACTTGTCAACAGTTACCGGACGATAAAACAAATACAGCATTTACTGTTATTTTTTTTTTTAACTTAGTACCAAATTGTCTCTCCTCCTCTTCTGGCTACACTCTCAGGCTCTGGTCCCTTATCCTCAGCATCTCCATACAGAAGAAATGGTTCCCACAGCCACAGCTCAGGATACACTACAGAGCATCCAGCCACACAGGATTTTCATGGTAAGAGTTTTGTGCCTACATGTCTTGGTGAAAGCAGGAGGGCAGCATTATGTTTTTGGGTTGTGGGTTATGGCACATCCTCAAGAGCTAAATGCTTCTAGTCAGCACATTAAAATGTGTTGTTTGTGTGTTTGTTTTTGTGCAGGTGCTGTTCAAAGATGCTCCTCCTTCTTTGGTGCAACTCAGACCCAGGTGAATGCCAGAAGTGAAGCAAAAGAGGACAGCAGATGTAAACCTCACCTATAGATTTTCTGTTCTCACAATGTGTCATTGATGTTTGGAGGAGCCATAATACATAGATAAGTAAAAAAGAGTTAGAAACTTAGATTGTGTTTCATTATTTCTAAGTGTAGATCTATGTGTTCTATATCTATAGTGCAGAGTTGCGATAGATTACAGCACGACTGCCTCAGTTTGGATGAGAGCAGTGACAGGGAGCACAGTTTTTCTACAGAGTGATGGATGTAAATTATTTTTTCTTTAAGTAAACTTCGTTTTGAAACGGATAAATCTCTTGGTTCATTCTTGTAAGAATCCCTGCCTTTCATCCTCTCATGTGGCTTTGAAGGAAAGCCACTATAATGTTCTGTATGTGCCAGAGTTTTAAGTCTTACTTGATGTTAAATATGTTATGTTATGTTATCTAATTATGTTGTTTTTGCTTGTCCTTATTTTACAATGTTAAGTGTGCATATTGTATTTTGCAATAAATTCAATTCTATAAATAATTAAGTGGTGTTTTTTTCAGGGTTGGGTGGGGGAGTAAAGGTTACTGGGGGTTATTATTTAAAAAAAAAAAAAAAAAAAAAAAAAAAGCAGTAGCGGGAAAAGAAAAAGAAAAAAAAACTGGATACGGTGAGCGGATCCAAACCGTATTTGGGCCAGATGAGAGAGGGTTTTACTACGGAACCGGGCCATCTCGCGGCCGCATCTGTTGCAGAGCTGCAAACCAGACCCGCGCCGTCTATGGGCCGTTGTTCGTCTGGACTAGGACCAGATCCGTTTGCCGGATCTGTCCCAAATGCTGCAGTACGAGGGTTTTTTCACAGGAACCGGGCCATCTCGCGGCCGCATCTGTTGCAGATCTGCAATTCAGACCCGCGCCGTACTTGGCCCGTTGTGCGTCTGGACTAAGGGCCAGATCCATTTGCCGGATCTGTCCCAAATGCTGCAGTACGTCCGTGCCGCCTCCGGCACGGTGTCCAATTGCTATCTGGGATGTAACTACTGTATCGCAAGTATTGTAAAAGTAATTCTGATCCTGCGTTAAACTAAAGCAGAAGTAGAAATACCAAATTGCAAAACTGTTTCAGGACAATTGAATGAAATACTTGTTACATGACGTTTCCTGTCAAATCTCAACATTTTGTTTTCTTGTGTTGCTAATATACATAGGTCTATATAGAGTAGCCTGTACATATTCTCTTACTGGATTATTATTGATGCATTATTACTGGTGCCTGCACACACATAACAACATTTGGTATGGTACACTGGCAGCTGGATTTATTAGTAAATCAAACGAAAAAAAAAAAATATTATATAGCCTATTATCTATCTCAATTATCAATTAATAATGAATGTACATTTACTCTGATCTGACTGACTCAGACAGGATCTTTTATCATATAATTCGCTTGATGTTACTTTTTTGTTTGTTTATTTCTCACCATGTAGCCTCCCCAAACATACAGCAGGTTCCCCTCCACCACAGCCGTGTGTCCGCTCCTCTCTCGGGCCACCAGCTCCGAGCAGTGCCTCTCAAATGCGGAATCCATGTCTGGCTGTTATTAATAGAAAGGGCAGGCGAGTGTTTGAGCCAGAAATAATAAGAATCTGTCTAAAAATGTCACCTACGTCCTCAGCAGTATTTACACTACCTGAGTAAAGGGAGTGACAGAGGACTGCGGGCAGAGCCGTATAGCCTAACACCAGATAACCATACTGTTGTTAGGGTTAGGGTTAAGATAAATGACAGTTAATTGCTCCTGATATGACACTATTTCAAATAGTGTCATAGCTTATGCAGACTAATTGTGTAGTCTATTTGTACACAATTAGTCTGCATAAGCTATGTAACGTAAGGTTACAAAGTGTAAAAGGTTACATATATGGTTACACAGTAAACACAGAGACCGGACTACATTTAAACAGAAATATTGGCATGACAAGACGTTTACATACTCACAGGGTACAGGGTACTTTCAGTCGATATTACATTTTTTTCTCATGTTGTGAATGGTGAAAACCACAACACTTCGTCCATGAAACGTAAAAACCAGCAGCAAACCCGTCGTTTCTCCCTTGTTGCTGTGGTCGTTAAATTATATGACACTTCCGGTCCTCTTCCTTTTTCAAAATAAAATCATCATTGCCCTACACCGGACTGACCATTACAGTACACGGCAAATAAATGTCAAATAAATGTTCCAAATAACAACTATTAGAGGAAAAAAAAACGTGGAAAAAAAATCCTAAATATTTGTATCTTTTTTTTTCTTTTACTGTTCTACCTAGCGCCAATCAATATTATTATTATTATTATTAATCACATTAACTTTGGCCACTACATAGTTAATGTTAAAATACATTTTGAAATGTCATTAAAAAAACTCTTCTTTTTTTTATCAGAACGTGAATAGTTAATATCTGCTAAAAATAAAAAAAAATTAAATAAGATGAAGTATTCGGCGGAAGTGATGAAATATATGCGGAAGTGAGTATTTAGCGCCAAAGCTTGAGTTAGAAGAGACAGAAACAAACATGGATGTTGCTCGCAAAATAAAGACGAAAGTATCGGCTGGCTTCAAGATGCGGGGACTTATACTGCGACCGTATGTATTATATTTGTGGTTAAACGTTGTTGAAATGTTTTAAACTTTCGCTGCACGCGGTGAGGTAGAGTCTATGATCCCTCAAGTGAGGTGCACGGACAGCTGGTCCATACCTTCTGTGTATGCTAGTGAAAAGGGGGAATAAACAAGAGCATCAACAGGTTGCATGTTGGTCCGTACCTAAGTGAAAGTACAGCTACAACTTTTATGTTGCTTCAGCTGTATCTCCTGTAGCCCTGTCTGACAAATAAAGTAAAATTACTGTATCTGTGTTGTGCTCCAGTGAAGCCAGCAAATACCTGGTGGAAGTGCTCGAGTCTGTCAGTCCCTCTGAACTGGATGATGTTATTGAAAGAGTCCTGGATGCAGTGGAAAAACAACCATGTAAGTACCGTGCAGCCAGTCCATACAGATTACAGTTTAATGTACTCTCTGTAGTTGTACCCAACACTGAGTGTGTTTCTGTTTGTCTGTTTTGAAATAGTGTCCTCTAGTATGATTGAGCTGACTGTGGTGGAAACCGCTGTACAGGACTGCACTCAGTCTTGTGACGAAACCATGTAAGTGACAACTTTAACATTTTTGGAGGTTATCTTTTTTTTCTCTTACTTGACTTTATCCTGATGCAAATGATGTTACATATTGTATGCACAGACATGTACCAGGCTTTTTAAAAAACAAATCTTAAAAAAAAAATCATGGTTAATTCAAGGACCACTTTTGTGCTGTACAGGAAATCTTTTCTATATGAACTGTTTGACTTTCTTACAGAGATAATGTTTTCAACATCATTGGAGCGTTCGATGTACCCAGATACATATACAGCGTGGAGCGGAAGAAGTTTGTACCGTGAGTAAAGTGACTGTTCCTTTCTTCTTTGTGCCATAACGTACCTGAAATATTTAAGAAAGGTTTCTTTATGCTGCTGATGTCAGATCTAGTGTATAGGCTTACATGTTGTTGGAGGCAAAGTTTTTAAAATACTTTTTTTTGCCTTTTCATTTCAGCATCAGTATGACCAGACATCCAGTCCCTAGCCTGTGTGGGCTGGCCAGAGACAAAGCTCAAGTCTTCAGGGAGCGCTACACTATCTTACAACAGGTTAGTATCAAGAGATGTATCGGCTGTTCAAAGTTTTAGTGTGTGCTGTACTCATATAGATGTGTTTTCCATAGCGCACACATCGGCATGAGCTCTTCACCCCACCTGCAATCGGAGCTGCTGTTGACGAAGGTCAAAACAAATTTCAGGTATTAAATATCAATCAGCATTTATATAAAATGAAACCCATTTTACTGTTTGGCATCTTACTCAAATAATGTTTTGTTGCCATTTGTCCTTTTTAGCTGAAGACAATTGAAGCATTGCTTGGAAGCACAGCTAAACTGGGAGAGGTGATTGTACTCGGGATGATCACACAACTGAAAGAGGTGAGCTAGTGACCACTTTAGTCTCAAGTGCACATGGAAGAAATTTGACTTTTTTTTCTAGTTTTTTTGAAAATTATGAAATTTAATGTCTATCTGAAATATTTCAAAACTATTTTTAAGGGTAAATTCTACCTGGAGGATCCAAGTGGAACAGTACAACTGGACATGTCCAAAGCAATATCCTTTAATCTGTTTGTCAGAGCCCATCAACCAAGAGTGATATACCTTTTTGCAATTAGTTGTGGCTTTTAAAACAGATGTATTCCTTAACAACCTTCTCACCAGTTCCATAATGGCCTATACACCGAATCCTGCTTTGTACTGGCAGAGGGTAAGATAACTACTAATACAACTGTAGTTGACAGAATGAGAGAGAGAAAAGGAGAAGCATTCATCAAGATTAATATAATAATGCATTATTAGAGGTCAAGTTTTGCCTTTTTCCTGTAGGTTGGTATGAGGATTCGGTTTTCCACGTCAATGGATTTGGATTTCCACCAACAGAGCCGTCATCAGCCACGAGGTCAGTGGGTTGGAAGAAACATGTATAAAGTCATCTTATTTTGCTGGTGAAAATGCCAGTGAAGCAACACGAAGGAAAAAACAAACATATGTTTTAAGTTTTGAAATCAGACATGTCAACAACACTGTCTCCACTTACGCTAATTACCATGTTTTAAAGTGAACTTAGCTTTCCAGTTCCTGCTCCTTCACAGCATGATCCTTGCTTCATTTCCAGGGCGTACTACGGCAACATTAACTTCTTCGGTGGTCCATCCACCACTTCAGTGAAGGCTTCTGCTAAGCTGAAGCAGCTGGAGGAGGAGAATGAGGACGCCATGTTTGTTATTGTTTCCGATGTGTGGCTGGACAGTGTTGAAGTGATGGAAAAGCTCAACGTCATGTTTTCAGGTCTGGTGCTGCATCAGAGTTGTTACAGGACAACAATACATGAGACACCAGTCACAGTTAACGTCACTTTGTTTTTTTCTTACAGGCTATGCTGCAATGCCTCCCACTTGTTTCGTTTTCTGTGGAAACTTTTCTTCTGCCCCATATGGAAAGGCACAGATCAGATCACTCAAAGGTGAAACTTTTGGGTCCCCATCACACATAACCTATTTCTATCTAGCGTGAGGGGATGAACAACCAAGTTCTGATTTATCTGATTTATATTTCTCTTTTTAGAGTCACTGAGGGCTCTTGCTGATGCCATATGTTCATACCCCACCATCCACAGCAGGTAGGATCTGTGGAAGTTGTTACCTTGGTTTATTCCAAACTTCAAGTTTCATTACAATTGACTTAAATTTGTTCATCCTGAATCTGCAGTAGTCGCTTTGTATTTGTCCCTGGCCCCGAAGACCCTGGACCAGGCGCCATCCTGCCAAGGTAAACACAGAGACGCATGTGATTTTTGACATAAATTGTGTTCAGTAGTTTGAACAGATGTGGACAAATGTTGTGTCCAACAGGCCTCCCCTGGCAGACCACATCACAGAGGAGTTCAGAGAGAAGGTGCCGTTTTCTGTGTTCACAACAAACCCGTGCAGGTGAAACATTATCTGGATTCCATTATATATGAACATGTTTGATATGTAATATTTGCTGAATGATTTTTACTACAGGTTGATTTTTAAGGCTTTTATACAAATGTGACCAAATTCATGACAGAAGGCTGTAAAACTGACTTTCATTGTCATGGCTTGTTTCTCCTGTCAGGATTCAGTACTGCAGCCAGGAGATCGTGATCATCAGGGAAGACCTGGTCAACAAAATGTGCAGAAACTGTGTGCGGCTGCCCAATAACAATCTTGACATTCCCAACCATGTGGGTTTCAGCTTCTCTAAAATAAACCTGTTCATACTTCTTACTCCACACACATACACTATTATTATTGTGTTTTATTTTGTTTGTTTATTTTTTATACACATTACTGACCTTGTCATTTTAATTTTCTTTTTCCAGTTTGTCAAGACCATCCTCTCTCAGGGTCACCTGAGTCCACTACCTCTGTATGTCAGTCCTGTGTTCTGGGCGTACGACTACTCCTTGTCTGTCTACCCGGTCCCTGATGTCATGGTCATTGCAGACAAATATGACCCCTTCAGCATCACCAACACAGACTGCCTCTGTGTGAACCCGGTATGAAATAAAATAAGTTTAACTGAAGTGTGTATTCATTTTATCTTTGGAAAATGTGTATTTTTTAAGTAACTTAACAAAAATATTTTTACAACTTCAGCATTATCCCATATTAATATATTTTGTCATTAATTTATTGTGACAGGGCTCATTCCCAAGAAGTGGCTTCACATTTAAGGTGTATTACCCATCCAACAGGACTGTTGAGGACAGGTTAGACATGCTCTTCATATTTTTTAAGGTCAGTCATTTCAGAATGCAGTAGTTTCAACAACCACTAATGATCATACTGCTCTCTTGTGTTCTTACAGCAAACTTCAAGGACTCTAAAGCAAATCGCGATTCACGTGAATCGATTCACAAGCGCAGCCGTTTTTATTTGTTTTGTACATTGCCTTTGTATGATACTGTATCTTTAAAAATTGATTTGTAACCACCCCACTGTAGTGTTTTTTATGTTGTATGTATTTTCTGTCATGGTTAATAAAGATTTTATCTTCATACTGAGCAATCTGATATTCTTGTGTATGCACATTACTTTTATTTTGAAAGTTTTTTGGTTTCGTTGGGAAGACGAGATGTGGCAATTGGGAGGTCTTGGGCACTGTCAAGTGTAAAATAAACATACATGATATGTACGCTGCTTATGATGGAAGTGACGTTTTAGCTGTAGCTTTTTCTTGACCCTATCAAGATGGCGCATTTAAGCAGACGACAACTTCCGGTCGTGCCCCCAGAATGCTTGTGATGACCTCACATAAATGGCGTACTGCTTTTGAAAACCCCAGGAAAACAAACATCTGACAAGGTAAATTAACGACAGCAGTGCATATATTTTTCACCCACGCTGAATATGCGTGTAGATATGCTACACACCGTCGCGCCGAGTAAAAATTTACAACGTTTCTGTCTCGAAACGAGTGTATTTGCATTGTGAAGTTTACAACCGTTGTGTCGCTAATGGCCACATTGACGTTGACTGTAACTGAACAGCTGTTTGGAGCGACTAGCCAAGTGCTTCAAGCTAATTTGTCTTTGCTTTGTCTGCCTTCTTCTCATGTTTAGCTCGCCTTCTCTTTAACGCAAAAGCGAAGCTAATAGCCGATGGTCTTTCAATAACCTAAATAGTTAAGCTAGCAAAGTAGGTCAGCAGTAATCGTGCTGCAAGATAGGCTAACGTTGTGTGGTGTGGTTCGTTGTCCTGAATTATCTGAAATATCACTTAGCAAAGTGAAGTTGATAAAAAGAGAAAAAAAAAGCTAAAGGCGTAGAAATACTGTACACATTATTTATATAAAATAATATGCAGAGGCTACGGTGTCCTCTTCGCGTATGAGTAGCTGAAAATGCCATAATTTCCAGTGTTTTGAATGTGGGTAGTCTTGTTAGCCTATTTTTAGATAATTGGTCGAACTTAATGAGTTGATAAAATAATCCTATCAGCACTACCTTAGATGATTTCTCCCTGTCTCTCTCTTCTTACATTGACAGGAGAGGCAGGCATGGCTGACCCTGAGGGGTTCCTGGCAGAGATGGAGGAGGAAGAAGCTGGGGATATGCCATCAGGAGAGGAAGACAATGACTCAGGAGGGGAAGATGAAAGAATGTTTGCTTGGATTCTGGATGGTGACATGGATGAGGACGAGGAGGACGATGAGGAAGAGGAGGCAGAAGAGGTGGAGGAGCTCGAGGATGAGCAGCCGTTAGACACTGAAGCATCTGAATCTTTTGAGTTGGACGCCCCAGCTGAGCGGAGTGGTCATATAGCAGTTGTTGACAGAAATGTCATGTACGTGTGGGGTGGATATAAGGTAAGTGTGTTGTTGTTTCCCCTAAAAGGCATTTCCCATTTATTCCTGTTACCCTATCAGTTCCCAATGTTTTTATTAATTATATTTAATCTCTCATCTGTACCAGAATGCCCAAAGTCACGGATTCTTTGACTTGTATTTACCAAGAACAGAAATCTGGACATACAACATGGAGTCAGGTGTATGGTGAGAATTGTAATCTGCACTGACTCTACCATCTAGTCAGTTTACACACAAGTGGACAAATGCATTAAAAAACACACTCCATGTTTGCAGGACAAAGCATATAGGCGGGGGTAACCTACAGACGTCGATGTCAGGCAGCTGTGGGGTGTGTGTTGATGGAGTCCTCTACCTGTTCGGAGGTCATCTTGCCAGGGGAAACACAAACAGGGTAAGTTGGTTTTTGCCTGTTGCAAATTTCCTAACATCTTCTGGGTATTTCCAAATTATTGCCTCATGTTTGCACATCAGACCTTGAGGCATGTCCGCCCGCTGTTCTTACTAATCATCATACCATCTGTATTGTGTGTGTGCTTTGAATTATCATAGATCTATCGTCTGCCCCTGAGAGCTCCCAGTCTTGTGTGGGAGGAAATGACTGATCTTAAAGGACTCCCTCCATCAGCCAAGGACAAGTTGGGGTGCTGGGTTCAGAAGAACAAGTGAGGAGTGAATGCCTTTTCACTTTTTGATTTTCTGAAAAGATTCAGACATTAAGACATGAATGATTTTACACAAAATATCTTAGATGTGTTTTATCTCCATGAAAAACAAGATTAATTTATCTTGTTGCAAGGTGTCAAAAAATACACTGCATTCAGTTTCCTTAGTTATCTGTGACTTTCAGTGTTTTGACACATTTAAAACATGTTAATGTAGACAGATTTCATTTAAAAACCTTTTAATTGTAAAAATCGTTTAATCTTGAACTTTTTTCACAGACTTATATTCTTTGGAGGCTATGGCTACGCTGCACAGGGATCTCATCAAGGGACATTTGAATTTGATGAATCATCTTCTCTTATGGTTTGTACACAAACATGGTTTTCACATTACAATGAATAGAAGTTTTTCATGGTTTAATTATGTATTTTGAAGGTCTGTTTAATACACTGTTACGTAATAACCATTGTTTTGTGGTGCACGACATTTGATTCATTTATCAGACTCATTGTAGTAGCATGACTAATAATATAAATGGTGTTTGTGTGCTACAGTGGGACAGCCCTGGGCGAGGCTGGAACAATCACATTCATATCCTGGACTTGGAGACATATACATGGAGCCAGCCTGTCACCAAGGTAAACACATGGCAACCACACCCCCACACACTGGTGGAGGCCACTTTCCTCCACTTTTTCTAGTAGTCAGGCCATTAGTTCTCCATATTAAGGTTTTAAACACTCCTGGGGGTAATAGACTTGTTCTGTTTATGGCCCAATTCCAGGGGAACACGCCATCGCCCAGAGCAGCTCATGCCTGTGCCACAGTTGGCAACAGAGGCTATGTGTTTGGGGGGCGATACAAGGTGAGACTGTCTTTTTTCATAAGCATGACATTGCCTCACACTTATGAGTGAATAATGAACAGATTTTGCCAATTCTAGTAAATTTCCATTGGTCCACAGAGCTTCAGACTAAACGACCTGTACTACATTGATCTGGACACATGGGAGTGGCATGAAATGTAAGTTGTTCTTTTTTTTCTATGTTGCGAGTTGTGTCTGGAGAGTCTTGCTGCTGTTGTTTTACTCTGAATTCTACTCAGCTCCACTCTCATTTTGTGAGCTTTAAACATGCAAATAATTAGATTGAATTTCAATGCAGATTTTATCACAGAATAAAAGGACCCACTTCAAAACCACACGATGCCTTTAAGGAGTTTGTCCTCATGTAATAAACTCACTTCAGTTAATTTAGCTAATAATCTGAGAGGATGATTGTTGAAAGCCATCCTAAAATCAGGGCATGTCTGCAGGGGAGCAAGTCCTTGCTGTCCTCAACTGTGAACCATAATCCACTTTTCCTGTATGAACATGCTTCTTTTCTCTCCGTACTCAAATATTTCTGCCTGACCCTCCCCATCCTGTAGGAGCGCTCCCCAGCAGTGTCCCGTGGGCCGGTCCTGGCACTCCTTCACCCCTGTGTCGTCTGACCTCATCTTCCTCTTTGGAGGGTTCACCACAGAAAGAGAGACGCTGAGTGAGTTTGACACTTGAGTCGGGGAGATAATTACAATCACCTCCAAATGATGCCTGACATCACTTTTGTTTTTGTTTTGCTTGTGATTTCAGGTGATGCTTGGTTGTACTCTGTCAGCAGAAATGAATGGAAGCCTTTCAAACACAATCACACACAGAGCCCCAGGTGACTATCTGCCCTGATTGGAAACATTTGGTTGTGTGCTCACAGATCAATGTTTTGCTAAATGACCTGATGAGGGATGAGCTCTGATCTGGCTGTGTGTTTGTGGAAAAAGGGAACACGATGAATGCAGATAATGTTTTGACACCGTGCTTGTCTCATTTAAGGCTGTGGCACACGGCGTGCTCCGGTCCTGATGGGGAGGTGTTTGTGTTTGGAGGTTGTGCCAACAACCTGTTGTCTCATCACATAGCTGTAAGCTGCACTTTTATACTTTTATACACCATATTTTCTTTATATTTCTGTCACTATATTTAACTTTGTTTTCCTTTTTACATGACAGGCTCACAGCAACAAGTTACTGGTTTTCAATGTTCAACCCAAATCACTAGCTAGGTGAGTGAAAACAATCCCAGACAGCGTGAACTTGTTTCATATTTAACACTGAAAGATCAATTCATTGTTTTGCGCTCACATGTATATGTTTCCCGTGCTGCAGGTTCTGTATGGAAGCCATTCTGCAGCACAGGGAGCGTTTGTCGAGTTACTGGGACTGCTTGCCTAAACCTGTCTTGCACAGCCTCAAACAGAGAATGACACGTGTCAACACACTGGGCTCGTAGATGAGGAGGCGGCCAACAATCTAGTCCAGAGGATTACAGGGAGAATTATGTGTGTGTGGAAGAGGTGACTGTCACTCTTAGAGCAGGTAGTTCTGATGGAGCATTAGTTTAGTGTGTGAGGACACTCGCGGCCAAGATCTTTAAGCAATAGCGAAGAGCTGTGGCTTTATTGGTAATGGTTCCTCACTGGCACACTAGCGTTCACACCCTGGAGGCTGTTTATCATCATCCGTTTATCATTATGTATCTTATTAAGCCAGTTGAGCCGCCAGTGGAGTAGCTGAGCCAGTTGTTGGTACAGCATGTATCAAAGAGCAGAAGTCCCACGCTACCTTCAAGTTGGTCCACATTCAGTTTTCTTTGCTCAATGTTAATTTTCAAGGATTTTTTTTAAGACTCCCTCTTAAAATCTGAAAATGACACAGAGGTTTTGTCTGTATTGTAAAATGAATGAGTGACATGTTTATCTTTCACTGTTCTAGGCAAATGTTATTTACTTTATTTCTGTTTGCAACTACAACAAGCATGCTCAGGGGGAGCAGTTTGTGTTACAAAGAAATGGACTTTCATCTTTGTTAAAATTTGAGAATTTGTAAATGTAAACATGGACAGAAAAAAATAATGTTTCAACTTTTCAGGACGACCAGTCAAAGAAACCCTTTGAGAAAATTCTGTGATTAGAGGCTAATGAGGAGGAAAGACACATGAAGACTTGAGCATCTTCATTTCATCTAACCAACTTCAATAGTTTCCACTGTCTTAACACTAAAACCAGTGGTGCAAACCTGAAATAGTCTGCTTTACCAGTACACTTTTTTTTAATGCAGCCCATTATTTTACTGATTCCTTTAACTAATGTTTGGCACAATCACAATGTGGGGGCTTGATCTTGGATACGGTAGTTTGCTGAAGTTCTCACAGACCTAAAACTAGTGCTTTATGCTACACGAGGCCATGGACTCTGGAAGTAAACTTTTAGTTTGTATTTGTATATATAGTTATTTATATATTTGGAAGGAAATGTGTGGGTTCTGTGTTTTGAAACAGGCTTTAAAAGCCTGTCAAAAATTGTGAAGAGTGGCTCCTGATTTGAAATTTTATTAATAACTTGAAATACTGCAAGTATATTGGATGTTTAGCCACATTGCACTGAAATGCCTCATGTCAGTAGGACTTTGTTTTTGCCTGGTTTGCACAATGCGCCCTTTGTGTTTTTTTTATTGTAGGGTTTATGCATAGTGTTACTTTGTAATCAAAGAATAAACATACCATCAGTTGTGTTCCGTTATTCATCTTTGTTAATTTACATATTTCCATTTCAAACATATTGTTGGTCAATAAATACAATCAGTCTTAAAAATAATATTGTTCTTTTTCAAACAAGGGCTCTGCACTGAGGATCAGATCTTAACCCTTGTGTCTGAAATGACATGAAGTTGGCAGCGTCAAGTGGAATAAATCAATGAGTGCAGATCCTGCCAGGTCTATGTTCACCTGTCTCTCATTTCTTCTTAGCAGCGAGCAGGTTTGGAGCAGACACTTTAACTTTGCCTGGCATGTTTCTGGAGAGGTCTGAATCCTGCAACAAACACCAAGAAATAGATGCTGTTACTAAAGACTGATTACAGATTAATCAATAATACATTTAGCCAATAAAATGGTGATAAAGTCAGACTACTTGTGTTGTGTCTAAAAGACAGTTACTGATAATGTAACAGAAGTGGCAAATATTGACATTAAGAAGATGAAACCTGAACATTCCTCAATAAATGTCTTGAATCACTTGAGAGAATGCAGATTATTTTACCAATTGTTGTGAGTCATCGTCCATGACATGAAACTGACTAAACACTTGACAGAGTTTAGATTGAACTTGTCTCCTTTACCTTGACACTGCGGAACAAGTCTTTCTCTCTGGTTGAGGCCTCTTTGGCTTTCATAAAGCTGAGGACAGCGGTGCGTGCAGCTGGTAGGAACAAAAAATGATTATTTTTCACTTGTAAAATATCAAGTAATGGGATAAGAAATATATCAGAATTGATCACTGTTCTTACCCTTTCCTTTTTTCTGTGAACCTGGCGTGAGCTTCACCTTGTGTCTGTGGATAACAAATGACTCATTAGCCTGTGCACTCTTCACATAGTCTGTCTCTTACACTCAGAAAGATCAATTCCACACACTTGTAGTTGGAGAGGGCGGTGTATGGTGCACAGACTGGCACAGCAAACAACAGCACATCCTCAGAATGAGGCTGGCCGCTCAGAGAGGTGAGCAGATTCTCTGCTTCCTGGGGTGACACACAAAAAAAAGAGTATTATGGGTTGAATAACAAGGTAAATGGTGCTCAGGTTAATGTTTATGAACCCACCTCTGCTCCAGGGTTGTCCTGGTCCACCTCATCCTCCTGAAAGAGAAGATACCGTTGATGGCTTAAAATAATTCAAAATACAAGGCTGTGTTGTTGAATGCACAGAACAGATCACCAATATGAATTTGAATCCATTTATGGTGAAAATGAATATGAAAAATAGGAATCAAGTAAATGTTGGTAGCTACTAGGTGGCATAGGATATAGTTGCACTTATGGAAACGTATATACATTTACACAGGCTAATTGAGAGGAACTAGTACTGTATTTCTATAATTTAATTTAATTTTCATACACTCCTTTTCGAGTATGCAACTTATTTATCTGTTTTGCATATTTGATTATTGTCTGCCATGTCTTTATGGCATATACTTTGTCTGTTTTATCATTTGTGTTATATACTTGCATATTCAAAATAAAGACACACAAAGAAAATGATCCCTCTGAGCTGCCATAATAAGTACCTACAAAACTGGACCGAAGAGACAAAGGGGGTGTTTAAATGTTTTTCTGACATCACCAGTCGAACATTTCCAACAGTGGTATTGATCCTTATCCAATTCAGTGTGCAGTGTTGTTGTTGTCTACCTTCTCCTCTGGTTCAGCAGCACCTCCCTCCTCTCCAGGCTGCCTCTCCTCCTCCCCCTCCTCTCCCCCTGTCCGCTCCGGTTTCTTTGCAGCAGGTTTCTGGGGTTGTTTCTGGGGGGGCGGTTTCCTGACGGGTTCGTCTTTACCTTTCCCCTTCTTTCCTTTCTTCCCCTTCTCCTTCTCCTCCTTCGTGGGACCAGCTGACTGAAGAGGAAACACAGTCGTGATCTTATCTGTTGTGCGAATGTCAAAGATTGTGTCCTGTCAAACCGCAACAACACGACATCTAGCAGGTGGCGTCATGACCGTGACGCTGTACAGTGCAACAGTAACAGTTGCCATGTGTTGCATGGTTGTTTTTATTCATCCTTACACCGAGCAGCTGCATCATCAGCTCCCTGTCCTCTTCATCCTGGTCTTTGTACTTCTCTTTGATCTTCTTCAGTTTGTTCTGAGGGAGAAACACATCAACAGACCAGTCATTAGTCATTACTGTATCATCTTAAAATGTAACATTACGTAACCCGTAATCTTTTGTTTATGACAGTGAAGACAACACAGATAGACACGTAACATTTCATGTGTTATATAAGTTATCAACTGCTCCATGTATTGATTTTTCACTGGCTTCGTTGTAAACAAATGCACATGGCCAGGCGGAGGGTTAGCAAAACAGCAGTATATCCTACTGATGCTTTCAACTAACACACTTGTCTCATTTGCCACCTCATGTCTTTAGTATGTCAGTTCTGGGGTTTTATCTCTCCTTCCAGATAAACTCTGGCAGTTTGTCTTTGTCGTTTTATCTTTAGACTTCATCCTTACCCTTTGGCCTCTCTTCAGCGGCTGCTGGGAGGGGCCTCCTCCACTTTTGGAGCCCTGATCAGCTGCCGATCCACTTGATGAAACCTCGGGCTTCTCCTCAGTGTCAAAACCTTCCTGCTTCTGCTTCCTCTTCTTCTCCTCTCTAAGGGCGAGGACAAAAACACCTGGGAATTACATCAATGCCTGATAATACAGAGCTTAAAGAACAACCCAGTTACCACCCTTTTTTAAAAGTTCAATAGACCATCCAAATATCTCAACACCACCTGCTGCCTAAAGCTCATTATGGGCCTGGTAGAATAGGTGCTAAATACATAGTAATTGGGCAATAGTATCCATCTCTCATGTCTGTCTTAATCTGAAAAACGTAATAAAAAAAGAATATTATGAAAGAACATGTCGATTATATTCACTCCATCACCATGTTTGAAATCATTTTTTTTGGCTATTAATATTTAAAGCCTGCAGAGGATGTTGTTATGATGCCAGTCCTTTGAGACAAACTGTAAAATGGGCTATACAAATAAAATTGCCTTGCCTTTTACAGTTAGATGTTTACCTCAGGTCTATTATTTAAGCATGTTTGTGTTAAAAATGCAAATCTTTCATTCACTCACCTTCTCTGTTTGGCAGTCATGTGTTTCTTCACCTGTGAGTCAGCCTCAGCCTGGAGAGAGAGAGAATGAACTGACTTTATGCAGAGCTGTAAATACTGTATATTATTAGACTTTTAGTTGCATGACTTAAATGTACCTTGCAAACGGCAGTAAGTAATTACCTGAGGGGTTGTTTCCTTTTTGAAGCCAGGCTTCTGAACACTTCTAGAAATAGGGAGAGACATGAAGAACAATTCATTATCTTGTGCAAGCTTATTTAATAAATTGGGTAGACAGTTGGTAAAAGTGTGTAGCGTAGGTGACGTTACCTGCTGGGCTGTAAGTGACTGAGGGAGATGGTCGTATCTGGAAAGCTGAATTCTTCACTCTCTTCGTTCTCCTCCTCTTCCTCTCCACCTTCCTCTCCCTCAGCCTCCATGTTGCTCTGCTCTGTACCGTCAACCCTCTCCTCTTTGTTCTCCTTTTTTATTTCCTGTGTCAGCTCCTTGTTCTGTCCATCACCCTCTCCTCTCTCCTCTCCCTGATCTTCGTTACTGCTGTCATCACCTGCAAAGGCAACAGTTCGTCACAGCGCTTGCATATTGCATCTCCAAACATAGAAACTGAAGTCAATATGTCCACCTACCTATCAGCTCCTCTCCTTCCTCCAACAGCTCAGCAGTTTTGGATGTGACATCTTCCATGTCTTCCTCTACGGTCTTCACTTTTCGCTCCCCTTTGTGCCGAAACACGCTCTGTTCATCCACCTGCACACAGGCAAGAACGACACTTTGTCGCTAGGGTATGACAAGTAGTTAAAGTATAATTCTCTGCTTAATGGTGTAATTTACCTTGAAGAGGAATCCAAAGCCCATAATCAAGTACGAAGGTGGCAGAAAATTTTTCTTTCCTGGAGAGAAATACAACAAAAGTTTAGTCCTCTGTTGCACTTCTTTTATTTTGTCCTGGTGTCTAATAAAACTCATTCTTGTGTTCAATACCTCTGATCATGAAACTTCCAGTGGTCAGGTACTCTCCTGTGGGAGCCGTCTTGGACACCTGAACAAATACAACAAATTAAAAATCACAGTTTATGTAATTCTTTGGCTGGTTGAGAAATGGAACCACCAGGATTCGTCAATTTGGTCAGAATCAGAGAGATGAGATTGTAATATTACAATCTGACATTGTAATATTCCTGACTCACCTGATGATGATGGACCCACCAAGCACTGGTGATGATCTTGGCATCCCAAGCAGCACTGTAGCACACAGCCATAGTGCCGGCCTCTGTTAAGGTACGAGGAGGGATGGGGTCACCTGAGAGGGACAGAAACAAAAGTTAACTATCATCAAAGCAAAATGGGTCAGACTGTGGAGAGAGAGGAGGTCCAACACTTGCAGATACAGTACCTGAGGGGTTTTTGATGACACAGCTAGTTGCTCCATGGAGGTCGGCGTGAACATAGATATCGCCTGACGAAGCAAAAATGTAGACATGATAAGCTCCATTTTGAAGATGATTACTTTTTAAGGTAAGAGAGAGGGAACATAGTATGTGTAAGTTAGTTGTGTTACCAGCTCGGAGGTATCGTTTGACAATCATCTCGTTCTGCTGCTGGTCCCTTCCTGCGATGACCAGATAATTCTCTGAGCTGATGAACCACAGGAACTTCTCAAACCTGCCACAAGGAGAAAAGAGGAGACATTGATATCAAGCACGAACTAAACTGGATATGTGAATAACATGTGGTAAAGTGGATCTTACCAGTAGACCTTCCTGGCCTTCTGAATGGTGGTCACTGTCTGGACTTCCTTCAGTGTTTGTTGCGTTTTTTTCTCGGCAGATTTCATAGCCTAGTATGATGTAAAATTGAGGAAAAAAACCAATATTGTACATTAATTCTTAATCATCCATCCATACATTAGCTATACAACTTGGTGGTATAAAAGCCACACAGGAAAGCATTTGAAATCACAGATTTTTCCCACCATCAAACTTGACTGTGTAATAACAGGGTTCTCACCTTATCGGCTGCTTCAACGGTTTTCTGCTCCTTCTTTTCAGCACTGCGTTTGAAGTCGTAGTATCTAAAAGCACAACACAATCCATCAACTCTACAGATAACACCTGTGCCTCTCTCCTTACATAATGTTCAATCCCATGATCATGTCTGAAGGTTTATGTGTAAACCCACTTTTTGGCATTAGCATAAGCCGACAGGCCAAGATCCACATCCACCAACATTGGCTTGTTTCTTTGTATCTTCTTGTTCTGACCCTTGTCTTTATTTTTATTTTTCTTCCCTTTCTCTTCCACCACGTCCTCTTTCTCCTCCTCTTCCAGATCTTCTTCAGAGATGTATGGATTCCTAGAGAGGAAACGACAAAGAGATGAAATGTTACAGTAACAGTAAGCAGAGCGGTCTAGGTATTCTGTATCTGTGATGGTCTCACTTTAAAAGCATGGTGATATGGTTAGTCTGCAGCTTCAGCTCCTTGATGGCACAGGCCACAGGGTCTCCAGCGGCCTGAGCGTCCTTGACGATAACGCCGATCTCAGTCCAGTCCACCTGATTGGCCAGTGCGCTGCGCACCACCTGCAGCGCCCTCTCTACCACAGGTAGGTTCATCTCCACCAGTTCACCTTTTATTCTGTCCACTTCCTGCAACACATGAGACCCAGTTGCTGACTATGTGCACTTTTAAATTCAAACTTAAATTGATCTTTATGCAATTTGCTTTTAATTCTTATCAGCACAACTTGTGACTGATGGATGCATACATGAGGAAGAGAAGGAATCAGTGTGCAACATTTATTCATGGCAGATAAAGATAAAAGCTGCTGTGTTACTAACCTGTGCTTGGTGCAGGGCCTCCAGCCTCTGAACGTGGTCCTTCTTCACGTTTTCCAACTTCTTCATCGCCTGTTTTTCCTGCTGCAAGGCCTTCATGTCGATCCTCTGGCTTTCCATCTTAGAAAAGAACTCATCGACTGCCTTTGTAAGAGGATCACATTTGTACACAATGTTAATTTGCGTTCCAGCAGAGAAAGTACTAATATTCTTTACAAAACAAGGCATTAAGGGATAGCTAATATTCACCTTGTCAAAAGTATCCAGCTCCACATGGGGACTCTTTGCATGCTGAGCAAAGAGGAATGGATGGAATTCATCATATCTGCAGATGGACAGCATCATAAACAACCATATTATAGGAAATCAGGTTAAGAAGTATGAATGGTAGTCTAAACAGAACAAAACATACGTGAGCAGTTCTTCGCTAGGTTTCCCAGGAGTTAAGCTTGGTTTCTTCTCACTCTTCTGAATGATGTAACCCTTAAATTAAACAAAGCAGGGTTTGTGAATGGAAAAATCCATTACAAGACCTAAAAGTGTTGTCAGTCACATGGAAAATTTCTTACTTTGCCATTGAAGTTCTCAGTTTTTTCCATGTATGTTTCTGCTATTTGAAGGGCCTCAAGGATTTTCGGTGCAGCTGAAAAAAACAAACAGGCCAAATGTTGTCAGCACTTTGAATTACAGCTACTATTAAATAAAATCTAAAACTAAAACCATCACTAAACAAACATGCCAGAAACCTGCTCTCTAATTGCTGTGCTTTACCTTGGGCAGCATCAACTTGGCTGTCAATTTTGACAGAGCCTGAGAGTCCAGCTTCTATCAAGCTGTGTTCGATCAGAGTGGCTCCATAGGCTGCAGAGGAAATTGGAAAATACACAAAACATGGTTGAGATAATGACAATACATTTTAAATGAGAATTTGTTGCCTGGATACTTACGAAGGTGAGGATTCAAGACCCTTTTCACTTGTTCTCCATTTGGAGCTTGGCTGATAATTTCAGTGAGTCTATATTTAGAAGAAAAATAAAAAAAATAATAAAGCTGATGTTGATTTTATCCACAAGATCAACAAGCACATGTCAGATGTGCTTACCGCTCTAGACTGATGAGAGGTTCAGGTGGCCTGGCATTCTCAACAGGATACCGCTCTCTCACAGCAATCTTAACATCTTCTACCTCATCTGTACGAAACCGCAGCAGATTCAGGATGGTGTACTCATGGTCTGCAAGTATGATGTTACCCTTAAAGTGGATACAGACAGACCTACAACTCAGCTTTTACGCAAAACAGCAAAATGAAATGACACAATTTCAAGTGTACTATTCTCACCCTGTCATACAGTTCAATAATCAGGTGGTAGGCAGCCTCATCAGAACCGAACTGGATGTCAACAATCCTGTCAATACCGAGCTGTTTAACCTGAGTCAATCGCCGTGACTTCAGATGTTTTCGGCACTGATGGGAAAAACATTCAGATGAATTGCATTACATTCAAAGAGAATGTCAGTACAGTGAAAAATTACATTAAATGGGGATTGCACTGTATAACCATGTAATCCAGTCCTAATCAACTCATCAAATGCAACAGGCTATTTAAATAAATGCTCTTACTTTCATGGCAAAGCCCGAAGGCATCATGTTCTTGGGCCATTCGAAGTCTGTAGAGTGAATACGAGTCCCAGACTCGATGAGGAGAACAGCTTTGCTGTCAGGCCTGAGACAACAATGTGACACTCAGTTATACACACTGACTGACTGTGCAAAGTTACCAAGTATGTTTATTCTAGTACTGTACTCAGTTTAAGATACTTGTACTTCAGTCAAGCTCTTCCATTGTATTCTATAATGTACTTCATACTAGTACACATGACAATTTTGCAGACTCAGACATTTCATCCAAAACACATGACCACTTAAATGACAATTTATATGCATTCATGTAAGTTACTTTTACATGTATTGTATCTATAGACTGTTTTTAATGGTTGGATTACTACTTGGTAACGTATAAAAACAGTGAAAGTTTTTGAGGGAACTTTTCAAACTGTGCTCACTTCTGCAGCCGGATGAGATATGTCTTATTATCGATGTCATACACGTTGTTTACCCTCATGCCCATGTAGCTGTAAAAGAAGGAGGCAAAATCAATGAGTGGCCGATCAACATGTGTAAACAAATTAACGCTGCAATTAACGCTGGTTAGCAGTAGCACAGTCAGAGCAGGCTAAGTTAGAGTTAGCAAATAGCAACCCGGCTGGAGACGATCAAACATATCACGTACTTGGCATTGATCTCGGCAATAACTGCCCTGATATCCACAGTGGTGAACCTTGTCTTCATGGTGACTTAAAGGCTGGTTGCAAATGCAAAAAAATAAGGTAAACACTGAATGAAAACATTCACATTTCTTGTGCAACATCAGCAGAGAAACATGCAGGGAATTTCTGCACATGCGCAGTAAACACAAAGCTCGACGGAAGCCTACGTGGAGCAAAAACGCTCAGGTCCACGCCTTTATACACTCACACATTGGCTGTGTGAACAGAATGCATTGATTGTGTATTGGGATGCACTGGTACCTGGTAACGTAATGCTATAACATGAAGGCAGTGAACTAGGCGCTGTGCTCTTGCGGGGTCTGCGTGTATACCTCATTAAGCTCATGGTAGGCTCTGTAGCATTAAATAGTGCATCAATGATGCACTACTCAAACTGGCTTATTGGCGTTAAAAACAGGGCAAGCCTTCGAAATGCATGCAAAACACCACCTAAAACCGACTGGAACAACAGGGGGACTGCTGTGGATGTGAAGAAGAACAACAACCCGCGGCCTAACAATGAAAAAACATCCGAGCACCTCTGGAAAAAAGGTAAGGAGCTGAATGATGAAAAAAGGAAGCAATCGCATCAAATATCGGGGCCTGCGGCAAATTATTCTGCTTGACTGACATTTTCTTATCATGGTCAGTTGCGTTGCTGCTTTTTATCTCTGAGTATTTTGAGTTTAGCGGCCAGACTGAGGTGAGATACTCACACACACTCACACACAAAGTCTCAGCCAGAGTTTCCAGTTTCCTCTCAGGTCAGAGCGGAGGGCGAAGGCGTGCTCCGTTACCAAGGCGACGGTCAGCTAACAGCCAGGGCTCACCAGCGAGCGGGGCTAAGCTAGCAGCACCCGTAACAAGACGAGTTAAATGTCCGGTTTGACACCTCGGTACCTTAAAAAAAATATTGTATTGACAAGATTAACATTGAAATGTGCTGTCCGGACGTGATGGACCATCATCGACTTCCATGCGGCGGCGGCTAAGACTCGGAGAAATGCATTGTAAGTAGCGGAGTTAGCGGAGAGTCAGGACTTTTGACAGGAGGTCGCACTCGTTCAAAGATTTCACGTCTCCGTTTTTTTTTGTTTTTTTTTTTACTGTGTTTAGCGAGCAGACGGTGGCTCTCCAACTGTGACGTCCGTAATAACCACTTATGCATACATAACGTCTTTTTTCCCCTTTACGTGCTCCCCACCATAGTTTGTGAACCTGGTTTTGATGGTGGTTGTTAACGACGATGGTGATAATCGGTATAACACAATGTAGTAACGTTAATAGTCGGGCAATGACAAAGACAGTCACAGTCTTTGGTGTTACGGCTCTTCGGGGTTGTGATTATTAAAAGTGAAAAGCCTAGAGAAAAGCAAGAGTTTAAAGATGCTGTCAATTTTTATGTTTTTAAGATCAATCTGCAAATTTTAGTCTCATAAATAGATCAGTCAATCCACGATGTATTTATCAGGTGATACAGCACAATTAATGCATAATTTTAACAGAAAAATAAAATGCACAGCATTAATCATAGTAGTATTTTTTCTCATTTTAATAACAAACCAAACGTTTTCTAATTCGTGATTGTCCAAGAAAAGGATTTGTTGCCTATCCTTATCAGCTGTATCTTCACCCTTTACATGATCTTCACTCAGTGATACTGTATATTAGCTATGAATTGATAATTAAATGATCGTTATTTTGGTAAAGATGACAAATCAGTGATAAATCAAAAATGATATTTCCCTTTCTTGGATTAATCAAGGGAACAATGAGCAAATAATTTATTTACCCCCCCCCCCCCCACAATTCGTTTTTACATGAAGATAGATGTTAAAATGGTAGGCAATCAAAAAATGAATCTAGTTTGATGGTGAACAATTGAACTGAATTTGTTTTAGGTTTTTAGGTTGCTGTTGGGAGAAAATAAGACATGTATGCTCTAGGGAATGATGGCATGCATTTTTCATGGCTCCCCAACATAATCAATAAAATAATGAACAGACCAATTAGTGATGAACACAATCTTCATTTGCAGCCCTGTTATGTGTGAATGTAGGGCTTCCAGCTGTCAGTCAGAAAATATTAATTCCCCATCCCAATGAAATTATCCTGGGCTTTAATGTCCAGTGGGTGTGTTCTACTTTCTGCTCTCTCTGGAGTACAGGGTTTCCAGGCTTGTGTCTCTGCTGTTAAGCTACTCACAAATACATTTCAACTGTTGTTGTAGTCATGCAAACATTTCATTCTTTCAGTTCCTGTCTTTGTTTGTAATTACTGTGCAGGCTACAAGGTAATCAAGAAAATTGGGGAGGGCACGTTTTCAGAGGTGGTGAAAACTCAGAGCCTGAAAGATGGGAAGTTCTACGCATGTAAAACCATGAAGCAGACAATTAACAGGTATGTAATCAGAATATTGCCCTCCATGCAGGCAATTAGTACAGGAAACCTGAAACTTGACCAAGCAGCCTGACACCCTCTGCCTTAAGTATCCTATTAGATGTCAAGCTAGTCTGGCTTTGACCTTGTAGTGATGAGGAAACAATGGATGTCAGACAGTGCTTGAAATGTGAGTGGTTGGTGAAGTGGTTTTTACTTGTGCTGATAAAGTGTGCAATCATTTTAAATCAGTGCAGCCGCTCCTTCTGTCAAATGAAGCTGTGGTACATAAATGCATGATTTCAAACCATAAAACCCACCACACTAACTTACTAAATGTTAAAAAGGCATCCAATATTTGTGCACATGTGGCTACAATAGAGTATTTGTGCAAATGTTATCCTTTCTTGTGTGTTTCAGTCTGGAGCAGGCCAACAACCTGCGGGAAGTCCAGGCAATGAGGAGACTGAGCCCACATGCAAACATCATCCAGCTACATGAACTGATCTTGTGAGTACTATAGTGTTGATGTGTTGGTATCAACTCAATGTATTGCCTCCAGCTAGTGTGGTGCGACACATTTCTTTACTCTAATTCAATTTTTCAGTGATAAAGAAACTGGAACTGCGTCCTTAATTTGTGAGCTGATGGAGATGAACATCTATGAGTTCATACAAGGTAAGTCCATGGGGTGTAGGGATATAATAAATTAAAATGAAACTTGGAAGATGTAGATGTAATCTTTATATAATAAATTATGGGCTGATATTTGGTTCTTCATTCTTTGCAGGAAGACAAACTCCCCTTCCTGACCACACAGTGAAACAATACATGTACCAGCTGTGCAAGTCACTTGAACACATGCACAGGTGATTGTGAAAATATACAAATATGTTCACATCAAAATGTTCCATAAAATGTAACTAGGTTAATATTTTTTCCCTCTCTACAGCTGTGGGATCTTTCACAGAGATGTGAAGCCTGAGAACATTCTCATCAAAGTGAGATGAATTGTTATCATAAATCTGCCTTATTAAAAAAAAAAAAATGCTAATTTGGTTTTGATTTATGCACATTATTAAAATGGTTTTGTACAACTTGACAGCAAAATGTGTTGAAGCTTGGGGACTTTGGCTCGTGTCGGAGTGTGTACTCCAAGCCCCCGCACACAGAGTACATCTCCACGCGCTGGTACAGAGCCCCAGAGTGCCTCCTGACCGACGGCTACTACAGCTTAAAGATGGACATCTGGAGCGCCGGTTGTGTCTTCTTTGAGGTCATGAGGTACGTCTTCAGGGGAAGGGTATATCATTTAGTCTGTAATATAAAACAGGACAACAGTTCTCTTAGGGGAGAGCAGGAGTGAACACTTCAAGGTTAATCTAAACTACATTACATGAAATATTTCCCTGAGTCTGCAACACTTTTCCTGGCTTTGTACTTGTGCCAATCCTGTGCGCCACCACAAGCGTAAACAAATGTCAAACAAATAGCATGTAAAAAGATGTTGTGGCATTTCGATTGTTATAGCATGCACATGTGTGTGTTTCAGCTTGAATCCCCTCTTCCCTGGATCAAATGAGTTGGACCAGGTTGCCAAGATCCATGATGTGTTGGGGACGCCAGACCAAAGTCTTCTCCAAAAGTTCAAGCAGTAGGTCCTCCTATAAGTTCTTTGTAGAGTTTGTCATTTTGTTGCATGCAGCAGCATCTATAAAATGAGAAATATCTGGGAAAACAAAATAATTCAAGTTGTCTTCTTCATGTCTTCCAGGTCCAGAGCAATGCATTTCAACTTCCCTCCAAAAAAAGGCTCTGGTATCTCACGGCTAATCCCAAACTGCCCAGCCCCAGCTCTGTCACTGCTTTATCAGATGCTCGCCTATGATCCTGATGAACGCATCACTGCAGAAACAGCCCTGCGACACACATACTTCAGGGAAATCAGGTCAAGTGGTTAAATATATATGTGCAGAATTTTACAAATTTTCATTGACAGTTGGTGGGAAAAAAC
This sequence comes from Decapterus maruadsi, assembly GCA_030347415.2. Lineage (NCBI taxonomy): Eukaryota > Metazoa > Chordata > Actinopteri > Carangiformes > Carangidae > Decapterus > Decapterus maruadsi. The sequence goes on along the minus strand of CM064887.1, from coordinate 15,783,290 downwards.
TTTCCTAAGAAAAAATGTGGAACGACTTAAATTTTAAATGAGATATTATCCTAAAAGATTTCCTGCTTTGCATTTTTTCCCTCCAGGCTGGCAGAGAAGAGAGCTGACAGTCTTCACAGAGTTTCTGGGACTATGGATGGAGTAGAGAGTAGTGTAACACACAGCTCCTTGGAGCACATCTGGCGTCCAACCAGACTCGGCAAACAGCTGAGGGGAAGACATACAAGGCAAACACCTTTAATGCGCGTAAGTTTAACCTTAAGAGAAGTGTTCAAGACCCATGAGTCCAAAGGAACATGAATACAGCTGCTGCCATCTGATACTTTCTCCCCCTCGCAGCACATGAAGCATGTAGCAGAGCCTCTCGTCAGACGGAACGTCCCTCATTACCCCACAGAGCTGCCCAAACTCAACATGGTTGTACCAGGACCTCAAGTCTCCTTCCCGGTCTCCACTATGCCTGCATTCACCGTCACGCATCGGGGCACACTGCCAGCCATCTCATCGAAGAAGTGCCAGTCACAGCTGGCCAAGGTAAACAGAGGAGAGTTACACAAACATCAGGCTTTTATATTACTGAATCATTCAGCCATTTAGGCCTGCTAGAAGTCATATCATCCAAGGACACTGAGGAAATTAAGACATAGCTGACAGGTCTGCTTTAAATATATTACTATGTTGTTGAGTTAATATAGACAAACAAGTGCCTCTATGGTTCTTTGATTTTGGCATTCAGCCTGCATTTCCTTTCTCTGCAGCCCCGGGATGAGTCACACCGCGCAGCTTTCAAGACCTACTACATGCCACCTCTGGATAGGAAACATGGAGGCTACTGAGAGGCAAAAGCACTTCCAACCTTTGTTTTGAAATCACTTGTTACTGTTCTGATAAACAGATTGTTGCAAGGACAATGTTTGGACAGGCCTGATGTTAAAAACTGTAAAGCAACGCAGCCATATTTGAGAAAAAAAAAAAAAATGCAACAAAGACCACTCACTCTGTCAACTTACCTGTTCTGACTTCTACACCAAACTGTTGAATCCTCATAGTTATGATGAAATTCAGTGTGTTCGCTACGCAGATATTGATCGATCCTGTCACATTGGATTAAGAATGTGTAGATTAGCCATGGCCTCTGTTTTACTTGACCTTGTCAAGTGTTACATGTTTACAAATGTGGAGGAATATACTTCAATCTTAGCCTATTACACAAGCAAAGCAATAAGATATTTGATTTGAAGTCGGTTGCTGTGGAGCCAACTGGAAAATAATACAGCATCTCACAACAGTTGTCACACCCTATGGACTTGTTCCAGTTGTATTATTTTACAACTTTGAATCACAAATGATTAGGCAATGATTATTTATAAACAGCCTAACAAAAAAAGGAAGTGAGAAGTCTCCACAAACTAAAACACATGTACAAAACAAAATGTTTCCAATTTCACAGAATTTACTCAGGAGTTGGAGGAAGTTTAAATTGTTCAAATACCGTAATACACACAGCTGTGATTCAAAGTCGTAAAGTAATAAAACATCTCCGAGGGCAGAGTTGAACACTTCTCATTGGTACTGTGTATTGAGATAGCCAATCACTTCCTTGGAACAAACTCATTTGAAGGGCAGAAGTCTTCCTGTACAAAAGTAAACAGCAAAACTATTCACATTAAGTCTGTGACAATTGTTTGCCACAAAATTGCCGTTGCAGAAGTGATTTAATGGTACATTACATGGCCCCACTGTAAATTAAATAATCGACCCCACATGGACTATAACACACACAACTAGAACAGTTAGTAAGAACAAATGACTTTCCTTTCTGATCAATTCTATATGTGAAACAAAACAACAGTCAAATGTTTAAGATTGGGCCTTTAAAAGTCCCAAATTTTTTTTATTGCTATGTTTAGAATGTAGCTTTACATGTACCCTCATACGCCTCTCATTTAAAAACATAGTGGCTTACAAATGTAACATTTCATTCAGAGCTGTGAGCTCATTCAAATGGACTGTGACTCGATATTATGCACTTTATGGTGCTGGTTTTTGTGATGCATAATCAGAGTAAAAAAAATTGTCAAGTATTGTTTGTTTGCTGTTGTCATTATCATGTACTACAGACCTCTTACACTGCCGACACAGAAATATTGAGGAAAAAAAACTGATGAGATCTTTTTTTAAATAAATCATCAAAGAGGGAAATGTTACCCACTTCAAAATTTGATTACCTCGTCTCGAGCTTTCTGCCTGGAGCAGGGATCACTGAACTCTTGGCAACAACAATGATTGGTTATTACACAGAAATGAAGTGCATTAATATCACAGAAGTGCAGCCCCTTATCTGAAATCTTTCATGTGGTTGTTGTTAAAATTCTTCCGAGGAAGTCGGGAGCATATCAAGTTCTGTGGTTTCTTCTCAAAATAGTTTTGGCGACTAAGGCATAAAGAGAGCCTGAACTAAGTTGATGAGTCTTTTGAGATTCAACTCTTGTCTTTGAAACGTCCTGAGCTTCAAAGACCTTCAAACTTGACAGCTCATTTTGTGCAACTACTGCATTAATATGACAAAGTCAGCAAGTTTCATGTTAGAGGCATTACAGCTTTGTTATTTAAATACAGTGCACGTAGGTGAACAAAAAAAGAACAGTAAACAGTGTATTCAAGATTATTTTAATATTATTAATATGTATACTTTAGGCTTTAGAAATATAACTATCAATGACAAAACTTCCACTGGAGTAATGGTAGTTTGCTTAGGCCCCCATCAGATCAATTAATTACAATATACACATTATGATACAGAGCAGATTTGAATCTGAAATAATATTAAAATAAATGCTCAATAGATAAAGGTTTTAATAGTTTTTTTTTCTTTTTTTAATCATTTTCTTCACCTACTGTATTAGCCATCTGTGAGTTCTGAGCACACCCAAAAATGTAAAGCCATTTTCTTCTAATAAACTAATTTAAGTGCAAACAATTTTTTTTTCTTTAAAAAGACTATGATTGCAGCATCAAGCTTTATAGATTCAGATTTCAAGACTGAGGATGTTAAAGCCAAGTGTAACAAGGCAGTCCTCAACCTTCTTTTTTTTGTTCCATTAGAGTAGTTATAAAAACAAACAACATAATAACTAACAAAATCAGTGCAAAGTCGTCAATGGGGAGATTCTACTCAAGAAAAGACAGAAGTGGAGGGTGAATGTGGATGGAAGCAAAATTTTCAGATGCTCACGCACTTGGTCATAAAAGGATAGTTCACTCAAAACTCATGATTTAGCCAGTAACCCTGAGCCATGACTGGGCTATATCATAAAAAGGGGTTTCCGCCCCATTAATGAAAATTAAATGAACTATCCCTTTAATCTCAAGCCACAGTTGTCTGGTTTGCATCTAACAAAGCCAAGCCTTAATTCCAGAGGGGACAACAGTTTGATGAGATTTGACATGAAAGAAAAGATATTTTTAAAATTTTCTAAAAATGTGTTAAAACTCCAGAGAACAATAGCACATTAGCGTAATAGTCCACAAATGCACCACAACTTTTCTTGCTTCATTCCTCCTCTACGTCAAGTGAGTGATAAACAAAAAAAAAAACAAAAGAAAAGAAAAGCCATAAACAAAATCAGGAGGGAGGAAGGGTATAAAAGAAAAAGGAAAACTTGCAATGCTTGCAGGGTGAAGAGCAGCATCAGACTCTGGGTTGCAGGGTTCTTTAGCAGCAGAAATATTGTGGCTATACTACTGTTCCACTGGGAGAGCTGGCTTGGTTTTGGGATGACAATAAACCCTGGAAAAAGGAAAACAAGGAGATTTGCATTGGGAAAGTTCACATACTGTAGCAAAAAAAATATCAAGCAACAAATAGCTCATTAAAAATTAGCCTCTAGCTTCCTCTTTCCATATCCCGGTCCCCTGCACTTAATTAAAAGGCTGTGCACAGCAGTCAAAGTGGATGCCGAGTGTACAGTGTGAGACTAATGCTGTCTTTGAGAGGTTTGCTTCATCAAGGCACTTTTAACGTACATGAGCAGACTTTTTTTTAAATCACTAGCATCTTAATCTGACCTTTGATTGTCAAGGACAAACTAACTTATTGCCCTTCTCCTATTTAAAACTTTACGCTACGAAACATGGTCTGTTAAAGCTCGTTCTTAAATACTCGTCATGCTTTCCTCCAACACAGACCTTGACCGCTGCAACTTCTACCATCTCTTCACCGCTACTAGTTTATGCATCAAGTGGCTTGTATAAATTCATAATTCATACCCACTAGAGACTGTGGTGCCAACTTTTTACACTGCCCCAAGCTAAGCATTCAATTATTTTTGCATCCTATTTGTTCTATTTTTTGCAGAGAAGCCATTAGAGGGAATACTTTAGTCAGACAATCCCTCAAATCACCCTTAGTAACCATTAGAAAACAGTAGTCCCATTAATTATTATTGAGCAGTCAAATGACTCTTACTGCAAAGGCTCGACTGTACCCGAGCTGAATGCCCCCAAACCTCTGTTAATGTCAAACTGGTTAAAAGTAACAACTCATTGGACTAACTAGCCTTCAAATTTATGTGCCTCGTTGTGGCAAAAGCTCTCAAAACACAGACAAAAGCAGAGTATACAAGGCTGTATACAAATATTAAGCTGTAAGCGTGTGAGAGACTGCAGAGATTCTTAGGGCAAAGTGGCCATTTGCATAAAAGCTGAAAAGTGGGAGTGTATGCAGATGACTTCTTAGCTATGCTGCTATGCATTGTGGAATGTTTTATGATGAACCAATGAAAACACTTCATATGGATTAACATCCCCCTTCCCCTCGCAGGTCTACACAGGAAATCCTTCTTATCAGAATGTATAATGTAACCAGCCTGTAATTCTTTCATAGCGTTGGTTATATTTAAAACTAAAGCATAATAATAATAATAATAATAATAATAATAATAATAATAGGTCTTTCACTGTGAAGAAATGCACATTAAACAAAGTCTGATATGTTATTCGCCTGCCTGCAGAGACTGACATTCTGACTATAAAAAGCTAAAAATGTTATTCCAAATGTCCATAGGTTATTTTAAGCTCCAAGAACACATCTTGATTTAAGGTTACAGCCCCACCAACTGATTCCATAACAACTAATCTCTGACAAAACAATGCTATCACTTCTAATTTCCCCACATTTCCTGCATTAAAATGAACTTACCACTTTGCCTGGCCTCGCCCATGTGCAAATAAATCCCTCCTGACAAGCAGTCACTAAACAGTCCTCTAAAAATATGAGAACAGTCAGTCTCTCGTGTGCTATCTTTTTACAGATGAGGGGCTCGAGGAGGGGCACGTCCTCCATGCGCGGGCACAGCAGAGTGCCCAGAGTCTTAGCAGGGTCCGTTTTGGTTTTTGTCAGCAGGTTGAGCTTGTCGCTGCTCTTACTGCTGATGTGACCCATGCTGTGGTTGCGTTTGTGGTCCTTCTCGTGGTGGCGCTCCTTCCTGTCGTGGAGTGACAGCGTGGCAAACTTACTCACACCCGTGGCGATGGCACTGTCCATAATTCCACTGCCGATTCCACCGCCGCCACCGCCGCCAGCCTTGTTGGTGTTGTTTGCCGTTGCCGTGGTGCCGGCCGAATGCGGTAGGCTGTTGGAGCGCGGTAATGTTGTCGAGAGGGAGTTAATGCCAGGAGTATTGGCACCACTGTTGTTTCCATTAGTAGTGTTACTAGAGGTGTTAGTGATTATTGTAGCGCCCGCGGGGGGGCTGGTAGCATTCATCACGTTAGTGTGCGTCCGTGTCCGTGAGAGTGGAAGATGCGGGAAAAGGATATCCTCAGTGAGGTCCCATAGGCACAATTGAGTGTCCTGGCCCACTGAGCCAAACCGGTATGTCACACTAACAGGCCGGCTGTCCGTGGAGTTACGCTTGGAGAGTCGAGACTGTGTACTGTTGGCCCGGTCTCGTCCAAAATGGATCATTTGATCCTGGAAGTCCTCGTCGCTGCCGCTGAACTCCATCGGGTCGCTTTCTTCCACGCTGGTGGTGTAATGATCAAACGCCACCACACTCACCCACGACTTGTGCCCGTGGCCTCGGGCGATGACTCTGCAGTCCATGAAGGACCACACAGTCACTAGATCGTCCTCTCCGCCAGCAACTATATACTTTCCGTCGGGGCTCCAGCAGACACACAACAAGCCACCAAAGTAGCTCTTCATGGTGCCGTGGAGCTCGACGGCATCAAAGTTGAACACCCGTAGGAAACCGTCTTGGCTTACACAGGCTAGGAACTTCCCGTCTGGAGAGAAGGCAAACTCGTTCAGAGCCCCCTCACCCACTGTCCATTTAAGAAGAGGGTTCCTCGTAGATTTACTCTTACAAGTGTGTACAGAGTAGTTCTCTCCCTGTTTGAGCAGCTGGTAGTGTGGTGCCGTGGTGCCGCAGGAGTGCTCCACATTGTACAGGTACATATTCCCACTGGCATGAGAGACCAGAAACAGGCTCTCAGAGCCTGGCACCCATTTCACGCATGTTACTCTGGACTTGTCTATTAGTCTCTGCAAGGACAGAAGGAGGGGTGAGGTTTGAGAAGCAGACAGGGAGGGAGAGAGTGGAGAGAGAGGGAAAGGGGGCGGGGAAGTTGTCAGTACATTATCATCAGGAAACACTGACAATTTAACCTACAATGCTCTGTTCAAGTCTCAGTGGCTTTAGACCAAATATTATGTTTTACTTAATACTTGTTGAAGTTCACTTGGCAGTGAAAAAGCTAAAAGTACCAGACAGGTTATGGAAAGTCCTTTAAACACACTGAACGTCTCTTCATTCTTTTAATCATACATAAAAAGATGGAAAAGAGTAATGAGGCTATGTAAAGAATTAATTACAATTTATACAGCGCAATCTGAAAAATAAATGACCTTTCACTCACAAAGGCAGAAATAACATGCAGATGTCTGACAACACAGCTAAACTTTAACAGTGCAGTAAAACAAAATGTAAAACTGTGCCTCTCCTGAGACCTACCTCTTCATTGAAGAGCTTGCTCGTCTCCTTCTTGATGGGGTCAATGAGCTGTACCTGTCCTGCTGAGAAACCCACCAGCAAGGACACGCTCTCTGCTGTAGCTGTGAGGTGGTTGAAGTCATGACAGGTGGGCTGCGTTCCCTTGTAGATACGCTTGTCTATGGGCTTACTCAGGTCAGCAGCCTGATGGGAGAAACAACAAACACACACGTGGTGAGCACTGTAATCTAAAAACAGTTTGGTCCTATTGTTTGTCAAACTGTCAGTAATAAAACCACTGGAGCTGACTGTGCATACTGCTTGTGCTTTATCTCAAACAGTGACACTGAATTAAGAGGAGCTGGGTTGACAATGTTAATTGCACTGATGGAGACAGAAGACCTTACGCCAGGTGTCTTGTAACCACGGTGTAAGAAGTGACATTTGAACTTAAAATACCTGTGTGACTTCTGGATGCCTATCAATGAACTTACAGTCACTGAGCAAAAATGAGGAAGAGCATATAGATGTACACCCTTCCTCTGTAGATGCTTGTCATCCTGTTTGACAAGCAGTTTCATTTTTATGTCATGGAAACAGTATTTTACATATGTAACACCTCGAGCACATACTGTGGAGCACCACTGTAACAGCAGCTTCATTGTTAATGATTTGTAGTTTACACTACTGGCAGAATGGAAAATCCTACGATGATGACTCAGTTGTTCCTTCAGGACTAGTAGATATGACACTGAGTTGTTTATGTCCCATTTCAGGGACAAAATACCAAGCCGAAATGGTTTAAATCAAGATACCAGTCAAAAGCACAGCACTTGAGCCTCACAATAGTATGAAGGAACTGCAAGATGCAATGCTACGGATGTACACGCACAAAAAGTAATGAGGTCATTGTGAGCTAATAGATTTTTGTTAACTGCAAATCATAATGCATACGACAGAATCATTATTCTCTATTTACTTTAAACCTCGGGCCATGTATCTGCTCCAACAAGCCTTCACCAGAGAAATGAAACAACCATTTTCTTTCACTTCACTAATGGGACAAATCATCAATAACGTGACATATAGTTTATCCAATATGAATGAATACAATATTGTCATGTGATACTGATACGTGACTAATTTCCTTTTACTGCTATATCTGGTCAAAATTAAATGTGAGAATTAAGAAGCATACAGGTCTTTTTCTACAAAGTGTGGTACAGCTGCTCTAATCCACGGTCGTTCAGCTGGTCTGTTGCTGATTTACACAAGAATGACCACACACATGACAAGGACATGGTTCGGTGTGAATATTTAAAAAGGCTGTGATGACACATTGCTTCAAGTAAGCAGTAAGTCAGCTGCTTAGAGTCAACCTGTGATGTCCAGTCAGCTGAAACAATGGCATGACTTGTGAAGTGACTCAACATCTAAACGGAGCACAGAAATATACTGTTAAAGAAACAGATCCTTCATGGACCATCATGACCTATAATTTACAGAGTATTCCCAGCAGCAGAGGTGGTTAGCTAAGTTTGACCATGTCATAAATTTGGCCCAGCAGACACATCCCCAAGCAAGGAGTGCTACTGTCACACTTAAGGGCTCCAGACTAACTTTTTACTGGGAGCAGAGTGGCCCCTAACTTAAACTTTTGGGAGCACAAACAGAAAATGTACAATTTTCCTTTTCATTCATGATCCTAACAAACCTTGGCCTACCATCTGTAATGGCAGATTCCAGACTACTTGAGTGTTAAAAAGACAAACAGTAAATTTAATGGCCACGCACGTGCAAATAGATGAAAAATATACTTGCACTGTCTCAAATTTTAGGGGCAAAAAACAATACAAAACAACGCCCCCATTTAGGGGCAGTCTGGAGCCCTTGCACTTTATGATGACCGCAGCAGCTAGCCTTCTAGCGGAAAAACACCGTCCGTATACTGTTGAATCGACATCACTGCGATGTGTCGACACCTGTCAGTCAAAGGGCGTCGACAGGTGTTGTGGGTGGGTGGCAACGTAAAAGAAGTATCACTATCCATCGTTGTTGTTGCAGCAACAACTTCGAAATCTGACAACTTAAATCAAACCTTTAAAAAAAACACACAACTTCACTCTAATAACCCGTAACCACAGCCTCCTAACTCAACACCGACTGCACCCGCAAAACTCAAACACTGTCACGGACTGGGGGCTGAATTTAGCCCCCGGCCCTTTTTGGTTTGTCTGTCTGTAGCTGCTGGCTCGCTGGCGTTAGCAAGTGGCTAACTGGCTAACTAGTAGGGCTAGCTCCATCATAGCTCCGAGCTAACTTAGCTGCCAGCTAATTTGAAAGTCAAGTCAAGCACCTGCCAGAGTTAGTTAACGCGACCAATGCACGGCTCCAGTTCAACAACAGTTCAAACGGCGGCGGTGTAATTTTAACACGCCGTATCACGAAATCCCCGCTGACATTTAGCCCCCCCACCCCCGTTAGCCCCCCCACACGCTACGCTACCTTTCTAACGCCTTTGTAGATGTAGAAGTAGAGCTCACGGCCCACATTGAAACAGATCCTGTCGCCGTTGCCCGACTGGTCGTTGACGTTCACGAAGGAGACCTTGACGGGGTTGGAGCCCTGCGAGTTGAAAGGCACCCGGTTGGGACGGCTGTATTCAGAGTGAGTGAGGAGTTTATAGACGCCTTCCCTAGTAGTGAACTGAGTTTTAATTTCGTTCATCTCCTTCCCTCCTCCCTCCGCCGCCATCTTTGAAATTAACATTCATCCCTTTCCCCCAGCCAGGCCGGATCTTACGCATAGCACTGCACGGCACTGCACGGCACGCACGGAGGGGGAGCGAGCGAGCGGGGCCACGGAGCGGGCATTCCTACTCTCCCGTTCCCCCCACCGGTTTACCGGGGAACTGATGGAAGGAGGGTGCTAGTTGTAGCTGCTTTACAATAAGTTATTATTATTATTATATCATAGTCAATTTAACTAGTTTCCATGTGTTTATAGTTTTATTTGGAATCATAAGGCAGTAGGTTATTCTATGTTAAATTAGATGCTAGAGGCTAAATCCAATAAACCCTTCTACTTTTTACAATTTTTTTTAAATTATGAGGTAACAAAATATAACAAAAAACATGTATAATACTGCTTTGGTGATGCTGAATTAGGTAAAACGATTAACGAATAATATTTATAGGACAAACTCAACAAGAATGTCATTCAGCAGCAACCAGCACAATTTGAGTTTTATTTTGAAAAAACAAAAATAATGCACCGGACGTATTATTTTGTTAAAATGTAGAAATGAGCAAACTCATGGCGCTTTTGAGTCCGTGTCCATGTCACCGCCGTGCTACTACCCGTGCCCACGCGCAGCTTACCCGAGGCCACACCACCACTCGAAGCACCTGCAACTCAGGTGCGTAATTAATCTGCAGGTTGGCCTGACTACGCACATTATTTCAGTGTTTTTACTTCCTCGTGGTCCAGAGAAGTTCCAGGATCTCAAATGTCATGGCATGTAGAAGAAGACGACAACGCTCACACCCAGGTAGGTATCAGTATTTTGGTTTAACATGTGGTTGAGGGGTTGATTTTCTTGGTGTTTTTATACCAGGGAGCTTTTAGCTTTATATTTTGCAAACACAAACTCATTTGTTTTTGTTGTTTGTTTTCTTTTGGTTGCATGAATATCCTACTATATGTTTGTTTGTTTTTCTCCCTCCACTTAAGGTCATAATGAGAGACATATACCAAACAATGTGGACCAACTTGCATTCAAATACATGGTGAGACTGTTAAGCACATTATATGATCATATTTCAAACTGATCAGGACTCTTATTCCCTGAAAACTTTTACATGTGAACTTGAGTAACTGTTTTTCTGTCAGGAGATGTGTAAAGTGGAGTCCAGCACAGATACAGACTCAGAAATCAGTCCAAGATGGTCGGACACCAGCACTATGGTATTGTTTTTGTGTAAACCTTGCACACACACACAATAAAAATAAGCACAAGAGACGACAAGTGTATGTATGGTGTTGGTCCAGGTACAGGACTTTTCCATTATATGCCACTCCAAATTTTGTTTTGAAACAGGATTCAATTGAATTTCTTCCACAGAAAGTGGCTACCCATCATCTCAGTTGTAGTGTGCATTGACATTTCTAATTTAAAAAACAACTACTGTCTTGTCAATGCAAAAATCACTGATTTCCTCATTGAACAGGGATGTGCAAGCAGTGCACCAGAGCGTGGGACATCACGTCGCACACTACCACTGAAGCCTGCAGCAAGGCATGGCTGTTATTCATTGGTAAGCATTCAGTTTTCATGTCATTTCAGCTCTTCAAGGTGTTTATGAATGAACTAATAACTACAATGTGACTGTAGTTTTTGGACCCATATGATGGGAGCTCTGAAGATTCGGACGACTCAAACAGCGATGTTGGTGTCTTCAGGAGAACCAGGCAGCAGGGACAAGGAGGAGGTGGAGGATGTCGGTTTTCCGGGCGGAGCAGGAGGTTCATCCTTCATCACCCTGCCTCTGTTGCTCTCCGAGAGGTAATGAAAAATGGGATAAGAGATCCTGTAACAGAGCAGCAACATGTTTTGGATGTGCAGATGAAATGTGGGAGTGACTCTGAGCTGTGGGTCTGTGAGCTCGACACTCCGTCCCCCCACAGTGACAAGGAGAGTTGTAGAGATGTCACAGCAGAAATGGCTGATGATTCAACAATGCACCCTTTGAGCATGGATACTGGACTGCAGCTTGATGATTCAGGCTTGCACGCCACAAGATCCTCCACACCTCACACGGCAGCGGGAGGGAGCTCATCCTGGAACCTGGACAGCTCCTCTGAGAGATCCCCCAGCCCGTGTAACCTGGGGTCTCTCTACAAGAGGAAGCTCGGGCTCCCTGGAGCAGAAGTGGGGCAAAGGAAGAGGCAGTGTGTCGTCAACACGGACGACATACAAGAGGCAGGGGACTCTGCATATTGAATCATGTTAAAGCCATGTGGACTGGCAAAATGAAGAACTGCAGTCATATTAAATGCCCTGATTTAAGGTGGAATTAAATGCTGTAAATAGTTAACTTTATGCACCTTGGTTTATTTTTCTACCTCCAGCTATTTTGAATGTCTCAGAGGTGTCGCACTTTGTGCTGATTGCATCTTTTTGAACAATAGTGATTTATTTTTTTGTTGGGAGGAATTATAATAGTAACTTTGCCCCCATGGTTGACAAAGATGTACAACCTGGCGATGAAGAAACCACATTTTCCCAATAAAAGGAAACCCATATTGAAAAACAAACATGATACAGCTTCTTTTTTTTTATTGCGTATGAATCTTTGGGCAACTCTTATCCAAGGGGCTTCATCAGTTTGCAACACATAGGTCTGACTAGTCCTCACTAGTGCGTATGAATGAGTAGCTCTGCACGGTTGGAGTCTGAAGCTAATGTGCCATTCCAAAACTACAGTTCCTCATTTGAATTTTAATCAAGGTGCCCTCTAAACTTTAATTTTCATTCAGTTGATGAGCTGTCGAAGTATTTTCAACAAGCTACTCGACATAAGAAAAGTATTTTTCAGTATTCACCTGTTTCAGTCATCTTTGTATGCCAGTCCTATAGCTTTGGCTTAGTGTCTGGGGTTGTCTTGCTGGAACACGAATCCTTAGCGATCATCCAGGCTGCAGTGCTGTCCATTTATAGGCCATGCAAATTCCTCTTGGAAATCAATATAGTATCCATGTGACAAATTAAAATTGCACAACTAACTCAATTTTCTTTAGTCTGGAAGAAGATACAAGTGTCAATGGTATTTGGTATAGAATGGTTTTCCCCATGTTTCAGACCTTGTGACCTAAACCTTACATTCACTCTCAGACATTGAGAAACTTATTTTCTTTTTTCATTTTTTTCCTAATTGCTATTATGGAGTTTCATTTTTTATCTTCAAGGTTTATCCCTCCAACCAGCAGGTGGGAGCAACACACCATGTCATCTGCAGAATTACATGAGTCAATAGGTAATTCTCTGCAATATTGTAGAATATTAAGTTTTCCCCACTCCAATTTATAGATGAGCCATTTTCCTCAGAGATCTTTGTCCATTACTTCAATTTCATTGAAATTCATGTAATATGATTATTTCCTCTTTGATCATGTTAGCAAATTTGTAATACTCTCGAAGTCTTTGGTTGTAACACAATGATTGAGAATACATGACTACAGCACTGAAAATAGGAGTCTCTGTGAAATTATTATTATATTTCTTGTGGTTGACTACTGAGAAGTGTGCAAACCTAAACTACTTTTAACTATGGGGCAGTAGGTACCATGTATTTAGTGACTTTAAACCAAACATGTATTAGTACACAAAAAACACTCTGAAGTCATTGATGTAGTTCATCTTTGTCCTTCCAACAAATTTTATTCAACCTAAAAACATACTGGTTCTTTCATTTCTTTTAAAAACACACTTTTCTTTCAACCTTCCTTTTCCACATTTCATTTTCATTTCCTTTACCATCTGACAACATCCCCCAGACCTTCTACGACACTTTCCAAAAAACACTACGACTGATCACTTGTTAATTACTACCTGACAAACTTTGCGATGTTTTATACTGGAATGCAATAGGCTACATGTTACTTTTTAAAATGGTGGTTAATAGGGTAATGAATGTAAGAGATTAAGTGGTTAAATCGTCAAGACTCTCTGGTCTTGAGGAATGACTTGTTTCATTTACTCTGTGCACAGGATGGCAACTCCACGCTCATAGAAGCTGTGTGGATCTTCCTTGGTGGCGATGTCAAAGTCAACAGTGAAGATGAGGTCAGACCTGGTGAAGTTCAGGTAAACGGGCAGCGTGACCTGTGGTGGGAAGAACAAAAGAAGATAAGGTCAGCAAAACTAAACTTAATGGTCTTGTGGCTTTTTGTTGCTCTGAAAATGTTTATCTTTACATAGGAAGATGTGCAACTGTGTATCCATATACATACCACATGTCTCTTCTCAGAGTTGCCTTGCTTGATCCAGCGGAGCTGAGTCAGAGGCAGCTCGGTGGAGATGGAGGTGGACAGAGACAGCTTGTTGTTGGCACAAGTAGCTCCCTGCAGTTTCAGGCCTGAAAGAAACATGCAGCAGGTTTGATATTAGAAATAATGAAAATAACCTTTATTCGATATTCTGTTGTAAAAGAACTCAGTTTGAGGTTTGGGAGTATCTGCCACACTCACAGTTTGACAGCTACAGTATTGGGGCAGGTTTCTTTTCTTTAGCTTTAAGGAGGATTTTCTGCCCATGTTTTCTAACTTCTGTAACATCTGTTTTATTATATCTTTTGAACTCTGACCTTTGATGCCGAAGCTGCAGGCGTCCAGTGTGGCCCCCTGCGCAGTGGTGACATTGACCTCCAGACACAGCTCTTCCAGAGACCAGCTGTTTGCCTGAGCCACATACTGGCGGGTTGCAGTGATGTAGGCCTCTGGTACAAACAGGCTGCCGAGGCACACGTGGATGTTCTGGAGCAGGGGAAAAAATAGTACTATGAGTGTCTTGCATGATTTTTGAGAAACCTGTCACACTGTATAAAACGCAAAGGTTGTTGTTGATGCTGTACACAAACAGCTAACCAAACTACCTTCAGCTCCTTTGCACCCCCGCTGGCGGCACTCTGGGAAATGTTCTGCAGCTGTTTGATCCTCTCACTGAAGTCTGCCACCCACTGGATCACAGTCATGGCAGTTGGGACTGTGTAGCGGCACCAGCTGCGAGGGAGGATTCCTGCACAGATTTTTAACATATTTTAAGTATAATTAATTCAACGGCATCTTGCTGGTTGAAATAACAAATGTGATGTATTTATTTGTCCTCAAGTAATACAACTAAACCTATACAAAAAAAAGAAAAGAAGGAAAAAGTTTACCCTTCACAAGGTCGCTGATGAGTGTGCGCAGGTTGTTGGTCTGCTTCTTCTTGCCCTCACACACTTGCACCACATCAGTCAGATCCTGACGGACCTCCTGCAGCATCTTGCCGCCCATCTTCACCTCACGCTCAAAGAACCTGAACAGTGGGTCCTGGTGGTTGTGTGTTGGGATGAAGAAGGCATTTAATCAAATGCAGAAGAGCAAGTACACATTTATCCACTGGAATTCAAACCTCTTTACTTTTTCATTTTACCTCGTTTTCTGTTGAGTCAAACACAAAAACCTTACCCATAACAGAAAGGCTGTTATGCAGCTTCTTGTAAACAACACATTTTTGGATTGTCTCATGAAGTCTGCTTACCAACCACCTTTCACTCTTATCTCTGCCATTACCTTGATGTTCTCCACCGTGCGTTTGAGTGGATTGACTGTTTGAGGCATGAGCTGCAGCCAGTTGCAGGCGGTGGTGTGGAGCGTCCTCATCCAGGCCGGCTGGGCGTCAGATGTTGAAGAAGTGCGCTCCTTCTTCTCCGTCTCATAGGCAAGGTCATCCTCATCCTCCAACATCTGCATTTTCAGCATCTTACCCATCATGTCAGTGCCTATGCAGCCCGGCAGAGGAAGCGAGTGAGCAGGGAGGGAGGGAGGTGGAGGAGAGGTGGGAAAACAAGGCCATGGTGGCAGGTGGGGAGGAGAAGAAATTAATAGTGGAACAAAGAAATATCTTACCCCAAGGATGTTTTGATAACAGAACAAACATAAAAGGAATTTGTGGCAGACAGACAAACAAATCAAGAGTACGGTGGGTAGGAAATAAAGACAGACAAGTCTTAAGGCAACATTTACATCAAACGTAGCCATTCAAGAGTTTAAAAAATGGATAAATTAACTGCATTCTCGACTGACTGGACCTGTAGGAGGAATAAAGGTAACAAATAGGGGGTGTCAGGTTTTGGGAGAAACTAAGGGATGGGAGTAAAGATGAAGGGGAGAGGGAGTGTGGAGGGTGGTCCAAGGGGTAAATGCTTCAGGCACTGGGATCGTGGGAACTTTAAGGTGTGGAGAGGAATCTAAAAACGGGAAGGGGTATCATGGGGTGCAAACAGGAGGGGGAACTGTGTGGATGTTTATATCCTGATCTGAGGGTGGTGTGGGGATATCATCTCAGCAAAGCGACATGATGGCTGTGAAATACAGCTGCTGGAGGGTGAGGTGACACACACCCATCCACCTCTTGTAGTACCATGGCTATGAAATACACAGCTAAACCGTAGGATGATGGTGCACAAGACAAACTAGGGGCTACTTCTGAAACCACAGAACTGCTGATGTGAACTGATAAGATAAGATTAAGCAGGAGTATCCTTAACATATGTTATGCCACCACACACAGATGCAAAAATACAAGCTCTTGACCACTCCGCTGCACTGGGACAGCCTGTCAAAATAAAAGGTAAGACACTAGAAAAGAGGAAGACATGGTTAATGATTGGTCCTGTGGATAAATGACATCCTGAACAGGAAGAAGAATCAGGATATGCTGTGTTCCAGTTACTGTGACAAAACACCAGACTACAGACGATGAAGACGGCCAGTTGCAGCATACCCTGAGTAGTGAGCAGGACCTTCTCGGCATTGCTAGGCAACCCGAGCCAAGAGGGAGTTTGAGTGTCTGGAAGCATCTCGACCCAGTGCATGAACTCCTCACGTCTGTAACAGAGCAGAATGAAAACATTACCGGTTGCAGTCATCATGAGTCCTTCAATATTCAACAACATCCGAGTGACAGCGACTGCTAATGTTAAAAAGTGAAGCAATTAACTGACCGAATGCCATCTGGCATCTTGATGTCCTTGTGTCCGTCAACCTTGAGAGCCAGTTTGAACTCGCTGTCGAAACTTCCTTTGGTGAAAATGCGATCCAGGAAGGTGATGAGGAGGCGCTGATCGAACTCATTGTCGATGCGGCCGCCGTAGATAGACTGAGCCATCAGGGTCTTCAAAGCTGCCCACGGGATCTTGTCAGGTGCAATGTTTTGACGACCCTGCACGTGTAAAGACAAAGCACGACAAGTTTAACACACTACGTCAAAACTATTACTAGAGCATTTCACCTGATAGATTCAGTAAATCAGATATTTAGAGCTGTCTAATATAATTTGTATTATTTCTGCAATATTCTGGAAACCTTTGCTGTGTCATCCAGCCAGGTGTCAACAGTGTCACAGGCAGAGCGGAGGTCAGACTCTCCAAACTCGTATTTCTTGGACCATCCCAGTGGTGCATAGCGCAGACGCTCCTGAATAACTGCATGGAACCAAGCAAGCAGGAAGTAGAGGCGAGCACGCTCATTGGGAGCCTGTAGAAACACAGAAATTAAGTTATTCATAGTAAATAGTAAATGTGAAAAGGCAATGATTAATTTGGTGAAGTAAATCTCCAGTCACCTTGCACATGCGAGCCACAGGAATGCTGCTGAAGGTCCTCAGCATGTTGGCCTTGACACCAGGAGGTGGTTCAAACACGAAGATTCGACCAGCACGAAGCAGATTCACTGGCACCTGGAAGAAAAACACAGTGGTGAGACTTTGAAGACGGTAAAAGGACAAGAACTCTGGGAATGAGAAGTGAGGATTATTTCATAGCTACGCTGCCAATGAACTGTTGGTAAAAACTGTATGAGTGACATTTACCTTGGGGTTGATCTCCATTGTCAGGAAAAGCCTGAAGCTGGCATGAGGCTGCATGGAGTGGAGCTTCTTCTCCAGCTGCATTAGCCACCCAGGGGCCAGGTGGACGTTCTCCAACATCACCCACCTGCAGGATGAAGACAATCAGGATGCAGCACAACAAAACAACATCTCCATACTCACAAATACTCATAAACAACATTACTCACCTGCCAGACTTGACGGCAGTGTTAATATCTCGGTCGGCTTTGTTGAAGCCCTCAGCCGAACCTGAGGACAGTGGAAGAACACACAGAGTTACAACATCTTCACTAAAGCCTTTGACTTTTGTCAGGAGTTATGAGAGGATCCTTTCCTTACCAATAGAGATGGAAGTGATCTGTTTGTTCTCCTCAGCAGCCAGATCTCTGACCAGACCACTGGCATCATAACCTGGTACAGAGCACATCAACACTGGGGTGCTGGGCTTCACCTACAGACACAAAGAGGAGGATTCAGCACCACGGTGACTTCACACGACAAAAAGTGCCTCTGGAGTGAAAATAATCCAAGAAATATTAGACTCTACCTCATTGTCCACAATATTAGCCAGGTCAAGAGGCTGCTCAACGATGTTCATGAAGCTCTCTCCCAGCACCATCGAGACGAAAATGTGCGACATGGCCAGCAGACGGTCGGGACGGAAGGCTTGAATCAGCAGCAGCTGATGCACTGCCTGGCCAATTTGAGCTAAGGTGGAAATACACACATGTTAATAAAAAGTATTGAATTCCAGATTATACAGGTAAAACTAAATATTTTTGGATTATGATGCAACACAAATATCTTTTGAAAATGAGCCCCATTTCCAACAGAGACAGACTGGATAGATGTTGTGACTAATATTCAAAGTCTGGAAAGGATGATCTTTTCACTAAGTCTATGGATGGATAAGTGTTTGCAATACGGGGAAAAATGGATTGTGTTTGTGACCACAAGAGATGTTCACTGAGCCATTATTGTATGAACTGACTTGTATCTCCATCAGTATAACATTTGTATGAACGTGTAGGTGACCAACTGTTCAATTTTTTCTTTATGTTGTTTATGCTCTTTCTATAAAAAATACAAGTACAAAGTACAAAATATGATACTCACTGGACTGCTTCTCCTCTGACCACAGGTAAGGAACAGCCAGCTCTGGAGTGTTGCTTTCAATCCACATGAAGAATTGCTGAAGCAACAAAAATAAGTGATAGAGATCACTTTTTCAGTTCATATTCAAACACAGTGTGCTATGGTATATTATTAAATGCACTCTTAGATCCTCATTGTGCCACGGTTCAAGACCAGCAGGACTCACCTCATCAGCCTCAACTTTGGACACCAGGTCTTTGAACGCTGGCAGTCTGTTGAGACGGACCATGGCCTCGCTCTGTTCAGTGGTCAGACCCTTCACTTTGGGCAGTGACATGCCCTTCAGGACGATCTCTTTGCCACGGAGGAAGTGCTGGAACTCTGAATCATACGAGGGCTCGCTGGAAGAGATGGATTTAGAAGTTTCAGATTCATGTCGAACTACTTTCTGCTGATAGATTTGGTTTAACATTGGCATCTTACCTGGTCATGCCCTTCAGACTGATCTTAGCCAGCAGCATGGCAAAGGTGATGTGGTCCTGGTGAAGCATACCCTTAGCTATCCTGTTGAATGCCACCTGCAGTCGAGAAAATGGCACGTTATATCCGTTCTAGTCGTTAACACCAAAGAAATTTTCCTCTTGAAAATGTGTGGTTCAAACCTGGAAGAGGTCCTTGGTGATAACAGCAAGTCTTTGTGAATGATCAGTTGCGTTCTTCAGGTTGGCGTTCTCATACAGCACAGTGTGGTAGGTGTCCAGGAAAAAGTGAAGAGAGTACTGGTACAGGAAGTGCATCTGGAACAAGGTGTAAAAAAAAAGTTAGCTTGGTATAGAAATCTGACTGGATATGAACATCTCAGTTTAGGAGTTAGTGAACAAGTCAGATGTTTCCAGACCTGGTTGAGAGCCTCCATGGTGAAGTAGATGCTGCTGCATGCAGAGGACAGAGACAGGTACTGCTGTGACACAGCCTCCACCTCAGCCATGACGATATCCGTCTCTTCCACCTTTCTGGTCACCTCGGCCGCCTCCTTCTTCAAGTTCTCCAGTGTGGTGATGATGGTGTCGTCATCAAGGATACGACCCTTGACCTCATTGAGGGCCTGCAGCAGGGATTTTTCCAGCTGACGCAGACGCAGCTGGAACTCGCCTACGAGAGAGAGGAGGAGTGTGATTGATGGGATGTCTCATTTCTCACTGAACTCTTTTATCTTGTTTCGTATCCCTGTCAGTGTTCATCAACATCACCATTATCACTATCATGCCCATTTGTGTCCTGTCAGTGTGTTAGTACATCTGCCACTTTGTGTCTCACCTTGCAGTTTGAGGAGGTCAGAGCGTTTCTCATCCACGTCAGGCCTCTCAGCCTTTAGGACCTCGTTGAGACACTGGCTCTGCAGGCTGCTGCGTGTCACCGTGAAGTTGACAAACGTCACACGAGAACACAAGTCTGGTGGGAACTCGACCTGTGTCAACAAGAGACAGCATGTATGAAGTTAGCGTTGCATAACACACATAAGACTTAGTAGATAAAATAACAGCTTACAGATGAAACCTGAATGATTATCTACTCACAGTTGGATCTCGTGTGGAGAGGAAGATGACAAATGAAGGTGACAGATCGATGTCCTGGTCTCCAAGGGTGATGAGGACACGTCCACCAGTCCTGCGGACCTCTCTGTTCAGCACCGGGTTCAGGATGGGGTCGTAACTTTCTACATCCTTCAGGGCAAAGAAAGGTGGAAAATTAATCCATGACAAATTCAGGAGCAGTGGAGAATGATCACATAATTGGCTGACTGAGTACATGTTCTTACCTGGACCAGCAGCGGGTTTCCGAAACGCAGAGCACTCTCCAGGTTCTTTCTGAAGGCATCATCCAGGAAACTGGTCCTGGTGATCTTGCGCTCTTTGTACTCATTCATTATGAACTCTGTGGCTTGGCCTGATGGATCAATGATGAGCGGGTACCTAGAAAGCACAATGATATATAATAAATCAATTTGTGCTCAGTATTGTCGCAACACTTGTAAAAAACCAAAAACATTGCCTGAAAGATACTGATACAGACGAAAGATACTGACCTGTTGAACCTGTTGAGCATGATGGCATTCTCAGTACAGAGGTCATCAGCTGGGAGGGAGTTGGCTTGCCAGCGAAGTCTCTCATCAGCGTTGGACAGGTACTCAGTTCTGGCGATGTCTGTACGGAACTGGGGGAGAAATTCAGGGAGTTAGGGACCTGACATCAGATGACAGGGGATGCAAAATGTGCATTTGTGCAATGGTAGTGTCTGTAAGCAGGCTGTAAGTTGTGACCATGGCTAAACTATGGCATAGTATCAGTATAGATGTGGTGATCAAAATTGGCCAAGCACATGAGAGCCTCACATACCTGAATGTTGGCCTGCTGCAGGTGGTGAGACCAAGTAGTGAACAGATTCTGTCTCATTTGCTGTTCAAAGTAGCCAGCATAGGTAATGAATGCTGCAGAGAGCAGACAGTCTCCAGCGATGGTGGACATCTGGTTCTTGAAGGTCTCGCTGGTCTTCTCCCAGCGTTCCCTTTCAGCGGACAGACTCTTCAGAAGGGCTGTGCTGCGGTTCACCTGAGAGTAGAGATTAAGAGTTTGTTAAAATGCTGCAAGACTCTTCACTTTAAAGTGGAATGAAACAGCGGGAGGACTAATTACCTTAGCTTCAACTGCAGCCAGGTCGGCCTTGATGGCCTGGGCCTCTGAGATGAGGACGGCGTACTCTTCCTTGTAGCGAGCAATGCTAGCCTCCAGGTCTCGGATCATCTGCTCCACCTCTTCTGCCTTGGTCTTGTTGTCCGTGGCATCATCCTCAAGCTTCTGCAGCTCATTACGCAGAGGCTCCACACGTTTCAGCATGTCAGCATAATTGAGCTAGATTTGAGGATGAACATAGTTACATTAGAAGACATACTCTTTTTACCCAGTTGTTGTCTCCATTTTAAAATTGTTTGAGGTTTCGTACCTGAGCAATTGCCCATTTCACCATAGGCCCACAGGCCAAAGAGGCCCTGTTGACCCCCTCATAGTTGTAGCTTGGGTTGGAGAGATAGTTCTTCTTCATCTTCTCACGGATGGAGTCACTGGATAAAAGGAGAAAGAATCCAAGTTGTAAGAATGCAGCAGGACTTTTTACAGTCCAACAACTTTATGTGAACTGTGGAGAAATTATCATAAATCACCAAAAATTAAACGTGACTTACTAAAAGCATTGGGGGATGGGGTGTAATTTCTACCATTTTTACTGTGAGAAATGCAAAATCATGACACTGACGGTGGATTTAAGTCAACCACAAGTTGTCATTGGTTCTTTTTCTGATTCGAGAAACATTGACCAACGAGACTGTTCAAGACGCCTAAAATCAAGTGATAATCACAGGTGTGGTCTGATTAATATACTGATTGGGTATCATTTAATCTCTCATTACAAGACTCAACACATATTTCGACACTGGTACCTCATTTCCTCAGAGGAAAAGTTGACTATGCTGCTGATGAAATTGTCCCTGATAATAACTTGTCTGATTTTTTTCCAGTCATTGGTCTCCTCGCCCAGCATAAGGCAGATAGACTCCAGGGCCAGTTTGACTGCAGCTGGGGGATTGGTCATAGCCCGCACTTCTACTAGGTGCTGCCGCTTAATAGAACTCACCGCTAGTTAAGTGGAAGGAGGAATGTTTTTGAAAGAAAGAAAGTAGTAAGGAAGGGGAGAAGGGGCGTATTTAGGGGGAAGAAGAGGGGGAGGAATTCCAAACAGGTTCAGGGGGAAAGATGGAGACAAAAGAGGGAGAGGGGGCTTTTTAGTGAACAATAGCAAAATGTATTCTCTCTTGTTTCACCTGATCTCCTCAGCAGAGAAGTTAACAATGGTGGGGATGAAGTTCTCCCTCATGATGATGGATCGGATCTGCTTCCAGTCAGTCGTGCTCTCTCCCAGGAGCAAGCAGATGGACTCCAAGGCAAGCTTCACAGCTGCAGGTGGATTGGCCATGGAACGCACCTCCACCAGGTGCTGCTTCTTAATGGACTTAACAGCTATTATCAGGCGAACAAGGATGGTGGGTTATGAAAAGGAAGAGGTAGTGATGGGAGGATGTAGGCGGACATCAGACCAGAAGTGAGTGTGAGACAACATTTTAATAAAAAAATAAAAGGGAAAAGCCAAAAACTACTGAAGAGAGGAAGATGAAATGATTAAATAACTAGTGGACTCAAAGCCAGGAAAATACTCTTCCATCTTAAATATGCTATATTAATACATCTATTCTAGTAAGCAATGTGTATAAGAAACTATCTTTACGTGACAACAAATCAATGAAACACACTATTGAAACAGAAGTGAGTAAACAAGCCACTGTACCATTCTGAGCCTCAATAACAGCAGGCTCCACCTGGTCCAGGTCCTCTTTGACACTCAGCTGTTTGTCCTTGATCACTTCCTGCTGCTTGTACACAGCTTCCTGGATCTCCTGGCTCATCACCTGGATTATCACAACAGTGATAATATATGCATTAATAAATCTGAAAGATTTCCTTACAACGCAGGGATAAAGGGATTTTGTCTATACACGTAAAACATGATAAAATCTTCTATTCTTTTCAAAGGAGATAAAATGTCTACCTTTTTCTTCTCAGCCTCCTGCTGGTCTTTGACCATCTTCTTCAGCTTGTCGTTGGCAGCAGCATTCTTTGTCTCCAACTCCTGACTCTTGATTCTCAGGTCACGACGAAGCTCCTCCACCTTGATGACAAGGCATAAGTACAATCAGGGAATTGGATTGAGAGCAAGCACTGACAAAATTTATCTAAATTGGTGCTAGATGTACGCAAACATATTAGTGAAATACAATTTTCATTTACCTGATCTACAGTCTCCTTAATCTTGCGGAGACCAACGTTGAGATGCATCTGCTGCTCCTCTAACTCACTGCGTTTCTCATTGAACAGGTTGGCATACTGGTTGATGAAGTCCAGGTAGTGGCGAGGAGTGATAGCCATGGTATGACCACCTCGTTTGGCCAGACGGTTGTTGGCCTGTGAAGAATTGATCAGGTTAAAATAAAGTATCCATTAGGGAATGGAATCGTACACTTTATTGAACAATACCTATATCAAATATGCATCATCACCTGGTGAAGTGTTTGGTGGACAAACACGCAGCCGTTGACAATAGCCTCGCGATGAGATGGTGGCTGGGGCAGTTTGTTGTAGACGATGGGCATGTAGTCTGGCACTTTGTAGTTTGGTTTCTCCAGATCCATCTTGCTGGTGAACTCCTTGCCCACCTGATAAAGAGCCTCTGTGGACCAGTCTCCAAACCAGTTCAGCACACACCTGGCACAAGGTAGAAGAGCTTTTGTTTAGCCTTTCCCTTCAGTGTAATAGCTAAATTCACTCTTGCTATTTCATATGCAGCATCCATGTACCTGTTGAAGAGAGCAGGTGATGTTGCTGCTCTGTCCTTCAGGCCCTCTGATGAGGGATTCATGGTGAAAACCACGTGGAGGTTTCTGATGACTTGGCTGGTAAACCACTTGTACAACTCTTCGTGCGTGTCGAGCATCAGGCCCTCTTTCTGGGCTCCCTCCTTACACTGAGTCATCAGGGTGGCATACTCATCTCCCTCGAACAGGCCAGGAACCTACAAACAGGTAAGAGTAACATACTGAGAACCTGAAAATAAGGTGTGTAGTAGCCAGATGGATTTATTTCAGCAAACCTCTCCATGAAAACAACTGGCCCTATGCAACTGACTCCAATGTTGGCAAGTTACCTCTCCATTGGCCAGCAGTGTGTTCATTCTCTCAAGGAAACCAGAATCCAGCACGTTGGACTCGTCCATGATGAAGGCGATCTTCTCGTTCTTGCAGCCTGAGCGGCGCAGCACTGTACGCAGGTCCTCGTCAAAGTCCTCTCCAGTATATTTCCTGTGTACCTGAAAAGCACACACAAAAAGTCAATGAATACATAAATGCGAGTGAACATGTATGCCATCTAATTCCTTTTAATGCTTTACCAACCTTGATCTGGTAGACACTAAGTCCATTCATCCAGGCAACGAAGCGAGACAGAGTGGTCTTTCCTGCTCCACTCACACCGATCAACAGGAGATGGCCCTGAGGCTGACGGAAGATACTACACAAGGATATAAACTTTTAAAATCCTGCTCAAAAAACAAATATGCCAGTTCTTAGAAGTCAATGAGCAACACTGTGGCATAAGCACTCATGGCTTTTACTCACCGATCAATCCTCAGG
Organism: Decapterus maruadsi; assembly: GCA_030347415.2. Classification (NCBI taxonomy): domain Eukaryota; kingdom Metazoa; phylum Chordata; class Actinopteri; order Carangiformes; family Carangidae; genus Decapterus; species Decapterus maruadsi. The sequence continues at coordinate 15,758,257 of CM064887.1, read as the reverse complement.
ACGTGGTCAAGCACCTCATTAAAGAGCACCAGTGGGACATCCAACTCTTCTTCGTAGAAGACCTTCAGACGGGCCTTCACATAGTCCCTCAGCTCCTCCTGTTCCACTGGGATGTAGTCCTGCATTCACATACAAGAAGAAACTTGATGAAAAATGAAAGTAAAATGCCAGTGACTAGAGGAAAACATCACCAAAGCAAAATTCATAGTAGAGACAACAAATCTCTAATTCACCTTGGAGAGCCAGTTGCTGTAGAGGATTGGTCTGTTGAGAGCCTTCTCCTTATCGATGTTGGGGAAATGTTTGAGAGCAACCATGTCGATGTTTTCATCAGTCCACCTTCTCTCTTCATCACCAACCAGCCTGGAAAAGTGCAAGGTCATCCATTGAGTCTCTACATTTCATATCATATCAAAAAAGTGTAGTTGCATAGCCTCTGTGATGGAGTGATAAAGCTCGGCCTCTCTGTAAGCAACACTCACCTGTCCTGGAAGAGGCGGAGAGCCTCATGGGCCCAGATGCGGATGAGCCCCTCAACAGGCAGAGTCTCAAGTGGCCGAAGGGCCTCAAAGATGCCCCTCACCCAGCGGGTCATCTCTCTGGGAGAGTAGATGTAATGGGGTTGGGTGTCCTGGGTGAAACGCTCCTGAGGGGCAATGATATGATATGTCATATAATATCAATAATGTCACTGTAAGGTTATGTAATCAGACTATTATATACACCACTTAAATATACACTGTCATCTCCTTTACCTGAGACATGGTGTAGAACTCGACCATAGCAGCAGTAAGAGGCTCAGCGTAGGTACGGAGAGACGGGATGAGGCGCAGCATGGCACGGTTAAAGGTACCATAGATCTGGGTGAGGGAGGCTGGGCCAGGATAGTCCACATAGACCACAGGAACATGACGCAGGAACCTACAAACATCATGGCAACATAAGATTTATTACAAACAGTGCATTTAAAATAAATAATAATAACATCAATATCCTGATATAAATCTTACCACTTTATTTTCTACTCAGAAATTAAGTCTGTTTATTGTACCTGTGTGTAAGAGGCTTTCTGCCAGGGTCAGTAGGAGGATTACAGGCACCAACAAACTGGATCCTCTCCAATTTGACCCAAGTCTGGTCTGAGGTGCGATAGAAACCTCCATGTTCCACCATCTATAAATACACAAAACAAGGGAAAGGGTTATTATAGTTGACTAAAACTAAGAGTAAAACAAAATTAAAAAAAACTATTGTCATTTAAAAAAAAAAAAAAAAAACCTTGCTAGGGAAAAAACATAACAATACATGGGAAAGTTATTTGGATCAGCAAAGGTTGTGGCCACCTGCAAACAACGCATCATACCTGTCTGATGAAAGAGATGACTCTCTGTGTGCCATATTTGTCCATGTCTGGCAGATTGATCTCATCACAGAACAACACCAGCCACTTGCCCAGCTGCACGGGGGCGAGGACCACGCCATTGGGTGTACGGCGGTATTCACAGTAGTGGTCGAAGGTCTTCAGCAGCAGCTCTGGGGTGGTGGCGCTGGAGAAGTTCAGACCCACAACCTGGAACACAACAGGATGAAATTTGGTAGTTACAAATGTTGACAATTACAAAACAAAATTGCAGATTTACTCAGTTTATTTGTATTCACTGAACAGCATATGCTAACGAGATAAGTTCATGCAGTCCCGTCTCTCACCTCCATATCAGGCAAGGCCCTGAGGGCGCTGAACAGAGTCATGGTCTTTCCAGAACCTGGAGGTCCACACAGCACCAGTGGTTTGTGCTCTGCCAGCCATGTGTAAAGCAAAGCCTCGTGACGGACAGTGTCCAGGGTGGGAACGACGACGTCGGGAGACGCCACCTTGTGGGTCTCTACCTCAATCTGTGGCACTTTGCCCTGCCAAGACTGCCATTCACCTGAGATGCACACCTGAGTGCAAAGAAAATAAATTTGACTTACTTCCATAACCTTCAGTTACAAGAGTCATTTTCAAGTAAATTTACTTAGAGAGGGATCGATAGTTGTTTTTGCAGAGTGTGTACCTCATAGTCGATGATTGGGACATTGGGAGCAGAGGGGAGGGGCACAGTGGTGATGCGACGGATGTATTCTCCAAGCTCAGCCCTCATCTTCAGCCGTCCATCACCAGAGAAGGACCACAGCACGGCGTAGATGAGATACCTCTGTAGAGAGAAAATGTCACAACATTTCACTTGTGAGAAAATGTAGATCGCCCTAAGGTGATGTACGGTAAAGATCAGACATCTTTAAAATTTTCCTGAGAAGTGAACACAGGACGTTACCTGCATGTATTTCTCCAGCTGATCAATGGGCATGGGGAAGTCAGGGTGGTTATTGTTGTAGAGAGCCACATTACGACAGGCCTGGTGCAGCATTGAGAACAGGGAACCTAAGCAGCGCAGGCGGGTGAAGTCCATGATGTGCTCCATCTTGGAGGCATGCTCTAAAGCCTTGATCACCAGGCCTGTGGAGGTGAAGTAAGGCTGCAGGGTGGCTGCAACGTCACGCTGGATCTGAAACACACGCAGGATATCAGTAATGAAATGTTTGGTCTTATTTTGTTTTTGTTTTTATACATCTGAGTGTATTTTCCTCGATTTACCTGGAGCATTGGTGATGCAGTCTCCTCCTCGTCCTCTGTGCCCTTCCTCTTGCGCTGAGCTTCATCCTCTCCCTCATCCAATGGGATGCTACGAATGCGAGCCAGGAAGTTGTTAAAGATCATGTCGGTGCTGAGGACATCCTCACTGAACCAGACCATACCACAACGAGACACGGTGGCCAGGGTGGCATACTTCAAGTCCTGCACCTCAAACATCACGCGCACCTGTGGAGAGTGAAATAAATAGAAACTCAGGGTTAAAAGACAAAGACGCTCCCACCAGAACCGAGACATCTGTGCTCGAAGGGCCGTGCTTTTACATTTGGTGGTAAGCTGAGACGCTCTCCGTTGGGCAGGGTGAGCAGCTTGTTGTCATCCAGGACAGAGTTGAGATTTTCAACCCACTCAGGGTCAACATCGCCATCAAAGATGATCCACTGGCGTTTCTGCAGTTCACCACGAACATTGTCAATGATCCTGAAATTGAGGAAGAAACAGAATCAGTAACAGACATTTTCTAACAGGCTCTGTTTTGAACATTAGTTGACTAGACATACACCCTCAATAACAAACGGCTCAGTGACTTACTTCCTGAGAACGTGTGTGAACAAGCCGTCGGTCCATTCACGAGTGTTGGGGTCCAGGGTTCCGTACAGGTGATCCTTGCTGATGGCCTTGGGGTCAATGATGTGGGCCACACCCTCAATGCCTTCCAGCCTTTCCAAAGCTTTGAGCAGCACTCTCCACGCCATGGTCTTTCCACTACCTGAGGGTCCCACCATCATCAGGCCGTGGTTGATCTGTGTGATCTGGTACAGCTGGAGCACCTGGGATAGGTTGAATAACAAAGTTTAAGAAAAGTCACTTGGAAACTGTGGAACTTGATCCTATTATTGGGGAACTTCTGTGGGGACTGTGACCATTTAGAAGCTCTAGATAGATACACATTCAACAAAGATTGGGTTGAGCTACGTACCTTCTCCACCCACATGCTGCCGACATCATCACCGTCTCCATAGGTGAGGTACATCTCTGCGCAGACCTTCTTCAGCTCCTCCCTCAGAGCGGTCATTTCTCCTCTGTGGTACTGGACTCCCGGGAAGACATCTGACAGCAGGCTGAAGAGCAGAGGGATGTCCTCTGCCACCAGCTTGGGAACCATGGTCTCACACACACTCTGGATCAGAATCTAAAGCAAACAGGACACAGTGGAATAAAATGAACATTCAAGCTCAAATAGAGATGCAACGATAAAAACAAAGAAACGTAATCTCCAAGTGCAATCATCTATAATTACATACCTCCTGTTCAGGAAGGTTTTCAGCGATTTCATTTTCATCTACATTCTCTCCTCGTTCATGCTTCTCCCTTTTGATCCTTTGGATGCGTTCACGCTTGACGTTGCCAGCGCTGATCAGCACACTCTTGAGAGCTCGCAGGCCGAAATCGTAGTGACTCTGAGATGACAGTTGCTCATCACACAGCCTGAAATAAGAGGCAAGGGATAAATTCACAGAAGCAAAAATCTAAAATACCCTGTGAGAGCTACTCCGACTTCACGTAGTAGGGGTGTAAGAAAAAATCGATACACTTAAATATCGCGATATTTTTTTCGCGATACGGTATCGATATTCGGTTTTCCGTATCGATTTTTTTTTTACTTTATTTTTTAATAAAACATGTACAGAAATACAAAAACACAAGGGGGGGATAAGCACTACTTAGTCTTATTTTTTTCATTTCTTCATGCAAAATTCCTGCCAATGCTTGTATTTCTTCAGCAAGCCGATGTTAAGCATGTAACAGCATGTGTGTGCTATGTGCTACAATTTTCTTACAAATAAATTCTTTCAAAGAAACTCAATATATCGTTGTTCCTACAGTATCGCAATATATCGTATCGCTGCCCCTGTATCGTGATACGTATCGTATCGCCAGATTCTTGCCAATACACACCCCTATCACGTAGTACGTACTTGAAAAAGGGTACAATCTTCTTAGCGAGGACCTCAGCGGTACGGAAACCCTGAGAGTAGAGCATGACCTGTGCAATGAGCTGACGGTCGGGTTTGGTCATGGCCAAGCTACGGAACAGCTTCTTCAGATTGTCAGGCAGGTTGGAGCGGCCGGCGTAGCCAGGGTTCATGGTGATGAAGATGGCCATGTCTGGGCTCACCTTCACCTGCTTGTTCAGAAGCTCTGTCATGACGGGCACACCTGAGAGAGGGACAGGTGACACGTTATTTACTTTGTAGGTCTTATAACCATTGGTGAGACAGTGGGCCATCTCATCTAGATTTTATACTATACTTATACGTACTTCTGTCCCTGTTGGGATTGCTGTGCTCTCTCAAGGCAACCTGGATGTACTGGACTTGCTGGGACACAGCAGACAGCATTCTCTCCTCCAGACGGTTGAACTCATCGAAGCATCCCCAAGCTCCCACCTGACACAGACCCACGAAGATACGACCCATGGCCTGCGAAAAGAGAGGATCAATAAGTAAGTTATCAACATGAGAGCTAAATCCTGAAAAAACAAAACAGTTACAATATTATACAGATCTTCATTGGTGTTGTGGCATCTTGACAATACACTAGCCTATGAATAAAGAATCTTAAATGAGTCATGTACCTGGAAGTCGAAGGTCTCATCACAGTTGAAGACCAGGACAAAGCGTCCGAGCTGGTGACCAAGGGCTTTCACTGACTCAGTCTTTCCTGTGCCGGCAGGACCTTCATGAAAGAGCAAAACGTTTAGCCAGAAGTTCATTGTTTTTCAGTGTACTTTCACTTACAGTTATCTCTCAATTTTTTGTATGCAATAAAATATGCCACATCAGGTTTTCATACCAAATGGTGACCCTCCGAGGCGGGCCTCCAGAGCCTGTGTCATCGTCAGATAGCAGCGGTCTGTCAGAGGAGTCTGGACGAGCTTGTCCTGGACACCCAAGTACTCAAAGCCATAGTTAAACTTGGCATTGGCCATCTGAATGGAGAGCTGTTGCAGGACGTCTGTCTGCTTGGGGTCAAAGTAGAAGCGCATCTGGCTGAGCCACTCAAAGGACTTGGGGTTGTCGATCTTGCTCCTGATCAGCGACCTGGTCACATCACGCTGGTGCACGAGCTCAGTGATCTAACAGGGGGCAGACGAAGGACTTCAGACAGTTTCCATCATACTGATATTCTTTGAAAAGAAAACAGCTTTTCATCTCACTAACCAGATGCTCCAGTTTCCTCCTGCGGAGTGGGGGCTGCTCCATCAGCACAGTGTCGGCCAACACATTGAGGGTGGCCTCCACATTTGACAGAACTCCCTGCATCAGTGACGAGTCCCCACCACCAGCGATGTTGGTCAATGCAGCTTCGATGTTCTCAGACCAGGCAATCTGGGTGGACAGGACCACGAGCTGGGCCTGTGGAAAGAAGACACTGTTAAGTAAATTATTGCACACCAGTTGCTAGATTTACATGTCTAATCAATGCTCTCAATGCCCACCTGGTAACGATCAATCCAGTTGATGTACTGGCTCAAGTCGACAGCTGTGCCCTTGTTGAAGGTTGTGACCTCTGTAACAGACTCAGCTAGCAGCTTGGCCAGCGTCACCCTCATCTCCTTCTCTACCAGCGTCAGCCACTCGTTGATCTTGGGGTGATCTGTGATGGAAACTGGCGTCTTGTACAAAATTTCTTCACCCTCCCGGGAGGAGATTCCCAGCACCACAGTGTTGTCCTCGTTGAGCAGGATGCTAGACACACCAGCAAACATTTTTTTGAAGTGCTTCTGTAGTTTGGCCACATTCTTGCTGTTACCAATGATCTCAAGCAAGTCCTCATCTCCAACGAAGTAGAACCTGTGGACAAATTGAATACATGAATGCATGAATCGGCATATTGCAAACTAACTAAGAGCATATGCATATTGTTCTCAGTTTCACTTTGTCATCCACTGTACATACCTCGGGAATGAGGATCTCTCTCTCTCCAGGTATTCTCCAAGAGCTTTCTGAATTTTCCCAAGAAGATCAGCCAGTCGCTCCAGCGACCTCTGTACTCCCTGTATGTTCAGCACATCCATCACTAATGGAGACTTTGTCACCTTCTTCATCAGGGCCAAAAACTCTGTGCTGATACTGTGAAATAAAGACAGATGACATTAAGGTTATAGAACAGTAGTAAGCGAAGGGGGTTCCAATTTGTTTCCTCAAGTTTGTTCATAAAATCCTTTAAATGTTGACCTGCTGGAATTTATAAATAAAATCTGTTCATTTTGAATAAAGGTCTTTTTACCTCTGGAATCTCTGGGTTTCTACTGGCAGCAGATGTTTGATGTCAGCGCTGCCTGTGAAGATGCCCTCCAGGTACACCCAGCGCCTCTGGACATCAATCCAAACATCAAACAGAGCCATGATGCGATTCAGCTTGTCCTCCCAGCTCAGAGCGTCTTCCTCAAACACCTGGGAGAAAAAGAGCATAGTGATTACAGAGCTCTGAAAAACAAAACATTTGTCTAACCTTAAAACATTGTGAAAAAGAAAAGAATGCTAAACTGATAACCTTGTAGTATGGAGACAACTTCATGGCAGACACGCTGTTGATGTGTTCTTTGACTTTGTTGAAGAGGTCGTCCCAGCCTCTGATCAGACGACACTTGTTCTGATAATTCACCAGGTCGAGCTCGTACGAGTTCCACACTTCACGGATCTGAGAAGACAAAAAAAAGAATTATTTATAAGCGAAACAAACAAGTTTAAGATGAAAAATATAAACTGCCATAAGCATTACAGCAGCACCACATAATCTCTTGAGGTCACTCCCTCTTCACCTGTTTCAAGAACTCCTCCAAAGCCATCTCTCCCTGGGCCACCAGGAGAACATCCTTCACCACCATCTCATTTTTCTGCAGATCCACATCCCAGATCTGTCCCAGGGTCAGCTCTGACGGGACCCAGTTCACATGCAAACGCTTCATCAGCTGCTTCCAGTGGCGGTCCTTGAGAGCCTCTGATTTCAGCTCAATCACCAACATGTTAACCTGGTAAGAAAAAGGAATAAGAAGAGAATTTAAAAGCGTAATATTTAATAACCTGATATTTAATTTCTCCCTTTAGCACATATTTAAACATAATTGAATGCTAAAAACCTAATGCCTGACCTTCAGGTATCCTTTAAGGAGCCTCTGGACATACTCATAGGAGGCATACTGTCTCAGTCTTGCTTGGAAGTTCTTCAGCTGGTTCAGAAGACCATCCAGGCTTTGACGAAGCTACAAACACAGAACACAGGCATGTGGAGAGTCATACACAAGATCATCTTAAAGATATACGAGAGACATATTAATCAGAATGATTGCTGTCGTCTTACCTTGCGAGGCTGTACAGACACCCACGGCTGCTCTTTCATCTGATCGATTTGCTCCCAAACCTTAGACAGCTCGGACCACACCTCCTTCAGGTCATGCAGCTCCTCTAGTGCCACCTGCCAAGTCATCAAAAACACACAAGAGGGGGCTTAAAAACAAAGTGCACACAACATTAGCTAGTTATTACTTGGTGATCTTGTGTCTTGGAGGGAGTGTAACAGTTGGAGCTGAAACGCATGCATAATGAATGACTTGAACTTTTGTGCGAGTGTGTACGGCATTACCTGCACCCTCTCCTCACTGCCGCTGAGCAGGCCAGTGTCAGTGAGCTCCAGAGCCTCTTTGGCACGGGCACACTTCTCTCTTTCCACCTTCAGACGGCCGAAGTTGCCTTCATAGATGGTCAGAGACTGAAGAGCCTCCTCGGGACGAAGGTTACCCTGATGGAACGAATGGAGACATTTTTTTATACATTATTTTATCTCAGGTTACCATAAGCCATATGAAGGTATTTTAAAAATGAACACTATGCAAAAGCTATGCATCACTTCCATGTGTGACTTACAGCAACTGGTTTGGTCTTCTCCCAGTCATTGAGCAAGTCAGTGGTGCGGTTTTCCACAGCTTTGTCCTCTTGGACAATCTTCATCTGGAGGTTGGCCACCTGCTGCTGAATAGCAGTGTCTTTGCGCTTCATGATGTCACTGAAGGCGCCCCATTCGCCTTCAATGTTGTCAATGTACAGCCAAGAAGGAGGGAACTGGAATCTCTGCTTCTCCAGCAAACGCTGCCCATTACGGAACAACTATAGGGAGGAAGAGGGACAATTGGATAAGAACCCAAAACTGTCCTTAAGGCATGCAGTAATACAAAGGCATGAGGGAGAGGATACTGAATGCTTTGTACTACTTACATCCACATTTTTCTCAAACTGTTTGATCTTGCGCTTCAGAGTCTGGACATACGTAATGAAGTTAACAGCATCTGAGGTGCTGGCTGTGTCCACTGAGTGTTGCTCCAAATCTTGACGGGACTAGTGAGAGAAGAAAAAAAGTTGAGAAGAAGAAAGAAAATGTAGTTCACAGACTAATCTTCTCATTGCTGTCTTTGAGAATAATGTTTCTTAAGTTGGTTAAAAAAAACATATTCATTTTTCCATTATTATTATTACCTTGGAGATCTGTGCATGGAAGTCCTGCATGTTCTGGCCAAGCATCTGTCCAAACTTGCTGAGGACTTCTTTGTGCCAGGAGTCATACTTCAAGTTAACCTTGGACTGGACCTGTTGTCAGGGGAAAAATAAAGATTAACAAAAAACATTTTTATTCAACAATGTCATGTTTTTGTAAGAACTCTTAAAGATTGTCTTGTGATGAATGGCTTTCAAACACAAGAGCCACGTCGTCATTACCTTGCCATAGTCAATGACCACAGGTCCAAACTCTTTCCGTGTTTCTGCGTTGTCAAATGTTCCACGTGCTTTCCGGATCTGGACCAGCAGAGCCTGCCACTTGGTGAGATCTTCACCCAGGCGGTTATAGATGTTCTCTGCTTGCATGTCCCATAAGCACTGGTACTGCAGCCACACCTGTTCCAATAAAGAGAAGTCAATGACTGAAGGAGGAACATGTAAAACTGTAATCACTGAGTTGTCCAATCAGCAGGGAAACTAATAATAGCCCATTTTAATTGTACTCTAAGACTAATGAGGCTCTTACCTTGACGTACTGCTCCACTTCATTTACAATGTCTTCAACAGCATGGTAGGCTTCCTCCAAAGCTGAAGGACCATCAGGCATTCTGGTCAAAGCATGTCTGTAGAACTTCTCCTCCTCTGACAACTCGTAGTGGACGCCCACCTGGTGACCGAGAGGAGACTTACTTACAAAAAAGCAACATCTCATCAGCAACACTTAAGCCATGTGTTGTCCCTCATCATGTCTGAGCTAAAATATGCCAGCTGGCCTACTACATGTCCAAACTGATTTTCTACCGTTTATTTCTCTATGTATGAATATCAAACCCCAGCCATTTAGATGTGTCCTACTACTTTAAGTGTCTCTACCTGGTATCTCTGACTCTGGATCCTAGGAAGGGAAAGGATGACCATCTTCCAGGCAAACATCTCCTGGTAGAGCTTGAAGCGGCAGTCTTCAATTGGTGGGTTCAGGTAGATGACCTGGTTGGTGATCCTCAGCTCATGCACAACATTCTGGGGATAAGAAGAAATCAAACGGTCAGATCTGTCCAGGTACAAAAAGTGTCTCTTATAAGTGATGTATAAACATTAAATAAAATTACATAGAGCAATATAAAGTCATGAGTGCCAATTCTTACCTTGATCTTGGGCTCGCCTCCTGGTTTGTGGCTCACTTGTGGAGCTTCTGTGTCCATGTCCACATCAGCCTTGTCTTCTACCTGGCCTCGGAGCACCTGGGTCCAGGCCTTGAGGCCAGCCTGCAGACGCACTCCCAGGATGCGTTCAATCTAAGGACAGGAAAAAAAAGAAAAAAAAATCAGTGTGAACATAACGGTTACAATTTTCAGGGCAGCGTTTAATATGAAGTATAGCATTAAAATATCCATGTCTTATGGCTAGTTTGTGGTACCAACCTCAATGTCGAGCTTGTTGACCCAGATGGGCAGATTGGAATAGGAGTGCAGATTCAGGTCATCCACTGCCTTTTGGACTCGGTTGAGGATGTCAGAGAAGGTCTTGTTGTCAAACATGCAAGTCTCCAAAGAGCGAACCTCCAGATCTATTTTCTCTTCAATCAGCAAGAGGTCATCCACCTGGAAACAAAAAATAAAGATTTTGTTTGGAATGATTAAATATTTATCATTTCACTCTGAGATGACAGTTTGAAGCGAGTCTGCGACTTCCCACTAACCTTCTCTTGGAAGTTGAAGACCGTCTCAGCCAGCCTCTGAACATATGGATCGAGCTTGTAGGACTCCCAGACCAGAGTGATACCTTCAGTGACGAGAGCCTGGACCTCTTTCTTTAGTCCAGCCACCAGCAGGGAGATAGAAGACCTCTCCTCCACCTTCTCGCAAGTGCGCTCATAGGTGCGAACGCTCTCGATCAAAGAGATGGCAAACGGGTACAGCTGGTTAGCTTGGTGGGCCTTGTTGACGATGGCCAAAGGAACGCGGAAGCTCAGCCACTTGAGGTTACGGACCTCCTTGGACAAGGTGATGATCTCTGGCAAGAAGTTGACTTTGAGCTTGAGCATGTTTCCTGTGCGTCCACGGGCACGAGTGCTTTCAATGGTGAAGATGCGGCCAGACACACCAAGGTTACGCTGCTGCACCTGGTTTGCGACAGAGAGGAATGACAAATATTTCAAATGTAGTCAAAAACAAAAAGATATATTCTTAAATAGTTTCTGAATATGGATAGCATCAAGAAATACCAAACTAGTTTCATGTACTTCATACCTTGCGAGCCCAGTCATCAAATATCTCCTGGGTGTTGAGTTTAGCTCTGAAGCTGTCTCCATCCTGCTTCAGCTTCAGGCCCTCCACGTGGTTCTCCCAGCCTTTTCCCAGAACATCCTCCACCCTCTTCATGTACGCAGTCAGCTGACGGTCGATCTGCTTGGCCCAGATGATGGAGCCGGACACGGGCGGCAGGTCACGGACATGGCTCATCTTACACGCCTGGCTCTGAGGATACTGCACTTTGAACTTGTCGTGCAGCGACTCGATGTCGTCTTTCACGCGCTGGATGAGCTGCGTCTGGTACTCGCGGATGGCACCGCGGATGTGTGGGCGCACAAAGAGGGCGTTGAAGCGGGAGAAGATGCGGAACATCTCGTTGGCGTTCTTGGCGGTTCCCAGCTGATCGCGCAGACGGGCGGTGATACGGGTCTCCACGCGGTCGATGCGCTCGTCGTAGCGCTTCATGGCAGCTTCCCACGCTTCCATGCCTTCCTTAGACACATCCAGACCATCGACTTCTTTGACGTTCTCGTAAGCCAGGTTGACCTCCTCGATGGCGTTGGCATCAGCTGCGTCAAAGAGAACTCCAGCTACCTTCATGTCTTGAGGCTCAACTGTCTCTCCAGGAGCATGCTGGGGCACAGCAGAAACCTGGGTGCAAAAGGTTATAGGAAAAATGTGAAATGAAAGAAGAAAAATCAACTCTAAAACAAAAATGAGCATTCTACTGATAATGGCTTTATAATGGCAAAATATTCTTGTCAGTTCACCTGAGGCCTGAGCACACGGACGATGACAGCCCTCAGCTGCTCATGCTGCCTTCTGAAACGTCTCATGTGGTCCAGGCGGGATTGGAGCTTCCTGTGGGCAGGGCTCAGACGCCACACCATCTTCAGGTTCTCCTCTCTCTTTCTCTTCACAATGTCCCTCAGAAGCACCTGGAGCTTCTCGTACTCATCCTCCCAGGTTTGGAACACCTCGAAGCAAGCCACCATCACCTGCACAAATAAACACAAGGGTAATAGTTTAGGAGGCTGTATTATACTTTGAGCGGCTAAAAGTAAACGTGTTCAGAGACCAAACTGTGCCCACCTTTTCAAATTCTTCATAGGCAACATGCATGAGCTTCCTGGTGCCCAACACCTTGAGGAGCTGGGAGCTCAAGTCCCTCGAGATGGCTTCCACTAGACGCAGTGCTCTCTGGATAGGGTACTTGGTGTTCCTAATCTTCTTCAGATGAGTGAATATAGCCATCAGAGCCTGGCGGATCTTATCGAGCTCTGAGGCAGAGAGCAGGTCGTTGAGAGGGAAGTCCTTCATCAGGGGGTTGTAGTCATTGACAGTTTCCACAGCCTGTTTCAGACCTGTGAGAAGTAGAGGAGGCAAAACAAATGTTTTTCATTGTTCAAAGAGATTGCAAGTGGCAAAGACTAAATAAGTTATAGAAGAAGGACTGGCTGCTACTTACCAGTGTCAGTGTCGAAGCTGACAGTCGCATGGAAACGTTTGCCATGCTTGAGGATGTCCAATGTCAGCAGAACCTCCGGGCTCTCTCTCTTCTCTTGGATCCTGTTGAGGGCTCTTTCCAGGTTCAACCAGAAACTGATCTCCTGCAAGGCTGTGCCTGAAGCTGGGTCACGATCAAGTTTTGTCACCTGATAAAAAAGGATGGGTATCGGAGACAAATAAATCCAACAGCAAGCAAAACAACCTTTATATCAACTACACACACAGCGCTGTTTTGTTTAAAATTTCAGAAACTGCCTCGCACCTTTTGAATCTCCCTAATCCAGCGGTTTACTCCAGACTGCAGCAAGTTAAGGAAGGTTGGGTCCTCCACTTTGTCACCGAAGTCAGTGACCTTGGGCTTCTCCCCACGCTCATAGCACTGCTTGGCAATGTTTGTGATGATGGGGTGGATGATCAGGCTGATCTCAGGGATCTCAATGTTCTGCTGCAGGTGCAGAAGTCCCATCTCCAGCTCAGCGATCTTTTTCTCCACGGAGGGAGCCATCTTGTCTCCATCCCTAGAAGGTGATAGAGTTTTAAGTGCTTTAGAATTTGTTTCTATCAATGTCACTTTTTACAAATAAATGCTCAATTTATACAGCTTTTTTTTCTTTTTAATCCATCAAAATGATACAACTCATTTAAAAAGTTACCTGTCTGCTTTGCCTGACTCGCGGATGTAAGACTTGAAAAACGGTGCAACAGCATTGCTGATGAAAGAGTGGAGCGTCTCGTAGGGAGAGTCCTCGCTCAAGGTCAGAACTCGAACTTGTGTTGATATGGGCTTGTCTGCATCAATGACTCCTGTCCTCTTGATCAAAGCCAAGCTGAAGGGAAACAGATGATGAACACATTCAGGGTTAAGAATTTAGATCACTGAAAAACCATTGCCATTTCGAGTTTTTTATTTTTATTTTACAAATGGAATTGCATGCTATGGTATGATTGCAATTTTGACCTCCTTTCTACATAAGAAGATGCACACATTACCTGTTGGACTTGATCCCATAGTGTATGTCGATGCTGATGTTGTAAGTGATGCACTCTTTCTCCTCCTCTCCTTCATCTCCCACATCCTCTGTGAAGAAAACAACAACAAAAAAACAATGTCATAGCAAGTCAACAGAAACTCTAGAGGCCCCACTTTGTTCACAGTCAGGTTAAAGGTGACAGCTACAACTTTTTCATCAAAAGGAAATATTTAAAAAAAAATAATGCATCCACAAAATGTCTAGAGGGGTGCAGAATTAAAGTATTAATTTTACTGAAATTTTTAAAAATTGTATATAAATAATAAATTTTGGCGGGTCCGAAAAATGTAAATATTTACATCTCAGTGTCTACATTTTATCATCACCATATCACTCGTCAGAGCAACAGAAGAAGCTGTGTGCTGATCACCATGTACAGTATTCAGGGACATTTACCAGTAAGTAAGTTTATTGCTCAAGGCCAACAAAATTACTCTGCTGCTGCTGATGGTAAAAATAAATGATTTGGAAAGCTGACAAGGGCTGAGCTCATTCATGTATTTTGTGCCATAGTGTTGCAGGATGACAGTGCATTTATACTGTCTGGTCTGCTTCCATCCATCTGCGTCCCCACCATCCTTTGCAAGTGAGGTCATCATGGGTTGTACAGTAGGAAAAGATAGATATCTGCAGATACTGCACTCTCTCTGCATTGCAGCATTAGTATTCTTAGCACAAAAACATGAATAGGCTGTGGCTGGGAATCCAAAACCAACAGGCTCTGTCTGTCTGCCTGATCATGTGCTGTATCAAGAGATCAAGGTTTAGCGGTCATAAAACATGACTAAGGGCAAACAGGCCTGGATTTTCCTGCAGGAAACTAAAGATAATGTGTTCTTTGACACAAGCTGATTCTCATGACACAACCTCAGGAGGGTGGATACAACATGACTTGTACTTGTTACAAAGGATTCATTCTCTTTGGATGAAATGCTGTGAGGGAATGTGAAGCATTACTATAAAGTGTTTTGAGCTGTGTGTCTGGCTGGCTATATGGCTATATAAATGCAGTCCATTTACCATTTTTGTATTAGAATGAATGGAGGTCAAAATCACCTCTTTGCTTATAAGGGTGATGGCCAAACATTATGGCTTGAGTTGACATGCATCATAAAAACATATCATTACACAGCCACTGAGCACCTGCTTTGTGTTATCGTTCCCCACCCAGTGTGGCGTAGTTACCTTTCACGTTCCTGATGGCTGGAGATAGCAGCTCAGCTAGGTTTGTATTGTTTTCTAACCTGCAGTCAAATGAAACTAACCCATAAAAAGACTAATTAAGCGAATGCTGTTTGTTTTTAGCCCTTGGGAATTCATAGTTAGAGATACGTTGCGTTCATAATAACGTAACGTTGAACAAAAAAAGTCCAGGTTTTCGCGTTACATTAGCTGGATAATCATCTTGTTGACTGTATGTACCTTTGAGTGCACTTCTTTCGACCAGTACGGTGTGAATTTGGGGATCAGCCAGAAATTTCCTCATCTGCTCCACGGCACTCTTCTCCTCTAGGGCGGTTTCCAGAGAGGCTGGGGCCTCGCCGCCATCTTCCAGGAGCAACGGTACCAGTTTCCGAATGTGCTTCTGCAGCACCAAGGGGTCGGCGACCGTTTGGACCGCGGACACCTCCATGGTGCCGGAGTTCTCCTCCGTCCCCCCGCCGTCGGACATGCTGCTTTGTGCCGGTCAACGACGACCTGTAGCGGAGCGAAAGGTGATCCAAGAAACAAACTAACTGACGCTGTGCTAGCTGACTGCAGTGGCTGCTGAGCTGGTCAGACGCTAACTGCTGCTGTCAAAACGCCGCAACAGTGGAAGTCAGATTTATCGGCGCAATGGATTGTGGTACTTGTCGTTCCTAGGGGGCGCGTTTGAATTAGCTATCCCCACTTAAAACTACAATACCCATAATGCTGTTGATCATTTTTCTCCCTTTGTTTCTGGCCATGCATGACAGATAGGGGGAGAAAGGGAGTTGTCTTCAATGATGTGGCTGAATCTGAACCTCTATGATCTGAACTGATCTAAACCCCCTCCCTCCTCCCTATCTTCCTCCCAAACGATTTGCTTTTCCAGTGACAAACTCTTATGTTATTGATTCATTTAAATATATTAACTACAGTTTCTATAAACGTCCATCTTTGGTACAACTTGACTTGCATTAGCATAACAACCTTCTTTTTACAGTCTATGATAACAACCCACTGAGCAAAGAGACGTCCAAACAACGTCTTCATTGGACGTCTAATTTTGGTGAAGGTGCAGACAAGGGGGTAGATGGGACTACAGGCTTCGCGTCGGGGTTCCATACATGAACCTAATAATCCAGATGTATCGATAATATTGATGAAATACATAAACATTGATGGAAGCCTTGCATTTCCATAATCCAACATGGCATATGCAGTTACCCATTGTGAGAAGGAAAAATGGAACAAAAACTTTTTTGGAGTCAGTTTATTAAATAAATATCAGCATTAAGAGTTACAAAGTTACAAAGACCAATCATCTGATAAAAATCATTTAGAAAACATGAATAGTGTAGGCTACACCATATCCCTGAGAGAAAAGCCTAATAGCAATTTATTTACAGCATTGCAATTCACATTACACATACAGTAAAATGTAACTTCCTGTCCAGTTTATAAGACAATTTATGGCTTTAATTTTATTACTGACCTAAGATGAAGATGCAGCTCATTTTAATAAAGAAGTTAAAGAAAGGCAGTACAATACTTCTGTAAGCCTGAGAAAAACACCAGAAAAACAACAATAAACCACAGTTGCATAAACCGAGCTGCTTTCATTTCCATTGAGAAAAGGTATGTCTTCATAGGCTATGTCAGTTATCAGCCAGTGCACACCAGTTCTGCCCTCACTCTTCTACCTTCATGTCAAGGACGCATGGTGATGGCTTCATGTTGATAGGAATTAATAGATCTGACATACTGGTAATACAGTTTTGGACTGAAATCTGACTTACCAGACTCTGCTGGCAATGAATGGTAGTTTACTTTGTGGTCTTTGAACACGCCAGAGAGCCTAACCACAGACAAGTACATTTACAAAATGCAAATAATGTTTTCAAAAAGCCTCATCCTATTTTGCAGTCAATGGAGAAAATTCTTGACTCACAAAACAATGTCAGGTTTCCTCTGTAGCTTAGGACACATTTTAACGGCCAGAATAACATGGTGATTTCAGTTGATAGGTGAACTCTAATTGTGTTCTCCTGTTTAGGTATGGAGTGAGTAAGTGTCAGTCCAAATGGGGAAATTATAGTTTTTTGATGACGTAGATAACCCCTGATTATCTGCAGTTCATAAGCAGTGGGTTATTCCTCTTCAGGGAACTTGAATTTAGCATAAACGATTAGCATGACAACGGACATGACAACACACATTGACCCAATCACAAGATAGGCAATACCCAGGAACTCATTCTTGCCTCCCATCCAGGAGACATTGCTGAACACCACCGTCTTTCTGCCATCGAAGCTCAGGACAGGATAGTCTGGGGGACAAAATGTTAAGGAAGTACACCAAAAGGGGAAATACAGAGATGTGTAGAAGACAAAATAAGATCAGCTTCATGACAATACTTTTTCTAAAGCGCATTATATAGCTCCACAAAGAAGTTTTACCATTTCAATCTTTTTCTAGCCATCTATGTCAGTGCTTAATTTGGCATCAGTAGTCCTACAACTTTTCTAGTTGTATAAAAGTCTACACCTGCATTGCTTGCACTGTAAAAGACCAGCAAAAAGAGGAGTTTACATAGGCCTTGTTACCCAGGTAAACTCCAATCAATCTTGTGAATATCTATTTGCCTAACTCATTTACTTATGTTGGAAAATTTGCCTTCTCTTTTCTCACTTGGAGGAACTCCTTAGTCATTGTGTTCACATAAAAACAGAACCCCACCCAACCGGTAAAACAAGTCAGACAAAGCTGCTGTGGGTGTAACTGACCAGCTATTTCAATGCCAGCCTGACTCCTTTAGCTTGAGATGGATGATCCAATGTGGATGAAACCATTAAAAACATTTAACCTCTTACCACAGCTTAACGAAGAATTATTGCTATATCATCTAGACTTCCAAAAAAAAATCCTACTGTCCCACTGACTCTATGGCTACGAGCATGAGTATGTCATACAACTATGAGATTCTGGTCCCCAGTTCTTTTCTTTAACTCACCACTGCACATGTAACATGCAAAAGGATACTGTAGGCAATTTCAAGGGAGTAGTTTCCAGCAGGAAGACCTTGTGCAAAATCGCCCTCAGTGATTCGTCGATACAACTTCCTGAAATTTGGCAGGGCTGCGATCCTCATCCACACCAGGAAATCTTGGTTGATGAAGCCATTGTTGGCAGGGTCACTGTCCAACTCATAGGCAGGCCTGGGCCAAAATATGGGTTTTACAGTACCTGAAAGACAATTTTCAATGATCAATGATTTAATTCTGACTAATACTGTAACCACAATGTAAGTTTTCATGCTTCCTAACGGACACTCTGAACAACTCTACAGCCAACTATTTAATCCCTTCTCCACTTCAGTAATGTTTAATGAACACTCATCTCTCCCCTCATCAAAACATAATCAACCAGCATCATGACTTCAACAGAGCAAGTAACTGTTACAATAAACTGAACAAGATACTACCGTTAAAGGCGTTCTTCAGAGGTGTGACAGTGGGGTTTCTGTATTTCACGTTGTAGTCTGACCACCAAGCAATCCCTTTTCCATCCAAGGGCACCTGTTTATTTGTCCCATTGACAATCTGATACAGCTTGAAGGTGTCTTTAACACAACAAATAAAAAATGTCATACTCCTTTGACATTAAAAATACATTTGTTTTCAAATTTGTTGCAGTCATCTGAAATGGCTTTACGTACCATTGAACATGCTGTTTGCAATGGATCCACATGGTACAATCGGTTTGTTGTTGTTGTCATTTTGGTAAGGAGCACATTCATCAGTGGGGTCCTTCAAGGAGACAGAAAACAGTGTAATCTGAAACCTTTGTTTGTATTACAGATGGGCAGTGAAAAAAAATGTAATTGTTGTTAACTCACCGTGAAGTATGATACATCTCCAGACAGCTGGCTAGCATCTTTAGATGCACTATACCTTCTGTAGTTCTGGAAGTAGTTAGACAAACCATAATAGAAGAACACAGGCCCCTGTTGAGGAAAACAGAATCAGAAAAACAACCAAGGGTCAGAAGTAGGTGTATTATTCGTCTTAACAAATAAGTACTTTTTCATGTGTGGAGTTGAACAAAGCTCCACTGCCTTAAAGATCTACCTTAAAGAGAGTGTCAATGGAGAACGTTATTTTGCACTTGCAGTTCGTAACTTCTTCGTCACTGCATTTGAAGCACGGTGAGTCGTTGTCAACACCTGTGTAGTCTATCTGTAAGAACAAAGAACAAGAAATATTATTATTATTGATCTCTATTCTACAGATAACATACCTCTTTAAACTCACAAACCATATCACTTAGCTACAGATGACAACTATCTGCACAAAACTGTTGTCCCAACACTGAAAACACATCAAGTCTATTGCCACATTTCCACTATACCAGCTCAACTTGACTATGACTGACAACTCAACTTTGACTCTACTAATCTGCAGGCCATTTCCATTACAGGATGGTGCCGCCTTTAGAGTAACAATAAAATTAACTTTTATATAGACTGATTTGTTCATTTTAAAACATGAATTTATTGAAATGTAATTATATCTAGAGCCCCAGTGCTGCTGTTCTGTCTGCTACAAACATGAAGCTTCACTTTACATTCAGACAAACTGGTGGCATCAGACCCCTTGCATAACAAATAACTAATTTTGACTGCCAGTGGTTATTCATACCTCCATCACTTGGATGCTCCGTGAAGTCACAAGGAGGGCGACGCCAATGCCAATGAATGCCAGACCAATCACGACAAATCCTGGGATGACAATGCCAGCAGAGAGCATGGGCTGCCATGCCGGAAGCCTCTGCTGAGTGAAGGCGGTGTTGTCGGGCCGGTTGGTTGATCCCTGCTCCTTCACCATTTTCTAGTTTCTGTTGTGGAGAATTGCACTTGTTAACAGTGTGTACAGTGCCTTACTTTTAGTGTTTTATATCACAGTCACAGCAGACGTGTGAGACCCTCCCTAACTTCCCCACTTCTTTGGTGTCTTCTCATTTTGATCAAATGCAGGCTGATGAGCACATCTGACTTAAAATCCAACAAAACCCAACCACCCAAAAGGTCCCATAGCCTATAGCACATGCAAACCTCGAGATCTCAAATACGAGCAACACCCAAAACAGACCAAAGATCAAAACACAGATCAATGATTGACTTTTAAATTACCTGGTTAAGAGAAATTGTTCAATTGATGCACAGTCACACATATTATCGATGAAAATCAGGATTTGAGGCTTTACTTACACAGAATCGGCTTTCAACAGGAAAATAAAGAAATCAACAAAACATCGACGAGCTTCCCTGACTCGTAGGCACGACGGAACAGATCACCTTTACCTGTCCACCCCCACCTTCCCTTCCACTCCTATTCTTCCTCCAGGCTGACGTCAGTTTGTCTACCAGACAGATGTTTCTCAAACTGTGAATGTAATAAAACAAGTGGGGCGGTCACGTTAACACAAAATGCCCATTCAAACAGATACATTTCCACTTTTTATAACACAAATATTCCTATGACAAACGATGTATAAGGCTAGACCAGAAATTAAAAAAAAGATGAAATCTATCGAGCAGTCTGGCCACGCCCCTTCTTTGATTGACAGTTATATTGACCAATCGTTTAGCTGCATGGTGTTGGGTAACGCTTCAGAGCAACCAATCACGAACGAGTTCATTGAGAGGGGGGCTGACCTGCTACTGTGCCATCTTTGTGTTGACATCTTCGGAGGATTGAGAGGTAATATTAGTATTTTCAATATTTTAATTCTCAGCTTTATCGCCCCAAAGTACTCTCCATAAATGTAAGGGACTAAACCAAGATTTTCAGTGTCCAGTTTATGAGAACAGGTCGATTTGCAAGTGAAGCCTGCGCCTCCATTTTCACTAGGTCGCACCTGCTGCAGTGCCACTGTTGGTGCTAGCCACGGTCTATTGTTAGCGGTGGAAGCTAACGTAGCATGGTCTCGTAAGATAAAATTTGAATGGAGATGCATGTAGAATGGATTCAGATCTATGTTTGCAGTACAGTTTATGTTATGATAATTTTAAAGTACCGCGCCGATGTTATAAAAAAGTCCCATACGCTCGCCGCTCGTTGAGAACAAAGCAACCGTTAGCTGAAACAAGCTAATGTTAGCTCCAACATTGTAACGTTACTGCTAACGTAGGTTAATCAATCTAATCAAATCAATCACAGAAATACTATCGATCTGGACACAGCAAATGGTTTTAACATTCAGATTTTCAGGTTTCAACGAATGAGCACTCGTAGTGGAAAATATATATCACAATTGACGCCGGTGAAGCATTTGATTAATTAGGTCCTATCAATGTAATCAATTCATTTGGTTTTTCAAAGCGTTTATCCACGTTTAATTTCAGTCGCGGTAATGTAAAGAAAAAGAAAAGAAAAGAAAAGAAAAAAAAGACCGACGTTTTGTTCAGCTGGTCCTGTTCGTAACACTATTTCTGGTTCTGTCTTCATTTCTCAGTGTTTGAATGGATATTACCAGGTGCACGGAGAAATGGGTAAAACAAGACAAGGTTTCTGTACCATGGAGCCCTCATTTCATAAAACCATGACATTCATGCACAATCAAAATGATTTAAAACATCTAGTGAGACTTCAGTGACATTTTTGAGTGATGCCAATGTTGCACAGTCTTTTGTGGTCGTTAGTCTGTTGTAGCAGGTGCGTTCACTGCCCCCAACAGAAAAGTGACCAGACGACAAAGGGGTTTCAATCTCATATCTCTGATATTTGTTCATTAAGCAGGATTTTTAGGTTAATTATTGTAAATGATTTATTCTGTAGTTTGAATACACATTTGTCTTCATAATTGGGAATACCACAAACGGTGGCCAATTGTTTTGTTTGTTTTGTTCTGTTTGTTTTTTCTTAGTACACACAACCCATTTTCATCTAATATCTTTGTAATATTCCTTTTGAACATTAAAATTTGAGCCATTTCACATAAAATTGTAACTTGGGCTGCTATGTGTTTTTTATCTATACATGTTTCATCTCACTCCTGTTTCCCATTTGTTCAGGAGAGGCCTCCAACATCCTCCATAATGCTGTCTAGCAAGAAGTCAGATGCTGGCTCCTCTTCCTCCTCCTCTTCATCCTCTGCTGGTGCAGCAGGAGGTGATAGGGCGCCGATATCTGACGCCCAGACTGGCTCCTCAGCCTCAGCTGGAGGAGCTATGGAGGCAAAGAAGAAGGAGAGGTCATCCCCTAGTGGGGAACCTGGGGGAGCCCCTCTGCCCCACCAAGCTGGCCCTGGTGGGGCAGATCAGGACTCAGCGGAAGTCCGCAGGACGAGTCGAAGAAAGCGAGCAAAAGTAAACATTTTAGGTTTCTGCACGCTACGCGAGGATAAGATAGGGATAGGTGCAACATTACTCTGTATCTTTAATCACATTTAGGCTATTTTCTCACTTACATACATTGGACAGATTAGACAGGGAAGTTATTTCTTGAGCTTTTATTGTGTGATATTCACTATATATTTTTCTCATTCCCGGAAAGGATTCAACACTTTGAGATGAGGTGGGAGAACAGCAACCAACCCGTACCCAAAATGCTGGTTTTAATGATGCTTTTATTGTGCCTACCGTTGCAGGTGGAGTACCGCGAGATGGACGAAAGCCTGGCCAATCTGTCGGAAGACGAATATTACTCGGAGGAGGAGAGGAACGCCAAAGCAGAGAAAGAGAGGAAGCAGGTCATCCCCCCTCCAGCTCCACCACCAGAGGAAGAGAATGACAGTGAACCAGAAGAGCCATCTGGTGAGTCTGAAACTGGAGGTATCAGATATGTTAATTTTTAACTCACCTTAATTCTCTGGCTTTTCATCTTTAATTGACCCTACATTACACTTGGTGTTAATAACATAGAGGTATGCACATTTATTCTTAGGTGTCGAGGGAGCTGCTTTCCAGAGCCGTCTTCCTCACGACCGTATGACATCTCAGGAAGCCGCTTGCTTCCCTGACATCATCAGTGGTTCCCAGCAAACTCAGAAGGTCTTCCTCTATATCCGCAACCGTACAGTAAGTGCCATTTCTAACATCTTCACACATGTTCAAAGACTGTGGGGTAATAGTTTTTTATGCATATTTACTACACTGTACTAATTCATATTAATCTCATCCAGCTCCAACTGTGGCTGGACAACCCTAAGATCCAGCTGACTTTCG
The DNA here is from genome assembly GCA_030347415.2 of Decapterus maruadsi. Classification (NCBI taxonomy): domain Eukaryota; kingdom Metazoa; phylum Chordata; class Actinopteri; order Carangiformes; family Carangidae; genus Decapterus; species Decapterus maruadsi. The sequence continues at coordinate 15,734,864 of CM064887.1, read as the reverse complement.
AGGCTGCAGCACAGCAGCTAGAAGCTCCATACAACAGTAAGACATTGGATTTAACATTCCTTTTTACGTCTCCTCATTTTTTGTTCTCTGTTTATATGTCTTAAAGAATATTACATTCATATGGAAATTGTAATATAATGTGTTTTTGTTCCCTGTTTAGGTGATGCTGTGCTGGTCCACAGGATACACAGCTACTTAGAAAGACATGGGCTCATAAACTTTGGCATTTACAAGAGGGTCAAGCCCTTACCCAGTGAGTTCTCTTCATTCATTCCACTGGTTAAAAAGAAAAAAACAAGGCATTTGCCAAATGTCAGTACAATAAAAGTTTCTTCCGCTGGAAAGTAAAAACATCTTGTTTCTCCCAAAAAAACACCATGTTTACAAAAGTTTCATTATACCTAGTCTAATGATACCTAATTAATGTGTGCTTGTCATTACAGCTAAGAAGACCGGGAAGGTTATAGTTATTGGTGGAGGTGTGTCTGGCCTTGCTGCAGCCAGGCAGCTGCAGAGTTTTGGGATGGACGTTACAGTATTGGAGGCCAGGGTAGGTTTTTAATAATGTTTTCTAAATGTTAAATTGATCAGCTGGCTTAGATTTACCTTGATTTTTTAACGTTTTATAACTGCCACAGGTTTAGCATCTAATTCTTTATACTTTATTCTAAATTTGAACTTAATTTTTCCTCACAGGACCGCGTTGGAGGCAGAGTAGCGACATTTAGGAAGGGCAATTATGTTGCTGATCTTGGAGCAATGGTGGTGACAGGCCTGGGTATGAATCTGATTCTTTTTCTTCTTTTTTCATACTATCATGAATTTTGAGTCAAAATTTAAATCTGAAGTCCCCACCTGCATCATATGGGGGCCTTTTAAAAAAAATACATTTTCATTTCCACATGGATAATCTATCAGCTGATCTTTGAAGTATAAGTTCTGTGTTACATTTGGCTGGAATATAGACATGCACTTTGTTCTTAGTACCACATGATTTGAGGTCATTGCTTTTACAGAGCCGCATAATGGAGATGCTGTAATTACTGATGTCTGCCTACAGAGGGTGACGTTGTCCATGTATATGCTGTTTCACTGTCGGCTTTGTGTGTTGTTGCTCGTTCAGGAGGGAATCCCATGGCAGTGATCAGTAAGCAGGTCAACATGGAGCTGGCCAAGATCAAACAGAAATGCCCACTGTATGAAGCCAATGGCCAGGCTGTGAGTATCACGAAATATCTTCATGAATGAACTGAGTTGCCTCTCATCCATTATCCCGCCGCAGCCAAGCTCCTAAGAATTTCCTCTCATTTTAACAAGTGGAATCCTGACATACCTTTCAAGTGATTTAAATGTTTACCGTCATTGTAAAAAGGCTTCATTTTCTGTTATTTGCTAAAATCACAGGTATTCTCATAAAGCCCGGAAATTTACCTCACAGCTTGAAAGATGGCGAGAGGCTAATGGCAGCAGAGGCATGCATGTGTTTTAATCTAGCCCGCTCATGCCTGAAGAATACATGTCTGCTTTAGTCTCACTGATGCTTTCACCTCTGCTTTAGATCAAGTTTGCTAACAGTTAACCTCAGCATGCATTTGGGCAACACAGCACAGTTACATCTGTCTTAGATATGTCCCAACTACATGTTTTAACCCAGGACCTTGTGTTGTTTACTTCCTTCAATAGGTGACGTTTACATATACAAGTGTTTCCTCTTGATACCAAAGTGCTCTTTGTCCGGGTTTATTGCTGTTTTCCAAGCCTGTTTTTTGTCCCGAGGCAGGGATCTGGCTTTCCATGGGGCACAGATACACTCTGCGTTTAACTGCTTAGCCCAGTGTGTCGTCAACAGCGGCTCCTGTTCCTTTCAGAGCAGAACAGAAAACAGATATAACCTAATGTCATTAGCGTAGAAATAAACAGTGCTCTTCCCTTTTACTTTATTTTTTTTGTTCTCTCTGTCAAGTGGCAGCAACAGTAGTAGGATGTTTAGGTTCACGTTCAGGACGCTTCCATTGAAGTAGAGACAAGACCAGCAGGGCTCTTACAGCATTTACATCATGTGTAATTGGTTTCCTCCTCTACAGGAAAAGGCAAATTAAATGTACATGTTTTACTTTGTGCAAACCTGTTTGAGGTTAAACTTGTGTTTACTTAATATTTTTCTTTCTCTCCCTCTCTCTCTCCCCCCTCCCCTCCTGTTTTCTCAACCCCCTCCATGTTCATCTTTTGGTGAACCATTATAGGGTGAACGGTGCACAAGTGTATGTATTGGTTTATTTACATAATACCTTCTTTACCTAATATTCAGTCAATTCTGAAAGGCACCAAACCCTCACCATTAATTTTCATTTTACTCCAACTCATCATTTCACCTCCATGTGTGAGATAAAAAAGAGTAGGACAATTACAATAAATGTGATTTACCATTCATTATATAATAACGTCCACATAATATGTTGATGTTACACTTTTCAGGAAATGCAAACAAGACATTTCCATTCTAAATATCACCCTGTGTGGAACTAATGTAAATACTGTACAAGTTATCTGATTGTAATTGTAATTGTAGAGATGATAATATCTATTCAAATCAACCAAGGTCGTCAAATGTGGATTTGTGTTTCAGACTGTTGCATGTTGTCCATATCTGATGTTTTTAATTTTGGAAGCATGTGTGAAATCTGTTCCTGCATGTTCTTCCAGATGTGGGATTTGGTGTCTTTTGGGGCAATGACTGTATTTATGCTTCTTTTGATTAGTACTCCAGATCAATCGCTGATTTAAAGACAAGCATACACTATGAGATATAGGTTAAAATGTTAAGATATAGATATAAATATAAATATACATCTCATCAAGACAAAAGATAACAATGTTTTTGTGAAATTCAGTTTATTCATCTAGCGATAGTATTGTATTTCATTGTTTATACTTTCAATTTAAGCTTTCTTTAGTGTTACTGATAGAACAGTGTATTCATATGGTTGGATGTGTGTGTCCAGGTGCCAAAGGAAAAGGATGAAATGGTGGAGCAAGAGTTCAACAGACTGCTGGAAGCCACCTCCTACCTCAGCCACCAGCTGGACTTCAACTTCCTCAACAACAAACCTGTTTCTCTGGGACAGGCCCTGGAGGTGGTCATACAGTGAGTGTGCTGAGCACTGCATGAGGTTATACACAGGAGATGGGGACGGATGTGTCCGCCGGCACATGTGGAAACAAAGAAAAGATGTATACAGATACACACAAGTACTGATTTTAATTGTGTGTGTGTGTGTGCAGGCTGCAGGAGAAGCACGTAAAAGATGAGCAGATAGAACACTGGAAGAAGATTGTGAAGACTCAGGAGGATCTGAGGGATCTTCTCAATAAGGTGAGAGCAACTTAGGTTAGCCTTTGTGTGATTACAGCGAACCTGTTGTCCAGTGTTAAAGTTCTGCCTTCGTTCCTGCCGTCCCCTGTCAACTCCTGAACCATCTTCCTCCCTCCCTTTACCCTTCCTTTTCCTCATCAGATGGTGACCTGTAAGGAACGGGTTAAAGAGCTCCATCAGCAGTACAAAGAGGCCAGCGAAGTCAAACCACCCAGAGACATCACAGCTGAGTTCCTGGTGAAGAGCAAGCACCGTGACCTCACCGCGCTCTGCAAAGTGAGCTCAATTATTATTTCAGAAAAACAAAGCCGAAGAGAAGGTTACAATCGAGCTCACACTTCTCCCCACTGATATTTTCAAGCTGCGAGCCACTATCTAGACTGGTTGTTGTCCAGAACGGATTCCTGCGTGGCAGTGTCATTACTTCCTCAGATCTCAGGCTGCATGACTTAAAATAATCTGGTCACAGCAGTTAGGTTTAAGAGCTAACTATTTCCAACTGTGGCGTTGTGGGTAATACATAGTGCCTGTGTGTTGTTGCTGTAGTTTGAGCACCTTTGAAGCAGTATTAGATTTCCTTAGTTCATTATTAAGTGTATCAAAAGGTCAGAGGGTCAACCACCGCAATTTCCAGGAGGAGTCTGTGTTTCTGCTCTGAAAAATAACATTTGTAAGAAGAGTGTTGTGCTGAACGTACGAGCATGTAAAGGGGATGTTTTATGGACTACTAGGTCAGGGTGCCTTGCAGAATTTATTTTAATGCCGTGCTATCTAAGTAAACGAGACAGGCTATGTTTAAGTGGTTTAATGCCCCGGTGGGATGTATTATTAGAGCGAGTACCGCTGTTTTATTTTTGGTGCGGACAAATCACCTCCACTACGGCCATGTGTGTATTTTAGAGGGAGGTTTTCGTTGGTTTAAACACAGCTGGTGTCTGAACTGCATTTTGTCTGCAGCCCATCCGCCGTCTGAGAAACCACTTGAAGCCCTTGAATCACGGTCTGACTGTCTTAATGTCTACAGATTCACACGCACATTTTCACGAAGGCAGACTTGACATTACGTGCATGACTAGAACATGTAACAAGGGGAAGGTGAATAATCTGAAGGTGAAGTAAAGTCATGGCTGTCGCAGCAGTTTCTAAATGGGTCAAATGTCGTAAACTGGCCTCGGAGTACCTGAGTCACAGAGCCTGGCGTGGTAGGTGGTACTGCCAGGACCGCGTTGCTGTCATAGTTGAATCTGTTGTGGTGAACTGATGAACAGGTTGAGTCAGCCCTTTCCGTGGAGATGGCTTGTCCTTTCTACATGACCTGAAACCCTCTGGGTGTGTGCCGTGTACACACACCCAAACATGCATTTGCATTCCATACACACTCACCTGGTTTAAGATGTCACCACCACTTTAAGTCTCCAAGTCATTAAAGAGCACTTTTGGTAGTTGGCGTGAATGTATAAGGCCAAAGAAGTGGAACATTAGTAATACTGGGACAGTGAAATCCACTTCCATCTCAGCCATAGTTAAAGATTAACGTGTTCATGAAGTGTCAAATGCTTGTGATCAAATTGTTGATATGTGATCACAATCAATAAGTGTTTGTTATTTCAGGAAAATAAACAAGATTTCCTTGCCGTAGAGCAATTGTGCAAAAGATCTAATCTAATCTCCTCGCTGTGTCTGTGTAGGAGTACGATGAGTTAGTGGAGATGCAGGTCAAACTGGAGGAGAAGCTGCAAGAGCTGGAGGCCAACCCACCCAGGTAACCCCCCCCCCCCAGCAGGTTTCAATAAACACTCCTTCAACTGCTGCTTTTCCTTCTCTACGCACCATATCAGTTCAAATGTTTATTTACTTGCACATTAATTAATTGTTCAGACGTTTCTGCCCTCTATCCTTTATTAGAATCACATTTGGCTGAGTGCATGTGCCTGTGATGTAACAGCTACTAGTTTTTATTAGTCGTTTTAATCAGACTAAATACTAGACTGGGTATTTTGAAGCAGTGTTGCTTTTGAGGCCTCGTCTCATGAACAACTTGTTCTCTGGAGCCCTACAGCCCTTAGTAGCACATTTCTACCTGTTATGTCCTGTTGCCTTTTTTTTTTTTGCAATTTTGGTTTCAGTTAGTATTATGTCATTGTATTGTGTTATAATGTGTTGTTGAGTTTGTGCATGAGCAGTGTGTTTTTTTTTTTCTGGCCTGTGCGTGAGCAAACCTGTCACTCTGATGTCTGAATAGCTGTCTGTATACATCACCACGTCTCTTTGCTTCCCTTTTTTCCCACAGTGATGTTTACCTGTCATCCAGGGATCGGCAGATCCTGGACTGGCACTTTGCCAACTTGGAGTTTGCCAACGCTACGCCCCTCTCCACCCTTTCTCTCAAGCACTGGGATCAGGTATACACATGTACCCATTTAAAAAAGTCATAGCCGTGTTATCTTGACAATAGTCTTGCACAGCAAAGACTTTAATGTCTCTAACTGTCACCTGTGTGTTCCTGCAAGTTTGACTTGGACACTCCTGCTGTTGTGTTTTTATAAATTACTATGTTCATTATGGTACTGGATTGACAGGTTGTTAATTTGTCCACAGGATGATGACTTTGAGTTTACTGGCAGCCACCTGACAGTGAGGAACGGTTACTCCTGTGTTCCTGTGGCTCTGGCTGAAGGCTTGGACATCAAACTAAACACAGCAGTGCGGCAGGTCCGATACACAGCGTCTGGTACGTACTCACTATTGTTTGTGCATCTTCTATAGTGAATTTCATACTTAATGTCTTTGTATGGACATGCATAACGGTTCTTTGTCTGTTTGAACTCCAGGCTGTGAGGTGATAGCAGTCAACACTCGATCCACAACCCAGACATTCATATACAAGTGCGACGCTGTGCTGTGCACCCTGCCCCTCGGTGTGTTAAAGCAGCAGCCCCCCGCTGTGCAGTTTGTGCCCCCGCTGCCCGAGTGGAAAACATCTGCCATACAGAGGATGGGCTTTGGCAACCTCAACAAGGTTGGACTTCTCATTTAGCTTACATTGCCATATGGTGCTTAAGCTTTATCAGAACAATCTCCCTTCATTCCTTCCAGATCAAACCAGTGGATCACATTCCCATTTGTCCAGATTTTATCCTAAACTGTATTCATTGTCTGATATTCAAGTGGGAGAGCAGAGGTTTGCTGTTCACCACAGAACAACGTGCAACTCATTCTAGTTTTGAGATGAGTCACCATGTCAAAACCAGGACCGTGTTTTCAGTCGTTTAGTGTGTTTCCAGCCGGTCTTTGGGTTGGTTCCTCAGGGAGACCTCATGCTGCAGTGTCCTCATGCTGATAAGTCGACCTTCAGCTTCTACAAAGGCTCCTGCAGCCAACAACACAATAAGCATTCAGAATTAGCTGGGTATTTTTCCATGCACGTTCTCTCAGATCCTGCTTTGTATTCAACAGATTTCCTCCCTCCTGTTAAAAGAGTCTAGGTGTTGCATGCAGAACAGAGAGAAGGATTCCCCTCTGTTCTATAAATAGAGGGTTTTTATTGCTTCATCCTGGTTCTCTGCTTGGATGTAACATGGGCAGTAGTGGGACAGAGACTGACAGTGAGGCAGAGCTTGTTGCTTGCTGACGGAGGATGCTTTTTGTCAGTAATCGGATCAGAGTGCTCATTCTGCGTCACTCCTGGCCCACCAGCTCTTCAGTCTGTCTCTCTGTAGCTGAGCATCGTCTGCAGCAGCGTAGTTTAGCTCCTAATTCTGCTGCAGCACACAGACTACTGCATGATTATGCAATTTGGGCTGCTACTAAGGCTTCACCTCCAGCAGAGGGAGCTCTGCCGTTCACACCACAGTCACTAGTTTTGGCACTAAATGTGCTGAACATGAGATGTACTTCACAGGCAACCAAGCTTTTGACTAAAATAGTTCCTATGGTTGTCTTTGCCTGTTAATTCATTGTTTTCTCCTTTGCCTAAAGGTGGTGCTGTGCTTTGACCGTGTGTTCTGGGATCCAAGTGTCAACCTGTTTGGTCACGTCGGCTCCACCACAGCAAGTCGAGGCGAACTCTTCCTCTTCTGGAACCTCTACAAAGGTGACAGGAGATCACTTGTTATTTCAGTCACGCTGTTGATTTTGATAAAATGTGTATATTCCATGATTCTCACTGATTCTCAACGATTCCCTTGGTGCTGAAATACATTTTCTGGTCATGCATGCCCCTTTCCTCTCCAATAAAACTCACTAGTCTGTAACAGAGTGTAACTTTTCCCTCAGCCCCAATCCTGCTGGCCCTGATGGCTGGTGAGGCCGCTGGCATCATGGAGAACATCAGCGATGATGTTATTGTTGGACGCTGTCTGGCCATTCTCAAAGGAATATTTGGAAGCAGCGCTGTACCGCAGGTACAAACGTTTCTACATCGCCCATGACAGACAAAGACCCACACTGTTTGCTCTCACATTCATAGATGTTATGTTCTTCCTGACATTTACTCCTTGACCTCGCTTGGCTTTTTCAGTTCCTCTTTCACTTATCCACATACCAGATTGCGTAATAAGTCGACAAAGTTTGATTCAAGCACTACTTCATTGTGTTTGTTTACAGAAAAGTAGTACTGAACTGTATTTTTCTATTTTTTTAAACCTCAGTCATTAGAGCTTTCTCTGGTTTTTCCAGTACTTTTAGTGGAATGTCAAACTCGTTGCTGAATTGACCCCCACAACCAGCACAACTTTACACAGAGAGCATATGTGAAAGGCACTCGCAAGTGGAGCCGTTTCCAAACCACCCGTCATTATAAATCATTTGCTTATGGTTTCAAATAGGATAAAATCATATGCATGGGAGCCAGCGTCGTAACTGTTTGCCATCCAGCTGTTTACAGGTCCCCTCTAATGTCATCATGGAAACTCCTTAAAAAGTATGTGTTGTTGTTGTTGTTTGTCGTCATGGCAGCCTAAGGAAACCGTGGTCACCCGTTGGCGCGCCGACCCCTGGGCACGGGGCTCGTACTCGTACGTTGCAGCAGGTTCCTCGGGAAACGACTACGACCTCATGGCACAGCCCATCACACCTGGCCCTGCTATACCAGGAGCATCACAGGTAAATGTAGAGAGAGAGAGGAGAAAAGTGTTGATGCTGTGTGTTTGAGTGTGTGTGTGTGTGTGCGCGTGTGTGAAACTGAGGCATCCCAGCCTGCCCGCAGTATTCACCCAAACCAAAGCTGAGCACTTTATTCCCAACACACATGTTTTTTTGGCTCTTTTGATGCACCGCGCTGATGGATGCGAACAAGTCATATTTATGTGCTGACTGATGACTTCTGGCACTTTACTCCCACACTGCCCCCCCCTCCTCTCACCAGTCCCCATATTTTCTTTAAGTACTTTATTATGTCAGGACAATCCCACATCGATCTCAATGTGTTTTTCTTTTTTTTTTCTCTCTCTCTCTCTCTTTCGCTTTCTCTCTTTTCCTCTCAGCCTGTCCCTCGTTTGTTCTTCGCTGGCGAGCACACCATCAGGAATTACCCAGCAACAGTTCACGGCGCCCTGCTCAGCGGGCTCCGCGAGGCCGGACGCATCGCAGACCAGTTCCTCGGTCCCATGTACACGATTCCCCGACAGGCCACTCCCACGGCCGCCAGCAACCCCCAGCAGGCGCAGCCGACCCCCAGCGTCTGAGATGGTCCCTGCCAAACGACCTAGGTCACCCATGGACTGTTGATATCTCTGTATGTGAAAGATCTTGGAAATCCCAGAAACAACTTTGCCTCTTTGCCTTTTAACTAAAACACACATCTAGAGTTTATTTCCTGGTTGTATTTATAATGTGGAATTACGATTCTTTCAATGGAGCACACTCAGACTTTTAGTTTGGGATGTTAGTGTATTTATATATATACACATAAATATATATATATACACAGTATACCTACATTTCACTAAACAGACAGGTGGAACCTACTACAAACACTGGGCTGGTGATAAATCTCAGTTATTACGCTAATGTAATAATCTATCTGAAACTTTATAAATGTGGGATTCTCCTTTAAAAGAGAAGCATGGCATTACTTTTGGTACTTGGAGTGATTCAGTGTAGTTGATCCCATGTGGAGTTTGCTTTCAGAAACCAGCATCTATTTATGTGTCCCTGCCTGAACGTCGAGGAACGAACGACTGGAAACTAAACGTACACACAACCTACAACCATATATTATACAAGGCAGACGACCAACTCAGAAGCACAGTGTCAATCCACTGAAACCGTCCTCGCTTTTCTGGGCAGAAGACGTTTCCCTCTGTCATTCCAGAGGCCGCGTTTTGGTCGTCTTAAGATTGAAAACATTGCTATGTGCTGTAGCTCGATGCCTCGTAAATTTAATTTCTCTTATTTAGGTTGCAGAGTGTAGTTAAAATAGTTCAAAAGATTAAAAAAAAAAGACAGAGAAGTCAAAAGAAGTGTGAATGTTTTTGTTGCTATAGCAGTTTATGTATTTTATTATGGTTGTCATCACATACTTTTTTTATATTGTCAATTGTTTTGTTATTAAAAGACAAGAAACTGCAGATTGGAATCAGTGTGTTTTGTTGTGGAACTGCTGCTCTATCACCTGCAGATGTGGACTTTTAATGTTTATGTACAAAAGCAACATGGCTACTTCTGCTCTGACCGTCCAGCGACCCCCCCCCCCCCCCCTCCCCTCACTGCAGGTCTGGCTGCTTCCCAGGGTCTGTGGTACTGTGTGAAGAGGGGGGCCGGCGAGGGTCCCTGGCAGCAGCTCCACATAGTGGGGGATCTGATGAATGAGGGGGAGAGATTAAAATGGTCAACCATGAGCTATGATTTTTTTTTTCTGGGGGAGTTATATTTCAGGGCTCTGTGCCCCTCTGTTTCCATGCACTCTTGAGCGTCACAGGCCTTGTTTTCCCCCAGAGCTGTGGTTATTATTATCGTGACCAAAGGAGATGTTTGATGTAACAACAGTAATTTGAGCTGGGGTTTTGGACTCCAGCACTTGGGTATTTTCACCTCCCTGGTAAACCATAGGCTCAGAGCAGTGTGTAACTGTTGACTGGTGAGGTTATTTCTCATCACAGCCTCCAGCCCACATCAACTGATTACCTGATAGAGAAGCAGAGACGGAGAACATCAGATAGGGAGAGCTGTGGGCCTTTGGATGAGAGACGTGCAAGCGTGCCTGAGCACATTGCAGGTAATTTATAGGTGTGAGGTGGAATGTGCTCGTTCAATGGTACAAACACCTCCCACCTGCTCTTACATGTGTGATGGTAATTATGCAAATCAAATCTCCATTAAAATCCAGGAACTACAGTACATTGTCACTTTGCAATCACGCTTGTATAACGTTGACAATGTGAATCAGCTCTCTAAATTACATAAATCCCCATTTTGAGAGTTATTTTCAGGCTGTAAGCTTGACCTCAACAGCTCAGGATGCATGAACACATTCAGCATCCCACTCAGTCTCACACCTGTTGTGGGTAGTGAGGCCTCTGTCTCACTCTCACACCTACTCTTCTTCCTCCTCCTCCTCCTCCTCCAGCCTGGAGTGCCACTGAGTCATTTCTATGGTTGACTTCACAGCACTAATTCAGGTCAGGCATCAGTGCTGAGGCTCACGAGTACCAAGGTCCAAACAGGCACCAGTGTGTTAGGGTAGCACCTCCCCGCATCTGAACTTAGGACAGATTAAACCACACAGGCAAGAGACGGTGTTAACCCATGACTCTCAACCACTTTTACTCATGACATCCCACAAACAAACTGAGGCCTGCCCTTACCTCTGTTAGTCAAGAGTATGTTGAACGTTGACAACAGGTGATATTTTTACCTTCCTTTGACTCATCACTTGATTAATTACTTTAATAAGAGACAACAAGAACTGAGGATTTACATTTGTTTTTTTCACACCAGACATTTGACTTATAGCAGGAAAAGTCCAGACTTTCTAATCACGTTAACAATGACTGTGTAGTCAGGTTGCATTATTCAAATCTAAATGTTAATGTGTTTATTAAGGCTTTTTGACTTTAACTGACATGATAGTTGAGAGACACAGGAAATTGGGAGGCATAGAGAGTGGGAATAACATGCTGCAAAGGGCCACTGGATTTGGGATTCGAACCAGGGCCGATACGGGGCGCCTGAGCTAATGGCATACTGTGACATATCAGAACGTCTTCTATGAAAAGAAGTATATTTTATCATCGCTATCAATATTGTATCTTATGAATCTAAAAAATGCTGATGTCTAAAAACAACTAAATATCATGAAACAAGATAAATGGCGGAGACTCCTAATGACTTTTTAAAAAAAATCTAAATAATAATAAAAATGTATATGAAGTTGTTAGCACTAGTGACAACTTCACAGAAAACAATTAGTTTAATACCAGCTCATGGTTGTTTGCCTCCACCATCCAGCCAAGCTGCAGGAAATATGGTCACAATCTCCTCTACCCCAGGTCCACCACTGAATAATGACCAGAAATGTTTTTGCAGGACATTATGATGTCACAGTGAAACTGACCTTTGATGAATGAAATGTCATCTTTTTATCATTTCATCTTCATACTCAATTGAGTCAAATCGTTTTGTAATTAGAGTAAGAATGAGCGAGTTATGGCTAAAGAAATGTGTTTTTGGAGGTCACAGTGACCTTGACCACCAAGATCTAGTCAGTTCATCCTGGAGTCCAAGTAAAAGTAAAAGTTTGCCAAATTGAAGAAAGTCCCTCAGTGGGTTATTGAGATCATGTTCAAGAGAAAAGTAAGAAGTGAAACTTTTTCCAGGTTAATTCTGGCATTTCAGCTCCGTCAGTGGTCGTATATCAGGAAGACACAGTCCATCTCTGAGATGATTAATGTAAATAATTACATTAATATCTCAGTGATGGACTGTGAACAAAGAATAGTAACTACTATCCTATAATAGCTGAATACGTTGCAGGCAGGGACCAGGACTCGAAACCATGAGGATCTTTTGCACTTCCATTTCCACATAAAGTCATGCAGCTCAGTTCAACATGTTCAGTCTTGCTCTCTGGATTTGCCCAAAAACCTTTGTGGGAAATGTATGAAATAACCAGCCAGAGAGGCCGAGATGCACCGAGTGCTACTGACTGCTAATAAAATAACACAGAACCAGGGGCTGGTTATTTTTACATGAGAAGTCAAACTCATCAGACGAGATTGTGTACATTAGATCATACAAAGTGAGGCACAGTGGTGAGAATAGAAGGGCTGGCTCTCACATTGTGAGGCGTAACTGTTTAAGGGAAAGCTGTGCGTGCTGACTTTGCATTCCACAACAGCTTGTGGTTTTCCTCTTTGTACCTGACCAATTTGCCTCATTTGTCTGCCTGCTTATTTTGCATACCGTCAGCTGCTATTCTCCCCTATTTCCTCTGTACAAACCAGGGGATTGGGTGCATGCACACGCACACACACACACACACACAGACACACAGAGGGTGTACCACTATGAAATTAAAACTTGCTGAGCTTGTTCTGCAAAATGTATAAAAGAGATTAACATACGTGGTTCAGGTTTTTTTTTCTTCTTTCTTTTACACATGATCAGGTTCGCACACGCACACACTTGACACAAGTTCCAGCCCAGAGACGTGTTACAAACAGGTTGGTTTTTATTTTTATTGGAATACATATGGTCTGCTGTACAGTTGGCAGCTTCAAGAGACCTACATGCAGAGTGCGCCAGCCACAGTAAGGTTAAAACATGCACAATGTATTAAGTCTAAAACGGGAAAAAGAAAAAAAAAACAAAAAAAACAGAACAGCCTCCCGATACAGTCCACCTGGCATTACTGACACACTGAGAAGCAATGATAAATCATAAAACCCTTTTGATCTGATTGCATTACACACATTTTTTTGTGTTTGACACCTCTGTCTGCCAGTCTCCTTCTTCTGCACATACATTTATAAACACAGAGCATTAAAAACAGTTAATTGTAAAGGCCTGAAGTTCTTGTATCTGTGTATGTATGTATGTAAGAGAGATGAGATCCAGTTATATATATATATATATCATCTTGTATTTCCTATTAGATTGCTCCTATTGGATTATTTGTGTGTGTTTATATATACACGTGTGTGTCTGGGGTCTGTATGCTTCTTTCTTTGGCAGCACTTACAAACATACAGCACAGAAGAAACCCTGAATTTATGAGCGAGGGAGAACAGAGCAGTGAGGAGGTCGGAGCGCTGAATGGGCCCCGTTTTTTTTTTTTTTTAAAAGAAAGAAAAGAAACCCTGGACGACACATGGTGAAACACTCAGCACTGCTGACCTGCTCAGCTCTGATAAAATGCACATAGCTCTCTTCTTGAATGACTATGACACAACCCTGGCTCCTCTCTCTCTCGCTGTCTCTCTCTCCCTCTTGCATTGAAACTGTCTCTCTCTCTCGTCCATGGCGTGTCACTGTGTCTCCAGGTGATAAGAAATGTCTCGCATTAAAAATTACAAACACAAAATACAGGAAGAAGTACTCTCCAGGAGTGTAATAACAATGAGGAAGATACATTATCTTGCAAAAAAATATCATTCTTAAAATCAAGATGGACAAATACTTAATATATTTCAATAATAAGGCCCACTTTACAAAAGTACAAGATTTTTCCTTAAATAAAATCTATCCGATATAGCTTCCAAAATAAGACATCTTTTGTTTAACAAAAAAAAAAAAAAAAAAAAATTAAAACATACATAAGCAGAAAACAAACAAAAAAGAGAAACCCCTCAAATTGAACATTTCCTCTTTATTTCAGTATCGAAGAGACAGGTTATCAATCTTAGGGAAAAGTTGACACCGTCTCTCGCTGTAAACTGGAAATACTGTGGAATGATTTTGGCACTATGTTAGAAGGCTGAGATGCAGGCATAATAGGGCGCCATGCCTCGATCAATATGTCCAAACATGACTCTTTCGCCGAGTGCGCTCCAATTTCCTTCTTTTCTCTGGTGAGATGATTCTTAAATACTCTAATCTGGCTGGTGCAAAAAACACATACCTGACTGTGGTACATTCAGCAAAACAGCTACTGAAATCAGACTTAAAAAGTACAATGCTGGGACAGGAAAAGGAAAACTTTTTGACGAAGGGGACTAAAGGGGGCATTAGTCGTTTGAGGTCTTAAAGTTAAGTGCTGGTTAAGTGCAGATTACAGCCTACGCCACCCAATGACACCATGACCCTGGCTTTACAATGCAGGCCTTTGAGGAAAAGGGCCTGCACACGCTGCCCATGAGCCATTTCTACCGAGCCACTCCAATCTCCACTAAGTACATTCTAGTCTACTTTATAAAGGGGAAAAAACAATGACTTAAATAACGGATGTTTATACATACACCGGCAGAGCTTTAGAGGATTTCTGATAAGTCTTTAGCTGGTTCTTGAGCAGGAAAAGCAGAAGCGGCCTCTTGTCCCCTCCACTGCTTAACCACCTCTTTTCCATGAAGGAATTTTCAAATGGTAACATCCAAACCCATGTCCAAAATATTTCAGAAGCGATCATACCGACTCTCCGGTTCCACAAAAATGGGTTTTGCAAAGCTGCCATCATTCATGGATCAGAGGCACCGACAAATTCTGAAACAGCACCCAGCTGTTTCTTTATGGCGCCACAAAAGCCATAGAAGTCTCGAAACCTGTAAAGTCTTCACTTGAGTCCCAGATGACCAGTCAGTACATTCCACCGTGTCAACACTAACGCAGGCTCTCGCCACTGGAAGCAACCAATAAGACCTGTAACATGTCGAGCGGTGGCATGATGCCCGAAAAGTCACAACTGGTCTTTATTCTGAAGGGGGGTCCGACTAGGGGGTTTCAGTGGACGGAGTGGATGTACAGTGGGGTTAGCGGTGGTGTTAGCGTACTTCAGGGCCTTGTAAGGAAGAAAGGCAGCATGCGTAGCAGAGGATGGAGTTTCAACTTTGCCCTTTAAAATGCCCTGCTTTCTTTGAAGCCGGGCCTCCAGGAGGAAAGACCCTCCAACATGTCATAAAACCTACAGGTTCCAACAGCTGGGCCCTTCCTGGGACCCCCGACTCTAATGCTCCGGGAGGAAGGAAAATGAAAGAGACACAAATGGTTAAGAGGTCACACTGTTTAGATTAGTAGTAGTAGTGAAACTGTTAGATTGTCTGCATGGTAGAGTGGCTTTTATTGGGCGGAGGGACAGAAGTGACAGAAGAAAATTGATGGCGGCAGTAAGGCAGGATGAGGGTTTGAGGGTTGTTGTTAAGAGTTTGCATCACCGAGTTGCTATATACAGAAATCCTGACCCACAGTGATGATGTCAGCCTTAAAGATAAATACAAACAATCCCTGGAGGCCAATTCTGGCAAACACACGTGCACATAAGTCATTCAGTGCCCTCTTACTCTGGGATGTGCAGCGGCTTACAAACACACCAGAGCCCTCGCTGATGTATTAATGACAACACACACACAGACACACACCGATGGGATGATCACGTGTATCTCTGGCAGCTTGAGAGCTGGACATTCGATACCGTCGACTGTTTTAATTATCCCTAAAGTGGACATCACCGCCAAGCTGCCCGTCTTCCCCTACCCTGTATTTAGAAGCCCTGAGCCAAGATGTAGAGACAGGATTAGATGCAGCTCTGACCTCTGACCTTTTCAGGCTACCCTTGGAGCTGCCCATCACTATTCGCTGACAGGCCACTGGCCTTCAATACAAACGGCTCTCTGAACCAACAACAACACTCGTCACTGCTGTTTAGGGCCGCGGCTTTCCCTTTCAGAACCAAGAGTCGGAGGAAGATGTGGAGCAGCAAAAGGATGAAGGTGGAAGAGAAGAAAAGGCATGTTCAGCATCTCTAAAAGGAAAATTGGAAGTGGTTTAAAGGATGCGAGATTGGGGAGATGGTAAATGAGAAGAGTGGTAGTAGAAACAATAACAGAGAAAGCACAGAAGGACCGTATGATCATCAAGTCTTGGCATGAGCACTGAGAGCTCTGAACAGTATGTCTGGTCTGTTTTTGCCTGCAGTGGCCGTGGAGAGGCCACTTGACGGTCTTTGCTGAGGCCGAGCTGCACCCTCCGACTCAAACAGACAAATCAAGAGGACGTAGCTTTTTGGGCGGTGCGGTCTAAATTCTTTCAAAGGGGACTTTAAAGTTGGGTATGAAAAAAAAAACTGGCTTTTTTTAAGGGAAAATTAACATTGAGAACATCTTTTTTCCCTGCTTGAACCAAAATACTTTTACAAAGCTCCATAAAACAATCACTCCAAATGTAAAAAATATATATGAAGTTAATAAAAACACATGTAACCTTACAATCAGTACTAGACGTCAAGTGGAAGAATAGGGTGCAAGTCTGGACTTATAGGGACAATCTAACTTTCTCACTGTATCTCAAGGCACAGATGAACATACTGTTGATATTTCTAGCAAAGGGTAAAATGAACATTAGTGAAAATGTGCATTCTGAAGGTAAACAAACATTTTAGTTTGGACTCATCACTACACAGTCACCACCTACGATCTGTATGATCAGCATGATGGCGGACAGTTACAGTCATTAAATGGGAGGGGGGCGTGGGGGGGGGGCAGTTCGATTGCATATAATCTCCTGCTTGCATAAACAGTAAAGTGACAAAGCGGCGACAGACTGGGCTCCAGACCTTTTCACAATACAAGAACCTGTACATACTGTTTATGGAGACTTATAAATATTACAGCTAGATGGCGGCTGGTAGAATACAGAAGAACTGAGAGATGTAATAAGACTGAATCAGATTATCCCCCAGCAGGGTCTGACTCAACAGCACTTAAATACATAACAGCAGAACAACCAAATGGAGAGCAGGCTTCGAAAAGTTCTTCAGCAGATCCCACATGTTCAGAGTTGTCACAGTTGTGGTTTTGTGTTACCTTGTCTGCCCGTTCAGGAGATATAGGAGACAAGCAACGCTGTCGTGTTGGGATTGGTGCATCAAGCCATAAAGCAATAGTTCATCGCTGCATTCCTTAGCGTCATTTATACATTTTGTTCTGGGATCAAAGTTTACGTCCTCTGTCATACTGCAGTTAAATCCGGTGTGTTACACCTAAAAATCCAGCAGTTGGGAAAACTCAGACAATGTCAGTGAGGTTTCTGTCATAGATATGCACCATTTCCCTCAATGAAAACAACTTATTTCATTTACTGGCCACAACTAAATCAGTTTCCATGGCACCCCCATTGCTATGGCCTCCACCAATGAGAGATTGCTCTGACATACCAACCATGAGTTGATATTTTACGATGTAACAAAATAATACACATCTATAGAAATGAGAAACAGAGAAAGCTGGGACGATTCGCACGGCGAACCCAGTCACGCACACGCAAGCTGGACCGTCAAGTTTCACGTTGTTAAAAGTCCAACCCCGCTTGTGTCTTTCCTATGACTGGCTGGCGTGCACACAGTATTTACAGCAGCTCTGGAAAAAAAAAAAGAAAAATATAATGTCCGCCCTGCCTGGTCAGGTTTGCTGGTTATCTGAAGTCCAATGATCAGTTTAAACAGAAACTCCACTTTGCTATGGCTCTCTCAAAATACGCGACTGAGGACAGTTGCATCAGCTGTACGACAAAACACCATGGAAGCTGTAGCATGGTTTGAGGTTATTAACAATGCCCCCATCCTCACCTTTTTTTTCTACATGTGCATTGCATTTCATTACGTGCAAACTACCATCTTTTTGTCTTGATATGGTTGAAGCAGAATGGTGCAGAACAGGAAGCGAATTCCAAACTGGTGAAAATGACAAAAAGCATAAATAAGAGGTCCCGGTCTGTCAGAAATAATGAGTGTTTGTGTGTGTGTGTGTGTGTGCGCACTCCAAAAATGCGGCAAACCAGCAATCGTTTCGGCAGAGTGCATGCTGAGTCACAATCTTTCAAGTGTTCTTCATTTATTACTTTGAAACATGCAAATGTTCACGCAACATCCGAGACCTCAAATTAAATCCAGTTTGAGGTCACGTGCATGCCAGAAAGTGGCGACACTGGTTAAAAATAAACCTGGAGTTTGAAATGTGCACGTGTTTGCTTGTTGTTTGTGCATTTGTTTGAATGGGTTGTGGATATGTGTGTGAGGAAAACATACAGAAAAGCAAAGATGAGCTCAGTAAGGAAAAGAAAGTTATGATACGCTTCTGCAAAGAGGGTAATTCGCTTCCTGT
Source organism: Decapterus maruadsi (assembly GCA_030347415.2). Lineage (NCBI taxonomy): Eukaryota > Metazoa > Chordata > Actinopteri > Carangiformes > Carangidae > Decapterus > Decapterus maruadsi. The sequence continues at coordinate 15,716,243 of CM064887.1, read as the reverse complement.
TTTTGGTCACATTTAAGGTAAAGATCCTTTAGTTTGTGAAAATATTCTGCATGAAGATCCAGCCCCCCGTGAGATGTACATACGTCTTTAACATCGTACTGTTGTTTGACTGCAGTTCGGGTTGTTGATCAGCCTTCCACAAAAGGTTGAAAAAGTGACATATCCAGCTGTAATGGTCCTCTGAGAAAGGCTTCCTCAGTGTTTGAGTCCTTCCCTCCTCTCACTGTCTTTAAACCCTCTCTGGCAGGCAGGAAAGTCTCCAGATGTCCGCAGCATGCCAGCCTCTCCCTTGTCAAAGTTCGGGATTACATTATAATACATCCAACACAAGAAGCAGAAGAGGATAGGTGGGCTGGTGAGGGGACCTCCACATCGCTGCACAGGCGCTGTCTTTCCATTTGTGTCTCTTTAGGGGCAGAGAAAGTTCCGGATAGGAAGAGCCGTTCACATCTCCGTGTACGCTCAGGGTCAGATGTGTGGTTTGTTGTTCTATATGGCTGCAACTGCTATTTTTTTCTTTTCTTGGTTTGTTATAAAAGCTGCAGATGCTGGAGATGGTGGTAATAGGTGCAGCCATTAGTTGATGGGAGACTGGTGTTTGGCTCTGATTTTGCCGTTGAGAGCTTAATGGAGTGCTGTTTAGGAAAAAATGAAGAAAAAGATCTTGCTTAATCTTTCATATTTTAATACTTTATCGCAACTGTTCATCTTTAGAAACCTGATTGGTCCAAAGATTTGAAGAAGGTTTGCCAGAAAGAACAAGGTAATTGGGCACTAATTATGGGGAAAATAGCGACTGTGTTGAGTTGGTACTCTTCCAAACTAAATTATTACAGTTAACTTCCAGGGAAACATGGCGAGTCTTTCAGTTACTGCACAAATCACAGACATGTAAAAATGTGAAATCTGTTGCATATTTGAGGCATTACATTTCTAATTATAAATCATTAATAATTGAATAATAAATGAATATTTAAAATGGGAGTTACCTTTCCAGGGATTTTTTTTTTAGCTGAGTGAGTTTGGGTTGTCTGGTCTGACAAATATTTAGAAATTGGAGTCTCTTAAAATAAAAGAGGATTAGCTTGCAGGTTTAGCTGCAGTATTGTCTAGCTTTAAGGGCGACTCAGCAGACTGTTACATGTAGTGAGGCTGCGGCTTCCTGCTGAGGGGCTGCAGGCTGGCTGGGGTAGGAGGGGGGGGCGACTCCCCTTATTAAACCACCACACAGCTACAGCTGCAAATTTGATGTGAAATCCTCTTTGGAGATATGATCATTGCAGCAAAGGTAATTAACATTAGATTGACTTACTTAATGAGTCTCAAGAGTGAGAAGTGAAGAGAAGAGAAGACATGAATTAATAATAATAAAAAAAACAGCTTACCTGTCCTTTTAGTTGTAGAAGTCCTGTTCAGACCCTGGCGGTCTAATGGTGATGATCGGTCTGGCGATGGCTCCATGGTCGGCTTCCCACTCCACTTCTCCCCTCCGCTCTGGCCCCTGACCCTTGACCCCGACTGGACCACGGCTCCCCTGCTCTGGAGGAAGCCCCCGGTGTCTTGGAAGCCCGGTCATAGGTGCTCCCCAGGTGGTGCGAGTCGCTGCTGGGTACATGTCGTCTCCAGGAGGCTGGGCTGTGGGTCAAGTGTGGACTGTGGTCTGTGCCATCAGCAGCCTGGAAGGAAATTAGATAAAGACCATTCTTGTAGCCAAACTGTCGTCTGCAGCAAGTCAAGTCCTTGTTTATATGTGGAGTGAGCTGGCACAAATGCAAACAGAGGCCAGTTCATTCAGTCCCATATTCTGGAGCTTTTGGGCATTTTGTCTGGATGGTCTTGGGCTGGGCCTTGTTTAGACTTTTTTTTTGTAATATGTGGGCATTAAATACATGCTGTTTACTGTTAACTGGTGTGTGACAAGGAAAGTCTGCCATGTGGACTTTTGCCAGGAGAAAAATCCCCGACCAAAAACCCCAAACATACCCCAAACTGAGAGATTTATAATTTGGTGGGCTGACTAGAAAACAAACCCCAAGTTACTAGTCTGTGGCGGCTGCAATGGCACGTCCCCTCTCATAACCTCAGTAAACCCTGCTCTAAAAAAGTGAGAGTTAGATGACGATGCAGTTCCTACGGCACACAGAAACAGCACCCCGCTCCTGTAATTTCAGCTTTAAAAAAGCACCATAATTAGTGACATTTGGTGGGTTGGAGTTGGCTTCTGATGCAGTTTTAGAATGCATTCTCGCTAATTGGCTTTAATGGAGCCCTGCTGGACTGCCTTTTTCTCGGTCTCCCGGGGTAACAGACAGGAAATCAGTCACCAGCGAACCCTGCCAAGTGGGCGTGTTCAGTGTGGTCACTTCCTGCTTCACTCACTGGGGGAGGAAACGGCAAAGTGGCATATTCTCCTTCTATGGTAAGCTGCTGCTGCTGCTGCTGCTGCAAAACTGTGGGCTTTCACAAGGTTGCCATGTAATGCATTTCCACTGTTCCTCCTACACTCACCAGGAGGCTTGCTCATTGTTTGACACATTGTAACAGACTTGAAGGAACAAAAATCAACACAAATACGCAAGACAAAAAAAAAACCTGGCAAGTAATAATGGAAATTTAAAAGAAAAACTTTGAAAATTACAATGAGTGTGCTGCTCTATACAACTAAACAGCTTTTCAAAAATGTGTTGCTTCAGTAGCGACACCACAAAGAACTTTTTCCCAAGTGGCTTCCAAGTGTTAATTTAAGAACATATTTGGCCAAGAGGAATGTCAGCCTGTAATACATGCTGTTCAAGTAAGGTGATGTGCCACAGCAGGGGAAATCTGCTGGGAACAGCGAGTACTGTCGTCATCACAGACCTGCTCCTGCTCACATGCCTTCAGCCTGGAAAAACCCACAGTTACAGCCCGTCACTAAATTATCTCTGGCAACACAGCATTACACAAAATAAAGAAGAAAAGGGAGCAGTGCTGCTAGGTACATAACCTGTTCTGACGTATTGATATAATGAATAGGACAGGTATAATCAAATGGGAAAATAGACCTGTTAAATTAGATAAGAAGATGAATACTATATAGAGAATATAAAACAGACAGTTAGCTTAGCATAAACACTGGAAATAGAAAAGCCTGGTTCTCTCTAAATGTAGTGTAAGGAAAGTTGTAGTATTCACTTGGTACACATGAGTGGTTATGATCTTGTTATCTATCTCTTAGTGACACTGTGAATAATCATGTTTTCTAAAAGGATGTTTTACTCTTTATATGAGCTCTGAAGTTTTAAGAATAAAAAAAAGGCTCTACATTAAAGAAGTAGTTTTCCAGGGGTTCACTTTGATAAAGAAAAGTGTGAGAAACTGCTGTTTTCTAATATAGAATAAATGCCAATTTAACAACTGACACATGTAGCATGTCAGAGCTTCTGCAGAACAACTTATATACCTGCTTTAAATCTGTCTGCCCTTCGTCTCACGCTCAATTTTCGGGGAATTGTGTTGCCTCGTCGCCAACCCAAACTCTTAAATCTGCTCTCCAGAAAGACCGTACCCCCGATCCCCCAGGTGAAACGTTTCAGAAAAATGTGGGATTTACGTTATTTATTTTGTTCATTTGGTTTGTTTTATTCCAAGTGATGATCTGTTTATTGGTTATCAGTTATAAAAGCCATTCATTTGTTGCTTTTCAGGGGCCATTTGTACAGCGTGTCATGTCCGATGTTATGACCTACTACTGAAAACACCACGCCGTCCAACTTCAGCTGCTGTGCAGACTGTTGTTCCGGAGGGAATTTTCTGTGCGGGTCACGTTAGGCGAATGTTGAATAGTGGAGCAGCTCTGATCCCACACTTTACCTTGCTGCCACTGGTCTTTGATTCAACAAAGGATGTTTTGGTATCTCGCTCACAGGCCATATCGGCCCCGCTGTCCACGGCCAAACATAAGTTCATGGCTCATTCATGTACAGTCTGAGGTTTCCTTCAGCTACAGCGGGGAGGAAGTACTACAATGCTGTTCTGTTCTGTACTCTGAGGTGTGGAGTGACTGCTGCAGACAGCAAGCACTTCGTGTTTTAACACTGAGCTGTTATTCATATCACAATTGGGCTTCAAGTGTGTTTCAAGTGTCTTTCCCTGCTGGTCATGTCCATTATCAGACCTGTAACAAGAGTGTACAGTTACTGTATGCAGCTTTGATAGTGTTTTGACTCCTATGCTAATGCAGTTCAATGCTGACATACAGGTGATGTTTATCATGACCAGCATCTTAGATTAGATGGGAATGATGGGATGATGGGAATGACCCTAATGGGATGGACCAATTAATATTATCATTAGGATTCATTAGAATTTATTTTTGAATAAAATCTAGATGTTGAGATCTTTCACGTGATAGAGGTGCTGACCATCCACTGACCTGCTGGAGGTGCTAAGAAAGAAAAGCCAGAGGGTCAATAAAGTCACATGGACTCATCTGAATCTCATATAAATATCACCAAAAACATTAGGCTTCATCCTGAGGAAAGTCGATTCATAACCGTCAATGCCATTACCTACAGTACTGTGGTTTCAAATGTTAACCAATAACGCTGGTTTGGACAAATGAGAGGCAATAGTCAAGGTTAAACTGCCGCCATGATGACTCAACCATGACCTTTAGATAGATGAAAACACATTCTCAGTCCTGTAAAGTTTTGAATACATTACATCCAAATAATTTATGCATGAGGTTAAAAAAAGAAAGAAAATCAATAACCCTTTTAGCCCGGGCTGCTCCAGGGTACTTCAAAGAAATGAGCTTGTTGTCCCTTCTTAAATGCCTGAGTATCGATGATCAATGATCAATAGTGTCTTTCTGGGTGCACACTAAGCAGATTTTCATCATTACTTCTCTCTGTACTGGGTCGGCTTAGAAATGAAAGATCAGGACATACAGATACCCAGTGAAAAAATGATCAGTGGGATGTTAGTTAATAATGATCAGCTACATTTCACTCCCATCAAACTACATGTCTCCATCTGCAAGCTTGTAATAATACAACCGTCTTCTATCAACCTTTGACACTGCAATCACAAACTAATCCCAACCTCCCACTATCCTAAGTACAGCTGTATTTATCCAAACCTCTTGGGAATGGATGGTTTTCAGACCACTGAAATGTTCTGAAAATCCAAACCAAAGATGATCGGCTGCACTCCAAGACATGCTTCAAAGCCCAATCATGATTTGAAGTGTGTTTTTTTTGCACTGTAGCAATTTTCTCTCATAATTACTTTCCAAATGAAGTGGTCAGTTCATGCATCAAGCATCAGGACGAACAAGGTTTTACTGTATCACAGTGCCAACCAAGTGGGTTTAGGAAATTCCCATAATAAAGCACAAAGTGGATGACTGATGACAAAATGTACAGTTCATCAGGCCACTGATGATTTACAACATCTGTGCCATGGCAGTTCGATAGGGTATCTCCAGGGTTACTGGGGACATGAGGGGTGTGTGATGCGGGATAGGGTGTGACGATAGAATGAGCAGCTGCCGCCTTAAAAAGCAGCGTTGAGGTCAAGGCCGTGTGCTGGAAATGATGGGGGCGCTCACCCTGATAGAGTTCCTCAAATGCATGATGTGAAGTCACATCAGGACTTGAATGACAAATTAAATAGTGGGGGGGATGGTGAGAGGATGGAAGGGGAGGAGCCAGAGACAAAACAAAGGTGGCTGTGCCCTGAGGCTAAATCAGCTCTGAAGAAGGAGGCGTTCAAGGTCAAGACTCAGTGTTACCCAGATATCAATGAGGCTAATGAGAGGGATGGACCCTGTTTACAGCTCCAAGGAGATGTTGGCTGTTGCAGTTTGTTACAATGTGTTTCAACATCTGTGTCCATTGTCTTTTCTGTGACTTATGTACTGTATACTGCAGTGTGCAAACACCACTTGTGATTATGTAAGAAAGAGGCAGTGCAAAGAACAGCTGCTCATTTGGGCCACAACAGATTGTGGTTGACATATTTTATAGTGGTGCTGATATAAATACACACGAGTTTTGTAACGCACTTCTAAACATGTTTTTCTATGAACCTACTGAAAACATTTAAGAAGCTAAAACTCATATGACATTAATATATAACATATTTAATGCAAAATGCAAAGTGAAATCATCAAGATTATACATTTGATCAGGAATTTAACTTATTTTAGATGCATTTTAATTGATTGGTATTAAGAAAGATGGTCAACACTGAGCTGGGTTAAAGGTCATAGAGTTAATCAAACCACGAAACTGATAGATGGCCATGAAAAAACCCTTGCACTGCATGACCTTAGACCAGGACATAACCAAGCCTTTTGGGCATAAAAGTTACAAAAACAATAACATTTTGATACACCACAGGATCAAGGTTACCTCTCTGAGTTAATCTAAAAACAAACAACAAAAAAAATACAGTAATTGAATTTTGGGAATATATATCTCTAGGATTATCCTCTGCAGCAAATCTCTGTATATGAAAAACAAAAAACAAATAAAAAAATAAACAAAACAAACTTCAGATATCTGTATTTCCCCAAAATCGTGAATGAGACAGTGACATATGAAGGTCTGTCTCCTTGGCAACGTCCAGTTTATTTATAAGGGAAAACATGGGGATCTTACTCAAAGGCCTCTAAGTCCAGGCTAGTTTGTCAAAGCGACAGACTGACATGTTATTGTAGCCATGGGGCCTGCTCTGAAAGCAGCATTACAGTCATTTGACAATATATTATATACAGTAATAGACAAGTAAGTCAATACTGTGGCCCATTAGTAGTTTTCACCTCATCTTTCTGATGACTTGTGTAAACTTTCACACTCCATTAGGTTAGGTCATAGATATGCGGACAATCTCACATGTGAATTAATGTGCTCAGTCTGGTTTTTTATAGAAACAAGTTGCATGTCGAGTTCCTCCATACTAGCTGTGAAAATAAAACCTAAATATCTCAGCATTTCTTATTAAGATGCACCTATACTATAATTTGATCTTAAGTAAAGTTTGTATAGAATAGAAAACACATAGAAACGCAGCCTGGCAGGGGCACTGACTGAAATGTGGTCGCGCATTTAAATATAAGAAAGCTATTTTCTTCTCCTTGAGGTTTTCCTAACCTTTTTTTTCCCCCTGTTGAGGTCTTTTTCATTTCCATCCTCCCTCTGCTTTTTTTTTTTGTCCCACCCTTTTTTCTTTGTCCTTGCTGGGGCAGCAGGAGTGGGGCCTAAAGAAGTGCTGTGCTAAGCTTGAAGTTGCAGAGCCTGGCGTCAGGGAAAAATACAAGCTGAGCTCTCATGCAAAGTGGACACACCAGGAGCTAAGCCCTGCGGCTGTACTTTCTGGACTTTTATCTTCAAGACAAAACTATGTGCAGAGGGTTACAGATTTTTTTTTTTTTTTTTATCTGACAGAGACTTTTTTTAGAAGCCACATATGCAGCAACAGCTAGTGGGGATGTTTGTGAGAAACTGAGAATGAATGAAGTAGTAGGACAAACATGTCAGTAAATAAAACTGTTTATGTGCGTTAATCTTTTGAATTAGTTTCTTGTTGGTAGAATCTAGTTCTGCCTTTATTGTCAAGGCACAAAGTAAAATACAAAATAAAAAAATGAAAGTAAAAAGTAAAATTAAGAAGCAAATTCTGCTAAACCTTGCAAATTGTTTCATGTGAATTCATTCTTCGTTCATCGAAGTCAGACAGGAACAAAATCTAAAGCTGGTTGTCTTACCGGTGGTTGTTGTGTGTACGATCGGCTCCAGGACTGGGAGGTCACAGGTGCGTGGGGTAAGGTCCTTCCCACGCCGCCCATTTCCACACTGGGGGACTGAGAGCGCTTGCCTCGGCGCACCGCTGGTTCCTCCACTTCTCTAGTGCTTGCAACCCCGCTGTTGATCCGACGCATGTACACCTAGGGGAGCGAGCAAAACACAAAAAGGGTGACATCATGCAGCCATGAAGTCGTACACTCCTTCATTCCACTTTATTTTCACTTTTGTGTGAGGACTCCAGTCATTCTCTCACCTCAGCGGGGGATGGCTTGGCTCCCTTCTGTGCTGCAGCATTCCCACCGGCCCCTGTGCTGCTGTTCGTTTCGTCCATGTCGAAAGTGGTTGCCCGGTAAGCCCTCCATGTTGTTGCGGCTTCTCCCTCGTCTTCAGACCCCCCGTCCGTTATCGTCTTAGTGGCTCCTTTTCCTCGGGTCGTTTCATCCACCGACGTAGCGCCTTTGTTCCTCCAGGTGCTTCTCACAGTCACGTTCTTCATGTCCGCTAAACCGTCTTCATGGGAGTGCTGGTTTTGTCTTTGGCTCCTCCAGCTGGTCACCGTGGTGGTGCTGCTGCTGCTGCTCTCGAAGCCCGACTCGGTGTCGTTGAAGTCTGTGGACGTTGCGTCCGGAGACTGGAGGCTGAAGTTGCTGCGCTGACAGCACAGATGGCTGGTGGTGGTCTCCACCCTGGAGGTGTTGTGGAGTTTGGACTTTGATGCGGAGTCACTGTGGTCATCCGCCCCACAGTCCTGGTCCTGGCAAGGTCGCAAGGTGATCTCACTCTTGGGGATGGAGATTTCATACGGGACGGAAATACTGCCGTGGTGCTCATTGCTGGGACCTGGCAATGAGAAAATGGGATCAAATATTTAAAAAACAACAACTTTATACATGTGTCAATAACAAAATATCATTAATAATATACATTTTTAGCCAGCCTTTTACCTTTAATGTCCAAAACAATCTACCAAACTAATGACAATCCCATCAACCTCAGCTTTACTTTGAGTCTAATGCTCCTGAAATTTCAATTCAACATCCGCACAACACGTTGTAGTGAATCTTTCAGTTTATGTGCAGCCTGGCAGAGCAGCTGGTGTGGCTAGAGACTCTTGTGAAGCTTATGTTTTATCTATTAGGAAGTTATGTCATCTGATAGCACTGGTAGGAAATATAAATGCCATTCTTTATATGAATCATCATGTGGGACATCAACTGAATAATGAAAAAAAACCTCTCAGCTTTGGGTTTTCACAACACTTTCATAAAAAATAGTGTGTGTATTAAGTGCCTTAACTCATTTAAGCAAAACTGGTTTGTGGTTTTGATTGTGGTGTTTCAAACTCACCTATGACGATGTTACTGGTAGAGGTGTGTCGCTCTTTGACTGGCAACGGCTCGCTGCACACGCTGCTGCTGCGGCTGCTGGTTCTGGAGGAGCTCGGGTCGTTGGGGTAGATGGTTATGCTACTGGTCATTTTACTGGTGGTGGTCACGACCGGCTTGGTGGAGATTTTGGGTTTGCCGTTGGTTGGCAAAGGTTCTGAAATCATCATTTCCTTCCTGTCGATCTCAACTATGGCGGGCTTGATGACGGCCTTCGACCTCAGCGCCTCGCGCGGGCTGCACACTCGCTGGATCTCGATTGCTTGCGAGTTGAGCATGGCCCCGTGGTGGCCGCCGTCCCCGAACTGTGCCCTGTTGTGGAGCTCTTCGTCAAACGAGCTCCTGGAGGAAGAGCCCTCTGAATGCGAGTCATGGACATGGGTGTATCTTGGATATCTGGAGCTTGAGGTCCTACTGCTTATGGTTGTAGTCGTCTTCTCAACTACAGGCTCCGGCTCAGACGGCCTTGACCCAGTAGACTCGGTTTCGGAGGCAGAGGAGTGACCTTCTGACCCCTGGTCGTTGGGCTGCAGAGGAGTGACGTGTGATCTGTATGCTGTGTACGATCCATTGGCTTTAGACAGGGTGGAAGAGACAGAGACTGAGTCCTGAACCTGGTCTATTGATTCTTGATCCGAGGCGGACGCCGTGTCCTTCTCTAGTGCAGAGATGCTGTTGATGTTCCCAGAGCTGTCGGGCATCACGTCAGAGTTGTTTGATTCGCTGTCACTACCTACGTACAACCTGGAAAACTTATCTACTCTGCTCTTTTTCATCTCCCCGTCCGTCTGTTTGTGGGTCGTCTTCAGCGGCTTCTGGTCGTTCGCGGCCGGAGGGTAGCGACTAAGAACAGACACCTTTTTGACATCACTAGAAGACGAGCCGTATGTGGCTCCTCTCGACTTCTCCTCACGTCCTCGTCCTGTGTCTCTTATTCCATTATCAGATGAAATTGCAGTAGTTGGGGTTTTGGGTGTCCTCCTGCTCTTGTGAGCAGAGTGAGCAGGACTGAGGGCTCTCCTCCCAGGCTTGGGAGACCTCTCCTCTTTGCCGAGCTCTCTGTTCCTCAGCATATTCTCTCTTTTATGCTGAGGGGACAGCTCCCTGTTCCTGTGTTTGGGGGAGCCCGGTTCTGAGACAGTGGCTGCACTCCAGTATTTAGGTTTCTCCTGCCTGAAACCACTCTTCACAAGAACTTCTTCATTCTCTGCTTTGCCGTTCTCCAGGACATTGGTGGGGCTGTTACTGCTGCCATTGTTACTGGGTGCTTTTCCACACAGCTGGGTCCTGAGCTGCTCCACCTGCTCATTCAGTTGGCGAGCTCGGTTTCGTTCCATCTGGAACTTCTCAAGAAGTTCATCGTTTTTGGACTCGGAGTTCTTCAAATCGCCCTCGACTATCTCGAGCTGTTTAAGGCGATTCTTCAGCTTCTCTATTTCCTGTGTCAGCTCCTTTACTTTGTTGTCCTCCTCCTGTGAGCCTTCCAGGCCGCTGTTCTTCTCATTTTCAGATTTGTTTACAAGGCAGATGTCGTCATCGGGCAACTTGAAGTAGTCAAGGTTCTTCTTGTGTCCGGCCAGTTTGCTGGAAAGGATCCCTGTGGATGAAAGCTCGTCTTCAATTCGTGACCGCATGAGATCGGCCCGGCCTGGGTCTGCTGACATGCCAAGGCGATTCTTTTGGAGCTCCAGTTTTTCGGTCAGCTTGAGAATGATCTTCTCGTCCTCCCTCTGTTTCTCTAGTAGCCTCTTGCGCTCACTCACAAAGGTCTGGGTGATTCCCTTGAGCTTCTCCAGCTCCATCGCTAAAGCCTGCTCTGCTCTGTCCAGCTTTGTCTCAGACCCTTCCACCTCCTTCAAACGGGCTTTCAGACTCTCCAACTCAGACGAGAGCTTCTTAGTCAAGTTCTTCTCCTCATTGAGGCTGAGGCAGAGCTGGCTGCAGTCAGATTTGCTTTTTCCAAAAGCTTCTTCCAGTTTCTCCAGTTCAGCCATTCTACGTTGTAGACGTTCGATCTCGGCCTTTAGCTCCTTTGTCAGGTTTTCCTCCTCTTCCAGTTTCTCTCTGACTGTGCGGCAGAGATCCTCAGCTTTGCGTACCTCCTCATCTTTTCCCTGGATCTTCAGAAGACGTTTCCTCAGGGCCTCCACGTCACAAAGCAGGGAAGAGTTGCTGCCCTCTGCTTGGATGATCTTGTCCTGTAAGGGGAGAAAGATTTCAACCATTCATGAATCTGCTGTGCTTGTGAAATGCACACACACATACACAAAAGTCACAAACGAACCAGTACTGACCTGTATATCGAGCAGCTCATCCTCAGACTTCTGCAGTTTGTTGGTGGCTTCTTCAAGTTCATCCAGTCTTCGGCCAAGGCTCTGCAGCTTGTGCCGCAAGTGGCGATGTGTCATGTCTTTATGATCAGACATGGCTACAAACTATTAAGTTTTGTTGCTTATGTTGGATTTGCTGCTCAGATTATTTGATGACAGCGTTTTGGGGGGTCCACATTTGTGTATTAGTCCTTTAGGCTCTCCAGGAAATACTCCTTTCTCTTGGTGTCTTTGCTTTCTTTTAGGGACTGTCGCTTTAAAGCTTCGAGGATCCTTCAGAGCGGCATTCAGCGGGCGAATCTGTCATCTGTGGGAGGAACAGAGGAAACAACAGTTAGTCGTTGCTAATTTGTCAATGATAGTCATTTGCATTCTCAAAAGGGAAGAAAAGGACAGAGAGGAGATCCGCTGACAGCACATTGGAGCTGACGGGTGAATTGTATGATTGTACAGTTCCATCTAATTGCTATGATACAAACCATAGGACAGGACAAAATGAAGCCAAACACCAACGCATCGACTATAAAAACACACACAATTCGGCATATACACAAATGAATCTTGCTCTGGCTAGATTTCATTCCACAGCAATTACAAAACGACAGGGAATTGTTTTGTTTTTTCAATTACAATGAACTGCACAATTCATGTATGTCACCTTGTCTGTCCTACAAAGAAGTCACCCCTTACGAAAGAAAAATATATTTACCAATATATTACTTGAAATATATTGTAATATATTGTAATATATTATTCTTCCATTACATTTTCCAATATATTATATATTGTAAATATATGAAAAAATATATTGATGACGCATATATTATACAACATATTATATATTACAATATATGAAAAAATATATTGCTGACGCATATATTATACAACATATTATATATTACAATATATGAAAAAATATATTGCTGACACATATATTATAAAATATATTATATATTAAAATATATGGAAAAATATATTGAGTACATATATTATACAACATATTATATATTTATATAATATATTGTAATATATTGCAATATATTGCAAAATATACAAAAAACTGCCCCCTTTCAATATATTACAATATATTTAACCTGAATATATAATATATGGGTTTATATATCCCAAAATATATGCAATTTTATATTTATAAATATCTTAGATAATATATTTAGATTTATATGGGGTAATGTATTCATAATATATGAAAAGATATAGTGTCACATATATGTTCAATATATGGTAGAATATATTTCAAATATATGTGAAATTAACATTAAATATATGTATAGATGTGTGAACAAAAACATGACATATGTGTTCAATATATTGTGGATGAATACTTAAACATGCAAACTGCAATATGTGCACAAACATTTTTACCACATATTAACACAGACTGGGTAATTAATCAAAAGCGACCTTTATTTTCTTTTAATCATGCACAGATACTGAACCCAGTTTGAGGTAGGGAGCTACTGTATACTGGCCTATTAAAACACCAACAGGCCTGGTCAGACAAAGGAAATGTGACTGACTCTACATTTCTGAACAGTGCAACATTTTTAAAGAATGCCATTGAACAGAAAATATATATACTTTTGGAACTGTGGAAAAGAAATAAATAGCCAAAAGAAAATTGATGTAGAAGATAAAGCAGATGTATGTATGTAGCAGATGAAGAGATGTCCACCGTCCAGTTGGTAGTAATCTGCTGGCTCCTTGGTGCATCTGTGGGAAAAGAGAGAAAAAAGAGTTTTTTTATATTATTTAAATTATCTGTATAAAATGCTCTGCTTCATTCCAATATTCAACCTAACTAAACATCAAAGAGGGTTTGGAGGGGGGTGTCGTATTTTCCGCACTATAAGGTGCACTTTAAAAAACGACAGTGCACCGGTCAGCCACATTCCCAGCTCTTAGTCGACATGAGGGTGATAATGAGTGAAATTTTAATTTTGGGATGACTATCCCTTTAATGTTAGTATTCAGTCAGTATTCAGCTGTATAGTCAACGATTTCCCTCAACTCTATCACTCAGTCAGCCAGCATCAGTCCTGTTGCCGTTTCAATTACTTCTGTATGGGATGGTGCTATACATTTAAAAACTTCAACTGAAATGAATCTGAACTAGGTTTAATGAAGAAAAAAAAGGTTTATTCAGTAAATTTGCCATAATTCTTGCCTACCTGTTTGCATGTTGAAGTCTGTACCACATCTTTTGCTCTATTGTCACTTCAGGTTCTCCAGCACAATCTCATGGGTAGAGCACTGCTGTGGGTCCTTGGCTGTGTAAAATACAGGTTGACATAACAATTAGGAACAAAGTAAAACAATAATTTATGAAGGACAAAAATAAATGTGTCACAGTATTAAGGATAGAATGATTTTTTTTCATTTAATTTTTTGGCTGATCCTGATTATTATTACTCAAATAACACTATATTTGGAAATAACATCCTAGAGAAAATTACTATAAATATATATATAAATATATATATATATATATCTTTGACTTTAAAGTTTCTATTATTTTGTCAAACCAATGAAGGGTGAATTAAACTGATTACACCTGTGAATAAACTGGATTCATTATAGGGTTGTTACATACGACTATCATTTTCAGCTGGATGACTAATACTTCAACTGAGTGTACACTATTAGAGTAACCATGCTAACACATGCTACAGTCAGTGTAGTGTCTCATCTCCAGTAGTTTCTGTTATTAGCAGAGTTCATGGTGTTTTCTTCTGCAGGAGAGTGTGTTTTCTAAAGCAATGGTTCCCAAACTCCCAGTGTTTCCCCTAGAATATTTTTTTGGCCCGGTGGTACCCACAGAAAAACCCTGAAAAGACTAATGCTAATGTTATTTCACATTATTTTATATATAGTAGATAGTAGCAGTTACACCCTCCATGCCTGAACAGGTGAGCCACCGGTTTAATGCCTGATCACAGTTGAAATTCATCATCTAACAGCTGTGTCGTTTGGTTGAAGCACCGTCTCCACGTGTGTTTATTGACAACAGGGTTATAACCTGGACGTGTCAGCTTGTTGGTATGGTAACGGTAACCGGTGACTGTACTGCGTGCATCTGCCCGGAGCCTGAAACAGCGGCAGCGGCCGCTCACCGTCACTGAAACGCTCCGTGAAATCGCTGATTAAATACGACGAGCCGCAAGCGACGTAGCCTCTCACCTGGTAGAACACACCCGCTGCAGCGACCCAGTTCGATCCCACCCATTGATATACAGTATTATACATCCATGATCCCATGGTAGGGGAAACACTGTAACCAAATGTCATTCACACTAGAGCCATACCGCTTCGGTTCACAGCGCCGCGGCGCGCGAGCCACGAGCGAAGCCGGGCAGGTCGCACAAAGAACAGCGAGAGAATCCGGTTAATTTTCAAAATAAAACACATTCGGCAGCCGGTTTACCGCCCCCCCGCCCTCTGTTTTAGAACCACTTTTCACTTATGTTTACACGGTGTTCAAGTATAAGTTATTACTCACCATGGTAACCAAACAGTAGACTGGAGGCAACCTCTGCTGCTCTGCTCCTGGTCCTAAGTGCACAAGCATACAGTTTTCTGTTATACATCGACTCTTTTCATTTACCTCCCATGCTGACTTTAGCAACACACACATACTGAAATTCGCTAACAGTTACTCAATAGACCGACTCGCCTTGTTGTTTACAACTACTTCCGGGTAGAAAACCAGCACATAATTTGAATGGGAATGGTAACAAACTATCACTGTTTAGACAAGTCTGTAATCATTGAGGAAACATTACTATTTCTGTGTGTTTCGTGCTGCTATGTGTTGTATTTATTACGTTTGGGGGAATCACAGTGTCTACTAGCATCAGTGCCTGCAGCTGACAGGGACAGCTAACAGTAGCAGCTAACAGCAGCAGCTAAGCTAACGTCAGGACGTCAGCTGTTAAAACCCTCTTGTTGTAGTCGGACACGACATGAAACTACTCCAGTTAGCTCAGTCATTTTGTAACTAAGATATCCGCTGGAGATTAATTGAGTCACTGAGTTATTAAAGTTAAAAAGGTAGCTGACCGTTAGCCCGGCTAATCTATGATAACTCTTATGATGACTGTTATAAAAATGTGCACACGTTTGTCCAATCATCAATTTTATAGACTTTACAGACATCAGATTCTCTAAACACCGATGAAAAAATAGATATTTACCCTAAGTAGTTGTAAACAACAAGGCGATTTGCTCATGTGCTAATGGTAATTAGCTTTTCTCTGTAACATGTTAATGAAGCCATGTACAGGCTGAAACACACCAACAACGCCACAATAATAACAGAGGAATATCTTACCTGGTATTTTTGCAGGATTTTTCTTTCTGGGACCAGGTTAACCGACTGTTTGTCCATTTATCCGTATCGTAAAAATAATCCACATGACGGGTCATTCAACGACTGAAGAGAGTCGAGGCAGCAGTTCCCGTACATTGCACAGCAGCAGTAACCGTTATTTTAAAATTTGGCCGCGGAAAGGCGCGCACAGCTGTCATTGGCCAAGAGCCAAGATATCAGTCAGATCAACCAATCATGTTCAAATGCTCACGATGAGACAGCCAATGGATTTTGTCTCATTGTGGTAACATAGCAACAGGGGAAAAATGAAAAAATCCTCTGTCCTCTCTGGGGGGTGCACTGTTCTCAAAATTTTTTTATGCTTATAATGTACATGGAAAAATTAGAGTTATCATGTAAAGTGCAGTAATACATCATAAAAACTATAGGGTTTTCATTCATTTTTACACTATTTATCTTTGTGATTTCATCATTAGAGATGGTATTTCATTAACCATTCAGACGTTTTAGAGCAAAAGCAAGGTTGCATGCCTCAACAAAAGGCTTACATCCATGAGCAGTTTTCATTGACTAATCATTATTTAGAGTCGAGAACAAAATCAAGGTGGGCGTTGGGTCTTTTTTAATTTATTAAAATCATCTCTGCAAACTGCCTTGAGTGCCTCGGGAAGCTCTTCTCTTGACTGCATTCACCTGCTCCGGACAGTCAGATTTCCATGATCCATATTTTCCATGAGCATTTTGCACTGATTAAAAACCTCAAAATGTTTTGTTTTTAGCCCATAGAAACCAATGGTGCACCACGTCAGCTCTATGTCTTGATCTCCCTCATCTGGCTCTTCCTCATCTGAATTTACACTCACGGTTATCATCTTGCCATCGACTATCCTCTGATAAATCAATTTCTGGTATCGATCCCCTCCCTCAACTATTTTTAAAGAATTCTTTCAGCTTCTTTCAATGAGCTGTTCCTAAATAATTGTGACGGAAACTTATAGCCTACAGAGTCCTGATGTCCACTACAGTATAAAATTATCTTTTTTTTTTCATATATGAAAAACAATTCAATTCTGAAAATTTACTTGCATAGGTTGCTGAGATGCTTATTTATAATAAGTAATCAACATCTCAAAATACTTAAAATTGTAAATATCATGCTCACTTGTACTCTGTGTGTGTTGTGCATGGATGTATGTTGTGATGTCGGCCATTTTTTAAGAGATGCACAGAAAGTTTGGAAGGCCACACCCCCCACACAAGATATTGGAAAGGGCCAGTTGTCCTCTGTAGTGAACAACAGGACTTAGTAAGGTGACATGTATAGCCTAGTATAAGCAAAATGGGCTAGATCATGATGGGCACTACAGTATACAAAAATGCATGCCAGGTCTCAGGAGGATTACATTTTGATCTCAATATATTTTTGAATATATATACATATATGATCTATGCATATAAAACATTTAAAAATATAGTGCCTTTTTGGTCTTGATTTCAATATATTTCACAATATATACACATATATGATCCATGCATATATTGCACTATATTGGAAAATATAAAATTTAAATCCCATATATGGGAATATATTGCCTAATATATCGCATGATATTTTCCAATATAGTGCAATATATTTTTCTTCCGTAAGGGACGTGTGTGAATATGGGGGTTTCAACATGTCTGTGCAGGCATACTCACAACAGAGATTCACACACACACACACACACACACACACACACTTTGTTTTCTCCCTGCTGTTGTATCTAGCATCGATTTCTGCTTGCCTGCCTGCTTCTGCTGACAGCAGCATATCTCAATAACACCGGCGCTCCTTCACATACCCCATCTGCACACATACACGGCCATCACCGTGGTAACCACATCCCAGGCCCGTTAGAACATAACACCATTCACAGTCACCTGGGATGGCTTCACTTTGCAATAAAGACTGTACAAATATGGATATTAAAGCTCTGTGTCCTTAACCTTGGTAGTCGGTGCGTTTACGTCACAGGTTGGCTCATATCTGTGTTTCTACAGCCATTACAATTTGCTAGTTTCCATCTGTGGGCCCAGCGTGGCTCAATGTGATGAGAACATGGACTATTAGCACACAGCAGTCTACCTGTCAGCACGACCCCCATAAATCTAACAGCGGATGCTTTTGGATTTATGCATGATTCAGGTAGCAGGCTTTCCTGCTCCTTCTAAATCCTATTACTCCCCCTCCCCCTCGTCGTTCAGCCGAGCTTCCCCCCACTGACCGCAGAAAGAAACTGACCCAAGGCTAGAACATAGCATCTGCACACATCATCACTTATCGATCCCTTGACAGCCAGCCACCACTACATGTCTCCTCTTCCTCTTCATATACAGTACCATGTTCAAAGGCTGCCTCTTAAAGCTACAAACCACTACACATAAAGTTTTCCTTCACATTAAATCACTTTTAACACCGTGCTAGAGCAGTAAATTCACTAAGTCCTTTTATGTACTTGAATTGTGTGCGTACATGGTATACAACAAGGTATAACTTGCCATTATGGTTTGCTCGAGCAAGGCTTCGTATAGTTTCTATCATTTCATTTGGTGTAAAAAACCCAAACCACTCTCCCCACAATTCATTGAAAGTCTCGCTGAACATAAACCAAGGCGATGAGCTTTGAAAGTCAATATGGCAACGATTACTTTATGAAGAAGTACAATCTGAATTCAAAGCATTCAGCTGCAGCATTTTAATTATTCTTTACTTTCATGAGGTCTGGTGGTTTGGTAATCTTCTCGAGACTTGAAGGAAAAAATGGACGTGGAGTGAAGAGGAAGCAGGAGAGAGAAGACAAATGAGGAAAAACATCGGAGAGAAAACTGCTAGCCTAGCTGTCCGCTTAAATGCCAAAACACCTTAGTCAATAAAGTCATTTTGTGTTGCATTAGCTTTGCCCAGCTGTGGCTTGTTAAGTGAGTTGTAGACCCATTTTTCTTTGTTGTCTTGAGGTGGTCACTGTGGTCCAACCTGTCTTGACTGATCCCTTTCCAGTGGAGTAAAAATACTATGAAAAAAAAAAATTCCCATGCATCCATTAAAAACAGAAAGCACTCGTTGGCAACAAAAATAGTTCAATTCTTTATGACAGCTCTTCAGACTACACTATGCAGCTCGGGGAAAATAAAACCACTGAAGAACTTATGAGAATGACAATGGGCCTAAGGAGAAAAAGTGATCCTTGGACACCAGAGAGGATTGATATTTTTACGATCCGGTGGTCCTCTGTCCTGTTCCACTTAATAATGAAACATCCTTCATGTTCAGTCGATATAACCTCGGCCTCAACAGATTTCTGATTGGATTGTAGATGCTTTCAGATGATTTTTGAAGTTCGGCGACTCTGTCAGAGTCCCGTCCTGGTTAATAATGACGTTTTTTGCTAGGTCCAGCTACTCCTGGCTTGGCAGGCTGCCTACCTCTCCTCTCATTCTCCCTTTATTTCTCTGCCAGCTCTCTCTACCTCCCCTCCCTCCATCTCTACCCCTCCATCGCTCTCTCTCAGACACGCACACCGACGTGGCCAAGTGGGCGCTTTTAAGGGGCGGCGGTGCGTGCAAAGCGACTCTGGCAAGGGCCCGCCTCTGCCAAACCAATCAACATACCTGATTCACTTATCGCAGGGCTGGGGCCTCATTAGCTACATTCGCGACAAGACAGGAGGGAGTTCGAAGGATGGAGGAGGGCGAGGTGGAAAAACAGAGAGATGAAAGCAGTGGAGGAAAAGGGAGGTGAGGTGAAGAAATGATGGAGAAGAAATCTATTAAAAGTATTAAACCTTAAATCACATATCCATTCCATTAGAACCTCGACCCATACAGATAAGTGCTCATAAACTCTAATATTTCTATATTACTTTGATTTTCCAGTCCTGGATACCTATTAATCAGAAGGATATTACAAAATATATTAGTCATCATCAAGATTGTAGCATTATAAGCTAAAAAAATGAGGAGTAGTTTGGCCAGGAGCAGCTTTGGAAACATAGAGTAGGGAAAGAAGGAACTAAGGTGGGAGGTGGGTTGCTGAGGTATTCAGTGCTTGGCTCATGTTGAGCACAGAGTTTCATTCCCCCGTTCTGTGCTTTGTTTGACAATTATGGAAAACCTGGAGGGGGGTAAGGGGCTGTGAGGCAAAGAAACTGACCCCTTTTATGCAGACGCATTCCTAATGACGGACTAACCAGGGCACTGCCAGTCCCTCGCTCTGCCTTGAATGCTCTTAACCAGGCCACTAACAGGCTTCTCTTAGGCCCTGTCTCTGCTGAAGCTCATTGCAAACCAGGGCATTGTCTGGGTCTGATAGCTGGGACTCTTAAGAATACATGAAAATGTGTCTAAGATTTACCTTTATCTGCTCTGAGCATGAGGACCTCGGTTTCTAAACCTGACTTTTTTTTTTTTTTTTTTGCAGTAGTTGCATTGTCCCGATTATGCAGCGGAACCTGTGTACATTCTGTGACCACAGGACCACAGGGCATTGTCTGCATCAGAAAACACTCTGAAAACAGCTTAAATCAAGCCCCAACTGGCTGCTTGGTCCAACACTGTGTTACTCTGGCACCTTCCACTTCCTGAAACCTGGACAGGAAGTTCCCTACTTGACCCTGCCTGCACTCCATTTTGCACTCCTACTGCTGCCGTTGTTACGAGACGCAGGGCACAGAGACTGTTGACCGGGAGGAAAAGGGGTAGGCTGCCCGGAGCGCATAGCTAATTTGAGATGTACGGTACTCTTTCTGAATAAGTCTATGTACTGTAGCTCCATGGATAGAAAGTTAGCATGGGGATGAATCATCTAGGAAAGAGGCTAGAAACATATTAGATAAAGCCAGACCACTGCTTTGCCCCCAGTACAAGTAAAGCACATTAAACTGAATTTTGCTCACATTATCAGCACATTTATTAACATCTACCGGTAGTTAACATCTTAATTTGTTTAGTGTAATGGTTTTAAGGCAGGATTTAACTGCAGCATCCTTCATTCACTTTCTCCAGAAGGAAACGTGTTTGGCTACTTCCACACTTCTACGCAAAAATGCTGCTCTCTTTACCTGTAGGGGGCGACATAAGTGCAACGTCACCTTCTGCTATTCCTTTCCTTTCCTGTAGGTGGCTCAGGTTGGCATGTGTAAACCTGCTCACAGCCTCCCATGAGGTGAATCTGCAGCTTGCTACACGTGAGTTATTAAGCATGTGACAGAGTTGTCTAAAGAAAGACAAAAACGAGGACCAAACAGATGTCGAAAGATCGAGGGACTTAGTAAAACTTTGAGTTGAGAGTGCAAGCAGCGGAGTGGATGGACCTCTTCAACACACACACACACATGCACACACACACATACACGGCAAGGTTACAATCATATACCATATCATTAGGGCTTTAGCCACTCTCTTCCTGCCTGCCTGTTGCCTTCAGTACATTCTGTTCTCTCCATGAAAGAGAGAAGGAAGGCAAGAGAGAAAGAGGGGGAAAAAAATCCCCTTCTCTTTTGCACTTGACGTTAGGTTGGAACTTCTGGGTTTGAAGCTCTTCTGCCTCATAAACTGTAGTTAATAAAGGGCCCGAGTCCAATCAAAATGCCTCAACCACATCTTCATGTAGGAGGGTTATTGCTCGCTTGAAAATATGAATGTGTGACGAATACTGTGTGAGGGAGAGAGAGAGAGAGAGAGGGAGAGGAGGGATGACTGCAGTGGATGGATGCTGGCGCAGCAGTGGAAGCCACAAGATGGTGGAGACCTGATGCTTGGCCTGAATTTTTCCGTTTTTCCAAGAAAAAGAAAATCTGCATCCCATAATGTTCGGTTTGTCGTTTCCTGTGCTGTCATGTTACTTTTTTCTCTGTTTCTTTCACCCCTTCAGTTTTGCACTGCTTCTGGAAAAATGGTAAAGAAAGCAGAGGCAGTGTTGCGTTTCAGCAGAAATATGGACGAGGAGCTAAGGTCATGTAGCGAGAGTTCGTAAAGCCGAGCTGAAATGTGACGGGAGAAAACTACCCTCCGCGGATTTTTCCTAAAGATCCTGGGTGAAATGACCACTTACACTCCTAAGTATCGAAATGTGGTGAAATAGTGGGTAAACATAATGTCGTATCTGGTCAAAAAATAGATTTGTTTATGGGAGAGGACATGGAAGTTAACCACAACACCACCATAAACGACAAAGCAGATGCTGCCTCCTTGTCAGGGCAACATCCCTTAATGTTCAATGTTATTTTTAATAGCATTTTAGTGAGATTATTTCCTTTTTCTTCATATTTTATTCTCTTCCACCAGTTATTTGTCCTATTAAAACGAGACTGGATGCAAAATAAATCATTCCTCCAGGCCCTGGCTGACATTTTAACATTTTAATTTAATTTTGCATTTTAAGAGGAACAAGTTGCTTTTTATGGTTTTGGACGTTTACAGGGAGTTTGCAGGGAGAAAAGGGCAATTTGTTAATACAATATCTACTTTATATAATAACTATATTAAATTGTAGCAATAATAAGCTGAAACAACTAGCCAACTAGTTGATCAATTTGTGTACAAGCCCATGAAGTTAAAGGTTATGCTTTATAGGTGAAGATAAACTCAGATGAATATTATGATGAGTTTTATTTTGAAAACTTGGCCTGAAAGTTATAATCGCTCTCTCCAGTCTTAGCCCAGTAACCTACAGCCTTTTCTAGGTCTCTCCTCCCCTCCCTGTCTTTCTTTCGTCTTGTTGCCGGGGCTTAAAAAAAGAAAAGAAAACTGCACTCTCCAAGAGGGCATGATAAGAGGAGAGAGTGAAATATGGGGGAGGGGGATGAGAAATGCCAGAGACAGGAGGAAGGAAGGGTGAGACAGGCATGGCAGGATGAGAGAGAGAGAGTTACAGTGTTTGACCCGTCAGCTCTCGAGCAGGAGCACGATGGCTCTGCACATGTACAACATTTCTGGCTCGTCCGTTTACGACCTGATTGAAGATGTGTCTTTGAATCCAAACTCAAAGCCCCTTGGAGCTTTTCAGCATCGCTCCTGCATCTTAGCGGCGGAGGAGTTAAATTAGAGCATGTTCTTTATCGGGGAAAACAGCACTACACACAGGATTACACATGCAGCAGTCACTGTTGCTGCGATCAAGAGGCAGAGCGGGGGAAAAGACATCAGATGCTCTATTTAAAAACACCGGCAGCCGAAAAATACTGGCCAGTAAGTTGATAGTTGCTCCTCAGGCAGAGCTGCAGCCAAGGAGATCTGGAGCAACTCAAATCTAGAGTCAGGTCAATGAGAAGACAAAGTATGGCTCGGTGCAGTCGGCGGGGGATTCGATATCTCGCTCAGTAACGCTTCAGCCAAATGGATGCTCCCCAACACTGAGGGAGGGTTTCTCTAAAATTTCCCTGTTACAGATAATATTTTTCCAGTACCTGCCTGTCCATCTCAGCACTCCCCAAAAACCGGCTGAATCAATTATCGAGTGTTTATAGTTATTGGCATTTTAAGTTAGAGGACTTCAAAGGTCCCATTTGGCCTCATAGTGAAACCAATGCATTTTTAAAATGATATTGAATACACCCAGGTCAGGTAAAGTCCAGGCAAAGTCAATCAGTATGTTATATGCACAGTTAATTCAAGCTACGGTTGCAGCTCAACAAGGCCATTTGGTCTGTCTTTATCCCTTTATATAAGCACAGGAGGGGGATTGATTTAATGATCAAAGTATGTCTGACTCTGCTACAATATGTAGAGCACCTAAGATGTTTTGAGTCCAGCTGAGTAAACATAGAGGAGTATCTCAACTCCCAGCAGCATTATCTGGGTCTGTTTGTCTCACTTTGAGAAATTTGATTTAATTTCATGATTTTAACATTTGACATGTTTACATGTATTTGAAAAGTTCAGTTTTATTGGGCCATCATAACGTCATATAATGGTACTAAGTGATACCATATGTTGGACGTAACTGAGACAGCGCATCCACATACAGTATCATAACTTTCCTCCACATTAAAAAGTTGCATGTTACATATCTGTAACAGTTCACACGGTATTTTCCCTCCTTTCTCTAGAAGCTCAAGCTCCTAAAATCAAATTTCAAGTAGTGTTGCTGTCGACAAAATATTGAACTGCAGGATTTGTTTTTCCTATGTCACTTCATTTGTTTTCAATTTCAGAAAAAGCTATCAATGCAAATCCTTTTTTTAAATTTGAAACTGCTATAACTTTATATAATAGTAAAAACGACAGTTAAAGGAATCACTAATAAATCTGAATAAGAGTGGGGCTACGTGGATACACGCTTGAACATGTGCTTCAGTTAAACCACAAGTTTGGCAATGCTCTTGTTATTGTTGTAAACACACAAGTTTATGTCCCGTGTGACTTGCCATCAAGCTTCCATGAAATATTTCCTAACTTCCAGTCCGGCATGTCCTCAGCCCGCTGCCCTCTGTGTTCGGGGTCGGAGGTCGCTGACACTGTAAACATGCACAACACTCCACACGAGACACTGGGGGGCAAACAGGAGGGGAGGCCCTGATTAGGAGAGCAGATTGTGTTGTTTCATAGCAGCTAAAGCCAAACCGAGCCTGAGCTGAACTGCATCTGTCTGAGCTGGAAAATGAGATGAGGGTTTTTACTGCTAAATAGCGCGGTTGCTGTACAGATAACAAAAACCAAATGGATACTTCAAAAAAAATCTGGGGGAAGACAATAAAATGTTAACGATCAGAGCTTTGTACAAGAAACGTCTCTTAACAAATTAGTCACTTAAGGGTTTTACACGGTATATAATCAGACAGCTACATAGGATAAAAGCACTACATGTATCATGTGTTCATATATAAGTCACGTGCAGCCATAAACTCTTATCAAAGCTGAAGCAATGCAACATGTTTCACATACAGACTGAACACTTTTGACCACACAACAATAATTAACATCAGTCGGGGCCATAAATTCACACTAAGAATCTTCAATTATAAGGATCAGCAGGCTTTTTTAGTGTGTGAGTGAGTTTATGTGTCTGTGGGTGTCATTTACTGTCCAACTGAAACCATGGGAAGCCCCTGATGTGAAGTGATAGACAGGAAGACTCCAGTACGAGACGCAACTGTCCAAGCACGCTGACATGACATTAATGTGAGCCACGATTAGAGAGCGTGACCAGTAAAGAGAGAGAGAGCGGGCTCTACAACAACAAGCTGTCAAATACTAAACACAGAGCCAGGAAAGTAATGAGTGTTTATTTAAAAACACTGATCAGGTGATTGTCGAGGCAGTGACACACAAGTATAACAACAGTGTCCTGGCCATATGCACATGTCATTCACATCTGTAGCACTACATAAAAGACAGTTTTTAAAATATTTAGACAAATGTTACATGTCCGCATCCTGGATCATGTGTCAATGTAGAGAAATAAACTACCAATAGCCTCATTAAGGCAGAATTTTGTAGTCAATATTGATATATGTGCAAGAAACCTGAGAATATAACATTATGGCTGATTCATCAGACTTGTTCTAATATCGATCCTGATTTATTCACATATTGACTTGGGCTTCAAACATTCATTACAGGCATCTATAAAGAAAAGTAAATCAATGGAAATGATGAATACTTAAGGTTATGTTGGAGAAAATCAAATGTTGGTCCCAAAGGTTTTCAGCTAGAATTCAAATACAGCTTCTCTCTGCCTTATATACGTCATGTGGTGGTGTTGGAGGACCAGTGGTCTGGGGTCATAGATTTAGTCTCCACAGCAGCACTGACTTCATGAATCACCGTGTCTGGATGAGCCGTTGAGAAACGGTCATGATGTGAAAGGCCAACTTGTTCGCCTCCTCAGGTTTAGGAGCATCAACCTACATGTCAAAGCCTGAACACCCCTTTAACATGCACTTTACTGTATGTTAGAATTGCATTGTAACATACAAACCAAGATGACTGTGAAGAGGCTTTGAATTTGCCGCTTCATTAACCTGGAATCCGATGAGCACAACACGAAAGTACACATCAGGACAAAAACACAGACGCAGACGCTTCAGGACAACGTGTGACGAACTCCGTCTGACTAAATCCAAACTCCGTGACCTCCCATTAACGCAGCGTCTCTGTCGGGACCAACACTGGCTACCTATTTAAAGCTATGCCTAACAGCTGTTCAGACGCTCTCAGGTGTCAGCGGACGTCAGCTGTAATCCCTATTTGACTCAATGAATGCCCACTGATATATTGACTACAGTGTGATCGTGAACTGCCCTGGAAGGAATGTGTGTGTGTTCATGTGTCTATGTCTGTGTGTGTGTGTCACTGCTTCACACCATTAGGAGAACATGAAAACACAGTGACAACGTGATGACGCTTGTCAAAGTCAACACAGGCTGCGTCCGTGTGAACAAGTATGAGTCAAGCTGACAAAGAATGAGGCGAGGCAGAGAGATGAGCCAACAGAAAGCTGAATTAAAACTCATTGTGACAGATCAATTATTTGGCTCCGTGTTCATTAATTACCTGCACCTAGAGAAGTTGTGTTGTTTTGTTTGTCTGTTTGTTTGCTTGCTTGCTTCTTTAGTGTGACCCAAAAAAAACAAAAAAAAACAGTATCAGGTCACAAGTTCAGCCAAAAGAACAAATTATTAGAATTTGGTTCTTAAAACTGACAAACCAAGTATTTTTGTACATTTTCAACATTCTCAAACAAACAAAAAACATACTGTATGTGCCCACATGTTGTCCTCACGTTTTCAATTTCTATAACTCATTTAAATTCAGCTATAAATAGCAGTTGCTTATCATTTTCTGCGAAGTAAGTAGGAACACCTGACTTTCGACCACGCTCAAACTCTGTTCAAATATGTGTGTGTGTGTGAGAAAGTGTGAGAAATGTAACTATGCACCAGGTGTCACAGAGCACATAAATGCATTAACAGGCTTATCAGACGGCCGAGGTGAGATTTACAGCGGAAACTCACACAGATGGACGGCGTTAAGAGATGTAAAGGAACCGACTGTAAATCAAGAAAAACTCTGTGACTTAACAGGCACAGGAGAATGGAGGATGGAAATCATGTAGTCAACTATGATAATGTCATTTTGAATGTATTTGTATTTAAAAGGAGAGATACTTATCATCATTAAAGAAACTATGCGAGTGTGAAGCTGAACTGGAAGGTCAGTCATAATGTGTTTCTCCATTTCCTTCAGCAAAGGTCAAGGAAACAACAGCAGCACCTTATATCATTCATTCTTCTCTTTCCTCCTGCTCTCCGTTTCCCTATTCTTTACCATCACTCTTGTCACCGTCATTCCCCCTTCCATGTGACCTCTACCTCCACATACACCCCCCCCCCCCACCCCCCTCCTCTTGCTGCATTCCTTCTGCTTCCTTCCCTTGCATTTCATCCTCACTCCCCTGTCGCTCTCCTGCTGCATTTCTATGCACCATGTACCTCGGGGAGGAAGAGGAGGGGATGACAGCTGATCATCGAACTCTGGAGTGATGAAGGGTTGTGCATTTTAACAGGCCGACCAAACCCCTTCACACACACACACTCACACATACACACATGCACAGTCAATTCATAGACACATCAATAGCTCTTAACATCCAGGCCTTCAACCTTCTGCCTGGCTGCTTGACATCCTGCTCATTCATCGGTTTCCCATCCGAGCACAGAGTATGCATACACACACATACCCACATCTACACACACACAAACTCACACACACACACACACACACACACACACACAACTTGGTTGGCAGAGCTTGGCAGTGCTTCATCAGCCTGAGCCTTGGCATTAGCCGCACGCTGCGGCTGAATGGAGACCTCAGTGGGCTCTGTGATGAGGAAGAGAGAGGGAGAAAAGAGAAGTGCGGAGAGAGCAAGAGAAGGAGAAAGAGAGCAAGGGAGAGCAGAAGAAGAGAAGCTCTGACAAAAGTGCGTAATAATGCGAGAAGGCGAGCGAAGGAAGGAGAGAAAAACAGACAAGGGAGGGAGAGACAGAGAGAGAGGTGGGATGAGGGGAGTGACTCCACAGAATGCAGAGCAGGTAGCTGCCAGAGTGGATTACTGCAGCAGGAATGCAGCACTGGCTGCAGGATGGAGGGAGGGAGGGAGGGAGGGAGGGAGGGAGGGAGGGAGGGAGGGAGAGACAAGAGAGGAGGAGGCAGAGAGATAGAGAGATACAAAGATACTGAATCATACACAGAAACTGGTGTCATTAACAATAAAATATCACATGCACTCGCTCTGTAACTATCAACTGATAACGAACGATCGACTCTAGAGTCAATATTTGTGCAGCTCATGAAGTTGTCTCATTTATAACGTTTTAAACAGTGAGTGGTTGTTGGTTTTTTTTTCTTCTTCTTCCTTGGAACGACCTCTGGTGCTCAGGAAGCAGGTGACACTGTTTGTTTTCAGCACCAGCGAGAACGAGAACGAGGCAGTTCGCACGGGGAGCTGCGGCCAACGCGGCCGTAAAAGGACGCCAAGAAACGTGCCAGCAACAGAAAAACTTCAAACAAACTGTAAATCAGCATGAAACTAAATGTTAATGCAACTCTGATTGCACGCACTCGACATGTGAAGCCAGATGATTCGTTTTTAACTGCGCTGTGTACAGTTGATGACATCCCCTTTTCAACAAAATCAAGCTCCTGTTGATGAGAGACCGAGCTGTAAGTGGGATGTACGTGCCTTTAGCGGCAGGACACTGACACGAGAAGCTCCTTTTTCCTGTTTCGCCGTGGGTTTTCATGGTCTTTGTTAGTTCCGGTCTGTTTAACATGAATTCGGCTCAAACAGGATGTGAAGCAGCATCTGGAATAATAAAGGCATGTAAATGCAGCTGAGTGAAGACGCACAGCACACGCCTTGGCAACACGCTGACCCGAGACAGTTGTGTGAGCAGACAGCCAAGGAGGAGACAGTGACACACACACACACACCAGCTGCTGTCCTTGAGAGGAGTGTGTGAATGTTTACATGTAGGAGCGCATTCACACACATGCTATAGAAAATGCACAGGGCAGTATATACACGTATGCCACTCCTGTGTGACTTCAGGCAACGGGGAAGGAAGTGCGGCGCCGGCATTTGTGCCCAACAGGAAACAGACTCACAAAGAGCATAGGAGGGGCGGAAGAGGGGAGGAGGAGGAAGAGGAGAGGAGGAGGAGGGGGGGAGGTGGGCAAAGGAGGAGGAGATGAAGAGAGATGGGGGAGCGGAGGAGGAAGAAGTGAAGGGAGCCAGAGGAAAACATTTGTCGTTCTGAATTCTTCATCAGTGGTTCAACTGAGGTGTCTCTCCTGTCTTGTCTTTAAGAGCTAAAACGATAAATGTCGCTCTGAGAAAAACAACACAAAAACATCCGTAAATATAAAAATAAAAAAAAAACGGGCCAAACTTTAACATCAACATGACAGTCACATCCGTGCGTTAGGAACACATCATCATGCTCAGGTGTTTCCGGAGGCGGCTGGAGCCACAGGGAGATGGTGTACTTGGCTGACCTAGCGTTGTTTAGGGGGGAGTTTTATGTGCTCTAACTGTTGCTAAGGAGAAAAACTACAGAGCACAGCGACTTCCTTGGATCTCCACATTTCCCCAAAAGCTGAATTTAAATTTTGACTAAGATCAGATGCATTTGTTTTGAATTAAAGGTCTATCATGAATGGATGTAGGATGTAGGTTTTATTTCAGTTTAACTTGAAGGCTTCGCACACACATCGGTGAGACGTCTTCCAAACAACAGGGAGCCATTACTCACATTTTAGATGTATCCTTCTGTCTGAGGCCCGTTAAGCTCGTCTCTGCAAACTCTCCATCCTGTGGTTGAAAGACACAAAGCGGGGCACGAGGTTAGTTAAAGTGGACTCGCTGGTCATCATAAGATCAAGACACACTCACTCGCACTCATGCCATCTTTCAGCATTTATTATGTTTGGCAGTGGACAAGGCCGTGGAGCCTGTGGCCAAGGCTGACAATGCAGCCACTGTAGGGGAGGTCGTTCACAGCGAAGCTAACGGGGGCTAAAAAAAAAAAAGAGCTAACTGCTCAGATATGGGACACGTTCGGAGGCTTTCGCTGCTGTAGACTCATGCATGAGCAGACAAGCAGCGTGTTTGGCCGTGACAACAGAAGAGCCTATTCAGTACTTTAGGGAGGCACTGGTACACACACAAACACACACACACACATGCACCATTATCATAATCATCATCATCCGAGAAGCTCTCATCGTCTTCAAAACATGTGCAGGGTTAAACGCACACCCACTCACACACACACACATGCATGCATGCAAACACACGCACGCACACACACGAAACAAGCCAGACTTGGAGCATTCCACTACAGTAGCATTCCATATGTTTGGTTAAGCACAGAGAATCCAGATTTAAGACTGAGGTCTGGACTGAATTTAAAGGATGAGAGAGGGAAGTGGAGGGAGGGGGAGAGCTGAAGAAGAAGAAGAAGAAGAAGAAGAAGAAGAGGAGGAGGAGGGGGCTTAAAGAGATGGGAAACATTCCTGAGAACTGTGTATGAGCAGCAACAAGACACTTGTGTTGCAGAACTGTGCATTAGAGACAACAAACATTACACTATCAGCTTAACCTTTATCTGGACATTAATGAGAAATCCTTGAGGTGTCTCTGAATAAGGAAGAGTCTGAGTCTCCATGACAACTCGGCAAACTTCGTCCGACGGCCGTGTGATATATTTGAAAGCTCCTGAACAAGTGAGAACTTGGAATGGGCTCTATGCACAGCTCCACTACTTCCTGAATCTAAGGCAGCTCCTTTATTTCCTGTCTTACATTAGCCTATAGGACAAATTGATTAATCCAGGTGTGTCTGAGTATTGTGACTTCAGACACACCTGGATTAATCAGTTTGTCCAATAATGTGAGACAGGAAATAAAGGAGCTGCCTTAAATTCAGGAAGTAGTGGAGCTGTGCATAGAGCCCATTGTGTAACGACAGTTAGACTGTAAAGGAAAAGGCAAATACGAGCTCGATCTAGCATCTTTTGTGATTCTTTGGACAACTAATTGTTCGGCCTATGAAATATCAGGAAAAAGTTGACAAATTAAGCTAAAGCATCAAATCTACATGCATATTATTGAAGTGTCCATTTCAGAATCATCCATAAATACGTCGTCAAGAGGTTTCTCTGTTGTCCAAGTCTCAGCTATGCGAGGATGAATGTAAGTGACGTGCTCACAGAGGCTTCGATCATGTAAGTAGCTGCTGACGGACACGGAGCTTCAGTCTTTTAGTTGCTTCTGTCACTCTCAGCTCCTCCCTGTGTGTCATCTCCTCTGCTCGTTCCCACACATCTTTTCTCTTCGCAGGAGAAGGAGGCGACCCTGCTGCTCCGTGCTCAGCTGCATCATGTTAGATTCATGAAGGCTGCGGCATAACATCAACACACAGGTTTCTGCTGAATCATCCCACGTTCTCACGCTACACAACAACATTTGTGCACTGCGTGGAACCAAATGTATGATTCTGCTGAGTATAAAGAAACAGCTTTTTCCAATGCGGTGCGATCAAGTAAATGCTTTTAATTAAAAAATGTGATTTTTACAAATGAGATCTGACACATTCTTTGCGATCCAGACGACGCCAAATATCCTAGTGACCAGAGACCACATGTTTGTCTGTGTTTGTATGTGTTGTTGGGCTGCGGGTCTGTGTGTGTGTGTATGTGAGGGGGGCTCGGAGCTATTCATTCAGACAGTTAGCCAACTCGTATCCAAACAAAAGTGAAAACAGCTGTCTCTTTCTCATCCCTCGCTCCCACTCACTTCCCCTCACGCATGCACGCACACACACACACACCATGTAAGGTTGGGGAGGATTCATGATGTTACTCAGCAGAATACACTGAAACGCTGTGAGGTGGCACTTCCTCCGGGCCCTGTCCCCGTCTCTGAACTACCAGTCGGCAGCTCAGTTTGCACATTTTCCCCCCACAGCCACTGTCATTCCTGGCACACTCGACTCAACTTCACATACTCGATTCACATGAACACAACTTCTAAACTTCAACATCATAGGGCCGTGCTGGACTGGAAATCATAAGAAATAAATCTGTCAATCGATTCAGATATTAGGAAGTGGACCTTAAAGAGATATTGTTGAAGTGTTAACTTAAGGCTAGGCATACTCTGACCTTGTTTTTCTCCACAGACCCTTCTGGTGGCATCAGTATGATAATTAAGTAGAGACATTTTAGCTCAAAGCTACAAACCGATTTATTTCCAGCAACTGATTCAAACTATGGGTCAGGTGAAAAGAACAACATGAGTTAATTGAGCATGACAAAAAAAATGCGTCAATGCAAATAGCTTTTAATGCAGTTTGCATTGACGCATTATCAACTTTGACAGCCCTAATTCATGAACTTTATCAAGATCACATCATCACATTATGCCTTAAAGCACAAATAAGCGATCCGGTCGTTTTGGCTAATGCTGCGTTCCAGGCAGGCTTTTGAAACCGTAAATTATGGCTTCAAGTCACGACTACGACTTTGTAGTGTTCCAAGTAACCCGGAACTTGTGCTTTTCCGACCTGTTGCCTGTGAAAGTTCACTATAACGGCCACTCGTAACTTCCGACCCGTGAAAAAATACGAGTTACGGGTTGCCTTGAACGCACCATGAGTTAACAGCCCCCGCCCTCGTCAGGCATCTATTGGTCCTCGTGCTACATCACCACATTCACGCGCATCCCTTGCCTTGCACACAAAGCCCCTCATGCCGTTCTCTCTCCTCATTGGATAACACTTGTATCCCAGAAGGAAAGTTTTCTCCTGGTTTACAGCAGAGCAGAGTGAAGGAGAGGCTCGTGTTTCGGCCGAAACACTCCATGTAAGTGAAGTTATGCTTTAACTAAAAAAAAAAAAAAAAAAAAAAAAAAAAAAACGGAAAATAGGACTATTTAGGACTTATATTAACAAAAACATTCCACTGATATCTGCTTTAAGTTGTTCTGACAAGATATAGTAGAGCAACTCCAACACAGATTTCATATCATACTTGAACTAAACAGAAATGTCACTGAACTGTTCCTGCACAGTTCATGCCAATATGGAACATGATTTGATCAGGTATCATGCGCTCCTTATCCTGGTCCACAAACATGTCCAGTCAGTTTCTTCATATCAAAAAATAAATAAATAAAAAATCTTATCTACAAACACTAATATGTCCACTAACCTCTTTTCATTAGACATAAACATTTTATCGTGTAGTGTTTATCTTCATCACACATATCCGATATGCTTTTGTGCACTTAGGATTACACTCTCTAAACACATACGCCATATGTTAGGCCACACACAGATATCCGTTTTGGCACCGAGTGTATAAACCGACACTGCCTGGTACGGACAGCACAAAATAAATATAATTCAGACACAGATGCTTCTCTAAGTGTCATCTCAATCCACTTGCAACATATTTACTCCAAGTTGGCACAGAGGGCATTCACCGGTGGAGGAGAAACTCTCCATTAACTGGGTCTGAAATGAATGGCAGCATTGGATGCATTCAGATGTAGCGTGGAAAACATGGAAACAACAGCGAGTAAAACAAGGGAGGAAACGAGGGAGAAGGAAAGAAGAAGGGGGAAGAGAGCTCGTGTTCAATTTCCTCCACTGGAGAACATTTCAAGGCCTGAAACTCCATCCTGGGTTCCACTGGCCAGGCGGGCCTCGTTTGCATGGGAGCCCATTTCCTGTGAGTGATTAGCAGTAGGGAGAGAGTGTGTGTATGTGTGTATACATGTGTGTGTCTGTGTCTGTGTGTGCGCACTGGGGGCTGCAGTTCAGAGAGGTCTGGGGTTGTTTTGTCTGCTTGGGGAGGAAAGGAATGCCCAAATCAAACACAGTGAACAGGATGCCTAGAGAGAGGGAGAGAGGGAGAGAAAGACAAGGAAAAGACAGATACACAGAGAGGAGAACGATGTGGAAAGACAGGGAGCAGAGATCCAGAAAGTAGCAGACAGATGGAGTTCACAAACGAGAAGGGGGGGGGGGGGGGGGGCACGAGCGAGCTACGAAATAGAGCGAGAGATTGATTTTTCATTTGCCGCGGACGCCGGCATTCCTCCTGCTACTATTTGCATTCCAGCAGAGCGGCAAGGTGGAGTAGGAATGTCACATGGAAAACCATCCAACCTCTTTACCTTCGCCGTGAACCTGCAGAACCTGTCCTAATATCTAATGGCTTAACAGCCCTCTCTGTTTCACAAACAGTTCGCGCAGTACTGCTGACAGCACAGATAGACGAGTGCAGGCTATTACTCATTTATACAACAACGGTGATATGACAACCAGCAATGTCACAGAACGGCTTCTGCAGGCATTTGACACGTAGAAAACACCTCGCAGGTGAACGGGGCAGAATGTGATGAGTATTAAAGGTCAAATCCGCTGACAATCAGATGAGAATCTGCAGTTTATATTAAAAAAAAATACTAAATACCCAAAGTAATCCCAAAGGTAATCCCAATCATTTGAGATTTTACTTCTGCAAGTCAAAGAGCACAGAGCTACATGGTAGTGCGAGGGATTAGGGTCAGAGTTTGGGCCTTTGCTGGCACAGGGGTTTAAACCCGAGGATGCCGACTTGCTGATGCTGATCCTCAACTATAGGATGGATCTCCATGGTATTCAGTATAGACACAGAGGATGAATCCCTCCGACTTTGGCTTTTCCCAGAGCATCACAATAAGGTTGACAGCCAGTGGGTTGATTGGGTTCAACTGGGTTCAATCGGGTTGTCATGACATTTGCAACAGACATTACTGGTGATAATAATAGCAATAATAATAATATATCATCATCAGTAGCATTGAAGTTGTTACTGCCGGTCCAAATTGTCAGACATGGATATTATTAGGCTGTGGGCATTCAGACTCATGGTATTTTGGTATGTCCTAAATCGTTTGCAGCCCTGTATACACACAGTAGACACAAAAAAAAGAAAAAAGAAGAGAAAAAAAGAGAAGAAAACTCTGGGTGTATTGCGTCTCTCATTTCCCAGCAGTTTCAAAGTTCAGCACTTTCCAAACACTTCCTTGTGCCGTGAGTGAGAGCCGGACCCTGCCCATGCAGGAGTGGGCCATTCCTTGACTGGCAGAGCAGAATTGATAGGCCCCTATTGTTTCCTTTTAAGGTCAATTGTGTCTCAAATGCCTGGCACGGCTGCAAGTACAGATGCAGCTGGCTGGCAGGAGAGATAAAACACTAATTTAACCGCATTCCTCGGTGCATGTCCACACCTAGAGAGAGAAAGTGGAACGGAGGCACAGAAAGAGACGGAACAACAGAGTGGGTGAGTATTCAAGGTGAGGTGGGTGGTGGTGGGTGAGAGTTGCTCGTTGCCACGGGCGTCAAGTTCTTCCGAGTCGCTCTGTGACCAGACGGTGAAAACACGCCACCACCACATGTGGTAGGCCCGTTTGTCAAGGACACAAAGACACCATACCCACATGAACTCCTACTCTGAATACAGGCTTCAGTTTTATTTCTAAAATGTAATGTTTTAAGTGTACTGCTCCAGAGGGAAGGAGAAAGGAGGGAGAAAGAGGTAGAGGAAGGAGGGGAGGGGGGGGGCTCCGGATGGCCAGACCGGCTTAGCTTCACAAATAAACCCAGACACGGGGAGAAAGAGAGGGAGCCGGCTGAAGGTTGGATCATAAAATATGCCTGGTATTCCACAATGTTCCACAGTGCACAAATGAGCCACTCAGGGACCCGGGAGTGTTATGGGATTCTTGTGAGGCTCCTGTGTCTCGGTGTGTCCGCATGCACACACACACATACATGCAAACAGAACCCAACTGTGGGTGAGCAAGACTTTCAACGTTATACCAGGCAGGACTGTGTTATCCAATGATGAGTGCACTTCAACTATTACAGCTCAGTTAGCAAACACAGGACTAAGACACAAAGGAGGCCTACCTTTTTTTTTCTTCTTTTTTTTTTACTGTAATTACTAAGCAAACTTTGACGGAAAGTGTCTTTCAGCCCTAGTGGTTATTATTAGCTGACATTTAGCCATAAATTGGTGTGCAGAGAGGAAGTAAAGATGACTCGCTCATTATCTGAGTTGCTGAGTGTTTTTGTCTGCTTCAGTCAAACAGGAGAATAGTCTGTGAGCCAATGCGCCTCAGACCATCTTACTCACCCTTGGTGGTTAAACTATTAGTCAGACCACTCACTATTTTGATAGTCAATTAATCATTTTAGTCATTCATCAAACAAAGTGTCAAACATTCTGTGGTTTCTGGTTCTTTAATGAGAAGATTTACAGCTTTCCTCTGTCCTCTGCTGTAAATTTAAAACAATACAAATTAAGGATCGACCAGTGTGCTTTTTTCAGGGCTGATACCGATTATTAGTAATCAAGGAAACTGATTCATTGCAGTAAAAATGAAAATATTGGTGTCAAATTTAGAATAACACACATGGGATCAGATTGAATACAGTTATTTGTGAAAATCCGTGATAGTAGTCCAACACAAATCAGAGACAAATGAACACGGCAGATGTTGATTACTGTAAAAATTCTGGCCATGCCGATAACCGGTTAACGCCTGATAAAAATGCAATTGATTGGACAGGACACCATTATGGTAATATGTTCTTTGACTGAGCGGTGCAGGTAGCACTGTTGCCTCAGAGCAAAACGGTTCGGGGTTCGATCCCCTGGTGTGTGGAATTTGTTCTCTGCGGCTTCCTCCCACAGCCCAAAGACATGTACATTACACTAGGTGTTAAGTGGTGACACTTACTTGCCTGTAGGTATGAATATGTGTGAGGTATGAGGTTTCTATGTCAGCACTGTGATATACTGGTGACCTGTTCATGGCGCGTGCCGCATTCGCCCTGTGACAGGGACAAGGACTGGCTCCAGCCCCCATACTACCCTGAGTGAGTAGGGGGTATCACCAATGGATGTCCCTAAACTTGAAAAACCACTAACTGCTTCACATTTTGAACTGTCAGTAAGACAAAATAATGACCCGGACTCGTCTGGACACAACTGAATAATGGCAACAAAACAATAAATGAATTAATTAGTCATTACTGGGACATCCAGGTAGCCAAAAAGTTCCCAACATACCAGATTAGACCAGCTGGAGGCCTTTGTTGCATGTCCAACTCCCCTCCCTCTTTCCTTGTTTACTGTCTGTCCTTGTAGTATTAGATGTCCAATAAAAAGCCAAAAAAAATGCACTACTAGCTGCAGCTCTACTCAGTCAGAATTCTTCTTCTGCTACTACAACATAAAACTCGGACATAAAAGGGCTTCAAGTCTCTTAAAGTAGAATCTGCACTTTAGCAAGTCTATTTTTGTGGCCTCGCCACGGCTCGCATTGTGCTGCTTCACTTCCCCTGGTCGGGACAGCTAGCATGAGAAGCAGCTCCAAAAGCAATGTTGGCATAGAGGAGAAAACCAGCCAACCCAGCCCTCAGCTGCCCTTTACAAAAGGCAGCAGTGCAGGCAGAGATCTCCTCCAAAATAAAAACCAAAGCAGAGAGAAGAGGGGAAAAAGAGGGTGGAGAGGAGGGGACCGAGGCTGAAAATAGCCAAGCAGTCGGGGTCTGCATGCATCAGTACCACAATGATGAAAGCCCCTAAAACCAGACTTGCTAATACATGGATGGATGGACGAGCGGAGGGAAGAGATGCCTGTGGGAGAAGAAAAACATCTTACCATTTTAGGTTTGAATGAGGGTGAGGGTGAGTGAAAACAAAAGGACAAAACAGAAAAGAAGGGTACTGCCATGAAAACATAGGGAAGTCGAACAAAGGCCGCGCACGTCAGAATTGTGACAAGATGATTAAAGATTATTACTTTTCCTCGCAACAACTCTCCGAAGGATGAAAACAAGTTGGTTAATAAGTAGAAACAGAGCACGGAGGACAAAAACCGACGGAGAAATCGAGAAACAGAAGAAGGGGGGGGGGGGGGGGGGTGTGAGCAATCGCCAGGTTGCCATGGCGTCCGAACATTCCTCTGTCCGAGAACATGTATATTTTCTGATCACAAGAAAAATAATCTGCTGGAGGAATTTTATTTTGAGAGCCGCCCAGTAGATCCCAGGCTTAAGGCAGGACAGGCGGGAGTGTGAGGTTTTTCTGTGTGTGTGTGTGTGTGTGTGTGTGTGTGTGTGTGTGTGTGTGTGTGTGTGTGTGTGTGTGTGTGTGTGTGTGTGTGTGTGTGCAGCTCTCACACAGTCCAGGTGGAGGTAGAAGAGCAAAGACTCTCTGTGCCAGGCAGATGATTTGCGAAAGGAAGAGCACGTGAGGATCCAAATCCAGCCTGTCCAAGTCACACATGATTAAACAGCGCACACACACAGGGTTTCTGTTGACACACTGCTTTTCTTTTTTTTTTTCCTTCCACAACTTCTCAGCTCACTCTCTTTCTTTATTTCATACCGTCCTGTCTGTCGAAGTGAAAGGAGACACAGATCCACTGCTACTGCTGCTCCTGCTGCTGCTGGGGAAGCAATACAGAGGCAGCAAACAAGAGCGCAGGCCAGCCGGGGATGAGAGTGGGAGACTGACATTCACAAGAACTGCCCTGAAGCAAAAACCCTGATTACTTTCAGTCAGTGTGTGGGGACATAGATGCTCAAATACCTCCCTCGCTTCTTCTTCTTTCTCTTCTCTCTCTCCCTCAATGACCACAACAGATAAATCACAGCTCGTCATCGTTATAAAAGTCATGTTTTACAGGTAGCCTGCTGCTTCTTGTTCCCTCTCTCCCTCAGAGCGCTTGACTCTCAACTGTTTTTCACCCTGTCGCTTTCTGTCTCCCTCTCTCTGTCTCTCTCTTTCTTTCTTTCTCACCCACTCCTGACTTCAGAGCAAAGCGATGCTGTTTGGGGAATCCGATACAAGTCGGTATGGAACGAGTTATCGGGTGCAAAATTGGGACAGAACAACATATTTATTTTATCCAAACAACATTCATGAATATTTTAAACAGAGCTGTAAAACATTTAGAGAAGGAACGGATGCAAACATCAACATAGGTCGGGATGGCGAGCTACTAATAACACTACATTATGTTAAATATGATAAACAGGAAGCCGTAGCTTACAATTCTTTTAGTTTAATGGGGGAACTATTTTCTTGTTTGGGAAAGGTAAACTATTTTCTGTCCAAATATCTCAATTAGCTGAGAATTTAAACTCATAATATTATTTATCTTCATTCCAGCTGTCAACATCTTTCCCTGTGTATACCTGGAGGCTGTGGTGAGTAGAGATTAAAGTCAATACGAGCCCCACGACACAATATTACCATGTTACTTCCTTTAAAATTGGTTATTAGTAACAGTACATTGCCATTAATGACATTTTTGCAACTCCAGAAGTTCAGTCTGCTAACGTTACTTAAATCACTTTAATTCTTGCAAAATGGGATTGTCACGCAAACAGACTGACCAACACAGTCATAAAAAGTGTCCTAGTATCTGCGACTATGGATTTGGCAGTACACATAAAGTACATCAGGAATAGAGTGATGAACGACCACAGGAAGCCGGCTTGGCTCCTTGGCAGTGACGGACAAACATCATTATTTCAAAAGACTCTCTCCACTCTTCCATTGATGCTCTCTGTCTTTAATTTGTCATAGTTTTCAGCTAGGCAGTGGTTCCCCTGATCCACATTTCCCTGCTAAGATCAAAAACAGAAGCAACATCAGACACATCAAAGCGCAAGACAAGACGGCAACACCACATTTGATGTCGTCTCTCTGGGCCTCACCCAGAAACAGCAGCACCAGTGTCAGGACAATAAAACTTCCACCAAAGAGGCTTTGTTTGATATTTCACTTCATCACTTTCTTTTGAGTTTGGGGTTTAATATAGGTCACTGCTTACTTTCTAGCTAAAAAACCAAGTCTTTTTTTCTCTCTATGAGACAGTTTCAGAGACTGAGATTAAAGTTTGGGCCCCGTTAAGTATACATTTGTACACTCTGCTCCAAATGCGTCCTCAGTGTTGACATGATTGACCTTGCCATGAACCTGACCTCTGCTGCTGAGCCCTGGACCGGTGCTACCACACTGAACTCCCACCAACAATTGGCACATCAGTCAGTAGCCACCCTGCTACAAATAACTATGCCTAAAACATCATAAATTCTGGGGGGGGAAAGAACTGGAACTTATAATGCCACAAAGGAAAGGTTGAAAAAAGACATATTACAGCCCTCAGCACATAAACATTCATTAAACTGCAGTGATGGTACCCAAAGCATACAAACCCTGCTGCTGGGTGAAGGACTTTGGTTCAACATTCAGCCTTTTAAGGATATTATTGAGGTTATAAAACTTGCTGTGGGAGGGAGGAGTGGGGTTCCAGCTACATCTGTAGGTGGCATGAGGAGGTATTCCTGTTTTTACCACCTGTGTTAGCAGCTTCTTGGCTCCATCACAGTGAGATTATGTGCAGCAGCGGCAGCAGGTCTGAGCCATCTTCCACCGCCAGCATCACGAGGCCGATGGGAAGCCAAGCGTGATGTTCACCTTTCCTCCGCTTCCTTGATTATTCGCTGTCTGGAAGAAGGATGCATCTTGAACCAGACTGGAATGGCTCCTGAAATATGCCAGATATGCCCCTGAGCCCCCCCCCTCCCTCACCCTGCCCACCCACTCACGCCTCAATCTCCGCCTCCTTTCACTGAGACGTAGGCCTTCTTATGAGCCCACCCTCCTTCCCCTCCAGTCCCCCAACCCGCAGCATTCCTGCACTGTACACACACACACAGCACCAACAAACACACGCAGATGACCCACTCACATAGAAAATGTTAAGGGCATTAATAACACAAGTTTCCACCCAGCTGACCCAGACATGCCTTTTAAGGGTAAGCGGTTCAGATTTCTCTTTTCATTAACTTCCAAAAATACTCCTGGACCAGGCAGGAGGAGGAGGAGGAGGAGGAGGAGGAATGACAGGAAAGAGGGAGGGGGGTGAGGAGGAGGGGGGTGGGGGGTGGCTCTTCTTTAGCGAGGAGAAAAGAGAGGGAGAGAGTGAGTGAGACAAGATAACAATCGGAAGGAGAGAAGGGAAATATTGGCCCTTTGAGGAGGAGAACACCTAAAAAAATAAAAGTGTGGCTGAGGAATTTACAAGAAATGTCTTAACTTTAGCTCTCCCCTGTTAAAATGTCTGTCCTTTATCCCTCTCTCTCCCTCTCTCTCCCTCTCCCTCTGCCTTGCTGTGCCTCCTACATGCTTTTGAAGTCCGTTTCCTTTGCACTTCTTTCCTCCTCTCTTCCAGGACCGATGAGGTAGCCATTTTTGAGGGAGCCTGTACAGTGCAGGAACACAACAGGCTCACAAGGGAACTTCTGTAAAACAACTTTGTTGGAGGCTGAAATGTATTAACAGAAATCCAAATTCCACACAGGAACCGGCTGGAAAAACTTGAAAAAAAAAAAATCCCCCCCACTCCCCCAAAAAAGTGGAAACTCCTGTGTTTCAGGTCAAGCTGAAAGCATGTGAAACATAAACACAGTAGAGGAGTGACCCACATTGTTAGTCAATGTGGTCCAAACTCCAGCCATGTGGGGTGGCCGCTCCGGCCGGCCGGGCTGTAGATTAAACATTAGAGGACTTATCACCTGCTGCTATCAGGGTCTATCAAACGGCCACAAACACAGTCTTGGCAGGGGTGTTGTGGTAAATAAACTGGCGCTCAGCTTTGGAGGGCAGGGGAGGGCAGGGGAGGGCGGAGGGGGGGGTGTGAGAAAAAGGAGACAGCTTGAAAGAACGATAGTTGAAGTCACGCTTCATGTGTAAGAGCCGCAAAATACACAAAGCGCCGCCGCGATACAGGTTATCTGCAGTCTTTGCACCTGCGATAGGGCCGACATGAGGTTGCATCCACTAAAGATAAGACAAAGAAACAGACATCAGACATCAAAAAGATGACTCACATGAGAAACTTTGCCCTGGAAAGTCTGGAGACTAAACTAACAAACCCACTCAAGTTGATTTTTACTGAAGATTTAAGACGCAACTGGAGGTAGTGGCAAGACTTGAAAAGTATTTAACGCACATGAAACATGAAGCAGAGGTGCAGAAGAAAATAAGTTATACTCTGATGTAGCATTTGTGCACTCCAGTGGCAACTCCAGCTCTGTCTGTTCCCGTGTGATAAGGAAATGGTGGAAGGTTGGGAAGCCAAAATGAGGACCAGATGATGAGATGTTGTTTTTTTTCCCCTCTTCAGTTACATGCCATAGTTTAAGAACCTTCACATGGTCAACAGCAGGGCAGCTGCCTGGTTTGGAGGATTGCAGGGGAGCGATGGGTGTCCATAAATTAAAATTCCTGAAATATGGCACGAGGAGGCAGTTTGGAAAAACCAGTACAGGTCAGCAATATGAGCTGTGGATAATTCCTGAGGAGTGGTGATAGAGCAGCATTGAAGACATCTGTTTGTCATAAAAGATGAACAGAAGTGCAAATGTTATCAAGATCCTGCTAATGCCAGACTTTTTTTTTTTTTAACACACTTAAATATGATGTGTGCAAGGTTGTATAGTTTTGAACATTTCAGTTAGTGTAGTCTAGCCTTACAGTGCATCAGCTGAAAGCTCTCCTGACATGCAGCGTGAACTGCAGGACCTTAAATACACAGGCGTGTCCCTGTGTCCAATTTATTCAGTTTGCCA
Source organism: Decapterus maruadsi (assembly GCA_030347415.2). NCBI lineage: Eukaryota > Metazoa > Chordata > Actinopteri > Carangiformes > Carangidae > Decapterus > Decapterus maruadsi. The sequence goes on along the minus strand of CM064887.1, from coordinate 15,673,641 downwards.
CAGGTGGACTCAAGATAACTAAAGTAAACAGGAAGTAGCTGATCACAATTTGCCATGGGAAATAGTCTGAATACTTGTGTAAATAAGATGTTTCAGTTTTTGATTCTTCATACTTTCACAATTTGAGAGAAAAACACGTGTTAGTGTAAAGTTACAAGGACAAAATCTCCATGTCACATTAAGACCCAATCCCATTTCTCCTCCCTTAACACAAGCACTTGGGAGATACCCATTGACGAGAGTTAGTTCCTCGGGCTTTGATGATCTTCCCAACAAGAAGAAATGCAGAAAACAGAAGACAACTTTTCATCATTTGAAGTCTGGGGTGAAAAGCTCTTTCCCTTACTCTTAAAATAAAAAAGGGGACACCCTGACCCTACCCTTCCACGAGAACGCATGAAACCGAGTGCTGGAGCCAAAACCGAGTTAAGTGCAACACAAAGAGAAGCCGTCGTCATGCTGTCTTCTTGGCTGAGTATAGGCTGTGGCTTCCTGGAGGATTTACAGTCATAACTGGGGAGGAACAATCATAGCTCTCCGCTGAACCGAGTCCGGCTTCTTCATAATTACAAATAAAAAGGCCGATGTCCATCAGACAGTGTGCTGCTGACTGGCAGGCTGGCTTGCTGTCACACGTATGAAAATACAAGGAAATGGGAGTGCGTCATGTGTCATTAAAGCTTCGGTAAACAATTTAAACACAAGTCCTTTCCTCAGTCTTGATGGCTCGTTATCGCCAGGGCTCTCAGCGGCACACGGCTGTTATGCATACACAGTACCAGACATTTGCACAAGAGAGCCTTACAGTATATGCGTGAGAAAAAAAAAATCCCATTTCATAACCACCTGTTCATGTAACATGCTCGACAACAGCCCAGCCACTCAATAAAATCTTTTGCAGGTCAGTAAACACAAGAGATGCCACTTCAGTTTAATGGTTAAATGAAAGTCAAGGGTTACACAACCCTGCAGTGTGAACATTTGAACACAAATGACATCACACAAGATGCTTTGTAGACTTTCAGTGGCTTAGCAAGAGGTTTTATGCAGCAAATCAAACCCTCACGAGTCAAAGCCGTGTTTGTGGAGATCTGCTGCAGGACACTGGACACGATGGAGTCACATGCGTCCGCGGCCGTCTCTGTGACGACACTGTCGGTTCACGGTCACCTGCGGTTGCAGCAGAGTGGCGAGGCCTCGGTGAGTGACCACGGCATGACAGCACAGGCGGCCCACCAGAGCGGCGGGTAATGAGGAGGCCGTTTGGCACGCTTTGCCGGACTAACGAGGGGGATCCATTCACACACACACGCATGGAGGAGGAGGAGGTTGTATGAACAGAATCCATTCTTGCTTTGACATGGGATTCTTTAAAGAGTGAAAGCACATATCTGTCACTCTGCATGTCGGTGTTACGTGTTAATGAGAGCCTTTGCGAGGCGTGTGAACGCTTGGCGCTGAGATGTGTGCTCCTGGCTACTACTCGCTGAGTGACTGACACTCTCAGCCTCTAGTATCTGATGACATATCTACACGGCCGGGCCGGTGGAACATGCAGCACAGCGCCCGAGCAAAAAAAGTGCTTTGCAGACATGCATGCACACACATGCACGCACAATGGTCCCCGTGAACACACACAAAGTTCAAGTGGTTTGAACTGCAGCTGGAATCACAGAGCCCTGCCCTGTCACTGGGACACCACTGATAAAAGAAAAGCTGGAAGGAGGATTGGAGAAGAGAGGAGCGGAGGGAAGAGTGGGAAGAGAGGGAGGAAAAGAGGAATGCCAGTGGAGCAGAGAGATGAAATAGAAGGAGAAAAAAAGATGTACACATGAACAGAACTGCAACTTAATTGATAAGTAGGAATATCCGTATCACGAATTCCAAGATATCCCAAGATGAAGTTTTCATATCTGTTGTTTTGTCTAAGTTAAAGTCCAAAGCCCAAATTCTTCCACTGAAATTGATTTACTGTGAAAACAAAGAACAGTGGCGGCTAATCCAATCTGACAAGCTGCATGTAGAAACTGTTCAACACTGATAAAAGACAAATTACTTGAATGTTTAACTGACTCCAGGTTAACCATTGCTGATTAATTTGACGATCAGCAACACACAGAAGTCACGACATGCGAACACACAAGCAGCTGACATCTCTGCGGTTGCAACTAACATTTGTTTTCATGATTGATTTGCTGATTACTATCTTGACTGACTGGGTATTGAAATGATTTTCCCCTGTGATGTCACAATATAGAAACATTGTGATACCAAGGTCAGATCTTCAATTTGATTTTTCAAATGTCCAATCATTTTAATTTTTACTATCACAGTAGAGTTGAACATAAAACCCTTTCCAAAGAGAGGCTGGAGGACCATGTTGTTTATTTACTGTTGATCAATCAACTAATTGATTCCCTAATAGCTTCATCTCCTCCCACCTCCCCCACACACGCAGGCTCTCTAGAGATACAGTACGTACATGCACAGTCTCACACAGGCATTTTTATGGCATTAACCCATCTCCCTGTGAGTCTGCTAACACAGACGGCAACTCCAGCTGGCCTGCGTATCATCAACAGCAGCAGCCTCTGTCCCGGATACTGAGCCCATTATTGCATTATAACAAAACACACACATAACACACACTCACAAAGGATATACACTCACAGACTGTGTGTGGGCTTAAATACAAGCCTCCGAGAGCCCATGATTCAGACTGTACTATTTCAAGGAGGCGTCCGTTTTGTAACGCCTGCAATATCACTCTTGTGTCTTGTGAGTGCATCCTCCGCTGTGCTATTCCCGGGTGAAAGGGCTACCTACAGAGGCTAAAACTGAGAGTGCAGCTCTAATAATGACCAACACCAACACCATCCGGTGCTAAGATTATCCGAGCTATCTGTTACAGCTTATTAGGAAATAGGTTACACTGCATAACACACATCTGCTTATGTGGGTGCTGCTGACATTCCTTCCCTCATTAATTCCTATGAGAAGTTCACTGATGTTTTACACTATGATGACCAAAGCCAAAACAATTATTCAACTATTTTGAGAATCTATTAATAGATTTAGTCATGTCTTGGCATGATGGAAAAATGTTTGGTTGGTTTTTGGAATTGGTCACTTTAACCTTCGGTAAATTGTAACAAGCAAAAATTACGCAATTAATGAAGAAAATAACTGTTTCATGGGTAGATAATGCAAATAATCATCATAAATGGATTATGACTCAAGTTAACTCTGAAGTCTTTACTCAGAGTTTTAATCGAGGCAAACTGTCGTTCCATTTTGTGCTCTTTGTGGGTTGCGATAATAACACAGGTTGATGGCTGAAGTGATATTTTGCAATATACGTTTCCATCCAACCAAGCAATAACAATATAATTTCTGATTTGCATGCACTTGCAACACATGACGTCAATGTTAATGTCCTGTAACTCCACACTGATGTGCTTGAACTACACTAACAGCAGGGGCTCTATGTATAAACCTTGATGTGCGGAGTGGCAGTAATACTACCACCGACGGGCTGGGTTTGACATTCCCAGCGGTTTGATTCTCCCAGGCAGAAAACCTCAATATTTTAATTTAATCCCCAGAGCAGTCATTTAGCCACTCTGTAATCCCCAGGTCCAGTGCTTAGTCTGATAATTACCCTTATTGGACACCCATAATGATTAGTTTTGGGTTTCACCCAAAGCAGTGCAGGCAGTTTCATAGGGTGGTCGTGGCGTTCTGCAGAGTGGAAAACCAATCATGCATGGTACAGCACAGGTCATAAAAGAGGAGGGAAGGGGTATGATTATTACTTTGCATGGCAGGCGACAATTCCTTGACAGGACATGGTGCAAACTCTGTCTTTGCGCAACTCTCGCTTCTTGGTATCCAGTAGTACATGTTAAAGATCACAAAACAGGTGTTGGTGGCACGACTACTGCGTCTACAGCTGCATTTAGCAATCATGTTCAGTTACAGTGACGGAGGTCAAAGGGGGCATCTGCTGGGAACCATCCCTCCTGAGAGCTGCATGCAGCAACCAAACCAAACTTGGAAGCAGAATTTCCCAAGACTATAAATGCACGGATCAAGCAGAAATCAGGGAAAATTTAGACATCTCACTCTTCACTTTGCTGCTACTTTCATTAGATTTTCCCTTTGCAGTTCTCCCAACATTTCCAAACTGACAGCATAAACTGCTGACATTCCCTCCACATGCGGTGTAATAATCCTTGCACCCCACCCCAACCAAAATACCAAAGGAAACCCTTCTCACACATCTACCACCATGACAAGCTGCTATGCAAGTGCCTGTGCTGAGGCCAGGAGGGAAAAGTGGATTCACAGCAGCAGCAGCAGCAGCAGCAGCAGCACAGGCTGGTAGCTCAGCTGGTATAATCTACAGCTGGCTTGGAGGGCGAGCCTTACTGGAAAGTCATCAGCACTTTTTTTGTCTCCTCCAAGACAGGTCAAGGCAGGTCCCCTCCATCTCCTTCCCTCCCTGTGCTGCTCTTTACGAGCCCCACCTGGCAGATTATTATTTCACCGCTACAACTACCTTTCTGTCGTTGACACATGCGCACACACAAACACACCTCTATTACTGGCGAGGTTGAACATGGGGACATGCTGTTCAGACTATGGGCCCTATAGCACCTTGTTTTCATGCATGTAGTCTCTGCAACATTGTCGTTCACGTCACATATGAAAGAAAAGTCTGACAGAGCTGTGATTAAAATTAGAAATCAAAGTGAATCGCTGCATCTAAAAATAGAGAACAGCTGGTGTTTCCCTTGATAAATACCTATCAAATGACCATTTTAAGTGTTAAGTGTTAATCTGTAGTTTTCGGCATTAGATCCGAGGCTAAATTAGCTCCTTTGTGGCTACATGAAAGCAAACAGGAACATGTGCACAGCTCACTACTACCATTACATGTTCTCCCTGTCCTCCAGCTGCTGTCAAAATGGCCTTAATCAACAGTGAACTCATTCAACAGATTACAGACGTGGTGCTCCAGTTACTGCTCATAATGTTAAATCACTACACTGTGATACTCACCCAGCTGTTTCTGCTCATTCTTCACTGAGCCACACACACATGACTCGTAGATAAGGCTGGGAGCCCATTCAGTTATGATTTCACTGTGCCTAAATCATGACTTTCTCTGCATCTCCTCACAGATACCTGCCAATGTAATCCTGTGTGGCCCATGCCGCCTTATTGCAGCCCCAGCTACAATGTTCCCAACTGAATATACAGGATATCCTCTCTGTGAAGTGTGGGGGACATTGAAATATGTTGGTGTCAATGGGAAGGCACAGATTTTCTGCTTTTGGTCATATCGTTTTAGGTGGGAAAACAAGGTTAAAACTGTGACGATGTAGTCCTGATGCTAAATAGTAGCCTATATTGATGATTGCCAAGGACAAAAACGGCCACATTTTGAGTTCATTCATTTAAAATATATCTTAAAATTCATGCATTGGCCATAACATGAACTGAACAGATGTCTTGAACAGGCAATCCACACTTTCATGTGTCTGTTTTCAACGTCAACGCGGAACTGTGTCTTGTGCAGGAGCCTATATAAAAGCCTGACGTTGTAATGTGCGTAGACTGTGGCAAATCGCTAACATGTCACAGTTATGAGGCCAGGTGAGCGAAATGTTGCAATAAAACGACACGTGTGCATAAAAACAACACTAAGAGGTTAAAATAAGATGCATTTTAAAGCACCTGAGGTTTTCGCCGCAGTCCTGGATGCTTCCTTTAGGATACAAAACGAGCAGAGGAGGAGGAGGAGGAGGAGGAGGCTTGAAAAACTTGCCGCAGTTCAGACTTCTGCAGTCCCGACTCACTGGGTTCAACTCAGGAAGCCGCTGTCTGAATCCCCGAAAACACTTCCCATGTTCCCCATCCAACAGCTACAAAACACACTCAAAATAACATTAAAAAAGACCAACTTTACCTTCTCGGCTCCACCGCCGGGTCAGAAAAACGCTACGGTAAATCCACAACTCCCCCCCCCACTCCGGTTTGAGTTCATGCGGACCGTGGGACTCGCTGCTGCTGCTGCTGTTTCTGCTGCTGCTGGTGCTGCCGACACGGAGAGGAGGACAAGTTCATCCACATATTCTCAGACAAGACCAGAGACTCGGAGGCGACAGGGGGGTCTGCGTTTTTTAGTTCTCCCTTTGCCTAATACGCTCTCGTCGGTCCTTTCCTCTCGGATATTCCCCTCCCTGGCCCGTACGAGATCAAACCATCACATTCCACCGCGTCCCTAACAATGAAAAAAGGTGGGTTTTCCCTTTCTGCTGCCGGAGGACCCACCCCTCGGGATGACTCTGCCCGGTCTGACCGCAAAGAGAACGCCCTTCCCGGCTTCGAGGTCCCGCCTCTCTCCCCCCACACAACAGACAAGAGGCAAAGCCTGGCCGGTGAGGAATGAACCCAAGCTGAGGTTGTGTGAACAGTATCCTAATAAACTCTCCCTCTCTCTCTTTAACCACATTTTGACCATAACTTGTCAATATGATGAACAGCACTGAGCAGCATATGAATCTCCACAGCACTACTTTACTGATACCATAGAGAATATAAAATACTATTAAGAACACTGCTTCACTTTAAGCTCACCATTGTGTATCACAACACAAGTCCCTATCCCAGTATTTAAAAAAGTACTGATACCAGGATTAAGTGTCATCCCAAGTATAATAAACGCAATGAGTAACATCTGTTGCAATGTTACAGGAGTGAATTCAGCAAAGGAGGCAACAATACAGCTAAGATTACCATAAATATAGTTTCCAGAAACATATAAGCACATCATAAAATCCCACTTATATTATTGTAAATGTGCTGGTTATTGGTTATAGGGAGGTCGCAGACTGACACCCCAAACCCTATGTCCCATAAGGATTCTCTATCTCCTGCTGTGATCTGTGATTGAGGATAATGTCTGAGCTTTACTTTGTCATTCAGCCGCCTGAAGCATTATCTTTCCCATGTGTCCAAAGCCAGCGCAGCTCAGACGGCAACAGACACACAAACCAATCTATGCTGTCACTCACTGCGACCTCTCTCCTGTGCTGTAGCCTATGTCTGTGACCTATAGGCTACCTGGACGTGGATGCACACCATTTTCAAGTCTGCTAACTGCAGTAACAGACCATGATAACTGACACTGAGGTGTATTGTTCACTGTGCTATTACAGCATGATTATGGCAGGCCACTAAATTCTTTACTGCATGTTCATTATGTTTTAGTTTCGAAACTGTGGGAAGGATATCAGTGTGGTCATAAAATACCTCCTGATTCTTATGAATGCGATAGGCAGCCAGCCAACTAGGAGGCGTCTTGTCAATTCACACACACACACACACACAAACTCATACAGTGAAGTATTTGTTTTTGTGTCTCTTGAGCTGTTTAGACGGATTCCTTCAAATCACTGTGTTATTCAGTGGCAGAGGAGGTAGGCTAATAAACACTGTGTCTATTATCAAAAAACAGATCTATGCTGCCTGGTTGCCATTCAAAAGTAACATCAATAGGACATTGTTTCTCTATGAGTAAGGGAGAGGCTGAAAGATACAGTTATAAGATGTCAAAAAGCCTCCTATTTAGTCTATCAGTGACCCTGACGGTGTAATTCAAATGATTGCACATATAAAACAGTCTCTTGTCACGATTCCCACAGTCGAGCCTTTGTTTCCAACTTGCTACACATCCCTACTCACAGAATGCCATAATGCTCTGTATAATTTGACACAATGGGCTCGTTTAGGTATAAGTAATTTCACGTCGTCGCTCTCTCCAGGTAGGGAAAAGGCCAAAGATAGAGAGTAATCAAAGGGAAATTAAATCCTTTCAGAGGCAGCTGCAAGCTAAAGGCATAACCAGACATGCCCTGACACCTGAACGCCACAACAAGAAGGCCGAGCACAGGTGTATGTGAATATGTATTTCAGTATACCTACATATTTCTGTGGAAACGTTATGTGTGTCTGTACATTTCTTATGCAAATGTGTCTTAAAAGACAAAGGCAAGAATGTAGTTGCAGCACATACTGTAGGCTTTTCCCTCATTTTCCAGAATACTGGTGAACCCCAATACGCTGATTTATGCAGAAGAAAAGCAAGAAAACAATCCATCAGGGCAATAGAAACAGTGGGATGACATAAAAGTCAAAATAGGCATGGAAAATACCTCTTTTTTATGAGAACGTGTATTGGTCATGTTTCGTCTGTCTGAGATGTTTGGCTCATGCACAGACAAGTTTCTGTCATTTGGGGAATTTGCCTTAATACATCAAATGATTTAAATGCAAATGCATAATACAGACTGCAATCGAACGCACGAGGACAAGGTTTCGGGGAATGAACTGTGGAACAAGCTGATTCAGGAAGAGCTGTGTTCTGGCCAACATCCTTCCTAATCACAAACATCCTTCACCAGCCAAAAACATTTACTTGTTTGTTCCAGTAAGAATTTGTGGATTAACGGTAGAAATTATTGTCTGCTAATGGAGTCTCAAACGATTTTATTGTTTGCATTTCACATTTCAGGTATTTTATCTTATCCAGAAAGACTTGCAAAGACTGAACCCTGTCTAGATCAACAAAAATACAAACAATCAATAGTGCAGAGTGCAAGAGCCAGCTCAATTAGTCAGCTGACAATTTTGTTGTGACTACAAAACATGCATGTAAGAAATAAAATTAAACCAAACTAGTAGGATTTGAGGCCACAATATGGCTTATACTGGAGCTTTCCTCCTTTATGCCCTTTTTACAGCGAGGACAAGGATTAATGTGCTTAATTCACATGCTCTCAGAGTGGGTTATGGTCAGTATTAAACAGATGTAACCCTGATGGATCAAAATGTGGGGCAGCTTGTCATGCAGAGAAGCCTGCACTTATCTGATGTTGCCGAGCCCTGCAAGCTCAACATTGTGTATCATTGTGTAACCGTACATCTATGTAGCAAAGACAAGCTGCATGTGAAGAGCATGCTCTTTCCACATAGCCTCAGTTGTACAATTCTGTTTTGTCAATTTCAACTCCAAATCATGACGCTTTTTTTCCAAGATAAATCCCAAACAGAGGAGCTCTGCTACTGAGTTCTGATGTTTGAGGTTTCATTTTTTTCAAAAGGGAAATAGACAGCCCGTCCCATGAGACAAGAAGAGCGCCAGATCGTTTGATAGATATGAAAAAGTTCCTGTCTTATTGTCATGTCCTATATTATCTCAAAGTACAGATGCCTCGGCCTGCCTCGCTCAGCCTCACACGGCCCTCTATCTCTCACTGCAGGGGGACATTCCTCAAACCTCGGCCTCTGGCATGCAGTAAATCTGCCTGACCTACACTCTCCGGCCTGCCAAGAGCCCTCTGCCAGGCAAGATGTGCAGTTAAACACTACTTATTCATCAATTCTCAACCTCACACTTACTTTCTGTTCTCCCGAAATTGCCCGGAGGTTCGACAACAGTCTACCTGACTGTTAAAATATCCAGGTGACATTGCGTGTCAGCCACAGGCAAGCTGTCATGGATCAAGGTCAGGTGATGGAGCAACTGTGGAAAGGTGTTAATGGGACAAGAGTAGCTCCACACAGGCAGCTCCCTCCCTTCCTGCCTCTCTGAGGAATGCAGGACTCAGACTTCTGACTATATAGCTGCAGCTCTTACAGGGTGATATGCTATCCCATAAAAAAAAAATGCTGTGGAGGTCCTGGCAGCTTTCCCTTTCTGTGTCTCAGCACACCTGGGCTCAAAGTACTACCACTCCTTGAGAGGAAGAATTCTTGGACTGCCCTGTGCTGCAGTGCAGAACATCAGGGATCACCTGCATGGATCTGTATCTGAGAGGCCACGCAGACAAATCTGTGTGAGACAAGGAATCAAATAGCATGCAGGCGTGAGCCAGAGCCAGGTGTAAAGCCTATGGACAAATTTAGGAGGCATGCCACAACAGCCAGTATACAATATACTGTACTTGCCTAAAAGATGAAACTATGTCTGTAGCAGAATAAGTTAGATAAGGAGCTCAAGAGATTTTCATCATGTTAAGCATTGATTTTATATTAAAAATAAGCGTGGTATAGGTTAGGAATGAATCAATAACTATTTGATTTGAGCGCAGGGGCGGGTCTTCCATGGTGGGACCCACCCCCACTGAAATATGATTGGCCACCCCGTGTGCTTATTCTGCTTTTTATTTATAAAGTAGAATTGATTATTGAATTATCTTAATGTTGACACTGACAACAGAAAATGAAAAGGTCAAGGTCAGGCATCTTCCTTACAAAGTGAAAGATTCAATGTGGCCAATAAAAGCAAGATGAAGACATACTGTAAACAATGTGTAACTGTGCGATATAAATATTGAAGAAAGCGATCAATGGCAGCCCCACAGATTCACTGTTGTTACCCCCTGTGGCCCCCATAATGGCCCCCTTAAGATGTATCTGTATGAACTTTAAGTATTTCATATATTTACCTGAGTTAATGATAAAAGATTAGCTGTCTTAGTGAGAATGCTAATGTCTAATGTCTCAGAGTACAATACGTTCAAAAGCAGTTATTCATGTCCAATGCCTAATACTTTGAACCAAACCACATCGCACATAAGCTACTCTCCATTTCATGACCAAAACAAATCTCAGCGACTTGCTCTGGAATCTGTTGAATCCACACCCAAACCACGAGCCCAGCAACGAGATGTATGTGAAAAGATTTTTTACAGTTAGGCCTGTATACCGAGCAATGGCACAGCATGTCTGGCAGTCATGCAGGGCACAACCACCAAAAAGCTCTGTTCTCCTGTTCCACTGCCAAGCCATAATAACAGCAATAAGGTTGGGGAGGCTCGTTAACCTTAATCTAGGAATTACACTGTGGCACCAGGGAGAGGACGACAGGGCTGGTGCTGCTTTGAACTACACACACACACACACACACACACACACACACACACACACACACACACACACACACACACACACACACACACACACACACACACACACACACACACACATGGTGGTTCATGTAGTTCACACAATGCTGTGTAGAGCTTCACCTGGACTAAAATCACTCCGCCACAGTTTGACGGAGGGGAGGTCTTTACTATTCTTTTATTGACCTCTTCTTCCCCCATGTGGTTAAAATCCATTACTGCACATTTGCACCAGCTGACCATGAATGAACCTCAATAAAAACCTAGTTTGATCTTAAGTGGCAATCATGTGCATGTAAGCGTTTGAGTATTGATGTGTTTTGTCATACAGTTTTATGTGGTGTACCAACACAAGGTGGACAACACATGGTGTACCTGTAAAAGAAATTAGCTATTGCCTCTTTAAATGCACATCACTGATGGGCTGTTGAAGGAATCACGCATACTAATGACAACAAATGAAACATCAATCAATCTGCAAGGCCATTAATTGTCATCATTCACGCAATTTGTCTCAGTCATGAATCACTTTGATATTAGAAACTTGTTCAGACATCAGACATCTGACAGCCTGTAAATTCATTACAGATGTTAATGAAATGTATAATATATAAGAGTAAAAAAAAAGAAAAGAAAAGAAAAACAAAACTCAAGCATCTGTTCAGAAAGTTGACTGCTTTCAGCGTGGGATGAGGAGCAGTTGGTGGTGTGATAACATGAGGGAATAAACATGTTTTTAATACCTTTTGATTAAAAAAATAATTAAAATGGAATAAAATGTAGATCTATAAATCATGACATATTATATTTCCAATGACTGCAGTCATATTCTCAAGGAGAATAAGGAACTGTATGAAAACATGCTTGCCTCAACCCTCAGAGATAACTCGTGGTTTGATTATCTACATGGTGCTTTTCAGAACAATAAAACATATTTCATTAAAAAGTGGAATGAAAACCGACCGTAAAACCCCACGATTGCTACAAAGTGGGCATCTCTTTCCATTTTGACAGGCAGGATGTAACACGCCAAAGCGTGTATGTGACTGGGCCTACCAGTTGCACCATGTGGGGTTTTCCCAAGAAGCTTGAAGAAGTTCACACCTCCTTCGCCTTGACTTATTGCAACACTCCCACTGCTCACGACACGCCCCGTCTAACAGATGAGACACACTTTACTATATGAGCCTCAAACCTACGGAGGCGTTCATAGTGTTCACATCCCGACAGATTTTAGAGAGAAGAAATCTGGTAAGTCAACATCTTCTAATTTGCGCTTGAAAAAAAAAAAGGCAGTAAATGCAGATCAAATAAAGCCTGATTTAAAGTAGGAAGCTGATGTTTGTGGACCATTAAATAAAATAATAAATGATGCCAATTGAGATTGAGTTTCTTGACATTTAATGAGCTGCGACCTAATCATGATAATTAAGTCATCAATTAACAGACGCAGTTCTGAGAGAAGCTATATCTTTAAGAGAAAAGCATTACATTTAATACACTAATTTAATATTCAGTGCTTTTGCTTTTGATCCCTTGTGATTGCTCTAATGAATTTAATATTTGTTGGGGGATTAGTCAATGAGTGATTTAATTAAAGGTAGTTTAAAAAAGTCATAATTATGAAATTTACCATATCCTTACAGTTAATGCTTTTTTTTAAGTATATTTTTTTTGTGGCTTTTTTTTGCCTTTATTAGATAGGACAGTTCAGAGAGTGACAGGAAATGTGATGCAGAGAGAGGGGGGAAAGGGCCGCCCGACGTGGGACTCGAACCGGGGCTGCCTGCAGTGAGGATGATAGCCTCTATACATGGGGCGGATGCCCTGGGTAATCGATTAACAATCAGGCTAATAAATCAATAGATTAGCCCTAAAAAAAGGCATCAAAATAATGGATGAACTGGGTTCATAGGGTATTCTAACTGCTTCCCTGTCATTTTGGATGGTGTCCAATAACAAGCATCACCAAGTCTTTTTTTCATAGACTGCCTTCGGAGTAAGTGGCTGCTTGTGGTATATACACCCTTTTGAAATCCAATTGATTCTGCAAGAAGGAAGATTGCTGATCTCTGCTTCCGTTTTTGGTGTTGTTTCCCTTCTTCTGTTTCAGGATTACATTTTGTTATTTTTTGTTTACTTGTGTCGGAATGCATGAAGGACTAGATAATCAATATTATAGTCTAGAATTATTTGTTTGGTTATGTGATAATACAACCACAGAGTAAATATACTTACACTTACAGTATACATATTGTTGAAATAAGTCATTTGTAGACATTTCTCTTTTTTTAACACTTTTTTAAAAATTATTTTTTCATTAAAGAAAATACAGTCAAAAGAAAATACACAAAACAGCCAGTCACATCAACAAAAACAAAAACAAACAAACAAAAAGAAAAAAAAGTTTATTTTGCTCACACATAGGCAGACCTCAGTCCAGAATTTTTTAATTGGTTTACAGACCAATACCATGTGCAGATAACATTTCTGGCTGCATAATTGGAAGAGGATTTCCTCCCAAATTCTCTGCCTTATTTGATGATCCCAGTGGGAGTGTGCGAGGAAAACAGAGGGGAAGTTTGACTGTAAATGGACATGTTGTGAGCTGGAGAGACAACGACAACAACAGTTGACCAAAACCTTGAGAAGTTTGATAACAACACAGTTTAGTCCAAGGATTAAGCGGCAGCTGAACTTTTGCTCAGGTCTGTGACTTTCTGTTTTGATTCTCAGACAGTTTTCACTTTGAGATCAGACGGTGATATTATATAAGTACTTCAGTCAGTCAGTATCAGTGGAGTGATTGCAACAGCTCTTTCAGTAGCTACCGGCCATCTGACTATGATGGGTCATGTCAGCTCTATAAATCTTTATGATCTTTCCGGCAAACCTCAATGGTCACACTCTCCACCTTAAGATTAGTGATTACTCAGATACGGTGTGTTGTCTTCCGGGAAGAAATAACATGTGTCCAAAAAAATGTGGGTCACTGCATAAAAGGAGCCTCAGAGTGCCTCGGATCCATCAGTTTTGGACTTTTACTCTTCACCACTATTTGTACCAGGACAGTCTGCTTGCTGTGTTTATTATCTGAAGTTTTTCTCCATCCTGTGTCCTTGTAGAGCACCTGAGCGGTTCATCCACCGTCACCGGCACTCACATTTCTTCTATTGTTCAACAGTTTGTTTGTTTTTCTACTGTAAATTCTTTATTGGGGACTTTTTCTCAATTGTTTTGGCATATTTGTCAAATTGTTGGCCGGCACTGTGTGCAAATGTAGCCATATCTAAATTAAAGAATCTATAGTCTTGGCCTAAATTAGATAATGTCACATTTCTGAACTGGCCTCTCACACTTCATAGCTGTTATGAGCTGTGTGAGAGAAAGAGGTGGGCAGAGGGAGAGGTAGTACGTGTGCGTGAGTGAGTGCATGCATGTGTGTGGGTGGAGGTGTTGAAATGTTGTGATAAGGAGACTGTATATGTTCATTATTAGTTATGTGTATTTGACAAATGACATAGAAATTCAATGATAAGATAACAACAATAACAATAATAATAGTTATCTTTATTCTACTTCTCTCAACAAAGTTACTTTCTGCTTAAACTAAGTAAAAGAAGAATTCATCGTTAAAGTGTAGGAAGCATAAACATGTCAAATCAGCAAGTAAAATGTTCTGACAGAAAAAACAAAACAATAATCAGGTTAAAACAAAAAAACAAACTACAAATCAGACACCACAGGTTAATGAAAAGAAATATGTGAAAGCTCCTTTGAGATTCGCCAAGTAGTGACTCAAGTAGTGACAAAGGGACATGTAGGCAGGCATGTGGGTGTGTGGATGGGTTTATTTACTTTCTGTTTACAAGTTTAAGGTTTTCAGTAAGTGACAAACTAAATGTAAGAAATGGCATGGTGTTTCACCACACCAGACCAACAACTACACCTCTCCTAACCACCTGAGGCTTTCAGATATACACCTGACACAAAGTGTATTTATTTATACAGCATCCTGTGCATCTTTAAATTGTCATGTGTTATGTTAAACTGATGTGGTATTCTGTCTCCCACAGACAGACATGTTGGCGTCCACCACCGAACAAGCAAGCATGACGGAAACCCCGGGCGTGGGCTCAAACGGCAGTAACGTCTCAACCTTTCTGGACTCTGAGTTTCGTTACGTCCTCTTCCCCGTCGCCTATGGCATCATCTTCATCCTGGGCCTCTTTGCAAACCTCTATGTCCTCTTCGTCCTGCGCTGCCTCCGCACGGCCAAGGCCATGGGTGAAATCCGCATCTACATGGCCAACTTGACCATTGCTGATCTCCTTTTCGTGTGTGCCCTTCCCTTCTGGATTGGTTATTACAGTCGTCACGGGAACTGGGTGTACACAGACTTCATGTGCCGGCTGACGGGGTCGCTGTTCTTCATCAACACCTACTGCTCCATCCTCTTCCTTGGCGCCATCAGTGTCAACCGGTACTGGGCAGTCACTCGGCCTCTGGATGCGGCCTCCTCAGACCACAGGCGCAGAGGGATCGTTGTTTGTGTTCTCATCTGGATGTTTACCGTAGCGATGGCTATTCCATCTCTGGCAAGTCCAGGGACCAACACTGATGAGAACAATTTCATTCGCTGTTTCGAGGGGTATCAGAATGAAACCGAGAGTCAGAAGAAACAAGTAGCCGCCACTCATTTTGCAATAATTGCAATGTTTTTTATTGTCTTTTTCCTGGTTGTAGTGTGCAATTCCCTCATTGCTCGAGCCTTGATTTATCAAAATCCTCCTCCGCCAGAATTCAAGTCTGCAACAATTGCATCCAGAAAGTCCAAAAAGTCCTTATCCTTTTCAGCTAAAAAACCCAAAGGGGTGAAACGGAGGGCTCTCCAGATGTTGTTGGCAGTGGTAGGAGTGTTCGCTCTGTGTTTCCTGCCCCACCACATCATCCAAGGCATGTGGGTACTGGCAGTGTTGCAGATCAAACAGGGCTGGGGCCACGTGAACTGGGACCAGAGCACGCTTCAGTTGCTCAACGACGCACATCAGATCACCTTGTTTCTCATGGGCCTCAACTGCATTTTGGATCCTGTGGTGTATTTTTTCGCCACAAGGAAGTTTAGAAAGTTCATTATGGATCACATTAAAAAGTTAGGAAAGGGTGACGGGTGCTCACACACGGTCACCTCTCAGGTCTCTCTGGACAGCAGGAATCAGAGCCAGAGACTTCAGAGTTTAAATGGACAACCTGAAATGGAGTGATGAAAACTTTTATAAAAATGTACATATCTGTTACTTGTTACCTCTGGAACTATGAGCAGTTTAATGTAATGCAGTGTGTCCACACTTTAGGGTCTCTTATTACGGAAGTTTGATGTGGCCTCTGGCAGAGTTTCTTAAAGGTCTGCATACTGTACAGTAGGAGTTGAAGTTCAAATTGCACCAGGCCCAATGCACTTCCTGTGGGAAGTTCGAAGTGAAAAGCAGAAGTTTTGCAAGCAGAAGTAGATGACTCTATGAGTGTAACTCATCTTTATGTAAAATCAAGTGACAAGACCTTCACCGCATTATTTAAACTCTCACACAGATGTTGCTCTGCACGGAGCAGGGCACCAAAAACACAGAGTGTGAGTCAATAAGAGTAAACTCATGTTCGGTGGCTAACAATCTCCTGTGGTGTTCAGGGAGTCGCTCCTCACACTTCAGCCGAATAGGCGTCCCCACTGTGGCGGACATAACGTCAGTAAAATTCAGTGACAATGAGATAGCTGTTTCCCATTAGAGAAGTCCATGTTTGTTTATTTATTTGTTCATGTCTAATTTTACCCAGACAAGTGTTGTTGTTGTGAAACAGTGAAGAGAGACAGAAATGTATTACTGCATGATTAGTCCAAGTTTAATCATTTAAAAAAGACTGACTGAAAAAGAAACCTGTATATATCTGCCTTATATGTAATTGTTGTTCATTTATCATTCAGCAGGACAGCTTTGGTTGTTTTCTATAAATGTGTGCGGTGTTACTTCTTGATCTTTCAAAACAAAGATTTCTTACATCATATTATACAATCTTGTAAATCAAACTTTACCTGTGGATTTTGATGATTTAAGTAAATTGACTTATCAACAAACACAGACATGTACTCATTTTTGTGGACAAAATACAGAGAGTGCACAAGAGTGCATGTGAGTTCAGACACAGAAAATGGTGGCAAGTTATAGGTTTTAGCAATGAAGAAGATCACTGATGGGTGGGAATATTTTCCACATAGCTACTACTACTATACATAGTCATTTTATCATATTCAGATTGTATTAATGAAGTAACGTTACTGTAGATTAAATCAAACAAAGCACACACCTGCAGAAGCATATAATAAACCTTGCCTGCTAGGTTAAATGTACTGTAACACATAACTAAGTGTAATTTGCTGCTGAACAAAATGTTCTGTCATTCTTCCTCTTTTTATTGCAGATCTCCACCTTTCCACTGGCGTTCATGACAGACTTGAGTAGATATTATCCGTCATCATATTGGTGGGGTCAAGATTAGTGTAGGCCTGGTTGGTGCTTGTGTAATTTATGTACACATCTCCATCACTTCCAGTCTGTGGAAAATCGCCCCTGGTGAAAAATGCAATCAGTTACTACATACATCCTTAAATTGTGACTCAGCTCTGACTCGTCCTACTACATATGAACAAAATGCAGACAATTATAGACCCTGGTGGGACTTACTTTGGTACTTTTCCAGGTTCAGGAAAACCTTAAAGAAAAGAAAATCAAGAAATAAAAGTGACTCATGGAAAATTTGCCGTAAATGTGACCCAACAGTAAAACACTTCTATACCTTCAAGAGCAGTGTTAGTGGTGGTCATTGTGCCACCATATCTTTGCCAGCCCCACCAAATCAGAACAGTGGTGGCCATGATCAAGGCCAGGACAGCGAGGACGATGGCAGCTACTGCTGCCTTTTCACAGACTGATCAGGAAATAGCAAACATTACACGTGTCAGAATATATGGATCAATATTGAGAGAATGTAAATCTTAAAATCTCAGCCATTGTTTACAGTTTGATATAAAATATGTTGGATGACACAAGTCTAAAATAAAAAAAGTAAGTTTATGAATAAGGTGTTTCTAAATCTGTGTCATAGTGGGACAAAACAGACCCCCAAACCAAGTAAAGGAAGTCTATGTATTAGATATGTTGATGTCTAAAATTTAATTTCTAAATCTGTGTCATAGTCCAGTAAAGGAAGCTGATGAATTTAATTTCTCAATTAAAAAATGTAATTGTCACTGGGTTTTTGACTGGTTAAAGGGATAGTTCAACATTTTGTCAAATTGGCCAATTGCCATAATCCCTAGAGTCTTAGCAGTAGGTTCGTTACCTTTATTTGTCAAGCTGTTTTTAGAATGGCGGAGCAGAGCTGCAAGCTGCTCAGACCTATACACTACAGAGGCTAATAGGATTTCTTGGTTTCCCTCTTCAAACTCATCAATTACACAATCCAACAACTCCAAAATGCTCTCGTGGACAAATTGTGACCTGGACATTTACCACGTTATGAGATAATAACGGAACGATATGCGATATACGATATATTTGTTTTCGAGGCATATACAGAGACTGTTTGCCGAAAAACTGCCCCTGGTGGTAATGTGCATCAGCGGTTTTGCATGAATTTGCCTCGAAAACAACTCTGTTCCAATAACGTTCCATTATTATCTCATAACGTGGTGAATGTGCAGGTCACAACTCGTCCACAACAGCCTTTTGGAGTTGTTGGATTGTGTATTAATGAGTTTGATGTGGGAAACCAAGAAATCCCATGAGTCTCTGTAGCTCTGAGCAGCTTGCGGCTCTGCTCTGCCATTCTAAAAATAGCTTGCACTGACAATTAACGGTAATGAACCTACTGCTATGACTATATGGGCCAATTTGCCAAAATATTGAACTATCCCATTAAACAATAACCAATCAAAAGCCCACAATAACACACTAAGCACTACATGGAGACCCTTTTCACAAATTAGTATTAACACATCCAGCAATTATGGAACATCAGAATTCATGAAATAGTGTTTAAAGGCCAATATTTGACTTTCTTTTAGTTTCCTCTTTTGGCTTTTTAGCTGTTAAATGTTCCAGTGTTTACCAGCTGGTCTCTGGTTATGTCTGTATTTACAAGACATCCAGCGTGATAATAATTATGTGGAACATCCAATACAATCTTTCTCATCTGTGTCTTGACAAAAGATGGTTCAAATGTCAATTGAAATAAACGATATACTATAATACTGCGCAAAGGTGTTGTGTTTCGCAGCTTTCAGAGTATTTCCTTCAAGATATGCAGCAAATCAGAAAAGACAGCATACCTGTTGACTGCATGTTGACAATATAGACTGTGAGTTCATTGCTCAGTTCAATTGGTGAAGTGCCCCTGCTGGAGCAGCGGTACCTCCCACTTTGATTTGGCTTGGTGAGGATCAAGTTTGTCATGTTCCCAACAGTTTGCCAGGTTTGATTTTTGCAGTAGTATTTCCAGTCCCAAATGACCAATGGTATGTTGACATGGCAGGACAGTATGACTGTTTGACCTGCTGCAACTGGGTAGTCTGGTGAGGCCTCGGCCGTCAAAGACAGATGGGCTGTTATGTGACAGACACAAGATGGAGGATGATGGAAGGAGGAACAAACAAGGAGGAAATACAGATAGAGGATATTGTTATTACATAGATTTGGGATGGCAATGTCTGTTTATTGGTCTGCTGATCTACCATTTTTGCCCTGACTGAAATGTAATTTTTTTTATAAAGCACCATCAACAAATCAAAATTTCACTGTTTTATTACTGCACACCAACTAATCACATTCCTATCAGCTTCATATTGTACTTGTACATTGTACATGTTTAGTGCCAATTAACAAATGTGAAAATGCTAACTATGTTTGCAAGCCAACATCAGTTTACAACAGTATTAACACTCAGAGAGATGCCAGCAACAATTTGAACCATAGCCTAATAGTCTAACTTGATGTGGTGCCTTGCGCATTCTGTATTACCTGCTACTGTAGTTGTAGTGGGCCTGGTCGTTGTTGTGGTCGTGGTAGCATAGGCAACAGTCGAAAACTGGGATGTAACTGCAAAAAAAGCAAACGCACAAATGAATACTCTGGATTCTTTTTATAACATTCAGGAATAAAAATGTCCTTACCTCCACACACAGAGATGCAGAAGAGCAGAAAAATGTCAAGCAACATGTTGTGGACAAAAAAGAATATGCTACAGTCCCTTCGGGCCAACAGGAACACAAATAAATCCAGTGCAATAACCAAAGCACAGGTGAGAATGAAGGAAGTAGGCTATGAAATAAAAAAGGGCGAAGTTCAAAGTTCCTTTTTTCAGGTATGTACAGTAACAAAGGAGGTGGACAGAAATAAACGTCATCATCCAGCTTATTTTGCGACCCCACTGTTTACTGTGCAATTACAGTGCTTTTTGAAAGCACTGTAATTAATAACTGACACATTTTTCAAATACAGGGCAAGTCGCAGGGTGTCAATCTCCTTCCCTCCTGTTTTTGGAAATTTTGGTATGACATTAAAACAATAGAAAATGGAAAACTATCAATGTACAGTAGAAAACATAGAAAACATAGAATGAACAAATGCACAAAGGTAATAATAATTAAACTTAATCTCATCTGTGAGAGCCTTCAATTTGTAAAATTTCAGATCTGTCAATCAATGTATGACCTGCGGGAGAAAGCAGCTAACCAGACTCAACAGAACTTTTAATGGTTTTTTAAATGTCAGAGCTGGGAGGCAATTCTATCAGACACTCAACACACTTGGTTTCAAACATTTCATATCTCCGACAGTGGTCACCTTCAGGCTCAGGCTGTGATGACAGCCAAGATTTTTGGTTTTGGACGGCTTGACACCAGACCTCTCTCACCTGAGGCAATTAAGCACTCACTGGCTGCTACAGGTCAGGGATGGAAGCAAGTGCCTCTGCTAAAGTCACGGGAATGAAAAGACCAATGTATAAGGTGTCACATGCAAATGAAACCAACACAAAGTGCATAGGTTCTGCAGAAAAGTTGCACTGTTTTGAAACTTAACATATGTTTTTGTTGTGTGTGGAAAATCTCTGTGGTCACATTTTGTAAGTTCCCAAGTCACAACATAAGTGACATTACAATATATTATTGTTAAATGTTCCGTCTACTTCTTACAACAGCAATGTTTACAATACCTCATAAAAAAGGATGTTTATTATGTTTGCCAGTTCTGAGTTGATTTATTTGTAGCATGTTTTTCTTTTCTCTTCTGTTTACTGCTGGTAGAAGAATGACTTAGTGGATGTAGCTACAGCAGGGTTGCAGGTGGGAATTGAACCCAAAGCTTTCTGCTAACTGTGTCACACTATCACAAAAAGTTAAAAAAAAAAAAAAAAAAAAAGTCTTTAAAAAGAAACAAAAACATAGCTCTTATCTTCATTTAACATTATGCTAGATTACTGTAGCTCCTTAATGCAGAACCACTTTTTTTCCCTTTCACTTTTACAGCTATAAATATAATATTTCTACGTAAAAGTCCAGTCGGGTGCATTTATGGAAAAAAAGCACCTTATCGTAAAAAAATTCTAACAAAAGGTTTTTCAGTTGTTTTTTATAGTTTTAGATGTCCTTAATAACATACTAAAAGTTTACCAAAGTTTGACCACTGGAAAGGTGTCATTTTCAGGATGGCGTCCTAATGTAAATGTAATGGGTTGAAAGCCTGGGGAGACATCCCAGGTGAATAGGGTAAAAATTTTAACTAACAGGTATCACCATGAAACTTCCCAAGTTTATCACTTACATTAAGACAAATATTTTTTGTATTACAAGTTTTGTCAAATTTTATGTTTATATATGTAAATGAGACAATAGCTAATTAAATATGCGCTAAATTGCATACTTTTTCAGAACTTTTCCAGATCCACTTCAGCAGCACTTACACACACCAAACCTTCCAGTTTGATCATTTTCCATATTCTGAAGGTTTTTCCAGAGGGGATTGTTGATATATCATTCACAGCCTGATTTATACAATATATTAGTCCTGAAAACATGGCGAAATTTGGTTTATTTAGGGCTGGTGACAGTATTTTCTCATTTACAAAGTGGTAAAAAGAGATATCCAAAATCCCCTCAGTAAGACCTTCTTACTCTTATGTGTTCTAATGTGTCAACAAAATAAAACAAGACTTTTGAAAGTGGCTTTATCCATTAAATTTTTGGATCTGGAAAAGTATGCAATTTAGCGCATATTTAATTAGTTATTGCCTCATTTACATATTTAAACATAACATTTGACAAAACTTGTAATACAAAAAATATTTGTCTTAATGTAAGTGATAAACTTGGGAAGTTTCATGGTGATACCTGTTAGTTAAAATTTTTACCCTATTCACCTGGGGCGTCTCTCCAGGCTTTCAACCCATTACATTTACATTAGGACGCCATCCTGAAAATGACACCTTTCTAGTGGTCAAACTTTGGTAAACTTTTAGTATATTATTAAGGACACCTAACACTATAAAAAACAACTGAGAAACCTTTTGTTAGAATTTTTTTACGATAAAGTCATAAATGCACCCGACTATAGTGACTTGTAAGGGCAAATGGGGCCCGCCTTATAACCTGGTGACCGATGGGTGCGCGGTCCATATGCAGTCATTTCTCCATTTTTTGGAGGTTACAGCTGGGGTCAAGTCAGTAATAGGCCTATACCACCCACGTGAGCAGCAATGACCACATACAGCCTGTAAACCAATTTTGGTCTCTTGCCCTTGTTTTTATATAGGCCTAATTCACTTTTAACACAATTTAAATGATAGCAGGCCTAGTCGGTAGCTTTCCGTAACGACCAGCCGCCGCTCCGTGTTTGCTGATTGCTAATGCTAATGAACGTACCGGTAACGTCACGTGACCACCTGTGTTCATGGCGCCGGTGCCCTTTGGAGGACGTTTCATACATATATCGGACAAACGTTATCCCTTACTATGTGGATATCTGACAGCGTGAGGACAACTGTGCTCCTGAGGTGTTTTGAGGTGAGTGAAATTGTATATTATGGTAGACCTGCTAATTAGGCTCTCAGGTGTGTGCTAGGGCGTGCACGCACTCACCACATTTGGCTTGCTAGCTTGGCTTGTTGTTGTGTCCAACACCCGTTCCCGTTTACGAGCAAACTGTCCACTGCGGTTT
This sequence comes from Decapterus maruadsi, assembly GCA_030347415.2. Classification (NCBI taxonomy): domain Eukaryota; kingdom Metazoa; phylum Chordata; class Actinopteri; order Carangiformes; family Carangidae; genus Decapterus; species Decapterus maruadsi. Next base: position 15,650,399 of record CM064887.1, on the reverse strand, counting down.
TTACACATTGCATTAACAAATTAAGACCTCACACTTGCGTCATTAAATGCAGGAAGTGGGGTTTTGTCGAAGGGAAACTGTTGCTAAAACAAAACACCAACACCATGTGTCCTAGACTGCAATAAAACAGAAAAATAAACATCTAACATTAACATCTTAACAACAACAAACAGCTATAATACACAAGATATGAAGGCAACATTGCTTTTCCAACTCTCAAGTAGAAGTCATTTTGTGATCATAATGCAGTCAAGTAGTCTACTTAGGTATCAAATGTAGCCTAATGCAGAATTAATGACCAATGTCAATAAGTAGTAGCCTATTATCTGTAAATGCATTATTAAATACATAGTAGCCTATGACATGATTATTGTAAGTGAAATATTAACCTGCAGCTTTATCAGTAACCCAACAAGGGCAATAAACAGACCAGTTCCTCCAAAGGAGAAGTATAAAGTAGCACAGTGATAAAGTAAAGTTCCTTTAGTGGTTTAGTTGGTTGAATGTACTAGGTTAAAACACATTTTTATTCTGCTGACATTAATTCATCTTGAGAATTTCACTTGCTCAGTCAGCTTTATTTTGTACAGTATGTGTATACATGAAGAGTTGCAGTTTGATTTGTCACCTGATAAGGAAACACAAATGCTGAGCTGTCGATCACCGTCGAACGTCTCTGTTGGTGTTACATGGTCGGATGTACCTAATATAAAAATCCACACTTCCTGAACTGTTGTTTTTCAATTCTTTAGCTGTTCATGAGAGAGAAAGGGTGCAACAGTGTTTCTACACATGGCCCGCAGGCGCCTGTGACTTCCTCTTAATGAAGTTGCGTAAACCAGAGGGGACAGAGGAACCACTCTCTTTCTGTCTCTGAGAAAAAGATAAATAGTGATAGTGTATAATCTTCCATAGCCGTCCTTGTGTGCGCATAATGTGTGGATACGAGTGTGTGTGTGTGTGTGTGTGTGTCTCAGTCCCCCAAGTCATTATTCTTCATTATTCTTCTATTATTCATTACTCATTCATTATTCTGTCTGTACCGCTGGCTAAAGTCATGCCTGTTGATTCTTCTCACCACAGACACTATCAGCAGCACAGAGAAGCCGTCCCATCTATATTTTCATTGGTGTGTTGTGATTGGATTAAAGATCACTTCATCGTCCCTACAAAGAGTTCAGTATACTTTTTCCTGAATGAAATGTCTTGTTCTATATCCTCTAAATGGTTCGCTGTGATCATGTGCTGTGCCATGAACAGGTAGTGTTATAGTGACTCTGCTTTTTTTTCATGAATTTCTGCAGTTGGGTGGAGCTGCGAATGTTGATGAATCACCATGATCAGACATTTCAAACTGTCACGCTGTGTTGTCATGATGTCAACTGTGAGAAGCTCCTCCTTTATGTGAAGTTGGATTTTCTTTGTATTATTCCTAAGCAGAAACAGTCAAAAATGTCTTTTTCTATTTGAACTTTTAACTGAACAAATAATTGACCACTGGGTGGCGCTCAGCTCCCATAGTTTCCATCCCATCCTTTATGTTCCTGCATCAAAGCTCCAGGACACACAGACGCCTTCCTTTCAGCCTCTTTTCCTGTGATCCGCCAACCATCCGTCTGCTATTTTTGCAGCTTGATGTCGCTGCTTGATATAGGTGGCTGCAGGTCATGTTCCTATTGACTGTATAGTTAATGAGAAATCCATCAGGCAGGTTTTCCACTACACTGAAAGATTAGAAATTGTCATTTTACAGCAGATATATTTAGTGTATTTGCATGTGTAGCGTTTATGTTTGTCGTTGATTTAATTTTTAATCGCAGTCAGTTTAGATTGTGGAAGAAAATCTTTTTGTATTAGCAGCCGATTTTCTGGTTTATAGGTTAATTCCTTTCAGATGAATTCATGCCTTTGTCTACAGCAAAAACCAGACACTTGCTTTCAGTGTCAGTGTGACAGTCTCTGGCTCTAGGGTGTTTTTTTTTTTTTTTTAGTTCACACTTGAATTGCTGTTCCCGTCCTCTTGTGCTTTGCGTTTGTTTGTGTGTGCAGAGCATTAGCCCTATGGGGGGTTGGGGGGTTGGTGGGTTACAGTCACTTCATTATGAGGAAAATACATTGTTATGTCTTTGAGTCGAGAAAGCAGGAGATTCAGTCAGAGACTTTTTTCTTTGAGGCGGTTGTTCTTGATGACCCAAATGAAATATGGAAGAACTGTATATGTGTGTGTGTGTGTGTGTGTGGGCAGAAAGATGAAGAAGCGCACTCATCCCTGCATCATTTTTTGATGGATAACTTTCCTTCCTCTACTTGTCACGCGTTGGTTGTCACGGTGATGACGAGTGGCTTCCTTCTGCTTTTCTGGCGGGCGGTAGGATGTGACAGTCGTACGGGCAGCTGCCAGCATGCGTGTCACTGCTCTTCATCCTACAGACCCCCCCCCACCTTCTCCCACACAACATGATTTCTGGTACTCTCTCCATCCCGTCCCAGTTCAAATGATAAACTGCTCGCTTAATGTCCGTTTTTTACCAGTTCCCTCCTCCACGATCGGCTGCGCTGCATCTTAAACTGAATATTATTCCTTTTTCCCCTCTATCTCTCCCTCAGCTGACCTGTTTGGTGCTTCAGAAATAATAACAGCTCTGAGAACAGCAACAGCAGTGACAAGAGCTATTACAACGTCGTGCAACACAGCAACAGAGGACAGACAGCACTCAACTCCAGATGGGCGCTTCCTGTGCCAGGCAGGAAATGGCACTGAGCTCCCTCGCCATCATATTTCATTTTAGCAGAGAACAGAGATGATCATCACTTCATCTTCGGCACATCCATCCCCCAACGGGTGAGCTGTAAATTCATTTCGGTCTTTTTGTTCTCCTTCTCTGCGCGGCTCCCACTTGGGTTGTTGTCATCATTGGTGAGAAATTCTGGGCATTCAAACTTCAATATTTAGCCCCGGAGCCTCCTCCCTCCCCGGTGTGGCGGCTCTCTGAGTGGAATGGAGACATTCGTGGCTGACCACACACAGATGCGCACAACTGCGTGACATGCGTGCTCATGTGCAGACAAACACACTCGCTTTAATGCGCAAGCTTGGATGCAACATAAACCCCTGTTAACACTCAAATATAAAAAAATGTATCCCAAATTATGCTCATTAAAAGGCCACTGATTTTACACATTAAGATATAATGTCTTCTGCAGCTGTGGAGAAGCTTTTAAAACCAAAACAGGATTTCCTGCACCCCCTCCAATCTTCCCATGAAGGTCAGTGTACTTATCATGCTGAGTACTACCCAGCCTCAGACAACACTATAATTTCTTCTGGCTCTGGAGGAGTTTTCTAAAGCCAGCATACAACTAATAATTATCTTGAGTAAAGCTTGAAACTTCAAATACTTGACGAAGAATTGAGTTATAAACTGGGGGCATGGAGTTTGAAAGATGGGGCCTTTCAACATTCACAGAGGGTCAAATAAATATGTTAATGAGTTGCAATATGGGAAGTGTAGGATTCAGTGGTTTTGAATCTTGATTCATACCAGGGACTAAAGGTTAAGATATTTCTGGCTGTTCTGTAAACCACTTTAATAAACTGTCCTTAGCAAGTCCCTCCACTTTATGAATGTGGAGTATTAACTTAAGTACCCCTTATTGTCGCCATGCCTCGGCCTCTTCAATTCTGACGATTCTTTATCTAATGCGACTCTTGGAGTCCCCCAAGGTCGTGTAATCGCAGTACTGAATTGCTTGGATTTTTTTGTCCATAGCATTTATCTTTCATTACATCGTTACATCATTTGTTCACAGTAGGAATTCAGACAGAAAGTCACTCGGAGATGCACAGAGAGGACACGGCATTGAAACAAATGGCAGAATCAAACGCAGGATGTTGCATCAATGTATGCGTCCAACGCACTAAGCCACCAGGACGCTGCATTACAGTGCAGAGAGAAAACACGAAAGGCATAAAACGTACCAATGTAAAGTATGTGTGCATATTTTGTGCTGCATTCACACACATATCGCAAATGTATGTGTGTGAGGCTGCATCATCCCTGTGCTGTGCGGAGGATGTGCTCGGTTGTGCTGTATAGGCCCCGTGTTGAACAGATGTCGCAGACACTGATACTGTCCCTGCGCTGAGCGGGAACAAATTACAGGCCGATGCGCACACGAGCACGGACACAGACACACACGCGTGCCACAAATATAACCTTCAGATTACAGATGGCCCCTATCAGGGGCTGCTGGTTGGATTTGCAAGATGTAAATATGAAGGGGTAATCCAGCGCAGGGAAGAGGGGGTGGGGGGTGGGGGGGGGTATGACATGGGGCAGGACGGGCACCAGATGGTGAGTGTGTGTGCGTGTGTGCACGAGTGCGTGTGTGTTAGAGGGAATGTTAAGCATGCTGTTGCACTGACATTGGGATTATGGTTTTTGATGTGCCACAGATGGACCGGTGGTGTTTTGTTCTCAGCACAAAATGCAGGTGGATGACGGTCCTCCTTATTTCACGTCGTCGCCCTGCTCTCGGCCCAAGTTGATCTTTTGCAAACGGTTGCAATGGTCACGTCCGTTTTGTGGCCTGCCCTGCACTATGAGTGACCTTGAGATGAATGCGAGTCGTCTGACTTTCAACCTGGATCTCCTGCTGTTTGTTTTTGCTGATCAGACAGACAGGGGGAGAGGAGAAAAAAGAGCACGGCGTTGTCATACCGGTGAGGCCCTGCCGAGGCCAGTGGAGCTGCCGAGCCATGATACAGTTTACCACCCTGAAATCCTTTTCCATTTCACCTCCTCCTCTCCTTCCTTTCCCTACACACGTCTCTTATACCCTTTTTGTCCTTGCCATAATTTCATCTCTTTGCACGTCATTAGCAAGCTGGCGCCTAATGAATTTCTTATCTCTCCGAATTCAGTGGCTGTCGCGATAACGTTTATTGTTTTCAGTTTTACTATTCCCCACACTGGGAGGCACGGATGTGTGTGTGTGTGTGTGACAAGACGGGGGAGAGGGAAAGAAACGGTGAGACAGGCTGATATGTAGACAGACAGAAGCTGAAAAAAGAGACCAGTGGTGGCATTTTAGCAGTGTATCATCCAATATTTAAGTTTAAAATGTCAAGACAAATGAAGGTATTAAAATGTGTGCGCTGTAGAGGCGGGTGGCGGCACACTGGGAGGGATACAGTACATGGAGAGATGTCAGGAAGAACAGGTGGTGGGAATGACAGAATGAGGAGATGAGGAAATGTAGGGGGGAAAGAGACAAAACGAGTGGCTGAACCTTTTTGAGAAGAAAAAGAAAAAAAATCCTCTGACTGGAAACTCATAGAAGCTTAAGATGATTAAACAAGGAGAGAAAAAAAAGGATGGGAGTCGAAGGACAGCGGTGGCAGATGTGCGTGTTCTGGTCTGTTACTAATGTTCCTCTGAAGAATTAGAGTCCAGGAAGAGGTTAGTACACCGCACAGACACACACACACACACACACAGGCCGGTATGTACGCACACATGCACACTGTCAGCTCGGTGTGTGCGTGGGTTTGGCGAGGACCCCTGTAAACATCAGCAACCCCCTACCGGCTTTCCCTCGGCACTAGTTAGTGACTTAGTGACCCGTGCAACCCCTCACACACCGGCATCAGCCCCTGTAGTAGCGCATGGTCGATCCAAAGTGTCACCTCGCTAAATACAGCCACACACACACACACACACACACAAATTCATACACACACATCGCTTGCTGTAAGTGTTAAGCACACTCTTTTGACACCTTTTCCTGATAACAGCATGCATGCGGGGTGTGATATGAGGAAGAGAGAGGTTTGAGTTGGGAAAAGCAGAAAAGGAGATTGGATGGAGAGCTAATAGCAGCCGTGTCACACTTCCAGCATTAGTGTAATGTGGTGTCAAAACAAGGCCTCAGATGAGCTCTTGAAGTGCGTTTTTAATATACAAGGAGTACAGTGACACAATTGTCAAGGGGACCTGTTTTTCTGTATAATACTTGTAGCACCACGCTGAACGTTTCTGCAGTGGCTGCTTTCATACGTATAAGTGGTGATTTATTTTAGCTTTATCAAGTGCATCTTAATGAGATGATCCATAGGGTGACATTTGGCCTCTGAAGCTGTGACTGTTATCATGATAATCCCACATTTAAAGTGCAGAATACAGTACGGAGCTGGATATAAAATCTTGAAAGAGTTGAACACCATCAAAAATCTTGCATTTCAATCTTCAATCCCTCCTTTCGGCAAAAATTCCTGATACGCTGCTGACAATGTTTGTCTTATACGCTTTACATTTTCTGGTAATAAAAGAAGAACATCTGATCTGAAAAACGTGACTCCTTCTGTTCACCACCACCTTCTCCAGTTCTAGTTCCTCACTTTTTTTTTGGCAAGAAAACTGAATCTGGAGCTCCCATTCACAAAGTTTCCTAGAAGTGGCAATTGATCTAGATGAAGATGCCTTAAAAACAAGTTGGATACTAAAATGTAAAAAATGTAAAAACATATGAAAATTGGATAATGCTTGAATGAATGAAAATAAATCATTAAGTTTGACATCAACAGAAAACATTAGTGAATTCTAACACTGGATATCACAAGAGCTTATTGATCACAACATCATACAAAAAACATAATTGTTTATACAATCCCAAACATAATTCAAAATACATCTTAGAGAAAGAGGTAATATAGTCCTTTTATGTATTTGCACTCTATATTGCAGCACTTTTTGCCATTTAATATAATTTCATGGCCTTAATTGAATTCCCACCTGCCAATATAACTGTATTAATTGAAGCTGTCCTGCCAAAAAACAAACAAACAGCCTTTTATGTTCAAGCACTACATCATGGATTAATGTTTAGTGTAATCTGGCATGGCTTTTACTACTTCAGTGCTATTGACACTATTACAGTGATAATCTCAAACTGTCAGAAGAGTCAAGTGGACAGAAGGTTGTTGTTTTTTCTCTCTCATTTCTTTAGCTGCTACAGTAAATAAATAAGTCAAAATTCACTGCACTGGAAAACCCAGTCTGGCCTAACATTTGTAAGATTGTGCAGTGACCGGATGTAAAACAGCATCAACCACAGTGATCAGACAAACCACATTCCTCACCGAGATAAGGTGACTAAAAAGTTCCCATCATTAGAACGTCCATTAATGACATATCTACTGTGACATCTTGCAAGTACTTATTCTAATTATTGCCGTTGTGTTTGCAGAGTGTCCAGCATTAATAGCAGTGACCTCCATCCGTGGCAGATTAGCCTCCAAAATACCTTTTAAAGCAATGTGATGCAACGCTCTAAATTATTCTCATACTGATCGGGTCAGGGGAGACATTATGGGGGCTTTATTTAGAGTGTCAAACAAATTAGCCTCCTCTGTGCTTCCACGTCTTTGAAGGAAAGAAAGAAAATGTAACTCGTAGATCGATAAGTTGAAGGGCAACAGGCAGTGAGCGTGAAGAGATGTGACACATACACACAATCTCTCCTGAAGTGAAGGTCATATAGAGGTAAACTGTGTGTTTAAGAATGATTTTAACCCACGTTCAGTCTATGAGGAAAGAGGAGGAAGGATCCGGGGAGGTTATATTTTGCTTTCATGCTTTCGTTTGAAGCCACAGTTCCACTTTGAAGCCATTTTACATGAATCAACTGAAGAAATAATTCATTTGGGGAAAAGTTAAGGCAACTTTAGGGCCTGTAATGAGCACTTAATCCATTTTCCTTTCATGGCGCGTACACGTGTGTGTGTTATTCGACAATCAAAACACAGGCTTTGTTCGGTAAACATTACGGAAATCCTCAGTTTTACACGTAGTTTTCCAAAATATTCTTATCGTTTGTTCTTACGCTCGAGGCGCCTGCACACCTCTCATCCCGTTCTGCACCAGCAACTCAGACAGCCATTGTGTGTCGAGTCTACACAAGGACCCAGAAGCTTCATTACGCTCCCAGTCTCCTCACAGTACACCCAGCCAGAAAGCAGCCACCGTGTTGCTCGGCACAGTGCCTGCCAACTGTCCACATGTCCTGGGCATGGCTGAAGTGGGCGCGGCCTGCGGAGCGACGCTTAACTGCCTCAGCAGGAACATCAGGAGCGCAATTCTGCTTACTGTCCCCACCCATATGGCCCTGTTTTTCACTTTCAGAGCAGAGTACCCAGTGCAGATGGGAAGAGGGAGCGAACAAGAGCCGAGGAATGGATGAGGAAAAAGTGAGACAATGACAGAAGCTAGATAGAGGGTTAGGTTGAAAGAGAGAGAGATGTCCAAACTGAGAGACTGAGAGACAGAGACGGAAAACCAGAGTGGCACGAAATGAGTAATTGAGGGAGATAGAGAGAAAAGGGTTGAGAGGGTGTGAAATGTGAGAAGAGAGTTTAATTTGTTTTCCGGCAGTGTCGTGCCGTCACAGAAATGTGTTTACCAGCCCCTACTTTGCCATTAGTGACACTTGGGCGCTCCTGTAGAAGAAACCAAATAGGTTCATAACTGCCTCATGTATCCTCCAAATGTCCCCATAGCTCTCCGTCTGTTGGACTGTGTCCGTCCGTATGTCTCTTCTCCTCTCTCCATCCATCCCCCTTTCTGTCTCCCTCTGTCTCCAGTCTCTCTCTTTTGTTTTTTTTTCTTCTTTCTTCCTCTTGCGCCTCTCTCTTCCTTCCTCGAGCTCGATCTTCCTCCAAGTCTAAACCGCTGCCTGCTGTCATGATAGAAAGTTGACCCAGAAGTGCCACAGTGCAATGAAGGGCGAATGAGTTGGAGTGCATGCAAAAACGGAGAGAACAGACACACATACAGATGCTGTGTCCCATTTTTAGGGACAGTCTGCAGTGGATTCATCATACTGTAGCATTATAAGATCCTTCTTCCGCTCTCTCTCAGAAACTAAAACATTTCTAGGAAGACAAAGAGTCTGTGCTCACAGTTCAGAGCAGCTGTACTGTAACAGTGATTTTAAAGCAGATAGGGACGTGATTAATTCAGTTATATCATAAACAAAGACCTTACTATTAATCTTGTTGGGGAAAATGATCACAACCAAGTACCAAGTGTTATGGCAACACATCCAACAATGGTTGAGATATGTGACAATGCCATCCCTAGCTACGAAAGTGCAACATGGATAAACGAGAAAATTAATTATACACCAGTTAAAAAGCAACTATGCAAGATTTGCACCTTAATTAAACAGCTTCCGAGTAATTGTCATGGTTAAATGACTTGTCACTGGGAGAATGGAGGCTCTCTGTCTTCCCCCTAGGACCTCTTGGCCGAAAACCAACCTTGCAAGAACAGCTCCTCCGACCCGTTGTCCCAGATTTCGCCTTGTGAGAAACATGAACTGCTTTACGGCACTACTACACAAACACGCCAGGTAATCCCTAATCTCTAGTTAACGTTACCCACCTCGGTAGACATCGCTCCATGGATTGCCTTCTCATCGGCTTCGTTGCACACGATACGATAGTGAAAACATTTGTAGAGAGGAAAAGCAACCAAAACAGCAAAAAAGTGGCTGACTTGCATCATTCCCCTTTAGATGGTACAGTGTGCAGAACATCATGTATTTTACTTAAGTCGATTTACAAGAACAAACAAGAGTTAATGCCTGAGATTACAGTAGATCTCATCAGTATTTAAATGGCTGCAGTTCTTTGTCACATTTGAATGGGACTGACATGTTTCCCTACAGGTGCAGAAGTGAAAGAAATGCAGGGTGAAGACAGCACTGACTTGTCTGAAATATTTACAGTCTTGTTTTTAATTCTTTTAGTCATCTTTGTAGCACTTGAGGCTTTTATCTCCTCTCCCTGCACAGTAGCCTTATGTATCCCTCTTGCCAGTCTCTGCAGGCCCTATGTTGCACCCTTCAGCAGCTTGCAAAGCCCGTTCTGTGTCCCTGCCAGCCCATCAGCTTGCTTTCTTCAACCCAGTGCCAGCTCTCGCAGGCTGCTTCAGCGAAGACAAACCCCTTCCATCTACTGCGCAAATTCAATGAAAGAACACAAAACCTATCTCGACTGACAAAGAAAACCAGTTTAGCAAAGAATATACTCTTGCCCTGATATATTGGTAGTAAACATTGTACATTCTACCTTAACTGTTTTCTTATATTGTTAGCTTACACATTGCTTTCTGAGATAAAAGTCTCAAGTTCTCCAACCACCGCAGTGAACTGTCCTTTGAAAAGCAGCCTGGAGGTGAAAGGTGCGACTGCACTGACTCTCGTAGCCGCTGCTAAACTCTTTAAAGGTGTTAACTTCCTCTCATAATATGGTGTCAGACCTGTCACTGAGCACTGCTCTCAGAGCTAGACGGAGAATACCCTTTGTTAATATTTTAACAGTTCAAACGGTAGGAGACGAGGCGGAGTGATAGATACAGGTAAGGCAGATTGAATCTCAGGGTCAATACATGAAGGAGAGTCGAGCCAACCTTTGCAGGTCTCCGATCTTTTTTTTGAGTCAACATTCAACATTGGCAATGTTGACTTAAAGCTGTTGACTTAAAGGATGGAAAAGAAATGGAGAAGGAAACAAAAGAGAGTGGAAGAAGAGCATGAAATGTGGTGTAAAAATATCAGAAGATAAAGAAAAATCTGTTCTGTGGGTGTATGTAGCCATCTGTATCTCTGTATGCATGCGAGTGCATGAAGTTGTGTGCTCGTGTGTGTCTGTTTGTGTGTCTTGGGAGCAGCTTGTGAATGGGAGGATTTAGGAGGGAAAGTTGGAGCAGAAAGCTGCTGGAGGTAATCTTGTGGCCTACAGCTGATAACAGCTTTCCACCTGGAGCCTCTTAACAAATGCCTGGACCACCTTCAATCAGCCATATGTCCTTCAGACAGAGGGGGAGGGAGACAGTAGATGAATTTTTAGTGACATAATGCAGTGCTGACATGATGCTGCATGTGCAACAACTTTTTGTGATGGAGAAATGTGTAATATTTTGAACATTTTCACGCACTTGTCTAACACCTACACCCAAGGCTGCATGCCAATGATTTCCTATGGCAAAGGCAAACAATTACTATTCACAGAAAGTACTACATGGCATGTGGAAATTGCACATGGGGACCTTTTATCAAGTCTGAGAAAATTACTTAAGTGACATCCCTCTGGTAACTCGGTTTTGGCTTGAAAATTTACAATTTTGATGTAATTACAATTTTCAAATTCAATGTCTGGAGAAAGAAAAATCAGGCGTTATCTGGGCCTTTTCTGTGCAGAAGCCAAGAGAGGCAAGTGATTTTTTTTTTTTCTTCAGCTGCTGCTTAGGGCTTCTGTTGCTGCTTTTTAAGTATGCTGCTCATAACGGCATGTGTATGCTTTGAATAATGTGACTGGCTCCTTGTCAAAAAAACAAAAAAAACAATCCCAAAACAGACAATCTGACAATCACTCTAACTTTATGCATTGATGGGCCAGATGTGCGGATGTGGTTGAAATATTCGGGTTCTGAACTTCTCTCATAAGTTTTTTTTTTTTTCTTTCAACCTTCACACAACTACTTCTGCCACTGTTTTGTTATGAATGTTGGGAATGAATGCCTTAGTGAGTGGGCTGTTGCCTATTTGTAAAATTCGTGCCTTTCATCATAACTCTCTCAAATGGCAGGCTTTTGGTCCTGCTTTTGAGTGTGGCCATCTGGAGCAGTTATTTCTCTCTTAGACAGTATTGGAAGATGCTTTGTATGAACTGGTACATTTTAAGCAAAACCTTGCATCAGCTGAAGATCTTGTTTTTGTGAAATCTTCCGTGGTTTTGACTTCTTCTAACCTTGATGCACTGATGCAGAAGTGCGCTCCCAAAATCCTGGAGCTCGACATCAACACTGGAAATTCATGCAGGAAAATTTCTCAAGTTTTATCTCCAGAGTTTATTAGGATGCATGTGGTGGTGCACCAAAAAGCTTAACTTTGTCTGTGTGGGTTGTGTGTGTATGCATGTACACATACACACACACACACACACACACAGGCACACACACATTGGACACATCTGTCTGTCTGTCTGGTCTTGGCCTAATGGGCCTTCAGCCCTTGCATTGCTGACAGGAAATCAATGACCCACTGGATGGGCCCAATACTCCTGCGTCTGTGCATAGAGAGAGGAAGGCAGAGAGAGGGGGGATGAAGGCCAGTTGACCCACTGTAAACACTATGGATTCATGTTTGCAGCTTATGACAGAGTTGTCACACATCTCCTTTCACAAGTTCAGTTATGTGCTCTAATCTTCCTCGATGCTCATGCTCTCACACAACCATGCAGACTCAGACAACACACGGATTAGCACACCAGATGCACAATGCCATTTGTATTTCTGAAAAGCATTAGGCCCGGGACTTTCAGCATGACATTCCACAATGGGGTCAGGTTAACCAGATTACCCACAACTTCAGAGAGTTATTGAAATGGGATCTCGGAGAAACAGAACAGACTGAGAAACAATGAAAAGAGATTGAAAGGGAAAGTGGAGATCAGCAGAACTGAACGGTACAAGTACAGATTGTGTACAGTCTCAAGATGCATTCTGGCAGTCAAACGTGGGTCTTTCTGAATCCGAGACGGGGAACGTGGGAGCTGTGTGAAAATCTGCAGCGAAGGTGTGAGGACTCAAGTTAAATTTGAATTTAAGATAAGAAATTCTGAAACTTTAATGATCCCTGTGGGGAGAATTAGTGCAGCAGCAAAAGTAATCTGATTCAACAGCAAAAAAAAACTGCTTTATAGAACATAAAATAAGCAATAATATAGCTGAGAAAATAGAAAATAAAAAAGGAGAAATGTTGCAAATTAAGTGCAGATCATGAATAGATGAGCTTCTGTGATTAAATTCATTTTTCCCCATATACAGTAGATTTCTGTAGAAGCAGCAGGTGTGTTTTGTTTGAAATAGATTATCACATGGAAACAAACTGGACATGCTGACTTCAGGTCAGTATGTCCAGTTTGTTATTGTTTCCCAGATTGACATAAAGTTCTTAATTTATGAGCTTTTTTTTTTAAGAAGAGCATGAGATGTGGTTGAAAGTTGATGAGAAAAACAACATCATCAGTCACCTCAGTAAACAAAAACAATATGTTCCCATTTAGCAAACACAGTAATAACGACTCCTGTCTGCCGTGCCAAAAGGAAGAATCAGTGACACTGTTACAGAGCCACAAACGTCCCCAGAGGGAAGATGTCAAAGCGGTTAGTTAGATGGGTCAACAAAAATGCTAGACAATCTTAGATTTTGGCAGAGGAGATGCACTTCTGTTTGCCTTCTGTTCTCTCATGACAGTCAACGCTGGTTTCTTCATGACAGTCATTTTTGTGCCAAATCTAACTAAGCCTTAAAGGAATACCATGACATTTATCTGTATATTAAGTTTTTTTTTCTTTTTTTTGTGGCCTGCAGCCAGTTGGCAGTTACATTGTATAACATGACATGAGATGTTAAAGCCTCAGTATGTAGTATTGGGGTTAAACCATGACATCCAGCATGCAGATTCTAGGTTGCAGCCCTCACTCGCTCACCCCTCCCGTCGGCAAAGTGGCGGGGGCCGCCGAGGACACAAATGTTCGCAAACTAACCGCTAACTGATATCTTTGACCAGTTATTATTGTTTCTTGTTTTGTTTTTTTTATTAGTTTTTTTTTTTTAACATCCGTGCAGACTTCCACTCATGCCTTCAGCAAAAAGTTACACAAGACAGGAGGACTTACAGCATGTGCTAGTTATGCAGTGTGGTCCCTTGAAGGAAGATCAGAGGACAAACATACTCAACGCTGCTAAAAAAAAAAAAGAAAAAGGATGTTGGTCGCTGTGCTCTCCAGCCGGTTCCCCTGCAGCTCCACAGCTGTCACAGGAGCCTCTGCTGCTCCTCTCTCTTCAGCCTGGTGTTTGGCTGCGCTTTCTAGGAGATCAGTTCAACATTGTAAGATGTAGCCTAGCTGCTAATGCTGCTTAACTAGCACCTTGTGTGTTTTATAACGGCAGAAAAAACAAAAACAACTACGTCGATCACTCAATAGAGTGTCTGAGCCGACTTTGTCCGTTTTCGTGTGTGGTATTCAAAGATGGCGATGCGTCATGGCAGCCTCCAGTGGGTGCACCAGCTACCTATGTATTTGTAAACAACTCATTCTAAGCTACTACTGTAGACAGCTTTCATTTGTATGCGATTGTGATTAGACTTTGGTAATATTTACGGAAGCAATATTTGTTTTTGCTCATAAAAAGCCCAATAAGTTACACACTGTCCCTTTAAGTAGTGGTCTATAGAGCAGGAGGTTGGTGGATTTTTTTTTTTAATACCTGGACAGGTTGAGTACCCGTTTCCAGTCTAAGCTTGGATCAAATATTGTGAAAAAATGAATAAATGTTTTTACAATTGTGATGTGCAGTGATTTGACACATGATATCATCAGAGCGCAGCAGGGCTGAACAGAAGTGAATTGAATCAGAAAGCATGTGGGAGGTCAGTGGACTCCCCCTTCTAGCTCTGCATCTCACTGCTGTGAGGATTTCCCTGTGAAATACTGGATCACATGATAATCTCAGTTTAATACACAAATCCCCAACCCCAATCCAATCAAACCTAATACCCCCACTGGGCCAGGCTGGGCAGGGCCCACCCACTCTCCATCCCTCCCATCGTCTCACTGAACACCGCCATCACTCAACTTTTCTTAAGAGCTGGAGCCTCCTTGTCAGCTGGTAGAAGTGGAGGAAAGGATTTAGGTGTTTAGCACAACAAAGTGGAGTGTGCATGTCAAAAAGCTGGTGTGGATTCACTCTTGGAGACATTTTAATAAGACATCCATATGAAATGGATGTGAACATTACAATGCTCAAATCAAAAGATAAATGCTGAACCAGAATTTAGATGTTTTTTTTTCATTTACACAAATGTGCACACATGCTCTTAGTAAGAGAAATCGTGTAATCTTTAAAAACACACACACAAAGGCAGAGAACTACAGAGGAGAGTGTGTGTGCGTGTGTGTGTATCTGTGTGCGTGTAATGCCCAGCCGGCGGTGGTTAATGCTGTCCCAGAGGGTTTTAATCCAGATTATCAGGAGTATAAAGTCACTGAGTCTCCCTCTCAGCTGGGCCTGGCCAACCCTTCAGTGCATGTACACACACACACATATACACACACACTCACTCTCTCTGTTTCTCTCCGTCTGTTCTTTTTTGCACACAGGAGTCTGTGTTTTGGATTATCCTCTAGGGGGTGCTGTGTATCCAGACAGAGAGCGCCGCGCCGTCCGGCTGGTGCGTTTTCAGAGCAGACACAGCCTCCTCTCAGATGCAGCTCATCCTGCTGCGTGAAGACCTCAAATCAACTGCACTCAGTTTGACCTATTTCAACATATTCACAACGCTATCGTTGGCTCATTTGACATTTATATGACGCCTACTCCAGAGAGCTCCTCCTTTGTCCTAACACTGTAAGAACATTTAATCTTGTGATATAACAATCGATGCAGACATCTGTGCCTGCTCTGCCATTTTGGACAAGACCACACGGCCGAGTTTCCCCTCCACCGTCATTTACATATGTCGGTTCGATCTGCATATTGCCCAGTTGGTGTGGATTAATTTCAGCGTGTTTAATCTGATGGTGGAGATTGATGCGTGCAGCAGCGTAGGCTGGTCTGTATGCGCTTCCACATATTCGTTCGCTCACTCACACGTTCCGGTGACAGGCAGTCTGATTGGATCACAACCAGTCATTTTCCACTCAAATAGCCAACAAATGAAATGTCTCTGCTACATGCAGCGAGGGCTGCTTGGTCAGTATCCAGGTGGAGCTGTGGCCTTTTCCATTGGTTTTCTTTAAATATACATCTACTAGACTACACGTACTTTATTTCTCCCAGTCTCTGTCCTTCATTTTCTCTTCAGCATTAGCACTAATCTTGCTTTCTCCTCCCTGATCACACTCTGCCGCCGCTTTTTCTTCCTCTCTGTTTCGCATTCTCCCTGCATGCATGTTTCCTGGTGCTCTGTAAATTAGGCTGAAAATGGAAGATTAACCTCTGGAGATGAGAAGCTTCCTTAATGCGCTCTGTTCCTCTCGCTCCTGTTCTCTTTTCAGTAAACCACAGCATTACAATATTATTTAATGGGAGCATCTAATTGGAATCAGCTGGAAAGCAGAGGAACTGGGTGGCCAAGACTTTTACAAGGCTGTGAGATTCAAACATGGAGGATTACACTCATTAGGAGACTGTGGTGCCGAAGTTCTTTTGCGTGCGTGAGTGTGTGTGTTAAGAAAGTTTCCAGTGGGGGAGGGATAGGTGTCCTTGCTGCTGCAAGTGGGTGTTTCTGGGAATTCGTTTTTGTGCACCATTCATGGCTTCCCATGTTCATCCAAAATTAAATATCAAACAATAATTGGATGAATTTAGTAATTTTGGACCCACAGCACATTTATTTTGCGCTTGTATTATGCTAAATTCTCTCTGTCATTTTATGGTCCTTTGATGCCTTTTTCCACCCACCTCAGTTAAATTTGCAGCAAAAGGCTAAGGCAAAGCTTTGCCAGTTAACTTCCTGTATGGTTTACTGGCATACAAGCTTCACTATGGTTTCCGCTGACAATAGGATGACTAAATACAGTGTGTCCATGTTTGCTGCTCCTTAAAACAATTACAAAGGAAATGCTTTTAGCAGCTGTGGGCGGCCTGTTCATGATTTTGTTTTTTTTCTTCCAGCGTGAACATTGCATCGCATTGCTACAGTAGGTGTTTCAGTGCTTAAACCAGAGTTACCCTTGTCTTTTCTTTGTTTTTCTGGGGTGTACATTTGGTCAACAGGAAGGCAGGAAAGTGATTCATAAATATGTAGAAGAAACTTATTGAGTTGTTAGTGACCAGTGTTTCACAGCTTCACACATTAAAAAAAACAAAACTGTACAATTAACCCTTCAATCTATTTTAATCTTATTGCACATTGAACAGGCAGTGTACTGTCTGTGATCCTTCCTCTGGAGCTGTGTAAACACTGACGACCCCCAGTGCCTTTTTATTACGATGGTGTGGCGCCTGCAAGATATCAGACCATAGGCCCTTATACCTCAGCCTCACTACCAGCCATACTGATAAGTTCCTTACAGCTAACCCCCTGGTATGGACTGATTGTGTAAAAAATACTCTGTATGTGTTGCACCAAACCCCGCAGATCAGCTGAAAATGAACTACATGCCTTTTCTATTTAATGTGATATGTTTTTGTGGCCTGGCTCTGCCCATTCCTTTATACCCTTATTCAGATCAACAACAAAAAAACCCCCAAGAAAAATAACATGCAATACATTTTTTAAAATACATAAAACATATAAAACCTACATTAAAGACAACATCATTCCACACTAACAAAAATATCTGAACAACTTCTGAGTGAACTGCCATAAAACTGCTGATGTGCATCTAGTCCCCAGAGGAGAAATACCATTGATTTATATGATCCTTTGACTATTTATCCTGTGCCAACATATGGGTAACTGTTTTTTATTCCAAGTGAAAGCCATCCGATGGCTTCCCACAATATTAAATGCAGCTGTCCATGATTCCCAAATGATGAAGCCTAGTTTGAGGTTGGCATTTGGAGTTTTTATGTGAAATGTCTTTACAAATGGACAAATTTAGTTGCAAACATTCATGTCTCTCTTAAGATGGATTGTAGTACCCTTTTCCTTCTGAAATTAGTGGGTATGAGTGGGGTTTTTAAACTAGGATAAACCCATTATTAAGAGCAGATTGGCCTTTTTTTTCCATTGCCAGTCAAGTTTGCTCTTTCTGTTCAGTTTCAGGACACACACATCTGCAAGGAGCAATCTAATCACATGCAGTTACGGGCCACACACACACAAATGCGAGAGAGAAAGAGTGTGAGCTGCTAGCCGCCGTGCAAACTGCTAAAACGGGTCTGTCACATCTCATCTCTGGGCTGGTGTTTCTGTTAATGTGTCGAAGCGTCCACGTGAGATGCTTCGATCGGCATTTGTGTTTTTTAAAAGGTTAATTTAGAAGGTGTGCTCAGTTTGTCATCCTGGAGTGCAGAGTTTCTGCTCTAACAGCACCGTGCTGGACAAGTGACAGATCTGTCTATAGCGTGTTGCTCAGTGAGGAAAAAAGGGTGAAAATTTGTGTTCATCCAGGTGTTGTGTTTATGTCAAGCTGTTAAATACCTTTGACTGCCGCAGCCATTTGACTTGGCTTTATTGATGGAAAAAAGCTTGATGTCAGCAGTCTAAGCAAATTTCTTTTTGACCAATGGAAAAGAGCCACAAGAGACTTTAGAAAACTGCAAAACTTGTCCTTTAGCTCCATCATTAGGTTACAATCTCACCTGTCCAATGCTTTGGTTTATAGCCAAATTCATCCCTCCTCCCAACCATAGCTGCCCTTTAATGCTTCATGCTCAACTAAGATGATGAAAATGTGCGCTCCCGGCTAAGCATGTCATCATTATCATCATGAGTATGCCAACATATGGACATTAGCATTAACTCAGAGCACTGCTGTCCAGCCTCACATAGCTGCTAGGCTGACTCTAAGTCTTGTCTGTAAGACTATTTCCATAGCGTGCTGTTTTTATCATAACACAGCTGGCAGAGGTGGAGACGCAGCAATCCAGATAATAACATCCCCAGCAAGTAGGTAAACGACTGTGTTTACTTATGCCAGGATCAGACTACACAAATTCAGACCGATTTTGTCGTGGCCGACAAATTTCCGGTGTCAGGCCCGATTATGAACGTGGGGGACAATGAATGGACGTGTAGTCTAACATGACTGAAGAAGACTAGTCTGGGACGCTCTACGACACCCTGATGGAAAGTGGTGTGTTTCACCATCGAGTTCGACCTCTCCCTACAGTTTGAACCTTGATTTTGATCAATAGGATGACAAAGCTCTCTGAGGCATCGTCTCCACACAGTGAAGCTACGTTGGTTTCGAGGTGTAGGCATTTGTTAACGTACTACTGTACCTCAAAGTCATACTGTCTTCTTCACCCAGCAACCAGTCCACAATCATTTTTCCTTCCATTTCTTTTTCGTGTCTGGGCAAAAGACCACTCGCATCGCACACTCACAGCGCTATGGTAGCCATTAGGGCTGACCCGATTATCATGTTTTGACAATCGAAGCTTCGAGGCCGTACATTCGATTTTAATCGAAGCTTCGACGGCTGCCGGCTGCCAGAGCGGGGGGAGGGGGGGGTCATCCGAAAAAAAATTTACGTCCATATTTTTTTATATAATTTGCTTTAAATGTTTGCCTGTGTGTTTTTTTTGTATGTTTTTCTTAAATATTTAGAATATAAAACAGAAAAATTAAAATGAACAAATGTGTGTAGCGCAAGGACTGGCTGCAGAAATAGTTGTTTGCCTCACGGGGAGCAGCCCCTCAAATGCGGCTCCACAGGTCTGCCCCTAGCTCTGTATCAATGTGTCTCATGTGCAGACGCAACTGACAAGTATTTATAGATGGACAGGCAACAGCTAAATTAATCATCCGTTAATTACCGGTACTTTATTTTGAAAACTGACCGGATTCTCTCTCCTTTTCTGTGCCCGACTTCCCGTCTGGTACAACCTGTCTATCCAGCTTGGCAGACGGAGCTCGCGGCCACGTAAAGACACCATCAGAACCTGCCTCTGCCAGCGCGCTGCGCTACGGTTTCACAGGCAGTGCAATCATTTTTTCTATCACATTTATTTTTACCGGTAGATATGTGAATCGGGTGCGAGCGTGCGCATGGGAGAGAAAGTGGGGAGACACCGGGCGCATCGGCAACACTGAAACGGTTCAGTTAGAAATGAAAAGAGGAGAATCATAGAATACAGTCCAGTAGCCTCCTCAGGCCAATGGATTGACAGATTGATTTTATATTAGGATGCCCCGCTCCCCCAATGAACCAAGCTTCGAATTTTTTGGGGCAGCCCTAGTAGCCATGATTGACAGATTGTTGTGATGCCTCCCCGATGACCCATGAACTCTCGCAGGGTCGTGGATGATGATGCCAATGCCCAAGCCAAGACATGGCAAGAATTTATGCCACTATGAATGTTTAATCTCACACGGTGACCATCGTGAAAGACTAAAAAAATGTGTAGTCTGATCCTGGCATTAGTGTAACCTAAGGTGCGGCAGTACATATGCGGCTATAGGATGTGAAATTTGTAGCTATTGTAGTTTGGGTGTTACGATCAAACTATTAAAGGCTTGAAACAAGGGGTTAGTCATTTCTCATCCCCCTGTTCTACGTGCAGGAGCACACCTTTAGGTATCAACACACAAACACCCACACGCATACACACTCAACACACAGCTCTCAGGTTATTACGGGCTGTCATTGTTTAATTCTTGCTCATTAAATGCTCCAGACAATGACAAAGCGCCTCAGTCTCTGACAGCCTCTTTGTTAACCCTCTCTCTCTTATCTCTTTTCCGCCTACCATTCTCGCCCCTCTCTACTCCGCTTTGTGTCTATTGTATGACACTCAAGGACGATTTGACGGCATCCCGAGCCACCACTTAAACTTCCCTATTCATCTCAAACTAAAACCTGCGAGAGAGAGAGAGAGAGAGACAGACAGCGAGAGGGAGTGAGAGAGAAATACCAACTCGAAACCGCCAAGAGAACAATTTGCGAAAGCCTTGGAATGTCAGATACCACTTGCCACTTACTGGTAATATAAAACTTGCACTGATGGAGCCGATGCTGATGGCATTGGCGGCAGCGACAGTGGTGATATAAGATGTCATAACCTTGCGTCCTTGCACTGAATGTTTTAGAACCATCAATCTGTCTGACCTTTTTCCAGGACTCAAACCCATCATGCACTCAGATCCTTTCTCTCTCTTTTTTTTCACTCTCTCCAGACCTGCCCTCGCAAAGATGGTTGTGTGTGTATGCTTGTGTGTGATAGATAGAGAGAGAGAGAAAGTCTGAGGAAGATGGAGAGACAGAGAGAGGCTGCCCCTCGGTGCATTCACGTAAAAAACCGGGGCCACCTGAGAGCAACGGAGCACAGAATAGTGAAGATGAGAGAAAATGAAGAGACAGAAGCACTTCCCTGGTGTAATTATGCTTTCATTTCATGGCCAAGTATCCACATGATGTGCCCTGCATGCACAGACGCTCATTAGACTTATTGCACATCAGAAATATAACTGGCATCTGCCTGTAGAGAGCACAAGTGAATTTAAAGTGAGGTTAAAACATTAAAAATATCTCCAGCCTGAGATGTGGAAGGTAGTCTCCATCCTTTTAGGCAAACGGTGAAGTTTGGCATCACTTTTCCTTGTGTTTGCCAGTCATCCACTGTTCTGACAGCAAAACACAATAAATATATTATTTTGGAACAAAGAAGTCGGGTAGAAAATGTGTAAAATAATAATTTCACCAGTTTCATGGTTTATTTTTTTTCGCCAGCAGTCTCTTTTTTTGTCCTTTCGGGGGGGAAATGTCTCATTTTTTGGATGAGACGGGTCTCTCCTGTGATGCTCATGAAAGGAAAACGCTGCGGCAGACAACAAGCCTTCTCAAAGCATTACCACAAATACAAACAAAGCTCAGAGCGAATCCGCACAACTTAAGTACTTGAGTGTAAAATTCCTCCCCGCGCCCTGTCTGCTAGTAAAACAGCAGCAGCCTGATGCTAGGATCAATGTTGCAACAAATAACTGTAATACATCTGACTGTGAGCGCTGTCATGCCTTACCTGACGCACTGTTGAGAGGGAATGGGATGCTAATGTAGTTAAATCTGCACACTCATTACTGCAGCAGGGACTCACTTCATTAACAGCCCCCTGCTAATGTGCCACTCCACTTTTTGTGCTTTTGTGTTTGTGTGTGTGTTTCGCCAGTTTCCGTGTGTCATGTCAGTGTGAGACATAAAGAGATTGAGGGAGAGGTAGAAAGACGCTTTGTATGTGTGCGTGTGTCTCTTTTGCAAAGGGATGATGATGTATTACTGAGTATTATATCCACATTTCAACTATATCACATTTTAAAAATCTTCTCTAACTATCTGCTCCTCTTCATCTAAGTCTCCTTCTTTGTGTCTCATTGAGATTTAATAGGTGGAAGCAATGAGGAATAATGGTTTCTACCTGGATTCACCTCATCAATATATTTTATGGAAAGAATAAGGGCCAATGATATTTTGTACATGCCACATCGGTGTCTATAAGGGATTTCTGCTCCTCAGCAAAGCCCCAGAGTGGGTTTTACAGCACATAGAGGGGGTTTACTGTCAGTGACACATCCTGGACTGCTTGTGTGCCTCACCCTTTTTCTTCAATACAACTGCTGCTTCTTGCAAACCACACACACGCACACATGCACACACACACACACACGCTCATGCACACATACACACACCTCTCTCAACAGTGTCTGGGATTTCAGCAATTAATGGGGCGGTAAATGAGATTGTTACTGATGTGTGGTAGCGAGGTGAGTCAAGGTGTGGAGGTGATGGAGGGAGACAGGAGGAAGACAGAGGAGAGCCGGAGGGAGGCGAGCGCTGTGAAGATGTTGTGTTGCAAATTAGAAACTTTTTGCATGAATCAAAATTAGGTTCAACGCCTGGAAATAGACTTTTTTATTTAACTTTCTTTACCCCCGCAAAACGGGTTTGAAGCTAAAAATACATGAAGAGAGCTGCAACGTTATTGCTTTAAAAGTAGAAAAGACTTGCATCAGCCCTGTGTGATCTGTACTTGAATGCTTTATTTTTTCTGCTGTTCTGTGAGCAACAAATAACACTTCTGTATTGGCTATACACATCCAATGATTTTAAAGCTTTAAGTCAAATCCTATCAAGGGACATACAGTAGTTGTATCATCCATCTGTTATGTTAAAGGCCCATCATGAATAATTTGGAGATGAAGAACTGAAATCCAGTTTCCTTACGAGTCTAGTTTTCATTTAGCTGCTAAATAGAGATATCTAACGTTTCCTCAACCATATTTTGACAAACCCTGGAGAATAGTGGGTGAACATGTTGATTTTACATGCAGGGGCACAAAGTGATGTGGTAAAAGCAAGAGCATGATGTTTTTTCCCACTGAGGGAAAATCAATTTCAAATCTCTTAAACTCAAAATGCAACATGTGTTTCGGGGTCCATCACATTATGATATCATTTTCTATTTTCAGTGGAGAAATCGGTGTCTTCTGTGATGGTTTTCCTCAGGGGCCGACTCTTTAAAAAACTGACATTTACCAGTGATGTTTTGGATAGCTGAGGATTGTGAATATCCTCTTACGATGTGTCTAAACTCAGCCAGGAAAATGCCCCTGAGACTGAAGAATATAGTGTTTTCTCTTCTTTAAAACAGAACAGATTTAGCTCTAAACCAAATTAGTAAACTTCCTCACCACTAAGTTTTGCAGTGGCACATCCTATTGTCCTTTTTTTCCATGGACACATATTATTATGACCCACATCCTCTGACAGCGAGACTGATCTGAATTGCTGATCGTTCTCCGCACGTCTCCTCTTCCTCGTTGCCCTTCCTCGGCGACTGCAGCAGTGGACCTGGGAGTATGGTACTCCAGGGGAGGAGATGGTGAGGGAGGGCTGGCCCTGTGTGTTGATGTCCTCCCTTGGGGTTCTATTTTTCCTGCAGGCTGCAGGTGGATGGTGCATCAGGAGGAGAAGTTATCCATTTATATCACTTAATCCAGAAGACACACTATTAGAGCAGTAGACGGGGGAGGAAAACACACATGTACGTGACTGGGCACTTGTATACACACACGCTCATGCACATCGACAGTAAAGCACACTTGCATAGACTTGGAGACACACACACTTACACAAGTACACAATACATTTGCATACAAGCATTAAGCTCATGCGTACATACAGGTCTGTCACGGACAGGACATTCTTGCAAGTCCTGTCAGGTGTATGTGTGTGTCTGTGTGAACTGGTTTGTATGTTAATGCAGTATGAACATGTAATTTTCATGTCATTAGTCAAGGTATAGATTTGCATAATCTGCTGCAGCTCCCGCCTTTCACAAGCTTTTGTTAAAGTTATTTCATTTATTTTTACGATCTGCTACATCAACTGTGAAGCAGTTTTATTTCCTAAAGGCGGTGTACAGTTTTCAAAACACATTCATCAGTCTTTATTGTGCCAAAAATTGTTTTTATTAAACGTGTTAGCGAGTGTAATAGCATAACCCCACCTCTCTGTCCCGCCCCCACTCTGGGATGTATGGCTGGCAGAGCTGCTTGTTGTTGTTGTTGTTGTTGTTGTTGTTGTTGTTGCCGCCGCCACCACCGTGTCTCTCAGTAATCTGTGGGGCTGCACAGGACAAATGTCTTCAATCTGCTTTCTAATCACGGCTCAGACCAGGAGAACAATAACATGCTGACATCATACCGCAGATTATGGTGAATCTGCTCTGCTCTCACAGAGCTACGCCGATCTGTTCCACCACTGCTGCTGTTGACACACCGGAGGGCATAGGATGAAATAGCATGGCATAGAAGAGAAAGGGATTAAAACAAAACGTTTCTCAGGTATTAGGGTTTTTTTGGGGGTTTTTTTTTTTTGAGACTTAAAATAACTTTTTTTCTTAACTGTGAAACTCATCAGCAGCAAATGAAGCACACTAAGTTTGAGAAACTAATGCTTCATATTTTACGAATAGCAATTACAATAAGCCGAATTTCAAGCTATGTAATTTAGGATGAAAAACAGCCATAAAACTGGGTCTTATAATAATTTCACCCACTGCTTTTGTCATTATTCCCAGAGAGATGGCAGCGTTCGTTTGTCGTTCCATTTACAATGGGCTCCGACTGTGGCTGAAAATACAGTTCATTTACATGCACTTATCAAACTCCAGCACGCACAAAATGAACGAGAGCCATCCATGCATAATACATTTAATATTTAAAATGACTGGGGCCATTTTTTATCAATATGACCACGCCTTTGGCACATAACAACCTTTCCAATCTGAGCCTGAGCAGAATCCAGCTGTCACTCAAACAATATTATTGCAGCCTCAATACAAAAAAAAATATCAAGCGGAGTAGAATCAATTTGGTATGGTGCAAATGGTAATGATATAATCAATATGCACCATGTTCTGTGTTTTAGATATGGCATTTAATCAGACTAATGACTATTCTTTAAAGTGAGTAAATGAAGCACGATGACACATTTCAAATGCTACACTTGTCCTCTCATTCCGGTTTGAGTTGTGCACAGAATTGAATCTCTTCAGCTGAACAAATTGACTGTATGCAGCGAGCGAGGCAGCGCCGCGACCTTTTCCCAAACAGTTCCACAGTACAGCGGAGCTCGAGTTTGATATCAACTGTGTACAATTGAAAAAGATAGCGGTTGAATAGGCACCCCGTTCCTCCGACTCTGCCGCAAATAAATCTATATGTCCTCTCTGCAGCCCCTCTCATACCTTTCTGAATCCACTTGTAGGAGACCCCAGCCAATAAAACCTGATCTTCATAAGTCATGAGGGGAGAGGCAAGCTAAGTTTGGGGGAAATTGCTGCATGAAAAAAAAAGCAATATGGCTTAAAGATAAGAGAGAGCAGAGGGACTAGCAGAGGATATTGCCTGCTTAAGGCTCTGATTTACACTCGGGATACAGAGACAGGAGTGAAGGGGGAGGCACCTTGACCTAACTGGCTGTTGGACGTCGACATTGGTGTACGGTTGGTAATTAAAAAATTTCCATAGTGTAATAACGTATTGGTAAGATTATGGATGGCGGGCTGACATATTTTTGACAGATTCATTTTAAAATGAAATGACAGCTCACTCAAGAGTGAGATTGTAGCCAGGCAGACAAGCCTTAAAGGTATCACTTCTTCATATGTCACCGTTTTCTATTCCCCCACCATCTCCATCACCTGTCCATATACCTACACTACCATCCCCCCCGGGTACTGTATAGCAGCTCTGGTCCCTATCCCCGCTCAGTGATGGAACAGGATTGGATCCGACATCCTACAAACATCCAGTGATGACCACATGAACAGAAATGAGGAGCAAAGATGGTTTTGGTTTTGGTTTCTGTGTGGAGCCTGAACGCCGTCTTGACTCGTTTGGTGAGATGTCATGTTTGCTTCTGCAGCCCTCAACATATTTCTTACAATTTCTTTTTCACTCTTAGGTGTATATTGGATAATAAATGAGGTGACATTCAATCAGCAGATTTCTACATTCCCATGATGTGTGTCTCTGTGTGTATGTGCGTGTGCAAGCTCTCTCTTTGTGCATGTATATGTTCCAGACTTGATTGATGGATGGATGATGACAGGGCTGTCATGCAAGAGTTGTCATGCGTTTTCGTATTTGTCTACCAGGAAAACGATGCATGCCTCAAACCCCCCCGCCCTTCTTCTTTCTCTCTCTCTCTCTCACACACACACACACGGCAATGCCAATAGATCTATACTTGCACACACACACCCACAACTACGTACATACTTTTGTGTCTGCGTGTCACGCTGGGTGATGTGTTTGCGCCGCGTTAGCTCCCAGTGGCAGACAGGACTTGTCCATAAAGCAGGAGACTTGGCCCCAGGCAAGAGAGAGGAGATAACAGAATGAGGGAGGGGAGCGGAGGAACGGTGACAAGTAACAGGAGAAAAGGGGAAAAGGGAGATGCATCGCCTACAGAGCACCAGGCAATCAAAGTGAAAAACGCTAAAGGGATACTACGGCTAATAAAAATAAACTTGGTCTGCTCTTGGTTTTCAAGTTTAAACTGTTCTGACACAAATCTTTGTCGTGTCGTGAGTTGTTCCTGACACTGTGAAAGTTAGAATTTTGGGTTTCGCTAAATTTGATCTCACCTGGAGTCAAGTTTACGTAATTGTATTGCAACAGGAATTTGGTGCCATGCAGGGAAAGAGGAGGGAAGTAAAATGCACAGTGACTTCTCATGTGATTTTACTGAATTTTATATTCATTCTCTCCAGTCGCCGAGCTCTGAATTTAATTCTGCAATGACTTAATCTCTCCTGAGGTTCGCTGTGTAGCTTGTGCAGCACATGACAACAGTACATCTACGTTATGTGAGCAGCCAAGATTCAGAAGTTTTTTTCCTCTCACTTCAACAGAGCGTCTAAAATGGCTTTTATTGTGTGCCGCCCACAGAAACTGCATCGAAGTGGTGCTCGAGTGATTTAGCACTTCACTTCTTTAAAGTTGGAGGACTTGCGAGGGACAGACTGAGCGAAACAACGGTCACAATTGATGCGGCTGAGACTGACTTTTATTCTCTGATACAGTTCAAGCTCCACCAACATTGGATCCTATACCATTTCCCATAATGCACCTCTATTGGGTATTTCGCCGCTCTACAGGAAAAGCAAATGCCCACATCTTTCAAACTGCACTGCACCCGAACTCTCTTTAAAAATCAAAAAAAAAGACATCACAGAACTGTGATTGTACTGAGGCTGAGCACTGATGTTTGTGATGAGTGAATTAATTTTGTTAAAGTGGCCGAGCGCCCCCGTTAATGAAATGACTTAAATTAGAATAGAGATGAGGAAGAACTTGTGTTTTCTCAGACAGGCAGGTAAACACAGCAGCCAATCACAGCCCTGATCACCACAGTCACATCAGTGCAGAAGCAATCTGGATCAGCTCCACTCGGTCAGGAGGTGTATACGTTAGAGCACCCTGCTCAGAGGACTGTTAGCTTTACGCTGCATATCGCTGAAAACACATCAGCCTCCCAGACACCTCATTACTGTGATCTCCCTCTTTCTCTCTCCCTCTCTTCCTCTGCCTTTTCCCCCTTTCCTCTCTGTCTCACTCTCCCAATCGCTGTCCCTCGACCCCCTCCAAACAAACACACATACACACAAACAAACACACAGACCCAATACTCATTACAGCCATCCTCATTGTCCAGGAAGGGGAAGCGATAGCTTTTTTCTAGTTATTTCCATCACCCCTCTGCTTTGCCAGCTCTTTGCCTCCTCTAAGATAATACCCATTTATCCCCCAGGGTGTTTACACAAGCGATTCAGGTTAAGTGACTTGCTGAAAGAAATGACAGACAGCAGCTTTCCGTTATTCAAAGAGAATTGGATCCATCAACCGTTGCTTAATGGTTTGCATTCAGGTTTGTGACTACACTCTATCAGACACATTAGTAGTAGCTAGTTGTAGTGGTAATCATTTTTGATCCAAATGAATCTCCAACATGAAAACAAAAAGGAATTCAGTTAAAGGGAAAACAAATGAGGGGGAAAAAAATAATGGACTGAAAAGGTGTATCATTCCTGCCCTCCACACATACTGTATAATGGGCAACCATTTCACTCTGTCATACAAAAAACACAAATACAATGATAATGACCATTTGCTCAGTTATATACAACATTTAAAATAAAACATAATTTAATTCAATGGCAATTCATTTTGTTTTATTTATAATTACGAAATCTTGATTTGTCATCTTTTCTAATATACTTTTTATTCATGCTGCAGAGCACTCCCCATGTTTCTTGAGTTTTACTCCTATACTTTTCTAAGCATTTGTGATAATATGCTAATAGATAATGTAACAGCATAGTTAATGTGAAGAAAAGCCTAAAAACCTCATGGGCCTTGTTAGGTCATCATTAGCATAGACTTCATTTCAGTTGTGCTTCCTCAGGTCCACCTTGAGGCTCAGTGATGGTTTGTTAGTTTGATAGTCTGTTGTACTTTGGTATCCGCAGGGTTTTAACAGAGGCCTACAACTGTATGAGGAAAGTTTAACATACCCATGATATCTTTTCCTTATCTTGCTTCACTGAGCCAAACAACAAGCTAAGCACCAAGTGGTCACGCGATGGTGGTTATCAAGTCAGCTCTTTTTCTTTCTTTCTTTCTTTCTTTTTTTTTTTTGCAGCATATGACCCATAAACAAGGTTAACAGCAACACAGTTACAACTGCCAAATGCAGGAAAGACATCAAGGAAAAAATGGCTGACTGTGTAAATGTGTAAGTTAATAGGCCTTTAATATTACTGCCCTTCATTAGGGCACAAATTGATCTGCCTATAATTAAATTTGTGTATTCCATTAAATTAATATGTTAGATATATTTTTATGGCGCGTGTGACAAATTTGCCTTATTATTTCAATGACAACCCTGATGGTGTTAAACAGACTTTAGAGCAAGTAAAAAATTAAATTACGACAAGTAATTGAAACTGGTAAATAGGTTGACCATACACATCTGATGAGTAGTACAAGTACAAAGCTTCAGTGCTTGAATCAGTCTGTCTTGTAGGATGATATTGGTAAACAAAAGCACAATGAAAAGGCTTTGACATTGCTTGCAGCCAAGAGAAAGAACTGAAAAGAAGAAGACAGGAGGGGTCCCTCCTACACAGGAGTACACTCCTGCTGAGGAGCTGGTCCTCCGCAGTAATGAGGGTCGCTGATACAAAACATTGTAAGGGGAAGCCGAAGGAGATTGCCGGTCTCTGAGCGGTCTCCAAGGAGCCTCTCACGATCCGCGCACAGCTCCACAGGATCTCCTATGCATGATGATGCCATTTTCCAAGAGAATTGATTGGTCCGTAGGCGGTGCTTTGATATGCGTTGGTCTATTATCTTGAGCCTAACCTGCCCCAGAGCAGGTAGGTGTGTAGCATCAGTTGATGATGTATCCTTGTAAGAGCTACTGTCATAACCTGCAGTTACCTTGTTTACCCCAATCCTGCTTCGTACAGGCCGCTGGTAAGGGTGTAGGTGTTTGTGGTGTAAACAGTATATTCACGCGTTTGCTCACATGGATGCTCGAATAAATGCCTCAACCTTATGATCTCAATAAGGGAAACCAGCTCTAGAAGAATATGCTATTGGTTTTGCTATCCGTGTTAAACAACCATAAAGCCTTAAGCTAGGGGTGGGCGATATGGCAAAAATATCATACCACGATTTTTAGAAAATAAAGTCACGATTTCGATTTTATCACGATCTTAAATCGAAAAAAGAAAAACAGACAGTTTAGGACGAAGAACCTAGGTAGCTTTCAATGAATATGAAAGTTAAATATCAATTAAACTGTTTTATTCAACACAGTCAGTTTAACAGTATATAAAAAAATGGATCAAATAAAATTGCAAACTAAAGTAGGCCTAACTGTGGTTATAAATCTCTTTTAGCAAAAACCACGATCTCTGGATCTGCCAAAGTCACGATCTTCACGATCTAATATCGTCATATCGCCCACCCCTACCTTAAGCCTTTACATCCCGTGCCTTGTAAAAACCACTCTCTGGGTTCCCCATCGTAAACTAGAGCAATAAACAGCATCATATCCACTATGCTAATATGCTGACTTTTTGCATGTTTCCACGTATTTGCATGAAGCGTATTAATGTTATTCCTGGAGAACTAGAGGGGCAGCAGCAGGTCCCAAGGTCATTTTAACAGGATATTTAAATGTAGCCGACCTTTAGGGTACTCTAGAGGCATCGGCATCGGAAATACCTTTTTGATGCCCTCCCTTTAAGTTGCAGGGGTTTTTTCTCTTCCTTTTTCCTCTCTCCTTGCTTTCAGAGAAAATCTATTATATCTATCATGGCATTTCTGGGCCTGGTCAATTACTTTAGAAATACCCCATTACTACTTTAGAATAACCTGTGATCAAAACAGAAGGCTGGGTCAAACCCATTTTAAAGGAGTCCATTATAAGTCTATAAACATAAAGTTCAAAGAGACAGGAAAAAGGAAGAGAAAATAAAATATTGTTAATAAAGTGTCACCAAATGTCTTTTTTGACATTTGAAGCTTTCGTACTTGTCAAAATGTCCAGCGGAATTTGCCCAGTGTCATTTTAGTAATATTCAACAATAGAAAAAATGTTTTACAGTCAACTGCCATAAATGCAATATTTTGGTTTTAATAATAGGCTATTAATGAAGATTATTATTGAATATGAACAAAATGATCCCATAGATCATTTTTGTTGCAGGTTATTTTGACCTGCAGTTACATTTTCAACAAAACACAGTTATATGGCACAAGAGAGTGGTGTTTGATTTCCATGTGAAACCAGTGGTTCATGTTGTTTCTTTTTTCCATGAGCAAACAAGTTGTTATATGTGTAACCACGAGCAAATATCGAAGAAAGTACTTTTTGCACCTGAAATGGCATTCTTTTCCTAAACCTTATCAAGTGATAACTATTATAACTGTAACCCAATGCAATAATTGGTATGGATCCACTGGGATGCATGAGAGAGGTTTAGGTTTCAGTTCCTGTGCTTTTTTATTATTTTTTTTTACTTTTAATGGTAATTCCGTTTATTGGGATTTCTCTATTGCTTATTCAAGCAGGGATGTGACCTGCTTTTGTATTGAATTATTCCAGTTGTGGCTTGAATCCCACAGGTTGAGATGGATCTTGAACTGGGTCAATAACAGCATAAGGTAGAGTCACAGTGTGCAAGCAGCTTAAACCCCACAGATGAATAAATTTCCTCCAAACAGCATGTGCAGCATTATCCAGGTGTATTATTAGTTTCTAAACGGTTGCATTTAGCTTCTAAAAAATCCCAATGTTTACATCCTGATCTTATTGTACTCGCTGCTTTAAAATCTGCTCAACCTAATTCCTGTCTGGGTTGAAAATACTGTAGGATAATGAAGGAAGTGATGAGCTTTTTTTTTTTTACTTCCATTGATGGATATTTGTAAACAGAAGAAGTTGTATTTGGTGGTCCCAAAAGGTGCACCTCTATTCCCCAAGTCGTTGTAGGTCAGACAATCCTTTGAACTAGCAATTTGTCTGTCGCTGTGAAGGTCGGCCAAGGCTGTTTATAGGCTAGACTGAATTTTCTTGAAATGAAAAAATGCGATTTAAGAGAAGTAAAAATGTTCCCAAATAGGTAAATAGTAAGAAATCCACATTTCAGCATTTCCAGTATTTTCTTTGTGCTCTTTAACCTGGCGAACCGTCCAGAGGGAGTTGGATGGCGAACCATTTCATTGTAGTTTGCTTCAGTGGTGGCCGGGCTCTTTCGTTGTAATTAGTTTCTGCGGGACAACAAACCATCAGAGGTGTGCGACTTGTTTCTGATTTATGAAGCATTTAAAAGGTTGCGTCAGGGTTGGGTTGCAGGGTTGGAGGAGGGGGGGGGGGGGATGCAAAATGCTCCTGAAGCAGGCCTCCACCAAGCTCTCAAAGCCAATGTCAGAAAAAGAGAGGGAAGAGGGAGAAAGTGAGAGAGGATTCGTGATTAACTTTCATTTCCTAGGCCTTATTATTCCTTCCCCCAAATGAAATTTCAGAGGAGGAGATAAATCTTCCGGCAGTGCCCGGTTTTGTGCACCTAACGTCCAGGAATAGCTACTGTTCGCCACTGCTCAGCTTATCGCTTTAAATTCACAGCAAACTAGCTGTCTAGCTTGCCCCGGCAATATGAAAGCCTGCGTTACTTCACTGTGTGTGTCTGTGTGTGTGTATGTGTGGGGTAAGAGCGAGAGGGAGAGGAAATAAGGTCGTCAGTCAGTCTACCTCAGGTTGATATTTATAGATATGGACGGTGTGTGTGTGTGTGCACGCGTGTTTCTGTGTTTGCTGGCCCTGTGTGTGTCCATATGTGATATGCGTGAGAGTGCGTGTGTGTTTGAGGCACCAGTAATGGTTTATATAAGGAGATCAATAGAATTGAAAGCATGAATCACACAGCCTTTTAATCACATTCCTCTCAGCTCATTTCTAGATGGACACATGGATAAGTAGATATTGATGTCATGGCTCAACCATCCATCCTGCTCATAATTCTGTTGTAGTGGAAAGGCCGACTGTCCACTGACTCCAGTAACCATCGGCCCTCCTCGCTCGGCGACTTTCCAGCCAAAGAGTCGGATATCGGGTCTCCAGGCAGGTTTCCATCAGATTTGCTAGATGAGCACATTTGATGTCTGATATTGCAAAAAAAAAAAGATTATAGGCATTCACCCTAAAATGTGAAAAAAGTTGAACCAGAGAAAAGTTGCTTAACAATCCCATAATCCCTCAATATGAATTGATAATAACAAATGTCCTTTAGAACGACGCAGACAAGGATTTTCTGATCCGACCCTCCTCCCTGTGAGGATTTTGGACCTGACGTCCTCTTTTGCTCCTGTCACACACTTTGTAATCCTACATATGTCATTTTTGGGGACATTTACTAAAGTGATTGATGCTGTTCTTCATTTTGGGAGGACAGTTTATACCTAGCGCTGCTATGATTGACCTTTGCTGCATCATTTCTTTTTAAAATCACAATTTTCCAAGTCCCCAAACTTAATGGAAGAGCAATATTAAATCAGAATGTTCCTGTGAAAATGCTACATCAAACATTATTAAACATCAATATATCAGTGTCAAATTAATAATGATACATTGGTGCATCTGTTGCAAAAAATAGGACGGTGGCCGAGATGATTGATGGGCTTGATTGGGTGGCGAAATCCACGGAAACTCCACCGGCTCTCATCACACATATGCCAGTTGATGCAGCAAGGTTGTCAGTGTTTGAAGAAGATAAGCGTTCTCGCACATGGAAGCGAGTTTTTCCAGGCTTTCCCTTAGTCCACCATCTGCCATCATCAAAAACCCTAGAAGATTTCCTCCCGTTTTTCTGAATGAAGAACAGAAACTGACTTTCGTCTCTGTGCTGTGAAACAAACCTGCAGATGTTCAGCAAAAATCGGGTTAGCCAGTTGTTATCACTCTGCAAACCTTCTTAATGGTCAAGAGTGTTAACAATGATTATATTAGTGCAATCAAAGCCACTCTTATTTTAACTGGCATATGTGATAAACTACAATTAAACTTTTATCAGTTGATAGTCTGATATATTTTTAAGGAACTATGCTCACACAATGACGTATTGTTACACGTCATACCACGAAATTTATGTTTAAGTCAGCATGTTGCTCATTACTGTAGGTCTCAATGGCCTTGCAGAAACTCACATAGGACAGCATTGTAAACATTGTGAAAAACCATAATCAAGGCACAGTGACGAATTAAAAAGGACAGCCACCGTGAGCCTTGGGAAATTCTGTGGTTCAATTTACGGTTTGGAAGTGCTGGAGATTTGTTTGCCCAGTCCCCGCTTCATCAGGACAGTCGTATTTCCCATCTTTCATTGATATTCATGATGCCTGAGCCCGAGCCATTTGCTCACTTTCTGTGCCAACTATGGTCCACCCACCAGTTATGAAAATTTATGGGGATGTTTGGAGACCACGGAGGCTCATTATAATATCAAGGAGAACCATTGGACCAAGCGCACGTCCTTTCCTTGTATCTTTGAATTATCTATCTTGCTTTGTCCCTCAGTCTTGAATGTACATACTGCCCACAATCTGTAGGTACGCTACCTCCGCAGGGGGAGGGCGGCGAGCACCGACAGGCACTTCAATCAAACGTGTGGCGATACATTCTGCTTATAACATATCTCTATAATTACAGGTACAGGGCAGAGCGGTACACAATCGCTGCTGCAGGTGACAATTATTCCCGTAATTATTCCGGGGGAAAATGATTGACAGACAAGGATGGACACGTAAAAAGAAATACAATATCTCCCTCTTAATTATTGTTAATTTGCATTGGGTGGCTGCAGCTAATGGGGGAGTGTAATGATTGACTGATTGTGCTCGTTAATGATCTCATGTCCTAGCAACACCTTTCTTCTTTGTGTTTATTTATTCTGTGTTGGCTGCAAATGCATATAATGAATACAATATAGTTTATATAGACTGCAAGGTTAAAAAAAACACCAAATTAACTATTGTTTGGTGCAATTAAAACTGAACTTGTTAACAGATGAACATAGTTGGTGGTTCAGGCTTCTGTTCCTCAGAGGTCAGACCCTGGCGTGCTGCAGAGTATAACTGGGAAGCTGTTTGTTTCTCTCACCGTCTGCATATACAATTTGTGTGTGGGAGTGTGTTTTACATATTGGCCCCTGTCAGAGTGTGAGCAGTAGAAACGGGGTCCCTGTGGCTTGGCGGATGTGTTGTATGTTGTGTGACTACACGCTGTCCCTCCACCGCGATGCCTGCAGTAATGTCGCTAAAAAATTCCGCCACATTCGCAGACATTTTCAGCTTCCCTCTGTTTGACTTGTTTTGTCTCGGCTGCCAATTCGATCATACAGGTATGCACACACTGTGCTGACACGTAAACAACAAGCAGGAGAGTGTGTGTGTGTGTGTACGTGTGCGCACTGAGAAGAAGCCTTCATGAATGTGTTGGCAGCATCTGCGTGAGTGTGTAATTGTCATCAGACTTGGATCAAAAAAATCCGTAGATTCTGGGAAGACTGAACTTGTGTGCCGGCTGCGGCAGTTCTCATCTGAGCATGGATTTGAAACGCTGCCTAAAAGTGGGGAGAAGCGATGAGCGGAGTGGAGGAAAGGCCTTTAAGGGATCACGTTTTCAGGCCATTAGCCTTTTGTCTAGGTTTTTTGTCTACTGCTTCTTGGTTCTTGTTGGTGGCACGGTCAATAGTTAATTAAAGGCTGACACAGGAGAAGGCCTTCATGCTGCCGGAGAGTGGAGCAGGTCCTCTCTGATTTACTTCACTGAAAAACACACCTCTTCTCTTCTCTTCTCTTCTCTTCTCTTCTCTTCTCTTCTCTTCTCTTCTCTTCTCTTCTCTTCTCTTCTCTTCTCTTCTCTCCTCTTCTCTCCTCTTCTCTTCTCTTCTCTTCTCTTCTCTTCTCTTCTCTTCTCTTCTCTTCTCTTCTCTTCCACCCATATTAGATGACTCCTCCCCCCCTGTGGAGCGGGGGAAGAAGGTGAGCTGGTGGAGGTGGGTTGGATGGGTGTGTTGCATGTCTGACTTTCATGCTGACAGAATTTGCATCTTGTCTGTCACAGAGCAATTACTGTTTGTCTTTAATTAAGATTTTCCCCTAACCAGGTGTTTTAATTGTCAAACACCATAATTATAGCATATCTGCTGTAACCAATGTCTTTCCCTAACGTTAACTACACAGTCGTTTAGTATTATGTTATAGATATTATTTTAGGAAGCAAAAACATTAAAAAAAACTTTGTCATTTAGTTCAGTCTGGTTTTTCAGAGAATTAATGTTCTGGACACTTTTTACTGCGGACGTTTAGATTCGTCATAGCAGGAATAGTACAGGTGTAACTAATAACACTAATGATGGCACTGTTCCATATAAGTGTCCCAGTAAACATCTCCAATGAGCCGACGTGCTTAACAGCGTGAAACTGGAACACATAAATGAAATCCAGCCATCATTATCAGTGTTATTAATTACACCTGTGCTTTTTTCAAAATGCACCAAAATGCCTGCCATGAAAAAAAAAGGCCCATTAAACGGTCTTTTCCTGTAAAGTGGCAAGTGCTTTGTGTGTCTTTGTCTGGTGTCTGTACCTACACTCCTTCATCTCCTCGCTCAAGTTTGTTTATCCACAGAACACGGGAAGACCTCATGGGAAATAACAGCAATTAGACCTCTGGCTGTCAGCTCCTTTGATATTTACTTTTGATGATCTGCCCCCTATATGTACTTTGTTTGATCAGCTCACAGCCTGCTGGCTGCTGTGTTTAGCTGGAAATTAAACCATTGTTTGCCTCTTTTTTTTTTAAATTCATAGGAAAACAGTAATGGCATTTTCGTACCAGTTTATCCTTAATCGGCCTTGTTCCTGATGAATATCTCAGCAGTCACTGACCAAGGAGCATTCTTGGGTGCCCTTTTGTTTGTATGCCCACACCACTGGTCCCCCTCCAGTGAGGAGCAAACATCTTTCAACTAATGATCTACTTTACATTTGTTTTAATTAGGTGTATTTAAATAGCTCTGAGCAATAATTAACTAGCCAGAGCATCGAAGTGGGAGTAAGTGAGTGAGTAAGGCTTTTCCACTGTGGTGTGTTGTTGTTTTCCTTCTGCAGCTATTTCCATCAGCCAGGGCACCGTGCCAAAGCTGCATTAAAGAGGAGTTTGTTCTCTCTTCGCCCTCTTCTTCTTCTTCTTCCCTGAACATCTCCAGAGGGAAGAGGGTCTGCCTCTGGTCGCCACACATCGGCTGCATGACAACAAACAACCCGCCACAGGACAGGTGCCGAATAAAAGAGCGGGAGTGCTGATTGACAGCCCCGAACGCAAACGTGATTGAGAAGAGATGAGGAAGACAGAAGGAAAGGTGGAGAGGGAATGTGACTTAGGGAGGGGGGAGGGAGGGAGAGAAAGCAGGTGAAAGTGGGCGGATGCTTCCAGGGTACAGCTCAAGATGGTGTTTGAAGTGCTCCGGGGGTCTTTTCCCTTTATTGTCTCTCTTAATGAGCTTTTTATGTTCTTGTGTATTTTACACGCCATGTGATGGTCGCTGAACGCCTCCTCCACGGCATCCTGATGGATCTGTTCTTTTTCATCCGGCTATTCACCACTGCATGTAAATTTAATTATAAGCATCTGGTTAGTGAATAGGACTAATTAGCGGATAGAGGCTAGAACATCAGGTCAGAGGCCCTCCTCTCCCTTCCGCCCCCATGTCCTCACCCTCTCCCCTCGATCCCTCAGGCGGAGATTATGCCGCTTTTTTGGACTGGTGCTGTTTGGCTGCGTGCATACTGCTGCTTCTCAGATTTGAGAATGGAATAGTTACTACAGGAAAAGCTAAATAAGGTTAGGACAACTGAAAAGTACTTCAAAACTAAACTGGGACTGAGCTGTCACAAGAAGCGAGATGGATCATCCTTGTAAAAATAACACTCAGAATTCAAATGTGCAGCTGTGCTTATAGAAAAACAAACGGCCTATAATTAGAGGGGGTGAATTCCAATTGAGCGCACAACCTGTTTAGGGGGTTATGCAGAAAGGAGAGGAAGCTCTGAAGCTCCAAAGAAACACCGAAGTTTGCTTTCAAAGATTCTGTGTGATTTCAAATACTGTACTCTCAGAGCCAGGAGCTGCTCCCTGGGCATGTTTTCCACCAAAATATTGCCTATAATGATGCAGCCTGCGGGCTGAGGAGTTATCCCCACAGACTTTAAAATGAAAGCATTTTTCTGCACTCTCAGTCCTCCAATACTTAAAAGAACCCCCCCCATCAGTAAGATACTTGTGTTCATTTAGCTTGTAGACAGAGGGTCCAGCAACATTTTTTTTAAAAGATCTAAAGCCAAGGTTATTTGTCTTTTGCAAATTGGTAAAGACTGCTTGGGTGTGAAAGGGAAAGATTGATTCATTCATTTGTTCCGTGGTATTTAAAAGCTCACAGGAAGAACAAATGTGTGAACGGTTAGTCTCTGGTCCATGAAATGATCTGACAGCTGATGTTTAAATGCTGATGGTCTTACTCTCTCTTTGTCATGTGATGGAAAGCGTCTGCTTGCCCCATTTCCACAATCATCACACCAT
The DNA here is from genome assembly GCA_030347415.2 of Decapterus maruadsi. NCBI lineage: Eukaryota > Metazoa > Chordata > Actinopteri > Carangiformes > Carangidae > Decapterus > Decapterus maruadsi. The sequence continues at coordinate 15,611,943 of CM064887.1, read as the reverse complement.
ATAGCAGACGGTCATAACTTATTATCTGTTGGTGTTTTGCAACCAGCCGCCTTTTGATTTTTTTTCCTTTTTTCAACCTCTGACCTCATTCTTATCAGCATAAAACCAGCAATTAGTGGCAAACATGAACATTAGTCCCTGTCTCTCCTCTCTGCCTCCAGGAGACCCTGGTAGTAATAGGCTTAGTCAAACAATAACAACACGCTGTACAATATGTCAGAGCAGACCTCACTAAATGGATGTGATGTTTTAATGAGGAAGGGACGCTACTGAAGAAACGGAGATGAGGGAGGCAGGAATAGATAGATAGAAGGAAGAGGAGGACGTGCTGCCTTACCTTGGAGAAGGACACAAGTGGGTTAATGGTGTTGTAATAGAGGTCAGCACTTACATGGTCTCTTGGCAGCCAGCAACCCTTGGTCCCCCACCCGGCCACGGAGTCTCCAGGGCTCCACGGCTAAATGTCTGATGTCTGTAAAGGAGATGAAGAGTGATGGTGCAAGAGGATGAAACAGAAGACAACATGGCGGACCTCTAAGGCCTTGTTTCATTTAGTCCACTGGTCACAGGGGGGAGTAGTGACTGACAGTAGAGGTGACTTGCCTGTCTACTCAGCTGATTGCTGCACTGACTTACTCTCCCTCTCTCCCGCTGTCTTTCTCTTTCTGTCTACCTCTGTTGCACTTACAGACTTTTCTCTCACTTTATCGCCCCCCCTTCCCGTTCTCTCCCGCCTCCGCCACTCACTGCTGTTGGATATCTGTCAGCTAAGAAGGGAGGTTTGGTTTGGGAATAAACATGGTAATGGGGTGGATAAAGAAACAAGAAAATGTCAGACAAGTTACAAAGAGGGGAAGCAGTTTCTTGTCTTTTCGTTGACAGCGGTAGGTCAGAGCCCTCACTTTGCAGTTTCATTTATTTACACGAAAAGCTTGAAAAAGTTCAGGTCAGTTATATTTTGGCAGGAGGCAGCTCTTCAGAGATGTACATGCATATTTCTGGGGTGAGTTTGGTGTATTTTGGCTTCAAGAGACTTTAGAACTATTTTTTCAGATTAAAAGACTAAGGTTATAGTGGATGAATTCACGAAGAGTTCAGTGTAGCCTATTTGTGTTGGGGGAATGATGCAGTTGAAGCTACTAACTAACTCCATAAACACAATTATTTTTTAAACCATGCAATCATTTCATCCTTAAATTTCAAGTTAAAGGACAGGAATACAAATAGGTTTTTTTGCCCCTAACTGCAACAATGTCATCATGCTCTAACCTTAAATCAGCCACGTGTTACTTTTGATATGCTATAAAATCAATATTAGGCTAGTTGTAGGTTGTTTGTAGGTAACAAAAAAAGTTCAGCATCAAACTTCATTCCACTAAAGTTGCCAGTGGTGAAAAACTAACATATATCACTTCTTTTCTTCTAGACTGGAGTTAGCATGCTAACCAGCTAGCCCTTGGTTTGGGTGGCCCATAAGATTGTTTCATAGAGTCCCTTGTAGCGAAGAAGAAGAAGTGATAGCAAATAATGTAATTTCATAAAGGTAGAAATTTTAGCCCAAAACATTATGTTTTGTAATGCTAACCAAATTAGTATTCTTTAAAAAAAAATTGCCGAACTTTGGCCATAACATTGTGACACACAACTTTTTTCCCTAGTGAATAGTTTTTACATTTTTGGTGACAGTAGCTATAGCACGCACAGTGAATCTAGTTTCTCGTCACAGAATCACATCTATTCATCTGTTAAGTCATCCCATTGAAGAGGTCAACGCAGTGGTCTGTGCCGGAGGAGACAGGCCCATTGCAACACATCTTCTTTGGATCAGTGGGTGTTAAGAGGGAAGAGTTTAACAGTGAAGAGCCATGACAAGTTACTTGGCTTTTAAAGGGTCTGCGCTCATAAAAGAGATGATTAAAATGTTTTTGTGTAATGGGATGTAACATTGGCGAGGCAGTGAAACTTTTTGATATAGTCAAAACAACCCACCGTAGCTAGCAGCCTATCTTCTAAATGGCTAATAAAAGAGGTGTTTGTAGACTTAATGTTTTATTTGGTTTGTTGAAAAGGAATGTGTGACATTAACCTTTTTTTTTCTTGGTAAACACAACATAAGCCGAGGCCTCAAACACTAGGCGAGTGGGAAGAATGAGAAAAGAAAAGGGGGGATGCATAAACAAGTCGGGTCTGGCTGAGTGAGCAAGCTAATTAACTCGAAAAACTATAAAAATGTAAATTGCAATTTGCTACCGTGGGCATCTAATTAAAGCCACTGGAATGTTAAGGACCAAATTGAATTTGCTTAAGACGAGGAAAAATATATGATTTTGCCATATTGTCAGGTATCGATCGCCTACAGTGGCCTTCCTCCCAGCATAAGGAGATGAGAGGCAGAGAGTGGAGGTGGCGGGGGGGGCGATGCAGAGAGAAATGCCAAGAGGTTTGAGAGAAAACTAGAGAGGCAGATATGGCGGTGAAGTAAGTGTTCCCCGCAAAAGCAAAACAGTTTGGCAGAGAAAATGCGATGACAAAACAGACAGCCCGCCAGAGACAGAGTGTAATCAGAGCCAAATGGCCTTCCTAATACACCACAGGTGCACAATGCAGACGGTTACATGATACTTGGAAGAATTATATGAAATGAGGATTGACTGGGACCCGGTACAAATCTTTATAAGGTTCACCGATCCTCTGAGATCCTCCATGGCCCCCGGAGTTAATTGTGTTAGCTTAAATGGTGCAGTGTTATGTATTATATTTTGGTGTAATTATTGCGCATGCTAAATTGTTGCAGTTTATCTCGTTATATCATGTCCTCTGGGCATGTGATTAGTTCCATGTTTATGTTGTTGTGTGGATATGTCTTTGTTTAAGTGTGTATATGCGTGCATATGTTCATGCATGATTGTAGATAAGACAAAAAAACATAAGAGAAAAAAAAACAACCCTATGCATCATTGTTGTGGAGCCAAGCGGCTGCTCTTGAGTGCCAATCCATTTCTCAATCCAAAACTGGAGGTGTATGGGGAAAAAAACCCTGGGGCGACGCTAGCCAGCTATACAGTACTACACACACTTTATTTTTTACTCATTCTGTTTTTATTTTACGGCTGCACAGCTCTGAATATTTAAGCTGTCATTATACCAGATGGGCACGGGAAGGCTGAGGATTGTATGGCTTTTATTGAAGTAATAAACAATAATCACCAGCTCCCCTAACAAACAGAGCATCCCCGATTTTAATGCTCCGGCATTCGCCATCATGATGTTAAATTCAGTTAAAGCCTTTTCTCTGTTACTTCCCATTTACCCCCCTAATCCTTGCCTATATGTGAAACAGGATTCATCCACTAATGGAAGGTATTTAGCTGCTTGGAAAACACGTCTTTTATTTTATTTTCTCCCTCTCTCCAAAATAAAGCATCTTTTCATTCAGAGTTGAATGTGCCATTGTGTTTGAAGGGTGGAATTGATCTCAGTCCAGACGGCTCGTTGTGGACCCACTGTAAGAGAGCAGAGTTGGTCTGATAAGAATGAAATCTCTGATGGACAAATTTACAAGTCGCTATAAATCGTACCTTTTCTTCTCTCCTGCTGTTTCCTCCCTCCCCAGCCCACCAGCGTCCCTGTCGGCGGTTGCAGTTTGTTAGTCCAGTAAAAGTTTTATATGTGCAGAAGAGAGGAATGGTCTGTCTGTTGCTGGCATGACTTACGGGCTGCAGTAAACAAACTTGAAAAAAGCGATAAATAGACCGAATCAGGATGGCAGCTCCAATAACGCATTAACAAGAGTTGCTAGGCAGCTTCAGACTTGCTACTGTGGGAGTACAGTATGTGTGTGTGCTCATAACGGATGGAATGTCTTCCCAATTTTTGTTGTCTCCTTGAACAACCCAACTTAACCCCTCACACAGTCTGCCCCTCATCCTACTTCCAGTCTTGTGCAAACACTCTTAAATAAATAAATCTTTCTGAATAATGTTTTGCTGTAACTGAATATTTACACTTTTTTTTTTAGCATAAATATATGCAGGAGCAGAGAGGCGCAAGAAGGGACGTATGGCGACATAAATGCTGCCTTATCTTAAACAACAACAGCAACACAAAAACAAAAAATGACCAAAAAGTTTAATGAATTACTTTTTCTTTTCAGGGAAAAAATATTGCTGGGTTGTTACAGCTGAATCATTTAATTGATTCTGTTGACAGAAAAATAATCAGCATCAGTCACTTTCATAAATGACTCATTATTTAAGCTATTATTTTCAAGCAAATGTGCCAAATTTTCTCATTACCGGCTTCTCAGTCGCTGCTCTCCTTTGAGTGGTGTGATAGTAAATTGGATTTCTTCAGGTTTTGGACTGTTAGTTGGACAAAACTGTTGGGATATCCTTCAAAACATTTTATATACCAAGCAATTATTTAATTTATTTAAAAAAAAAATGAGTCAACAGATTAACAAATATTGAGAATAACCATTAGTTGCAGCTCCATGAACAAATATGATCTCCCCTGTATAATCCTATAAACAGCAGCCATTGGCTTCTCAAATAAAATTGCATTGAAATTAAGGCTACTGTGCACTACTGTATAACTTGTACATGTATTGTTTATCTTGTCACTCTCACGCACAAACCTTCCCAGATGCTGTAAAATGACAAGGCCATAATGATTATATGTCACCTTCACTAAGCAGAGCCGTATTTATATTTATATTAATTCAATTTCAGTGCAATGTGTTGTGTCAGTAGTGTATCATTCTTTTATTATGGAGGGCAGACACTTGAGAAAACACACGTACACACTATTGATCACGAGTAAATGACTCAGGGAGCAAAACTGAGTGAGAACGGCAATATACATATACGGTTAACGATTACCTCGGCGTTGTTTTTTTAAAAGAAAGACATCTATTTTTTTCCTCTCTGCTGGTTTTGGCACCCAGGGCCATGTTTTCCTCACCAACCGCATTTCAACTTTACATATTCATTGCCTTAAGAACAAAATAATTTATTACAACAAACAACCTATTAATAAAAAATCAATATGAGACTCTTTAATGAATTTTTAAAAACCTCTTAGGTGAAACAAATTGAAAAACTCAAGAAACAAAAGTAAGAGGGTGCTGGATGCCAGATGCGGACTATACGTGACAAGTGATATGAAACAAATAACTCTGCCGAAATGATTATTTTTTTCTTGTTTGCGTTCGGTGTTAATGATGAAATCGTTTTGTGTTTAAATGTGTGTGTGGGTGAGAACAGAAGAACTCATTGCCCCCCTGGAGGGATTGTGTGAAGCCATTAAACTGCATATTTATTGCTCCCCACATATCATTTTAATTTCCATTTATGACATATCTGTTAAACATGTCTTATTGCAGCACGAGTTTGTGCTTCACATTGTCGGGTTCATTTTCTTTTTCTTTTTGACCTCCACAAACTTTTAGTCTTTGGTATTTTCTTCCAGACCAGCACTTGGACAACTATTCACTTGAACAAACAGACAAAGCAACTGCACATGTCAAACAGAAAATCATATATACAGTACATACAAAATATAGCAGGCTGGGAGTCACATGTTGCAGCCTCTATAGTCTCTGTTTGCACTGCAGGGCATCAGGACATGCGGCCCTGGTGGAGGCGGAATCGCCCCTCTTTCTGTCTCTCCCCTCCCTCTCTCCCTTGGTGTCTTTCCCTCCCTCTCTCTTTTTCCTGATCTGTCTCTCGCTCTTTCTCTCCGTCTCTCTCTCTGCTTGCAGGAAGACCGTACAGAGCCTTGGTACAGAAGGACACAATGAGGTGGCAGCTCCGCTTGGCTGGCCAGGCATAGCCAGAACAGGAAGAGAGATTACCTCCCAGAGGGTGTCTGTGTATGTGTGTGTGTGTGTGTGTGTGTGCGCGCGTGTACACGTGCATGTCTAAGAATGTGTGTGTGTGTGTGTGTGAGACATCCTTTTCCAATTAGGAACACATTCACCTCTTTGCCACCTCGGTCAATGGTTCACTGTCTTGCTTCTGGAAACACTGCTCTATCTGCATAGTTTCTAAACAGGGCGGGGGGCAAAGCACATGGCAGGATGCTCCAAGTGTATTTTTAATTCTTGGCAGAACTGGTGAGCAACTGCTCTAAGTGTATGTATGCATACAGTACAGTACGTATGTAATGACCTCTATGAGGAAGAGTGGGGATGAACTTCTTGACTTTTCCATTCGTTCACCCATTAACATTATCTACTTGTTATAATGGGGCTCTGCTGAAGCCTATCCCAGCATGCATTGTGTGAGAGTTAGGGAGCCTGTTTATCATGATAGAGTCTACGTAAATGCATGGTCCTATTCAATCATATAAACATCTTCCTTAAAGCTGTGTCCCATAATCTTCACCAGCCTGGTCATACAGTAGTTACGTTGTGGTTTCACATTCAGTGAGGTCCAATGGTCTGAGACCCTGGTATCATCTTTATCATCTTTATTTACATAAAATCACCCAGTGGACTGATCATACTTTATTTTGTTTTTTTCTTAAAGGGAATAAATCACTTGTTTTTTGTGCAAAACTATTTTTCACCATCATCTTACTGTATCAGACCCTGCCTGTGCACCTGCCTCTCGTGACCTCTTATTAGCCACTCCATACAGTGTATACGTATACATATATATACACACACACAGTAGGTAGCCCCATTTCACAGATTGTTTTGCACTACATAGCCAGAGTGTTTTTGGTTTTGATTGGCGTCCTGCTTCCTTTTTCAATTTGTCTTCCTTCACTGACTGCCTACCTGTTGCATACTAAGTAAATTGCTTGTTTACCTCACTCAAGTTTTTTGGTTTACAGAATCCACCAAATCCATCAAGACCTTGGTGATTTACTCTAAATGAGCCTATTCCTTCTTCGGTGTATGGGCGTAAACACCTAAATCTCAAGTGAAGTCAACGAAGGTGACAGGACACTGACAGCCACACACGGGGTGTAGGAGTTGTGCTTTCATTGGGGATAATAGCGACTCTTTAGGCTACTGTCTTTATCCATGAAAGACCCCCAAGGGCTAGATAACCTGCTAACTAGATTTTCATGATCTTGAATGTACATCTACAAGAAGAATGCAGACAAATAGACAGATAGACAGAGAGAGAGGCAGGCAGATGGGACATGTATCCGGAGGGGAGAGTGGTATTCTGTGAGGATTGATAGACTCCATATTGTGAGCTAATGATCTCCCCAGGGCGCTGGGGAGAAACGATGAAACCAGCCTGCATGACACTGTCACACTCCCTATGTCACGCTGCCACCTTCATCTCTCAGTCTTTTCTCTCCCCTCTCGCTCACACTCTCTGTCTTCCTCTCAACCTCCCTTTGTCTCTTCCTCGGGGAAATGCATCGATTCACCTTTGTTTGTACTGTCACCCACACATATTCAACTGTCACAGCGAGGAGCGGAGTTCAGCGAACTGATGGAGCTGATTTAGAGTAAGAGGCATACGCTGTCCTCGTTTCCCCAAAAAATGAAACTCCATGGCATCCATTCTCATTTAGTTCAATCTGGACGGAAAAACGCCAGAAATGTCTGCGGGAAGTGTTTGAAAGTTACTGGAGAGGTGGTTGAGAATAGGTGGGGAAGATAGCATCATACTCCAGGCGTTGCAGGCATAATAGGAAAAAGATCTTTTTAAACCAATTGTCAGCGCTCTTACAATCACGAGCACAATGAATGCATTCACTGGCTGTGTTGATGGAAAAGCACAATCATCCCCTGCGATCTGATTTTCATTCCCGTGCCAAACTGTCACTGCTTCAAAACAAGACAAGGCAGAAGAGAGGAGGTAAAGGAACAAAATTATATAGGTGTGATATTGACTGTAGGTAGAATATTTACCGTTAGCGCCGAGGCGTCGTATCTGCCAGTGAATGGAGCCAACGTGTTGCAGCTGAAACAATGTTTCTCATCCAAGACAATGAGTTTGTTTGTGTGGGAACTGTGCCCGTAGATGGATTATGAGACAACAGGCCTCTTGGCGTGTTGAAGACACTCTAACCCTCCCACATAGTGACAACAAACCTTGACTCTTTGTAGTCGTGTATCTTCAGATCTCTTGGTGGAGTTAACTTGTACAGTAATTGTTCTGCATCCTTTTGGTCATTTTGTGTCTCTTTGTAGTTTCCTTTCTAACTTTGTGGTTATTTTCCTTTTCTTCTTGCTCACATTGTGTTGCTTTGTACTTGTTTATTTTGTCTTTGTTGCGTCTTGTCTTGTTTGTCGTTTTTTTCCCCCCGTCATTTCATGTTGTGTTGTGTCACCTTGTGCTCATTTTGCATCTCTTTGTAGTCATTTGGAGTCTTTGTAGTCATTAGAGTGACTTTGCAACAAAAATGTTAAGAACTAGATAAAACGTATAGGCTCTGGCTCTGGGACTCCCTGACCCCATGGGCCCCTCGCACAGACCCGTTCAGTAATCCATCATGGCTGCACTGGTGCTTGCATTGAAGACAAACTAGTTGAAATAAAAACATCTTTTTTTCCCCCCCCTGCTGCCACCGCATCATCTTTCTAGTTTTTAACGTGTGACTCGTGCTCTTGCCCTCCTCCGGTACTGAAAACAAATAATCTCCTTTTGATGCTGACACCTCGCTGTTTTCGGTTCACTTCCATCTTTCCCGCAAGAGGAAGTCTTTATAGTCTAGAATTACAGTTTTCTCAGCTTCACCTCTTTTCACCTCCCCCTCAGTTCTCAATCAAATGTACACTTCGAGGTCTTTGTTTTGATTACTTTGCTGCCTTCATATTGTTGACTCGTTTCATATTGAGACAGACCGGGAGTAGGTGAGCCGCCGCTGCTGAATGGACTGAGCTGGGGTTAGATGCGGCTGAACTGTGCGTCGGTCCACTTTAAAACTCATCTATCTGAATACCTCTGCTTTTTGAACCATATCTATGCTGCACAGGAGCGTCCTGACAAAGACGGTGTAGCATTTCAATAGATTAATGCACCTGGGTTACTCATTGACGGCATACAAACTTTCTCTGTGCGTCTGACTCACCACGACATTTTCCGATAATGGTGTGATTGCCTGAGTCATTCCCTTTGTGTTTTCTTTCTCTATCTGCATCATCAAAAGGAAAACGTGTCATTATACATGCCATTACAAATCTCAGAGCAAAAAATAACATTGATTGAAGGCCCAGGGGAGTGTGAATCACTTACTGAGGCAGATTCATCACAGCAGCTTCATCTTGACGCACGCAGACACCAGCATGTAGTCCTGTTTGTGTCGACAAAATAATGGCATTTCTGAGTATCTGGAAAACATATTTTGTTTCATTTCAGTGTGAAGTTATTTTTTGCACTGCAAAGGCAAATAGCAGTAAATACTTTTAGTCTAAGGACGCTTACAGCTGCCGCATCAACTACTGCATTTCAGCGGGGAAGGTTATTGGAGTGACTCGCTTTTTTGACATGTTTTACAGTTCAGTCACACAGTCATCATAGGACAGCATATCTATTTGACAGGTTTAGTTTTATCAATAATAACTCAGTTATTTTTTTTGCCTGGCTTTCAGACATGCTACTCCAGCTTGTGATATAACTACAACCGTTAAATCTCCCACCCCCTCATGCTTCCATCTGCCAGAAATATGTAGCCTCTAAGGCCAAGAGATTGCTGAAACAAATGAAATATCCTGACAGTATTTAGCATTTTGATATAATATCTCTGCCAAGTAACTTCAAATTATCGTAACTTCCTGCGCTTGCCTTGGGAAACCAATCAATACATAGGATATATCCTACCAAGGTCATATCCGGTGTGTTAATGTCTCTCTAATTTAGTAGCTTTGCCTTTTTTTTCTCCACACTATGCCAGACAAGATGCAGCCTCCTGCAATGATGGATGACACATTAGCAAAGCTGCAGTGTAAAAACTGAAGCACAATTAAGATTAGAAGGATTTTTTTCTTTGGCTGCTGCTGCTGCTGGTGGTGCTGTTGGAGTATATACTATAACACACTGTAATATCCAGAATTACTACATTACAAATGTCAGATATCAATGTTAACCCCCTCTGATGTTTCTCTAAAATTCACCTTCTTGGTGACTTTTACTTTAAAAATCTTCCCTGTGCTGATCTTTATGAAATGATTAAATGTCAGAAATGGTCTCTTCATACAGTGGGTCCTGTGACAGGGCTTCCTGGATCTACAAATGTATGAATAGAAGTGCTCCCTCTCACGCGCCGCACACACGTGCATAACCATTCATACTGCTAAAACAATTACAGGTAGTTTCCCCTCTGTGTTACGAGCGCTAGTGAGGTGTGCTTGTTCTATAATTACAACTCTCATTGTGTGCGTCCCCACTGCAGTGCCCCCGAACCACCATATCTGCCTCTGCCACTTTGTTCAATGGATGTCAGATCACACCGTGTGGTCTGTGCAGTGAGGGACCATTATATTTTAAAACATTACAGGAACTTCTGAAACAACAGGGATACTCGGATGCTTTGTTCTAATTTCCTCTCTTCCTCTGTTTTTCATCACCAACCTTCTTGTGATTGTCTTTTGTGTGCGGCGACACCTGCTTCTTTTCTTCTGTCTTTATCTTGTTTTTTTTTTTTCTTCTTCTTCTACTCCCCCTTCCGCTAGTCTTTTTATATCTCCACTCAACAATCTTTATGCCTCGCATGCTTTCACACTCCATTTTCCATGCTGGCTCTGGGTATCCCCACTGTGGAGAACTCTGCCTGTTTCATCTGGGTGTGGAAACGGTGTGCTAATATTGCCTGCTTATACCCATTGGGTGGGATAATGGCAGCCATCACTCACTGATGCAGCACAAAAGCTGACATTTCGCTCTCCTTGTGCTGACAAACAGCACACACCTCCCACTGCTCTGTCACTCTCTCCTTTGTTTCTTCCTTCCCCTTTTTCCCCCCCTTCTCTGAATCCATCTCTCACATCATTGTCTCGCCCTCTTTTGTCATTTGTCTGTCCTTCTAGGTCTTTCTGCTCATCCGCTCCTTGTCGGTATCATACAACAAGGCAAAAGGTCATGACCTCTGAAGGATGTTGTTGCAGAAATGGAAATGGCACTTGATTCTAAAAGCTTTACAACTGATCATTTTACCCATACATAAATTATTCAGTCAGGTCCTAAACAGAGGGACACATTAAGAGTCATGGCTACTATTACAAGTCAATCATCCTGCAGGGAATTCTTATTGCAGATCAGTGAAGGAATTATTGGCAGGACAAATGGCAGATATATGGCAGATATAAATGCCTTTATGTCCGGCTATGATATCTGTTTTTTTTTTTTCCTGTGAGAACCAGGATTTTAGTACCAAACTGGCAACTTTTTCAGTTTTTATTTCATTAGAAACCATATTTCACTTGACATTTCAAAGTAATGTTCACTTTATATTTTTTGTATTTTGCCGTGCAAGTCTTGTAAAACTGCATAACTCGATTTCTTGGTCATTTGAGGGAAGCGAAAACAAGCGGTTAAAATTTCGGGATAAAGTTGAGATGGAGAACTTTATTTATTTACACATAAGTGGAAGATTTGCATTAACAATTTTTTGTGCTGCAGTGTATGAAAGTTCAATATTCACAAATTTTTAGTTTGGTTTCATCTTCATCAACACCTGCCATTCGTCACAGGACCTTTGAGCAACAGGCAGCATCCCGGGATAACTCAATGAGCGTTAATCACTTCACATTACGCACAATCATTTTGCCAGTTGATAATATAGAAATATTTCTACTGACTTTATTTGTTTTCCTCTTCTTGCTTGAAGTTCGCTTTACAATTATCCCGTCACTGCACACGCAGCTCTGAGACGCGCTCTGTCCATTCTATTTGAGAGATACAAAACCTGTAATAATCAGTTGTAAACATTACATGCATGATTACCATTATACCAGAAAAGAAAATAGCAGCCATTAAAAGGATAGTAGCAAAACCCACACACACACACATACACATTGTTCCCATACAGCACATGAGGTTTCTATCACAACAATACAGTAGATAAACAGCTTTTGACCTTGTGCTAGTGATTAGAGTGATGCTTTATTTAAAAAGAAGCTAATTAATTAAAGAAGTGATGTAAACACTTGACACGAAGAACAAAACAATAATAGCAACAGCCTGCAAACAGCAGCATCTCCCTGCAAGGGGGGCCTGGAGTGGGAGGCATTGTTAAGAGGTGTGAGACTGCAATATGTTTCTTTCTCTCAAATGGAATTACAAAGGTATCCGGCACGTCTGTTCATCACACACAGGAATGAACAGCAGAGACTTATTTGCGTAATTGCTTTGACTGGAGTAGGAGCCCAGGGGTTGGCCTGGCAAAACACCAGACTGACCAGTGTTTTCACTTGCATAGGCAATTGATGTATATTTTATGATGTAATGATTTTTAGTATGTGTTCACACTACAGAGAGAAATTTTCAAAGGCCTTTATTTTAGCTCTAAATTTTCCAGCAACAATTTCTGCTCAAGCTAGCCAAGAACTTAATACTCTCTTACTGTGCTGGAAGGGTGTGCTACTGTGTTCATGTCTGAATTCCATCTCACTTCTGTTGAAATATTGCATTAATGTTGAACTCAACATTTTTCATATTGCATTTGCTGTAAATCGGCACAAAATGTCTGTAACGTACACCAGCATACAGTACACACCATATACAATTATGTACATGACATGTTCCAGGGAGATGGAGGGAATTATTTTTGCATCGTTGTTTGTATGGTGCTATTATGGCAAAGGCTGCAATGAATGTGCAGTATATACACACTTATGTTGAGTGCTTTGTGTTATGCTTTCACAGCAGGTGGAGAAAAAAAACTACCTTTTTTGCTCAATTGTCAACAGGAAGCTCAAATCTGTCACAAAATGTCATTTTCTATATAGGCAGTGTGCGCTTTACAGTAAAGCAGTCTTTTCCCATTAACCCAGCAGATCCTGGAACAGACTCGTTTGCCCTTTCAAACACTTCAAATCGTCTCCAGGGTAACAGACATACACCTGTTAAGTTCTGAACAGAGGAAGTAGATGATTCACCTGAAGACAACTGCAATCACCTCTATTCATAGATTAATAACCTCCTGTGGCTCAAGAGATGCAGCGTTTCAGTGGGTGGGTGTTGCACAGTTCGTGGTTAATCTGGCTAGAACTTTACTGCGCTTGTTAAGCAATCAGCTTAAAGTGATTGCTAATTTTGATTCAGGGAGGTGAAACTATAGTTTGCCTTTTTCCTGCACACCTGCACACATGCAGATGCACCTAATACCTCCCTGTGGCGCAGGTGAGAGTTCAAAACGTGGGGATGTGCAGATGTGCAGAGGACAGTCGCCGGGCACCCCAGAGGTTGTGCGAGGGTCAGTGATCCGCAGCCCCGCAATTCGGGGATGGCGGCTGTTGTGTGGCAACAGCAAGGCAGCACCACCAGACTGCAGGGTCAGGGCACCAGGGAGTACGGGTGCTCTCCCTTGGAATGTGACAAATACGATGTGACATGCCAGTGCATGCTTGAGAACATCGCCCTCTTTCACTTATACTAGTGCACCCCCAACCCCCCCTACCCCCACCCCCCCAACCTCTGTTCTTGTCTCTGCCTCACAAACACCCCCACGCACAGAAACAGACACAGACACATAAATACAGAAAAACACTGGGTTTCTCTATATCTCCCTCACAAAACCTTACAGAGCAACACAAAGACACTCAGACAGAGAAACTCAGTTACTCACTCTTGCATGAACATGCGTAGACGGACACACACATACACACACACACACACACACACACACACACACACACATCACTCTACTCCCTCAGTGGCTGTCATCAAAAGCAGCCACTCTGCCCTACACTATGTAAAAGTAACAGCTTGCCTTTATTCTCCCTGGTCTCAGTCTTCTCTTTTCCTCCTGCTCACTCCTCCTCTCCTCTGTGGTGCCTTCCAGTCATTCCACGTCATCCCACCTCTCCGACACCTCTCCTACCACCCAGCAGTTAAGTGCATTTGCAGACCCGCTCAGATAGGCTGTCATATATATTTCAAAGGCATTTCAAAGCACATTCAGACGGACTGAATGCACATTCACCGAGAGGCTATACAGAGTGTACTTTTGCGCTGTGGCTTTTTGGAGTCATTTTTCGTTCTTGAATAAGACATTTTTTGAATGTCAAGCTCTCATACTCACTCGTTACTCATACAGCGTTAAAGTGTGCTTTTAATTTTTCACACTGGGTCAATAAAAGCGTCTTTTATAGATTTTAAGGACATATCTCGTATTAACAAATTACTACAGGCCCCACCAGAACATTTTAAAAGGACGAGATCATGCTCTTCCAATATAATTAAAAATAATATATTCTGATTGTTATTCTCCACATATTTTAATGGTTGCTACAGAGTATTAATTATAAAATATGTGCCAGTTCATTTAACAGATTAAACACTTAACAAACATGTCAGCATAAAAATTTCAAGAATCAATGATAGGTGGGATGTCTTTTTATGTGGTTACCATGGTTTTTTAGGTGAAAAAAACTGGAGAAAATCCTGAGACAACATACAGTAGACACACATGCATGACAAACACACAGAAAACATGATATGAATCATGATGTGTGGATGAAGATGAAACATAAAAAGGGTTGTGACGGGTGAAAACACAAACACATGTGTGCATATGCACACACGTGCATGTGCACACACATAATTTGTGGCAGTTGGAAAATCATCCCAATTTGTATTTCTCCCTTTGATGCTGTTATGGAAATTGTGGTAATTCCACCTGCACGTCTGCTCGTCCTCACAACCCCCCCACACCCCATCCCCTCCCAGGATCTTAGAATGCCGGGAAGTGTTAATAATATTTAAAGATAAACGCCATCTGTTCCCAGGGCCTAACGTGAATACCAATACGGCCAGCAAACATTGCAATTAACAGAGCCAGGATGTCAGGAACACTGGAGAGGCAGGCTTTCAGCCTCCTGCTCCAGGAAAAGAGAGACAGATGTGATGTGAGCAGAAATGACTTTTCAGTTCTCGGGGAAAAAACCCCCCACTCCTCTTGTCCCCCCTTTCCCTACCTCCATCTGCCCATATGTGATAGGATCCCATAGTATCATCTTTACTTAGGGGAATCTGCTTTGAAATATATCGGCTTTATAAATGCCTGTCTCACTCTATTTGAATATTTTATACACAGAGCAGAGACGCATCAGTCAGGTGAATGAGAGGCATGCTGTTTTTTTCTCAAATGAAAGCAAATTGCATTTGCCCTGCCATACTCAGTTTGTCGCTGCAGGGATGTTCTGTTTGTGTACGTCTTTGTGTGTGTGAATAAGAGGCAAATGCATTTGAATAGGTTGATGGGGGAAAAAAATGTAGAATGTAAAACAGACATTCACACACTGCACATTACACTTAGACTAAGAATAATGTGGGTGGATTTAAAAATGTAATTTATGAGTAGAACATTTTTTTAGATCCTTATCGAAAAGTTTTCTGTCAACAATGAAATCTCTCCCTCTGCTTTTACTTTATTAGCAGTTGGTTAAAAACAAAATGATGGATTGAAGTCAGAGTCTACAAATTTGGCCTCCAAGTGTCTCTGTGATTACGGTGTGAGTCATTGCACAGTCACATAATGTAGGGAATGGCAGATCTTTCTCGTTTGGCTTCAGGATGTTTCTCCACTCTCCTCATTCCCCATTTTACCTCCAGACCCCTGAGATCCTCCTTGACTGCACTTTATTCCACACTCCTAGTCAAAATACCATTTGCATCGTTGGCCCCAAACTATGGAACAGTTTCCCATAAATATTAATTATCTTCCCCCCACACAGATATCTGTAAAACTCATCTTAAAGGGATATTTCTACATTTTGGCAAATTCGGCTGTTGCTATAATCCCTATGGGGTAGGTTCATTAACTTTAATTGTCAGCGCAAGCTGTTTTTAGATTGACAGGGCAGAGACGTGCTCTGAGCTCTGCATGGTGCACAGTGTTGCCAACAACTTAAACGCTCTTGTGGACAAGTTGTGACCTGCACATTCACCACGCTATGAAATAATAATGTAACGTTACGAGACAGAGTTATTGGGGGCAAATGCGACACGGCTGCTCATCAGAGTGACTTCAAAAGTGCAAATAGTCCTGAGTATTTGCTTCATATGTCATAATGTTATGTAATTATACGTTATTATTTCATAACGTGGCAAATGTGCAGGTCAAAACTTGTCCACAAGAGTGTTTTTGAGTTGTTGGATTGTGTACAGTATTTAGTTTAATGAGGGAAACGTGGAAATACCTGTGCCTCCGTTGCGTTAGCCGAGCAGCTCGCGTCTCTGCTTTGCTGATCTTAAAACATCTTGTACCAACAATTAAAGGTAATGCCATAATCCTAAAACTATAGGGATTATGGCAATAGGCAAATTTGCCAAAATGTTGAAATATCCCTTTAAGCTTCACCTCTTTTATCTATTGATGTTATCATGAAGATGTGACTGGTCACACTGGTTTGTGTTTTATGTGATTTTAATTCCTGAGCTACATTTGAACTTTGTTTGTTCAGTCATTATGTTATTTGCTCAAGGTCACAATTAATGCCCAATTTGCTTGAGGCTACCTGAGCTACAGCAGCTAACACAAAAATATTTTGGTAAAAACACAATTCAATTATGTATTTATGCTTTTGAAAAAACATGTCAACATTGATTACGCTACATTGAATTTCCTGTGAAATATATTTTCAGATGCAAATTAGTTGTACATAAATGCAATATTGTCTAAATTGTAAACACAACAATGCTTCACAGACAGGATTGGATTTGATAAAAAAAAAAAAAACTTCTTAGCGTTATTAGCAAGGAAATCAGCCATTTTCCTGAAAGTTGCATCACCTTACAGTGTACAACATATTTTGTGTTTTTCATAAAGATTAGCCTAACTCGCTCCTTCTATATCCATCTCTTGTACACACAAACAGACATACACAGACACACACACACACACTGTTATATAACAACCTGAAAAGCATCCGCTCTGGTGTGGTTGGTGGTTTTGACCGCCATAGCGTTGCCTTTCAATAGGCCTCTCCAAAGCACCATTATCTCTTCACTCTCACCTTCTTGCTTTTCTCCCTTGCTCTTCACTATCTCTAACACAGTGGAGTCAGAAGTGCAGAAGAAGGCACCCAATGCACATACCTCGCTGGTGCCACTGTTCGCACATTCAGGTTCACGTGACGCTGACCTGTGGGTGACAGAAGAGCTCAACTCTCTGGAGGGTTAGGTGTTGCCAAGGCTGCTGAAAGCATCACCGGTGAGGTCATACTGTGAGGCATGCAGCATTCAGTGGATTTACTTTGATGATTCAGACTGAAAAAGCCTGACAGCCCACAGTGACACAATGGCCTGTAATCTATTTATTTAAGATTAAAGTCTGTCAAGCCTTTGACTGTATCAAAGAGACACAGTATCCATGAATTTAGAGAGAGGACAAATAAAACTGCATTATCTGTAACAAACATAATCATGTAAACAATTATCTACCGGAGTGCTACGATGGTATAATGGATGTATTATCCATATGTTTATCATCGGGCCTGTGTCTGATTATTGCTGCTATGGTCCAGTGGGCATGTTAGAGTGTATGCTCTGAGGGAGTGCAAGCTATGCCTTCCAATATCAGCTGGCCTCAAAGCTGCTTCTATAATGCATGAAGATCAATACGCTGTGGCTTTGTGAGTGAGGCCTTGCAACTCTGTGCCCATATCAAGTATTCCCGTCGACTGCCCTGCCGTTTGAAGGGATCTATGCCTTTGGATTTATCAGGGCTCGAGGGATAGGAGACTAATGTCTGGATATCCGAACTAGTATTGTTTGCGAAAAAAAAAACATAAAGCTAGTGCGGCTGTGTAAAGGAACATTTCAACATACTACCATAATTGTTATAAATCTATGTCACATTTTCCTCCAATTTTAAGGATCATGTTGCTGATGTATTGTTTTATGAAATTGAGTTTTTTCTTCTGTGTTGTTTCACGGTGTATCAACATGATATATACAGTACATAAGAGGTGCTTCTGCAGATAGTACTGGAAATGCTAAGCTGAAGAATAAATTATCAGTAAACATTGCACTGTAGTAACAGTCATATTCAGTCAAATCTGCTTCTCTCACAGTCTGCAAAAGCGGTGTACCCCCTACCCTGGTGCAATGACAGTTCTGTATTACATGAACACAGTCCAGGTTGAGTGTGGATTACTTCAAGGTACCCTGTGGATTTTTCATTTTCAAGAGACATGTTTTTCTTTTTTTACATTCAGCATTTCTTGCCAAGATAATTTTTTTGCATCCTTAACACCCCACAAATATATTTAATGCATAAACAAGTTTGTTTGGAAGTCTTCTCGCCAAATTATAATAAAAAAAACCCAAACATTTTACCTCATCAAAACATTCTTCTTTATAACCACTAGTGGTCAGAAACCCATCAGCGTACCTTTAAGTGATTAAACAGGTAATACCTGTATTAATTCAGAGAAAGACTTATTTATTCATTCAGTCATATTTCATGTTTTCTCTCTTTCCAGTTCAGGGTCAGCGGCTAGAACTTATTCCAGGATGCACTGGGCAAAAGGCAAGCAAACACAGTGGCCCTGCATGTTGAGGCAAATCAGGTAACTCACCTGCACACTTGGCGCACATGCACACACACACAAACTCCAAACAGAGACACCTGGCTTCAAACCTGTTGTGACTGTGTGACGACCACTGTGCCGCCAAGTATTTTTTTCACTGTTCAAACAAACACAAAAGAGGTTTTGCTGGTTACTTTACACGTAAGATATTGTTTGAGTTCAAGAATGCAAAAACAAAACAATCTGCCAAACTAAAAAAACTGTACTACATTGACTTTAACTGCATCTATTGATTTTATCCTCTAGTTGATTTGTTTCCAGTGCTTGGGGCTGATGAAGTCAAGCTGTGTCCAGTGTTAGGTGGTGTTCTTCAGATTTCCCCTGTTACCCCCAAACTGAGAACTATAGTTTAGTTGTAAAGCGATGTTTCTAATATACTACTGTCTGACTATTAATTATTAACAAAATGTAAATTACACAAAATGTTTTTCCTCCCATTTCAGACCACTTCGTGTTTTCTTTTATTGAACAGCAGATTTCTTTTATTTTTGATTACTGTAGTTGTCTGAATATATTGCTTTACAATAACCTTCTCAAGCAAAGCATTTATAGACTGCAACACTTACAGCATATTCAAAACTTTTTAGAAACTGACACAATATTTCAATCATATTTAATTCAATAGTTAAAAAAGAATCAATATTATTCTTGTTGGGAAGACAATTATTTGATGCTGGTGATGGGATTTAATTGAACTTTATCATTTCTTTGTTTATACCTTGTGTCCTATATTTTCCTCATAGCGCATGAATTCAATTTTTCAGTTGGAATCGTACACTTGTTATATTGTTGTGATTCATAGTCAGACAATATGTAACATAGTCGGCAAACCGCACAGACAACAGTCCTTATTTTCTTTTGCAATATTTTTCCTTGCACACTTTGTGTGACTTTCACAACCTGACGAACTGTTAAACCCAACAAGCCCCTGGCCGCTCTCCCTACAGCCTAATGGTCTACTCTAATGGCTGTTTGTCTTGTTTCATGGTAATTGGGGGGCAACTGACTCTGCAGCAAAGTCTCTGCCATCCTTTTCCTGCTGAGATTCTTCTGCTGGTCCCCTCTGGGTCCTCTGCTTTGTAGGTACCGGTTTCTGCTCTAATGATATCATAATTGCTGTTTTCCCTCACAGTGGACAATGGTTGCCAAGTCTGAAGGTGGCCCAGCAAATGAGCTGGAGATCAAACCTGGGACACCATCATGATGATGAAGACACAGTGGATATGTAGAGAAAAAAAAAAACATATTCATCAAAGCATGGTGGATCGTGGCCCCTTTTCGATCCTGTTGCTCATGTTTTCCCCCTCATTCTTTCCATACCTGCCAAACCAGCTCGTTATACATGATACATCATTAGTGGTAGAAAATGCAAATTAATCTTCACCGTGTAAGTCAATTTGGACGCTAGATGTGTGTCCTTGAAATGACTGTGAGACACCGACTCTGGTGGCCTGACACAGGTAGGCCTATAAATGTACATGCTTACATGTATGTTCATATATGAGTGCACAGAATCCAACACACTGACCAAAGCAGCAACACTTCATATTTCACAAATCACTTTTTGCAAGGTCTCTTTCCACAATTCTTCGAGATCAGCTCCCTTCCTTGCCTCACACTCACAAGGAGTGAGCTAGTGCAGCGCTGTTTGAACAATCATTTCTCAGTCCAGCCGAATTCATGCTGACGCTCCAGTTTGCTTTCTGAAAACTCCCCTCTTCCTCTTTTTAATCCTCTGAGGGGAAGCAGAGAGAGGGAGAGAGAGACCAGTAGTGAATGCTGACAGGGACATAACTTGCCTTCCCTGCATACCTTGTTTACAGTCTCCCTCGCTGCTGCTACACCCTCCTCTCTCAATGGAGCCATAAAAAACAAATAGGGGCTTTTAGAGAAATTGCCTGTGCACTGAAGATTAATAACAGTTGCACCAGTTCACCCAAGAAAGTCTCCAGAGGCAAAAACGATATTGGAAGATTAAAAGTGCCACATCCCTAAATTGGAATGATTCAGTGCTCAGGCTGCTCCCTAACCAGCTTATTGAGAGTCAAGGCCTTGGTCTACCTGCCAGACAAAGAGCATCATTAAGTATTTACTTGTGGATAAGGTTTCGCTGCACGTTTATAATGATGAACGGAGAGTGTGATCGATCCGGCCGTGTCTCAGATTGAAGTGTGGTGGCCTACAGCTGTGGGCAGAAGCAGGCAACAAGACAGGTCATCCTGCGTGAGTTTCGGTCACATTTTATCCAACTGTAAAGCCTATTAGTGTAACACTTTACCTTCAGTTGGCGGAAGTAAAGAGGGCACCAATTTGACCCATTACTGTCATCGAACAAAGGAGTAAGGTACTCCTCACATCTTGTGGCCTGATCGTTGTCATAGCTGCACACCTTTGCAAAAAAAAAAGAAAGAAAGAAAAGAGAAAAAAGAAAAGAAAAGAAAAAAGAATTACATGGGCATTGAAACTCTCTGGAAAAGTAATGATGCTAAAAAATGAATGAAAATGATATAATTATCTTTGTAAAATATGTTTGTTTTTGCTTTACAACAAAAATAAACACAACCTATTAAAAATGTATTGAGAAAACCCAGGCACCCCGTGCTGATGAGCCACAACACTTGTGTCTGCATATTTCCAGCACTACCCTGGCATTTCCACACACGTGATAGAAACACACGTCTCCGTGGCAACCAGAACACAGCGTCTCTGCAGTTGCATAGCAACCACTATTAGAAAAAAAACCCCGTCACGTCTCGAGAGCCACACAAATAGTGAGCTAATTAGTTAGCAACGTTGCTCGTTTCTCTTTCTTTCTGTCTTATCTAGACTTCAACATTTGAGGAGACGGGACCTGTTGACATGTCGAAGAAGACGGAGCTACAAGCCGAGGCCTTCACGGTGAAGGCCACCATGAAGAAAGCAGTGGTGAGTCGTTTGACCTCGTTCATGTTACGTTAGCTAACGTAGCAGTTCAAAAACGGACACCGTCCTTGGAGCAGCGGGGACGTCCAGCCGCTTCACCGTACACAGCTTGAACACTGCCTTTCTTTATTCACCGTGTATCATGTTTCTAACGGGGACTTGGTGACGAATGGGGGGGAGTGCTGCTCATTCAGCACGAGCCAATTCAGGTTATCACAGCATGCTGCAGCATTTCTACCACAGAGCTCAAGCTGTCTAACTTCTCACAGAGTTTTGATTTAATTCACAGGCGAGGCATTTTTTTTTTTTTTCAGTGCGAAAAAATCTGTCACGGATAAGAGTTGTGTTCTAGTACACAGTGAGCTGGAGTTGGTACACAAACAATAACAGTCTTCACACATATACACACACCCACATGTTGCCATCAGCTGTCCAGGTGAAGTTGACCACTGATGGAAGTCAGAGGGGGCAGCGTCTTGGTGTCGATTTAAATGATCCTCTTCTCATCATCTTTTCCTCTTTTGTGCCTCTGCTCCTTTGACTTAGACAAATAGTCAAGAGAGGAGGAATATAAGAGACAGTATGACTGAACATACAGTATTCCCTACAACTATTTCTTTGCTGTCCTTGTATTGTGTATTGTGTGCGTGTGCGTGTGTGGGAGTGTAACTGTTTTACTGAGACAAGCTTGGGTGGATTTCACACAAGTATGGGGGTTTGAGAACTCTAAAATTATCCAATAACTTTTATGGGCTAAAATTACACTGTTAGAACCCGTTCCAAAGCCATTAAACAATGATTACACAGTGAAATTCTGGGGCCTTATGCTAAGAAAAATGCAAATGACACAGTCACATGAAAGGGGAATGTTTTATAGTCTAGCGTACTTGTGGGGTAGTTGGCATTGTTTGCAGCACATGATGTGAGTATTTATCTATTTAACAAGCTTAGAGTTTTGTATTTGTTTGCTTGCCACCAAAGCTTTTATGTACTCTGGAGAAACTAGTGTGCATTTATTTTTGTACTGGTGCCCCTTGTCTTACTTAGGGACAAACAAGTCGTTTCCTGTGCCTTGATTACTTTGATGTAGGACCTCCAGAGTAGTTAAACCAACAAATCCTTTGTCCCTAACTCATAAGAGCGAATCAGGGGTGCATGTACCAAACCTTTGTCATTATGTTAGGGCAGTCATGGTTTGGCTAAGGCTCAGGGACCAAAACTATTTGGTTAAGTATAGGAAAATATTGTGGGTTGGTTTGAAGTAAAGTACTCCCATAAGGTTAGATGACCTTTGTTGTCATTGTTATGTATGTATGGTTATCTTTGTAGATAACCAACTTCCTCCTCCATATTATCACCTGTATTTCAAGTTTTCTCCCGTCATAATTACCACAGTTGGTTGAGGTCATCTAACAATAAACTGTGTGTGTAATGAGCTACTTTCAGAGATGATCTATGGTGTAGTTTTTTTTCTTCTTTTTTACGGGAAGACGATCTCTGTTAAACTGTGTTGAAATAGTAGACTAATTTCCAAAGACAGTCAAGTCAGGCCCTCCTCTCCTCTCATTTACTGCAAATGAAGATGGATCAGGAAAGTGTAAAAGGTTTGTACAGCAGAGGACATTAGTCTTCATTGAACGATATTGATTGGCCAGTAAAACCAGCTTTTTGTGGTAAAAAAAAAAGAGATTATTAGAAATCTGGATTAGTTTTATCTGGGGGTAGGTCTTTGATATTCTTGTCTGTAAATGTAGGCTATTACAGCATCATGAGTTACGACTTTGTGGTCAGCTTGGTCCATATTTTTGTGTCATTTGCAGACAAACGGCTGCACACGTGTTCTTAAAAAGGTAGGATGATGTATTGATGGGATCTTTCCGTGGTTAACCAGGAGCAACTATGATTATGGACTGAGGAAAAGAAGAAAGTACTCCTTCTTCTTCGAAACCAGAGCTTATCACTGCACATGTGTGGTTATGTACAAGTGAGATGGGCCATTCCACTTTTATTTATTTTTTCTTCACCACAGAAAGCTGTGTTAATTATAGTGTTTCTCTGTTGTTGACATTGTGTCGCACTAGTTTAGCTCAAATACGTGAAAAGGTAAGGAATGTTGTCAGTCTTACTTTACACGAAGCAGCTACTCACGTACAATTTCAGCTGAAGTTGTTCACCTTTTTGTCCTCAGAAAGACTGCTGTGCTTCAGTTCATGTGAGGAGGAGAGTTATGCTTTGCTGTGATTTTTGCAGTCAGCGGTATCATATATAACGAGCACAGTATGTGATGCCTCACATATTAGCTCTTCTTACTTTTAATTCTTACTTGGCACTTTACACAGTTGTGACTGGTGAGCAACAAAGCATGTCCCAGACAGTCACATTTCTTGAAATGACAGATAGAGATATTCTATTACTTTCACTTGCCTGATCTCACAGGCAATTATCCCCAACCTACTTTTTAGAGACAACACCAAGCTCTTCATTGGGATTCCTGTCTGTAAAGGTGAAGACAGGTGGCTTTCTAAACAAGACATTTTTTATTTTTTCATATTTCCAAAACCAGGTCTGCATGAAAACTTAGCGACATCATGTCATTGAATTTTGTCAGGGATACAGGGAAATCTTTTCATCCAGGATCTCTGTGTTTTGTTCTGAAATGACAAACGAGAGCACTGCACCAGAAGTTCATGAATCCATGTCCGGCAATTTAATTTAATAAATGAATTTGAGGAAAACGACAGTTTCATATTTTCTGTCAGCAGTTCCTAGGCTCTCGCTTCCATATCTCCTCTACTTTAAATATGTTGACTGTCCACTCTTGGGTACTTTGATGCAAACAATTTAACTAGGTCTTCCTCTCTGAGCCACTAAGTTTCTTGCAGACGGCTATTGCCTTGTTACGTTCATACTGCACTTTAAAACTGGCTCTGTGTGATAAATAGAAGTGGGGGAGCTGCACACTTCTGATGACGACAATAAATACTTGAAATTGAAACTGCAACTCTCCTTTTTTCTGCGGCAGGGACTGCCTTGAGATGCAAAAGAGGCAGTCAGAGCTATCATTGACTTCCTCCTCCTTTTTTTGAAGGTCATAAACAAATCTCCTGTCAAGAGCCTTCACGAGAAGGCTCGTGCAAAGCCCTTTAATATTCACCATCTCCCCAGAGGATCTGCTACATCCTGAACATGAATGATACTCCCCCATTGCTATACCACTGGCTAAATCCTCAATAAAAAACCATTACATTTTTCAGAGGCTTGCTTGTGTCTGTTGCCCTCTGTTTTTTCTCCTCCCCTGTGGTCACTGACATATCGCTCCAGAGAGGGCAGCTTTGCGGAGAGCTGTGATTTGTAGGTAACGACAAGGCCATTTCAAGCCTTGAAAGGGTATGGGGACTTGAAGCATAGGCTTATTATGCTTTAAAGTATTTGTGGTCATAGAAATTGAATCAATAGCAAAGGCCCCTGAAACTCACCCCACTCCCCTTTTTTTCTAGTGATTCATCCCCAAGCCTTAGAAAAGAAAAAGGAAAAACAGATGCACTTTATATTCTGGTGGGAGGTCGTCACCTTGTGTTTCAGACAGAGAGGGAACAAAGCCGTTATTTTCCATGTCAGAGGCTCATTCCTGTTAGGTGACAAAAAATTACAGGATTTTGAGTAGAGAGTGCAAACACCTGTACTGTATTGTGTGATATGAATGGGCATGACCCCATTTACAGTATGTGACATCAAAGCTGACACAGGTAAAGGAAAAACCAAAGAAATGGCTTTTCATCCCTTATAAGAGAGGGGTGAGCGATATGTATAGAAACATCTGTCATGATGATTATTTAGAAATGGATATGTACAGTGTACATTTATTTATAGTTGCATGTGCATAAAAAAAATCAAATTCAGCAAATGAAATACCTGACAAATTATAACACTTATATGTACTAATGCATACTTAAAATTAATAGCCTATAAAAATCCAGTTTTTACCTGAAAATCCTGCTCTCTGGTGCGTCCTGGTATGAATTTGGGGAGCATATCATTTGAGTAATGAATTTAATTCTGGTGTTTGTTATTTATTAACTAGTGTATTTACCTTATACCTAGTCTGATTATTAATCTGTCATTTTGCTCAAGTGACGTATTCTCCCTAGGATGGCGCCCTAAATAACGTCTTCTGGGAACAGTTAACTGAACAGCTTCCATGTCAACCAAAAAAATATGGTTTTATTTTTCAAAGATCACCTATTTCTGTCGCGGTCAGCGGGTTTAGCTGTATTGATCTCACGCTTGTCTTGGCCTGTTTTGATGCATGTTGCTAGGTACTTGGCTATGCTGCTTTTAGTTATTCCTCCAGGAAAACCTGATCTCTCTATCCACTGGAAACAGCTGTCTGTAGCACAACACATAGTTGTTTAGTCTCTGTAGGTGAAAACATTTTGTCAATAAGTATTGAACTCAGTTGTGATCAGTCAAGTAGATAAGGTACAATTGATTTATGGACTCCTGAAGATGTGTGCTATGCAACCTTAGATCATCATCATGCCCTGTAATTGATTTCTACTGTATGCTCTGTAATTTGCTGGATGTTGGCCATAACACATGCTCTTTTTGTGTGCGTCTTTTATGTTTTAACATTCCACAATAACCAGTTATTTTTTTGGGAAAATTTCCCCTTTATTATTACAGGACAAAGGACAGAGACAGGAAAGTCAGGGAGAGAGAGAGAGCGAAGTGATGTCATGCAGTACAGGGCTTGGATCTGAACCCAAGGCCACTGCGGTAAGGACAAAGCCTACATTACATGTTGCCTGCTCCCAAAGAAAATATTTAAAAGGTCTAAGGTGTCACAAAGTCCAACCTTCCAGGAAATGCTCGTTCACAAGAAGACACAAAGTCCTAAATGTCTCGACACTCTGCGGTGTCCCACACTACATATATTGTACACAACATGCCCCCAAGAACATGGACATGATCCTCTTTAAGACGCCATATAGCACAGTTCACCTGAGAGGGCAAATCAATACAAACTACACCTGATCTCAACCTCAACTTTTCTCGTGGCTGATTGCCAAACCGATAGACTGCTTTTATAACAGGTGCACTGCATTTACTGTTCGCTTGGCCTCTGGGATAAAAATTGAGCTGGCAAACAGCATTCCCAAGTTTCCTACAACCCCCCCCACCCACCAACCCCCTGTCTCCGGGGCCCAGCGTCATCCTTGGCTCACCCTACTAACCCCGGGGGACAGATGGAGACTCCATGCTAGCAGACGTGACCTCCATATTTTATTCCTTTCCTCCCCCACAGAATCATCATCATATACCTGAACAGATGTCTTGGCCCCCTATGCTGGCTGCCTTTCTGTCTTTACGTCTCTCTCTCTCTCTCTCTCCAATAGCAGCAGACCCCTGAAGAAATCATTTTACACATAAACGATAAAACCAAATCAATAAGATAAAGCATACATCACACTTTGGTTTAATTGTATCATACAGTATAGCAGTCGAGTTGCTCTGGTGGATAGTGTAGAAGCTTAGTTTGTTAAGTTTGTGCCGGAGATGTGTTGATTTACATCTCAGCTATTTGCCTTTGAGGCTCTAACCCCAGGGTGTCATTTTAATAAACAAAGCCATCTGAACAAATTAAACAAGTGACAGTTTCAAATTGATCCTTGATTGGGGTTTAAATGAGTCTAGAATTCCAGTGCAACCTAATTAAATGTAATCTTACTTTAAATTTCAATCTAAACTTAGTTAAAATGCCATCTTAAATTTAATTTGGTTTAAAATTAATCCAGATTTAACTGTCGGTCTAATAGCCTGGTGTACATCAGTTACAGTAAAGCTTGATTTAAGATAATTAAATCTCTTTTCTAGCAATTAAAGCATCATGGAGTGGGAAAGTCACCAGAAAAGCTACAGGTTTGAGATAAAAATAAGCTTATTGTCTGTTCAGTGGAAAGCAGGCAATTATTGATCAAGACTGAATCCTTGAAAGACTTTATGGAGATAAATCTGTCCATGTATTATTTTCTCTCGCACTCAAAACCATTCTTCCTCAGCACTCCAAACACATTTACCCAAACCAGGAACTCATAATGTTCCCAGCACGATACATAAATTGGTCATGAAGTCGCTTGGGTTGTTTTGTTTCTGTGTTGAGGCACGCCAATGCCAAGTAAAGGCAAACTGAGCTAATAGCTGTAGCTGTAGTTTCCCTCACCTGTCTGCTTTCTGCCTCACTTGAACTTACTCTTGGAAGTGTTTTTTTTTTTTTTAAACCAGTGGTAATTGTAGGCACACACACATCCTTGCCATGAACTAAAACTATTTTGCTGCATCCCTCTTTCCTTCCCTCTGCTCCTGCATGCTCATCTTATCAGCACCAGAAGCCTGTAGTCCATCTCAGTAAGCAGCTGGGTTATTTGAAGAAGAGGGAAGAATTGAGTCATGGTAAAACAGGTTAAATTGGCAATGGGCTCTGGAGGCCTGCTGGCGTTTCCATTACTATCGATCAACCACGGAGCCTAGAGGCCTTGAGTGGACGGAGCAGTAGCTGACTTGGAAATCTTACAGTTTCCCCATAACTTTCAACTTTGTTGACTTTGCCTTGATTCACTTCTTCAGTGGAAAAGTGAGACTGACCCAAATGGAAGCACATTTAACATTGTTTAATGTTTTTCACCCATGAAATGTTGTTAATTAAAAGTGACCATAAAAGTGAGGTAAAGCCCAGCTGTGAAAAGCCATTTCTTTTGAGATGTTGAATTGATCCGGAAGAAACCAAAAACATGGCATTTTCATCACACTGAAAATCTATATTGCAACTTAAGGATGAATTTGGCAGAACTTAAAGAAGCAGTTTTTGTGCTTCATGCTCTTCTCTCCAGGTATCAACAGATAGATTAGGTTAGAATTGATGGCATGAAGTGCATGTCTGCTGAAATGTCTGTGACCTTTTCTGCAGTTGAGGAAAACACCATCTGGAAACTTCAGTCAGATATGGAGAAGTACTTCCACGGTATTCTATCGTGACCTTATAGAAAGTGCTGGGCTGATTATGTCTATTATGTTTGCTTTCCTCAGAGCTTGGTTGACAATTACACTGGCCTCTCTGTTTGTTATGTTCTCCTTCAAGCCCTTGTAGCTTGCATTTTAATTAGATGGCTTTTAATGGAGAATGTTTATTGCTCCTTACAGGGCCTCTATTTTCCGCTCTAGAGTTAATTAGCTCTATGTCATGTGATAACCAATGTAGAGGACATCTAGACCTATGCCTCTTCTATGAGCAGTGTCCTTACTGTATCAACAGCAGGAATGCAGGGGCGTCGACTGAATTATTTACTTGATTTCACCTCAGTCATATTGAAAGCATAGATGAATATGCGCTACTTTGATGCTGCTACACGAACAACCACACACCCCCGCATGCACACACGTCTCCTTGACTTACAGATAACAGATAACTTTAATCTTGATTATTTCCTGGAGACTTACTCTAACCTTAACCATAGCCTTTACTGTAAAACATGTCTTCACCTCAATATAATGGTTTACATTATCAGCCTGCGCTTTGTCCCCACAAGGAAGACAACTCTCTAAAAAAGCGTGTAAACAGACTTGGTCCCCACAACATTAGTATTAACTAGGGGTGTAACGGTATATGTATTCGTCCCGTCCCGTCACGGTACGGGGGTCACGGTTCGGTGCACGCAGTCACACGACGAATACGTCTGAGTGAGTGAGAAAAAAAAAATCATGAAGTCCGTGATCGATTTTTTTTTTTTTTTTTTGGAAGGTGCGGAGCGGGGGCGGCGGCGGCAGTTACCTTAGTGTAACCTAATATAAAATCTTTACCTATAAAATCTTTACACGTGAAAGCACTGTCACTGCTGCATGTGCAGATGCAGTTCTTACCTGATCCACCTCCCTCTCTCCCTCCCGTCCTGAGGAGGCTACTGGACTGTATTCTATGATTCTCCTCTTTTCATTTCTAACTGAACCGTTTCAGTGTTGCCGGTGCACGCCCGGTGTCTCCCCACTTTCTCTCCCATGCGCACGCTCGCACCCGATTCACATATCTACCGGTAAAAATAAATGTGATGTGAGGAAAACTGATCGCTCGTGAAACGGCCCGGATGCACAGCCTGTGAAACCGCAGCGCAGCTGGAGCAGAGGCAGGTTCTGATGGTGTCTTTACGTGAGCCGCGAGCTCCGTCTGCCAAGCTGGATAGACCAGGTTGTACCAGACGGGAAGTCGGGCACAGAAAAGGAGAGAGAATCCGGTCAGTTTTCAAAATAAAGTACCGGTAATTAACGGATGATTAATTTAGCTGTTGCCTGTCCATCTATAAATACTTGTCAGTTGCGTCTGCACATGAGACACATTGATACAGAGACAGACCTGTGGAGCCGCATTTCACCGGCGCGGAGAGAGCACGAGAAGCTGCTTCCCGTGCGACCAGCAGGCAAACAGCTGTTTCTGCAGCCAGTCCTTGCGCTACACACATTTGTTCATTTTAATTTTTATATTTTATATTCTAAATATTTAAGAAAAACACAAAAACACACAAGCAAACATTTAAAGCAAATTATATTAAAAAATATGGACTTACATTTTTTTTTTCGGATTCTTTTCCTCTGTATGAACAGAATGAATGGTATGAGAACCCTCCCAATGCATTTGTTATATGTTCTATTCTATTTATTTTTATTACTTTTATATCAGGAGATGGTTTTACATTTTGCAGTCAATTGGTGTCTGCTCAAAATAAATGAAAAAAGATAGTCTTGTACATGTGTGAGCTTTTGTTAATTTTTTTCCGCTGTACCGAAACCGTACCGAACCGTGACCCCCACACCGAGGTACGTACCGAACCGTGACTTTTGTGTACCGTTACACCCCTAGTATTAACTGGACCACACACACATGCACAAACAACACAGTGTTTGTTTTGCTCATTAAACACCACGTTCCCTGTAAATGATAAGGAATTACCATAAAAATCAATTTGCTTAATATGTTGGCAGCTAATGTTGTTTTTAACAGGCTCAGTGACAGCAAGACAGCAAAGTGATAACTTTATGCAGCACAAATCGGTCGATTTACTTTTTCCGTTCTAGCTAAACTTTATTTTCAAGGAAGGCTGTTTTGCACATGGGAACATTTTTGACAAATTATTTTAATCAATTATATTGACACAATTATTGCAGTTGTGTATTTAAAAATTTGCGTTTATCTTTGTACATCCATCATGTTGATAGATCCAATTTATGATCTCTTCCGTAAGAGTGTTTGCAATTGTAATTCAGTTACTTCCAAGCTAAGTTAATGTTCATGAAGATTTGACATTATGTTGTGTATCTCAATGTAAATGCACCTGCTTCAAGTGACACCCAGTTCACTTACGTCCATCCAACACTGAAGTCAGCTGAACTAAACGAGTCTTTCCTTAAGTGCTTTAAACTGACAGGACATTAGCCATTTATTTAGCCATCCTCCATCATTATCACCCATCAGGCTTGTCCTTGCTAGAGGAGAATGGGCCCTTCTTGGTGGTCTAATCTGTCGGTGTTAGGCATGTGTTACACACTTCACTGCAGGGTCATACGTGGCAGCTCACATAGTGCCTGCATCAACATAATGGAAACCAGTAGCAGAAAAATCAATGTATCTGACAAACGCTGTTGTTCCAATCCAATAATGCCAAATGGTGGCCTTTGTTTTGCTGCCCCCCACTTTGAAAATCTTTTAACATCACCGTCAATGCAATAACATTGGCCTGACCTTTTGGATTTTGCTGACCAGCACAGAAATCAAAACAGTATGTCTGTAATCCCTCAAGGACGACGACAAACTCCACCATGCATTAATGATACATGGCAAATGAAACCCTATGATGAATTTTGGAAAACAAACATGTCGCAACACAAACAAAATGCCTCGGTCAGGATATTTATTAAGGGGAATATTCTGTCTAAAGTGAAGAGGGATGGGGAGTTCAAAGCAAAAGCCCCACTATTGCCACCCTCTTGCACACTAAAAGCATTTTAGAGAGCACACAGCAATGGTGCTCCAGGGTTGTGGTGTTCTCCACCTGGTGCCAAGAAAATAAACCTGCAAACCCTTTAGGATTTGAAGCAGTGTGTGCATTCCCTACGAAATTCCACCGAGGATTACTCTGCTCTTTAGCTCATGCCTTGCATCCAGCTGAGTCAAAGTGCTCCCGCAGTCGAAGGTAGGCTGGAGGCAATGGCTCTGCTGTTGCGGCAGGCTGGAGAAGACAGGAGAGGGGAAGGGCTGGAAGGCAAAAGTACTCTGATACTGTCAGAAATGATCCACATCACAGTCGGAGCGCCCCTCTGCTCCAGCCACCTCTGCTCATTACCCTCGCTGTCCGGAAACACCAAGCAAATTCTACTAACGAGTGTTTGATCAACACGGCGCACTGTGGCGGAGGGAGACAGGCAACCTGTTCATGACTCATTCGCTGCCCCCTCCCCACACTTTCTGTCTCTCACTACGTCTCTTCTCACTCCTCTACTTTTTTTTTTTTTCGCTCTGTCTCCCATCCACTCCCTTAAGACAGAGGAGAACAAAGGGAGAGACAGAAGAAAAGCAATATAACCTCTTGGCCCTTATCTGCAGAGCACACCAGAGCATGTCTGGCCTCAGACACCGCCTTGCCTGTCCTTTGAAGGCCCTCATCTCCCTTTGATTTCAGCCAAATGGTTCAGCGCAGTGACAGATGCTCAACTTTCCATCTGTCACTCTGACACCCATCTTTTTAGCGTTGTAGAATCTAACCGACTCTGTTTGGTGCGTCTGTCTGGCTGTCTGAATAAGGTTGCGACACGGATGCTGATGCGAGTGCTAATGTTGGAGATTGTGACTAAGATCTTTCGCTGAAATAGATTAAAGAAAACTCCTCTCCGCTCTTAAGGTCATCTGCACTGGCTTGGCTGAGTTTTTACATTAACATTTTAGACATTTACTTGATGCTGTGATACCAAGTGATTTAATGAGGAAGCCAAGGGTCATCATCACATTACCTTGACAACATTCCTTTGAGATGGGCCACAAAAAGGCATAAAAATTCAAGCCAAGGAGAGTCGTAGAAGGTGGCTTTTTTTTTTTTACGAGAGGAAATTAGAGTGGGTAGAAGAGAAAGATTGGAGAGTGAATATGATTCAGGAGGGAGAGGATGACGTAGCACACTCTTAAATAGATGAGTGTTCAGTTTATGATTGAAGATGAAAGGGACTCTGCTGCTCGGACTGAACTTGGGAGGTCATATTTTACTCTCGCCTAAGTGATAAACAGTAATAGACTTTTTAATCATTACTTTGGCGTGGTCTGTTTTGAACATCCTTTAACCACGAGGTAAGGCTTAGGCCCACTACCTGTCTACCTCTGTAACAAGCCCCTTATTGACAGCTGAGGCAAATGCCCCTCCTACGTTCTACTGGAGGTTTCTTCTTGTTAAAAGGGAGTTTTTCTACACAGCTGTCACCATGAATTTTGTGAAGAGAATGGTCTAGACCTGCTCTCTTTGAGGAATGCATTGAGATGACTCCTGTTATGATTTGGCGCTATATAAATAAAATCGACTTGTCTTGACTTTGATTTATGCTTGTCACTAGAAGTGTGGGATGGAGGATGTGGCACAAAGACTCATACTAATAGACTAGACACCTGTTTCTTTTGTAGCATCAGCAGCCTGCAACGCAGACCAGGAGTTGGATACGTGAGGGGGTGATGATCGGATTGGTGGATTGATAGATGAATGGATTGGAGGGGCAGGGATTGATTAAACCAAAGTCAGTGTGTATGATTTTCACACATACTGTAGCTGACACGGCTAAATGGGGTGTCTTGCACAAAGTGTTCTGGGCATGCCTTTGTGTTGTCGCTTTTTTACTTGTTTGTGTGTGTGTCTGTGTGTGCGAGTGGCTCCCTGTAGCTCAGCTAAACTTGTCACACCCCTGTTTGAGAGACCTGCTGCAGCAAGCACAGTGTGAGACTTGAGGCGTCTGAGAAGTTGCCATGATTTCAAGGCGCCCGGCAAGCAAAAGTGCTTTTTTTTCTTCATCTTTGTCTTGCAGGCTAATACAAAGTGTGTACTGTCATTCAGAGTGTTATCCTGGCAGGAGGTCTCAAAACCAGACCTCTGTTCCATATATACCATTTCACACTTTCCCAAACAACCTCTGTGGGAGCCCCTCACCCTGCTCAGTCTGTGGAGTAAACAAATTTTGCTTTAATAAGCGCTTCTGTTACATTCAAGTAAGTAAAGAAAATAGAGAGTTGCAAAATGCACTCTTTATTTTTTGCATGTAGGTGTTGTGCAGGCTTTTGGGGTAGTGGTAATATAGCCTTCTGTGTGCTATCCTCCTGTTTAATTTATGTAAAGGTCAAATTTCAGAGCATGCCAGCCTTTGGTCTCTGCATGGTGTCTCTGTAAGTAAAGCTCTTGCATCGTTTATAACAGACGGCCTTACAGGCAGCAAGACTGATTTCCAGGAATAGAAAGTCACACCGGGTGCGTGTGATAAGACCGGGGCCTGGGGATCATTTTGCAGTACATACTAATCACCTAGATAATGCTCTTCACTGTTAAACAATATTCCCATATCAGTAGTAGAAACTCTATGTCTCCCCCATATTCATGGGTTGCATTGACGTCACGTCGAAGTGACCGCCGCCATATTTGTGTCCGATTTGACAGTTCTCCTCATATGAGAGCATGTAAACCACATCCATGATGTAAACCGCAGGATGGAAATAACAGTTTCTTGACAAAATGACATGTTTCATACATCCTGTCTGGGTTTGTTTCTCCATAACAACAGACCAATTCTACATTATCCCAAGTATTACACGGTTTATGAGTGAATTCATTCATTTGATACGTAATGTTGATCAAAGTCCGAGGTCCGGTCACTCCGCGCTGTTTGCTCCTCAGCCTCCTCCCGGTCGACTCGTGTGCAGTTGTTTTCAACATGTTCTTGATAATAAATAAGTAGAAAGATGAATTATCACGTAGGCCTAAATGTCACGATGTGCGCATTTATGTAGTCCTGTCTGTAATGAGAGACTACGGCTACGGACACGTTTGTGCCGCGGACTCGCGGTGGCACAGACACAGCTGATCACAGCTGATCACAGCTGTGACGCGGCGCTGCTCCGTCCGCTCTGATCGCAGGTTTGGTTCCAGCAGCGGTGTGGGAGGCAGAGAGCCTCCACTCTCCCTCTGACAAGCTTAAAGTCATTTTAACATCACAATTAGTCTGAAGCTGTTTAATGACGGTAAAAATGAAACACAATCCTGCTCCGCTGATCAGAGCAGCGTCCGTAGCAACGCCCCGTTTTACTTAGCAACGGTCTGTCATACAGAAATAAAAACACCCAAAATGCAGGATCAGTGAGTAATTAATAAGAAAGTAGGATAATCAAAATGCAGAATTCAATACATCCATGTTATTAAAAAAAATAATGAGTCACAGTCCATGCTGTGACTGATCACTGCCTGCAGTCAACCATTTACTCCGCCTATAACTTTATGTTTTTTGAGTAGGAATAAAACTGCAGTCCGGGGTTTCTTCAACTCAATATAATCCTGGTATCTTTCAAATAACATCAGTTTTTGGTTTCTTGCTGATTTCCTCCTCCTACTCCACTTGTTCTGGTGACATGACATGCTGTGGTCTGTGTCCAGATGCCCTGATTCGGACACAAATATGGCGGCGCAGAAACACAGTGACGTCATGTGAATCTAATGAATATGCAGTCTGCTTATCTTTCCAGGCCTCCCTCCGCTCTGCGGGGATCTGTCAACGCTGGGTTACAGTACCTGTGACACTTGGCTGTGTGTGTGGCGGTGGGGTCGGGTGAGATTGCAGACTGACCCCCCCTCCCCTCTGCTATCTGTCTGTCTGTCGGTCTGTGGTGAAATCAATGGCCCCCTGCTGCCCTGACTGTCTGTGTCTCCTCCTCTGTCCCCTGTGGACCTGTTGCCGCCAAATGAAACCAGCTACACTTTCCTAGTTGCCTCTGTCTCACTTTCTACCTAGTCATCTCTCCTGACTCGTCCATCTCAGCAACTTCTTTTCGGGCTGTTTATTTGTGCAGCCGCCTTCTCCACTTTGGTTGTCTGTCTCTGCTGCTAAACAAACTTAGCTTTTTAAGTTTTGGATGAGTCATGCTGCTATTCTGAGCCATGTCCAGCACTCCATAAGCACTCTAAAAGAAAAGCGTTATTACCAATTCCAGGAACTCCAGTATTCTATGATGAGGTTTCAGTCTGCGAATTAAATCCAGTTATGAGGGAGTTTATTGATGAGAAGTTACTTATTTGGTGAATAAAACTGAGAGGACAGTTAAATTCTTCTTTCTCAGCAGCAGAAGTTGCAACCGCAGCAAGTCAGGGATGAGAGTTTCCTTGTGTGTCTCATTAATTTCATGGCCTGGCTCAGTCTTTTAATATTATCAGGTGTTGTCGCTGATTGGGGCTGTAAAGAGAAACCACTGGATCAGTGTGTGTGCCCTGTTTTCTTAATAGCCAGTACCAGAGAGCGTGCTTTGCTCTTTTACAACACAGACACACTCATAATTTGGAGTCAGATCAGTCGAAAAAATGATGAAAATGTATTTTGGGATTCATATGTAAATGACTCCACAGAAATATTTTTGAATCCACATGAAAATATTCGGTGTTCTAATTAGATGTAAAAAAGAATCCAGTTATAAATGTATATGGTTCACAAATGTATTTCTGATTTAACACACAAATATTTCTTGTTTTCAATGTATATAATGGAAATCCACTAGTACTTGTAAACAATTAGCAATTTTCATCAACAACAACAACAACAACAACAACATGTGTTATGACATTTACACAAACTATTGAATCTGCATTGACACATTTTTGGGGGTTTGTGAATGTCACATACTGTATTTGTGTCACATATCACAATTGAAATATATCTGCCACAGTTTCATGTTTTTTGCATATTAGCTGTAATGCAACCCCCCCATATAATGTGCATTTATTCATCCTGAGACTGATCTGACTCATCATATAGCCTACAGACCTACATGATGCAAACAATTGCTGTGCAGAAAACAGAATAGAATATAACTTGACTGATGGAGGGTTGTAGTAAATAAAAAGATGAATTTGTATTTTTAAACTGGTGGTGAAATAACTAGTCAGTGAATGATTGAACAATAAATCGTAGTTGCACAGGTGTGATGTACAATACTATTCGCATGTGTGTTTGCCTTATTTCTGTTGGTAAAGCTGCACACTGAGGGGCATCTCGGTTTTCCCGCTGACTCATGCGAGTTGAGGAACGTGCGCGTTTCTTTTAAGTTCTGCCGTATGGCCTCGGTGCATGTGGTCTCCTGCGTGCTTAACAAGTGCTAAGAGCTAATATATTCTGCCTTTGCCATGCAGGCTGATTCACTCTGTGCCATCATCTCGACTGTGGTTTGGTGATATGAATCAGCCAATAGGGCTCTGTAAGCACAAGGCTGCCCTGCTGCCTGGCTGATAAGTGAGCCACACAGAGAAGATGGAAAATACTTAGCGCGTTCTCACTCCCTCTCTCTCCCCCGTTCTGTCTCGCTCTCTCTCTCTCGTTCGCTCACACAGAGCCTCTTTCGCTCACACCCCTCCCGTCCTCACACTCCTACCTTAAACTACCTCCTTCACATCCCGTTAACGTCTACTCTGCGTCTGTGCTGTTCTTTTAAGTGATGGGGTTAAACTAGAGGAGACAGAAAACAGTGGGGGGGCTCTTGAACGCTTGAAGCCTCTTTTTTTAAGTTGTTCTTTTAAAGTTATCCCTTCTCGCACACAGTTCAATAGTAGGTTGCTGTCACCTGTTTCATCCTCGTGTCTTTGTAGTGACACGAGGTGTATAGTGTCGTCTTTGCCTAGTGGTGTCGTCATTTTTCATTACAAACATCCCTGCCTTTGCGCTTGTGTGCACGATACTGTTGATGTGAAATCTTCTGACATGGTGACAATTGTAAAGCGCACCCATATGGCCTTTCATCGCTTTTCATCAGTCTATGGTTTTCTCATCCATTTTTTTTTACTCATTTTGCTCCTATCTGACCTTGTCACTGACAACAGGGCTAATTTCTGCACATAATGAAACTCTTAGACTGATTGCACTTCTTGCTGTTTGGTCATGAGAAATTAATGGAGTGCTGCACAAATATCGCAGATTTATTCTTCTGAAAGGAATCAGCCTCCCACCAGTCTGTGTTTTGCTCAGCAGAGGGAATGAGTAGGCAAAATATCCTGTTGAATAATTGTTTGGACATGACCATATAGCAGACATTCCCTAACAGCCCCTAAATACCTCCAAAGATGTTCCCTGTTTTCTTGTTCATTCGAATGCAGTTTGAGAATAAAGCACACATCTCCAGCCCAGTCTGTATCCCTGGTGGGCAACGGGGCAGGCGGCCGGTTGGGCTACAGCAGAAAGTGCCCTGTAAAATATAGAGAGCTAATTTTGTTGCCTGCGGCAGCGATGTGCATGCTGACCTTATCAGGAGAGCCTCAGCCTGTCTATTCCATCCTCTGTGACTCACCTACCCTGCTCCCTCCCCTCAGGAAAGGCGGCCTTCTGCACAGAGCTAGATTTCAATAACCTCTCAACCGAGAACAGCGGTGAAATGCGGCGGGAGAGAGAGAGCAAGTGAGCAAGAGGGTGCCTACCCCCTTTGCCGCCTCACTAAACAGGTGATATAATGCACCCATGTGCAGTGGCACCCTTGTTCCCCCCTACAAATGCGATGCAACAAAATGCACTTTTGCACCGGGCGGGAGGCAAGAGGGGGCGATGGGAGACAGAAAGAGATCGAGATGCAGACCGAGATTAATGAGGTTCTCATTTTTAAGGAAGTGCGGCAGTGATGGCGATGCGGACTTGACAATGAATTGGCAGTCCTTCTCCAGATATCTATCAGAGGTATTCAGAGGTGTTTTGGGGTGGTGGTACGGAGGCAGAGAGACGGAGAGATGAGAGAGCGATGGGAGCTGGAGGCCCAGGCACGGTGATGGATCACCTACATGCTGCAGCAGCCCCGCCACGCTGAACTCACCCTCAGAATTGATGAGCCACACCTCTTGTCTCCCTGTCTCCCTCTTCCTCTCATATCCACTATTCCCTCCTCATCACCCTCCCCCATCCACCATCTCGTGATTTCCCTCTCTTTTTTTGTCTCTCTGCTCTTTCTCATTCCATTTATTTTTGGCTCCTACATGTGTCTGTCTTTCTCAGGCCCATCACATCCTGCGTCTTTATTCCATCTCAGCCACTGTCTTGATTTCTTTCTTTCCGTTTTTTTTTTCTCCGCTCAAGCCTTTTGACTACCCCACCCACTCCGTGTGTCAACCTCAAGCAGAAGAGCCATGGAAGTGCCATACTAATAAGGTTAGAGGGAGCATCTCTGTTTCTCAGGGTGACACCTTTATAAATGACAGGAGCACGAGGCCCTGCCGGTGTTCAATCACCTCTGCAGGGGCTTGCCCATGGGGAGCTCAGCATGTGCACTGCGTGAGCCGGCGTGTACGTGCGCGCGTGTGCATTTTTCTGTGTGTGTTATTGCCTCTGTGGGTCTTGCAGCAGCCAGGTTTACGGTGGAGCTAGTTGGAGTGGACAACAGCATTAGGGAGGAAACAGATCTGGAGGCAGAGTGAAGGCGAAGGAGAGAAATGACAGCCTGGAGCTCATCTGACCAGTACTGCCTTGTTATGACTCCCTGATGTGTACACCAGGGGCACACAAAACAGACACTTCCTCCCTTTATTGCCTTACACCGCTTCTATCTCTGTTCTGTAGTCTGTCGCCTCACAGGCTCGCTTTATGGCCTCCACTGAGGTGCAGGATGTTATCTGCTGGTGTAGGTCTATAGGCTCCTTTTGTCTGTGTTAGTGTTTATGCCAGTGGTTTAGAAGAAGGATGAATTTTTGATCACACAGGGCTTTGCCGGGCTGCATAGGGGCTGTGCAGAAGCACCTTTGGGGCTGCTCATACCAGCAAATGCAACCAGATGAAGACAGGAATGCATGTTTGGGAGCTCCAGTCTTAAGACCGTACTGATGTGGCCTGAAACATTATCAATAGCCTAAATTGCAGACTTTCATAAATTGCTGCTTGAGATGCATCGTCAAGATCTTGTGGCCAAACAAAATCAGCAACATCAACAGTGGGAACGTACCAAACAAGACACAGTGGAGGTACAGCTGAAAGGGAGAACTGGATAGGTCACACACTGAGAAGAAACAATAATAAGCAAGGAAGACCCAAAAACACCTGGAGAAGGAGCACAGAACAAGATCTAAAGAAGACGTAAACAGCTGGAGAGGAAGGCCCAAGACAGATGATTGTCGAAGCAATTCTTCAATGGCCTGTGTTCTGAAAGGAGTTCAAAGGCCTAATGATGAAAAGATGAATGTGTTGGTCTTTATGCCAGTGGTTTAGAAGAGGGATGAATTTTTGATCACACTGGGGCTTTGCCGGGCTGCATGGGGGCGGCAGAGCCACCTTTAGGGCTGCTCATACCAGAAAATGCAACCAGAGGAAAAAACAGGATGTGTGTTTGGGAGCTGTGTAGAGAAAAGGGATGTGACATGCTGACCATCATTACAACAGAATCAGTGGCAGTTGTTGTCATCACAGCTAGTAAAAATTGAATAAACACTAATCCCTGCCCATTCATACGAGACAGAACTTAGAAAGACTGTTTCCCACCATGCGGACACTGTGAGCTTCTTACATTAAATGCTTGTCATGATCAGCCCATGAGTTCATGTTGCTTCTCAGAAGGCTTCAACACTCAAGAAACAAACTTTAGTTTTTGTTAAGCCGTGCTTCGACAAAGTAGCGTAGTGGGTATTGCTGTTGGGATTCAGTGATAGTTGTTTTTCTCTCAGCATGCGGAGGCTTTAGATCCAAATGTCATGAATGGCAGAACAGGAGCAGCCAGATCATTGGAATGACATCAGGAAACCGGCAGGTGATAATCTCCCCACAATGCTGTTCCTATTACAGTTCTTCTTAAGCTGCTTGGAACAGCAGTCTACATCAGTGATGGAGGAAGTGGCATCTGTGTTTGGCTTTTTTTTTGGTAAGGTGAGCAGAGCCATGAGAAAACGTGCCGTTTTTGCATGCATTGTTGCCGATGATTGGTGAGCAAATGATCGTAACTGGAGAGAAAATTGGGGGAAATAGCCGCGAAGCTCGCGACACGTCAGCCATGAACGCAGGCCATGGAATTGATTGCAGCGTCATCATTCCTGACCATAAAAGCTGCTCAGCCAGTCAGTGCAGTCTGGGTTCATTCTCTCCCCACTGCCCAGTCTGAGCTATTTTTAGCCTCCCAGTGCAGCGTGGCTCAACTGCCGTCGTAGCTACCTGGATATGAGGGCTTTGTCACTCCTGCAGGCTGGAGCAGCACTGATCTTGCGAGCTTTACAGCTTCCTATTTCCTCTGCCAGGGCTGCAGAACAACTCCAGCAGTGAAAGGAATGAAGAGAGACGCACAGAGAAAGGGGGGAAGACAAACAGACAACAGTGATATATGATGCATCTAATGAAACTACAAAAGGCATTTGAGTTCTTGTATTAATGTATGGTACACTTGGGACGGAAACAGCCTGCTATTGAGCCAGTGTGACTAATGATAATGATGATACTTGGTTAAAACAGTTCAAATGATTATTGATTAGCCGGGATTAGAAATCTAATGCAAGGAAAAGTAGAAGCAGTCTCTCTTTTTCAGAAGTGCACTATTGTACAAAAGAAATGGGGCAACATTTTTTTTTTTCATTATCTATCATGATTAAACGCACCATACTATACTACACAAATTAAAAGATGATCACAAGGATACATGTGTTATTTGTTAAGAAGGATTTCTTTTCTGCTTGTACAGTAGGAGATACTGCAGAGTGTCTTTTCTTGTGTTTTACATGCATTGTTAGTCACAGACATTTTGTTTGGGTAGTCTTTTTCCTGCAGGTATACAAACCTGTGCCTATTAATTCAGCATAATATTATTCAGAATTCCCTGGCATGGTAAACAAATGCTCCAAACGAATTCATTTGAAATGACTGTGCTGCGATCCCACGGTGCATTAGGGCTGTTGAAATGCAGCAAGTGCTCAGAGACACTCAGGGAGGGTACCTCATAATAGTTTCTCCTCTCTTGTTGCTGGCGCCAGCTACACCACATCGCACGTGCAACTTTGAAACTTTGATCCGTGTTACATCATTCCTTGGTGGCGGATTTACTGAGCTACATTTGTGGTTCTAGGCTTTTCCATATCTATTTTGTTTTTGAATTATGCAACAAACGAGCAACACTGGTGAATGATGTAACATAAAAAATCCAAACTACCGTTGGGTGGAATCATAGTAAGGGACTAAAACCTCTCTGAAATCTCTCAAATTGCGCACCAATCTTGGACAGTCATGCCAAAGATAACACATCCCCGGTTCTGCTTTGCTCTGGCTGTGGACTGCAGTGGCAAAAATTCTGTTTCTCAGTGGGTGGTAATCTGAGGATTAATGACAGCAACACATCTGCCAGTCATGTGGCAGCGGGACACAGATGGTGGAGGATGCACACAAGGGACACAGACAGGGAAAAGACTGGCTCCAACATTCTGTCATTCATTCACTAAAACATGTTGTTTGCAAAGCTCTAATGTTTTCAATCAAATAAACCCAAGATCTTCAAGTATATGAGTGGATCCCACTTGAACAATCTCACTACTGGGTCTTCACTGAGGTTTCACTTACTTTGTTGCTGGAGTATGAATGTTTCTTTGTAGGTGTTGTTGGGTAATTGGTCCTTCTGGGGCCTGTCTAGTATCTTTCAATGTTGATAAGAACTTTTTTTTTGTAAAATTGAATAGTAGCACCTTTTTGTTTGTTTCTATAGAACATGATATTTTTTTCTAATCTTAAAATCTCTCCTTTCCACTCCAGTGTGTTACATTTCCTTACATCTGTTGTATAGGGACCACCACCAGTGGCCCACACAACAGTGGCAGCAGACACTGTGACTGATGTGATAGGAGTCCCATTGGCTTTCAGTGGCACAGTAATAGCACATATCCAATATGGAGGCAGAGAAAAGATGATCCTAACAATGCCTTTGGCAGTGCCTCTGGCTACAGGGCCAATGCACACACACACGCATGCACACACAAGTGCACACTATCTGTGTTTTGCCTTCCTTAGAGGAGTAGAGAAGCAGGCACATGTGTCTCCCTGAATTACTTTTAAGAAAAGGCAGTGGGAGTGATTCTATTCTTGTAGGAGAAAATCACAGTCAATTCTGATTTCATACGACAACACTCTCACTTGTTGTGTAAGTCGTCTCGTTCTGTTTATTTCTCTATTTTACTCCCGTCTCTTCATCCCCGTTTTCTCCTTTTGTATCTGACCAGGTGGTGGGTCCTCCGTCTGCAGGGGCTTTTCGGGAACGCCCTTATAAACAGACCACGTTCCGCAGGTCCTATGAACGCGGAGAGTTACCAGTGGCGCTGGAGCACGGCGCCAAAGGCAACAGCATTGCATGGAAGGTAGGGGTGCTGCCCTTTGATAGAGATTGAATAATGCTTATGTGTTTCACAAGATATTGACAAAAGGGCTAAATTTGCCATTAGGGAACATTGTATGTCAGAATTGGGATGGGGGTGTAGGTTCTCTAAATAACCTTTAGGAGCAGATGCAAATATCTAGTGTGGCTGTTATCCTATTGATCCCCCCCATAACTTTACACACACCACTCATTTTTAAAAATACTTGGCTGAAGTGTTTATTGCTTAAGTCTATTGTGACTGTTGAAGTTCACATCACTTTGACTGTGAACAAGCATCCAGAGTGTTTTCTATAAAACAGTGTAAATTGGGACCGTAGGTTCTCTAAATAACCTTTAGGAGCAGATGCAAAGCTATTGGGACCTAATTAGGAGCTTGCAAAAGAAACATCAATCAGACCGTGAAGAAAATATCTGTCAGATAACGTCCAAGAATCTCTTATTTACAATTAACACTCAACTCTGAGTTACAGTAGTCTTTGCGCACAGCCTCCTGCTTTAAGTACAGCTTTGCTTTCAGGCAGTTATGGTAGTTCAACATGAAAAGTTGATATGTGCTATGCAAACATCATTGATCGTCACCATTATCGACTTAGCTGAAGGGGATGATGGCAGTTTCTCACACATCCCCAGATCCAGTGTTGGCTGTCATCCTGTAGGAGGCAGTGTAGATTAGCTCACTTGAACGCTTCACCTGTCTCACTGGACCTATCATTCACATCCTCTATAGGAACTCGGGGCAGTCACAGCAAAGCAC
Organism: Decapterus maruadsi; assembly: GCA_030347415.2. Lineage (NCBI taxonomy): Eukaryota > Metazoa > Chordata > Actinopteri > Carangiformes > Carangidae > Decapterus > Decapterus maruadsi. The sequence continues at coordinate 15,567,912 of CM064887.1, read as the reverse complement.
AGGCAGTAATTGTGTATGTGTTTTTGTGTGTTTGTATCAACACACGAGCCTCCACAGAGCCATTAGGCTCCTGACTGGCACAGTGTGTGTGGGACGGATGCATTCTTCTAATCACCATGTTGCTTTATTTCGGCTCCCACTAAGCTGCCAGCTATTCCATAACTTCACGACTGCCGTGCAGCAACCACTCTTAATGACATTTATTCATAGTAAGCAACGATAAATGAATCAAACAAATTATGCCCTTTTCCTCCCTTTTCTCCTACTTCAAAGAGAGGAGGGAAGAGTGGGTGGGTGAGCGAGCTTTCTCGCTAGTTAGCTGCCTGTCTTCAGGTGAAAACACTGTAAAAGCAACTCTCTTTGTATGAATTATTTATGTAAAATGTTCAAATGAGTCTTTGCGTTTGCAAAAAATAATGGATTTCTTTTGTGCTGCCCATGAAAAAGCACTCAGCAAATGGAATCTGCTGGATGAAATTGTTGCTGTCATATCTAGTGTGGCTGTTATGCCTATTGATCCCCCCCCATAACTTATACACACACCACTCATTTTTAAAAATACTTGGCTAAAGTCGAGTTTATTGCTTAAGTCTATTGTGACTGTTGCAGTTCGCACTTTGACTGTGAACAAGCATCCAGAGTGTTTTCTATAAAACAGTGTAAATGGAGGAGATGATTTTCCAGTTTAGTCAAAATTGGTCTTCTTCAACCTGGTGCTTGTTGAAAACAGTGCAGGTGCAGATGGTCGGCACTCTGCGCATTCATCTGTCGTGTGGCTTGTGTGCTGTGTATAGTGTAACGGAGAGTGTAACCATGATTGGAGTAAGTGGAGAGGGGTAGCTGCATGTTTGCACTGAGCTGCCCCCGGGGCACAGGTTCAAGACGGCAGCTCAGGATCAATCCCAGTCTGAGAGCTCAGCCCCCCCCTAGCAAAGGCCTCTACCAGTTTCAATGACAATTAAGACAATTAAGTGATATGTTATTATCCGACCACAGCAATTACCATCCTGTAGACGTAAATATATTCGGTTCTTACCTTCTTTGAGCCACAATCCACACAAGTTTTCTTTATTTTCACCACAAGTGTTAAAACAACACCAAAATCAACACCCACCAACTGAAAAAACAACACACAAAGTCTGGGGAAAGTAAGAAAGAAAGAGTCTTTCGGAAAGAAAAATAAATGCTATGTTTATTTAGTTTGTTGGCTGAGCAGTAGTTTGTCTGTGTGTGTGTGTGTGTGTGTCGGTCTGACCGCCTGCATTGATGGGTGTGGATGTGTTCAGCTCAGAGTTTCAGCTTCTGACGCTGTGTGCACACGTTTCCCCTCCGAACAGCAGTAAACAGCCGATGCAACCCTCAATTTCTCAAACCGGCCATGAAATAGACAAACAGGCGGCATATTTAGCCAAATAAGTCAGTCCAATCAATACCAGTATCTCCTCTGTGCAGGTGCACACGGCTCCTGTTTGCCTCCTCCTGACACTAACATGGTCCTTCCCCCCTCTAAGCAGCAGGGAGCAGCAGCATGTGATTCTGTGGGCTCGATGAATCATCTGCTGCATGTCATTAACATTTCCCCTCTCACACCGTAACGGCCCAGCAGTGGGCTTTAGGTAGTAGTGTGAGCTGATATCCTGGTGAAAAATCGTTTTTTTCATAACCTACAATGGAAAAAAAAAAAATCTTTTGTTTTCCTGACATTCTGTGATGGCAGTAGAGTATACTCTGCATCTGTTTTGCTGCATAGTGCTGCAACAATTAGCAGTCAGTTTTGCAGCTGTAATCATACATTGTGTCATAATCATTAATAATTAGAAAGAACATATGTTGAGCTCCTTGGAATATATTCATAACTTTTCACACTTGCGGTATTAGTGTTGTTTTCATTCCTGTTTTCTTTGTCTCATTTGTACCAAAGTGATATGTCTAAAAGAGGCTACAGACCCGTCTCTTACTTGTGATGGCTGCAGTTGCGACCCTGAAGTAAACTTTGTCACTGCTTGTTTCTCATCCGTTCTTTATATAATACCACACAATTCTAGTTTTTGTCACAAAATAGAGATTAAAAAGGAACTTCTCTCCAAGCACTGTTTCCTTGACTTAATCTTCTTAAAAGTTCGATATCTTTTGCAGTCAAACTTGGCGTCACTATTGGATGTTGTCAGAACTGTGCACCGTAGCATGGGTGGCCATGCAGAGTGAGTGGAGGTCAAAAGATTGATTTTCAGTTGGTAAGTTCCTGTTTTGAAATGTGAGCTTTGCCTGCTGAATGACAGAGAGTCAACTTAAACACATGGCAACAAGTTTTGCTATGCATCAATACTAATGCATTAAGCAGAAACACTGCTGAAGTAACTCTGGAGTTTTGCAATCTTCTTTATTGCTACTTGTGAAATATAAGGTGCTATATTTTTTTTGGCTGTGAAAAACACACCTCAGCCCCTTTGGCTTGCTAATTGCTTTCTTTAAGAACCCCTCAATAAACACCAGTTTCATGCTGGGCAGAGAGAGGAGTATTGGCTTGAGTTAGTGGTCTTGCGAACGACTTGGACATAATACTGCAAACGTATTGCTTCGCGTATCAGCAGATAACAACCAATAAATTTAAGTAGCAATTTAAATCAATGATAATATCAAAACTATTGCATATTTAATAAAGTACCGGATTGATTGTGAAAAGAGAAAACAAATTTCTAGGTTATCCATAATTATTTGTGCAGCTCTAATGGTATTTTATGCTTTCAAAACATCCTGTGTTTGGATGCATTATTGTCTGTGGAGTCTTCATATAGTTGTTGTAATATTGATGGCAATATGCACAGAGCTGGGGCTCGCATTATTGGATGAATATTTCCCTATTGACAGGACTAGTCTCTTGTTTTCATACTCAAACAAATGTAAAGTGCTTTCCCTGTTAATGTAAAGCATGACAGTCTTTGCAGCTTAAAAGAACATGCTCTACCCAGTGGTTAGAGCGTGATCCCTCCTAAGCTGTGGGACTCTGCCCTGCAAACACACAACTATTTGTTGGATGTAGAAGACATTGTAGAACAAGAAGAATGTGTAGAAAACGTGTGAGGTCTAACTGATAAAGAATTATGAGCCTGGGGACGTACAACTTGTGTGCGCGCATGTGTGTCTGTGCAAGTGGTTTTATAGTGTGTGTTTGAGTCTATACAGTATGTGCGGGGGGAAATGCAAGTGAACTAAATGTCAAGGGCAAGTTGAAAAAGGGAAGGTTGTATCTGAAAGGTAATTTGGCTCTCCAGAGGTAAAAGCCTCAGCTGTAATGGCGCGCTCAGGTAAAAGCTTTACACGTATGGGGAACATGTGCGGCAGATAGATAAGAGAGAGAGAGAGGAGTGAGTTCCTATCCTTTATGTGTATTTGTGTGCCAGAGTGTGAGTGTGTGTATGATTGTATGTGTATGTTTGTGCATGTATTTGGCCCCTGCCACCACAAGCCGAAGGCCTGGAACAGCACCGAAATCTACTACGATCCGAGGTGCCAAAAAGTGAGAGGGGGAGGTAGAGGAAAAGAGAGGGATGAGAAAGAGAGATAGAGAGGGAGACAGAGACAGAGAGTGGGAGAGAGAGAGAGAGAGAGCGAGGGAGACAGGTCTACAGGGACCCAGCAATCAGGAGACATGGCAGCCGCTTGGCTCTCAGTTATAATGGATGAGTTGAGGGCTTCCTGCGTTCCCTGTGGGGCTTGGTTCGACTCTCCCATCCCTACCCTCTGCTGTGCTCTGCAGGCTTGCAGCCAAACAACGATGGTACACAGATGCATGCTCACACACTCATCTCACTTGTACTGTACAATAGAGCCCCCTCCCCCCCAAAAAAAGAAACTGCCTTGTTTATTTTATTTCATTGATCGCCTATCTGCTTTATCTCGTTCCTTGATCTGCTGTTCAGCTCTGTGTCTCCTGTATGCTCCAGGTTGTTGTTTTGTCCTCTTTATAAATCCTGCCTGTCTGTTCCTGCAGGCTTCCACCCTCCCATGTCACCCACCCACCACAAACCCCCCCTCCCTCTTCTGGCTCATGTACTTTATCTATTCCCTTTTGTCCTTTTATGGGGTCTGTCTGGGGGCAGGAGGAAAAAGCCATTTTATAAAAATATCAATGCAAACCTGATTTCTGCACACCCTCCACCGCCACCCCAGACTCAGTCGGCAGAGGGGGCGCAGAGATGAGGGGGGGACAATCAATTAATCTGATCAAGCGCTTTAGGAAATGGAGAGCGTAAGCGCTCCTAGGGGACGGATATCCATCTCCTTGGGATGATTGAATTACGCACAGAGTGAGAGTTGGAGAGGAGGGAGGGCTGGAGAAATGAGGTGGTTAGGGTGACCGAGGATGAGGGAGCATGTGCTTAAGAAACACAGTGGGAGTGTGTGTGCTCGATACGAGAAACTGAAAGATAGAGAGATGCAGAATCAAACCAAGCAAGAGCGGAAGAGTGGGGTGAAAGAGAGATGAGGTCATTGCAGAGACAGAGATGGAGATGAGCCCCCTCCCCACATCCAACCAACCATTTACATTTTTATGTATCATATCTTATGGTTGATAACCCCTTCTTTTGACAGCTATATTACACAGCATGGGTACATCACTTTACTTTGGCGTCAATTCACAGCTGCCGTGTGCTACACTTGACATAGTTGTTTGACAGTAAACTGTCATATGGTATGCAAATGGTCAAACCATTATGGGAACGGCCTATGATTCAAATTGCTGCCTTGTTGCATATTTACATATAAGTTGTTTTAATATCATAGATTTAGGGCATGATGGACAGGAGCTTACTATGATATGCTAATATTATGATATCATAGCTGACTTTATATCCTTAAGTTAAGCTCAGACATGAGGGGGCGTTGTTTGACTCGGTGGGTGGAGCGGGCGCCCCATGTGCAGAGGATGTGGTCCTCGCTGCGACGACGCCCGGTTCGGTTCTGGCAATGGCCCCTTGCTGCATGTTGTTCCCCCTTTCTCTGTCTCTCTCTGCCCATAAAAAGGCCACAAATATACTTCAAAAAAGGACATGAGAAAGCTTGAAGTAACAGATCTGAGAAGAGTTACAATAGCCAGCCGAAAGTACAGCAGCACAGCCCTTCCACAGCAGCTTTCCCATGGAGATGCCTCGGTAAGTGAGCTCCTCCATTGTTTTGTAAGATGCACAATATGGTGCAACATATTGCTCAGAAATGCACTGCTCCTTCTCAAATGCCACACTCCTGCAGAAAATGACCTTCTCTGCATCTGTTGAACGCATACCATACCTTCTCCTCTACTGTGTGTGAGTGATTTCTTATCTGCTGTGAGCACCAGAGCTTTGTCGGGGAACCTTTGAATAGACAGAATAAAATGGGGTTAACCATGCGTTTTCTCCAGCTCCCTGGCTGGAAGCTGGAGACTCTGGGGGGATAGTTCTGTGTCATAAGGAAAAAGATGAAACACAATAAGAGGAGAGAATATGAACAAGCCCCCCTGGGCTTTCTCTGAGAGGAGAGAGGAGAGAGAAAGGGGGGAGTTTAGATTAGAGAAGTGGAAAAAGCACCAGGCGTTCTCACTGAAAATGAGAGATGAAAAGAGAAAGAGAGGAGTGGAGGAAGGAGGTGGAAGAAAAAGGTCTTCAACAAACAACACTGGCTAACCATCAAGGCCTGTATGGGCTGCCTCCCCGGAGGGAGAGAATTGTGGAATGACTGCTGGGAGGAAGCCAGATGAGCTGTGGCACTGCCATGCTGCTGGTGTGACTGCAGGAATGGAGGGACTGTTGGAACCAAGGTATCCAGCGGAGAGAGCTTGTCTGTGGATCTTGAACTGCTGCACCGCCTGCCGCCCTCAGCCATTATTCATAGCAGACGAACGCTACATGAAACTGATGATGGTTGTTTAGCCTGTGGGCCTTCCACTCTTGCTGCGGTATATGAGACAATAGCGAAAATGGATTTTGGGGGAAAATGGAGAATCACTGGATAAACTTTTATTTCTGAAGATGACTTACAATGTGAATCAATATCAAAATTGTTCACATCTTTTGTTCTTGTCTTTTGGGTATGGAGCCCAGTGACCCGTCTTCTGTGGGGTGCTTGGAGACACAGCAATATACTGGAAATTACTTTTGCTTCTTGATCTCAATTACCAGCAATGATTATCTTTATCCGTGAAGCCTCCATGCATCGCTGTGACACACAGCCAACCGCCTCCCTCTCCTCAAACCAGCATGCCACAGCTGATATTGACACTTCGAGACATGGCTGCAGACATGAAAAATGAGCTTCTCATTTTGCGCTGTGATCTCTGGAATGCTGTGCGGTCTCCCATCTTGAGGCCCTCCCCCCCTGTGTCTCGCTGTTACTTCCTCTCTTCATCCCCAAGTTTACACCCCCCCACCCGGGGCACTCTGTTGATCTCAGCTCCACTGATGCCCACGCCAGCCGCCTGTTCCCTCCGACCCTCAGTTTTCAGCCGCCGCACTGCAACCGGCACCTCTGTGCAGATGGTGACTCAAACGCAAATGCAAATACGCTTTCAGCGGAAAACACAGGGCTGCGACTTCTGGGAGGCAGTAACAGCTGGGGGTGAAGACGGGAGAGTGATGACATCACACGAGCGGAGAGAGAGAGAGGGAGGGAAGGCGATCGTGGAAGGGGGCTAGGTGGCTACCAAATTAGACAGAGACAGAGGACAAGACAGAGAGGGACGTGGCTTGTCTGCCAAGGCCACAAATCATGTCCCTGAATGCAGCACCAGTCCTGTCACCCCTCCCTCCCACAAAATAAGCCAGAGATCTATTGATTGGCACTCGTATTTGCTAGCGGGCTCCAGCTCAAAATGGAGCCTTTAATTAACTTAATGGACCGGCTGCAGCTGTGCCTGAGCCAGTGAGGGAGGAATAGGAATAGAAATGGAGGGAGAGAGAGGGAGTGAGAGCAGCATAGAGAATAAGTGGGGTTAACTGCAGACCCCTTCTATTATCAGTCAGGGTGGACAGGACAGACAGAGGTGAGATTGAGTAGGTTGGTGTCCTCTCTGAGACTCCTGTTGCCCAGCTTACCTCCGGGTGTCTTACAAGAGTGACGGTGTGTGGTACAGGTCCGCCATATGTTCAACTGATGTTTCTTCGTTCAGATCGACCACCAACATTGTTTGAACCGGTATGTCTGGTATAAATGACTACGAGTATCTGCCATCATGGTCAGCTCTCAGCAAACTGCCATCTCCCAAAGTGCGAGACCCTGTTTCTTTACACTGCCTCCCATCCTCTTCCTCCTCCTCCTCCTCCTCCTCCACTCACCTCTCTCTCTCTCTCGATCTCCCCTTCTATGCACTATTCTCATTCCTGTCCACTCATCCATTCTGTCAAAGGTTAATTGGTTTGGAAATGATTCGATTCATTCTGGACGTTAATGCTGTTATCATGCTTTTGTTGGAAAAAAAGAGAAAGAAAAACTACCCCCCACATGCACTTAAGCCTAATTTAAAATAAAGGGGAAAAAAGAAAAAAAAAAATCCAATTTAATCTTTTTTTTTTCTTACTCAGGCTCAGGCTTGTCCCCACAAGTCTTTTCCTTTAAATTATGGCAGAATTTCATTACCTTGAAAGCTTTTCTGCCCCCTCCCTCTGCTCCCCTCCCTGTCTCCAATACTTTGAATGGATCAGGACTAATGTCTTTCTTGTAACCTCAAGGTCGGAATATTTGGATCCGTGGAAGCGCTCAAGGGTCTCTGTGATTAATGCACTGTACAAAGTACCTTGGAATAATGCGGTGGCTGATGGCTGCAGAGTGATCAGTTGTGCACCCACCACACACACGCACACGCACAAATATGCAGACACACCACCACATCCGCTGGAGGTAGTTGTAGATAGAGGTGCCCCTGTCAGTGCCCTTGATGTGGATCATGGGAGGCATTCATATTCAAATAGGGTAACCTAGAGGCCTTCTCTCAATTCCCCCCAACAGTGCCATACAGTACTTCCCCAAGGAGCTTTATGCTTTTCTCTCTTCAGTATGTTACATCTTTACTTACACAGGCTTTGTTGGACATAACCAGTCTATCACTTAGCTCAGAGCCGGTTACAGGGGTGACAGATTTTCTTTTGAAGCACATGGTTCTCGGTGGAGTTTCCGTGTAGGAAAAAGGTCCAATTGCGCCTCAGTGCTTTAACAACAACAATTTCAGTTTTCATTCACCATCTAGTATGCCACATCAGAAAATTAATTAGATTACGTCTGAATGTCAAAGGGAGATAGTTTTCCCGACTCCGGTATCTACAATAAAACAGCCAGTGCTTGATTGCTACTGTGGTCTTGATGTTTTTTTGCTGACACAACTGCGATGTCTGATAAAAATGTGATTTTCTCTGTTTCTGCGGCCACCTTGCAGAGGTCCTCAAAGTGGTTGCTGTGCATGCCGTCCACGCCCTATTGATCAGAGACACAGAGGCCTCTGTATTGAAGTTGTTTGCAGAGCTGCAGATGCTATCTTCACTTTTGTTAATTATTTACATTCGCTTCCACAAATCTGATCAATAGTTAATTGAGCCTGTGGGAGCTGTCTGGAGAAAAAAAACGAAAACTTTGTGAAGCTAAGGGACAAAATCTACAGTGCTGCAACAGAAAAGGGTTTTACATTCTCTCATTGTCTTCAATGTAATCTAAATATGATCATATTATACTGGGTTAACTGGTTTAAAAACAAAGGGAGGAATCTTGTGACATTAAACAACATCATGCTCCATGGTCTCCTCAAGTCTTCTTCAACCTCTTACAGCAGCAATAATTCTAAATGGCAACATTTTAAGGGAGTAGAGGACTCATGGCCATTCACTTGATTGAACCACCACTTAAAGTGGCAGGTTGCTGACTAGAATACACTTGCAGTGTTTGTCTCTGGTGGGCTGTTGGGGAAGAGAAGCCACTGAAGCCCAGGGAACTATATTTATCAAAGTGTTGCATGGAGCAAAATCAAGCTGCCTATGAGGCAGTTGGTGCTAATGACACATGTGCTCACACACCTGTAAGCAGTCATAAATCCGGGCTATTCCCTATCTGCTTGTATCCAGTGCAATTTGCGTTTTAAAGTACTGAAAATTGACTAATGGCATCTCTGAAATTGGGGATAGCAGTAACTGCAGTAAATATTGTCCAACTTATTCTTACAGGCAAGTAATCAGTCAGTTCCCAAGTATCACCTTCTGCAACTCCACATCTGTCTAGTCTCAGAGACAATTACAGTTCTAATAGCTGTAACCTTAGTTATACATTATTTAATGTGTGAACCTCAGCATCAGATATGTCTACGACTGGTTAATCAGCTACTCATTAGATATTCATCAGTGTGTCAGAGAAACAGCACCTGCCACATACATACCATGGCGATTAAAATAGCATTATCCACATGATAATGCTTAACACTGTTTTCTCATTTTCTTACTGTTTTCAAATCACAACATCCATGTCATGCACTACAATGTATTGTCATGTTCCCGCATGGCAAAGTCATTTATTTAACAATATATGAAGGAAGTAGAACCCATACCACTATTGTAATACAGTGAAATTGATTACAGAGATACAACAGAATACAAAAATGATATTGTAAGTACTGCCTGTTCCTCTTTTTATTCTAAAGGTAAATTGTGGTCTAATTTTCACAGTGATATGTTCAGAAAAGATTGATCAATTATATTTGGGGAAGAAATACGCTTCATCTATCAAGAACAAAACATGCACACATCACAATCATTTAATGAGAAGAGGTAAAAAAATATATATATATTCCAACTTTATGGGCAACAGTGTAGTTTTAATATTTCACAGATCAAAGAAACACAATACTTTGGCACATAACCCACTGAGATATTAACATTTAAATGTACTTGACATTTGACTGTGGCAAAAGTCTGACTTGTGTTGCAGAAACAGAACCAATTTCCTATTGAGCTGTATTAAACAATTTAGGTTATAGAAACATAATTTGAAGACATTTTACAGACTCTACTCTACTTACTGAATAATAAATAATACAATAAAAACTTTATTAAGGGAAAACTTTTCAAAAATAGTTACAAAGTAATTTAAGATTAATAATAAAAAGACAACCCCACAACAACATTAAGAGACAGTAAAGTCAACATAAAGTCAACAAGAATGAGTAACTATTCGATCCCAATGACAAATACCATCCCATAAGTAAGGTTTTGAAAGTTTCTCAACGAGTAGTACAGACTTGGGTGACCTTGACAGTGAGGGTGAGGCCAATCCATGAAGTTGCAACTACTGTAAAATGGCAGGGACATGCTCCCCCCCATTGTTTTAAGCCTGGGCCATGGGACATTTAAGGGCAATTGTTCAGATGATCTGAATGCTCTTGTGGTACAGAGTACTGTGTTATTGAGAATTATGCTATGGAAAGCTTTGAATGTGATCAGGGGGATTTTAAACTGAATTCTGAAGGGTATAGGAAGCCGATGTAATTGGGCCAGAATAGGGGTGATTTGCTCCCTTTGTTTAGTCCTTGTCAAAAGCCTGGCTGCTGTGCTCTGAACAAACTGAGGTTGTGAAATTGCAGACTCGCTTAAACGAGAAAATAAGGAATTACAATAATCCATCTGCACAGAGATAAAGGCATGGATGTTTTGCTCTGGGATGTTCTTCTTATGCAATGCCACAATGGTTTTTAGCAATGTTTCTTGTTGCAAGAAACACAACAGAACCAATTCGTAATGTGATGGTCAAAAGTCAGGTTTTGATCTAACACAGCAACAAGATTGGATACAAAATTGAACATAACATAAAATAGTTGTTGTAAATTACAGAAAATATTATGTGTCTTTTTGGTTGCATGCCATGTACAGTTAAAGAGGAACTAAGCAGAATTATTCCTGTGGCTATGCTACATTTTTACCTTAATTAAAAAGCTCTGGATTAATGTGATAGTAAACTCCATGACTTGTAACTTGTGACTTGTTACAAGTGAGAATGGAGGCTCTCTGCCTTCCACCTGCCGTCTCACGGCTGAAAACCAGCCCTGCAACATTAGTGTAGTACCTGGCCGCCGCCCCGGTGTCCCAGCTCTCGTCTCTGTGCACCACGACACAAGCATGCTCCATAGTAGTCTTTTACAGTTAAGACTATACAAATTGTAACATTGTATATAACGTTACTCACCGCTCCATGTATTGATTTTTCGCCGTGACCAGACTTGCATTGTCCTCTTTAAGCCATCCATTGTATTCTGAGAATTTTTTCATACCCCTTTATTTGTTGTGTTGTTCTAAAAATCTAAAAATAAAGGGCTATGTTACTCTCCCACTTAGCTCTAAGCCATAGTCACAATTACTTTGAAGCATCTTATAGTCCGTCTTCTGTGTGGAAATAATGAAATAATATTGTTACTTATAACCAATATCATCAGCTGTGTTTGTAAAAAAAAGAAGTTAGAGTGTGTGGAGTGTGCAACTTCTCTGCTGCAATGTCAGTACTGGGGAAAAGCATTGTTATCCAAAATGCTGCACAGTAGCAAAGCTTTGTAATTGAAACAGACTATCTTATGAGGTAGCTACTTCCTTCACCCAGCAGAGAGGTAAAGTGCTGCAGTCTGAGTAGGTCAGCCAGTCTTTTTTGTTAGTGCAGGAGTTTGGTGCTTCGATTTGCTAACGTTACTATAAAAATGTATTCTTAGTATTTGCAAATAGGGGACTGTTGGTGGAAACAGAGAGCAAGGATAAAATTTGATGCCGAGCTAAATGAGGTTCAGCTACACAAGAATGTTTTAATTAGCACTTTCACACATGGAACTTCCAAATAGGAAAAACAAACAGCATGGAGGCTGTTGACGATTGCTGTGAACACTGTTTCACCTATAATAAGAACTGTGGCAGAAGTGAAGAAAAAAATAGCTTGACCTCAAAAAAAGTCAACAAATTGCAGCACAGTGACAGGCACAGAGGGTTTGCAGAGTACTTCAGTGTCACCCATAGATGACAAAATAGCAGCAATTATTGGTCAGTTGTCTCTGAAACACATCATCCCTGATGGTAGAACTGCGAGTGCAACTCTATCAACCACAGAAGAGACTCCACCAAATAAGTGAGCAAATTGTTATAAGTTGGTGTGATTATTACAGTACAGAAGAGCATTTGTCCAACAAAGTCAATTCAACTTAAAAACAAAAAACAGTTCATAATAAGTGCAGAATTTTTTAAGCTTACTGTCATCGACAACTGATGGTGGCTTCAAAACCCTGAAAGGTCCTCCAATAGTTATCTGTACCTGTAATTAAAGGGGAACTATGCAAGGCTGGTTGCCTTTTCGCTGTTTTGATAACCCTCCTCCCTCGCCCAATTGGCCAATTGTTTTCAACAAAGCCGATGAGAAGTGAATCTGTCGAGCGGTGGATAATGTTTTATATCACATACGTAGGTGTTACTTGCTGTGTAATTTTGTATAGTCTCATCTGTCATAAACAAGAGATTACGAGGCGCTTTCTGCGATCTTGCTGATCTTGCAAGGTTGGTTTTCACCAAGAGACACTAGGGGGAAGGTGAACTTCCATTTTCCCCGTAACAAGTCATTTCACCATCACAGTTACTCCGAAGATATTTCATAATTTAGTAATTTAAATTTATTAAAGGTAAAAATGAATACTTACATGAAAATGCTGGGTAATCCTATGTTTAACCTGCATTGAATTGGATGTTAAACATCGTTACTGACAGTATTGTAATGGTGTTGGTTAACAACAGAGCTAGAATATGCAGAAAGACATAGACGTTCAATTTCCAAACACACAGTCTGGAAATAAGTGTACCGAACTGTTGGTACACATGAGCATTAAGGTATTAAGGCTTTCTAGACAGCCAAGCGGGGGAGTGATGAAGCAGGCCCTGGTGTATTCGAGTATACATGATGTGTAAATGAGTGCTGGTGTGTCTGTCTGAGCGATTGAGTGACAGGAACCGATTAAGGTATGCAGTGGCGGCTCCATTTTAGTAATACGTCCTGCCGGAGCTCAGGGAACCAACTGTATACACCCGGATCCAACTGGTAATGCTACAGGGTGCATAATGCAATTTGAGGAAGAAAATTCATCTCATTGTTTCTGCTCCCATTTACCAGTTTGAGCTGCACGCTCAACCATTGTCAACTGACAAATGTGTCAATGACTAATCTGCCCGGGTGTTCGACCACCACACCTTGTATTGGCTTTGGCGTTTCCTTATCTCACTTCTGTTTCCAGCCTGTCACTGATAAGAGAGAGAGGGGGGGCGGAGGGAGGGACGGGTGGGATGTGTAGTGCTGGGAGAAATAAGAAAAATGGAAAGAAAGGGAGAATGGTAGTAAAAGAAATTATGTAGTGAGTGTTAGAGCAAAAGAGAGAGAGACAGAAATAGAGAAAGAAATAGGGCATGATTAAAGAGGGTGGTCTCTGTGGTGACACTCTCCCCCCTTTTCCCTGTTTTGTGCTAGGTAGTTTGCTGAACACGCTGCGTTGTCACTGGCTTATTTCATGGGAGCAGATAAACAGCGTCTCGCTTTTTGTCCTCATCTGCTTGGGCCTCAGGCTTGTATAAAGTCTTGAGACAGAAGAACAACACATCCGTCCATCGTCCATCATCTTAAGGGTTGTTACTTTTGTTTCTGAATTGTGTGTACGTGTAAATAGAGTGCACACACACACACACACAGACTGTATTTCTCCGAGGAGGGAGGGCTCAGCAATTTGTGTTCAGATGGATGAGCAATAGAAGAGGCGAGCAGTGTGGTGCAAGCCGGCTATGACTTGACCCAGCAGTATTGCTAAATCTGACTTGTTACATGACGGGTGCTCTGGCTCACCTCGCTTCGCTGAGACAACCTCTGGCCGCAATCTGGGTGTCTTTGTCAGCTCAGAGCAGCCGGGCCCCCAGAATCGCTGAGGTGGTGGGTTTTCCCTCTCCCTCCCTCACTCAATCTCTACCCCCTCCCTTCCTTCTGCCCAACATCCGCGGATCAGCATTTTTTTTTTTTTTTTTTTTGCTGTCACCCATTCACACATCATGGACCAGAGGCTTCCTCAGCACCGGGGGACTGTAGTTTAGAGACAGAAACCCCCTAGATCATTTTCTTACTGGCAATTAGCAGCACACAGACACTTCACTGTATCCCACTCAATGACCTGACGCAGACAAACGGAAGGAAAAAAAAGGAATGAAAGAAAAGTATGACAAAAAAGAGGAGAGGAATGATGAGAAAGAGAGAGAATAAAACATAGACACACAAGGACTTGATTAAGTGGTCTTTTAAATGCGCGAGTGGGTAGCAATTCAGCAGCTCTTTAGTCTCGGGAGGACCTGTCTCAATTACCCTAATGAGGCAGAGTGACTCTGGCTATGGGAGACAGGGAGCCCAGCATGGCCATGCAGGAGGGGCTGGGAGAGCAAAGGCCTCAGTGTGTGTGAATGTGAGTGTCTGTGTGAGACACACAGGATGTGGATGCCCTGTGAAGTTAAATGGAGCATGCCGTGCTCCCAATGAGCCAGTGTTAGCTGGCGGACTGACACACGGTGACCTCCCACTGTGCACATCACTTTCTCATCTGGGCTGTCAGCGAATGGCAGTTAACCCCAGTCTGCCCTGAACCTTGGCCTTCGCTAAACCAATACATATCTTCAATAAAGGCCTAGCGTGGAGCACATGCACATGTCACAATACGGAGGCCTGCCTCTATTCTTATCCTGTCTTGTAAAAGACAGAATTTAATCAGTTTGTGACCAGGCAAAGCCTCTGTGCTGTTATGAGCTTCAAGTCAACAGTGGGAGTTTGGCTGTTTGAAATGTCATAATTTTTCCTGGTACAATACAGTTGGCTCGCTGCTTCCTGACACAAGGTAATGGAACCAGCCTCTGTGCCGTATATTACCCTTTCCCTCGACAAACGCACAAACATGCCACACAGACTGCGCTGTTGTGGAAGCTATCAGCTCGGTGTCATCATCACCATTACCCTCATGTATCCAGCATTCCCCTTCACATGACTTTCCATTAGCAATTCAACACACTGCCTCTCAACACCCCGTGGCCTCTCAGGAGTGTATGTCAGTGGAGGAGCACCAGGCCTTACAATTACTGTGTGTTATTCATACAGTACATACAACCCTTCGTCATGTTAACTAGTACACATTAGGTGCATATACACCCCATGAACACTGCATAACGGTTGTCTTGTCTAATATCTTGTATCTTATTTTAAAGTTTAAAAAAAAGCATTCTCTGGAAATGAGTTGTATATTTATTTCACCAGAAATTGTTTTGTTATGCATTCACTTAATTTCTAACAGACTGATTTCTTTGGACTGCTGTTCCCAGCCAACCAGTGTTTTGCCCCAGTAAGCAGATGAGGAAGGTCAATGTTGGTTAGTCTAGACGGAAAAAAAAAAAATTTCTCCACAATTACATAACTATCCTCCTTTCTCAATGTTGGTCTTTCTGTCATTCACACTGTCTCCTCTGCCAGTCTGTTTGTCCAGCACACTTTTTTTCCCCCTTCATTGCAAGAGAAGTGCAAGAGACCAATTCCCTTGCAGCTTCGTTTCAGTGAGGGATTTGATACCATGAACTTTTGTCGGGCAAAACTTTCCCAATGGCCAGACATGGGCTCATTACAACATATCACAGTGAAGAAATACAACATGCCCATGAAATGTGCTGGGGATATTCAGAGTCCCTAGAGGATGAATCGTATTAATATCATCTTTTTATGTTTCCTCCAATGTAACTGTTATTTAAATCTCAACATGCGCTGACCACACTTAATGTGATAATCTAGCAAGCACCACTCTTACTCATCGTAGTTAACAAGACAATAGGTGAACTGTTATGGTATTCTCTAAGGACATACTTATTTCTGATGTTGTTACCAGGTCAAACTTCTTTTGTCCTTCTAAGGACCAAAGAGTAACTAAATTGTACTGAGGAAATTGTTCATTCTACCCAATGGCAAGCATTCACAGGGCTGAAACTTTTATTTCTTTTACTTTTTTTCTCAACCTTTGTTTTTATTGCTGTATTTTGTGCTGCCAGACAAGGTGTTATTGTGTGGCCAGAGCCCTCACTGATAGCCATGTCACCTCTCACTTTCAATCGCTGCAAAACAACTGAAATCATTTGTCATTCTTTCTGGGCCACTGAGTGAAATATGACTCATGGGCCTCAGAAATGTTGAAATTGAAAAAGCACATTGGAACACAGCGCCTTCGTCTCAAATCTCCTCCCTCTCCTCCTTCTTTCCTCTTCACTCTCAGTCAAACAGAAGAAATGGCTTCCATTTAGACACTCCTAACGGTCTCTCCTAATGGCTCTTTGTGATAGAAGTTATTTATAGCATAATTCATTTTAATCTGTCAGTCTGGGGAGAAAAAAAAAATCTGCCCATGAAATGCCCATTTCGTACCCGGTCACTGAATACCAGAATGCTCCTCCTCTCATAAAGGAAATAAAGAAAAGTTGTACACCAAGGCCAGGGATGATTTAGCTCATTGCCATTAAGTTGGGGTTTGAATCGCAATACAGCTGGCAGAGCTTGCCTTTAGGTGTGAAAATGTCAATAGCCGAGAGTGCCGCGTCTCCCTTGTCAGCCCTGACGGAAGACCAGCGACCGGCCAGGCTGCCATTTGTCTTCCTGAGTGAGTTTTCTAATAACCGTAATGGCTATGGCAATAAATTACCACTAGGCTGTCACAGAGAACATAGTGCAGCATTTAAATCTAACAAAGAGCCACCCCCCACCTCCCCCTCCCTGTTTTACCCAGATTTTTATTTTTAAAACTTACTAACTCTCATTCCCCTCAGGAGCACTTAAAGCTAATATTGAATAGCCGAACGCTATCGCAGAGCTCAGGTATATCACGTCCTAACTGGACAGAAAATCTTTGACTGTCCTCTTTCTCCAAGACTGGAATAGAATATTTACCACTTCAGTGACAGGCTTTTTTTTTCTTTTAATGTAAAGTGGTTTCATACTATACCACCAGTCAATTCTTTGAATTATACAGCAATGTCCTAACTGTGCTGGTCATCTACCTGATGGATGCCCACTTAAGTGGAATAACACATTTAAAGGTGGTAGCTGATTGGAATTAAATGTCATCGTACCCTTGACCCCATCATCATCTGCCCTCTCACAAGCTAGTGTTTTTCCATCCCGGCTTCCGTGGAGTTGACTGCAGCCCCTCTGTGAGATGAGCGCGCTCAGTAATTGGAGCAGCGGGAGCCGATTTGTTCACGTCCTTTCCTTCAGTAGCAGCAGTTTGCCGGTGGGCAGCCCGTGGAGCGATGCCATCCTGCCATTTGTCAGACAGGGTGCAATTTCCCGGTCATCTGTTTCCATCCATAACTGAAGGTGAGGAAAAAATGGTGAATGATGGAGACTTTAATATGGCTCCCCATACTGCAGGAGCTCAGTCCTGGTAGCAACAACCCAGGCTCATACACTGTCATACTCGTGGCAAATACCGCAGCGTGGTGCTCACAGTCTTCAAACGCTCACCATTTACAAGTGACGCATTTCTCAGTAATGTGGGGCTCCTCTTGACTTTTTGTACACCTGTGGTGTATAAACAGAGAGAGGATACCGTGTGTCTGGGAGGGCATGTCATGTTGGAATGAAAGCTGCCTAACATGACAGATATGCCCTTTAGCAACAGGTGAGAAATTCCAGTCATTTTTGCCTGATGCCATAACCTCTTGTTACCATAGCTCCCTGAGGCAACATGCAACAGTACTGTATGTTCAGGCTTCTGTTTCCACATCTCCCACCCTGTGACTGTCCTGTGTGATGGAAACAAAGATGTGGTCCAGAAGCTGCATAAAACAATTCACTTTGAAAACGGGCCTGCGTCGGCATTGTGTGATTCACAATACTCCCAGAGCTGAGGTTTAAAAGAAAACGATCTGCTCACTAGCAATCAAGGCTCCTCTTAGAGAGAAACCCTGCGGTGTGCAGCTGTGCAGCATCAGACGCATGATAAACATGTAAACTCTGCCCACCAAACTTGGCTGATCACACAATCTCATCTACGCATTGGACAAAACCAATTATTTTTTCAGCCCCAACGTGCACCTGATACCTCCCCCCCCATCAGACCCATGCAAGCAGGGACACAGAGGATTTCTAAAGAAGAGCAATGGGTGGTATGGGCCGTGGTGCTCTGAATGTGAGGAAGGACGAGCTGTGTTATTTGTAATCACAAATTGATGTCCTTTGTAGCCACGGTCTGGATGTGATCTGTGGGTTGGGAGAGGCAGGCGTCATGCGAGGCGAGGCAGCTGCTCTGCCTTTCTTTCCTCCCTGCAGTAAAGGGTTTCCATTCAAAGGAGCCAAATGTATCTCCTTTCAGCGAGGCAAAATAGAGCCACTGTAGTTCATTTTCAGATAAGATTGGACAGGTGTTAGGGTGTCAGCTGAGCTTTCACACAAACACCGTCTATACTCCTTTTGACCGGAATTACGAACCATATAAATCAACACGTTTATGTGTGTTTCCTGTGCAGTTTTGTGGGTTTTCTCCCTCTTGACTCAACTCAGGAGTTTGTCTTCTTTTAATTATTTTTTATCTTTTATTCTATTAGGAGCACATGGCTCTGAAAGGATAGCCTGGTACTGTTTGTGTCTTGAGGCATTGGAAACAATTATTTTTTTCATTCTAATTGAGAGCTAGGACTGTAGGACGGAGCATAGTCGCCTCAGTAAAAACAATTACAGATAAAGAAAACGTGCTATTTTAGATATTTATCAAATTTAATTGCCGCCATCAAGAGAATTGGATTGTTGTTTTTCCCTTGTACTGCTTTTCTGTTTGTCTGTTACCAGAATATCTTTTAAGACAATATGAAGCAGCGTTGTTGAAAGGTTGTTGAAGAGGCGGCGATCTCTTCACACTCATTGGTCAGGTGTGCTGTTTTCCATAAATGTGCTACAATAGTAGAAGGACACCAACAACTGAATCACTGAACAATGAAGGCACTCAGCGGCTTCATGATGTTGCAGTCGGATCTAGATCCAAACTCATCTCTCACATCTATTTTCTCAAACAGTCATATCTTCAAACCCTGGTGTAATAGGTGCGTGGAAGAAAGTCTCTTTTCATGTACAGTCAAAACCTGATAGCTGCTGCATTTTTATATTGTTGCCACTTGACCAGTCCAAGGAGCCAAACAGGCAGAAGCGAGCCTCTTATTAGAATACACTGTCATTAAGAATGGAGTCGGACAGACTACAGCCACGGGGCAAAAATAAACAAACAGTAATGCTGACAATATGTTCATATGGAACAAATTATTGTGTATTGTTTAATGTTATTATCATAGCTAAACTTATATGGCTATTAAATTTGGGTTGTTAAATTGTTAAATTCCCCCCAAAACGTCACATCCGATTGTGAACTCCATGGCGGTGGATGGTACAAGTTAGAATATTTTAACTAACAACCGTACTGTCGTTCTCTCGTCCACTAAAGTGACATCCGTGCCGCGTCTGCCGTCTCAAGTGAAACTGGCATTGGGTGAAGGACTGAGGAGAGAGTGCATCTGTGAGAGGTGCCAGGGTCTGAACGGAAAGACAGTCCCTGCTACTACGGAACGATGCACTGTGTATGACCCTGACATGAGATTGATCAATAAGTCACTGCAATGAAGTGGCACATCGATTACACCAACGACAGAGCATTTACAGGTTTAATCTGTATAATGAGGGTAACCTTTTTCTTTGAACCACCTGCTTTGCTTTCTGCCGGGCATGATCCTGTTCAAGGCCAGCAGGGGTTGGGGCATTGGAGTGAGAGATGCATGAGCGATACATGTCTATGCATATATATGTGGTGTGTGTGCGTTGGGGTAGGAAAACAGAGCAAAAAAAAAAAACAGGAAGTGGAGGAAGGGAAAAGAGCGGTTCATGTGACACCTGGGCCTGTGTTTGTGTCACAGCTGGAGGTGAGATAGCGATGCAGGGGGGAGGATCACCATTATTCGTATGCAGCGAGAGAGGCCACCAATGATTAATGTGTGTCATGGGTAACTCGGGGCGCTGCAGTCTCTTTAGCATTTACAGTGTGTCCTCCTCCTCTCGCCTTCACAATCCTTCCTGAGCATGAACAGCTTCTTCTTCTGCTCTTTCCTTGCGTCCATCTGCTGAGGAAACAGCTTCCTCTCTCTGCCATTCCTCTCATGTTTCAGTGATAGATGGTTCTCACGTTAACTACTTTGCGCAGGACTCATTTCTTCTCGCCAAGAAGTAACTGAAATACTCTTCTCATTCCCCACTTTACTTATCCGTGCTCCGTCTTGCCTATCATAGTTTTTTCTCTCTGCTTTTTGCAACATGACACAAATGCCAGTTAACATGAATGACATGATCGCCAATTAAACTATATGCTTATCAGGAAAACACAGACTTGGAATGCACTCTCTGGGGCCGAATGCGCTTTCTAGAAACAGCTTGTTCACTTGTGGAATGAATCCACATTAATCCATCTTCACATATACTGTAGCTAACTCGGGTAAACAGTCCATGGTAGAGATGAGAGTGAAATGATTGATTTACACAAGAATTCAACACCTTTCTTGTACTGGTCTTTACAGTGTCGGAGGAAATGTTTGCAAACAGATTTATTCTGTACATCAGTTAACTTGTGGGTGTTTGTTACTGATTTCTCCCATATATTTAGTATTTAACTTTTGATATGTATTTTATTTATGCTGGCCAAACTATCAAATCGAATCAAAGCAGCCAGATCTGAGCCATATAATTGTTTCTGTATATGAAATAGGAATGCAAACATTCTTCTGTATTGATGTATTACACATTACATTGTGTTACACCAATACTGATATTATTTTGACAAGAAACATACAGAATAAACAGTGGATTAGTTAGGTTTCTTTTTTTTTCTTCTTGTACTTATTTACTTTTTTTCTATCTTGAGTTCAGCAATAGCTGTAAATGTCATGCTGCTGTCAGATCCTGTCTGTCTTGAGTATACAGTAGCAAACTACTGCCTAATCCTTGAAGGGAAATTCCATCTAATTTAAATTTTTGTTCATTTTATTGTCAAATTGTCACCTTAATGACTTACTAAATAATGTATACCAGTGGTTTCAGTTCATAGGCATTTCAGATAAATACCATCTGAATTTTATGTGGCACTCCCAGCAAGACAAGAGAGCTTTGAGTCCAATTGTGCAAAATTATACATGTTTTATGAATTTCAGCCAGCATAGGTTTCTTGGTTTGGATTGTCTTGAGTGGTGTGTGACACAGTGTCGTTTCTTTTGTAACCACAGAGAATATTTGATAGTGTTTAAACATTTATTTTGGTGCAGAGAAAATCCCCAAATATTAGAGAAGCTTGTCTTTGCTCTCAGTGTTAGAAAATACAAGGCGATGAATGTAAGAGATTTTAAAATATTTAAAAAACCACATCCACAGTGCCTTATCTGGAGTTTATTTTTCTACTGTTTGGATTTGAATGGGAGAACTGACGCCTGATAATATGAAATATCTTTGACCTTATAAATCCATCAAACAAAGCAATCATTAAGGACAATAAATAATGATAACATAATAGCATTATCATTTCATTAATATAGTTGAAAAATCAAAGGCAAACAGTAATTATGCTTTAAACAATTAGGCCTCTAAAGGACTATAATGACGGAAAAAGTCACAGCATTGTAAATGTTCTTCCCTGTGGATTGGCTGCTACAAAATGTCTCTGGGGCACAAAGTGCTCTGAGCGCATTGTCAAGGGAATATTACTGCAGTGTTATGATGTGTTTTTACTCTGTCAGCCTCATCCCCAAGGGCAGGAGCCCCACTCACAACTGTGCTGCCTGCTGGTTCACTTCTCCAGAAATGCTTCGACATATACGCCGCATAGACACGCCGACACAAACAAGCAGCGACACAGACGTACACATTCTCACACACACACACACACACACACACAAACACAGGCACGCACACACAGCATCACCTTCAGAAAGTTGACTGGTTGCAGTCGGAGCCAAGTTAAATGCTGCTTTGCCAGTCCATCTGCGTCCCCTCCCTCCTCTGCTCTTCTTCCCCCCCTCTCCTCATCTCTTTGACTCCCAAGGACAAGGAGACCCACTGTACAATGGGACACCATTTATCACCACAGGAACAATTACTGGAGACATTTCATTGTCAGAAAATTTCAAGCCAATTCTTCCCTCCCATCTCTCTCTCTTTATCTCCCCCTTCTGCTCTCTCCCTCTGTCTCTCTTCCCTGCCCTACTCCCGTCCCCTCCTTTTCCTTCTCCCTCTCCTCTGCCTCTTTGCATGACTCCCAGTGAGCTCTATTGCAGGTCAGCCTCCCATTAGCCCAAGCCCATCACTATAGATTACAGTGCAGAGGCGGTAGACTGTATTATATCTCATCGAAAGGCCCAGACAGATTCCTCTCCCTCTGTTTCTAACAATGGGATCCTCTTCTTTCCTAAGGAAAGGCATGGGAAATTGCTTCTGATACTGTATCTCCAGTCCTGAGCCTTAATGAAGCCTTTCACTGTGGTTTGGTGTGAAGGGGAAGAAAGAGAGTCAGTTCTCCAATCGGTCTGTTTGATCACAGATGCAGGCCCAGCCCCAGGAACACACAGCAGAGCAGAGCAGAGCAGAGAGGGATTGAAATGCCAAATACGAATCAGACGTATACTGTGTTGTGTTTGGCTTTCTCTCCCTATCGTTTTGCTTTGCCTTTTCGCTCTGCGTGACTCTGCGTGACTCTGCGTGACTCTGCGTCTACTCCAAAACACCATTTTGAATGTGGGCTAAAGTAAATATTATAAACTTGTAAGTCACTTGACACAGTGAAGCACACAGCTACACTATGTCAGCAAATGAACAGCTCTGCATTCAGCTTTGGACTGACTGACCAGTGCTTTGCCTCCATGCTACTTAAACTTCAAAATCTGCCACTGATGAGTCCGGAGTCCTAAACACACATGGCGAGCTTCTTCCTCCCTTTCTTGTTCATTTGCATGTTGCATTTGTTTCAAAGCAATATTAAGTTTCAACGCAGCAGCGAAATGCGTGTTATAGATAAGCAGATTCAACCAAGTGTGAAGCAGCACCTCAGGTTGCCTGCATGGCGTCTCTGACATCCATCAGTGCAGAATGGAAATGGGCTCTTAGTGTCAAATGTGCTGTGATTTATCCACAAGTGCTGATATGATCACTATTAGATCGTTTTTAATGACTAATGACATTTGAAAAGTGCTTGGGTCTGTGCTGAGGCTTAGAGGGCAAATTACCTCTTTCCCACTGCAGCTCTGTGTTCTCCCTGTGGTGAGAGCTGTGGGTCTAAGTCAGCTACAGAATCATGTATTGAGCAGAAGTGTATTTGTGTCCGTTCGTGCCACTGAGTAAGCTGATGGGTAGATCCCTGGGCAGTGCCTCGGGGCTGATCGGTGGCTTCTAACACT
Source organism: Decapterus maruadsi (assembly GCA_030347415.2). Lineage (NCBI taxonomy): Eukaryota > Metazoa > Chordata > Actinopteri > Carangiformes > Carangidae > Decapterus > Decapterus maruadsi. The sequence goes on along the minus strand of CM064887.1, from coordinate 15,544,414 downwards.
GCTATGGGCTGTACCGTCCCACAGCCACAGGTTAATCCACAGGTTAAACTTCTACACTGATGCATGTAGACTGACACATTTGTTTGACGTACATACGTATATTTGCAAACGATTTTTTAAGGGGTCTTTTTGCCTTTAGTTGATAGGACAGTTGAGAGAGACAGGAAAAAGTAAGGGAATGACATCAGTGTTTCCCATTAATTTATTTGTGAATCAGACCCCCCGCCACAGTCTCCTTGTAAACCTGTGGGAAACACTGGACATGCAGCAAAGGGCCCCGAGGGGAATCTAACCGGGGCCGGTTGCAGTGACAGCGGTAGCATATGGGGCACCTGCTCAACCTGGTGAGTTATATGGCGCGCCAGTTGTGTGATGGTTAAACGGTTGCCATTGTTAGTCATCAACTGTCAGTTGTGTAATTGAGACTTTGTGGCATTTGTGACCTGCCAGGTCTGAGTGTGTCAACCTGTTTTTATTACAAGTTCAAGAGGCAGTTTTAAACAATTCAATTTGACTTTTTGTACATTTAGCCCAGTATTTGTTCCCTTATGTCAGTTAAAATCAGGTTGCATGTCTGCTTGCATCTAATGTCATCTATTAGTATTTTGAGTTTAGTCTAGACACTAATTAAGCAATTAGTGTTGAGCATGATAGTGATGCAGTCAGGACCTGAAAGGTTTTTGTGAGTGTGCTTCCCATTTCCTTGGGAATACATGGGGTTGGACTAATACCTGGAACACAATCAGTCACGTCAGTAGACTCCTATGTGTAATGGAACCTAGTTTACCACAAGTTACAAAGAAAGAGAGACAGAAAAACATTGAGGTGCTGATTTTCCGTTTTATCCAACAAAATATTCAGCTCTGATCACACTTTATTTCCACCATGGTCACAACTAGTGTCTCTTTGACTGTACACATACAGCATGACATGGCAGAGTAATATTTTTAGTGATGAGTCAGGCATGCTGACGTGCTGATTTGAGCATGTTCTAAATGTCTTGTTGCCCAATCAGATTGCTTGGTCAGTACTACTTGTTGTATGTTGGACTCATGTTCTGTGGAGCTGCCAAACTAAACTAGACTTCTGCTTTGCAGTAACTTCAGAACAGCCTTCTCTTCCCTGTGCCCTGAAATCAGGTTTTAAACAAGACTTGAGACCGGCTCATTAGTTTGTAAACTACCTGTACGTCAAAGAATCTTTTGCTTTGGTCCGCTTCTCCTGAGAAATTGCTCTTGGTACTGGATTTATGAAGGCATGCCAGAGGAAGGGGAGAGAGAGAAGTGACAGGAGAATAGAAGGAGAGGCTGAAATTGTGAGGTGGTGGTTGAGAGGGACTGGAATGTGTAAAACAGCTGACAGATAGTGAGAGAAATACTATGCATCTGCAGCCATGGATGTGCCTTTTGGTTTTTGGAGAGTGTCACTTAGCTCTGGGAAGCCACAGCTGGTTTCAGCAGCAGCCAGACACCCAGGGGATCTCTCAGACATTCCTATTGGTCTGTCTCTGTAATAACTCTGTCCTGACATGGGTTAAAAAGGGCCAGAAAGATAGAGGGAGTTACAGATCTGGCATGCCAGTGCCTACACAAGTGAGTGGAGAAAGGACTGACCGTCTGTCTGGTGTCTACGCTGAATGCTGAGAAGCAGAAGACAGAAAATAAAACGGAGTAAAGGCTGTTACAGTTAACGCCGCCTGTTCCACCACAGGCCTCAGAAGTTTAACCCAAGTGGAACATTTCCATTCCCGTTCAGTGATACTACCTTAACCTTTAGGCATATTTAATACTGAGGATGTCAGACAGAGACTTTAGGTTTTGTTGTAATTCTGTCTTCCTTTTAGCTCTTTTAATTTCCATCTCAAACTGAATCCAAGAATAGACACAAACCACAGACAATCCATACAGAGTTTAATATCACTGAGAGGGCTAGAACAATGATTTAGAACCATGCTCCAAATAATCAACTTTGCATATTTGATGTGAGGCGCTCTCTCCAGAGTGGGCTGGCTTTCAAATGTAAATTTTGCCTGCAAACTTAAATCATTTAGTGCATTTTACTTGAAGCAGATCTTTGACAACAATAAATCACAAGGTTGCTGCATCCATTAGCAAATTGGCTCTCTGCAGTGGATGGAAGAATAAAAGGGAGAGAGGCAGAGGCAGAGCGAGAGCGTGCGGCAGCAGTCTTTTATAATCAGCGGTAACAGTTTCAGAGCTGTAGTAGCCAGACACTGCGGCACACGGACAACCCATAAACCTCTGGTCACATGCATCACAAACAATAGGCCCATTGATTGGCTGGCGGGGACAGTGGGTGGGAGGCGCTGGCTGTAAGTGATGCATGCCACAATCAGCTTTGAAGAGTCTCTGTTCTTTCCATGGCCCTGTTGCACCCGTAGCCCCCTCCGTGTGTCCGTGAGACGCCTGCGATGGATCGCTCAATGGCCGTCCTTCATGCCTCACAGTTTGCAGCCCAGCACACACTCGCCGTCTTCCTCTGCTCTCCATCTCACCCCCATTCTGTCAGTCTCTCTCTCTCTCACTCACACACACACACACATCCAAGCAAACATACTGTACACACACTTTTTAGGCCACTAGCCTTGTCTTTCCTTTTGGGTTTCATTTGGATAGTTTTATCGTATTTGGATAAGTGCGGGCTACAGTATGTCCACCCTCTTCAGAAACTTGTATTAGATAGAATAGCCAATGCTTTTATGGGCACGAAGAGAGAAAGACAAGAAGAGGAGAAATGGGGCCAATTAGAGGCCTGGAGCAACCATTGTCTTGTGATACTGGTCTGGGCCAGAGCACCAAGTGTGCGTATGTGTATGTGTGTGGTGGATTGTCGGCAGGTTATGTACAGAAGGTTATGAGAAAAAAAGGAAAGAAAGACCGAGAAATCTATTATTTCTGTTTTGGTGTCCAACATTACTGGAAGCTGGCTGGAGTATGAATTATGGAAATGACTGTAGGGGTTTTCCAGCCCAGAGGCTTCGCTTCAGAACCCGTCTTTCCTCTAGTGATCAGATACAATACCAAAAAGTAGGTACAAAGGGGATGATTTTCTTTTTCCCCGTCCCTCTCAGTCTGTTTGTCTTTGCGTCTTTCTGCCTAAAAAAAGAGAAGTTCAAATGAGCTCTGAGTGCAGCAATTCTCACTTGTGTCATATGTTAAAACTGTCAAAGATACTGAGTGGATATCGTGGCTGCTCGCATCAGCTATGTGTTTACTTCTTTCAAATGCACCAGAAGTGGCGTTTTATGATGTCATTGTCACAGTGGTTCGAAATGAGGACGCGAAGAAGAAGAAGAAGAAAGAAAACTGTATCGAAAAAATCATACCGTGAGCCTCCTTTCACGCTGAGGTATGCAGTCAAATTGGACTGCCCGGCCCCACACTCTGTATGATCAAAGTCAGCAGATCAAACAACTCAACTGGCAGACAAGTGAGTTACCTATCCTAAGGCTTCAGGAAATGTGTCTCAAACCTCGCAATTACTCATCCGCGATTCAGAGGAAAGAAGTCTAACCACGCTTTGGAGAGTTGTTAAAGGGGTTGACCAACAATATTTGTCATTATTGTTTGAGTAGTGAAGCTTGTGTACTGTTCTGGCTCTTTGTTTGTCGTGCATCCTGCCTGAATTCACACACTACGTATCTTTACAGCCCTAACCACATCCTTGCTAATTAACAGGACAATAAACGTGCTGGCTCCCATTAACTGTGGCGGCTGCTGCATATTTCCCCAGACGGTGTCTGACTGGTAGATAGGGGCTCTCTCTCTCCTGCACAATATGTTAATCAGGCTCCTTCATCTCAAGCTCTCCATCTTCTCTTTCTGTCTTCAAAGTCAAGTAGGAGACCCTCTCTCCTCCCGTCCCTGGGCCTTGCACTATCTCCATCTGCAGCAAGCTTAATCTGTCTTCACTGGAGAGCGTCGCCACATTACTGGGGTGCTCACCAACCAATTACTATCCATTTCAAGTAGAGGGCTCATCAGGTTGGTGTCACTAAGGAAAAATGCCCACATCCTCTTGACCTTTTGATTGTCCCGATGCATCAAGTGCGAAGGCAAACAGTGGTGAGTGGGTCTATCGGACTCAGGGTGACTAACTCGTCATTATCAACCAAAGAGGTGGAACAGTGTAGTCAGCCTTAAAATCTGTGCTGAAAGTGCAAGGGAGTGTGGCACAGCTTTGAAAACACTTTGGGCTTTATGTGGCGTGGAGCCTCTTTATTTTGGAGGGGAGCGTATGGCAGTAATCCGACCTGCAGATAATAAGACGCCATGTCATAAATCCTCTCAGAAAACTAAGGCAGTTAGGCTCATATTTGCTCATTCAGTCAGGGCATGCACTGTTTGCTGCTCAGAGGGGATTGTCTCCATTCTTTGCCTTTACTCTGTAAACAGAGATTGTCCCTTAGAGAGTGAGAGTCAGGAGCATTATCATAAGCAACTGTCAAATTTTGTCTTTGCATTGTTAAGTAGAAAGGAAAAAGAGCAGACCGTGATTTAATTAAAGCTAGACTGAGGGCACAGGAGAAATGAAAAAAAAAAAAAATTAAAACAAACAAAAAAAGAGAGAATAGACGTTAATAAAGTAGCATGAGTGAGTATGTGTGTTGTTATTGCCGGGCCAGTTGCAGAATTAATTTTATACCTTTGGGCGGTTTGAACAGCAGCGGGCGATGTGTGTGCCCAGCTACTGGTCTGAGACAGGCATTAGTTAGGCATGCCAATCTGGTGGCCTCTTTCAGCCTGCCAGTCTGCCCAGATCTTCAGGGCTCCCCGCTAGCCCCCTCTCTGCTTTGCTGTGCTCTGGCACAAGAGCTAATTAAAACAGAGCTAAATTAGCAACACATTCACAGGCTACCCTGCCTCGCCTGTTTGACTCCCGCCTCCCTGGCTTTTTTTTGTGTGTGTCTCTACCTCAGTGCACACACACACACAGAAACAGACACACTCCATCCTTCCTTTCCCCATCAGCCTATATCTCACCGAGGCTGCCTACTGCGGGAACATGTGTTTACCTTAAGGGGTTTTATGGCAATTACACTCCTGTGCTCTCTCTGCCTCTTTTGTTTTCCATTTATGTGTTTATTTAATTGGCATTCAGTGTGCTGTAATTCTATTAGTTCCTGAAAAGGTCAGGGTCATAGGGGATTGGCTTCTGGCAGACTCACTTGTGAAATACGTAACACTCGAGCCGTTTCCATACATACGCAGTAATAATTAAAAAAAAGGGCTGTGGTAGAAGTTACTTCACAACCTTTTAGAAAGACAATTAGAAGAGCAAAACCCAGCAGTACTAAATGGAACTCTGGACTTTAATCAAATTTTTAAAATGTAGATATAATATAAATATTAGTTCCTATTGTCTACAAAGCACAGACGATCTAAGTTAATTTTTATTCATGATTTCTTTATCAAACAGTAACACAGCTGAACTAAAGATTATTAAACATCATTACATAACAGACTGCTCGGGCAAAGAGTTTTCAATAATTATATTTTCCCCTGAAGAACCAGCGGCCTTATTTGCAGTGCAGTGTTCCCTTTTCAGAGCAACTGTATTATCCTGAGATAACAATAAATTTAATTGTCGGATGGTATTAACTGACTGCTGTATACATTCATAGTGTGAATTACTGTCAAAAGCCCTAGCGTTTCACTGCAATATTAGCAATAAATCTCTGTGCTTGTGTGCAGTGAGGCACCTTTCTGCTGTCAGGTCATCTCTGAAATTACCCAGGAATTTTGAAGTATTTAAATTTTAAACTCCCATAAAGTGGCCTACATGGCCCCGGCTGCATTTGGCTGTTAATAATGAATGAAGACGAACAGATCAGCATGTGTAATGGGAACTTGGCTGGAGACATTGCGTGAGCTGACTGGATATTACAGATGATCTGTCAGCATGTCTGCTGACCCTGATGAACAGTTATTAAAATTATTCAAGATGAGGTACAGACACTTGATGGAGGCAAGAGTTGACACGCCTGCAGTGTGTTTGTGAAACGCTACAGGAGTGGATGAAGCTCCCAGAGGTGTGGACCTTGGTCATTTTTTCAGAGAGTAGAAGTTGTGAAATAATCGCCTAAAAATCAAATTTCATTATTGACTTTGGTGCCGTAAAGACAGTATAATAATTTCCCCTCTCATCCGATCATTGCTTGTGTGGGAGCATGGAGTGAAGGATCTTGTCGTTACCACAAACATGGCCGTAGGCGGTTTTAGCAATACCAAGGTCCAAAAAACGAGCTTGCAACAGGATTCAAAATTCTGAATTGCCTGATCCATGTTCATTTTAGACATCTGGAGCGCGACATTTTGATAACAACAGCTTTAAAACTACATTGGTGTGAATAGATTATGTCAAGCAGTAATGCATGATTATCAGGTTGAATTCACACTAGGGCCGAGAAATGAGTCATGATTTCAGTTTCAAATGGTCATTTTTGCATTTTAATTTCACTGAAAAATATAGATGATGATGTGTTTTTGTTGGGGCTTGTATGAAACAAACATGTTGTGTCATGTCTGGAGAATGTGATTAGCAGGCCAGGTGCATCCTCGTAGCACCACAGTGCTTCATTAATGGTATATTGTGACATTTAAAATTCTGTCCAAAATAAAATTAAATTAAAAAAAAATACTGCAATTTTGATAACATCACAATTAATTGTTCAGTTTTTGCTTGTGTTGAGCTGCATTAACAAAAAGGCCTGCAGTGATCATATTTCTCTATATGCCATTACAAGAATATTATGCAGTACAAAACGCACATATTCAAAATGTTTGATGGAGCTTATTTGTATGTGACAGTAAATGTAAAAAATTTTTGCAACTCTGCCACCTTCACTGCACTTTTACGGTCTCTTTTCCCACCTCCATCTTCTGCCTCTCTCTCTCTGCGGATGGTGCTGATTATGGTTAATTATGTTGATGAATGGTGGTGCTGAGGGTACTCCATCAGCATTTCATAATCTGTCTTCTTTTGCCGCTCTTTATCACAACTAAGCTGATCCAGCTTGCAGGATGGCGGATACGGTGATGCTTCTCAAATACTCATACAGTACATGTCAGACTTGAACTCTGACTTGCTTTTTCAATCTGTGATTCTCTGCTGGACACCACGAAGGTAGTCTTTATGTCTGTTGGATGGCAAGTGTTTGCACTCGAATTAAAAATAGAAGTTCATAAAAGCTGATCTGCATGTGCTCTGACTTTTAAAGTTGCTCTGCAGGTTGGCAATAGCTCCGCCTGTGAAAGGACTGCGTGGCCACTAATGTGTTTTTTTTGTAATTTGTTTGATGCTGCAGTCACTTGGGCTAATTTTAGTAATGGCACCACACCCACCTCTGCTTTAATCCTTTTTTACCTGTAATGTAGGCTTCACTATAAAAGAGAGTACCTTTTTTTTTTTTATAGAAGCACCTGTAGTGAACATGGTCTTGTTCCTATTCTTGCAGAATAGAGAATAGATTGGAGTGGTTTTTGTGTGTATGTTTTGTGTTCGCAGTAATAGCACTTTCCTTGTACAATGTTCCTACTGAGGGAAAATGAAACAGATTGCACACGATACACTCTTATGTTATGACAGATTTTTTGTGAATGCGGTTAGAGGGAAAAATATACAGGTATAACTATTAATTCTTGATGTTGTTTTCAATTCCCAACACTCGTTCTGTGTTACATGTAAGTCTTTGTTACAAAACTGAATGCAGAATCTGCTTGTGTTATTTTAGCAGAGACACTTGGGATGAATAAATAGTCGGGAAGCCTTGATGCTATTTTAGAGTGGACTGGGTCCTTCTCTGACATTGCTCTTGAATGTGCACTCTAACATTCAAGCCAGGATTATGCCCCATCCCCAACCCGCCTTTCACTTAATTGGCTTAGATGAATATCTAAAGAGCTAAAGCTGGGTTTAAGCCTCGCAGTTAGTATAGTGCTGTTATTGAATTTACGCGAATGCCACAGATACTGATTGTGTGACAGGGACAACCTTCAAATCAGCCCATACGTGATGGATACTTAACTGTAAGATGTTTATTTTTAGAAAAGAGCGAGCAAGAAAGAGGGAGTCGGTGTGAGAAAATTGTCCAAAATTCAATATGCTGTGCAATTATCATGTGTAATAGCCTGTAAAATCCTAATATCTATTCAGCCACTTGGAAAGGCACAAGAAATGGCCTGACCACTTAGCCCACTTTCTCTGGCCCCTTCCACGCCATGACAGACGGCCCTGTCTGGAGAGCAGAAAGAAATAATATAAGCCATATTTCATTCAAAGGCTCCTCTCCATGTATCCTCATTCTTTCTATTTAACCGACTCTCCCCCCTTTCCTTATCCTTCCAATTTCTCCAGAGCTATATTGGTGATTACCTCTGGTGAATCAGCAGAGAGGTAATGGGGACTGCATCCTGGAGGCAATATTCTCTGTGAGGAGGTTGCGCTCTTGTTTTTCTCTCTTACAAGCGTTTGGAATCAGCTGACACTGGATTTTGAACCTGTTGAGCGTAATTTGAAATTTGCCAAGTATGCATGTGTGAGTCCATGTGTATCCAGAAGTGTGCAAAAATTCAGGGTATAACTCTGAGAAGTGGTTTATGTGATAAGGACAAAAAAAAAAACAAATTCTAGCAAGGAAGCCATTCAAACATAACGAAGGCTTTCCTGTTCTACGACACCGTATATGGATGTTTGCAGGTTCTCTCACGCTGCTTTCTCTTCTTTTGATTCCAAAGTCAAACTCCCCTTTTCCTTCCCCATCACTTGTCTCTTGGAAACCAGAGGTGAAGTCTTATCTTGTGAACATGAGTTCCGGCATGTGTGCATGTGTGAGCACGCTCCTCCGGCAGCAGACAGCACCAAGGCCGAACAATTTGCCCCTGCAGTTTTTACAACAATCCTGACAGCAACATCCTGTCTTCATCTCCTAGCTGTTCACTTTGTCATCTGACAATGCTTGTCAAATCTGACCACAGGAAAAAACAACATAAAGACAACAAAAAGCAAGCTCTCCACACATCTTTCCTACCAACAACAGCAAAGAAAAGTGACATGAGCTGCTTCCTTGGTGGCATGGTCTGTGAACATAAAAAGCGATACTGCATTACAAATTGATGGCACTTTATTGCAATGCGATTAAGAGCCATAACAAGCGACATTTAATTCACTACCAACTCGCTGTGCTACCACCAACCGTATCTAGTGGTCACCTCTTCACCCTCACCCCCCCTCCCTCCCGTGTCGTGTAACAAAGCTTCTTGTCTGTGTATGAGATGACAACTGGACTAGCGATGTTTATCTGCCTCAAATCTCTCCCCCTGGCGTAATGATTGCCTGCTACCAGCTATGAAGGGAGGGACCATTTCCTCATTTGCTATCCTCTCCACTTAGAGCCCAACCACCACCACCACCGCCACCACTGCTGCCATCTTCCCCAGTGTGTCACATCTGAAAAGAGCAGGGAGCACTTGCCACCTCTGCTGGAAGATTTCCCCATTCTGTGGCACCCTGATAAGCTCTAACTTACTTCCTCCATGTGGGTCAGAGAGACTTGCAGACACATGGCTTGTATTGCCTTTTGTAATTACATCTGCTCCGCTGCACTGTTTCTGCTCCCCTCACTCTCTCCCTCTTCCAAATGGAAAGTAGATTTGTGGGTGTGTGTGCATGCATGCATGTGTGTGTATGCGTGGGTGAGTTTTCTGGCACATTCACAAGCATGAACAAGCATAATCCCTGTGCGCCATCTTTTTGGGCACCAGCTATTTCTCTTACATCCAGGCAAACAACATTAAATCGAAGAAAGCCTATTGTCCTCCCAAGTACATATATTCTCTCCATCTATTGTAAGGCCACCCACCACCTGCAGTAATGGATCCTATACCATGACATGCACACTCCACGAGCTGGTGGATTCAGGTGGTTGAATATTTGCCACTCTAAAAGGGAGTATAAAGTGTGTGTGTGTGTAGGTTTCTACTGTATCTGTGTGTGTAGGCACTACTGAAAAAAATGTAGCTGGGAATCTTTTTGATCAAGTTTGAAGAGACGGAATATATGATTTGTTTTTATTCACTTTGAATTATGGTAGTTCGTTTGTTCCTCTCTGCCTTGTATTTATTATTTGGGCAGGTTATAATAGTGTTTCACTAGTTTAAGCACCACAGCAGTAGTTTTTAGTTAGTAATCCAGAGTTACCATTTAATGAAACACTTCAGCTACACTCTGTGTTAGTTCAAACGCTTATGAGAGAGACTGATCTAAAACTTGGCCTGTGTTGCAAGTGTGATGGCCAGAGCTGACAGCACTGAAATTGTATTTCAAGCCTTATTTGGATATGATTTATTTCTCTAGAGAAGGCTGTGTAATTTTAATATTGCACAAACTAATGTGTAGTAATTTTCTTCCCTTCCAGAGCACATTTGCTCCCGAATCCCAGAATAAACCACAGACCCAAATACCTGTTTTCAGTGCACTTGTTTGTCCATTTCTAAAGAAGTAACTTCATAACAAGCTAAAAACATAAATAAAAGTAGCTCACATACTCCCTGTGGAAAAGTCCATCTTCTTTCATGGGTTGTTGTGTGTTTGGAAAAGGCGTAAAGAGAAGTGTTTGGGTGGAGCCATGCATGCACAGTTAGTCTGGCTGCTGACCATGCTGCTTCGAATTTCATAGACATTAGATAGATAAAATGGTATAAAATCTGGTGCTTCTGTAACAGACGGTATAATAACTAATATTTGTTAGGTCAGCAAGAAACAGACTTGCAGCTGAACTCAGCTATATGAAATCTTTTTTGTTGTACATTATCTACCAACTACAACAAATCCATACATCCAAGGCAGTATTGGCCTTTTTAAAGTATAGCTCTTGCTCCCTTAATCTAATGCAATTTGGGTTCAGGGCTAATAATTTGACACCTACAGTACAAGCTGCTTTTCAGCAAAAGTGAAGACATCAACAGACAATCACAGAGTGGTTAGGGCTATGTTTCTTATCTTATGGACAGCATCCAACACTGTCAGGATAAAACAAAAGTTTTCATCTTACATGTAACAGTATCCTCACAACTTTCCAAACATGTTTAAACCATACATTTATAGATGATGAATATCATCTATCTACTGGTGTCCTGCAAGACTCTATATTGGGCCCAGTCTTGTTGACAATGTACATCAATGATTTGACTTTTCTTTTTGTGATATTTTAATCTATGCTGATAGCATGTTTTTTTGTCACAGTAAAAGGTATTGAGATCCCAGTAACAAGATACATTTAGGTTGATGCTGAACTTTAAACATTCCTTTTTGACTGGTAAATAAAGAGTTATTAATGCTAACATTAACAAATCACAAATAGCAAAACTTACAGATGGCTTCTATCTTTTTTTTTGTCAAAATCCTTTTTTTTTTTTATGGACCACATCATGGATGTAGAGCAAGTATTTTAATCGGAAGAGAGAGTGCATTTAGATTCAAACATCGTCTTCTGATTTCACATAAAATGGACTGTGATAAAACATCAATTTTCCCAGAAACTTTCCATTGGCTCAGGCAGTTAAGATAAACTTCAACTCAATGGTTCTCTTCGACACCTACAACATCTAACACACACTCTGTAGGCTTTAAACCTCTGGTCCCATCAAACAAATTGGCACCCAGTCATTGCCATATCCTTAGGACATATGATCTCTACAGCTGAGAATACCTCATCAAATACAGAAATGTCTGACTCGTTTATAAGATTATCTATGGTGTAGCTCCTCCTGCACTGTCTGGTCTAAATCTACTGCAAACAACGCAGTGCAGGTGGGGGGAACTGGAACAGCTACATGGGGAAACTGCGTCTAGCCAAGTCATCTCGTCCTTATGATCACAACATCAATGGATTTCACTACCATAATGAATTAAAGACTCACAATCTGATTATTCATTAAGAAACCTAAAAAATTGTAAACAGTCTGTTTTTATTCAACTTTAAGACTACACTCAGCCCAGTCTCATCTATTTGCTGTATTACTATGCTTAATTTAACTATATTTAACTGAATAATTTGATTTGATTTTATCATCATGAACTGTAGTATGTTTCTACATATTGTACTACTCTACTTTTTGAATGCTTAACAAAATGAAGCAAAGGAACTGCCAATGAAAGCTAGCCCTTTGGGTAATTACATTTACATTTATTTAAATGCTGATTAATGCATGTTGTCCCTAGCTCTTCAATGATAAACAGAAGAATAAGTGTCTTTCAGTTGTTGGAAGAGAGGAAGAAATGTAGTAGAACTGCACATTGCTTCCTATTCAGGCATTTAACAGATTACCAAAAGATCACAGCGAGGCTTTACCAAAAAATTAATCTTGCTCTACAGTAGTGGCATGTCTGTCGGTGCGAATGGGCCCAGAATCACACCACACTGCATTCCCAGTGACATTTCAAAAGCTACCTTTCATCCCACTCATAGGACGCTGTGTGTAGAACACATTAGTCATTTTCTCTGAAACAATCTTCTTCTTCTTTAGATTCAGTCCTTTTGTCAAAGGCCTCAAGTGAAAGTGTTGAACCACGGGCCTGAAGATGCTATCATCAATGCTGAGGAAAGACATCTTTCTCCCCGCAGGTGGATGACCGAGCTCTGTGTGCGCGCTTATGTGTGTTTATGTGTGTACGGCCCTGTGCGTAAGGCTTTATTCTTTACTGGCCTCTCTTCTCCTCACATTGCTCTGGTTATTCATCGTTCAACCCCCCCTATTTTTTTTAAATCTCCGGACCGTCACCTGCACAGCTGGCTGCCATTCATAACTTAAAAGGTTTACTTCACATCACCTGACATCTAGCTTTGCCCGGACATCAGGACTGACCTTTAACAGACAGTTAACATTCTGCCATTTGTTCATGAGCCACAAGCCTGGCCATGTTTTGATGCCTCACCTCACAAGGTATTGACCCAACATGTATGCCCAGTCCTTGGGGGTCGTACCTTTTGGCTTTTGTGTGACAATAGCTCACAAAATAAAATTTGACCCTGCTGGACAGACATGTTACATAAGTCAGGGGTTTCCCCGAACTTTTCAGCCTGTGACCCCCAAAATAACGCCAGTGACTGACGACCCCCACTATCCCCGGAGGTGACATGCACACAAAACCCATGTACCAACTGACGACCTATCTGAACATGGGCATAATGACACAAAAGAACAGAACAGCCTTACAACAAGGAAGTGACTTTACATTTAGCTAGATAAAGAAGATAAAAGCAGAATACCAAAGTAAAATATCCATGTAATTTATGAGTGAACATTGTTGCTGTGCAAATTTACATTTTGGGAATTAGGCTACTTATTTCATCGTTAATCCCTCCCATGGTTAAATTTTGGAGGCCACTCGGATCATCTTCCCAACAGATGTGATCTGTAGGCATCTGAAGACAAAGAAGAGAAATTTATTTGCATGATTTTATTTTTAATTTTTTAACTATTACCTTTATCTAACAATTACAGCTAAAATCCATTTCCACTCACGACCGCCCGGGTTGTCCCGACCACCACTTTGGGAACCCCTGATATAAATGACACCATCTTACCATCATCTCAGTCCCAACAGTCCCAGTCCCTCGGCCATATAACCTCCCAGCTTCCCTGGATTAGGTTTAAATAAAACACCACATAGCCACTCGACTTTTGCACTTGGCTTTCATCTTTTTTTTTCCTTTTTTCCGTTCCCCTCTCTTCACCTCCTTTTACCTTCACCTAAATTGAAGCTGAAAATAGAAGAATGCTCTGATACTGGAAGAGATAGCTTTCTTTCTTCCCTTTGTTCTTTCTTTCTCCTTTCCCTCCCTGCTTGTCTCGCTTCACCCTTTGCTTACCCTTCCAACTCCGCTCTCTGTCTCTGTCCTCTCCCATCCATGCAGCTGTGGTAGCACTGTGGAGTTCAGGCGCTGTTTGATCTGTAGTCCAGAACACAGGATGAGAGTTATCCGCTGGCAACAACAAGAACATCCTATTAGGAGCTGGACAGAGCTTTGACAGACACTCGCTGCCTCTGCCTTCCCTCCTGCTACTGATGCTGCTGATTCTCTGCTGCTCCCCAGCTCAGGGTGGGCATTACTGGCTCAGCACACTTGACACACAAGCTCAGAGTCTGGTTCACTTGTTGAATTTAAAATGTTGAAAGGCTCTTTCTGGGATTTATTTTTAGTTAGTCAGAGGGCTGTCACCAACTGGTGTTCGTGTCACTGAAGTTCTAGTTGCTCTGCGTTGTTGATCAAGCTGCCTCGTCAGAATTGGGAGCTTTGATTTGGCATCACCTGCAGGCTCGAGTAGTAGTTTACAGTTTTTCTACTTGTTCAACTTTCAAGCTGTTGATGTCAGATCAGCTTCTAAACAATCTCACCTCAAGGTCCTTTTAGTAGATGGAGCTGGAGCTTTTCATTGTATCACACAGTCTTCTTGAGCTGGTATTTTGTTTGTGCACATGAAGTGCAAAGAAACTTGATTGTCATTGTATCATAACATATAATCAGCATGTCATCATTGCATACTGTTACATGAAAACTTTGCCCAAAAAATACAGCGTTTGGCAGTGTCCAGCCGGATCCATTCAACTTTGTTCAACTTTGGGCAGTAAAAAACATACACTGAGTCTGGAAATGGATCATTTATAATTTGAGCATGTTTTATCACTATATTTATTACATTGTCACACTAGGAAACTACAAGCTGTATCATCACTCTCAACGTGTTCACTGTTTCAGTGAGGACAAGTAATCAACTTGGAAAATTGAGAGAAAAGGACACATCCAAATAAACCGCTGCTTAATTATTTCCGCATATTAACGCCACAAATGTGCAATCAAATCGCATTTGTATCCGCTAACTTGTATCTTGTCTTTGTTTTCTTGATTTCTGTAGACCCCCTTTTCTTCGCAGAGAATGTCACACGGCCTGGTAAAGCCTTGTTATCTTAAACAGACTGAGCATTTGTCTTGGTCTCTATTGTTTTGGCTTCATGCACAAAATCAATGGAGCTCATTCATCACACGCTCATTGAAAAAGAGCATATTTGTTTGAACATTTGTGAGGATTTTTCAGTACAGTGTTAGGCAGAGGGGCAAGATTTATCAAAACTGTGCAGGCAGTAGATGCTACAGTCAGGGTATTTGCTTTGCTTTGCTGAAAAAGCATTATTCTGTCCCCTTATCTTCCCTCTGCATCTGACATGTACAAATCACACTCATATGCAGACACAAATTCATATATTTTTATATATAATACACATACTTGCATAAAGTGTGAGTAAAAATAAATAAATACATGCGTGTAATTAATGCACGCATAGACATGCATGCTCAAACACACACTATACACAAATACTCTCTGTGGCTTCTGTTTCCGTCACAAACAGCCAGTGATGGATTGGCCCTTTCCATTTTAAACAGGGAGAAAACACATGCCCCCGGGGACCCTTATGTGTGGAAGTACTTTGAAGTGTCCACATTTAATTCTTCTGTATGATAAATGAGAGGAGAGCTGCAGTTGTAGCCTGTGAGGAAAAGCTCAGCTCGCTCAACGAGGGGAGCGGTAACAAATGTAGCGATAGCTGATAAGCTGACTGTGTCTCTTGCTCTTGCTTGTTGTTCTGGTCCCTGCAGACCCCCACAAGCCAGATAACAAATCCATCCTATCAATCAAACCCATCAATGGCTGGCTGCAGATTAGAGACAGTGATTTTGGGGCTGATTGGAGGGGAAATGCTGATTACACCTCCCTCTCTCTGACTTGATTACACACTGCCTGTGTGTTGTCAAGCTCGGCTGCTGAGCTGTAATCACTGGAAGCTGAGAGCAGAGGCCGTGGATCTAGACAAGACACAGACACGATCGCACCACTAGCTGGCGAGCTGTGACTTTATGACCACTGCCAGCTCGTTTTAAAAAGGCCTGAATCTCATGAGCATGCGCATGCCAGCTGCTCATAGGCCCCGCACCCGTGTCCAGGCATGCATACCTGACACCGAGATAAGAAAAACTCAAGCAATGAAATCTTTTGTCGCTTTTTTTTTTTCTCCACCGACTCCTGTCATGTTCATTGCCTCCTGTTTCCCTCCTACTGTTTCTCTCCACTGTTCTGGCCTACTTCCATCACAGTGGCAGAGGGTCGCGTGCTGGAACACACACACATATGCGCACAGTGAGCACCGTGAGTAGAGTCCTAATCTGAGCTTTATTTAGCTGCCTCACCTTTAAAACTAGAGCAGGTTCCAGACTGTCTCTTTTTTGCTCACCTCAGCTTCTTCTAACGTTACATCCCATCCCTCCACTCCTTCATCAATATACCCAGCCCTCCGTCACTCCACGTTCACCCTCTTTCAATCACTGCAGCTTTACAGGCCTGCCGTTTCACTTTTCAGCTACTGTCTAGTGGCTAACGGAGGGTACCGTTATTGTTATTTGCAACAGAAGCTGCATGAGTTACTTGAGGAGTGTAAACAAACAAAAATTCATTGCCAGATATTACCGAGCATTCTGCTGGCAAGTTTGAAATGTGTGGGGGGAAATTAATTTGTTTTTACTTGCTTGCTTGTTTATAGAAAAGTAATTGTGATGGGTTCTCAGTGGGAGTGCAAGAACAAACCAGATTTCTTCTTTGTTCCTTATGTCAACAAGGAAAAAGCAGAAACACAAATTTTATAATGGTTTTGATGATGACAGTTTTGGAAAAAACTAAAAGAAAGCATGTCTCCCTTTAAAAAAAATACTGCAAGCGAAATGTCTTTAAACTTTGTTGCTGAATATTCACAGACATATTAACTTTTCTTCAGCATCCTGGAAACATTTGGTATTTCGGTCGGTTATCTATTACTTTATGATAAAGAATATGTTGAGAAAAAGAAAATGGTTCCACCAAGTGCAATTTCTAACAAGAATATCTACAGGGTTTCTCTTCATCTTTAACAGCGTTAACCGAAGCCCAATCTCAACGGGAGCACTGTCTACAGGGTCACTCTTTCAATTACTTTGGCTCATGTTTCTTACTCTAATAACACCCGCCTGCTTTCAACACACCAATTGCGACTGCTGGCGTGACCGTGCGCCTAAATAAAAATCCTTTAATCTCAGTCTTTGCATATGTGCATATTTGTGTATGTGTGTGAGGTAGGTTCACATTAGATTCATAACTTTCTGTGTCCTGGTTCTGAACTGTCTTTGAAGCCCCAAAATTGTCTCATCCAGCATGTGTTAGGTATCATTTCAATTGACACCATGCACTCTACTACTAGTGCTTTGAATTGAGCATATTTGCATGCTTGTTAGATGGAAACAGCTGTCAGGGGAGATAGCGAGAGTGACTCACTTCTCGTTCCCTTACTTATCGTTTGCCTATTCCAGTCCTGCTCCTCATATTTTGACCTCCAAGAAAGTCAAAATATTCACTTCTTTTTCTCTCTTCTCTTCATATTTTCTCTCTCTCACACATTCATAGTGAGTGCACGCAGCATGGTGACTGATTTTTTGGAAATGTTGCAGCCAGAGGTGCGATGTGCACCTGTGGCACAGTTGGAAATCAGCTTGGATTAGGATGAATAAATTATTATTATGTGTTATGTGTATCGTGTGCTCGTGAGAAGTTTTTCAGACGCTCTGCCATTACAGCTTCTCTCAAAAGGGCACAAGCACAGACGAATGAATTCAAAATGAATTTGAATCATCTACAGAAGATGCTTTTTTGGCTTAATTCAGTTCATACTTCATAATACGAAGCAGGATTCTGAACTTTGCTTGTCAGGGGAAACTCTTATGAAGTCCAGGGCTTATGTTGCCACCATTGGGTTAACATATTTTAACATCTTTCAGAGGAAGCAAACTCGGGTTTAGTGATGTTTTAAGTTTGCTGCAACCTGTAGTGAAGTGATGCGGACCTGCTCTCAGTTTGTAGGATATGGTTTGAAAGGTTTCACATGCTGCTCTTAACCTCATCAATATGTTACCAGTTTTGCAATGTGCTTCATTGCCACTGTCACGGCAGACAAGCAAACAATCACAATACTGTATTATTATTATTATTAGTTGTTTTTTTTTACGAAATGGCTGGAATCTGGGGCACAATCATTTGCCTCCATGTCTTTCCTGTTTGTAAATGTTTGACTCCACTGGCTTCATATCACTTTTATCTACATGATCATTTTGCCGACCTTATGGAACAGTTTTCATTTTAAGATAAGTTAAGCAATGAGTATAGGGATTAATAATAGGGTTATTGCTGTCTGCAGAGTTAGAGCCTTGTAGTCATGGTGATTTGAGCTGTTATACTCACTGAACTGTTTCACGGAGTACTTTCTTTACTTTCATTTACAGTAATGACACTCCCCTCCACAATAGGGAAATAAAGGAGTTATTTCCCTAACGTTGATAATTTACTTTCTGTTAAATAATAATTTTAATATATTGGCATCATACATCATGTTTTCCCATAAATATTTAACCATGGGCCATTCTTAAACCGAAGCCTTTTGAAGTAGTTGATCGCATCTTTAGACAGAGCAAGAAGACCGCTGCCATGCTGTAAACACACACACAAATATCACACAGTGTTGTGTCAAGTCTTCACAGCTGTTATTTCAGGAAAGTTTTATTTATATGCAGACATGTAGAATATGTTGACCATAGATGGCGATGGGTTCAGAAACAGACGTGGTTTCTAAGGAACAGCAAAGTTGCACATGAAGTCAAGATAAAACTGATGAGTGACAGGAATTCTGTTGAGGTATGTATTGTTATTTTCAGCTCTTGTCAGTTCATGCCTGTCTCCACAGCATAACATGTATGTAGCCCTTTCAATGCATATCTCTTCCCTGTGAGTGGAGATGCATGCCACACTCTCTGCCTGTCACCATACATGAGTCCTGCATTCCCCTTTGGTCCCCTGTAATACATTTTCAGCAGAGCTAATACATGTTTGTTTGCCAGTAGTGACTGTGTAATGAATGACTCAGAGCATGAGCGGCACCAATAGGAAGCCTGTTCTCCTCTCTGAGCTGAAATAATTGACAGTGCCTCATCTGCCAGCTCATCTAAATACAGCAACCTGTGCTTGCGCGAACAAAAAAACTGAATCCAGGTCAAGTCATTATGGCATCATCAATTAAAATAGCATCATTGTCAAGCAGCTGGCACACAGCCTGCTTCTTGCCAGATCTGACTGTGACACATGCTTTTAGTAATAAGACAACACATGTTAGATACCAGGGTCAGTTGACAGGATTTGCTGGCTTGTTGTTGCAATTTTCAAAGAAGTGCAGTTCCAGTTTTAGCGATGTATTTGTCGCTGATTTGGAAAATGTGGGTGTAGAATCATTTAGTGAAGGGCTTGACCTGGTAGTAGAGGGATTTGATTGGATGCTCAGAAGTAGCTGTGAACGCTCAGGCCGTGCTGCAGGAGGATGTAGAGAGCTGTTGACCTCCACCCACACCTCCCTTGCCTCCTCTGTTAGATCAGGAGGTGGCAGCTGATGGAGAAATTAATAAATTATACTGGACCACCAATAACCACTCGCTTTTTTGAGAGTGACACACAAACACACAACTAGAAACATGTCACTATACGCTTGCCAAACGACCTACAATGCTCAAGTGTGGTTTTATGTAACTGCTGAAATGAGCCACTTCACATTTGAACACAGCAACCTCAGAAACAGGCTGAGAAACACACACACACAGACACACACACACCTTTGTGAGGACTCTTATTGACACAATGGCCCTTAACCCTGACCCTCAGACCTATTCTACACATAAACTCTACCCGTCACCCAGAACCACTTAACCCTCAAAGAGCCCTTTGAAGGTGTGTGTGCCAGGAAGGAGCAGCTAAAACGCTCTCACTTTCTCAAAATGTCAAACAAATCTTCACAACGTATAGCCACACACAAACACACACAAAGTCATGTCCGGCGGTGGTGTATTTAAAGTGGCAGCCTGCTGTTTTCGTTCCTCCCGGTCTCCTTTGCCTGTCAGGGGCCTGTGATGCTGCTGTTTAATGAGCAGAGGCTCTCCTCCTCACACACACTTGCTCCTGGTCTACTACTGTTGCTGTGCGTCTGCTGTTGCATCGCTGACCAGAGGAGACACGCAGGTCTGTGTCCCAGGGCTAATTGCTGCTACTTGGCTGATAGTCTCTCTGATAGTCTCCACTCTCATTGACTCCCCGGACTCCAGGGGGATTCCCACAGGCACCCAAAGACAAACAAACCTGGGCGGACAATCGATAACGGATGCAAGAGTTACCGCTCAGCTCAGCTGCTGATTAAGATTCTCTGGGAATTGGTACGCGAGTGTGTGTGTGTGTGTATGCGCTATGTAAGAGAGTGTGTAAAGGTGTTTGCTGATTGTCCCCACTCCTTGATAGTTAACTGGGATCTTCAGCCAGTCCCCGAGTGCTTGTTTATGTGATTTTGATTAAGAGCATGACAGAGTTCATCCTCACAGCAACACCACATTAATGCTCCCAGGTAATTATTCCCCTCAACCTCTCAGCTTTACAACACGGTGGGTGAGATGGTGTCTACGCCTCACTGTGAGAGCTAACAAGATAACATACTGGTGCCATCATCACCAGGCCTAATGATTAGTACAGCTTTTATAACCATGTCCTTTTCATGTAATATGACGTACTGTGTTGATGAAATTGATTCATATAACATTCACAAGCATACTGACCTGAATCAAACCAGAACATTTCAGTATGTGTGGAATTGTTTTCTTCCTTTTTATGTTTTAACTATCATAATGTGTATAATTTATTCTAAATTGAATTTCTCTTAAAGTAACATTGCAGAGTTTTTCGGCCTTAAAATAATGTTTCCAGACTCATTGCAATGGTAGAAAAATGGTTAATAGGGTGAATGGTGCTGCCAATAAAAAGACTTATACCAATTTTGTTGTTGTTTGTAATCACGAGCTGAGTGGGGCATTCATCTTTTTGCGAGAGAGTGTTATGTGCATAATGTAAACCTCAGTGCAAATGTTGCCATATAAATGGCAGGGCTTCAGTGTAAATCTGTGTTTAGAAACCGCACTAGGTAACTTCCCTGCACGGGTAGGGCCTGGTGGAGGAGCAAACACTGAACAGGAGGCTTGGGTCCCTTGTAAGGCCCCCTCTTCTCCCCCTCCCCTCTGCGTTGAGGGAGAGACGATGTTGGCTCACAGATGTCATTGTTTAGTTCTAGATAATGTGGAGATCATGGGGGGCAAAAGGCTATTTTACGGTTCCCCTCCGGTCGTCGTCAGCTCTGCTCTGCTCTGCTCCGCCGTTCTAAATTAGCTTGCACCAACAGTTAAAGGTAACGAACCTACTGCTATGACTAGAGGGATTATGGCAATGGGCCAATTTGCCAAAATGTTGAACAAACCCTTAAGTGTTAAAGGGCAGGATTTTCACACTTTTCCCAAAGTAGAAAGCACAATGTTAAATGTTTAAACCATACTGCACTTGCTTTCTTGCAAAATCCACCAAAGTCAAAAGTGAAAACATTTTCTTACCAGTAAAAACCTAATGGTAATAACGTGTTTTAACCATACTTGCAAAATCCACCAAAGTCAAAAGTGAAAACATTTTCTTCCCAGTAAAAACCTAATGGTAATAACGTAGTAGGATTGTTTTACATATTGTTTTTGTGGCAGCTCATGCGGTGACGTGTCACCGTGTGCCTCTGACTGCCACTGGCGAGCAAGCGGTGCCACGCTGTCGTGTCATCTCGCCTCTCCTCCTGGCCCTCTCTGCCCCCTCTATCCCTCCTCTTCCTCTCCTCTCTGGGCTCATGTTTGCTTTTGTTCTCATCTCCAGCCCGACTGACTCACAATGATGATCTTGACCAGGCGCAGGGAAAGGTCAAGGTTGGCCGGTAAATTGCCTCAAAGCAATCAGCCCTTGTCTCTCTGTGCTAACACTGTGAGCTCTCTGTCTCTGTCGCCATCTTGCCATCGCTCCATCACTCCAGCTTTTATTTTTTTCTCTCCTTCTCCATCTCTGTGTTTGCCCAGGGGGTGTGTGTGTGTGGGGTGGGGGGACGTGTCTGAGGGAGGATTGGCAGCAGGAGTAGTGGGGGGGGGGGCTGCTGCCCTGCTTTGAAGTCTTGGCTCTGACCGGCGGCTGGGTGAGGGCTGGGGACTTGAAAGGACTGAGCGTCACTGCCGTGGTGACATTTCAGAACCGACTAGTGTGACCCAGCGTGGTGCTTGTGTGTGTCCGTGTGTGCGTTTGTGCATATGAATGTATTTCTATCTATATCTATCTTTCCCTATATCTATATATGTGTGTGGGTGTTGACAAAAGAGTATCCTCATGACTTCAGCTGTCCTTAAGGCCTGCTGGTTGCTATTTGCCTCTGCACCAGAGAGATTACCTTTCATTACATGAAAATCACAATCCCCCCCCCTTCAACCTCTTAACCCCTCGCTCAACAAAAGCGCCACTGGGACGCAGAGTAACTAGAGTACACGCAGTACACACAGATGTTTCCTGAGCCTTGGCTACATGTAAGACTTTATATATAAATTTTCACAATGCACACTTGCACACACAAGGCTCAAGGACGGGCTCCTTTCGGTCAGCTGTTCTCTCCACCCCGGTGTGTCTGAGTGGCTTCCCTCTGATGGCTTTACACACATGAAAGACTTTGCTTTAATGTGTCACACACTACCCACACACGCTCAGCCAAACAACTTCAAAGCCTGCCTCTGGCATGTAGCTGGACGAATGTCTTCATCCACCGGCCCATTGTGTGTGTGTGTGTGTGCGCCGTTCTGTCTGTCCTCCAAACGCTGTAAACAGGTGTTAACATGTCAGCCCACAAGATGCCACATGCCACTGTGTCATGATCTCCCGAACAGCTGTGGCCAGCCATTGTGTGTGTGTGCTTGTGGGTGTATGTGGGTGAGACTGTGTGTGCGAATGTGTTTACTGTAAGGGTTATAAATGGCTGCAAGAGGAGCTTTAGCCCTAGATTTCGTGCAAAGCCAAGGACAAACAAAGAGAAAGAGTGAAAGAATGAAAGAGGGCTCCATGGCAATGAATGATTTCCTGAAAAACACACAAAATTTCATCCGCTGCGCCTCTCCCCGCGCCTTCCTGTTTGTGTAAAGGTGTGAATGTGAGCGAGTCTGAAGGTGAATGAGTTGGAGGCAAACAAAAAGTTCATCCTTGCTTCTGGCTAACGGCTCCATCAGCGGCCGTATGGTCTGATAAATGCCTGGTGCACAGGACAGAAATCTACCTGCTCTCTCTTTGTCTGGCTCTCTGGATTAAAGAAGCAGCTAATGCTATCTCTAATGTAAATGTAAATTTCATTTATCCCGAGGTGGAGATCGGGAAGCTGGACTACCACCACTACCTGCCTCTGTTCTTTGATGGCTTGTGCGAGACTACTCATCCGTACGAGGTCTTCGCCCGCCAGGGAGTCCATGACATGCTGGATTGCGGCGGCCCCAAGATCCTGCCCGTCATTCCCCAGCTCATCATGCCCATCAGGAGTAAGTCTGGGAAGGGGGCTGCACTCACGGTTTACCAATCACATACAAATCACAGCTCATTTCCCAAGTGACCCCGTGTAGGTTGATCCTCCTTTTACATTCACTGTGCTCTCCAGCTACTGAAGGGAAAAAAATGTGGTTATTTCAAGACTTAAAGAAAGAACACCTTACAAATGCTAATTACTTCAGCTTAAATATATGTTGCCGGAAAGCTCTAAAAAAAAAGACAGTGAAGACGACAGAGCAGGCAAAAATGAGAATTATGCATTTTTATAATCTGTGGTAACTTTATATTATTTTTCTGTTCTAAGTTATGTTGTATAATCACACATGATTAATACAACATTAAGATACAGCAACTGTTTAATTAACATTGGCAACAAAAATGGCCCCACTGTCTTGTTCGTTTGAATTAATTCAGCAAATCTGTCTTTAAGTAAATATTGTTATTTTATAAGTGATTGACAGCCAAGTAATCTGCTTGGTTAGATTTTAATTGCAGCCGTAATAAATAAATAATTTTGCATGCCATTACTTCATTATTCACTATTTTGATGACTGCATCATTACATTTTGATTCCTGTCTGTGACAAATCCCAAGACTAGAAGCCATTCCCCACTGCTGATGAACTTTAACTAGCTGCTTATTTAAATAAATGGCATATGCTAATAACTCACAGGGGCGGTGAAAAAGGAGAAGAGAGGAGTTGGTTGGAGACCAAGAATCATGAAGAATGTCCTGGGATTTTTTTTTTTTTTCCAAAATTGATTTGGTTTGAAAAAACTTAAGAATAATTTAAAAGTTGAGAAAAATAAATGCATTTAAATTCATGATACAAACATTAATAATACGCATCATTCTTTTGAATCACACAATAGCACTTTCAAAGTCCTCTCAGGCAACACTGCAGTGATAAGGAGTCTAACTAAAATAGAACAACATACTTTACCAGGAATAGGCTCACCTGTCTTACACGCTCGCGCTACAACAGATTCTAACATTACCATACAACCAGTCCTGTGACAAGTCCTAATTTGGTTTCGCAGTCACACTGTTCCTATTATTACATCAGCCCTCAGGGCGAAGCGTCCTTGCTTCTGCGTTCGCCGGAAGAAGCTGCCTCTAAAAGCACGCCTGATAATCTGCCATGAATGCAGTGACGTGCTACATTTAACTGTATCATCATGTTGTGCCTCCTTGACTCCTCACACTGACACGTTTCTACACACACACACACACACACACACACACACACACACACACACTCGAGTTGGCAGATCAAGGTGGGTGGAAAGGTCACGTCGCAGGACAAAGTGGTCTCTGACTTCAAAAATAGACATCAGAATTTACAGCGATGTGGACGGGAAAGGTTCCTCGCGTGGCAAACATGAAGGAGGATAAAGGCAGAGAGAAGTTAGAGAAATGCATAGTCTTGCTTTTGTCAAAAAAAAAAAAAATCAGCACACATGCGGAGACACACAGTCTCTCCTTCTCTCTCTCTCACACACACACACGTCTTTTGTTGGGCGCCGCTGCCAAGTGGAGTGTCAGTTTCAAAGTGGGAGCCTTTAAGTGGCGCCCAGTGAGGCTCGGATAGTGTTCATGTCA
Organism: Decapterus maruadsi; assembly: GCA_030347415.2. Classification (NCBI taxonomy): domain Eukaryota; kingdom Metazoa; phylum Chordata; class Actinopteri; order Carangiformes; family Carangidae; genus Decapterus; species Decapterus maruadsi. The sequence continues at coordinate 15,519,254 of CM064887.1, read as the reverse complement.
TGGGCAGTTGGCTGGTGGTGTGTATCTGAAGCGTGCGTGTGTGTGTTCCTTGTTTATGTGTGCGTATTGGACGTGTGCGGAGGCAGAGGGGTGTGACGGCCAACACCAGGCAGGGCTGTTGGAGACACAGAGACACTGACAGACTGACCCTGGCACTGTGTGGCACCGTACTGCGCTATGTATGGCACTGGTACACACACTGCAGGGACACTAAACCATTACACTCTTTACAAACTGACACATATAAAGTCTTGTGTTTGCATTGTCACTTGTTTTCTTTATTTGCTTCTATTATTTAGTCAAGAAATAGTTTGACCAACATTAACAGTAGCTTCCATCAGGCATTCATCTCTATTCTGGAGACATCTGTACTCTTTTTAACTTTATAGTAATCTAAATTTTTGATATCAAATATGTGCTTTTTTATTTTTTAGCTTTATTCCCTTTTAATCCATGTGTTATGAGTCTGTTGTTGTGTTCATCTTACCTATGGACCTTGAAAGATATATTTTGAATCAGTCAAATTTTGACCGTTTCCATGTCATAGCAGCAGAGAATATTGTTCCACACTTATCAGCATCCTCTCACAGGCACTTTAAATATTTGGATGGCCCTGTGTCTGTTTTGCCCTCTATCAGGAGGCGCCCACTTTACACACGACTGGACATTTATACACTGGGCCGCTCTCTAACTCAGGCAGTAGTTTATAAATTCAAACCCCTCAGCAGTTTTGGTCATTTGCCTTTGGGAGGATCAAAGGTGATGGTTATGCTCCTCATGAAAACACACACTTTGCACTGATAATGGAATTTTGAATGGCCTGCTCCTTATTAACTTCTTGGTTTATTAAAAACCAGGCCTGTTTCGCCATCCACAAGGCAGAGCCGCCAGTCCGTGTCTCTGTTGCAGATTAATTACTTTTCTATGGAGCACGGAAGAAGAGGGGATGGCGGAGAGAGGAGGAAAGTAGAAAGCCGTCTGCAGTTTAAAAATGGCAAGATATATATTTTTCTCCTCTGACGTTAATACATCTTCAATGTGGCTGGCAGGCTCTTATCTGCAGAGCGACTGAGTCACGTCAAGCCCTGGTGAATTTTGATGATGACTGCAGGTCACCCAATGAGAATACACAATGAAGGAGGCTGTGGCTGACATTATACTCTAAGACCCTGTCCTCTGTGACTTAAACACTCAACTCTTTCCTACTGTAGTGTGTCCTCTTCACTCCCACACTAGAGAGACTCCTTCATGGGTGAGAAAAAGAAGTAACCAATGGTAACATAAACAGTAAATCATTTATATGAAACACTGACGATGATGACAGCACCGTTGTGACTTACACAGGAAGGGTAAACTGTTACTGATATGCTGCGGTTTGGGTTTTTTCCTGCCTTCTTTAAATAGGGAGGAGGATTCAGAGACATGCCTCCATTGAGCCTCAGTTGATTGGCATAACATTTGTTCAGCTTTGAACCAAAATGAGACTTTCATTACAAGAAGATCCTCAGTTACGCCTCTGCACGGGAACATCTTCTTCTGATCTGAAAAGTATATTTATACACTCAGCGAGAACAATTCACCGCTAAACTCTCCAACGTGTCGCCCTACCTCTGACATTTCGCGGAAAATAGAATACAAGGTCACCATTGTTTTATTTTTCACACTGCATATGAAACAGGTCCAAGCATGAATAGGTGATTACTTTATTCAGATTTGTCCCAACACAGGTTTTATACCAGCATTAATATATCAGGCCCTCGGCCTCCTTCGCTCTTGCTCTTTTAATTTTTTTTTTCTTTCATTTTTTTTTTTTTTTTTTTCAGCAAGGCGAGAGTGCCAATGAATAATTGAACAGTCCTGCGGTCCAAATGTCACAGCAGGGAAAATTGTTTGCGCTGGTTGGTAATTAGAATTTCATTGTTTGTTATGTAGGTTTGAAATTCCTGTCATTCCACATTCCACTTTATCTTGGTGATGGCAGATATCGTTTCTGTCTGGTGGAGGCAAACCAAGGCAGAGATGGAGAGATGGCACGGCGCACAATGCGTTCGCTCATTCAGCATCATCTCCACAGCTGGTCACACAACACACACACACACTCACATGCACCATCTCTGACACAGACAAAGCTGACATACACTCGAGTGGACACAGAACAATGGAGCTGGTACAAGTCGTCACTTTCTCCCACGCACACACATTACGATCACTTAGACGCAAGTGCAAAATGTTTTATTCCTTTGACCCTTCAGCTTCCTGTTGTTTATATGACTCTTCCACGTTGTGTAACTTCATTTATATTTTTTGCCGCTGCCATGTTGAGATCTGTCTGTGCTTATGACTGGGGCTGACATTTTGTCTGATTGCTTATAATATGTGTGTACGTGGGGTATGTGTGCGTGTTGTCTATGCATATCTGCGTGATTGTCAGTGTGTGACCGGTTTGAGTGCATGTGTGAGTGCTTGTGATAGTTTTGTATTTGCATATGAGCTGTTTTAACACAGGCAGTGGGGGAGGCATTATGCTGTTCGCTGAGTGCTCTAACTGTCACACAGTATTTTCTGGTTGTTGCTCTTTCTCTGTCTCAGCCAGTCTTCTCTGTCAAATTGAATATAGTGCTAGGGATGGGAAATGTTAGGATGTCGTTATTATGTATTCTTCCTGATACATTATTGATGTTTTTTATTTTATTTTATTGATTTCACTGATTGATGTGCAAGAAACAGAAAGGAATTCATTACAAGCAGAATAAACATTGCTTTATTTTCATGGGAGCACCACATCCAGCACAATACACAAAATAAACGGTTTTGTATTTTTCCCCCGACCTTGAAATACGCCGCCTTACTTTTCTAGCTGGTAATTTGCACCCACCTCAGACACCCAGGTGGGATCATTGGTGCAAATTGGTGGGCGTCTCATTCAAATGACTCACCACAAAGGAAGCTGTTTTGGTGGGAAAATAGAAATCCAACAACCGGTTTATTTTTTCCAGCAAAAAGACATCTGCTGTTGATCCACTGACTTTGTCACGAAGGACAAAATAAATGTTCTTTTCATCACAAGCATGAATTAATGATTAAAAATGCCACAGTTCAACCAAAAAAATGCATGTAAATTAGCAAAAAAAACTTTAAACAAATATAGCACCAGTTTGTTGTCATAGCAAACACTGAGGCTGAAAAATGCAGGACTGTGATATAGCAGCTGACCGTGCTTTTCTGTGAATTTATGCTGTTGGCTCAACAGGTGCTTAAGCAGATTAGTGGCGTTGCCTCAGAGTTGTTAGGGAAACACTTGATTGCACTTGAGTGTTGTCATCAACACATTTTCTTGTTCTACTCATATTTGATGTGTCTGTTCACTGTCGTTTGCTCAGTGAGAGTTAATGAGACCAAACCCCCACCTGTCGTGTACAGTCAGGTGTCATGACAAAAGGAGAGAAAGGAGGAATTAAAAGAGGAAGAAACAATATTACATTTATGTTTCTAACATGAATTAACATTTGTGCCAAGTGTCAAGTGTCAATCAAAAAACCTGCTAACAGCTCCAGCACTGAGGGTTGGATCTGCTCCAAAGATGTGTGAAGCAGTGCAGATAATCAAGACACTCATTTTTATCTTTCAGACCAAAAAGCAGGTTTAAATACTTTGTTTTTGTCATTTCTTTTTTGTCAAATTAGAAATTGAATTCAAAATGAATGTACAATTAAAACATTGATATTAAAATGCTGACCTTCATTACTCTCTCCTTCTTTTACTCTCTCCTCTACCTGCTGCTGTGATTTTCTCCCTCCTGTCAACCATCAGCTCCCAGTGTCTCTGCTCACACTCAGGCTGATTCCTTTGTGTTGACTCTCTCCTTTGAAATTGTTTTTCATGCTTTTCATTTTTGTTGTTGTATGTGCTTAGTGGCAAAATAGGTGCTGTGATGCCATTACAGTTCTCTCTCTTTTTTCTTTTTTTTTTGCGAAAGTAGGCATCAAATAACAGTTTAAGGTTTCATAAGAAGAAAAAGCTTAGGTATGTTTTTCAAACCAGGGCTACGCTGTTTTGGACTGACAGTCTGCACAAAGAGAATTACCAGCACTCCTGCAGAAGCTCACACAAAAAGAAAACGCCAACAACACAAATAAAACATGCGTAAAGAAATAAATAAAAAAAATATGTCAGTCCTCGTTGCTAATCACAGTTCTTTTGTAAGCCTTTGCCCTCTGCCTGTCACATCTCTTTATCTCCCTTTCTGACATTTTGTCTTTTGTTGTTTCTCCCCCTTTCCCCCTTTCTCTCTCTCTCTGTATTTGTCTCTCTTGATCTCTGTGGCCCTCCATCGCTCCAGCCATCATTCCCTTTTGTTCTCTCTATCAGTGGGAGATGGAGTTAAGCGCAGCTGTAGGCCAAATAGCCCAGTGATTGGCTCTCACTTACCCCTGCCTCCCCAGTGCATTTGAAATCACTGATTGCAGACATGCTAGTCCAAATCAAAGCCCAGCTATAAAGGAAATGCTTTCAAGGGAAAGGGAAGATGCAGGGGTTAAGAGGTATATGTAATTTAGCGGTGGGTGTGTCATATGTAAGCCCACTCACATGTACCGCGTAGTTGCAGATGGCAGAATTCTTCTTAATTTCCTGTACCTGCCTGAACAAGCAACCTCATTTTAGATCTACTTTACTTCCTCTAATCGTCCGCGCTCTCATCCCTGACCTTTGTTATTCCCCCTGTCCCCTCCCCAGATGCTCTGAACACGAGGAACCGTCAGGTGATGCGCACCACTTTTAAAATCCTGCAGCATCTGGTGACGTCGGCGGACAAGGTGGGAGAGGCGCTGGTGCCGTACTACAGGCAGATCCTCCCCATTTTCAACATCTTCAAGAGAATGAACAGTGAGTCTCCAGCCATGCATCCGCCTGAGTGTTAATTTGCAGACAGCTGGCGTGTCAGCGTGATGTGTCACTGTGCTTTTGTCGACAAGTCATTGTGCAAGCTTGTCCTTTTGTGTTATTAATCTTTTTTCTTGTGCTAGTGCTGCCACTACAGTATATCAGCAAACCGAAAAGAAAAACAGCTATGTAACATGTTCCCAGTCTTATACATGTACAGTAGCTGTGGCTTGATCATACCAGGGGGTCTTACAGTGTGGCTCGGTTCTACTACTAGTTCAACATCTTCTTGCTTGACTGGGAGTCACAACTTTGACTCTAAAAGCAGCTTATTTCCTACTGACTTTTCTCTGGGTGGGTCCTGTCTTTGAATCTTTACTTGTTTTCACTCCCTCCTCTTCAACATCCACTTGACAGAGAAGCTCCATTTTGCCCTTCCTGTCGTCAGTCAGACGGCTTTGTGCTGGACCGTAGAGGAGGAGACTTTGTCCTTGCTCTCTGTGAAAGCCTCCACCTGGGTGGACCTCGGGAGATTGGCATCAGATAGACCGGTGGCTCTTTGTGTGGCCTCGTCAAAGCACTTAGCATGGTGTGACATGATGTGGGCCCATTGAAAGCAGAGTGGCACAACCAAAACCCAAACACCACTCACCACAATCAGTAGGAGGTGGAGAGTGACATTGTGAATCAGTCGTTTAAACACAGCCTTTAACAGGAGAAAACACAAGGCTTTAGTCTTGTAATCAATATCCAATTTGAATCTCTTGTCTCTTTAATTCGCTTACATTATCTGTTACTATTTGCTGAGGTCTAAAAAAAAAGGAAGGAGTACAAAAAGAGATAGCAGGGGAAGACAAAGGATGGAAGAGAAAAGGCTGCCTTATTAGCACATGGCCTTATGCAAATCTCCTCTGTAAATTAGCTGTCAAATCAATCCCCTAAACCGGTTTGAAGCGAGGGTTTCTCCCCGCCACGGCGCAGGCTCAGCAGTTGGCCAGCGAGCTCCACCAGGTATAGTTTTATCTCTGCCTGGTACATACTGTGCCGGTCTGTCTACCTGCCCGCCCGCTAGTCTGTCCTCTGCTGGCGGCCATCGATTAAACCTGAGCCAACCTCTCACCTGGCAGACATCCCTGCTATTGACCTCTCCCAGAGAGACCAGTCCGGGTCGGAGACGGGTCCACGCAGCTGCCAGAGCACAGGACCCAAATCTGCTAAACAAGGAGAGTTCTTCCTGTTCAGCAATTTACAGGCATCCACTAGAATTTCTCTCTTTATAAAGTTTAGTTAGAGTTGAAGCTGAATGATATAGAGAGTGTATGTGTATTTAATTAAGAACATACATAGAAGTTAACACAGAAACATTAAGAAACAGAAACAGTCTTTCCTTTTGTTATGTCTTCATCTGGAGCTTTAGTGTTAGATGAGCTGTCAATTCATGTCCTGCACCACCCACTCCCTGCTAACAGAGAGATACGACTTCAAATGCAGAGAATACACGCTTCTCTTTCAGGGCCCAGACTCCGTCTGAACCAGAACTCTGTGTTCTTTCTCTCTAATACGCAAATATTTTAGGGTTGTTGTTCTCTCACACTCTCTGCGGCTTTCTCTCTGTCTCTCTTCTGTTTCATGTTGCTTGTTGTTTGTATCACTATCAAAGCGTCCATTGAAGTCTATCTATTATCTAATATAACTTATATACACCTCCAGCTTCATCCCACACTCAGGCGGTTGTCTCAACAGGAGCCAGCGTGCTGCCTTTTCGCAGAAAGACTCAATCACTTGCTTCAACGCAGCAGAAGAAACAGAGGACTGTCTAGCAACATTTCCCTTTGGCTCTCCCACACTGTAACTCACGGAGCTTGCATGGCATCCCTCTTATCTCCTGAGCCACAACAGGGCCACTGTCCAGTATGTGCCAAGTGTGTGCGCGCATATGTGTGAGTCTACCATTGTCTACATCTGTCATGAATAGATCTGTTGTATCCCATTTGCAGCTGTTGGATTCAGCGTGGATGAAGGCCCCAGCTTTCTGTCTCTGTCCGTCTTTTCACTGTTGTTTAGGTCTGCCAGCCCCGGGCACATAATGCTCCTCCAGACGTCTACTACAGGCTCACATATACACTCACACACACAATTGCACTCTGTCCCAGTTGAGGCTACACAACCTGACTCTGTCCCTGTCTCACCAGTTGTTCGAGCTGTGAATCAATAGGCTGACAGCCACTGCTGTAGGGTCAGGGCTACAGTTAGATATCACCAGCATCTCATCATGGGACAGATCCCCTAGGCTGTGTTCACACACTCCTGCTGTGTCGCTCCCGCTCTGAGACAGGGTTGTGACCTGTTAAATTGGTCTGTATACAGGCGTTATCTGAGCCATTTTTCCTGGGTCAGAGCTGGGACTTAACAGCCATCTCCAAAATGGACCCTTGGGTGTCCTTTCACTCAGACAGAGCGCTGGACCTCTGACCAGGAGAACACACCCGTGCTCTGTCTCTCTGGGATCCAGGCCTCTGAAGAAGGAACAGCTCCATTGTTCGATGCGAAAAAATATGCCTGTTTAACTTCAGGCGAGCCGGCTGCCACTCTTAGCACTGTCAGAGTGATGCGTCACTTTGAAGCGCACAATAATGAGCAATCACATAGTATCATCGTCCTTGATGTACCCCTTTGTCTCCTGAATCAGCTCTCCCTGCTTTTGTTTGCTTTGTGCCTTTTGCCAATCAGCTGTGTGTGTGTGTGTGTGTGTGTGTGTGTGTGTGTGTGTAAGACAATGTTGAGGATAGTGCAGGAATTTCCTCCAATGTGATTTGCACGGCTCTCTTGTTTGCTTGCTGTGATGAATCTTATCCCTAATGAAATGCAACAACGTTCCTTATGAGGGAGAGATGTGCTCCCTCATCCAGTAAATTCCTCTTCTGAGCTCTGAGGACGGAAGGAACTCATCTACTGTACCTCATCTGAGGAAGAGGGAAAGAGAGAAAGGGACTTTGGGGGATTTTGTAAGGCAGCAGAGTGAGCCACACAGAGAGAATAGTCTGGGGTCTTGAACGGGGATCAAGTGGGTGCAAAGGCTGACCTTACTCAGTGGGCGACAGTGACCGACCCACATTAAATACACATTCTTCTTTCACTGTGAGCCACAGTCCTTCAGTTATTACAATGTTACCTCACATGAAACTGATCCGCAACAAGGTCTTCATGATTTCATTTTAAATCATGAGACAACCACACTCACGATCAGTTCACTCCTGATCAGAATTGTGTGTTTTTTCTTGAGACAAATCCTGGACTTTTTAGAAAATATATTGGTTGATGTATCTTTTCTTCAGTTTTAGTTATGTATTTCAAACAAGCATTTTGTGCTAATTATTTATTGTAGTGAAACAATAAGCTTTACTATAAAACATTTGGACTATGAAAATCACACATAAAATTGGAGTTAATTCAGGTTAATTGAGTAAACACACAGAAGAAAATTATACTACGCTTAAACAAACAAACAAAAAACAACAACTGATGATGATGATTACTCTTTAACTGATAAAGGATTTGCCTCCACAGCATTTTCACATTTAGCTTCACCGTTTTATAGACGACGCAGGTGAAGCATAAAGAGCCAAGGACTACTAACATGAGGGCGTGTTTTATCATCTTCAGCCTCAGCGTGGCTCTGTGTTGTGTCTGAAGGTAGTTGATGTTTGCCTGGAGGGCTCTCCTGGTGGATATCTGAACCTGCACTGTAGCATTGTTGTTGTTGTCCTGATCATTTTCTCCGCTTATCTGTAAGGTATAGGTCCTTAAACTCCTATTCATCACTGACAAACCCTCTTTCTCTCTCTCGCTCTCACACACACACACACAAACACGTATTGGTCACAAGCTGCGGTGATCTGGTTCATTTGGCCTCTTTTATCTTCCTGCTAGGAATGTGGCCAGCTATGATAAGGTCTCACCCACATGCATTGCAGAGCCCACGCACACACACACACACACACAGAAGGGGGTTGTGATAGTAGCTTTCTGTCTTCTGCACCTCGGCGACCGGTGAGGTTTTTGTGTTGGTGACAGATGCGGTGGTGTGTGGCTGCATGGCCACTCCGTCCCCCCCCCGTGGGCTTCGGTTTATCTGTGTATCACATGACACATGCATGCACGCCTTTCCCACACTCACCGCTCATGCTCCACATCTTCATGAGGAGCCTGGATCGGTTACAGCAGCACATGCTGATGGCTGGAATGAAAATAAACAGGAAGGGCTGACTGACCTCGTGACCTCAGGGACAGAGACGGTCGGACACGAGGAGAACAAGGACGTGTCATCAGCTCAGGTACACGTAGCTGTCATATGAAAATGGCCATCGTGAACAGACACGCACACGCTCTCTCACACTCACACACAGGCAAATCAAATCCAAAGCATTTTTTCTGACTCATTTTAATCTGACAGAAGGCCAAGCGTATGCCAGCGTACTCAGCCACCTGTGCTCTTGTCCACAATACAACATAATGCTCCCGTTTACTGCCAGAACGCAGCACTGTTGCGTATATGGTGTTGAAGTTAATTCACGGGGATTCCCATTCACAAACATTTGCTTTATTTAATGACCTTTTCCAGCTGCCGTTGTGAAAAATTAATTCGCTGCCATGCTTTCATTGTGTGCACAGTGACACAAAGGAGAGGAAGATGCCCACCCGCCCTCTCCAACCCCCCATAGCCACACACCAACCCACCCACCCACCCGCCTCACACACAGACACAGACACATAAACCTGTGGCCCCCGTGTAATCCATCATCCTCCACAGACACACAGAGCTCCCTGTCCCCGCGGACGACAGAACACACACACCCCGTCCTCAGCCTCGCCGTCTCCTCTTCCATGTACCCCCCTCTCCAACAGGAGATATCTATCTATCAAGCAATCACAGACCCCGCCGCCATTAAAACACAGAACGAGAGAGAGAAAAGACAGATGGCAGAAAAGATAGTATGAGTGAGTGAGAGATGAAATCCAGGTAATACCGAGCTCGTCTGTTCTTACCTGCTCTACCGTTAGCATGCTTCACAGCACATAATGACTTTTTCCTTCTCTCCTGAAGCTTAAGAAAAGACAGTTGAGGAAAATAGTGGAAATATATTTTATATTAATGCAACTGCCCTTCCCCTTCCCCACCTCCCACCTCCCCCTATCTCTCCTTCACTCCTGTACTCCTTCCGCCTGCGGATATGCCCACCTGGCTCTGTTAATTTCTATTGTCAGCAGGTCTGAGGCGGAGCAGCCAATCAGGTGCGAGCGTCAGCCCTTGGGCCTGCAGTCACTCTGCGGCTCCAATTTAAAGGTCAGCTGATAAGCAGCGAGATTCATGCATAATCTGTGGCTGCTCTGCAGGCAGACTGGCAGACTGCTCAATGGAAACACACATACACCCACTCAACAGATATACCAATCATCCTCTTGGTCTATGCATGACCCCCTCAAACTTTTTTTTTACTCTGCACACTGTGATGGACACGTTTCACTCGTCTTTTCCCAGCTGGAATATATTTCCCTTTCTATTGTGCCATCAGGTTAGATAGCATACTTCTACTAATTGCTTGAGAGAAGTGCTTCAGTAGGAACTTGGCTTTGCGTTTGTTGATTTGTTCATTAATTTGAACATAGTGCCTTCTGCAATGTGAAGCACTTAGGGGAATTATTGGAGCCACTTTTTAAATGGCACAGAGCCCGCCCCTAAAGCTGGCAATATGCTTCAAATGAAATAGAGTCTGGCGTCTTCGTACGGGCACTTTACAACTTTAACAAAGCACCTCCTCGATTGCTGCAGTGTGCGGAGGCTGGCCAGCAGAACTTTGTTAGGCCTTGCTCATCTCCCTGCAAGTCACTGTTACTTCCCAGAAGTATGATTCGATTGCTTTATTTCTGATTATATCAATTCCCAGTGACGTTATTGTCATTATGTGTCGTTTGATCTGGTACAGCAAGGCAGCAGACCCTAATTCACATTAAGTACTGTGTAGTAAGCTTTCAGTCCTCTGCTTGACAACCATACTTGCAATTCATTTGAGTTGAAACAAAAATACGGTGATGGAAGGGATTACCTTAAAAGTGAGGTGAGGTGCACTGCCATACCAGACAACTACCACATGTCTGAAAGAACAGTTTGGTGATTGCTGTCATGATAATTCATGTCTGAGAGATCAGACAGCTCCAGGTGGTCAGTAACAATTAATTTCGCCTTTCCTCCAAAGTGAAAGTGAGGTGGGTAATGCCTCAAACCAAATTAAAGTGTCTTCTATTGCTAAAAAATCCACTTTCACATATCCACATACCCACTCTAGTCACAAGCGCCTAAAAAGAGATAGTTCACCTGTCTTTGTTGGGCTCTCTCAATCCCAAAGCCTAAATCTGCAGATGGACCAGACGTAAGGAGATGAAGAAAGCGTGTAAGTGAATATTGAGCTTTTAGATGGATAGGATTGGGTTTAGCACACAGACATGTGGCCGTCTATCTGTCTGTAGATGACTGGAGGTATTCTTAGTATGGAACCAGAGGTCCTCAATCTCAGCGGGGTTCCTCCTTTCATTCCCTCTAATCCAAGTAGCACTCAATTACCTAATTGGATGAGTTATGAGGGTCCTTTTCCTCTCTCCATTCCCTCCCATCTCAATGAGATTAACACACTGTAATTAATGAATTTGGGGCACTTTGAAACGATTTGCAGGATTGTCCAGGCTCCGGGGGCCTGACACATGTAACACAATTATCAAGTTGTCGAAATTAGACAATAGGGCGAGATGAATAGTGCGAAAATTATCAGTGTTGTGCGAGAGACAGGTGATTGTTCCAATCTGAGCGTGGATCAGGTGGATTATGCTGTTTTCTTTATACCTCTCTGAGTGTGTGTACTGTATGTGTATGTGTGTGGTAGTGATGAGGGGGTTGAAGCGTATGGGCAGCCAGCCATTTGGTAGCTAAAGAGCAACTGTTTTTGATGTAATTCTATGTGTGTGTTTGCGTTTTGCATTTGTGTGTGTGTCATGATTTCCCAGTATTGAGCAGAGAGCGCTCCTGCAGCCGCTCACCACATCATTGTGTTTGACATCTCCGTGGGCAGCCAGCGACAGAATGCTGGTGTGTGTGTAGACATTTGTCCAGCCTGCTTTGGATCAGCATTCGCACCGTGCGCCAGGTTGCCTGTCAGCTTTCATAAACAGCCACACCTTCACAAACAGGCCTGCCGCTTGGAAGTGGAAAAAAAAAGAAAAAAAGACACAGTTTCACAAAATAAATAACAAATAGCATTTCTACAGTCTCACCAACTTATTGTCCCAGGCAAGGACACACATAATAAACAAGTGAAACAAAATAGATTTTTATAACCACTGTCAGGATACAGTCCCATTTCCCCTCTGCTTGTCAGATGTGGGCAGAAATGCAAGTACACAGAGGATAACAGAAAAGTAAGGTAACTGACATTAGCAGTTTTTAAAAAACATATTATATAATCTGGGTTTTGGGAGGACAGTTCGGTCTCTGACATTATTCACCTGTATCTTCACATACTATGAAAATGGCTTAAGCTAAAGTGGATATGAAGCTCTCCAGATGTGATTTTTTTTCACTGGTCACTGTTTGGGAAACACTCGGCCCTCAGCCAGGCATTGTCAGTCATAATACCCCCACACCTGTCATTTTTTGGGGTCTGTCTCCTGCCTGTCTGTGTCTTTAGATACCCACCCCCCCATTACTGCCTCTTCTCAGCATGTTTCCCCCGACAGAGGAAACCTTATCTCCTCTATTCTCACACAGGCATGTCAGCATGCGCCAGTCACAGTCCTCACTATCTCTAATGGATGTAATTGAAGCCTATTCTAACATTCTAATGCACACTTTTTCTCAAGACCCCCTACACCCCCCCTCCGAACAGTTCCCCTCCAACTCACACAAATCCCCTCAAGGTTGTCCCAGCCAAGTCCTGTCCCACATCCAGACAACAGTTTTTAGCTGGCTCCTATCTCTAATGTTTCCATCTGGCTCTGCGGCTCATATTCCCCTAGCCATCACAAAATATGAGTATACAGGACTGTATAACCAGAGTGTGGCATATAATGCGATATCCATTATTTGATGAGGAAGACTCGCACAGAATGATTATCGTCATTAAAATAAAATAAATTAGCCTTTGCTGTTTCGGTTATAATTTCTCTATAATTCACTAAGTCTAAAGAAAAATGATTACACTTTCAAATTAAAAGAACATTTTTCCATTAATGACTCACAACAGTGTCAGTGGACATGCAAAAAAAACAGCAACTTTATTTGTTGTGTTCGTAAGCAGTAATTTATTCATCCCTTTCATATTTATTCATCCCTATCGTGTTTCACATGTATTAACAAATGTGGGACCTCTGTTAGATGTAAAGGCTAATCATCATACATTTAATACCCAGATCAGCAACATGGATCAGTGGTTAGCGTTTCATAAGCAGAACTGCAGAGCAAAATCATTAAGGCAGAAATGGCCACGTTGACCCTACAGAATTGCTAAAATGCACATGTGGGCATATTCAGGCACAGGAGTATTAACGTGAATTCCTTTTGTCGCTGCTATTCTTATCTTATACTTTTGAAACTTAATTAACTGGTGAAATAATACCATTTGGCTTGTTTCACTTGGCTCTTTATTCATTCGGATGTTCTGAAATAGGACAGTACCTGCGGACCGTGACGTCCAAGACGACCGTCTAGTCTAAGAATTAGACGGCCCTTCAGTGTCTGTGTGTGTGTCTCTGTGTGTGTTTTTAGTTTGTGTGTACGTAGCAAATGAAAGCCAATGCTCCGAGCCAGATGTCACTGTATTATGTCTGACCACCCATTTGTAACAGAAGGACCAGTTTTTACTAGACAGTCGGTCTGTAGAGGCCTTCCGATAAACAGAACATAATAGAATAGAATAGATCAGAATAACCCAGAGAAACATCCACATTTTTCTTTCCCCCCTACAGTATAGAGCAACAACACAACCCCCCCCCCCCCCCCCCCCAATAGGATCAATAGTGGTATTGTAGTGACTTAAAACCTTGGTTCCTTATCCCAAATAATATTGATAGCGCACAGATTTTTATTTTGATATTTGAAGATAAGATTCTTTGAGATTCTCTTTCAGATCTGATACCTTTTTCTCTGGGAGTCTTTGTCATAATAGCTATTCAGTGCATAAACCAGGCTGTCAGCACATTGGGCGTTTTCGCACTGGGGCCATGATACTTAAATCTCTATTTCTCACTTACCCCCCTGCTACTCAAGTTATCTCTTGTGGCCACTTAATAGCAGCTTTGAGTGCTTTACTCCATAAAAAGCTACGTTTGACCAAACTGCATTTTCTGAGAAACTGTGGTTGTGCCCTCAAGACAAAACTTTCAAGCCTCAGATATATGGACATATTTTCAAAACAAAAGAACCCAACAAGCGCCAAGTCACCTCTAAGCTGCGCGATGTGATGTTGAAGCACTGCACGACAAACATGACAAATCTCTAAAATGTATGACAGGACACAACCTGATTCGGCTAAATTCAGCTCCAAAACCACTAAAATCAAAACAAATGCAGATTATGAATGTGTTTGCATGCAAGCTGCCAGCTAACACTGTGCTCAGAAATTAATGGAGCCACTTGCAATTTTTATCTGCAGAAAATGTGCTTCAAGCACTTACGCTTTTCACTGCTGCAACATTGCGAATGGTTAAAATTCATTTAATAAAGAAAAGATTAATATTTAAATAGGCTTCTGGCAATGCACAGTATTAAAATTTAGAATGCACATTGCACATTGTTTGCATAATTAATTCATTGCAGCTTCATCTGTAAATAATATTGTTACCACACCGTTTGCCCAGGCGCGCGTGTGTGTATGTCTGTGTGCGTGCGCGTGCGTGTGTGTATGTGCATAGCAGGGCACACAGTCACTGCTGCGCAAACACTGAGAAAATTCCCACAGTACTGTCTTATTTACTCTTAGGATCTGTTCTGTCACACAGGCATGTATGCTGTGGTACACACAAACATACACAGAGACACACACACACACATTGTCCATGCCCTTCAAAGTCAATTTGAGGGATATAAACATCAATATGTCTGCTTCTCACCACCATGTGGAATGTAGAGTACGCCTGCTATGATCTACTTGAGATCCTAATCTATAAGTTATTTTGTGGCATCTCTCACGAGGCGCTCGTGTTGCCGGTGACCCCGAAACTTAAGTACATGACATGCTACGGTACACGAGGAATGCTACTCTGCAACTCGACCGTGATGGATGCCAGATTATATTGTGACAGTGCTTTTGAAAACATGCAATGTGGACTGGAGTTCACTCCTCTTACACAATCAGTGCTGATTGTTCAACATGGGACAGCCGTTTTCCCTGTGTGACTGTTTGTAATAGAAACTGTGTCCATATTGCACAGAAATATTCAAGATAACGTAAACACAACTTGGTAGGGTCAAGTATGTAGAATGCCTTCTGTGGTCGTTTCTCCACATCCGCTGCTTCCAATTCACAAAAATTCTCTCTACCATCCAAGATGTACTCAGCGCTCACATCCAGTCCTCTAACTTATTTTCTGTTTCTGCCATCAGCCCTTCCTTTCCTCTTTCACTTCACCATTACAACGCACAGCTTTCACTTTTTGTTCGCTGTAGCCCATGTGCTAAAAGCCTCGGCCCTTTTTGTTCTTGACTGCGGGCCACCCATAATGCTGCTCTAGTGTTGAGCTCAGAGAGATGAATAATTCACCCGGCAGTATGTGGCAACTCTTGTAACATCCTGACCTCCCGCAGCCCCCTGCACGCCTGGGACACTTAACACACTCCTGAAGGAGATGCACCCATGAGTCTCCTCCTCCTCTCCTCTCACCTCCTCTCCTCTCCACCACCTCCCCCCATCAAATATTTAGACTTTGTGGATGGAGAGGTGAACATCGGCAGCTCCCACGTGGCTTTCACTCATTGTCTCACCTCATCTCCTTCCCGCATTAGGCTGCTTGTCCTGCTATTCTTCTCAACCCTCTCGTTACGCACAGAGGCAACAGGGAAATAGAACAAGGGGAAGAGCGCTTGAAACATTTAGGTTCCTGCCACCCCCCCACACCCCTCCTTTCACTACCCCTGAGTGGCCTTGTCAAACATCCTGAAATCTCTGCTCTGTGCTGGAGAGAGAGCTGTAATGACAGCCCGCCAGTGTCTAGTGTAAAATCAGGCTCATCTTTTCCCTTTATTGGTTGTAATAGCACCAATACTACTCAGCAGACGTCCTCAGGATGCAGAGCGACACAGCCGCATATTTTCCCTGCTGTTCCTCTCTGAAGGAAACACAAAGGCTGAAATATTAGACACTCTCTCTTTGAGTGTTTTCTGTGAGTCAGAGTTCTGTTTGCGGTCGATATGCCTGTCAGTCAAGATGATGGGTAGGATGACGGCTGAGTCTGGATACGTGTGGATGTGTTCTGGTGGGATTGCCATGCGTGTTCACTTCACCAAAGCCCAGAAGACCATTGATTTACGTGATCAGCTTCCTCTTATAAAAGACAGAGGTCCTTTAGTTGCACACAGTGTAAAGCAGTTTTGTTTTTTCTTTACTCGTCTCACTTTTTTTTAAGTGGGTGTGGCTTTATTTAAAAGGTGATTTCAGCTTCATGGCGACAGTAGTCAGTCACTGTGCCTGGTACAGAGACGGTCAGGGACATGAACCGGCCTCTACACACACAACATGTTCTTTCAATCCTTTGACTTTTCTACAGATTAAACAAAAGTTGTTAATTAGTTGTGAGCTTTCAAGGTGCCAGTGGGCAGATTCTTTTACCTTTGGACAGAGCCAGCTTAGTGTATTTAGTTCCCTTTTCCAGTTTTCACACTCAGCTAAGAAATTGAAACCCTGGCTGTAGCCCCATATTTACTGTTGAGACACGAGGATGTTATCATTCTTCATATCTAATTCATATGCAATAAGGGTATTCCCCAAAATGTCAAACTATCCCTTTAATAAATAATGCATGGGGGTGTTGTTTTTCCTAACTGTAATGTTGGGTTTTGCTTATTTAGTCATTTTTCTATGATATTTTGACAAATATTTTCTGTTTTGGAGGCTTTTGCACATTCAATACATGTGTATCTGCAGTGCTGTGTGCAGGTACACGAGCTGAGAATTTCAGCTGTGTTCAGAGCATGTCTGTGTGTGTATGTGTGTGTGTTGGACCCTGTGGGGTCACAGTGTCTCCCGTGTGTTTGTCATCACAGCTTTTGTTCCCCACAGCCCTACTATTCTGGGCAGAGAAAGGTCATCTCCCCCTCAGATAACTAGCACCTTAAGGATCATAACCACACACAGTCTCTGGTTTCTGCGTCGTGAGGCTCAAGCTTCTCTGTTGTTCATTTTTAGCATTCTGTTTGCCTACGTACCAGTGTTTAGAGTAGCGGTGGAGGGTTTATGTCAGATCTCTCCATCTATTTATGACCAGCTACAGTACAGAGCATGGTAGACTACAGTTTGGGAATGGTCCTTATATAAATACAGTATTTATATTATCACATATGGAGAGTTGTACTGTACCTTTTCACTTATTTCATACTGGACTGAAAATGTGTTCTCCTTTGTGGTGTGGTGTGTAAGCGCATGTATGTTGGTTGGTTCTGTTTGCTCAAGCCACACTGAAACAGATGCTGTAGTGTAATTGAAGTTGGATTTAAAACTCCAGTGCTTGTTGAGTACTAAGGTATGTGACAGTTCAAGCGGGGTCACACGATCCCTTCTCTATTTACGTCTGCCGGGTGGTTAATGGAAAACCGACCCGCGCAACATAACATCCCCGCCCCTCACCCCGCGCTTATGACGAAATGACCCTGTGTTCCTGCGCGAAGGCCTCCCCCTTCCCTGGAAAATACAGAAAAGATTTCGTCACCTGAGCGATTAATGTGCGGAGAGATGGAGCTAACAGCTGCACTGGAGCAATTGAGAAACAGCTCCAAGGATTCACACCTTTGGCTGGAGGAGCGAGTCAGAAAAGAAACCATGTACGCTGCTGAAGGTTATGCGAGACAGTGCAAGTTGGAGTTCAACTCTCTTGACTCCGAGAAAGATGCTTTTAGCTGCAGAGAGTGGTAGTTTAGCTGTTGATAAATGCAAGGTGCAGCACATTGATTTGAGCGTTTAAGAGTGCGTGTGTCACCTTTACTTGAGAGTCTCCTGATATTTTCAAACCAGCACCAATCAAGAAGCTGATATCTACGTATTGATTAAGACTTATAAAGCCTTCACCGACAAGACAGGGTGTGAATGGCTGTAGGGGTATAAATATGTAATGTTGCAACGCCTATGGATAATTTGTATTGAGCTGTCTGCTAAAGCAGCGGACACCGTGATCTCTCAATGTTTGTGAGTTTGTGTTTTTGCCCGTGTGTGTGTAAATAGGGCTTTGGTTTCCCGTATGGCTGTGTGTGTTTGTGTGTTTATACTACCCAGAGCAGCAGTCACCGCAGGGTGGGCTTTTATTAAAGAGTTGTAATGAGTGAGAGCCATCATGAGCCAGCTCGCCTATTGATTACCTATAAAGAGCACTCAGTGGAGACGCGCTGTGATCCATAGATAATGCAGCACACAGGCAGGATCAACTTAGCCCCAGATCCAAACGTCTGAATCGCTGCCCACATCTCAAATTTTGTTGAGTATTTCAAATAGATCAAGTGTCACTGGCTGTTCTCCTGGTTGGAGAATCAACTCAGCCAATCAGAGTCTTTGTGAAATTGATTAAATGGTTAAAAAAAATTTTTTTTACTAAGCTGTTTAAAATCCAAACAGTTTAAACTCAACACTCAAGAGTTAACTCAAGCCTGGGAATGATGGTTATATCTTATCAATTAGCGTAAACATACTGTACAGGAGAGGTAGTCATTCTCCATGTCTGTACACTGGTTAATGGAGCCTCAGTGCGGACTCAAAGTGATGTCAAGGCAGCCAGACATGTCTTTAAGTCGTGTCTGTTCAGGGCAAAATCAAATCCTCCCACAGCGAGCAGCTAACAAGTAGGCAATCAGACAGAATAATAGAGTGGTAAGGAAATGGCGTTTAAATCTGAACATCAGGCAGGGTTCAGCTGCCGCACAAATACCACCTCAGCAATGCAGTGCCAAAGGTGCCTATGTTCTTCTGCATGGCAACAATATGGTGACACACAGAAACATCTTGACACACACTGACACAAACGCACACAGAGACACTAACACAAGAAAAACAAAACAAAAAGAGCACACAGACTCCATCTCTCTCGCTAATGAAAGGGTAACCTGATGCTGAATGCTGCTGTACTAACGTAATGCGGGGGCCCGCTTCAAACAAACAGCTGATTAGTTTTTCACTGTGTGACATTGAACTGTTCTGTTCATGAGATTGCTTTAAGCTCTGCCTTTCAACATCATTTAGTGCTTCTGTGTTAGTGGAAAAGTAACCAAGCAAAGACCAAAAACAACATCAGGATGATAAAGAAACGCCCACTTGAATTTCTCCACGATAAAAGGACCATGGAAAAGTGAACAGCAATCTACACAATACAGAACTTTCATTCCATATCATACGGTCTGAACAAAGAGACCCTTTCAGTGATAAATTCTTACCTCAGAATAAAGTGTTTATAGAAGCAAAATAGCTCTTTTGTTCATGAAAGTCACTTGACTGTTCAATATGATTGCCGTGTGGGAGGAGACATGTTTGTGTGGTCTGTTTCCTTGGTCTTTCTGTCCCTGATGCTCTGTCCTGTTTGATTTAATTGCAGAATAATAAGTAGGTATAACAGCTCTTGTTATGTATTGTAAATATGTGGTGATATATTCGAACGGTGGTGGAATGCAACCCAGTAACGTTGGTCAAGTAATGTATTATAGTACTAGTTATTGTACAGATACAGTTTTAGTTTATAAAATGTGATGCTTTGCTTTACAAAATACATTAGTCATAATATCCTAATAATTAAGTATTTTAATTATGACACTTCACTATTTTCAGGTTTCTGGTAAACTCGTACAGTACATAAGTAGGAGTATGTCAGCAGCAAGTGACATTTTCAGTACATAACCTGTGCCTGGAAGGGAGTAGTTTTACACTTTATTAGTACACAACATTTTTCCAGAACTCCCGCTGTGCAGTTCTTTGCCTTTGATAGATGTGTGAATTATGATTATGGGAACACTACACCTCTCAGTGAGGGTGCACAGTACTAATGTTTGTGAGGTCTGATTTCACATGTACCACTCACTAAACAGCAAACTACTGAGTATTTATTGTAGAAAACAGGGAATGAAAACCAAGTGAAATCGTATTTGGCCTTTGTGTAACTGGTATGGTTCGGTTTAGGCATTTTATTGAAATAACATCAATATCATAACACAGTTTGTCTTGTTGTGGATATTATCTAAACCATGAGCCTTTGCCGATCTGCCACTAGACTCTATTAGCTACTGGTTGTTGCACTCCAGACTAATGTAGCAAAACCTGAGCCAACAAAATGTATGTTGAATCGTAGGCTGGCGTGTGCGTGGCTTCACCTTTGGTGTCAAGGCTTGTTTGGTTAGACCTTACAAGGGTTTTGCCCTAATGAACCTGACCTTCCAGTATGATTGAAGCTAATGGTCTATAAAACCAATGGAGGTGAAATACGTGCTCCAATCAGAATACACCCACATGAGTGTGTGTGCTGTTTTAATGGTTGTCAAGTAATATATATCATTTAAACAAGGGTGGGAAACATGACATGAGTTTTGGAGAACAGGTAATTGTGGCTCCCTGATAATGAAAATGAATTTTGCCCCACTACATGACCTCTTACAAAGTGAAATCTGTAGCAGATTCTGAAACAGATTGTTTGCTAAGGTCATGTTGATTTACTATGGCATTGAATCCACTATGCTTGCCAGTAGATCATGCGGGGGATGAGAGAGCACTGCAGCAGCCCTGGGAATGGACACAAAACATACACTATGTGTAAGTACAAGCAGATACACAGATCCCCCTGAGGCTGGAGAGCCGGTACTGAGATTGAGAAGTCACCCCATCACTAGTGATCCATGCAGGTTGACACACAAGCCAACATCCCCCTAGACAAAATGCAGGAATGCACAGCATCATTACAACACACACACACACACACACACACACACACGGCTCAGACAGTTCATTTCAATGCAAATAAGTGTTCACCCCTCTTCTGGGAGGAGAGCTCCGAACACTGCATTTTCTCTCCTCCATCATATATGGAGGCTCGGCTATAACCAAGCAGCTATGAGCACATACAGTGCATAGCTTGTTTGAACTGATTTATTGAGTTTTATGTTAAGCAGCAGGCTTTTTCTTTTTGCCCTAGCTTGTTGCACTTGCACTTGCAGTCATGGTCATGCTGAAAGTTGTGTATGTGCATTGTCCTCACTGTACTGTGTGGGTTAATTGTTTAGCGTCATGCAGTTGCTGTATTTTTATGCTGATATATGGTCCACTCTATACTGTGTGTCTGCTGCATTACAGATGAGGCTAGGTTCTTAAGCCCTCCCAGCGGGCCTTTGTCCTCAAAAGAATGGAGGCTCCTCACTTCATCGGATAGATTACAGCCAATTAAATGTGCCCGTTATCACCCATTAATTACCGCCACCACTTCTCCTAGAAATAGGCCTGACCAAGAAACGGCTGTGGACGTAAAATTGACCCAAATACATCAAGATGAGTTTCCATTTTTTACCTCTTTAATCAGCTCTCATCAACAGAGGCCTATCATTGAACCAAGTCATCTTTCACATTCGTTCCCAGGGAGATGTGTACTGATGGGTTAGCATGCATGCGGCACAATATGTGTGCGTGTGCATCAGCCGACGTATGTAATGTACCGTATACATGCATGCATGCGTTCACGTGCACACGTTGCATGTGCCCTGCAGCACGTGCATGCAGAGTGTGCGTGTGCTGGGTTACTTGAGGTCAGAGCTGATGGAGCGGGCTTCCTGAGAGACAGGCAGCGGCCCTGAAGGATTGACACTCGGTGACACCTCTCTCCGTCAGCCTGATTAGTCACTGCTTTGATGTAGCAGCCTATATTAAGGCTCTTATGTGGAAGATAGCCTGACACTTGCCAGCTGAATAGGACTGATTGAGACGAATACGGAATCTCAAGACGTATGAGCAACATAATACCAAAACACCTTCTCCCATTGGCGGGTCCAATTGCGGCACTTCTGCCGACTACTTTGCCTCTCACATGTGGTGCAGATGTGTTTGACTATTTGTAGCACCTGCCTGCTCTCAGTCTTGTGCTGGCCACTTGTAGAACGAGTGGAATCTCAGGGAATGTGAGCAAGATCACATTTCCTCCCTGTCTACTTACTTTTTTTTCTCCCTTTCTATCTCTTATATTCTCTCTTGTACTTTCTCCGTCTTTACAAGCTCAGGAGAGCCGACAGCTGCCCCCTAACCCAGAAATCGGGCGTTAGAGGAAGAGTCTGACAATTAGTCAGCTATTGTCTCGCTGGGACGGGATCAGAGTAACAAGACAAAGAGTAAAAAAAATGGGAGAACGAGTGAGAGAGTTTCAAGATGTATTCCCACCCTGGGAACATTTGAAGAACATATTTAGGTTTTCACATTTTTCAGTCACAGGTGTGTTTTCATGAACTTTCAAACCCCTCAGAAAGTGGCACAGCAGCATTCATTTGCACTGTCACACACAATATATGGCACCATGTTAAATGGTGTGTATTGGTACTTCCACTTCTCTCTCAGGACAGACTACAAACCATGCAACATCTATTTTTTGGGGGGGGAGGGGTATGTATTCCAACAGGGAAATGTAATACAAAATTGTGTAATGCAACACAAGTAATATAATAACTTCTTCATTTCTGCACTGTTGGGACTATTGGCATGTCGAAGTTCAGTTGAATTGCAAGCAACATGAACCAACTTCACCCCCACAGTAATTTCTACAAATCAAATAAAATGTATCATTTTTGGTCCAATACATCTTGTTGTTATTAATACAGGAATGACTCAGCTTTCTAGATTTTACTGTTGAAAGAGAAAACTATGCAACTACTTTTTGTTTAATTTTCGGAATTTTACCATTTGATGTGTTTTTTATTAGCATTTATAGGACCTTGATCCAGCTATCTTGCCCTTCTTTGGCAACCAAAATGGAATCACACTGCATCATCAGCCTGGCTGGTAGTTACATCACAGTAACTACGCATATTCAATGCATTATATTCAATATTAGGTTGGCACGATATGAGCAAAATGTGCGAGGCAACCTTTTGTGATGTATTTATCGCGTGTGTTCATATCGTGATGACGATTAGATAATATTATATTCAGTCTAGTTGGAGTGCTACTTGCTAGTTGTCCAGGCTCATGAAGAACAGTCGTAGCGCCGAACTCACACTGAGCTACAGACAGCTACATCATCTAGTCTGACATGTAATGTGGAATTGATATTCTTTGGTCACAGAGGATAATTCATGAATTTGACTGAACAAATATCAAAAGTTCACATATATCACAATGTAATAGCTAAGACGGGGTCTTGTTTCACTCACGCTGTCATGTCCTTTAGTCCAGCACCGCCCCCGGCAGGAACTTGGAACTCAGAGGAAATGTGATGAGGTGTAAAAGGAGGGAAAAGTTTCAACCTACTGCCATACATGTTTAAGGACATTGGTGAAGAAAGTAACTTTGTACGAGTGCGTGGATGTGTGTGTGTGTGTGTGTACACGTACGTGTCTGAGCAATCAAACTTCCTTGCAGTTCTGTTAGTTCCATGGTTGTAGGAAACATTTTACATGATCAAAGCATTCAACACTCCCGAGGCCTGGGCACCAGCAAGCTTCCTCCCTACCGCTTTCTTCACACATGTACACACTTGCGTACACTGTTACACACACACATACGCACGCGTACACAGCCATAAAACCACACACGCTAGTTCATCCAGCCTTTACCCTGCACATCTCAGGGGATTTTACAACACTGAAGCCACCCAAACATTTCCACCTGGACCGCCACCAGGTTCTGAGATAAGCCCGACGTAGCCGAAGCCCCTCAGCTCTCGTCTCCTGAGCAGCTGCCACAGCAGTAGCAGAGTGGTATCAGCTCGACCACAGCAGCCACGTTCCCTCCCTATCTCTCTTCCCCTCCCCCCAAGGTGCTCTTTGACAGAAATAATTGAGGTAGGGAGGTGGTGGGAGGTTAATGAAGCACTCCCAACACACGGGTGACCTTTCCCCAGCCCCTGCGCAAATCATCGCAGCACAGTTTTTTGGACATTTTTAAATGAAAGCCTTTAAATAATTTATCTAACTATAGTTCCCGGAAGGCCCTTCATTAGAGATTGGCCGTGACATTTCCCTCCTCTCATACTTACCGCCTCACATTCAGTCCAAGAATATCACTGTCGATTTCTCTCGCCTTTGTCTCTCTACTGCTGTCATCTCTGGCTCTGTCTTTCTGCCTCTGTCTTCGTGTCTCTCTCTCCCTCTCTTTCTACTCTTTCTCTGTGACATTAGCCGCATTAAAGATAGAAATCTCTGGTGTGTTCCTCACATGGCTGTGAAATGACAGACAGGCGTCAGGGCATGAGCTGTGGCTTTGCTGGGGTGAAATGGAAATTGAGCTTATTTAATCTTTAGGCATGTTGCGGGATAACTGACAGTCAAATAGACCGCAGGGAGGAGACAACAGCTCACGCGAAAACCGATTAATCATCCGCCGAGGTACCAAAGTGTACACTTGCACACTGGAAATGAGCAAATCAACAAGTTCACCCCTGTCTTATTACTACCTCTGTGTCATTCCAGTCCCAATCAGAATGAAAGATGCTGCCCTGTTGTCATCGCATGATTGAGAAGCTTTTCTTGTAAATGATTGAAAAACGCCGGCATGAGGAGAGACAGGCACACTCAACCTTTATGCCGTCTTGTTGCATCACTGTATCTCCACACAAACCGGGATGCATAATATTGACTTCTGCTTCATGCCTGCTTGATTATGATGAAGACAGATTTGTATAGTATTAGTCGAGCTCGTGGTGAGTGTGGCTGACAATACAGCTTCAGTTACCAGGGAGGAAATCAACGGTATTCTGTAACAAACTCTCACTGAGGAGGGGACATTTGATTTTGCCTGTGCAAACATAAATCAAACACAGCACAGTCGCAGCAGTCTTTCGGAGCACAGGTGTGAAAGGCAAAACAAACTAGATCAGATACGTTAAGGGAAGAGTGCTGTCATTTCCCAAGAAATGCAATTCATCAGAGCCATCTTGCTGATGAAAGAGAGGAAAATGAGACATGACAACCGTTCGAGTTATACAATATTGGTATTAGCGGAAATATTATCAGAAAAATTGTGTGAGTCACAGCAGACGCCCATGCGTCCCAGCGGACGAGCCACTAGTAAGGGAATATCCACCCGTCTCAGACACTCATAACTTGAATGCCATCTGTATGGAGCTGTAGGGAGTCTCTGAAACTTCCAACCAGTCAGTTTAGCAGACCGCAGATGCTAAGTTATTTAACCGTTTCTGTATGATGGTGATGGTGCTGGAGGAGCAGAGGACTTGGCACACTGCAAATGCACAAATTATATTCACCAAAACACCTTGTTTAGGAATGCACCGCATACATACAGCATATTAAAAACACATTTATCAGTTTGACAACGTGCAGGTGGCATTTGGGGAAATAAACACAAGAACAGTAGAATAAATAAAAAACACAGGAAGAAAAATGTGTTAATTTCAACCACTGAGTGAATCCTATATTTAATATTGCTCACTTGATCATTTACCTGTAATTTTTAGTAAGCTGACTTTGTTTGTTTGTGAAGGTGTTCATTTCATTTTTGTATTATTATTATTTGTTTTTCTCAACAGTCACATCAGTGATGTATCCACTGCACTGAGATCTTTTTGATTGAGTCAACACAGATGCTGCGGTGTCAGTCGACAGCAGCACTTACCTTTGGTATTTAAAGTGTTACAAGCTGTGTTGAAGTCACACTGGACACGTCACCATTTCTGGGGCTATTTTTCCAGTCACTGTTTCCCATCGAGTGTGTGTGTGTTTGTTTAACTCATTTTATGTGTTGTTTTTTATTATATTATTGAATCTGATTGAGGGTCTTACACAGTTTAGTGAGTAACACAAAACTCTTGCCCATTTTTATGTTGGGTAGCATGAATGATTAAAGACACAATCAAATGTGTGCTTTTGTTGGCCAATATACATGTTAAAGAACTAGTTGGTGGTTCAAATCAGGCTCGTAAAGATTGGCAGCAGAACACCATCTAATTCTTACAACAAAATAACAATTAACTCTTAATTTGCTGACTTGAGTTCCAACAAGCCTATACCAAAGCAGTATAGGTTTGATATCTGCCACCACCGCATCACCTTTTGTCTGGTTTTCAGATGTCTCATGTCTTTCCAATTACACTCGACTTTTCTGTAATTCACTCCTTATGATCATTCTACTGTGTGGCATCAGCACTATGAATCTTTTATTCACTTCATTAGTCAGGAAGTTTTCTCTCCCCCTCCATAAATCTGTTTCTTTGCCACTGCAGTTCATTCTTAACGCCCATGCACCACCTCTCCTTCTTTCAGACCTTCTCTTTCTCTCTGTTGCTTTTTCGCTGTATCAGAAGTTCTTTATTACCGGGAAACAAGGGCAGATTTATGCCTTTGTCTGAGATGGAGGCAGGTGTGGTTTACAGAGAGTGTTGTGAGGGATGAGTTCTGTGCAGGATTAGTTTGGAGAGGAGACGAGACGAGAGGAGACGAGAGAAGAGGAGAGGAGAGGAGCATTGTCTCGTTGTCTGTTACCTTGTGCTATAGTGTAGATGCAGGCAGAGATAATAGGGAAGGACTGCTTCATTAACTCTCAGGGTCCATGACCAGGGTCTGTCTGTGGCTGTCTGTGTCGCTCACCTTGGAAGACTGCTGCCTTCGCTCTTTTTCTCTTTCTCTGGTGACTCAGTTTGTCTGGTCTGTTTTTTTCCTGCTCTCTCTTTGTGTCCTGTATAAGACCAGGGTTTGTATCAATACCTCATGAAACCATGGAGATGTTTGGAACTGATGTATAAATTTCACTTGCATAAAGATAAATGACCTAATTATGTACCACCATGAAGGCCCTTAGACTTATTTAAGTTCTACTTTGACAACTTTACATATGGCAGTGTGGTTTCAAATGATAAAATACAGAATGAAGATGAGCTGAATTGCCCATTTAGACTCCTCTAATGAGCTTTAAATTTGAAGCTACTCATGAGACGAAACCATAAAAATAAAGTATATTTGCTCCGCTGTTCTAAGTGACAATGTGTGAGCATTAACATTGTTTGAACACAGAGTTTCACCTCTAATATTTCCCACGGCAGCATGATCCTATCTTGATCATTTCCAGTGTCGTGCGTGTGGTGATACACTTCTCTTCCTTCAGCATGTTACTCTATATTTCAGACTGAATAAAGGGCAAAAAGCATTATTAGTTGTCGCGGCCGCCTCAAACACATTGCTCCACAGCTCTGTTTTCAAGATGTAAACATTTTGAGAGTAGGAGTTTCTGCCTTCCATTTTCCTCCTGGTGGAGAATCTCACACATAAATATACCCACACCCAGAAGTATCACAGTAAGTGATTGGATGTTAATCAGTATAAAACAGATGGAAAACTGTGCAACAGCACCAAACACAAGGAAATTGATTTATCCTGCCCAACCACCCCCCCTCCAGTTTTCCCATAATCCTTTACTGTCTTCAGTTCTCCCACCATTACACACTGACATACAATGATATACTTTGCGCTTATCCTCAACCATTAGTTTCATCTCAGTCCGAGGAGTGCATTCAACGTGAAAAAAAATAGCCCCAAAACCGTCAGACATCTTATCACATTTGAAGACGGTTGACAAGCGCAATTAAAATTCCTGAGTATAATCCTGTTGGTACAGCTGTTGCAGTGCTTAATCAATGTACCTCGCCTTTCCCTCCCTGCTTTTCTGCGTATCACTGCAACTTTCCCAGAACTAATTGCGGAGATATTTAATGGAGATAGGTGCTGTCTGGCTGCCTCAGCCAGTCCACTGCAGCACACTGTGATGTTTTCAACTTTTAATAAGCCAGACACTCCTTCCACTCTCCCCCCACCGCCCCCTCTCACCATGACTGAGCGAGCAAAAAGTTCCTTTATTTGTCTTTAACATGTTCTCGGTCACTGTGTGCATGTGTTTATGTACGCGCACGCTGGGGGTTGTCGGCCTCTGTCTGCCTTTCCTCTCTCCAGATAACTTATCCCCCTCCAGCTACTTGCTCATTTAGCACAATGACAGCCGTACACATTACTGCTGTTGCCTTTTTTGTTGTTGTTGCCACTCACATTAATAATTCGCTTTTTTGTTAACCGACTGATGTAAAGTGGGCTAATCCCTTTATGAGAGGAGAGGGTGAGGCTGAATTTGTCAGCGAGTGTTTGTTAATGAATCGAGCTTGTATCATCGGTATGCACAATGTGTTATTGTGTAATGTGCGTGCGGTTCCGTGTGTGTGTGTGTTTTGTCTGGGAGGGAGCAGGGCTAATTTCCACCCTGCTAGGGTCCTGGAGGACTAAGCTGCTTTTGACCTGATAAGCTCATTAGAATTCCACACTAATTACAACAGGCCCTGTTTGGCTGTCACCGGATGAGAACAACAGGTCCCGACCACATCAGCCAACCTAGGGAGAGTTAAGTAAGGGAACGGAGGAGAGGATGGGCGAGAAGGAGAAAGTGAGAACTGGGGAGCGTGAGAAGAAAAGGCGGGGTAGAAATGAGTCGTTCAGCCGTACAGGTGATCAGAAAACGATTATTCTTCATTCAGTAAGAAGTAGAGAAATTACTCACCGAGATTCTTTCAAGTCTGAAGCAGAGGAAGAAAAGACGATGACAACAGAAAATAGAGAAAGACAGAGGCGGGAGGGAACAGGAGGGAGAGATTGTAAATTAGCCGGGCCGCTGCAGAGTGTTTTCTCTGACTTGTCGAGGCTAAACTGAGGGCAGCAGGGAGTGGGGCCCGATATGTCAGAATCTCCCTGGCAACCAATCCTTCAGCCGCCCACACACACACACACACACACACTCACGCACACTCTTCACATGCAGCACCCTGTTGAGGCTGGGCCGGCGTGTTGTTTGCATCCCGGCCCAGATTAAATCTAAGACAGGCTTGGAAAATTTATAACAGGGTCTCTCTGCCTTTTTCACATGTTGAAAACCAGACCGGCTCCCTTCTCACATTCTTTTTTTTATTTATTTTTTTCTCGCTCTTTCATCCTCTATTTCCCTCCATCCCCCTTGTCTCTTTCTGTCTGCCTCGCTCTGCCTTTCACATGTGCCTGTCTCGCTCCTTTCTGTGTTTTCCTCCCGTACCTCTGCAGTCCCCACAGTCCATAAAGGATCACTCAGTACATGTGTGTTATTTCTGCCCTGATCTATGTGTTGCATGTGATGCGAGCATTAACATGTTTGTGTGTGCGTGTGTGTGAGCGTGGGCTATGGCGTCTGGGGGATAAAAGCACTCACAAGGGACCCGTCTGCCTCGACCTCTATTATTCCCTTCCATTTGCTATTTCCTCTCACTCTGCCGCAGAATGTGAAAGGGAATTATTAGAGAATGTCGATTTGTTCTCTGTGTCAATATGAAGCATCCCTCTAATCCCGCTCTAGTGCGGCAGTCAGTCATACAGTCGCTCCTCTCGGCTGTAGTCCAGAGCCACTGGAGCCAGAGGCCTCACTCATTAACCGGGCTTCTCCAAGAGACAGCGAGCAACCTCCAAGGCCACATCCTCTGTGTGTGAGATATGGGCTGGGTTGTTTATGTGTGTTTTTCTGTGCACCTGTGCGCTTCTTTTGCATGGAGATGTGTGTGTGTGTGTGTGTTTTGTATTTCATGGCTAGCTCCCTCCAGGCCAGTGTGCGTGTTGCCCCTGGGCAGCAGCTGGTGGGTGGGCAGAGCAGAGCAGAGATGAGTGGGTTAGCTCCTGGCACACATCTGCACCTTGGGACCACTAGCTGCTGGCGCCAGGCAGCCATCTTTGGCTGCAATTCATCGCCGGGTCCTCCAAAGGCTGAGCCCCTCCGGAGATGTGCATGATTGCACATGTGTGCGCTCAAATGTCCATTTGTGCGGCAAGTCTGTTTAAGATGTTACCTGGAATTGTGTAACCGTGTGTGCGGTCGGTGCTTGTGTTGGTGAATGCGTGATGAGTTTTGTGTGTGTTTTTGCACCACGTGAGCGGTGTGTCCTTGGAAGCTGAGGCCATATAGTCCTGGCAGCAGAGGATGGGGACTGTTCCCTCCACTGGGATGACACTTAATTGGACTCCTGTCAGCGTTTGGCTGTCTTTCACCCTCCTCACTTCCCTCACTTTCTGCTGCAGTATCTCCATTTTTATCTCTCTTCTTCTCTTCCTCTCTCTCCCCTCTCTGTCCATCCCTCACACTCATCCCTCCCTCTTAATTTAAGAAACAGCAGAGAGATTGATTGGTGGTCGCAGCCTCTCATCTCCCCGCCCTCCTCGAATTTATTATTCTCTTGAACACTCGCGCACTGATGGTCCCCCAGAGGGCTGGGTTTGCAGCCACTAACACACACGCACACACGCACACACTCGCAACCGCACATATATGACACAGAAGTCAGATGTTGATGCATTATCACCCCACAGTAGAGGAACACACATGCCGCGGTGCACATACACACAATAACATGCACAGTGTCAACTCATACATTATGGATATGTGCAGACTGGAGCAAGATGTATTCACACATGCTCATTAATTTAAGCAAACACAGACACTCTCTGACACAGGAATCCGAATGGGCGAGGGGACTCTGGTCTGACTCAGCATTTCACGTGTACTGGTACTGGCTTCATCTGGATCAGCGGTGATAATAAAGTGAACACAGTGACAGCTGCCGTCAGGTGGAAATGTTGTGTGTCTTTCAAGAAGGACACTTTACTGGACCTTGTTCCTTCTAGTCATTGAAATGAGAGGCTGCATTCAATGTGACAAGTTGGTGAGGCTTCCACTTCAATCCTGAATGCCATGAAGAAGAGTGAGAATCTGCAAGAAACATGTATGTTCATGAAATAGGAAATAATAGCCTGAGCTCCAGCACAAGGTCAGACCTCACACAGTGTCATAAACGTTTGCTGGACCATAATGTCTGAATACTTCATCCCTGAAATTCTCAAAAGCAGAAAAGATTATTTTGCATTCAGCGCGACTCCACCTCAAGACCTCTTAAGCCCTGACCTTTGAACCTTTTGTTTTTGGTTGCATATTTTTCATGAAATGGGAGCTGAAGGTTGAAGCACCATTGTACTCGCTGCTATTGACCCTGGGTAAATAAGCACAATGCTTCAAGAACAATGAATAATATTGTTAAAGGTTATCTCACATTTTCAACATAATGACCCAAAGAAAATGATTGTGAACAAAAGAAAAAGGTCAAAAGATTCAAAAGAATTTGAAATCACAAGGTTTCATTAACAGCAGTAATAAGCACCGTGTTGAATCCCTCACAGCGGTGCTGCAGCCACACCTATATCCATATCTCCAGTCCTCCCCGCGTTTTACACTGTGACGAGATAGTCATAAAGAATACGTGTGTCATCTACGTGAGGCTGCTGGCCTCTGTGACCCCTCCCTCCCCTCCTTCTCCAAAATCTGGCAGAGAGCTGTCCTCCTCTCCTCTCTCCTATTTACGACTCTGCTTTCACTCCGACCGCAACTTTCAATTTACACACTGCCACAAATCAGCCGCACTAACTTTGGGAAGCTGAGTTGTCCACGTTGTAAGGAGGTTTGATGGGTTGCGAGCTCGGCTAATAGGCTGGATGTAGAAGATGCAGGGGGGGGTGCAGGTGGGTTTCGCTTGATACATAGTACTGAGGAAGTTGTTTTCAGAAGTTTGGATGATAACACCACATGCTATAGCCAGACGGGTGGAGGATGCAGTTATATTACTTTAATCTCCCTGATGAATTTTAGTATTCATGCTGGGAAGACACCACTGTTTGTCATATTATGCCACAGTGTCCCACTCAATATTTGTGTCCATCTGTAGTGGGAAGCAAAGCCAAATGATGTTGAGGAGTCCAGTCCCCCTGGAAGAAAATTTTAGTCTGAAAAACGCTGCTTTCCCAGAGACTCAAAATGTTTCATTTGTTGTTTAAATTGCTCTAGCCAAGTAATTTCCCTCACATTTAACACTGACCTCCTTGACTATATACTCTAAGTCTAGATCCAGATAGCTACCTTTCATCAACTTAAGTCTCCCTCAGATGTCGGCTTTTCAGATGTTCCGTCTCACTGAGGAACTGAGGTGAATTTAAGATGATAGAGAAATGTTCTGCAACTTGACACATGCAGCATTTAACATTGTGGAGAGTCTCACCTGCCTGTTAATGTGAGGAGGCAGGTTTGACTGACAGGTGTGTGTACAGAGCAAAGAGGCAGGATTAGTTATGCCACTGTATCAAAGCGGGAAACCCTTTAGGCTGCAGAATTGCCTCCAACTGTTCTAGTCCTAGGCTGTGGTTTGTACTTCATAAAATAATCATAAACATTATAATCTCGCAGTTGCACAAACATCTTATCATAAAACCACAGCAAACATAAAACATCATTAAAGCACTGAACATAAAAGCAACATAAAAGAAGTCAAATGAAACAATGATTAGGAGAGTTTTTCAACTTGTGCATAAACAAGCATGTAAAAAGGGATTTTAAAAAGATTATGCTTATTTTGCCAAATTGCACAAATTCAAGTGTATGGCCACACATGACAATGACCCAACCACCAATGGTTTTCTAGACTGCTGGCTGGGTCCTGCTTGTGAAAACCAAATCTGTATCTCTTTTTAAAAAAAAGAGAGATGCCAAGATTTGATTTCTTATCTCTATCTTAAATTTTTCAGATGTTGGCTCTCTAAAAGTGAGGACATGCCTTTGTTTATTTGAAGCTGCTTTTGAAAGGTGCGATGAGAAGAAGTGATTTGTTTGATAGAAGTGCACACATGCAGCCACACACATACACACACATACACACACTCACACCCCGGCGCAACACAAGCCCATATCACGCAGCAGCCAAGGATGGCAGGCTTTCACTTTTAAAAGACTGTTATGGAAAGCCCCATTACAGTGCAGAAGGTTTCAACCTCAATTATATGGAGAATATATAGTAGTCAGGCCGCTAATGAAAACGGAGGAGAGTGTCTACTCTAGCAAACAGCTTTCTGTGAAAGATGGGGAAGTAATCTATTCTCTTTACGAGGAGCAGTACTTTTTTCCCCTCTGATTGCCACAGCTTTAATGAAGAGCTTACATACCTGAGGGGAATGATTCAGGAGCAAAGTATTGGGCAACACATTGGATGTGGCTCGAAAATGGAAGTCATGAGGAACAGGTTACGTGTGAAAACTACTGTTGTGTGTGTGTGTGGGGGGGGTGTGTGCATGTATGTTTCTGAAAATGCCCTCTTCAGCTGCAGGTGTAAGCTCATGTCAGCAAGCTTATGTCCAAACGCACATACATTAACCTGGGCTTTACAAAAGAAGCATACGCACACACTAGATACGCAAGCAAATCCAAAATGTGGTGGAGCACCCGCAGAAGGTGAAAACATACAGTACACCCCACATGAATGGCATTTTGTCTTGACACCTTTGTGTACGTGTATGTATGTGTGTGCGTGTATGCGCTGTGCATGTAGCCAGTCAAGTGGAACAGAAGGCACACACTGTGAACACACACTTGTCAATGTGTTGACGTCCTCTATGTCATTCTGCAACTCTCAGGCCAAACTCTTCCTGTCTTCAGGCTTATAGAGGATGAAAGATCACCGCAAAATACAAAACAAAACAAAACAACAAGCTGCTCCTCACATTCACACTTGTACACACTGAAACTCTGCACCACCTCTAAAGCAAAAGAAACATTTTAATTCTATTTAAATAGTGCTATTTAAATATATGATTAAGTTTGTCTGTGCCGGATCAACCAGGGAAATCTGCAACACCACTACCACATTCACAGGATTTAAAAGTGGAGGGAACCACTAAAAATGTAAAATATCTACAGTATGATAATCCAACTGTTCATAAAGGAGATGCTGGTTTAAAATATGTATGTTTGCTTAAAATTTAAACAAGTTGTAACAGAAATTAGGCCAAGCGTCTGTGAGCATTTCAATCATTTATAGACTAGATGTTTGGGCGGCGCTGTGGTGCGGTGGTTAGCACTGTGGGTTGGAATCCCTGGCTGACCACCCAGGTCCTTTCTGTGTGAAGTTTGCATGTTCTCCCTGCATCTGCCTGGGTTTGCTCCGGTTTCCCCCACCACTAAAAACAACATGTCAACTAGGTTAATCTCTAGTCAGCGTCCCTGAGAAAAGGCACTGGCTCAAGATAGGGATGGGTTCAATGCAGAGAAGGAATCTCACTGTACAAACTCTATACGTGTCAAATAAAGTACCTTTACCTTTACCTTTAGATGTATAATCATAAAATGACAAACAGAGTTGTGCTCTGGTCATTTTAAAACTAAATACTGTATGTTAACTTACACCGAATTGCAAACCTTCACTTTTGGTAACAGATTGTGTACGATAAAAAGCAGTCTAAAATTGGCATGGTAACCTGTTAGCAGCAGCTGTGTTTATTTGTTTCATTTTCAGATTCTCATTGTTTACCAGCACTTGCAGGGTGATACAGACCATAATCTTGGATACTAAGTAAGAGTTCCTGCAGACAATGTGCAATCAGTGTTGTTTACACTACAGCTATCCTGCAATCGAATCCAATCAAGGGAACTACACTTGTTCGTCTGTGTTACCTGTGGTCAAAAAAACAGCTTGTTTTGTTAATCATTTGCTATAAATATTGGTCTTGGTAATATCGACTGATGCACAAAACTCTGTCTAGACTAATGTCTGCCATTACAAGAAGCTCAAGCAATGCTCAGAATGAAAAAAAAAAAGAGAGAACTCAGTAAAGTCAGGTCTGAGCTGCAAGAGATCACGCCCGGGTTAATGCACCAAGCCAGAGGGAGATAAAGACAAAGCGAGAGACAGGAAGCGAGAGGGGGAGAAATAAGATTTCATTTAAGAGAGCGTGCGGCTGCCTCAGAGACAGTGCAGTGATGTGAGGCTGACCTCTGAAAGGGAAGCAGCAGCAGGGGTCACAGAGGTTGATCCAATTCTGGGCAGTCAGTGCCAACACTCTGATTAAGAGGTGATGAAGAGGGCAGGCTGACCATCATCTCTGCAGGCAGATTTACTCTGTGTTTCATGTGGGGGGTGGGGGGGTGGGGGCAACGGGGGACACAGAAAGTTTAAGCAAAACAGCAGGAGAGATCGGGAGCAACTGCATGAAGACTGCGGTTTTTGCATATTTTTTTTGTCTGTTGATACTTTGCGATCACAATAGATTAGTGAGATCGGTGTGATATCTTTTGTGGTGACAGATAATTAACTCTGCTTGTCTACTTAATTAAAGTAAGGCCACGCTGAGTTTAGTAAGAAAGAATATTATGAACAAAAAATGCCGCAGTATGTGTTTCATTAAACTTAAATATGTGTCTCTGATGTTCTCATCGCTGACTTGAGGGCGCTTTTGCACTTTTGTTTATGAATACCACTGATTAGATTTTCATTGTTTTATCACAATATCAACCCGACAAGAAAACAAGAAGCAAACAACATCGTACCTCGCTAGTCATATCATTTCGTAATGAAGTCTTCAAAGCAATTAACCCCAAGAGAATCTCAGTTCGCCATCATGCTAGAGTGACAAAGTCCCGCCCTTCTGTTTCTGGTACATTGGTCCTCAAAAGTGAAAAATTATCAATGAGATTCAATGGGTAGATAAAAAATATTTTCTGGTCCTGTTTGAATTGTGCCATGTTGTTTGTGATATTTAAAGATAATTTTTCACACAAAGACTACAATTTAGCGTGAAGAATTTTGATAATGTTAGCTTTTGTGTGAGCCCGTATTCGCTGTTCTCGACGCGAATGATGTACGTCACCACCTGCACTTGAACTCAGACATGGCGATCTCTCTTTTTCCAAAGGCGGGATAAGAGTATAGAAAGATGCGAACACCCTTCCAAGTCGCGGCATGTGGAGAGTTGAAATCGCTGTGGATGGAGAAGGAAGGGAGGTAAAGGGAGATGATGTGACGTCACATACGCGACATAACATCTTTCTCATTGTGTTTTCTCAACAGCATTTAACTGAACAATGGCACAATAAACGGTCAAACTCTTGACATGAAAAAATATCATTTAACCCAAGGTGTAACGACTGGGGGGTCAGAAAATAATTATTTTCTGTCCATTGAACACCATTCATTTTTTACGCTCCGAAAGGTCCCATGAAGGTCCAAGCGAAAAGGGGCGGGACTTTGCTACTTTATTGTGGCTTGTTCAGCAAAGGCTTGCTTTATTGCCATGGCTAC
The DNA here is from genome assembly GCA_030347415.2 of Decapterus maruadsi. Taxonomy (NCBI): domain Eukaryota; kingdom Metazoa; phylum Chordata; class Actinopteri; order Carangiformes; family Carangidae; genus Decapterus; species Decapterus maruadsi. The sequence goes on along the minus strand of CM064887.1, from coordinate 15,482,777 downwards.
TATGAGACATCCAATACTGCAGCCCTTAAACATATTCTGTTCACAGTATCTTAATGCAGTCAAAAGTTTAAGCAGCACAGTTTGCCCCAGTGATAAAATGCGTGTCCCTGGGAAATATCCATTACCTTTAAATGTGAGACTATAAACTCAGAATTATGGGTGTGTCTGCCTCGTGGCGTAGATGCCATCTAATTAAAACGACCTTGATTCGACTCAAGGAGGAGAGCGATGTCATCCCTTTCTTTCTACAAGTTGGCTGTGCATCACAACAAAAGAAAAATGTGAAGTGATTGGAGTGTAAAATAAGAATGTAAACAGAGAGGAAGAAAGGAAAGATGGAGGTTAATGATAACCAGAAAAAGACAGATGACATTAGTTTGCTCCAACACAGAGACAAGGAAAATACAAAGTCAGCTGAACTGAATTTAGTGTCTTTTCCCAGCCAGTGAGCCAGTGTATCACCAAGTATTTATTAGTTTGTGTGTGTGTGAGTGTGTGTATGAAGTGGTGGGGAGTAACGGCATGGTGTTGGTGTGGCGTCCCCCTGCTGGGCCAAAAGCTGGGCGACTGCTCAACTCTAATTAGGCCCGTCTCAGCAGCCTCTCCCCACCCCGGGTTCCCACACCTCTCTCTCTCTACCTGTCTGCCTGCCAGCCTGCCCACGCTGGGCCAGACCTCAACACAAGCGCACACACGGACACACGGACACACACACACACACAGAGTGACAGCTGTAACACACAAAGACGGAGGGGAGGCCTGCAGAGAGATGTGAGAGAGTGCGTCAGTCCACACACCGTAGCATTTCCTCTGTGGATCTCTCTGCGTTTGAACTTTTCAAGGGGAGGATGGCGAGGAGCGATCGGCCACTCTGTAAATGTCAGTGGATCTGAACAGCCCGAGCCCAGACAGCCTTGCACCGTTGCCTGCCACTCACACTCTTCCCGTCTTTATCCATCCTTCTCTTCTTCTTTTTTTTTTGTCTCTGTCTGGGTGCTGTTTATTTTCTCCTCTGCTCCCCATCCTCCATCCCCTGCCCTCGCCCGTACTTTTATTATTTTCTTTTACCTCTGCCTTGCCATTGCCTGCAGGAAAATAGCACATCCTGTAATATACAAGGCTGTTTTTTGTTTCTGTGTTTTTCTCTCCTTCCTCCCCCTTTCTCCCCTGCACCTCTCCTCAGTAGCAACCTCTCTGTCTCACATTACTCAGTTTCATAGACCATATAGGATTCTGCCTTCCCGACTTTATTTCTTCCTAATTTATTGGCCTACCTTTATTATGCTCTGCTGGTAATTAGATTTTTTTTCTCGTGTAAAGGGAATTGTTGTTTTATATCATTCTTCAAAACCATCTTCAATTTCCTAGGGAATTACCAAGGGAGGGTTCCTTCATTTAATTTGTACGGAAATTAATTTGTCAATGTGAGAAATAGGATACTTGCTAATCTGGTTAGGCCAGCATTTGTTCCCCACCCCCACCCCCACCACCACCACCACCCCACATAAGGCCTACTCCAACTCTGCTTCCAAGTGTTGAGGAGTACGTGAGTAAAAGGGCAGAGACAGAAGACGGGCAGAGCGGGAACTCAAAGACAAATGAAAAGAATATATAGAGCTTTTTGTGACAAAAGAAACACAGAGAGGGGAAATGAGAACGACAAAGGGAAAGAGGTGGAGAGAGGGAGAGTATTAAAATCAAAATGCCGAGAGGCGGGGTCATAAAATGGCTGCCTTTATTGAGCAGGGCACAGTGGGCCAGTTGCTGCCTGCAGGCCTTCTCTAGTCTGTCTACTTGTACTGCACTGCATCGCTCTGTGTCTTCTTGCACTTGCTCTCAGTTCAACACAGTCAAGCTTTATGCCATTTTGATTGCAAGAAGAATTTGTTTGACAGGACAAGGTAAATATACTCAATGAATACACATTTATGTATTTGTTACCCGGTGCTCTTGTGGTGCCAGGATCTGAAATCTTGTGGGAAGTCTCAGTCTTAGAGCAGTGCAGCAAGGTCGTACTTTTATATTTTAGAAAATATACTTATTCTCGTTCTTGCTGAGTCTCATATCCGTACAATATATATGGAGACTCCAGCCAAAAGGTAGTTAGATGCAGCATAACATAAAGACTGGAAAGGGGAGGAAGCAGTTAGTCTGGCTCCGTGTTAAGGTAACACAAACTGCCTGCCTGACATATTGTGTATGGTTTGTTATATCCATACAAACAGAAACACATACTAAAAAACAAGACAATTTCTGCCTTACAAGGGGTTTATGTTCTCATCTTTGGACAGAGCCGGGCTCCTCGCATCATTTAGCTAACCTCGTCTCTGGCTGTACAGCCTTGCATTTTCAGTCCACAGTTTCTCTGTTTGTCAGAGCTGCGTACAAACAAGTACGATAGTTAAAAAATGTATGATGTCTGTAGGGAGTTGGTCATACTCATTGAAGAAACGAAGTTCATCTGCATTGCAATATCTATCGAAAATGAAAGAAAGAAAAGATGCTAAATAGAAAAGTTGTGTGTGTATGTGACAGTGTGTCCCTCTCCTCAGTCTCATCCCTCCTGGCCATCTCTTCTCTAGACTCGGGCAGACTCTTTGGCTGTTGTGTGTTTGTCTGAGATATGGACTTGGATGCGAACTGAGCGACCGCCCACTCCTCACATTCCTCTGTAGTACGCCTGCTTCTCTTGGACGTTGAACAAATTGATTTGGGCGTTGATTATTCAAGGGGCATATTTCATAACTTTTGACTGGCTTCTCTCCACCTCCTACTCTTACTTTCCTCCGCGCATCTGCCTCCCTCTCCAAACTCACGCTCATATCCAGCTGCTGCTCGGCAGGATTCAGCCGAAGAAGGCCTGTGGGCCATGTAGTTCAAGGCTCTGTCTCAAGTCTGATTGCACTGTAGCAGATCAGCGGTGTAACCTTTCTCCTTAGGGAGCCACACAAAGTGCCCAGGCACAGCTGAGAGTCAGAGATAGGCAGACAGAGAGGATCCATACGAAACTGAATCACTATCGTTGTGTGGAACAGGGACAAACTTTCATATCAGGCGTTTAATTTCTCAGATTGCAGTGCATGCAGTTCAAAGAAAGTTTGTGTATTTGAGTTTGGTCTGTTGCTGTGTTGTTGTTGTTTTTTCCAGCACATTGTGTCCTGACACGCATGAGCCAAATTCTCGCAGCAACATATTGCACATGTGTGTAACTTCACATAACTGTGTCAACTTTTCTAGGCATTTAATTATTTTGTACCACTCCAATTTAGATTAAAGGGAATGGCTGTATGGAATGAAACCCATGACTGCATAAAACTGCATCTACTAATGATGAATATTCAAGAAAGATTGGACACCCACCAATAAAGCATTCATCATAGGGACATGAGCTGAGGCAAGGCTGCAGGCACGCTCACGCTTGTTATTAATATAAATGATCTTCACCGCAAATGACTAATCGACTCTACTCCGTCCCTCTCTCTCTTGGGCAAGGAAGTCAAATCCTTGTTCCCTTTAAAAATAAAGTGATCATCTCAACAAAGGAGTAAACCCTGAGATCGTAACTTCTAAAGCATCGATTTACAATGAACTGTGATTTGTATTGTAAAACCAGTCCAAGGTAAAGATTTAGGGCAAAATAGTGCAACAGATACACAGAAACAGGGCCACAACTGTGGATTGTTTTCATTATTGATTAATCTGCAGATTATTTTCTTGAATAATGTATTGCATTTTTTGTCTGTAAAACGTCTGCAAACATTTCCCAGAGCCAAGCTGACATCTTAAAATTACTTGTTTGGTCCAAAATCCCAACATGTGTAATTTTTAATGACACAAACAGGGAAAAAGCAGAGTGTTTTCACATTTGAGAAGATGGCGTAAGAAAGTGTTTGAAATTTTCTGCTTGAGGAATTAGTCGAACATTATTCAAATTATTTCTGTCAATCAGCTGGTGAATTACAGTAATGAGGAAATTGCTGTTGGCACACACAAAAGAAAAAAACTTCTAGGTGTAGCTCAAAACTTTCAGATCAATAGCTGAACCACAGCGTGCCAGTGGAAGATCACAAACAAAACCTGATTCTTGCAGATAACAGAATATCTGCTCTCTCGAAATTGGCAAACCACCCGGCTGAGACGCTTTTTGCAGGCTCAGATACGCAACTTGAGGCGTAAAGTTCAGCTCATTCAGGGCTGAATGGTCATGGCGGGCACGTGTAGGAGTTAACAGAAAATAAGCCATCAGCTATTAGAAAACCGGCAACAATCCCCCGCTACTGTCATCAAAGTCCGTAGAGCCAGACAGATTAGCAATGAGAAAAGACAGCGAGGGAAGACTGACGCGCAAAAATGAGCCACAGAGTAAATGAGGGTGTTATAAAGAGAAAATGAGACACTAGTGATTAATTAACTACTTTCTCCTCCTCGTCCTCATAAGGCCAGGATAATTTTGTGACTTTACACGAGTGCCGTAGCGCCATGTGCTCAGACTCCCATATCCTGCATCCCAGTCAAGGCATGAAACATAGATCAAGAGGAAAGTTTGAGCGAGGAGAGAATATGTATTATACGAGCCTATGGTTGATTGCTCTGAAACCAGAGGAGAGTGAGGGGGAGGAATAGCTTTGGTGAACTCACTAGTACGTCTGATGTATTTCCTTCCTCTTGAAACGCACCTTATGTAATAGAAAAGTACTTGTAGCTATATAAACAATCCACCCCGACGTCCCAATCCATCCTGAAAAGCAAGGCTGCCGCTACCCATTCGACTGTCGGTTCCTCAGTGTGTGTAGATTTTGTGTTTCTGTTCATGCCAATTCATATGCATACATCTCTCTCTTTTTTTTTTATTGTCCTCCAGCGCTGTGCTGTAATCAGGTAAGCCCAGCAGCAGAGTAATCTCAGTCAGATACCTTGAACCACTACCTGACTCCTCCGCTGCTCTCCTTACGTGTTTCATCTCTCTTCTCACTTTTCTTCCTCCTGCTCAGCAGCCTCCAGGCGCTCTAATCTGCCTTTCCCCACCAGCTCACCTTCCTCCCCTCCCTCATCCAGCTCCCCTCTGGCGCTCTCCGTCACCACATCACCAGTGCCTAGCTTAGCCTTGTTTCTCTCTTTTCTCTCTTTGGTCCGGATTCCCTGGGAAATCTTATATTATGTCTAAGTCTTATATTGGAAGAGTGTGCGTGTGTGTGTATGTGTGTGTCTAAGTAGCATGTACATGTTTTTTGGGCTTGGATTCAGCAATACTAGTTCACGCTGTGGTTTATGTGGTGATGATTTGAGTGTGAGAAGAAAGTAATTATGTGCACAGTGGACATGCGTGTACTTACAGCAGGAGCTTGGACACAGGTGTTTAACTGGGGATTTACACATCACCAACCAGTGATGTTTGATATCATAAGCTAAAATACTAATAACACAAAGGCTTGTTTTTATTGAATATTTACACCTGGCAATTGTAAGATGAACCTGCTGCATGGCTAACTAAGCTAATTAACAATATGTAGCCCATATTAAAGGTCCAGTTTATAATATTTGGGAAGGTTTACTGGCAAAATCTGAATCTACTACCCATGAATATATTTGTATAAGTGTATAATTGCTATCAAATAAAATTTGTTGGATTTTTATAGCCTTATAATTATTATTTTATATATATATGTCCATTTAATAAGGGTCTTGCTTTAGAGAGTGTCGGCATCTTGCGCCGCCATGTTTGTGCGACAGCCCAAACGGAAAATCCAGCCAGCCAGAGAGCACGTTTCACGAGTTTCACACACATAAATACACCAATGAAGAAGAAAAGGAGGAAACAGCAAGTTTTTTTTTGTCCTCGTAGGCCACCGTCACTTTGCCGAATTGGAATGCTAGATGCCACGCCCCCCTCCCATTTTACACACTGGACCTTTAAGGTGGATAAATAGATTAATAGATTAATCTCAAATTGCACAAAAATAACTACCCGCAAAAGCATATGCTAGGTTTAAGAGGTTTGAAACTGGCAGTTACTGAAGTTTTAACACAGACTTAGTAATCGACGTGCAACACAATCTAGGTCTGCACACATGGCTGTAATTAATTTGAAAACATATAAAAACAACAACAAACAAACAAGCTGTTGCACATATAGTGTCTATGTTGCAGCAGTCACAAACAGACTCTTGGACTCGTCCTCGAGTCTTGTACTTTTATTCACCCACAACACTGACTGTTTTTTCCTGAAGTTAAATGTTGCCTACGTTCGCAAACTGCTGCGCTACAATGTCGCTCTTTGTTTTCCATCTCTAAGTAAAACAGGAACTACCATAGCGACTAAAAAAGAACTCTCTAACCTTGACAAAGACACGCGCCACCTGTTGTTGAAGATGTATGTAGCGCTTCTCTTTCCCAACTGCTTTGAACTCGCATAAACAATTTGTCAGTTCACAATGATTCTCATTGTAACCATGTAACACTGTGTATAAACAGAAACAAGCTAATTATTTATAAATGCAAAAAATGATTATTGTCACCTGTTTGTATTAAAAAATAATATATCAAAAGAAAATGATGGGGTCCCTTCTGAAGTTAGTGGGTCTCTCACATATACACTGACAAAACAGGAATCCTTCTTTTTCTACTTCCTTCCCAAATACACATCTGCGCTCCCACCCTGCGACCTGTGTGTGTTTAGATTGGAAATGAAAGCTCCCAGTCAGAGTGTTTGCCAAGGCGTCTGTTTGGTGGATAGATGATTTAGTGGGTGATTCTATGAGGAGAGTCCTCTGTGGTCTCAGCTGGGATGGAGCGAAAGAGATAGTGAGGAGACACGAGTGGAGGAGACTGCCCCAGTCATTTGATGGAGAGGTGGAGTGGGATAGCTAGCCTGGGTAATAAGGCTTTGCTTTGCGCACACTCACACACGCGCACACAAACCTGAACGTACACACAGACTCGTCCAGATTAAATGCACTGCAGGTTGTGGGAGACCAGAGAGTGAAAAGAGAGACGGGGAGAGGGTGTTGAATCAGTGTGTAAGCCGCAGGGCAGCAAAGTCTTCCTCCACCACTAAGTCAGCTACTGATCTCATTTCTCCACAGATGGACTCCTAACACACTCTCATCAGGGGACAAATATATATTCTTTCTATTTCTTTTCCACACACATTCCTGCACCAACGACCTCTCTTTATTCGTCTCCCGTTCTCTTCCTTTCTGTCCTCCTCTTGGCTCCTTGCTCTTTGCGTTTCCTCCCCCCTTTCTCTTCCTCACTCTGTCTTTATTATCCTCCTCCACCTCAATATCCCTTCTCATTCTCTCATGCACTCTATTTTTTCTCCTCCGTGTCTCCGGCTTTAACCCTCTCCTCTATCCCATCACTTCATCCCGTGTCAGACTACACACCATTACCCTCCCCTCCATTCCTTTGATCAATCACAGCCAACAGGTGCTGTAAATTGTGCCCACCGGCGAGCCGGCTGCCGCAGTGTCTCCCGTTTGCGTCCGTTCCCTGCCCTGCCTCTCCACCCCTTGCTCTGTCTCCTCGTCCCCCCTTTGCCACATCCCTCCAGCTCTTGCCCCAGTTTGTCAGCGAAGCAAAACTGGCCGCGTCTTGGAGCCCATCATTCATCCTACCCCCCCACCACCACCACCATCCTGTCATGTTGGCGGCTTGGCTGGTCTCAGACAAATAGCTTCACGGCAGATAATACAGCCACAGCCAGAAAAGAGCCAAATAAATGGCCCCTGCTCTGCCGACCTAATGGTCCTGCTTTCCACTTGGCCAGGGGACAGTGCTCAGCCCTGGGACTACATGGACATAAACATCCTCACCTAATGAGCAAAACCTATAAGCTTCCACTCGCCATGACAAACATGCATCACATAATACACACACCTTGTGAATAAAACCAGTCGAGTGTCAACACACCCAGTGGTGCAGTGACAGGCACTTTATTTGTCTGGGGACATGGTTATTGTGTAGAAATCACATGCTGATGTGCAGATGTGATGTGAAGGCCTCTGTTGCACGAGTACAAAACATTAAATGAATCCACATCTCAAAGCCCTAATCAAATGACACACAACATCCTGTACACGCACACATTCATATATACCCGTTCAGCTGTCTATGAGGTATTTGTCATATGTCAAGAAATTACAAAACCTGTTTTTTTTTCCTCCCGATGTTCTGCAAATTCTCAGCCATTTCCCAAAAAGGAAATGCTAATCACTGTGTGTTACTATCATTTAGCGCTGCAGCATGTGAATATTCCCAGCAGAGTGTAACGAGATTGCGTAATTAAATGAACGTGAGTATCTTGCCTGTAAACGCGGCGCATCACAGTGTTTCATTTTTGCTCCCCACCTGAGACGGTATTTGTTATGGCATATGTTTAAATTGGTCTCTCTGTCAGCACACCAGGTGGTGGTTTCTTTTTTAGCAGCCGCGAGTATTTGGTAGAGGAGAGGCTGCCGCAGAAAAGGAATAACAACATGCAATTTCCCCTACAGTTCTCAGACGTTGCTGTGATTATTATTTTTCAGGATAACAATTTTTCCACTATAGCCAGGTGTTTTTATGAGTAAATGTTTAATCTATTGCATTTCTTTATAATCACACAATTTTAAAAAGACAATTTGAGACAGCATTTCATATGATTATGTATCTATTAGGCCTATATGTTTCTGTTTTTAGGAATAAATAAGTGAAATGATTCCACTGAATGAATTTACAGGCTGATAAAAGACCTCTATGGTCTGATACCAGCATCATTAGCTAATTAGCTAAACCAGCACAGTGAAGGTTTTCACTTAGGTGCGTGAATTCACACAACCCAGACTCAAAAGGTTTTTTTTTTCCTTGCCACATCTTAACAAGGGAATTTAATGAGTTTCAAATCCACATGTGTTAAACACACAACTACAAAACATACGATAATGAGTTTTTTTTTTTTTCACCACGTTGGAAAGGACGTGAAAAATCCCAAACCCCAAGTAAACATCTTTAAATTTAATTGAGGAAATGTCTTATTTATAATGACTCTGAGGCGTTTTTCTGATCTGAGCCAAGGTTATGGTTTGGTTAAACTTCAGATTTAAAAACAAGTGGTCTAGATTAAAAGAATTGGCTATAAACTGTAAAGGGACATAGAGGGTGGTCCTGTGTGTCAAAGATGGATATTTCCTACATTTGGCCGTCGACCCAGAGCTATTTCTTTGTTCCTCACAGTAAAGAGTCATCATAGTCATGGTGGACTGTCTGTTGAACATCGGTATGCTGAAGATATTTCCTGATTAAACTCCATTAGGAAGACTAAATCTAATCAGGAATCAATTAGAAGAAAGGAGAAACGGAGAGCTTCGCATGAAACTGTTCAATCAGCTGTGGGTGTATTTCTAAGCATCTGAAAAGTTTTTGTGCCATCATCAGTGCAGGACTGAGAGAAGTGCCACCACCATAATTGCTGACTGCGTCGTCTCTGTCTGCCTCTCACTGATGCGCCTCTGCTATTCCCCTTGATCATGGCTACTGTTGTCATCTCCTCTCCTCCAGTGTAATGAGTCAGTGTGTGATGTTGGATGGCTGCTGACAGTGTGTCCTATGACTCACATTGGGGTGGTACTGCTGTCCCTGCACATTTCAATACCCCCCCTTCCCCCTCCCCTCCCTGCTCCTCTCTCTCTCTCTCTTTCCCTCAGCTTCTGTTTGGGCTGTACCCTCCCCAGTGGGTAGTGACATCTGCTAATAATAAGTAAACATACTGTAAATGTGACATACACAAACATGCCCCCACCCCCCCACACCCCCATTTCTTCTTATACTGTACAGTCATGCACAGTCCAGTTGGGCAGTTACTGTACCGCTAAGCCTTACAGTCTTTAATGTGTTTTCATGTGTCACATACCTTTTTCTCTGTGAAGCAAGAGAAGCACAAATAAATAAATAAACCAGAGAAAAAAGGGACTGAGCTGGCAGAAGGCACAAAGTGTTGGCCAGTGGAAAGTCCAATGATGATGAGGGGGGCCAAATTGACTTTGGAGCTGAGTGGGTCTGTGTGGGTTTAATGACACGTGCACATGCTCCACAGTTTTACACTTTAAAGGGCTTTTGGCTTTTCAGATGTGCTATAAGGCTACTGTGAAGGTGTCAAACATAACACACCGTATTTTATATTTGGCCTGCCTTTGTATTTTTTTTTTTTTTTTACATTATTTCAATCTTAACATCATAATAGTATTTTTTTTTCCAAAGCAGGATTTCTTTATTATTTAGATCCACAAAAACACAAAGGTGTTATCACTTCACGCTTCTGCACTGGTGTGAGGTCTGTTTGAGATATACACAGCTTTGCTCCGCTTTATGTAAATGCCTCACTTAAACACCCGAGCTTTAAAAGGCCTGCGCACACGTAAACCTTGACGGGGGGCCTCAGGCCGTGCCGCTGCCCGTAAAACACCGACTGTTTATGGACGCCTATGCCTGCATCCTTCCTCCCATAAACACTTTGCTTTGTCCTTCCGAGATGAATGGCTGAGGAGAAGAGAACGACCCAGAGACGGTGTTTTGTCTTTGAGGCAATGTTCATACTAATTTGAAAACTAGACACGGAACCGGTGATGGGATCAGTCCGGCTTTGGCTCTCAGGTCATTACTACATTAATGCGTAACTACTCAATACTACTTGATCCTCGTGTGCTATCGCTCTGACAAAATCTGCACACAAATATTTTAACAGCTGCCAAATGACTCAAAAGCACTTGTCCTGTCCTGCTTTAGGCGACTCCAGGTACACGTTAGAGAAAGTGAAAACAACAGCAGACTCACTGTTGAGGCCGGTAATAACCTTATACTGCAGTTTCCTGGCCTTGTAGCCTTTTTACCTATTTTGCAAACCACATTAAAAACCAGAACAACCCGAAGGCACATACTGTGTACCACCTCAAGTCAAAGGATATTTATTTTTTTGCTTTGAATCATTTCTCGCTGTTTCTCAAAACGTTGTTTGTAACAAGAGCGGGTGTGAAGGCCTGAGGGCACCGACAGGTCACGAGTCTCAAATCTTTATCACTTCACAGTTAACACCTGTCATGTGACACTCACATGTTTCGCACGTATCGGTTAAAGTAAGAGTCCTATTTCTTGTGGTTGAAAAAGTTTGTCGAATTCGTTTGTGCGGACTCAACTTTGTCCAACGAGCCTGGAGAAGCGCCGCCCCGGAGCCGCTCCCCTGCTCGCTCCTACTCTGAATGCAGACAGACTTCCTACTGTCTGCTCGCTGCCATTGTCATTGTTGAACCAAAGTTCTTTTTATCACGTCGCTGCCCCCCCCCCTCCAAACCCCACCCCAACCCACTGTGATTTACTAGCTCTCCACATCCATAGGCATCCACTCCAGCCAATCGCATTAAAGAGATAAATAACCAGACCAATAAAAGCGTTGTGAGGGGACCGAATGGGCCCTGGAATGCTCATCGTCCATTTGGTGCAGTAAGCAAATGTGGGGGGTGGAGTGGGGGGGCCAAGGGACGGGTGGGGCTTTTAGTGGAAGGTTTTTTAGGGGTGATATTGTGATTGGTGGTAGAGGTGATGTCATGTCATCCATCTTAGGGAGCCACTTCATTAAGCTAATGGAAGGGCTGGACCGCTCACTGTTCATTACTGTACGGCAATGTGTGTGTCTGTGTGTGTGTATGTGTGTGGTTGTCCTTCCATCGATGGCAGCTTCCAAGGCTAAAGTGGTTATGAAGACTAAAGTGATTTTATTAGCCAGGCCCATAGCCCATCACTGAGTATGAACATAACTCTGTGTGTGTGTGTGTCTGTCTGTGTGTGTGTGCATACATGTGTGTAGGCAAAGTGTGTGTGCCAGTATTTCCACACGGTGCAGTAATGACACTGTTTTTGGTGAGGGGAGATAATACAGCGTTTCCCGAGGAGCTCAGGCACACCTTAGTCCTTTGATGTTTAAGCTACAATCACGTTCCTTGTGTGACTTGCAAAAAAAAAAAAAAAAAAAAAAGTGAAGTGCAGCGAGGATCCTCTCCGTGCTTTGGGCTAATATCAGTGATAGACTTTGATTTGTCACTGACTTAAATTAGTATGTCACTTCAAATGTTCGTTTCGTGACGAGCGAACGGGACAAATGGAGCCGCTCTTTGAATTTACTACGCCGCTCGACCCCCCGTCTCTACCTGTCACTCTTCCTCTCTCTCCCTCTCTGTCTCCGTGTCTTTCCCTCTTTGTCAGTTTTTCCACCTGAAGCCTGCATGATTTTCTGTCCGGACATGTGCTGTCTTTTACAAAAGTGATTCCTCTGATTCCATCTCTGCCTTTGTTGTCCGGGTCATTCCACTTTCAGCGGCGTGTTTTATCCATTTCTTTATATTTTTCAGATGTCATGCGTGGCCTCCCTCTGACAACCTTCTGTAACACCCCGGCAGACTGTTGTTGTGCAGCTGCCGTTCTGTCCTTTACTGTCCCTGTCGCTCCTCTGTCCAGCAACAAACACTTTGTCATATCTTTTCCATGTTTATGAATCAGACTGTAGTTAAATGGCTTGACGTTTGCACTCTCATGGTCTGTGTTTACTGTAACTGTCATGCAAATGGGATCAGACAAAGCATCATTTGAAATCACAATGCCGGATTACTGGATTTCAAATTGAATTACAGAATAAACCTTTTATTTTGCTTTTGTACACGGATGTTTTTTCGATTCACAAACATCAAATTACATTTATCACAGCATCAGAGGAGCCCCTAGAGTCTTTCAATTTCCCCTCTTCTTATTTTCTGGCACCTATAAGTTTTCTCCACAGGACATTAACCTGATATTCCATTCATCTTTTTTTATTATTATTCACCATATTTAGACTGTAATTTCAGTATAAGTGTGCTATTTGTGAATCCACACTTGCACTGCGGAGGTGTTAATGAAACAGAATAGCCACAGTGTGCCCAAGCTGTGCTTTTAATGCTTTATTCAAAAGCCTCACGGAAAGTAAATCTCAAAAAACAAAAACAATGAAAAAGAGACACGAGTTTCCTCGTAGCAACTTGGGCGTATGTTCTGTGCAGCCATTAAGATGTGTAAATGAGAGGAGGGGCCGGTGGGTACCCTTAGAAAAGCCAGTATCCCTCTACATATGGGCACCTGTTTCCAAAGCAAAGGTGCACCAGACAAGCTGTTTCCTATGAATATTAATTTCTTCACTATTAGCTTGTGTTACCAAAGGTCGCAAACCACCCAGACTGGAGGTAAGAATAAAAAAAAAAAATCCCAGCTTTTTACTTATTATTTGTGGCAGCCATTAATTTGACGTGACGAGATCTGAGGAGCGAGCCGTGTTGTGACATTTTCAGGCGAACATATGTAGCCGTGGACATTTTCTTTGAACTCGGGGATAATCTTTGATGGTCTGATGGAATGAAGAAGGCAAAAAAAAAAAAATCTGTCGAAGCTCATTGGATCCCTGTCAAACATTTTTCGACATGAGAAGTATTTCTGCTGTCAGCTCAGAGGAATCATTTGTTTGCTTTATTTATAACAAGAGACAACATTACCCGAGGACTTGGGGATGTTGTTTTCTGACATGACCTGTGGGCTACAGGTTATGTCGGAAGAGATATGCATGAAGTGATATATTTGTACAGGTTTCTACCCAAGGTAAAAACAGCACCTGCTCTCAAGTGATAGCATTGAGGATGATAAGGAGTCTTCCATTATCTGTATGACAGATAGCACAAAACCTTTTGACCACCGTCTAGCTGTGGTTCCTGATGGCGTGTTTGCTGAATTTTCCCTTGAATTACAAAAGCGCAATGTATTCAATCTGCGGCCATTACCGCACAGCGTCCCACTCTATAGTGTCCTTCCAGGGCTTTGTGTACATATGTTACATGCTTGTGCCTGTATTAGTGGGCTTTTTGCATTTCAAGGCACAGTGCTTTGTTTGGCCGGCGTGGCGGTGTGCGCACTTACACACGGCGGTGGCCTTTAGCGCCTGTCCCTGGTGCAGATCGATTTTGTGCCTAGCCAGCAGCCCACTGCTAACCTTGAGGTAAGCTGGCGTAATGAGATCGCATCTGACGACCATTGACTCACACCTGACAGCACTGACACTCTCCTCCCAGCCAGGGAGAGACACAGACGGAGCGGGGAAGGTGAAGCCCTCTGTGGTAGACTTCACAGTGAAAAGATTCTTTATCCTCTTAATATCACTTTATTATATGTCTACTGCTTTTTTTTTCTTTTAAATGCCTAATGGGAGAAAAAATTACAGAGAAATATTATTACAGAAACAGCCCTGCTCTCGGCTGTTTTCAATCACATATGTTTAACTTGCAAGTGACGGAGCCAGTTATGTGCTGCGCCATTGCAGACTGCTTCTTTTAGCCCGTAATCCCCAACTTATCCAAAGCATCTCTCGGGAGGGAAAGTGGTATGTTGGGCATGTTTGCTCTGTGAGAACACCGACATTTCAGCGTGAACCTCTGTCGTTCTCGGAAACCTCAGCAGCTGCAGCTTCTTTGCAGTCAAATCCAGAGTGCAGAGTTGGCTGTAGTACATTTCGTGCGGTCTGCAGGCTCGGCCGGGTAATGCATGGCCCTCCGTCATGGCCAGAGCCGCGATAACAAGTCCTCTCTCTGTATTTCCTAACCCAGATGAAAGGCTCGCTAACAACAGACTATACAGGGATCATTCGTCAGCATCCAACACTACACACATTTGTGCACTTTGGACAATGCAGAGCCTAATTTGAAAATAATTTTAAAAAGGGTAGCTGCCAGTCTGAGCCATCAGTGTGATGTATCTGTGACGAGAACATGATATGACTCTCTCCTTTAGACCTGTGAGAAGCATACTGAAACTTCTCACATACAGTACATGTATCAGGCCACAACTGGATGAGACCGGGTTGGGATAACCATTATCTGAATGCTGGTAATTGAAACAATAATGGACATGGTAACAGCTTAGAAAATAGCATTGATCCATCATCTCAGATGAGCCCCTCTTTGTGCATGAATACCATGACTAAATGGTGCAAGCTGATATTACTCTTGGTCATGGCTGGGTCTAGTTCGCTAATTGAAAAAGAAAATGAGCAAGAGGAGGGGCTCGTGAGGCGTGGCCGAGCGGCTCGCCTTCACCTCGCCTCAGCGGGGCTTTGAATCCTTCCCACAGCCCGTTTCTGAGGAAAAAAGATTATCCAAAGCCACGGCACAGGTTTTTGGCGGAAGTGTGGGATTGGAATTCAATTGCTGTATACCTACGCACAGATGTAGACTAGTAAGCCAGTGGGAGCCTGATCGATAGGAATCTAACAAGTCAGGAGCATCCTCGGTAGGTTACGTCTTTGTCTCATCCGTGTCTGCACATCCCCCCCACCGTATTCTCCTTCCTTAGACTTTCTGCTGTGCAATCTGACCTTGACACATTTCCCTCTCCCTGGCACACTGCTTTGCTGATGTCCAACTTTCTCCGGGTTGAAATGGCACCGAGCTGCGGCGAGCCTATAGACTGAGCACTGCTGGGCTGGATGAACACATGGAAAATGAGATCACTGACCTACAGCAAAGGTTAGACTTCAGTAAGCATGAGCAGTCAGATGATGGCTGCTATAGGGGTTGGGGGGTTTAATAAACTACCGCTGGCTATAAGCCTATTGTTTTACTTCTCCGCTCGCAACCTCATGCGGATGTGTGTTGTGTGTGTGTGTTGTGATGTGCCTAAAGTTGCTGCATTCATTGTGGCTCGCTGTGTTAAGCTGAAATGCTGTTATTGATTACGCACAAAGGTTGAGATGGAAAAGCAACAGAGTGGGAATGGGCCCAGCTCCAGGTGTGTGTGTGTCTGTGTGTATTAGCCTGATTGTGTATGTGAGCCACAGCTGTGCCATCAGTCAGCCTCTGGCTTATCCATTAGGGGAAAAGGGGGCCGGGGAGTTTGGCAAAGGGAAATACCAGTGTGAGGGAAAGAAGAGTGTTTGAGGCCGAGCTGGAAAGTAACAAAGGAATCGTACTTTACTCTGAAATACTGTTACCTCTCATTTAATAGATTCACTCTATTGATTAGCTAAATCAGCTCTTTTATGCATATTCTGCATGTAAATGTTAGGAGCAACTGTACAATAACAAAGCCTCGCTGCAGTTAAAACCACCACAGGATCATAACACAGCTGTTATGAGTGAATTATAAAACCTGTTGTTCATTCTTTTGTATATTTCCTTTACGGTTTTGTTTTGGTGGATGTGGAGGGATTAAAACAGTTTTTCCTCCACACTGAGTCCTCATGCCTCTCGCCCTCTCTCTTTTTCCACTCTCCCTCTAACCCTCTCTGTCCTTGTCACGTGTAACACAAGCACACACACACTCTCTCTCTCGCCACATGTGTGTAAGTCTCTACATCTGTATGCTGTGTATACACAAAATACATACTGCACTTACCTCTACACACACAGGTTGTTAGGATGCTTTCTTTCGGTCTTCCTTCATGGACACCTGTGGTTAGGCATGCGCATGCACAAACACACACACACTCACACACACACATGCTCTCTCCCACCTCTGTGCCAGAGTGTGAGTCTCTTTATGAGAGGCCTGTCTGCGCCCAACTGTGAGGCCCTTTTAATTAGAGCCCTGCTGTTAAGCACAGGCCTCCTCCAGCGGTCTCATCCACTCCCCACCACCTCTTCACACCTGCACACCCTCTGTGACACACACATACACACACACCATCAGCACTATACGCTCTTCTCCTCCTCCCTGCTTAGATGCCCTGGTTAACACACAGTATCCACATACATTTGTTTGGTGTTATTTCTTAGAAAAAAAAATCAACCAGTCACAAAAAAAAAAAATGCATATTTGAGTTTAGTCGTACATTAAAAAAAAAAAAAGTTCCACTTTTTGAGTTCAGTTTTAAATGCACAAAAAGTCTGAATGAGACAGAGAAGTATGAACGTGGTCTACATAATAGTTTTGGTGTATTTATCTTCCAGCAGAATATTATAGAGTATTATACTTTGTTAAATGCCTTTTTAAAAATGGAATAATGGGCCTATGAATTAAGTAAATTTCAGCTTGAGGGAAAACATTTGTAAACCACAGGCCTCTCGGCGCAGGAGAAAAAAGGAACTACTCAGACTTTAATCATTAAGATACATAGTAATAACATTTCAGTCTATAACTTAATTGATGCCAATGGAAAATATGGTATTTTTAGTTAGTATCCTATTACACTAATGCATGAGACTTAAAATAAATAAATAAACGATAAGAAAAATAATGTTGACGATGAAGGATGCATCTCTCAGCGTGTGGACCAGCAACAGGACACAATGACAACACATGCGTTCAAATAGCTTCCTTCACCCTCAGCTGTGCAGCTACGGTCGACTTCTCCACAAAGTATTCCTGGAACTCGAGCCGTTCCTTCGCACTCATAACCTACATTCCTCCATTTCCCTTTCTGGGCAAGGCCAAACCTCTTGAAGAGGAAAAAAAAAAGAAAAGACAGAAAAACAGGTCCCTCTCATTCATTGATTCTCTTCTACATGTGGCTGCTGTGATCAAAGGGCTGTTGTGTTGTAAGGGGGGCTCCCTCTCTAAGCTGCTTTCATAAGGAACCTCCACAATCAGCGGTAAGTTGATTAGAAACAATGGCAGGTGGGTTGATATTATGTTAATCAGCTCTGGAATTTTCAGCTAAACTTACTTAAGCCGCTGCGGTGTGTGTGTCACCCGGTTCCCGGCAGGAGGAGGGATTATAATCACACAATGTACACATAAAGCATGCTAACCTCGGTCTGAGGATGGGGTAACAGCACCGCTTTGTCAGAGCTTTGGAGGGGAGAAAAAAAAAGAAAAGACAACAAGTATATGAGCTCCGATAATCATCTGATCTGCCAACAGTTAATAAACCTTTAGAGTTTACTGTCTCTACATATGAAATTAGTTTGGAGGGAACGCAGAGGGCTGGACTGCATCTGTGACTGCTTGTCTTCAGCTTGATGTGGGAAGACAGGTTGTTTAGGACCGTGGGGAATGAGGGATGGAGAAAGAGCAGGGTGGAGGAGGAGGAGGAGGAGGAGGAGGAAGGCTGCAGCTGTTGTTGTGTGTAGTTTAGTGTTGGTCTGGTGTGGTTCGCCGGAAAATCACAGCAGAGCCCAAGAGAGGCACAGCCCAGGTTACCTCAGATTCAGATGGATAGATAGATAGATAGATAGATAGATAGATAGATAGATAGATAGATAGATAGATAGATAGATAGATAGATAGGTAGATAGGTAGATAGGTAGATAGGTAGATAGATATAGAGACAGACAGACATTTTCATCTACCTCCTCCTCTCCCTCTCCTCTCCTGTCTA
The DNA here is from genome assembly GCA_030347415.2 of Decapterus maruadsi. Classification (NCBI taxonomy): domain Eukaryota; kingdom Metazoa; phylum Chordata; class Actinopteri; order Carangiformes; family Carangidae; genus Decapterus; species Decapterus maruadsi. Next base: position 15,464,419 of record CM064887.1, on the reverse strand, counting down.
TGAGCTAAAGACTCGTCCAATCCTGGGGATTTAGCATGAAAGGCAGAAACAAAGCACCTTTTCAGTGCCACCTTCCTTTTCTTCCTCCACCCTCTGTGTACTGTAGTAAATGTCGCTGTGCTGAGAATCCTCCCCTGTCTCTATCTGTATCGACCCTTCCTCTTCCTCAGAGGAACAGACAGCCAGCTCCTGCTAGGGCCCTTTTCCCTCTGTTCACAGGGCGGACGGACGCTTTTATTATGATTGTTTTTAAAGATTTTTTATCCCCACCCTTCCTCCTCTTTCTTTCTCTCTCTCTCCCTCTGCCCGCGGTGGTTGCAGATATTGCCGAAAGCACCGGGAGAAAGAGGAAGAAAAAAAAAACAGACAGGGAGGGGAGAGAGGAAGAGCGAGGAAGAAAGTTATTTTGCTGAAGGACATTTGCAGAGGCAGCTTTTAACACCCTCCCCACCTCCTACCCACCCTTCCTTTTTCCCTCCATCCCTCCTTTAAACACACTTCTTTCTCCCTTTTCTGCTCCTTAAATATTGAGAATCATTGCAAATTCCTCTGGCCTCCTCCTTTTGATGCTACTGTCCTCCCCACAGCCCGGCAATGGAAATGCACTTGGTAAAAGGCTTAACAGCAACAAACCCCCCCCTCCCCCCCTTCACCCCATCGCTCCCCCCTCCAGGCCTCCAGTAAACTGGTCTGAGCTCTGTTGGTTCCCGAGCTGCACCTCTTCCTCGGCTCCCCGTGCTCTTTGCCTGAAGGCCAGGCCTCTCCCTCTGGGCCGGCTTTGGCTGCTCATTTCTACTAACAGGGGGTGGCTCTCCGTGGGCTCGGCTTTTTAACCCACACCAAACATGCGCGCGCACGCACACGCACGCTCAGCTGAAACAGATTGTAAGATTGACCCAGCTGACTGCTGTCGTTTTATTCTTTACTTTTCACCACTCTCCCCGCTCTCACACATCACAGCGTACTGTCGTCCTCATTCCTCGCTGATTGCTTTGCCCTTTTTTTTTCCTTTTGGTGCACAGATGGATGTATTTTAGATGCTATTTAAGATTTCACTAACTAGTAGGGTGCAGGCGCCTGTGTTGTGGGCAGCTCGAGAATAAAACAGCCGAAGCTTCGATATGAACGAGAGCCTTTCTTTTCCTTAAAGTCTGCATTTTTTTTGAGAGAGAGAATCTGAAGCTGTTGCTGTTGTTTCTCCAAAAGGAAAACAGTAAATAGCTGCTAAATAAAGCCCGCGCTGTTCAAGTTGCACTGCGCCAAGGCTAACCAACGGTCAAACCACGGCTGGAGAATTCTCCCCCGTCGCTTTCATGTAAAACAGGAGAGCGAATCCTGACGATGAAGCAAGTGCAGCAGACTGAGATCATAGACGTGTTACTGCTTAACAGCCCACTTTATGGGACTGGCTCTCTTTGTGTTTTAATGAGGAGGCCATGGATGGGTGGAAAGGCGAGGAGAGAGAGGAAGAGAGGAAGAGAGAAAGAGAAGGGGGAAGGTTGAGTCTGTCAGGGAAGATGAGAGATTAGAAAAAAACTGAGAAAGAATAAAGGATGGAGTGTTAGAAGAAGTGAGAGGCAGGTTTTATGTCCCTTCCTCTTTTCTGGTCTAATCAGGACTGAGAGATGGGGCTGAAGGGTCCTCCTTAAAGTGCTGCTGTTCATTTTTCACATCACAGGTACACTTGACAATACTCTTCTCTTCTCTTCTCTTCTCTTCTCTTCTCTTCTCTTCTCTTCTCTTCTCTTCTCTTCTCTTCTCTTCTCTTCTCTTCTCTTCTGTTTTTCTTTGTTTAATTTTTGTAGCCTGGAGAAATAAATCCACAGTGCCCTCCACTCCAGCATATTTGAATTGAATGGGACATATTTTTGTGAGTCTGTGTGTGTGTGTGTCTATTCCATATTTACCTCCCTCTGAAAAGTATTTTGAGCCCCAAGTGCACTGGTATGAGATTGGCAGTTTGCTGTGTGCTGATAAAGTCACGATCTGTGTTTGTGTGTGCGTGCGTGTGTGTGTTTAAGTGTGCCTGCTGGTGAAAGGGAGGAGGAGGAGGAGGAAGGAGGGAGCGGAGGCCGGACACCTCAGGAATCTCTTTTTTCGATAACAAGTTCCCCCAGCACGCTGGAGCTCTGTTGTACAATTTTGTGTGTTTTACTGCGCTGTCTGTGTGTTTGTGTTGTGCGGGTGGTGGGTGGGGTTGGTCCTGCAGCTTTCTTGCTCTATTGTTACTGGCCACAAGTGAATTATGCAGTTTTATTTTCCCATTGATCACACACAATACACAAATACCTAGAAAATACAAATGAGACGTTTTGATGGCGTCCGGGTTGTTTTTGTCTCTCGATCTTCATGCCAGTGCAAACTCGCACACTCGGACGGACAAACGAGAGCACACTCATATTCCTACCTGTGGAGCTTGACTCCAGGTCACTGCTTATGTGTGTGTGTGTGTGTGCACCAATGCAGAGTTGTGCAACAGCGGGGCCGTCACTGACTCATCTGTCCGTTACAGCGCTCTCCACTCTGCAGGCTGCCTCATTAAACTTTCAGCTGAACAGTTTAAAAAACTCTTCTGCTGTTCGTTCCCAAATGGCCACAGCATAAGAGGGGTAAATTAAATTCAGTCTGTCCGTTGGGTTTGAAGTCAGATGGAAAGGGATGGCATTTGCCGAGTCAGTCTGCAGCAAAGCAAAGTAAAGCAAAGTAAAGCAATGCAGCGTGGCCACAGGTGGTGCTTCGTGAGCCCTGACATCAGCCGCACAGTCTGCGATGACCCTGACTGAGCTGAAATAGAACTTCTCTCGTTTTTTTTTTGGTCTTTTTCTTATTATTTCTATCTGTCTCACTGTTTCTGTGTCCCTAGCCAAGACTGGAGATGGCATCGACTGCAGGGAGCAGACCATCGGCGACCTGATCCAGGAGACTCTGGAGCTGTTTGAGCGCTACGGAGGAGATGACGCCTTCATAAATATCAAGTACATGGTCCCCACCTACCAGTCCTGCATGACTCGCTGAGGAGGGCCATGGCCTTTGACGTTGCACAGACTCTTGACTTTAGCTTTTTGCAACTCCTTTTTTTATCTGCCCACCCCCACCCTTACCACCACCTCCTCTACATGAAACCCTTATCTTATCCCTTTTTTTATCCTAGCCTTCCCCTAATCTCAACCTGACTCCACTTGCTCTCTTTTTCTTTCTGAACCCAGCACCTCGGCTTCTGCTCTGTTTTGCTCCGCTCCATGAGCTCCAACCCACCATGCCTACCTCTCTACTTCCCCTCAGCTGTTAAGCATCTTTTTTTTTTTTCGCTCTCATTAAATTCACAAATCATTAAGTGTTTTCTGTCTGGCTCTATTTATTACTGTAACTTAATACCAGCTGAAAGTTTTGACAGAACAAATCTGCCTCGTTAAAATCCACCAGAAGGTTTGATGTATTATCTTTTTATTGTTATTATTTTATTACTTTTATTTAGCTGGCCGATAAGGAAATCTTTGATGCGTAGTGCTGTGTATTTCAAACAGAGTTATGCATCACACGCTCTTTCAAAATGTATGGAAACATATTGATTTTAGAGTAAAACTTCACCCAGAATTTATCTTTTGACTATCAAACGCTCATCCCCTGTAGACTTGAATCTTGACTGTAAAAAGTTTGCTGTTTGCTCCTGCAGAGAACAGCAGCTGTGGCCTGTTTAAATTTATGTCAGCGACAGTAGATTTCCTCTGCACAATGACAAGAGTTGGAAAAAGTGTCAACAGGTCAATAGAAACTTCTCTAACCACTCCTGTAGCATCTTTTACAGCCAGCTTTTAAGTATGCAGAATATGAACAGTATTCTAAAGACAGGGTCATGGATAGATATGATATTTTGGAATATAAATATTAAGTACTTTATTTGCTTCTGCTGAAATAGTAAGCAAATGAAAGCTGTTATCTCTGCTGTGCAAAGCTTTGAATTAAAAATGTGCTAATGCGGTTCTTAGAGGAAGCAGAAAAAGAACGATTCCAGGGATGCAGACCTGTTTTTCCCATGTCAGATCATCACGTCCTGTTGCACCGTGCTTTGTCCTGCTCCACGACTGCTTCTATTCACAACTGCAGCAATGTTTTGTATTGCATTGTTGCACTGTACCCATTCTGTCACAAACCCAGCAGGAGACAGAGCCTGTCTAAACACGCAGTGAAAGACACATAGGAATGACGGCCGACAGCATTCCTCTAGACAAACACACAGTCGTACGCACTCACGTTTGGTTACCGTCTTTTTGAACTCGCAAACCCCACAGTGATCTCTTAGCAAACACTCGGTATGTGTGCATGTGGGTCTATTCATTGGATGTTTGTGCATGACAGCAAACGTGCGTTCTTTGTTTATCAAGAGCAGCCAGTAACTCAGTTGGTGTCTTTAACCAACTTTGTGTTCTCATGCTGTGCAGACTGAAGGTGCTCTCTGCCTTCATCCTGTCATCCTCTACTGCATTAACGTCACAGTGGAGACTTCTTCCCAGACACAATGGAAGTTTAGCAACGGTGCCCCCACCTACACACACACACAGGGACACACACACACACACTTGCGCATATACGCATACAATCCCAAGACCCACAGAGGAAACATGGTGTAATTGATTTCTGACACTCACAAGGACACTTGCGCCGTCTCTTATTGTAAGTCATGTCTCCAGCAAAAGCAACTTTACAGGCCTGCGGAGGAATCTATTCTCGAGCAGCGGACAGGTTCATAATGCTCATATTTCAACCTCAGCACAACTTGAAAAGAATGTCACTGAATAGGTGTTCCACGCTACTGAACCCGGCCGAGCGGTTCTCTGCCTGCTGCTTGATCTGTGCAGTGAAAGACGGAAAAGGAGTGCAGAGCGGTCCCCTCTTGACACAAAATACACATTTCACCTTAATAACTGAGGCTGCATAACAAAACAAATACAGCAACAGCGGAGGCGCGTGAACTGCTTTTAAAGGGGGGGGGGGTACAATTTCACCTCCTTTCTCGCTTGATGAACGGATCGAACTCTGAATAGCCTGTGGTTCCGTCGAACTGTATCAGTGACGCCCCGCTGTCCCGCTTCACCTGTCCAATTTTACTGAGCCACAGGCTAGCAGCTAGCCAGCCACGGAGAGAGAGCTTAGAGATACTAGAGAGGACAACTAGAACCAGGATGAAGTGAAACACGGCAAATGTTTCTGCTATTAGCTTCAAACATTTTTTTTTTCTCTGAACAGGATTTGACAGACATTTTACTCTTTTTTTTTCTTTTTTTTACCTCCCATCTGCTCATACAATGTCACACAGCCCATAATATGCAGAAATTTCCTACAGTTTACATCTTCGCACATAGGGCCAGGGCAATCTGATTGCTTTGGCTCAATTAGGCCACATCACAGGAGCTAATGAGCATTAAATGTTAAATGGCATCCGTTTCGACCTCTTCAGGAACCCACTGAAGCTCATTAAGAAAAGGTGAAAAGGTGACAAAGGAAAATCAGAGTGGATGGTCTTGATTCGAGAGCCGCACACAGCCACATATAGGCCGAAGCACACGTGACACGCGTGTACACAGTAATCGCAAAACAATAGCAAACAACAAACACCAAGCTGTAATTGCTCATGCAAGTAATAGAGTCGACTGTGAAATGAACAGGAATGGAGGCAACCAATGAGGTTATTTGGCCTATCAAAGGCATCAACGCATGACTGGTCCAGACCTACAGGCCCGGAAAGACCATGCATGACATTACTGGAATTTCACCCAGATCTCATCCTGTTCTGACATATGAAAAAAAAACAACACAACCTTCAAGAATAAATTTAGCATAGAGCAGAAATTGTTCCGATCATCATATTCTGACCTGTTTCTGTTAGTCATAATGAGCAATTGATCATTTTGTGACTATGGGTGCTCTAACACACATAAGGAAATAAATGGTCCGCTTGCTGGCTATATTTCCTCCAGTCACAGAACACAGGTTATAACATCATGCTCTACTTCCCTACAACAGATACTATCTATCGCAGATAAAGTCACATTATTATTTTCAGTTGAGAGCATTTCCGAGTTGTATGTTTTTTTTTTATTCCTTGTCTATTGTGAAAAATCTGGCTGATGGCAATCACAGCAATATTATTGACCCAACATGTTACTCAGTCATTTTTTTGCAATGTCTCTGTGCCCAGTTACACACTGCGTGCAGAGATTAATGAAATTCTAGCTTTGCTTAAGAAACAGCAGGTTCTGCTTCAAGGTAAACAAAAACACTTGCTGATATTGTTTCAGGGTTTCACTGCTCTTGTGTGTGTATTCATTTTTTCCAAATCACGTGGTTCATGTGTTTATTTTCCTCAGGCTCCAAGGTGGTGCACGACCCTATCGTTACACAGTGTGTAGCATTCTTCCACATCTACCTTCGTCCTTACAAGGGTGAAATAGCGTCCTCTAATCCACAACCTGGCCTAATCCTCACTCTCCATTGCAACTGGACTCCGGGGGTCAACCCTAGACGATTTGAGGCCCGTGGGCACTCACTCAGCTCCGGGGTTATTATTAGCCGAGCTAGCTCAGCCCTTCACAACAGCTGCCGCTGCCCTGCAGCAAGCAATAACTCCCACCGAGGAACACATGCAGGCCATTTCACTGATGGAAACCCTAAGCATTGCACCGACACCGGGTGATTTGTACAGAAAATTCACACAGACACATAGATCATCACGTTCGACCACGCAGACAAGTGTTTACATGTGTGTCTGGCTCGCAACCCCGTGAGCTACTCCAGCCTCCAGGTTGAGCCGTTATCTCAGAGCGAACAGCGAGCTGGCTCCACGGAGCTCAAGTTTGTCCTTGTGCATCTCCGTCTCACCACATCACAGTGGTGGCAGGCCAACAAAGGCTTTTGTATTGCAGTGAGCTGCGCAACAAAAGCTACACAAACACGCAGATAGCGTTCTGTTGACGGAGGGGAAAAAAGAGATTGAGAAAAGTAGAGAAACGGCTGAGACTGAGGAAGGGTGAAAAAGACAATTATGGAAGAGGAAAGTCAGCTTGAAATGTGTGCGAGTGTGAGAGAGGGAGAAAACGTGTTGAATAAAGAGGACGACAAGGAGATATGTAGCGCCCAAGCTCTGAGACAGACCGGCAGTCCATGATGAATCCAGCATGGAGAGGAATGATGGGAAGGAGAGACTGTGTGGGCCATGTGGAGATGGATGGATGGAGGGAAGTGGGATGTTGTGTCACCTGGTAGAGAGAGCTGTCTAGCTCCGGCCAGACCCGAGATTTAGGAGCAGCCAGCTGCAGAGAGAGGAATAAGAGACCAGAGAAGAGAACAAGCAAGTGGGGGAAGGTGATGTGAGTTGGGAGGGGGGTTCCTTCTACACCACTTGTTTATCTTTCTCCCTCACCAGAGAAAAACAGAGGAGAACTGAGGGGACGACTGGCGCTCAACGACATCACCACGCTCACTTAGGCTGCTTTTGCGTTGAAAATCGGATTACTCATCCTTACGGGTCGCATTTAAGATCAAAGTTGGTGTTGAGTGTCGCATATCGTGACGTAACCTCCCGCGTTCATTCAGGAAGTCTGCATTTGTTTTCTCCTTTTTCACATCCTTCCCTTTTCTTTTCTTTTCTTTTCTTTTCTTTCCCCCTCTCTCGTCCCTTCTTCTGCTGTGCTGTGTCTCTCATTCCACTGTTACCATCTCAAAAGGCAGATTGTTAGCACCAGCAATGAGGGGATTGTGCTGTGCAACAGAAATAAATGCCCCCCTGGGAATGATTCGTCTTGTTCACGTCTGCCTGGCGGACTCCCGGGACCGACTGAGCATGTGCAAGACAGGAGGACAGCACAATGGAGATTTATCTATCTGCCTCTCCATATGCCAGGTGTCTGATTCACAGGCTTAATTCAGGAGTGGTGGAATAATGTAAACATTTTGAAAGAGGAGCTGGTATTCTGTAAAGCTCCCCTTAAATATTAATGACGTCTGCTAAAATCTCCCATGCTGGTTTTTGGTTTTGTATCTGTGCTGATGTGTGTGGCTGTCAGTGTGTTTAGATCCCAGAGCAGGCCACACCGCAGGATCAATCCTCCTCTGACCAGATGTGATCAATCAGGATTCTCTCCGTCACTCTCTGCGTCTCTCGCTCCCTCTGTTCTTCTTCCTTCCTCTTCCTCTCCTACAGGTCTTATCACTCAAAAACACTCATTCCTTTCCCCGCTATGGGCCGGTAGGCGCACACAGACGGGCGAATGAGCAAGTAAACAAATACAGTAGGAGCAGGAATGGACCCACGCTGTTAACAAGTGGCGGGGACAGACGCGGCGTCGGCTGGGCTTCTCTAAGCTGTATTGACACCAGCGTGTTCTCCACAAGGGACAGAATGAGGAAGGAGGAGAAGGAGGAAACTTGTTTATCCTCAGCCTGTGCAACTGTCGCTCACCGTAAAATAGTAACTTGTGCTTTTTGTGTGTCATTTCCTCCTGTTGATTGATGATCAGCAGGTTCGAGGTGAGAATCTGGAGGTGATGTTTTCCCATCACGGCTTTCTATCACAAATGGCTCCAGCTGCGCCAACTCCCCACCCCACCCTCTTCTTTCCAATCACCCTCTCCCCTCCCGTCTGTGCGACAACAGGCAGGCCAACAGGCATTTCCATCACCAGATTGCCAAACCACTGGAGCATCTAGACTACAACACCCAAGGTGACCTTTAACAAAATAGAGAATGGTGAATGGCCGTGGTAATGTAGAGGCTTCAGCTGGAATTGTGATTTCTGAGTGAATTGAGTTTCTAACACTTCACCAGATAATAGTTAGTTTTAGTTTACGGTAACGGTAACCACACTTTTCACATGTTTAGTTTAATTTGTGAGGAATAAAAGTAACGAAACAAGCCTGTAATAAGTTTTATTCCTGTCATTCTTTAAATACTGGCTGTATGGTATGCATACATCTTGTTCTTCCACTTTTAGTATCCACTCTCCCTGTTCCCACAACCACAAATAGGCCAAAGACCTGTGGAAAAACACTGGTTTAAAAATACAGTGTGTGAAGCACAAGTGAGGTCCAAGATTAATTTGAAAATGGATCTTATTGTATTTCTTTTGCTCTTCTCTAATCTTGTAATCCAATCCATGAGCATCCAGTCAGTAAAACATGAGCGATTCAATCGTTGCATAATGGTATCGCTCAGTTTTACACTAACACCACAATTATGCATAACGACCAACATTTGGCAAGGAGCGATGATACACGATCACCTATTAAGTGTTTAAACTGAGCCAAGCTCAAAGTTTAGTCGTTCTGGTTGAGGTGTTTTTTCTGTCCAGTGCAGTCAGAAGAGTGAGTGAACATGAAAGTGTGACTTCCTCTTTACTGTTAAACATAGAACCACGTGAGCTGCTGCACTGGGATGTTGATCTGTTGTTGAATTTCATAAATACTTTGCAAACACAGTTAAATAGCAACATAGCCAAATGTGAAATGTAACAGTATAGCTATAGTAACAATTTAAAGTGGTTCTTTAAATGTACTGATGAAACATTTAATCTGCATCACCACCAAGATAAAACCAGGGGATTACTCGTCCTTTCACTGTCTGCAATTCTTCAAAAATGTTGGGTGACTGACATTAACAGATGCATAAATGCTTTCCGAGCGCACACGAACAGGTCGAGTGCAACGGTGCATGGACACGTCTATAGGAGCGCTAGCAGAGTATTTCTCATGTCATGCTTGTGATATGAGTTAAAATGAATAATAGGTACATTATGTATTTCTCTGTATATGCTGTGGTTGCTAGAAGGACATTTATTTCCGTTCCCTCTTTCCTCAAAATGTAAATGACCCAGATTCTGCCAGCGCTTTTTTTCCCCCCACAGTCCCCAAACTAGTAATTCAAAAGAAAAAAGCGAGAGATGTTGTTCGTGTTTGTATGTATGTGTGTTATCGGAGCCTGTGGGCCTCTGTTTGCCTCCTCCAGAGCCACAGCCGTTATCACAGACAGCCTTGCCTCGACAGAGTCACCAGCTCCCACTCAATTTCCTGCGGCTGCGGCCCCTGAGGCGGGCTGCAACCGGCTACAGGGCCCCTACCGAGGGCCGCATTGTTTCCACCAGCATACTTTCAGTTGTAAACCCAGGGCGCTCTCCAAGCTCATTGTGAGCGAGCTAACAGCCTCTCTTCAAAAGGGGCTAAATGCATGTTCATTAATTATCTGGATCCTTGTTAATTGGATTAATTGTTGAATGGAAACCGTGTTATTAAAAATGACGAAAACACAAGGGCAGGGGGAGCAAAAAGGGGGATTAATATCGTTTTCTGTTTACTCTCGGGCTCTCAGAAGCCACAAGCATGTGTGCACACACTTACACACACTTGGGTTTGCATTGCCTGTCTATTACTGTGTTTCCAACTCTGTGTTGCTGCTTCACACACACACACACACACACACACTGAAGCCGTATGTGACCCAGCCCAGAAGAATGAGCGCGAGGCAAGGTGCAAATTACCATGCGCACCGTTGGAGATAAGAACTAAACCCATTTTCAAAGCTCAGAATAAATGCCAGATTCTTTTTGATGCAAGAAGACTGTGACTTTTTCCATCTCTTATATTCAAAGAATAAGGGAGGAGGGGAAAAAAAACATAAAGTCAACACCATGAACAATTGAGCTATCTTCAAGTCACATGAAAAATGGGGTTTCTCATTCCCTCTGCCTATCTACTTGCGCTTATCCACCAAAATCACTTATCAGTGTTTGACTTCAAGGGATTTGTTATCATTCTGGCTTCAAGATACTGCTGATACTGCAGACCGTGTGGACAACAGGACTAATATGACATGTCCTGTGTAATTGGTGGTGGTGCAAATGACAAGCCATTATGCAAAAATCCTTTCTACCTGTGTTTTCTTGTGGTTCACCCAAAAGGTAGGGCCTTTGAGACAATAGGCTGTTAAACTCAACCAGATATAATTTATATTTTAATTTGCAGAGTCCAAAAAAAATCTGCATAACCTCTTAAATGTCCATTTATACCAGTGTTTCTGCAACCTCTCTTTCAGTGATCTAGACTCAATGACAATCTAAGCTCATCAGACCTGAAGAAACCAAGGTAAAAAGAAGCCATTGAAAGATGGCTTCTTTTTATTTGACAAGATTTTGTCTCATCTGAACCAGACTTGGTTTGTCTATGACGCAACTGAAGCTCAACCTTAATTATAGTAATAATATACCACAGCTATATGTAGATGCAGGCTGAAGGGCAAAGAGACAGGATCCAGTAAATGCATTGCATTGGTTGTTAAGGCAACTGTATCTGTCTTCTTCCTTTGATGTGGAAGCTCCTGTCGCCTGCTGCTGCACATCCAAATATGTTCTCTGGAGCTGGAACCCTGATTGCACAATTTTTTTTTTTAGGGGAATACACAAGATGTTTTTCTTTTCAGTGTAATTAAACTTGTCCAAAGACATCACCAGATGTAGCTGATCAATTTATTGGACGTGTTGCACGAAATTTTTCAGGAGCATGGATTTAATTTTCCAGCCTCCATACCAACACAGTGGCAACAAACTAAAGCCAGAAGGTCATGGTGCAGCTGTTTGAGTATTCACGCACCCGGTGTGGGGACTACTTTTACAAAGATGTGAGTGGGTGAGCTCTAAGTGGACAAACTGAATGAGGGCCAAGGTCAGGACTCAGATTTTGCTGGGCCCCTCACAGCCAACAGCTGTTAAAATCAAAACGGACCAGTTGCGGTTTATTTTCACACTAAGCAGGAAACCGGAGGTAGCTGGTTTGTGTGTGTTCCATTGATCAGGGATGTTAATCTTCTGAGGATATGTAGAAAGGTCCTCCCAAGGACAGGACAATGAAAAGGCTCTATTGATTACTGGAGCGTTGATCAATCGGTCCCAAGACAGATAACAAGATGTACAAGTCTTGAGTAACAATAGGCATTTTGTAGGATAAGGACTGCACCAGTTGATCTTTTTTTTTCTTTCATATTTCAGCATTTCAAAGTGAAGCCTACACATGACATCCACCATCAGTCTGTTCTGTAGGCCGGTCTTGGCAAATACGCTGTCACACTCTAACCTTGTGCATTCAAGTAAGAAGCTGAGAACACTCTCAACCCACATATAACTGTGTAAACCACATCATGATGCCATACCAGATCAGTAGGCCTATACACAGCATTGTGAAACCAGACTTCAAAAAAGCCTAAAATAAACAGGGGTGCTGTGCTTTCAAGTATTACTGTAATGAATAAATGAATGGAAGTTAATGCACACACAAGCACACCTTTTACACATAGCATTGTTAATACACTAACCTCTGGTGGAAAGGGGGAAATCCCATCTAAATCTGGCAAAGAAGTTATTTGTTGGGTTTTTTTTTTTTTTTTTTACCAACAAATTCAAATAGAAATCAATATCGAAATAGCCCAATAAGATGCCCGTTTGATTTTCGCTTCTTCAAATCAAAGCTGAGAAATAGGATTACAGCCAATATTTAACATACACACTTAAAGTTATGAGACCTCTGAGGACAGTGCCACACTCTCAATGATCAAAACAAATGTCAAATAATGTGATGTTGCTTTTTAAGAGGAAAGGGAGAAAAAAAGAAAAGAAAAGCAAACGTGTACTGCTGGTCGGTGTTGACAACACTTGAGAGGGGCATTATGTGCATTCCTGCGCACTATGCACCATTGGCCCGAATTCCTGTCCGTCATTCCACCACAGCCGCGTCGCTCCGCCCCCTCTTGCGCAGATGTGAGTGCTGATTGGCTCTCCCATTAGTCCTCCGAATTCCCCCGCTGGCCAATCGCTGTCGAGGAGGACGGACCCTTTCCGGTGGAACCGTGTGTCGCGCCTACAGAGCGCACACGGCGTAGAGGAGAGTACGGCGCACGAGTCTCTGGAAGGGAGATAACGGGTTGTGTTTTTGCCCCCCTCTCCACTCAAACAACAAGAACAAACCAAACCTGATTTTTTAGGGGGGTTTACAGAGTATTTTGCTCACTAGGAGGAGGGGAAGCGAGGGATTGGAGCCGCAGGTTTTTTTTTTCTTTTTTCGTTTTTTTTTGTTCTCGCCTTTTTCCCCGTAAAAGAGGATTCTGTGTGTTTTTCGCGGTGGTGGTTTGTGTTCTTCGCTCTCGCCGCAAAGATGATGGTCGGAGAGGTCGAAGTGAAGGAGCGACCGAGGCCGAGTCCCGACTATTTGATGCAATTATTAAACGAGAAGAAGCTCATGACGAGTTTGCCAAATCTCTGCGGCATCTTCACACACCTGGAGAGGCTTCTCGATGAAGGTAAGAGCTGGGTGGGGGGGACACAGTCTGGACAGTGTGTGAGGGGAGAGAAGAAGGGGAGACACACATGCACTGAGGGGGAAAGGGAAGGAAAGCGGGGTGGGAAGCGTGACCACGGCGCAGTCCGGTGTCGACACGGCTCTGCTCGGCTTCTCTGCTGGATAACGGTCGCTACCACCACCGGGTTCCCCGAATTGCTGACCATGGAAACCGTTGCTGGCCGTCCCAACTTCCACTGAGCAAAACCTGACATCCAGTAGTTGTCCCCCACCTCTTCTTCCTCCTCCTCTCTCCCGTGTGAATTTGTTTTTGCACAGCGAGATTGTGCGTGGAGGGACCGAGAGTTGAGTTTGAGCCCTTTAGCGTCAGACAGGCTTTCTTTTCCCCCCCGTTGGAGTTTGTGTTTGTTGCTGCACTACTCTTGACTTTGAGGAGGAGGAGGAGGCGACGAGACGAAAACTTTCTCACAGTCTCTCAGTCAGGGGAAAACGCCACCACTGACAAAGTAACAACAACAACAAAAGTATAGCGAAGTTTTTGGGGCCCCACTTTTTCATATTAATGAAGTGTCAGTGTCGGGTTACGGGGGGGTGAGTGAGTGAGGGGGGCTGGTTCCACATGTTCCCCAGCAGGTTAGCTTCGGGGTTAGCCACATTTGAGGCTAGCGAGCTCTGCTGCGATGTAGCTACGTCTTCAAAAAAAAAAGAAAAGAAAAAGGACGTGTAACATCGTGTGTGTTTTGTCTCGGATGTGTATGCCAAGAAGTATTGTAAACAAAGGGGGGTTAAACTTTCGCTGTCCTCCCCTTGTCGTCGTTTTCTCTTTGCTTAGAGGGGTGTTACGTTAGTTGTTGCCCAGCGGCCGAGCTTAAAAGCACGGAGGAATGTGTCTGCTTGTTGCCCAAACAATAGCCAGTGAGTTGCTGCTGCTGCTGCTGCTGCTGCTGGGAGGGGGAGTGCACGAAGATTATTTCAACCGTCCAACTTTTTCATTAAAAAAAAGAAAAGGAGGAGGACACCGTTGTTTGCCTCCCGCTATTTTTCTGTACCCGCTAAAGCATTTGTCCTCAAACGAGAGTATGTCTCGATAATATTCTCTTCCCTTTGCTGCAGCAGCCGTCGTGTTTTCTGTGTGTGTTTGCCCTACCAAAAAATTGCGTCGCCTTTTGTCGGCGGCGCCATCCCGACGGGATTTGTCTGTCTACGTTTATTTCCAAATCATTGTTAGTGATTTTTTTTCTTCTCTTTTTGGCACACACACAGATACACCGCGGCGGCGCAAGATAAACGTGGCTTATTTGCCGTTTATGTTGATGGTATCAATAACATAAGCTGGTCTAAGCGGAAGGTTGGACCTATGGTTTATGTAACTGATCTGGGGACACTAGAGAGCGCCACAGCCCCCCTAGCAGACTGTCCCCATGCTGTGTTGTTGGGAGTATCGTATTGGACACATTGACACAGATGAATTAGAAATAATATGACTATGTCTGTGTTAATGAATACACGTCTTCGGAGACACATACGGCACAGCACACCAGGCGCAGAGCGCCGTGCATGTGTAATAGTTTCGGCTGCATGTCTGGATGAGTAGGCTCTTCAGTATGTAGTTGCTAAACCGGTTTGCAAAGATTTTCTTGTTTCCTTGATGGGTGATAAACAAGGCAGGTCAGGCGTTTAAGCGGATAGTTTCACCACGAGGAAGCCACATGAATGCAAAATGTAAAACACTAAACAAAACATTATTACTCAAATTAAGTTTTAACCTTAATGTTAGGTTGGCTCAATGAATGTTAATGTCCCTCTAGTCTGTCTAATAAAGGCCAAATACTCTTTTATTATCTGCGGCGATGTTATGTTTAACCACTAGAAAAATAAGCATTTCCGTTTCAGATCGAGTCTATCAGAATTTATTTTTTTGCTGTGAAGTTTTGTTTCGTTTTGTTTGGGAAGGAAAATAACAGTATTTGAGGAGTGTGATGGTAGTATTTTCCCCACATAAGAATCACCAAGTTTGATTCACTCTCCACACCCCATAAATGCTTCACAAAAGAAGCACTATGAAGTTGTTGTTTTTAGAAAAGCCAATTGCTTTATTGTTCCCCATTGGGACTGATGGGGTGTGTTGATATTTTCATTGAAGGGAGAGTCAGGAAACAGACTTGTTTTCTTTTTAATTCCCGTTCCCCTTTGCAGTTCTACCCAGCCCCAGTGGTCGCAGACCCTGGCAGGCTGCTGAATAGCAAAGAAGAGGGACCATGCTCTGTGTAGCGCTCATTTACTCTCAACTACTCAGCTGTGCTGCTGTTGGCACACTGTATGAGCCAAGCCAATGGAAGCAGTAAACACGTTTTTTTAGATCCTTTGTGGCCAATTGGGATTTTCTTCTTTTCTTTTTTTTATTTGTATACATTTTACACTCATGGGCCTTCACTTTTTCACACTAAGTAAATCTGTAATGGAGAGTGGCTGCTCTGATCAGGGCGTCCAGCTGTGATTTTAGGGAGGACCGTTAGACCAAGAGATTTACCATGGAACAAATGTTGTCCACATAGAACGACCAAATACTGTCTCTGCGTTTCCCTAAATCCTGTGATCAGACGGTGAAGAACATATCTAACAGGGTATTAGTATTACGCTATTTTAAAAAGAGGCTAAATTGCCCCTTGCAGTCATACAGTGCTTTGCATTTTGCCCGTGTTACCTACTCGTATACCATCACTTCTGAGCAGTGAGTGCCGAACTTAATTAAGAGTAGAAACGCACTGCACTCAGCAGAGATGTGGTCTGAATGTGGCACAAGCAGCAGGCCTAAGTGCTTTTAAGTAAATGCAACAAATCTAAAGCTTGCACATTTTCAATTTTTCAAATCTTTGCTTTGTAAACACAGCCTTTAAATATTGCAAATCCACCTTCAACCTATGAATTCCATCTTTGCTTCGTTTGGAAAGTTTAAGTAATCACGTGACGTGAGAATTAGAAATGACTAACACTGATTTGCATATCTATTTTTCGTTCCCATCTGTTTTTGTAGCTTTAGAGAAGCCGGCTGTTTAAAGTTGAAACTGCTCCTCTACTGCTGAACTGGTCTGACGCTTCTGCGCAGCGCCTGGCAGGGTGAAAACTGATTTTTTTTTAAAAACCTTTCCCCGTCTGGTGTTAAAGAAATCATGGCTGGGACGCTCGCGACTCCACAGCCTAAGGTTTACAAGGGTTTCCACAGCACCAGCCCAAACTTAACCACGCCGCCAAAAATTGCGTGTGTGTGTGATGAAAGCCACCCCAGTGCAGAAGAGGCCTGTCTGACTGTCTGCTTCCTGTTAGGGGCTGTTGGGTTTGCTTTCCCCCCTTTGGACGGGGCTGAAGCTCTGATGCGATATTTGGGGCTGGCTGGCCGGCCTCCTCCCACTCCCTGTTTGTTCTGCTGCGAGCTGACCCCACCCAGGTCGAAGCAAACGCACAATCCAGTGTGCAGTTTTTGAAAAAGAGAAAAATAACAGTGTTATTTTAAAACGCTGTTACAGTGTTTAAAATAACCTTTCCCTTTGGCCTAGTCCTCACAAATTTGTCGCCTGTGTGTTATTTTTAATGTGCTGCGTTAGTTACCCTGTGCTGTCAGATTGCTTCAATTCCAGTGCAGAAAAGTAACTTTTAATTATTTTGTATTTGTTCCTTGTGGTTGCTTGTTGTGCATTGATGGATGGAACACATTTTCTAACTGGTTCTTGCTTGTGGAAAAGATAAACATTATACTCAACCTCCTGACTGTGATTTTCAGTCAGACAGGAAAAGGCTCCAGAAGGAAATCTTTAACTTGTGTGGTGTTAATTGCATTTGATCTAACACGTTTATTTTGTTTTTGTGAGTGTGGAGGTTTCTCTACAGAGCATTGTGTGTACTTTTTCTCAGTTGGTGCTGTTTTCATTGAAATGAGGTGGTTTTTCAAGGTGACAAGAAGAAAGCGGTCGCTACTTGAAGCAGAGGTAGACACATAACCGTCTCTCTCTAAAGCGTTGGTTGTCTTTGCAGAGGGACACAAGTTTCTGCATTGTCGATGAAACACCTCTTCTCTCCTGAGTCTGCACTGTTTTGTCGGCTTAAATGTGATCGAGCGTTGTGAATAACCTCCCTTTGTCAGGCATAAGTGCAGCAAATTTGAGCAACACCAACCAGTCACTGCTTTTTTAAGAGTCTTTTCCAAATTGTGCGTCTCTCAAAGAGTGTAGTCCTCCGACAGCTGCACGTCTCTGCCCCACCCACCCGCCCACCCACCCAACATTTTGTGCATGTCTACACAGCTGTTTCTATGGTGGAAGAAAGCTGACACCACCCGTGTGTGTGTGTGTGTGTGTGTGTGTGTCACGCCTGCCTCCAACTTTAGTGGTATGTGTGCATGGACGTCCAGGCAACGCTGCCAATACGTATGTAGCCCCTCAAGGTCACTCAGGCCGATTGACAGGCCCCCTTTGAAATCCCCTTGCGTTGCAGTTGTTCATCTCCCAGAGGTGACACCTGCTATGGAGGTTTTTTTTATGTCTCTTTACGATCTGCCAGCCAACAAGCTGCTTCAAATTGCTGTATTTTCTCTTGGCAGGAGGAGACAGCCCGTATAACATCTAGAGATGTAGCCTACTAGTGAAGCGCTGGCGCTGTTTTAAGGTAGCGGAGCATAGGAGGAAAGGAAGAGTTTTATTTTTTGTTGTCATGAAGTGCGGTGAGTGTTTCTGTGTGAAACAGAAGAGTCAGATTGACTGAAATATAATACAAGGTCCCCATACCTTTTCCTTACAGGCTCTTTTTTTGAGCTTTATTTGTATAATAGATTAAATGGCCCATTGTTCCATTGCACGCTGTGTGGTGGAGCTGCGCGGTGCATCGTACCGTGCTCGTTCATGCTACAGCAACAACCCACCCACCCCCACCCCGCCCCCTTCTGCAAATACAGTTTTGTGTGTCTGCTTGTTTGTCTCTGTGTGCTGTGATTTAACAGGACATTCCCGGGAGAGCTGTCAGCATTTGGAGGACAAACTGTCTGCTGTCCACTGTGGTGCGTTTGAAGGGAACTGGTCCTTTGGGAGCAGCTGCTTGGAGAACAGATTTTGATAAATGGGAGAATGCTAGAAGTCTGCGTTTGGTTTTCTACCTGACGTCTCATATTTCTGCCAGTCCGTCTCAGCGGCTCTAGCCCCTGATTTTCTTTTCTGTTTCGGTGTCTGTGTTGCGTTCCGCGCCTTACTGCCGTAGTTTGACCCCTGGCATTCCTCAACACAGGGCCAGACCTGCGCTCACCTTTGACATGCAATCAATTTATCGGCTAACAAGACTGAGCGCTGCTCGCAAAGTAAGATAGAGCTCAGAGCCGTCAGAGAGCACGGATAGAGTCTGACAGGAAGAGAGAATTAGGGGTGTTAGGCCAGGACTGTTGTTGCAAGCAGAAACCTGTTATAACCCCCCACCCCCAACCCTTTTCTCTACACCCCCCCCTCATTCTATCCCAAAGCGCCACTTATAAGCTGGAATTTAATTAACCGGGAGCCATTCTGTGAGCTGGTTTACTGAGCCGTCGCCACCAGTGAGAAAGCAGAATTGGAGGCTTTGTGCTGTCTCTCTCTGTCTGCCTCTCCCTAGCCCTCGTGATCTTTTTTCCCAGTCTCTCCTCCCTGGTTATAAATTAGGTGGTAACACAAGTCTGACAGGGTGAGGTGTAGAGGTTGTGGCAGGACCCCAGCGTTGCCTGGGCTGTCTTCCTTCTCGCTCGCCTCTGTAGCAGCAGCCGTCCTATCCAGCAGCAGCAGCAGCAGCAGCCCCACCACAGTTTACCCGCCCACCCTCCACCCACCCACCCACCCCCGACTCTGTGAGCTTCAATCCCTGTTTTAACTCCCACCACCGGACCAAACTTGCTCCCTTGGCCTCGCTCCAGCCCCAGAAACGCCATTTCCCCCCTCCCTCCCAGCAGGTGCTGTATGATAAAGTCATCCAACGGCAGCTTGGGCTCTTATCTCAGGCCTCAATCCCATGAG
Organism: Decapterus maruadsi; assembly: GCA_030347415.2. Taxonomy (NCBI): domain Eukaryota; kingdom Metazoa; phylum Chordata; class Actinopteri; order Carangiformes; family Carangidae; genus Decapterus; species Decapterus maruadsi. The sequence continues at coordinate 15,445,065 of CM064887.1, read as the reverse complement.
TGCTGGGACCTCCTTATCGCTGCTGCCTCTGCCTGGCCTCCTGTCTCCGTAGCCTACCCCGGCCGCCTGGCTGACTATCTAGTTCACTGTCGCCATAACCAAGTGTCTTTCCCTCTATTACGGTCGGCTGTTAGACAACACATTGGTTGTTTATCTCTCTTTTTTCCCTTCTCTTTTCCCTATCCTTAAAGCAGAGCGATCCTGTTAAAATTAACAGTGAATAATGTTAACAAGATGCACAGTGAATTTCCCAGAAAGAATCAAGATGTGTCATTTCTGTCAGAGCGGGAATCATGGCTGTGAGTGTGTTTGAGTGTCAACCAGATGAAAAATAACAGTTTTAAAGAGGAAGGTGTGTCAGGGGATGTTGTAATCACTGTTACGACAGCTCGCTGACACTGAATTGTACATTAGATTGTGTCGCTTATTCTTTTCTTTTTTTTCTGTAACCACTGCAGTTACCCAACTTGAATCAGCTTTTACTTTCTTTGTGTGTTGTCTCATGTAAAAACATCTACGGGAAGTTACGCCCGTTTCATACTGGAAAGGAGCATGGAGAAGGCGAGTCAGTGGTTTGTTTTTCCTTCAGACAGACAGGGAGAATGAGGGGGAGCTGCTTTTCTTACTGTGGTGACAAGAGAACCAGGCTCCTCTTTTTGCTGCTCTCTCCCACAGAGGTGGGTCTGTCTCTTAGCTTTCTTTTGACTAATTTAGATTACATCATGAATCATTTCTCATCTCGTCCCTCCTCCACACACTTGTGCGGATATGCAACACGGGAGAAGTATGGGCCCCACCCTGTCACATTCTTTGAGTGCTTCAAATAGCACTACCACCCCCCTCGCTCGTAGTAGTCCCCCTTTTTTTTTTCACTCCCCCCTTTTCTCCGCCTGTCTTTGTTTTTTGAGACTCTGACCTGGCGCTGCAGTTAAAGTTTCTAATAGTTAGGTTTCTCAGGAATCATACCAGCAATATTTGTCACCATTTCCTGTTTCCTTCCCCATTTTTATCATAGAAAAGAGGAGAAAAAATGAGCTGAATGCTCACTCTGTTCCTCTCACTCGCCCACCCCTCTGCATTCATTTTCTCTCTCCTTTCAGAGGAGGAATGGTAAGCGAGCGTTGGCAGCAAGCTCAGGAATTTTACCGGGAGCACAGTCAGAGCACTTAACCTCCAGCCTGGTGTTTGTTTTCCCCACACACTCTCTCATACTGTGTTTTAGCTCAGATTAATGCGAATGCCATCCATAGAGAGGCAGAAGAACTTTTACTTTACTTTGCTTCGACAATCTTGAAATGTTGAGTGCATAATTTGGCTGTAATTTGATGAGTTTTTGTGTCAGTCATACCAAACTCTTGAATATCAAAGTCCAGTGCTGTTTTTCTAAATGGTTTTAAATTTTCATTTTCTGACAGCTTTCCAACCTTTCCTTCATACTTGTCGACTATTTCGGAGTTCAGCAGCCCCATCCTCCTCCTCCTCCTCCTCCTCCATCATCCTGCTTCACAACAGCCCAGTGGATCAGTGTGCTCGTGCTCTGCAGCCTCTGCCTCGGTGTCTCACTAGTCGCAGACTGGCCGATAAATCAAATGAGAATAATTTACCTGTCCCTGTTGTTTCTGTGAGGCTTGGCAAGAGCAGGCGGTGCTGCCATAACCTTCCCTAAGGGCCACAGAAAGTGAGGTGGCAAGATGGTGTGATTCCTCTGTAGTGTTTTTCCACCAAATAGCGAGCACTAAGAGCTGCTTCCATACTCGGTCTCAGCTGCTTCCTCGAATCAATTCTCTACAGCTTTTTACTCTTTTTTTCTTAGTCCTTACAAGTCAAAGTCCAAGTTATATTCACAGTGCTCCCCGTTGCTTTTGTTGATGCTACCCTATCGATTTTACAGTTTCACTATCAATCAAAGCTTTTACACATATACACATTTTTGTCAAATGACGTTTCTTGGCCAAACATTTTATAATGTTCGTTCTGTATCGTTGACCTCAATCCATGTTTTTACTGTGGGATTTCCAACCAAATTTTTTTTGGCTGTAGTTTTTATACTCATTTAACATTAACCTCTGGTGCAGCTGTGAAGTCACCAAGCTCTCCAACTGCAGCTGTATCATTGTCTTTGTAGACAAGCTCTCCAGCACCCGGTCATTACTGGAGAAAATTGTGTATTTAGACTTTGTTTTGGTACACTCAGTTATGCTACAGTTTGCTTATCACATTTTGTATTTTTTACCTTGAGCAGTCTTAGTTCATCAGAATGCAGCTGATGTCTCGTAAAGGTGTTTACTGCACTGTTTTTTTTGGATGATGTTGTCCCTCTAGATTTCACTGGTCTTTCTTTGAATGAAATTGACATTGTGTGAAAATCTTTCTAGCATGTGTTGGAAGGCCACCTTGGGATAGCTTTTCAGCGCTGACAGCTGAGATCAAACTCTTAGCAAAATAAGTATTGTCAATGTTGTCTCAAACAACTGTAAACATTGTTCAGTTGTTGTTTCAGCTTAAGGTAGAGGCAACGAATGAATGAACACTAGTCTTTTATATCTTTTGGGAAAAAAAGCCTATTGGGCGTTGCTTTATAACTCCATGTCAAATACATTTTCAGGTGCATTATTAGCAGAACTGATTTTGTACAGGCGACTTAACAGCATGTTTTTGAGGACGGTAAAACTGGTTTGATCACATGTCAAAGTGTGTTAAGTGTAAAGCACGAGCAGAGCACGAGCAGGAAGCAGAGTATCCTCCTCTAAGCCTTAATGCTGCACGGCTTTCCCCGAACACAATGAGCATTGTCTGCAACTTTGAGGGCTCGTTCAAAACTGTGGTTATTCAAGTTTGTGGTGTTTCCACCACCTTATCCTCAGCCACCCGTGTTGCTCTGTATGAACCTGCAACCAGACTCCCTTTCTTATATTATCAGATTAAAGAGGGGTTGTGAGTTAGCAGCATGTTGCTCAATTAGTTTTTTTTGCTCCCTGCTTGTAGCGGTGGAATTTATGGTGGGGTCGAGGAGGAAGTCTGCACAGATTTCTTGAGGCAATGTTTTGCAGCAGTCACTTAAAACAGAAAACACTGCCCCCATAATCCATTCAGCATTGTTTCAATTGCTTGAACAGAGTCGTTTCTCTGTTACTGACAAATTCACACTTAACCACTGTCTGGCCTAACCAGAATTACATGTGTTGCACAGTTGTCTTTTACAGTGGCTGTCTGGCCTGCAGTCTCTTACTGTAAAACATGATTTGCTTAGCATAATTTATGTCCATGTGCATCACATCCACGCAAAAAAGTGACAGTGGCAGCCCATGAATGAAGTCACAGTCGTACAAGCACATGTGAAACAGTTTTGTGTCTGCTGCTGTTTGTTTAGCGTTTGTCGTCGCTTGTCTGTTTGTGGCGAGGCTTAAGTCTGTCTGTCCTTATCAGTGCAGTGGTTGGGAGGAGATTACCGAGCAGAAACAATGGGTGGTTTTGTATGATTAGTTTTTAATTGGTGAAACAAAGAGCCTCTTTAGCGCTTGTTTGTAACATAGGAAAGACTGGCATAAAAAAAAAAAAACCCACGATAACTGGCAGGAAAGAATGTGCTGTCTGTATGAAAGGGTTAGCGAGTGTGTGCACCTCGTCCCTGCTCAGTAGATTGATTGTGTTCGCTGAAAAGAAAAAGACGAGCAAGGCTGCCTAGAGCGAGGGGAGGATGGCGAGGGTGATAAAGAACTGTTGGGGGGAGACAGAGGATTCCTATGTGCTGTGAATGAGGTCATCTGGTTGGTTATGAGGAAGGTCGCTGACCCCTCCCTCAGCTCCACACGCCACCCCTCTGTCTATCCCTGCCTCCCCCACAGCTAATGATACACAATGGCTTTTTGTGCTTTAATGGGCCAGACACACACACACACACACACACACTGGGTCATTCCTACCAGTTCACATAGAAGTGTGCACACAAGTGCTGTCTGTCAAACACGGCTGCTACATTGCAATGCATTTTTATGCACTGCATTTATTAGCTGCACATACCCAGCCATCTTACCAGCAAATCCAGTTCCAGGCTTGTTCAGTAAAGTGAATGACACAAATGCAACTATAAAAAATATTTTATGTGATTAATGCTGATTGCTAAACCATAAAATAATTCCTTTGCTGGAGTAATGTAGGATGGGAAAACACTTAACCACAATTTATACAGTTTTACCTGACTTTATTGTTGTTTTTGGCAATATGTCTGTTAAATGACTGTAAAGTGCTCTACTAAAGGAATGTATTATACTGTTTTGATAAATGGTGAATACAGATGCAAAATGCATGCCTGCTTGGAGAAAACAGTCACTTGAAAAAGGCAGCATCTATCCTTATTTATTATCCCAGTCGATAACGTTCCTAACCCTGCGTTACTTAGACACTTTTCCCCCTTGACCCTGACCATGACCCCAATTAGTCTGGGTTGATTTCCAGATACACTTCTGACCCAAAGATCTAACGGTCTTATCAATGACCAATACACCATATTATATATGGTTGTATATATAGCTTACACGTGGTCACACAGCTCACAAGTGGTTAAGACCACCCCAGACGTAACAGTATTTAACGGGTCACATAAATCCTAATGGAGCTTTAAAAAGTTACCGTAGAGTTGTTTGATGTTTTTAAAAAAGGCTGAACCAGCTGGTGCAGTTAAACAGTTTCTATCTGTGTCGACCCTCTACATGCTGCTCCACTACACTTTGGCCTTAACTCCTGCCATCTTCACTCAGTGTCATTACACAGGAATGTTGTCCATAAAAGACTTGCAACGTGTTGTCTTAATTGTTGTGTTGGAGAAGATTGCAGCTGCTCCTGTCTGTCTGGTGTAAAATATTTTCCCGCTGAAGGTGCGAGGACAAACCTGCGGACATGGGGCGTAGTGATTTGTCTCATGTTGCTGTAAAAGTTTGAATTTTGAATCGGAGATATGTTTGTGACCCCCTGCATTATAACATAATTTACTGTCAGTGTTATTGGTCCTGTGGGGAAGGTTATAGGCAGCTGCGGATGGACGGTGCGGAGACACATTAGGTGAGACAGGTGTGGCCATGACCAAGGTGCCAAGTTGCCAGCTGTTGTTGACACCTTAAGGTGAAGAATAGTCTGCCAGGAGATGGACTTGTCTCTCTCTGTCCCATCTAATCCTCCTCTCCCCTCTCTTTGTCCACCTTTCCTCTCCTCTTCCCTACTCTGCTTTCCTGGAGAGTGTTTTGTCTGACGTGAGTTTAGGCTGTTTGTGATGGGAGCTCTTCCTGCAACCTTATTTTTATTGAACGTCTGACACTTTCGATGAACCAGACCTCTGTTCTGTCTCCACTCCTCCCTCATCACCATGTATAACACCCTTCTCTCTGTCTGCGCCCCAGACGCGCATGCAGTGCACTTGGCTTTCTCACTCATATCTTTTCCTCTCTGTCTCAAACATGTACATGCATCATGTTTATGTCACACTGTTCACTGTGTGTAATAAATGATGGATATTGTGGTGCTTGGCATGAGGAGTGTTTCCATCGTTTTCATAGAGTTCTCCAAAGAAAAAGAAAATCAGTATCTGTTCTCCCAAGGGAGTGACTCATTTTTCCTGGCTTTGTCTTTTTACCTATTAATTTTAGCCGAACGACTGTAGCTTTCGTCACCCTCTTTTCTACTCTGTCTTCCCGCGCTCGTCTCTCATATCCCGTTTCTTCTCATTTTTCTTCGGCCGCTCTCCTCTTCCATTTGTTTCCTCCTTTTGCAGCTTCCCTCTCCGTACGCCGATGTGAGCATGTGTGGCAAAAATCCAGCCTTGGGGCTACATTGCCTCTTTCATGTGAGGACCAGTGGTGACATTAAAGGCCCGCAAGGTGGTCCGTCTGTTTGCATCAGCCCAGCTCTCACTGTCTGCTGCCCAGGACCTTAGTGTGCACTCGTCCCTCTGCTCATTCACTCTCAGGCTCTAACATCGGGTGGTGGAGAACAACACGCCTGCGCCTGCTGGCTGTAATTGTGCACATGTATATGCATTCGCAGATTTGTTAAGCCCTCTCACCCAAGTGCTTTGAGACAGATCGATGTTTAAAGGCTTAAGCATAGTGGAAGCTTGGTTAATGACAGATGAGTCGGCATGGCGGCTTTCCTCTCTTCCCCTTTTATCTCCTCCCTCCCTCCCTCCCTCTGCCTCCTTCCTTTTATGACATCGTCGTGGCCCAGTTGTTCAGTCCCCTTCAACATCTTTGTTTTTTAAATGCTGTAGACGGTACATTCAACATGACTTGCCAGACAAAACAGATCAACCAGATGATCTTCAGGACCAGACAACCAGACCAAACAAATGCACAACCCAAGAGCAGCTCTCCTTATGATCTGCAGACAGTCAGGAATAGGGGTGAGGGGGGGCATTTCCTCTGTCTTCAAGACAAGCAATCTCTTAATCTGGAAGTGCATAAGACAGAGAGAGTTTTTCAGCATCCCATAACAATGTCAGGCCTGTTTGTTCTTAGCACCAGTTGACTTACAACTACCAACACTCGCACACAATCCATACCTGGATACTTGGCTCATATGACTTGAAATTCCTGCAGACAAGCGCACATATGCATCCCGATATATTTCATATAGTATGGCTAATTCGCGATATTAAAAGGAAGGTGTTTGAAGTGGCAAGATCCAGATCCTGGAAAAAAAAACTTGACGTCAGGCGGTGGAGATAATAAAGAGCCAGCGCAAAGACACAACAGCTGTGATGTGAGTCTGTGTTGTCGCACCCAGGGACGGCAACTAAGTGGCTGCTGGACTGGAACTTGAGATGGTAGCTACAAGCCCCAGCAGGCCCTGTTCCTGGGGATGAAACAACAGCTGACACACGCACACACACATACACTCTGAGATGTAACCTGCCTGTCGTCCTGTGTTCGTAACGTGTCCTTCCCCCTTGTTTTGTTTGTTTTTTCTTCTTCTTTGTAGAAGATCTAGACCCGCATTGCTCAAATTCTGTGTCGCATTAACCACATTGCTGTCACCTATAATTGCAGCTGCTAAATCACTTCAGGGTGGGTGCGAAGCTAACATTACAGGATGACACATTAGCTAATTAGCACCAGCAAAGTAAAATTTTCCTCAAACCCACATTACTAAGAAAATACAGAATACAGGACATGTACTGGTGTCGTCAGTACCATCCGTTAACTGGTGACTTCCACCTGAGTGTCAGTCATCGCCTGTAGTGGAAATAAATGTGCTGGAGTGTACAAGTCTTTGAGAGGGTTTGATTCAGCCTTTTGTGAGCCTTTTGAGAGCTTATGTTTGCAGCTCTGTTGAATTGTTTTGTATAATACTGAGAAGTATTTAAATCTGCCGTCTACCAAGGTCTCCTACTACTACCGAAGCTTTCATGATCTCATTCGCTTGTAAGTTGCTTTGGACAAAAGCGTCTAACCAAATGAGTAAATATGAATATATTTACATCAGTAAGGATACACTGTATTATTTTTATGTGAGTGTTTTCCTATTTCCTAATCCAATACAATAAAAACACAAACCCAGTGGAGCAAGCATGGAGTTGAATGACTCTTTGGCACATTCTTATCAAGAGCTATATGATAAGAATATGATAAGGTAGGAGTTACTGCATGGTTGTTGGATTTGATTGCCTCAGATTGGAGCAGTATTTATTGATAAGAGACCATTTATTTATTCAAATCTTATTTTAGCAATAAATCAATGACTTTCATAGAGGTACTACTACCTTTTTCTTTTTTTTCCAACCCAATGCTTGGCTGTAATTTCTCCCACCTGTCTTTAAAATAGGATTGAAAATGAATTGCTAATGAAACACACGAGGAGGCAGTGGTTTCCCTTTTTGCCTTTGTCTATGTTTTGTGGCATGAGTTTCTTTTTTTCCTGATGTAATCAAGTGACCTTGTTCTCTGATAACGAGAGTCAGAAGAATGTGGCTGTTCCTCATTCTGTCAATCCTTCACCTAACAAACACACATAAGATAAAGACTTTTTTTTCTCGCCCCAACCTGTTTGTTGACATTCTCAATACTGCACTTCTGGCAGGCTCCTGCTGCTTCCATCTGTTTCTCACCACGAATCTCGTGAGTCACAGTTGATGTAAGGATTTGCCTAAGAACTACAGTTAAAATGCAGCTCCTGTCCTGTCCTTCCCCATGTGTTGCTGTTTGACTGCTGTTTAAATGTGATGAAAACGACCAGATGGATAAACTCTACCTTAACCTGATTGCATGGTTTGCTTTCCGTATAGATTATTTTTCAGTTCCGCCAAAAACAGTTGAGCTATTATTTTGGAAGCATGGGTTAAGAAAAAAAAAAAAAAAAGATTATAACACATTAGACACAAAGTCGAAAATGTTTTTCTGAACTAACGAGGGAACTATGAGACATTTTCCATCCTATATCCCATCTTCTCCATTGGTTGTGAGCACTGTGGGTCTCCTTAGTTACAGGGGTGGGGACAGGAAGCGCTGTGCATGTTATCGTCTCCTGTCACATTGACAGTCAGAGCCTTTCCTTCCTTCCTCTCTCGCTTCCTTTTCTGACAGCTGGACCTTTCCTGGCATTGTTGCGTCACGGAGGGTGCAGCTGCGTCTAGGGATAGATGCAGTTGAAAATGTGTTTAGTAGATGAATAGTGGTCAACTCTTTGGTCAGCCCCTTTGAGGCATAGTGTTTGTTTGTATCTTAACAAGTGTGGGTGTCTACTGACAGGAAATGTCCATTTTCTTGAGCCCCTCTGGGCAGTGGACAAAGGAAAAGGGATACCCCTTCTTTCACAGGCCAAAGTATATGAGTCCAGGGCGGCAGTGAACACAAATTGGGGCCAAGGACTGCTGCTCCAGTTCACAAGGCAGGCCAGCATCAGCATGCATCCTGACTCTTCATCCTGTTATTCTTCCCACACCTTATCTCATAGCCTCACATCTTGTCAGGCTCACACATGCATCCTGTGCTGTGCACTTTTACATTGCATCCCCCTGTGTGTGTGTGTATGCGTACGTGTGTAAGAAGTATGCCCGATGCCGCAGTGGATACAATTGTTGTGTTTCCTGAAGCATATATAGCGTGTATATACATGGACCCAAACATGGAGCATTAAATGAGTTAGAGCAAACCAAGAGAGTGTTTCATGAACAGCTCCGCACGGCACAGGTCTCACTTTAGTTTGTTTGTCTTGATTTCTCTGGCAGGTAAAGGCTGTGAAATGAGTTCCCATGAGATGCAGAAAAACCTACAATCTGTTTGGCTGCATGCGTTGTTCATGCCTTGAACGTGTTTCTGTCCATACTAATTAATCCAAGAGTTTTTGATTGCTTCTGTTTATAAATAAGCATCATTTTCAGCATTCATGGACCCACACAGATACAGGATATATTATCCATGGAAGTAGAGGATAGTATCACAGCTTAACTCAGATAGTTTCTTTTTCCTCCTTTTTTTTGACCAACTGTATCAACTCAAATTTGTGAAACCATTTTCAGCTCATGAGGCTTCTCTCTTAAAGCCAGCCTGTTAAATGACTATTGCTGTGTGGCTTCCAATTTAACGCTACATATGGCACCCCCTTTTTAGATGGCAAAAGCTGCAGTAAAATAGCCCATCTTCGCTTGGTATTTTCAGAAGGAACCTGACTCTGCATCTGTGTGCATTAGTTTTGTTTGTTTGAGCTGAGCTAAGGTATTGGGTTTACTTTTTTTTTTGAAAAGGTGAACTGAGGAGAGTGGACTCATAAGCAGCGCTTTTGCTGTGCTGCAATCGCTGAATAATTAGCATTGTTATGAAACTACTGAGGTAAAGAGGTTTTTCCGATTCTGTTACCTACCACAGAACCGACCCTGTGCTCACTGTGAGAAAACTGTCTCTGTGTGTGTGTGTGAGAGAGAGTGTGAAGGAGAGAAAACAGTTTCAGTAGCTCTGTACCTTGCTCATTTCGCTTTGGGGTGCCTCCTTCGAGTTTAACAGTGTGTGCGCGCTCATGCACACGCACACGCACTCACACAAGTTTCACCTCGGGATCCTGTCGAAAGTCCCCCACGCAGAGAGTAATGAACGTTGGCCCCTCGCGGCAGCCATTAAGAGTAAGCCATTATGGTTCAGTATTGAGCCAGCCCTCCCCGCCCGTTTCACCTCATTCTATGGTAGACCCCACTGAGTGCACAAAACTGGCACTCCTATGGCTCATTGAGCTGCCAGCATGCCCCCCACCAGCACACAGCCCCATAAAGCAGTTCCACATCATCAAATGTGATGATCCCTTGTTCTAATTTTAGTCTGAGGTCTTAATAGCTCTGCAGATACTGTCTGAAACACTAATTTAACTGTTAAGCTGGGGCTGGGGTGGCATGGTGACGAAAGTGAGAAGAATAATAAGATGAGTTTTACAATTTTTAAGGATTCCTAGATGATTGCAGTTTTTAAAAAAAGCAGGAAGTGATGCTACTAACAAGTGCACAGGATAAATAACAAAAATGCGAACGTAGCAGAAAGAGGGGTGTTGGCAAACTGAAAGTAAAATGATTAGCAGTCCCTTCTGTTTGCCTTTTATGTAATCATTTTTTTAATTCATTTATTTTTGAGCCAGTATTTTTGGAGCAGAAAGATTTAACCAAAGATTTTTTTTCTTTTTATAATCTTTGGTTATTGCAGTTACTGCTATTCCTTGGCTACTTGACTGTTGCTTGTGGATTTGCCTTGTTTATGATCATGATCTAAAAATTAACATCTTAACTCCTCTCAAATCTCGATCACCTTGGCTCACTTTGAGCCGTGTAATCACTGCACCCATTTGTCTGTCACTGCAGTAGTTGTTCAGTGACAATAGCTGCTCTAGTCAAACGGTAACTTATTGTTGCTGTTCGACGTTACATACAATTTGTCAAACGTAAGACAGCCTTACATTTGTAAATACCATTTCCAATACAGATTTCTTTTACTCTGTATTTTCAGTCCCACTCCATCGCAATCCCCCCCGACCTCGCTTCATCTTTGCTTTGGTCCCCCTCCCCTTGTCTACTCTGTCGTTTGCTTTGTTTAATCGCCAAGCTAACGGGCTATGACACGTTCTTATAGCACACCGTCACCACCGCTGCCAGGAGCCACGGAAAGCCACATTCAGCTTGGCACTTCTTCTCCTGCCTGCTGCATGCAGCCACGGAGACGACGGCCCCAGAAAACATTGCATTTGTCACCAGTTATGATTAATGGCTTTGCTGATTGCTGTTCGTGGCCGCCACCACACCTACACACTCTGCTTTTAGCATACATATTCTCAGGGGTTCGGCCAGGGCAGAGGAAGATGTGAACTGTGCCTCCAATTTATCAATGTTTCTGACATGATTACTGTCTTTGATTCATAGTTTGATTCCATAAACTACAGACTTAATTCTTTGTCAATATATTGAGTAAAATTATCTTAAAGGAACCAAATATATTGTTTGTGTATTAGTTGTACAGTTAAATTTCTTCTCATGAAATACCATACGTCTGTAGCTCTAATAGTTCTGATTAGTTTGATGCCGTCTGCGAATAGAAATGGAAAGAAGCAGCATTCCCCATTATGTTTGCCTCGTGCAGAGTACAGCTTTGCAGCACTGGCTTATCGTGGAAACATTATGAAACCAGTGAGAGTTAAGGGAGGGAATGGGCTTGATGCATGATAAACAACAGCTGTGTGATTCTGTAATCTGTGTTTTTATTCTTTGTCACTGTACTAAATATGAAGCAGTGGCTATTAAGGCGAGATGGAGGAGAGGTGTAGCTGTGTTTCCTTCTCGTTTCCTGCTGTATTTGTTTAGCAGATTTTTCTCCGAGGCGGTTTCCCTCCTCCTTCTGTGAGGAGTGTTATTTCTGTGGGTTCACTTTCTCAAGGGAGCCTTGCCTACAAACACACAAAAGCTTATTAGCCCGTGCGTGTGGGTGTTTTTTAATGTTCAGCTGGGTGTTTGTTTGTTTTTTTATATGTACTTGAGTTTGTGTCAGGCCACGCATATTCCTGTCCATTGTTGGACCATAACTAAATGTTGTGCGAGTCGTTATCTATGTGTGTATTTTCAAGCGGCGTTCAGCTCATTATTAAGATCAGAGAGCGGAACGCGCTGCTTTCAGGGAGGTAGTTAGCTCGGATGTGAACGTGTGCACTCGCACACCCCAGATGTATATGCGCTCTGCAATGTCTGTACCACTGTGTGTGTGTGCCTCAGACAGATGCTGTGTTGCTGCGAGTGTGGAGGCATTTTTCTATTTGACTATAAATCAAATGTCCATTCCCAATTTGGATGAAAGTGTCGTTCTTCTGTGTCTTGGCCTGCCATTTACCCATGAGACGAGCAAGAAAGTGTGTGCGTGTGTGGGTGTTTTGCTGTATTTTATTACTTTTTCACCTGGATCAGAGAGGAGAAGATCCGGAAACCTTGTTATGCCAGTCGTTTATTTAGTGGCCTATCTACTTAAAGACCTGACGCTGGAGCTTTTTACCCAGCCTGCCTTAGGAGAATCCCTGACACACAACATAAATCTCCCCCCGGCTTCCAGCAAACAGCACCGTCATTTCCGTCTAGAACCATTTAGCCCCCCCCTCCGCCCGTGGGAGCCAACACGTATATCCACATCATGTCAGGGTTCGAGAAGCGTGCGGATGAGTCACCGCAAACTGAAGCTGTGTGTGTTTCTTAGTACCATTTTTTGAATTTGACAGTCAAGATGGATTGTGAGACGTTAACAAAGAGCTGATGGCACAAATTTAAAACGCAGTAAATACGTTAAGTCTGTTTCAAAAACAAATCTCAGCTTATATTTATTCTTGAAAAAGTTGCTGGATGCTGTAATTTATGCATTTCTTCTATCCATACTGGCTGATGTGATCTCTTGGAGAGTGATTGGTCACAAACCCCTCTGTTTCCAAAATGCTAAAAATCCCATTTTGTGTCAAGAGGCCAGCCAAAGCTAATACGATGCTCCAGCAGGCAGGGTTGAATCCATTGTGCATCTTCCAAAGTGTTTCTTTTTTTCCTCCCTTCAGTCAAAATTGCCTGTTTTGTGCGACTATTCCTATGCTTTAACTCGATCCTTCAAGAGGAAGCGCAAGCGGGGAATTTTGTGCTAAGAAGCCTCACAACTTTTGAAGATAATCAGCAGGTTGAGAATTTACCTGTGATGATGAGCATTGCAGTGTGTGACTGATCCGTGTGCAGCCAGTGACTGAAGCAGCAACTCAGATTGTTTTCTGCAGTTAAAATGTACAAGTGTACCATAAACATCACATGCAGCTAGCGGTAGATGCTATAGCTCTGCTGCTGCTGCTGCTGTGCCCAAGAACTAGTCCCCACCTAGTCACGTACAGTCCGTACTGATATGGTCCCAAAAATTAATTGGTTTGAAACAAGTGTGAAATAAAGTGTTTTTAATGTTAGATATACCCAAGTTGAAAGTGGGTGGACATTATCAGGGGGAGCAGGGTGGGATGGTGCTACACAAAACTAAGTGTAGTCACATCTGCACTGTCTCCGAGTCTGTAGAAAGAGGATTATTGGATGCCATGGGGTGAACGACTTGCACCCTGGTGTGATTTTGACGACTGCAAGTAATAGACACAGTTGGGTAATGCCGCCGCAAATGAGTTGGTGCGTTTGGTGCAGCCGTTTCCAGAGACATAACATTACCTTAATTGGAATGAACAATGGTGAATCCACAGTTGTCATCCGATCGACTCACTGCATGTCCAGTGTCGCTGTTATATTATTATGTTCCTATGCCCCATGACTTCTCGGTTCATGAGGCTACAAACCAAAATAACGCGAACTCGTCAAGCAAGATATATCGCACCTAAACCTGGTATGTTCCTCGTATAAGAAATGAAACACATGTACCTGTTCCTGGCCATGGCGATAGCGCAGCACACTCATTAACAGCTCAGGAGTAGTTTGTGCATGAACATCAAAGGATTGTGCAGCGCGGGCCTACTGTTAAATCAAAGATTAGGAAGTAAAAATAAGACAGAAGCATGAGGAAACTTCTTTTTTTCCTCCACAATGAGGGAGGGGGAGGGGGAGGCAGCTGTGAGTTGACGATAAGGCCCAGAAATGCATACGTTTTCATGGCTCGGTCACCCCCACCAATGCGCACTATACTTCGGCTCTCTGCTTTAAAAGAAACCTCCGTCTTTCATATGCTTGGCCTGCCAAACCCCTAAACTGTTGAAGTGGAGTGTCGTCTTGGATAAAGTTGTCTGTGCTGTGAATAAAGGGCAGGAATGCATTAAACGCCCAAATCCTTTCGCTTGCAACGGGTACCCAGGCTTTGTGATTGCTAAAGTGCACAGCTTTAAAGTGAAAAGGCTTGTTCCTCGCCCGAGTCTCGTTTCACTCGGCACCAGCACATTTAGGCCTATCTGTGATTGCTGTGGTTTTTTTAGACACAGCCTCCACATTTCTTATGCCTATATTTACCTCGGCTTCCTCACCTGTTTAAATCATTAATTGAACGTGTGTGCATTTGCAAGCAGGAAAAAAGGACGGAAGGATTCCTCCTCACACACTACAGGTTTTTGATCTGAAATCACCCTAAACAAGAAAAGACTCATTCAGTCTCTGTGTAGAGTTCAACATTTGATCATTTTGGCTTTAAGATTAATTGGTGTTAGACTCAATCTGTCTCAGGTGCCAGATATTATCAGCCTAATGCCAGGCATCACAAGGCATCTAAAGCTGCTTTCCTCAGGCAAAGCTGATCATACACTGATTACTCACCCATTACATTTCTTTTGCTACCCTCTCTCTCTCTCACTCACACACACACTCTCACTCACATAATGTGTATGAACAGATTTGCTCTGCATGGTCAGAGGACGTTTTGCTGTGAGCTACAGGGTGAGGACAAAGCAGTTATAGAGCAGGTCTATTTTTGGGCTCTTAATGGACTTGTTCTCATTCTCTAGTGGAGCAGGTCTGGCTGAATGATCTTCACCAGTCTTAAACCTGATTACAGCTTCTCCTCCTGGACTTCTCCATTGTTTTTTTATTAATTTCACTCTGCTCTCTCTTTCTCTCCCCCCCTCGCTCCCTCTTTGATCTTTCCCCTCCACTCCATTACCCCAAATTTGTCCTCACGCTGTGTTTACATTCATTAGATCACATTAGACGAGGAGAGCTGCAACATTAGAAAGTATTCCTACCTCATTTGGTTGTTTTTCCTCCTTCTACGTTTTCTCTTCTGAACTCTGCATCTCCCCTTGTGTCTGCCAGTGCTGCCACTATGTGGCCAGTGTTTTTTGGCATCAGACTGGGTGAATAGATTAAAAGCATCTCTATCTCGTTGCACTGAGCTCCTGATGGCTGTCAAATACCACTCATTCAGATTAGTAGCTAGACTTAATGGGTTTACTTTCTATCCGCACATTTATCTCTGGTCCAGGTATAGTTCAGCTTTGCCCTGTCAAGAGGTGATGGTTTGGCATACTGAAGAACTAATTATGGTTGTGGTAGCAAAAGTGCTCAGTGTGCAGTCTTTCTCGAGCATACTGCTTTTTAAGATTACATTTTTTTACATTATGCTTATACCTTTGATATTGCAGCAAGTCAATTTTTGTAAAGGCAAGACCTCGGTTAAACGTTGTGCTTGGAAACTTAAATGTTAGTGGGTTTCTATCTTACATTATTCAGATATCCTCTAAATTTCCCCCTAAAATTAAGGTCCACTGACTAGATTTTTCCAGCGCAGTCAACAGCAGCATGGTCTTTGACCTAAGAACTGAACTAAGTTTAATACTTGGGTCTCACATAATGACAGCTGAAAAACTTTATCCACTAAGGGCCTTGAAATGCTTGAAAGCTTCAGACAGCGGGCCTCGAGTTTTATGTTTTTAACGGCTTTTCCCATTTCCATCCAACTTCCTCCACTTTGATTCACCGAACTTCCAGCCACATCCTCTCCCACATCCCTCAGTCCGCTGCCCCTCTAAACCCCTATGCAGTCCATCCGCCCCTCCAGCACCCTGTCCCTTGGGTGTTCATCTCTCTGCACTGCCAAGATCACTGAGGAGATGAGGAGAAATTGTCTCTTCACTTGAGCTCACAAAGGGCAGATGGATATTCAGCTGCAGCCGGTTGCCGTTTTCTTGTTTCACTGCAAATTTGAGAACAAAAGACAGACGTGACTGAGTGAAACAAAAAAGAGAGAAAAAGGATAAAATGAAACATGTTTTAACTCACAGCGAGGCAGAAGAGAGCAGTGAGAGTCAAGAGGAATACAACTGCACTCTGCTTGCTCAGCACTGTGGTTATAATTCTTCCTCTTTCCTTTGTCTTTGTCTCAGCAAACCTTCTTCCACTTTGCCCTCCAACTACTCCCAAGGTTGATTTTTGTTTTTTCCTGACAGATCGCTCAGTAAGAGAAGAAGAAAAAAAACTAAACGGAGATATTATTATCTCTTCCATTGTCTGTGTGTGTGTGTGCATAAAGCCACCCCCCACAGGTAAATAGACAGCTCTGACAGGAAAGTGCTGTGTGAGTGTGTGCAGTTTGCAAAGTCAGATTGTGGATGACGCACCGGCACGAAGCTGAGACTGAGGGGGAGTACGAGGGGATCTGTTACCTCTCCTCATATAGCTGTTAAATACAAGCGTAATCCAGATTCCTGCCATCTAATGCCAGAGTTGAAGAAAAGTTCTCACCCATCCCTTACTCGTGTTGATTTTTTATTTTTTGGTCCTCTTTTGTCTTTTCTTTCCAAGATAGTGATCCTCAGTCTCCCTCCCTTCTGTCTCCCTTACAAATTCAGCCTTTTCTGCTGGGGTGGACAGCTAGACAAATGATTTTGTCGGTCGTGCAAGGCAGGGGGTAATTTTTAGGTGAGCACAGCGCTTCAGAAAAGACTTGCCGCGCTTAAATTAGAGGTTGTCAAATGCTGCACGTCTCCACTGATGGCCCAGCACGGCCCCCTTATGTTAATGTGGCATTTCAGCAAGAGGAAATAGAATTAGGAGAAGGAGGGCTGCTGCTGGTGGTTGCTCAGTCGCATTGTCACATGTGCACACTTCTTTTTTATTTTCTCTTGTCAACCAGGCGACTAATGCTCCAAGATACATACAAGACTTTGCATATTCATATGTAACCTACAGAACGCTGGCTCCTCTTAACTCGTCATTGATGGCTCCTACACACATGCTTAGCCCACCAGTGATGTGTTAAATCACTCCTCTGTGTTTTATGAACGTTGGCTTAAAGGAAAAGGCAAAGGAGGAAAAAAAAAAAAGATACTAAAGACCTGCAGCCAGAAAGTGCATTTTCATTTTGCAAAGGGAAGCGAGAGCAAAAAGAGAAGCTAGCAACCAGTGACCAGGCTGCAGTTACAGACATTAAACCCACAACTTAGTAAAGATACCGTCATTAACCAGCACTGCAGGGCCAATAGCGTGTAAGGTTTGTTTTGGATAGATTGTGCACATTTGCTATTAATTGTTATGTTAGACCTTCCCGGTCTCCTGTCACTGCCAAGCCCCTCTGTTCCCGCACAAAGCCCGAACGTGGCCTGAAGCTGCTGGTGTTGGTTAAGACTGATGTAATCTATTCACTGGGCTAGATACCATGAGGATGAATTCATCTTGAGGGAGGACTGGGAGTATCTATGTGGACTTCAGAGCGTGGTGAAGTCATGTGGTTTGGGAACGAGTCGCTCCGGGGCCAAGTCTCCTCTCGGGCTTGTTTGTGTAGTTCCAGTGTGAACCCAGCGTTGTCCACACAGCTGCAGGCCAGATGTGTAGGCTCGTCCGTGTACACAAGCCCATCAAACACACCTCGGTCTGTCATCGATGGTATCCAGCGAAAACACATTTTCACCTAAACAACAAATCCCTGCAAAGTAATTACATGGCTCAAATCCATTTCGGTTGAGTTGTTGTAATGGTGTCTTCCCACAGAGAATCTATCATGTGTAATTTGTTAACATATTCCAACTTGAATCAAAAGCACTGAAACCTTATTATGCACTTGAGTGTCTGCCTCGGTCTGAGGATACGACCTGGAGGTCACCCGTGCTTTACAAGAGGCATCTAGCAGGGGAACTTGACACTCGGCTGTAGAGTTTAATATAGAGCTCCCAACTGCCTGTAAGTCTCATGAGAGATGGAAATATTGCCTAACAGCCGTCCTCACTCCACCCCAGACAAGTCACTCCTAGTGACCTCACCAGCCCGACCGTTTTGTTTCAGCATTGTCGTCCTCTAACTTAAAA
Source organism: Decapterus maruadsi (assembly GCA_030347415.2). Lineage (NCBI taxonomy): Eukaryota > Metazoa > Chordata > Actinopteri > Carangiformes > Carangidae > Decapterus > Decapterus maruadsi. Next base: position 15,426,816 of record CM064887.1, on the reverse strand, counting down.
ACACAGACTACTTTGGTTTGCATTTTCTCATACTGCTTATTAGCTTTTTTTTTGTCGTTCAGTGACGATGGCACGACTGTTTGGTACGATGACGGCACACGTGGGAAGTCACAGAGTGTGACGAGCGTGTGTCCTTTATTAACGGGTGTTACAACCGCAGCTGTCGTTCCTCGTCCCAACTGTGACACACAAACGTAGCATGCGCACGCAGACCGACACACAAGGTGAATGATTTCGTTTTCTGAACTGTCAGAGCAGAGCTTTTTCCTCTGGTGTGTGAAGTTGTATGTGTGTGTGCTGCTGCAGAAGTCAAAGTGGGGTGCATGTGAATTAGAAGGGACTGTGTGTGTGTGTGTGGGAGAGGGAGGGAGAGGTCCATTAGTTTTATCTGACAGAGGGATCAGATCTGAAGGCATATACCTGAGCCTGAGCGATTCTCCGTGCCTCATCTCCCCACCTTCCCAGCCGCTCACATAGGCTGCTCTATTAGAGAGGAGCCACTGGGGAGTAGTTGGCAGAAAGGAAAGATGGTGGCCATAACCCTTCAGTAATGCAATGCTTAACTTCTGTCTCTGTTATATAGAATAACCTGCATACATGCGCAGTTTTTTAGTCGGGAGGAATTCATTGTGAAAAACTGATTCCTGCAGGTAGTAGCAGGCCTCCCTGCTCAACTGTCATATTTTAACACTCATAGGCTACAATAAACAGTTTGTGATGTACTCTCCACAAAGTTACACCATTGTTTTTCTAGCATTCAAGGCAATTGACAAATCCCTGTTGTTTTTCTTTGCTCTTTTTTTTGCAGCAGATTTATATGCTACATTAAGCCTTTCCCCCCAGAAGTCAAAATCAATATGACAGTGATCTATTAAATACAACTTTTTATAAAAAAGAAGCCCAATTGTAATGTAGTTATTCAGTTGCTTATCACCATGTACATGTTTTTGTGTGTTTCAGAGATCAACAGAGTTCGTAAAGACATGTACAGTGACACAGTGAATGGCCTTGTGGACAGACACCCGCTGGAGCTGCCTGAGCCTCTGGGACCCATCGTCCACCTGCAGGAAAAACTGTTTGTGCCTGTCAAAGAGTACCCAGATGTAAGTAGCTTGTTTACACATCTCACACACCGTCGACTGTCTCACTTTGCCAATAGTCTCGGTGCCTTTTCCATAATTGCTTAAGGACTAATATTTACACGGCCATGAGCAGGCAAATGATTTGTCTTGTGAAAAATACAATAAAGAAAATAATTGTGAGGTGCATTCAATCGATGATGTTGTATGTCTGTAGGAATGTTTGGCATATTCTCCTTTCTGTTGTTCAATCAGCAGGTAAATCAGCAACTCTAACAGATCCACAGTTTGTATTGTGGACATGCTCACCCACACACACCTACACAAGTTGATTTACAGACATGTGCCAGTGTAGCTCAACAGTCTGCTAGTGCTGTGGATGTAGGCCTACACAAAAATATTTTTAAAAAGTTGTTCAAGTTAACAGTTTTACACATAGTTTATAGTCACATAGTTTACACTCATAGTTCTCATTTATGTTTGATAAACATGTAATTGTTGACCAGCTTGACTGTTTTAGTTTGTTAAGCAATAGTTGCAGCATTCATTGCATGTGTGCCAAGTTGTTAATGGACTACCTTTTAAAGCTATATCCGGTGGCAATGAAAGCTGGTCCTGGTCTCAGGAAATGATGGCATGCTGAGGTGTTTATGAGCTACCTGAGTAGTAGATTAGTGCTGAGAGGCAGAGGAGGAGGCACATAAGAGGAAGAGCATCGTGAGAGGTGAACTGCAATTTCTTAAACTGGTTAGAGTGTATTTTTTTCACATGCACACACACAGACACACACAGGTCGGGGATGAATAGTACATGGTGGAGCTGTCATATACTGGCTGCAGAGATGAGGATGTTGGTGGCAAAACTGAAGAGGCGAGTCAGTAATAGCCTTGTCTGAACAGATGTGGTGTCTTGTATGTGTGTAGCCATGTTGTGTGTGTGTTTAAGGTTCTGACCACGGTCAGTCTGCCACTGTCCTGACCCCGCGGTAGTCTCCAGCACACACATGAGTGGTTGCGTCACGTCTTGTGGAGCAACGTTTCTCTTCGTAATCCCCGCAGCTTGCAGTGAGGAAATGAATGGAGGGAGGTGACGAAGGATAAGAGACACCGTAGAGCAGGGCAAGGCCCAGCCAGGCGTGGATTGCATTTTCCCCCTGACAGAATTGATAAAGGGCACCAGGGACTGGATGGGATAAGCTGAGCTCCAGCTGACCCTCAGACCAAACCCAGCCTCTGAGCTCACATGCTAAATCAGCCAACCAAATCCCAGTCTTTCACCTTTCATCTATAGTGACAGGACCTCAGGTCCTTGAGCACTTCCCTAATTAGCCTTGGTATGTTCACTGTAATATTTATAATTACTGACATATTATTATTACTATCCTTCATGTGTACAGAAAATGATTGTAAGTTAGGTTTAACCTCACTCTATATATACATAGATATATCTTCTATAAATACTGTACTGGGCAAACATTTTGTAGATCATAATACAAAAAGAAAACTGTAGATGTGGTTGGACTGATCCTGTATGTGTCATGTATGTTGTCAGAATTGATTTGGTCTAAAATTACTGATTTTATGCTACAGCCAGTTATTTAGTTTTAAAGGTAACGTCTGATACTGTGCTCTCTAACTGGAGTAATCCCTCTCTGTATAGCAGCTATTTAAAGATTAGCAGATGAGCCACAACAACATTAAAGCCCCATGACTTGTTTTAATGTTGTAGATGAACTGTGAATCTGATTTGTAGAAGAATGAATGAGGTTTGCAAACATGTGTGAAACACGGGGGGGAGAGGCACCTGTGGCTGTGAAGATATTAATGAACTGACTCTCTCTCACACACTCGCACACACAAGCACGCACACAAACTATTAAAAGTGTGGCATCCTCGAATGACCCCTGTGCTCCCCTCGCTGGATGTGCTATGCTGTTCCGAACAGAGCTGGACTGTAACTCAGTATTGTGTTTACGAGCTGCCGGGAAAGCTACTAAATTAATTAGGCTTCCCCCTGGTGGCTGAGATGACTCACTGATGACCTTAGTAGACACAAATTTATACACACGCTAACACGAACACAAGGATGTACAAGTACAAGCAAATAAACATCCACAGTGACGCTAAAACAGCAGCATATTTCACCTGGACACTTCTCCCCTCTATTTCGGTATATGCACACGCTGCTGTAGTCATTAAGTCTGCAGGAAAAAAGGCAAATGCCAGATAGTGTATCAATGATTGAAACAAAGGGAATTCAGTAGCAGGTCTAAATGGATTTTCTTTCCGTCCCTACTCCTCCTGTTTCCACAAATTATATCTGTTAGAAGAATGTGTGCAGAAACTGTTAAACTGGTTAGTTTTTGACTCACATGTGGTAACGTGTCCTTTTGCCTCCCCTCTCCCCCCTCTTTTCACTGCTCCGTCTTCTCCTTGCAAGTGTAAGCTATTCGACAGGTTGATGCGGGGATTCTTTATTTAAACAGCAGAAAGAAAGTGTTACAATGTGCTCAGCTCGTCTTGACAATTGTTGTTTGAATACAATGTAAGTTACAGTATGTCAGGTTTCAGTTTATTTTTTCAAGCAGGATAAATAGAGGAGGCATTGAGTAGTGGGGGGAAAAGATGGGGGGAGGTGGTGTAGGATCGGTGTGAAAAGGGGGAGACGGAAGAAATGATGAAGTAAGAGGAGAAAAATGTCACTTCCTATCCATGATCTGCCCATAGCTAAAAGGAGAGGAAACTGTAATGATGATTATTAGATGGGGGAATATTTCTCCCCCACTCACATTTCCGTCTGATTTCCCAGATTTCCCACATCTAACACATATGCATGTGTGCTTGTGTGTACGTGCGCGTGTGTGTGTGTCTGTCTGACTGATGCAATACTAGGTTCTCTCAAGAAAACAGAGAAATCTGGTCCAAGTCTCCGTTTTGTGTTCTTGGCAGCAGCTCACCTGCCATGGAAGATTTGTCATCGTTCATACTATTTCCCTGTCTTTTCCCTCTCTCCACACTTATCTTGTCATTTCGGGACGCATGCCATCTACTTGCCTTCTCCTCAGTTTTCGCTTTCATTTAAAGCTGAGACTCCCACCACATCCCTCGGCCGAGGTCACACCAGCTTGATGGGGCTTTCTCTGTCTCACCTCCGACTCCTCTGCTCTGGTTTCACCAGTAGATAATTAGATTGTCCTGGTGCCTGGATGCAGTGCAGCATGTCAACTCTACCAAAATAACTTGCCTTGCCAGCACGCTTCTACTCTAATTCCCTTAAGTGTGTCCCTCCTCTGGCCTGTGTGTACTTGCCTGTGTGCTCCACATCTGTCTGTAAACAGGTTTGTGTGAAGGCCTGTGTCTCTGTCACCCTGCCTGCCCGTGTGTGTGTCTGTCTACCCACTCCCTCGTCGTTCTTCAAAGTCAGCCATTTCCTGATGTCGTCAGTGGTGCAGAGCGCTGTGAAGCGTCACCGTGGTGACTGCATCTTGACTGACAGCTGAGTTGCAGGCTATCTGATAACTTCAACCTTCAATTAAATGCTATCTGTGGCTGCACTTTTTTTTTTTCCCGAGCACACGCTCACACACGCACATTGATAGGCGGCTGACAGACAGCTCAGCATGTCATTTCCGTTGACCTTCAGGCATCTGATAGGATGTGTGACATGTCTTTTAAGTGTGTCCCTGTCTCCACTTTATTCCCTGCGTATTTGTGTTTGCCAACCATTAAATGCCCAGGTGCACATGCACACACAGATGCCCCCCCACCCTCCATTGCGTTGCTGACTCTGTGAAATGTGACCCTCGGTTAGCTGCAAGCTGATGTGCAACTGGTAAACAGGTTTGTTCTCTTGCCAGCTTGAAGAGAGAAAGGAGTGATCAATTGTCTAGATAGGACTGTACAAACTTTGCTGTTCAGTTCTGTTGTTGGTTGTTTCTGTGGCATTAGTGTTTGTCTCTTGTTTAGGGGGTTGCTATGGTACTTTTGGTTGTTTACCTGAGTAATGGACTCCGCAGAGGAACAGATGTTTGATCTCCCTGCAAGTCCTCATTTTTTGGTTATTAGTCTGTATTTCGAAGGTAAATGAATCCAGTTCATGTCGACAAATGGATTGCCGGCTTTTAAAAAAAAGCAAAGAAATGGTTGATCAATATTGGTTCTGTGCTCTCTGTTGGCAGGAACAGGAGATTGGTTTCTTTTGTTGTTTAAATCAGTGTATTGCATTTAAAAGAACAAACGTTGCCTTTTATGGTGCATTTCTTCAAGTACAAACATTTTTACAAAATATAAAAAAGATAATTAAAACGCAGAGAAGGAAAATAAAATGGCAAGAAGAAATACTAATTACAAAGTTCAGAATAAACCAAGAGTATGTTTCTGCCTCTTTTAGTGAAGGACAGTGATAAAATAGCTTTATTGCCTCATGATGCTTCATCTCCACCACAAGGCACAAAGATCTGAGTGAACCAAAGAAAGGGCTCTGGTGGTTTGAGGAGACAAGTTGTCCTGGACCTTTCTTTTTCATTGCAGTAAAATTGCCCGGCCATCCAGCCAGTTCCCTGCACAGGGATAGTCATTAAGCTCGTTCCCATGAGGGTGTCATCACTTATCATGCCAGCTCCTGATATCCTTCTGACCCCCTTAAGTCATTACCAGTCCTGGAAATGTACCGCCCCACACCTCACCTCACCTCACTGACAGAGCAGCAGAGTGGAGGATTTTGATATCTCTAGCTAGCCAGCCATGCATGATGATGATAATTTGATGAACGGATGGTTTTCTAGTTAGCTATTTGATGAGGAGGGTAATTACAATGATAATTTAAACAGAGAGGACTATTTGTTGTAGTCAGTTAACATGACGAAGGGCAACAGCGTGAGCTGTTAAATGTGTATTTATAACTGCACTAATGCCAGTGGGTTGCTTCCGTGTTAGCAAATTGCACTTGTATACTGTAAGTGGATGGCGTCTTGTGATACCTCAGTCTGTCTGTCCCTGAAGTCATTAAACTGAGAGGCACAGAGAAGTGAAAACGGAGAATGAAGGACAAAGGAAGTAGGTTTACCACACAGGGATCAAAGGCTGCACCGGGGACGTAGTGTCAGCTTATACAGAACGTGTGTGCATAGACTAGATTCCACTGATACATGATTTTGGAGACTGCAACAAACATCAGTGCCTGTTCTCTTCTTCTTCTTTTTTTTTAAAAGCTTTAACCGATACAGATACAGCACTGCAATTGGGAAGAATCTGTTTGGGATTTCTCATATTAAGAGTGGAACATTGAACTTTCAAAGTACAATCAAAGATGATGGATAGATTCAACACACTGGATGAAAAATCTGTGCCGACACGACAGTGACCTTTTTTCAACAAGACTGAATAAACTGATCATTTATTGTAAATAGTAACACAACTAAAACTAATCCTGCAACATAAAGATGATATATAGGGCTGAGAGATAGTTGGAAACATGCACAAACACTAAATATTAGAGTAAAGTACAAATATGCAGGATGACATGTGCCAAAAGCCTCACTTCTTTCTTTAGATTAAACATGAAGCTGTCGTCTCCTAACAGCAGCACTTCATATTCTGTATAGCCCTGTACACCAGTTTTAATATGATTTGATTTTACTAGTCAGCTGATGTATGAGTAAAAGATAGAGCCGCTTGAATGAGATGGCTGATGCTTGATCAGATGATGCAAGTGCAACTTCACCGCTCTGTCAGAACTAACACAATGCTCTATTAAAAGGATTGAGTATTGGCCAGATGTGACTAATCTAAATTAGATACTGTTTCCCTCCCTCTCTTTACGATGGGCTTGTGGATAAGGTAGCGGAGCATGGCCAACATTATTCCACAGCTTTGTCAAAGGGCAGTCTTCTATTGACTTATGATGATTAACTAATGCTCAAGTGAACACAGAGGGATAGACTGAATGTTATTTAGCATCGTCCTCATTATTTTTTTTCTTGCTACAGTTTGCTTATCTAGAACTTAGCAAACTTTGCCCCGTGCTTTCCTAAATCACATCTTCCAAACTTTCAGCCGACATCAATCTTTACGCTTTCCACCTCTTCGTCTTCACTTCTCTGTATTTCCACCCTGCCTGCAACCCCAAAATAAACCCAAACAGAATTATCAAAGGAGCCATGGATTAGGCGCTAAATGCTGGATGTGCTGAATAGAGAGCTTTGAAGTCTATAGGGCTTTGAGGCAAAGATGTCATCATCGGAATCTAAGTCTAATTTTCACTCTGTCATCGCCCCAGCCTCACCACCTCTGTCCCTCCTGTAGATCAACCATACAAACCGCTGCAGGTTATGCACCTGTCTGCTCCCTCATCCCGATATTCCCTCTCCATTTAGTCCTTTTTACAGTGTGGAAAAGCTATGTGCAGCGCGCGTGTGTGTGTGTGGATGGCGGGGATCAGACTATACAAGTGCAGGTAAACAGAACGGATTAATTGAATGGAGGAACGTTTCCTCCCAAAGATGAAGATTGAGTGATGAAAAGGACAGACAGTGGGCCGGTGGCTCTGGAGGTTGTGTGTAAAAGAGAAACATCGATTGGCGTTGTTAGAGACCCGTGTGTTATGAAAGAATGACGGATATGCAGAAGAGGAAAAGCGAGATCCTGTGTACTAAGACGAAGAGGAAGAGGAAGCACACACTGTTTCCAGAGCCTATGAATGGATACAGAGAGGAGGAGGTGTGGAAGGAGAGGGGAGGTGTTTCTGGCAGCTAAGAGCAGCGTTCAACTCTGCGCCCTCTCTCAAACCTCCAAATACCGTAACTCGAAAGGGTATCTGAGGTATGAGGAATGGAGGAGGGGGGGGTTTGCTGTGATAGATGAAACGCCATTACTTTGGTATGAACTGTTTCACAATCATACATCAGGGCAGGGTTAGAATCAAGAGAGATCAGGAGGGAAGAGATGAGTAAACTCTGAGAGATGGCCGTGCCTGGTGTAACCACAGACTCCACCTTGCTTTGATACATTGCACTGAATGAACCGTTCCTCATTTCCATAAGCCCCAGCACGGCCGGCTAATAAGTGATTGGTATTCTCCTCCTGCCCCGGCCCCGCTCTTTGATAAGCCCCGCGCGCACACACACACAGCCAGAGAGCATGATCTCATTTCCTGTCTCCCCACCACCACAAACAAACGCCGTCAAAGGCACAATTGTTCTGCTTCTCTGAGCATTGTTGGTGGAGCTGCCGTTGTTTCTCAGTTGTTCACACAGAAACAAACCACAATGCACGGGCACACACACAAAAACCCATGCGACAATCAGCTCCGGTTGCCGAGGGTGTCTGCAAGAGTTCACCCCATGTATTGTGGTTTTCACACACGCCCGTGCTCGCAAACACACAGTGTCACAGACGTAGATATGCTCACAACAAAACCCGCCTGTGGAGTAGCGATAACTGGGGCTAAACAAAGGCCCTTTAATGTCAGTGTAAGCCCTTGTCCTGAAGGGGGCTTTGTGTGTATGTGAAAAGTGCATGTGTGTTTCTGTCTGTCTCTCTGTGTCTGCACACTAACTATGTTTGTGTATCTACTGTAAGTGCTTCTCTGTGTTTGTGTTTGTGTGCAAAAACTCAACCAAGAACTGCGACGAGGCTGAAACAGCAGAGTGAGGGAAAGAGCGTGTCCAACAAAGGTCCCGACAATCTCCTAATGCTGTAAATGAGCAGGGCAAACGGGAGAATACAGCAAAGATACAAGCAGGAGAGACTGCTGGGAGTTTGCAAGTCAGCAAAACACACAGTTTATGCCTGTAACTTTGGTGCTGACAGTGTTTTGATTAAACAATGCTGTTAATTATACATACTTTTTTTTTTTTGCACTTGGGCAAGCCCAGAATGACTTGTTGCTCCCTGCTACCAGTCATGGGCAATCAGGCAGAGATGAGGAAACTAGGACTGTTAATTATAATCATCACAGCTTAACTTGATTTTTTTTTAAAAATATAACATTGGTGTTGATTTATTTTAATTGTTAAAAGCCTGTTTAATATGACTTTCCTTGTCAGCAGTGATTGCTTCAAGGGCTTCTGGAGGGTGCAAAGCTTGGAAATTCTGCCAAAATTGAAAAAAAAAAAAAGCTACGGCGGTTCCCAGACGTGACTTTTTCCTTTTTTTTTTAAAGACCTCAGTCTGGCGAGCAAGTGGAGTTGATGTAACAGCAGGAATATAGAGGATGAAAACTAGCTTTTTTTAGTAGGTGCGGAGGAGGCTAGATAGTTTAGCAAGAGGAGGTGAAGAGAGAATAGTGTATTTGGCAATGAGGGCACTGTATCCATCCTACTCCTCCGGCTGCACTGAGTGGAGTTCCTGGCAGGCTCAATGGCCCTGCACCCTTCTGATAACTCACCCGCTTGGCTCCCCATTGTCTCTACATACCAGTGGCTTAAAATGGAGAGCACCTTTTCTAACAGCATATCAACATCCATGAGAAGAATGTCAAACCCTCAGTACAGAGCAGGAAGCAGGGGGAGGCTCAGGCGAGAGCTTTATTCCATCACTGCGATGATATTGGCTTCTTTTTCATTTACAGTAGAGTTGCACTCTGAGCTGCATGGTTTTAACTGAATGAGGTCGATGTTGTTGTTTTTTTTCTTCCCGATTGAGACCGAGGCGAGATGCTTGAAGCGCTGTCTCATGTGTTAGTGATTACACTTTTCCTCGAGTGATGAGTGGTGTGAATAAAACTTGTGGTAGCTGCTCGGCCAGACGCGGCGCCCGCTCTGTGCACATGCCTCCGTCATTAAAACACATCTGACACTGGTGCACCAGCCGCTACCCAGAAGCGCTTACTATGTGGGGGGTGGTGGCTATAAAACCTGAGCCACACGCATCTAACCCACCCACTCTAACCTTTTATCCCCCCAAGCAACCTCTCAGATAGTCGCACATCTGGAGTGGGAAAACTGTGAGAGTGTAGTGGCACCGTTGGCCCCTGTTGTTCACAGAAAACCTCCCAGTGCTGTAAAAAAACAAGATGTTCATGACTTTTCCCCCTCTGCTCCCGTGTCATCATCTCTCTAACCCTCTTTTCTCTTCATTTCGCTGAGCTCTCCTCCGTCAGGCCCTTCCTCGCTGTCGAGTGCAATTGTCATCAGCATATGTCCACAGAGAATACCTTCCACTCTTACAGTGAGAGAAGTATTGGCAACGTAGTGAGAGAAGATGAAAGAGTAAAATATTAAATGTGCTTTCTGTACTTTCTAACCAGCAACCACCTCAGATCAGTCAGTTTCAGGGCTTGCTCTGTAATACCTCTACGGTACTTAATATATTAGCCTGTATCAGATGGGTTAATTGGAATGATGGAAAATATTGTGTCCCATGTAGCGTGTTAGGCTGGAGGGAACTGTCACATGTCCCACCTCCAGAGAAGCCTACTTTCATATATATATAATATAAACTATAACTGTTTAAACCTTGTAGGAGTGGAAAAAAAGTAGTGTGCCAAATGACAGCAAATATTTTTAGCTAGCAGGGAAGCTATGTGACAACACACAGGATATTACCGCTGTAGCCTCTGCATAGTATGTTAGAGGCTGTATTGTGTTTTTGTTTGTGTATTGCACAACAGCACCACCATGACGCCGAGAGCTTGGGGTCCACCCTTGTCTGTAGCGGTGCTGTGATGCAGATAGACAGCCCTCTCCTGTGCTCCTTGAGGCTCTGTCTGTGTGTGTGTGCTTGTGTTTGTTTGTTTGTGTGTGTGTGTGTGGTTGCGTACGACTCAGATGCAGGCCAGCACGCAGCGTTGGTGGCTGACCTCCAAGGACAGGTGCCCCTGCATCCTCCAGTAGGCACACGCTCTGCCGCAAAATAGCCCCTGCACCCGTTTTCCTCGATTAGAGAAAACCAAACAGACAGTCGCCTTGTGACGGAGAAACACACGCATGGAGTCTTATGTAGCTGCGTGCTGTGATCATCTGCAGGGACTCCAGCAGCTCTGCAGCCACAGGGTGTGTCTTTCCTCCCAGAGACAGACGACAGGCTACGGATGCAGGCAAGCCCAATGACGGGGAGAAGGAAAACAACAGCCTGGAGTTTCTGACTGTCCTCACCAGTGTTACTTTAGATTGTTTAGTGGAAACACACCGACATCCCTTTAAATGTATAATCCCTCTGTAATTAAATGTGACTCCTCCAGGGTTTCCCCCAGTGCTTTATAAGCCTGGCGGGCCGCCAGGCTTTGCTTGCCCCCCCGCCAGGCTAAGCGTCGCTTGTTTATTTATTTATTTATTTTTTTTTTTTTTTAAATGCACCAGAAACATGATACGAAAGACGGTATAGAGCTTTTAACCGCAACTAGTGATACGGTTGTCACAGTGTTTCCTCTACATTCATTTAGCAGTGGCGCACCACCACACCTAAATCCTCGCAGCCGCTCCTTCAAATGTCGTTTTTTTTTTTTTTTTTAATTGTCGCAAATCCACCACCGCCACATGCCTCCACCTTCACAGCAGAGTCCTGCTGCACCTCGCGAGTAGCTACTAAGGTAAACTACAGATAACTATCTTGCTCAGTATCTACTCTTTGCACCCCTCTGCACCTGGATGACAGACCGCAGCGTGTTTTCCCGCAGAAGCATTTAACTCAGGTGACAGAATGACAACAGACTCAGGACAGATCAGTGGTCCCTGTTGCCGGTGTGTTTTTAAAGTTAGCGGGTTTGATTCTCGTGTCGGACGTCGCGCTCCGTGCTGGTGGAAAAGAAAAAAACCCAACAATTGTGTGTCAGTCTGTTGGGCTTTTAATGATGTTATTGTAGCGCATACAGAGCCTAAGTTTAACAGGACATAGCCTCTACTGCGCCGTAAAATAAACGTGCATGAGCTCCGCCTCCTCCCCGCGGCCGTCAGCTGGTGTCTCGGGGTGCGAGGAGGAGGGCGGGGGGGTAACGGCGATGACGGCGGCGACACCGACGACTGGACGAGAACGATCCTGTGAAGGAGCTGTCCGTGCGGTTAGGCTACTCAATCAAAAGTCTCTTGAAGTGGCCCAGGTTATCAAACTAAGAGAAATATGATCTGTGGTGGTTTAAATAGTCAAAATACAGACGTTATCATGACGTGAGGAAAAAAAGAAAAAGAGATGTTGATTCGGTGGTTTTCAGTCAGATGATTTTTTTATTTTTTTTTTGCTTTAACCCCTGAAAGTGGTTAAAGTGGTTACACAGCAGACCTCCTTAGGCCTGAGTTCCCTGTTCCCCCTTGGCCATGTTTGCACTTTTATTTATGTTAATTTATTTTACTTTTAAATTTGACCCGAAATGGCTTGTTTTCTTAGATTCACTTGGATTTTACTTAAGTTTAAACAATTGATATTATTTATTTTTATTTTTATTTTATTTTTTTGTGTTTGTTAAAACTGTATTGAGTAATGTTAATAAATGGCTTACAATAACACAATTTTTTTTTTTTTTTTTACAAAACCGCCGGTGGGCCGCCGGTGGGCTTCTCTAGCGGCCCTACCACCAGGCTTAGCAAGTTTTCTGGGGGAAACCCTGCTCCTCTGATGGCCTTTTGAATTTTGCAGACGCATTGGTGCGGTGGAGTGCGTAAGCAGATGTGACTGTGTTTAAGAATTTAATGCAGGGGTGTCACGGCTCAGTGTAACGGCTCAAGAGACGAACAGTTGTGCTTCTCATTGTCAAGGAAAGCTTTCCGCTGTGCCTTATTTCAGGTTTGGAAATTTTTCGTACGACCGAAAATGCCCCCTTTTTTTAACAGCATCAGAGATGTTATACTCACCATAGTACAGCAGTCCATGTATGGGTGGTTTCTGGTTTGTTTACCTCTCGATGCATCGCCGACGTGCTCCCGAGCTCCCCTGCTTTCCTTCTGTTTTTTATTTTAGCTGAAAATTGTGTTGGATTATTTCAACACATTTTCCCTTTATCCCGTTGGAAGCCAGTTTCAAGTGGAGAGGATTACGTTGGTAAATACGTTTCCTTTTGGTACAAAGCTCCCAAGCCACTCACCACTGAAAAGGGGGGGTCGTGATAAGAAAATTGTGTCAAGCAAAAACTACCTCACGTCACCACTCACCTCCCACTCAAAGCTCTCCACTCCATTCTCTCCTTGTTTCCTCGCCACCATTCCCACCCAGACTAATTCCAGGTAGTTTTCTATTTTCTGCCCAGGACTATTTTGACATCAAGTGTAGATGATAAAGTAGGAGCAAGCTGACTTTAGTGTGGCCTGTCCTTATATACTTATATCGTGTCAGGCAGGAAAAAACATAAGTCTGTGTATCGTTTGTATCTTCCTTGACATATTTTATAAGCTCTAGCTCTAGGCCGATTTAGCAATATTGCATGTGACTTCTGAAATTCCCTGTATTTGATTGGATTCTCGACTCTACAGTTTCCTAAAGTCAATATCAGCACAGTCGGTGTATATATTTCTTCTTAGAGTTTCCTGTAAACACGCTTCTACCTTCAACAAGTGAGCAACACTGTTTTTTTCCTCGAATATCAAATTGCACATTATAGGCTGAATTTTAAACGCATTTGCCATTTATAAAACTTTGGCCCAAGAAGTTGTTTTCCTTAGCAAACGCAAAATGACTAAAACATGACACATGGCTCAATATTTCTTCGCCCTGCGTGTGCATGTAAACCTGCACCACCACCGTTATGAATATTTTAAATGATAAATACAATCCCATACAGCTACGCTTGGGCTGCAGCAGGTGCTTTGACAGAGTGTGGTACATTTACTGTGTAAAGAGCACAGAGAGGGCACAAACTCAAAGTCTGCTCACTAATTCATCTGTACTGTTTGTGTTGATAAGGCACTGGCCGGATATCTGCAGACGGCTGCTAGCTAGCATCAGCTACTCGGCAGGGACAGACTGAACAAAACAGAATCCATACACTTCACATTTCACATCCAGAGATGATATCGCTCCAGCAAACACAGCACAGATCACATCACTCTTTTTTTTTCTTCCAGTCTGTCCTTCTCATAGATGCAATCTCTAGGTTTGCTCCGAGATAGCCACAGTCAACTTACCGTCCCATGTTGCGACAGTCTTATAAGGCACAATAGAGCAGCATAGATGGAGTGTGATTATTCATGTCATAATTTACAAGACCACAGGAACTCATAGCTGCTCTCACAGCCAGCTATCATCTGTGTTGCTTTTAAACCTGCAATAGTCCTCAGGGCCGGCATTGTACACATTATGCAGCCCCAAATGAACCATTAGCCTCAAGGAACAACAGCACACGCATACAATTTAGCACAGATGTTCATTCAGAAAGGGTACAAATGTGCCCAAATAAAAATAGTGATTAATCCAAAAAAATCTATTTTTATCGTTCTTATTATATTTTTATCCACCCCTAGTGGGGGCCAGCCGTCGTCTCTCTGTCCTAGAAACACACAGTGACATGTGCTGATGTAATAGATTTGGCATGATGTGTATAGTTGTGGCAGCGGAGGTGCGATAACCAGCAAAGCTGATGTCATGCTGTTTAGAAGTTCACTGAAAGTGGAGTGTGCGTGCGTTCGTGCGCGTGCGTGTGTGCAGAATACTGTCTATGATCCAGTTCAACATGAAACTAGAGCTTTTATATTCCGCCTTTGTTATCGATGGGAGATTTTAATTGCTTATTAAACCACTCTCCACTATGGTCTTGCTCTTCTTTTCATCCATTGACTCACCAGTTTATTTCTCTCTCTGTGTCTGCAGTATAACTTTGTGGGGAGAATCCTTGGCCCTCGGGGACTCACAGCCAAACAGTTGGAAGCAGAGACGGGATGCAAAATCATGGTGCGAGGCAAGAGCTCCATGAGAGACAAGAAGAAGGTAGGTTCATCAGTGTGGCAGTGTGCCCAGTGTTAATGTGTTTTTATCTCTTCATAACAATGTTACTGAGCTGATTTCACTCACAATTAAGAAGACCTACATTCTTTCAGCCAACCCGGCGCTCACCTCTTTCTCTCTCTGCAAGGATCTGTCTTGAAGTATTACAAAATAATATGAAACCTTGGTTTGACTGCTGTCATGCAATAACATCCCACCAGCCCCTGTAGGAACATGAGGCAGACACACGTTGAGTTGATGCCCTGTGGCTGCTTTCTGACACTTGATAGGGCTGTTTGCACAAAGCTGTGCAGTGGAAAGTACAGAAGGCAGTAGTAAGCACACGGCCAAGGCCAGGGAGCTGCCTCTATTTCTGGAGCTGCTGAGCCAAGGTTGGAGACATAAAAGGCTAATGTTGTGTGTCAACATATCCCATGACCCAAGGGGTGAACTTGGACCAAAAAGAAAAAAAGTTTACTTCATTTTCCTGAAAAATTGATATTTGCACAATGTTTTATCCTAAACCCGCTGTGTGCATTTTCCAATGTGACTGACTGTTGCACAGTAATGCTGATGAGAGTCTGCCAGACCATGTTTGGTAGTCGTGTGTCACACCTTCTGTCAGGTCAGCCTTCACTCCAGAGTGGACTCATGGCACATTTATTTCAGCATACATACTCAGTTTTGATGCACAATATGATTATGATTAAAGCAGATTAAAGATAATTGAATGATGAAAACATGAACTTGAAATGCAAGCAACTCGCGTGCCTTCCCAAGGCGTTCCCAAGTGTGTCAGATCAGATTTGTTGATATCCTTTGAAGTTTCTGTGAGGACAAATTGACAGTTTTTATTTCAAGCATATGTGCGTGCCGTGCCCATGAGCTTTAGCCGCGCCATTACAGCTGCCTTTGGCTGTTTTTCTGTTTATTTTTTCTCCGTTGAGTGACACCTTTTTGGAGTTGAATTTCTTTATATCCTATCCTATTTTTTTCCCTTTTGTCTGCGCACCCCAGTTGCCCAGATTTGCCAGGCAGTGGTGCTATATTACAATGCATTATATTACAAGTCAGAAGGTTGAGTGTATTTCATCCCTTTTGGTATGGGAATCACCTTCCCTACACACACACTCCATCCTCTCTCTCTCTCTCCCTCCATTTCTCCCTTTCTCTCTTTCACTTACACACACACAGAGTCCACAGTGCATCGTAAGAGAAACAGGGTTCATACACACAAATACACAGAGATTTTCAGCTGAGTCATAATCTTAGAAGCTCCAGTTTGCTGCAGGGCTAACATTTTCTTCCCTCTTTCTTTTTTTATGGCTCCTCCATTCGTATTTTAATTTCTATCTCTTCTCATTTCCCTTGGAGTGTGTTCATTATCACAGAACAAGATGAAGACATTCTGCTATGGTTCTTTCTTTGGAATTAGACACAGAAGTAGTTAAATGGCAGCGAACACGCTCAAGCATGTACAGACTCACGCCCGCATGCACGCGCGCACACATCCTTAAGAAGTTCTGCTTAGCTCATTACATGAATCTATGATTACCTTCATAATCTCTTACTATCTTAAAACTTAATGACATGTGCCAGTTTGTTATGCTGTGGGGCGCAGTGACGGGACCTGTGAAAGGCCCTGCACAATTAGTACACCAACAAAGGCCCAACACAGTTAAACATTTATACAAAAATACAGATGAGCGCTTTGTAGATGGTAGCAAGTTAATGGGAACATTTTTAAAGCAGCCAAACTGATTTCCTGTACACATCCATATAATTGAATTATTGCTGAAGCTGTCTATTAAGATGATGTTTTCCTGTCCTCCCCATGTCCCTTACATTATAGTCCTTACCTTATTGTCTGCTTTAGATATTTATTGTAACATTTGGTTAAATTTTGGTAAAAGAGTAAACGGGGGGGAAAAAAACGTAATGGTCTCTACTCCCTTTACTGTTCCTATTGTTAATGTCTCACAAAAAAAATCACTATCGGGTTTGCTCGCTGTACCCCACAACATTTTGGATGGCCCTGGTGTGTCATAACTGTGGCTCAGTGGCAGACAAAGCCACAGCCGTAGCCTCCAGTCACTGCATCCTCAACCTCAGTATTTTCAGCTTGATGCCCTGTGGCAGCAGAGGAAGCCACGGCAGCAGCTTAGCCAGTGTGTTTATTCAGGATCCATTAGCGGCAGCGTTTTTATGCTCTCAATAATTCAGCTGGTTGCTCCCTCCTGGGCTGCACTGCCTGACGGGGAGTCGGCTCACTGGAGCTACACAGTGGGAGAGAGAGAGAGAGAGAAACAGAGTAATATAAAGAACAATGGCAGGGGAAGAAAAGCAGATCAAGTAGAAATAAGGAGTAAAGAAGCAGGTGAAAAGAAAATGTGGCATCTCTCACTTTGATTACATAAGACAAAGCATAACGTTTGCTATTAAGGATGTCCTAATCAGTGATTCTCACTCCTGGTCACTTGCAAATTCTTTTATTGCTGAGTATCTCGCTTTTAATTATTTTATTCCCACTATACACAACAACTTGTGTTGCACGCCCACCCCACACACCCCCTGCTCTACCCATTTTCTTTGATTGTATCCCATATAATTTTGTGTGCAAATCACTTTGGCTGTTGTCATTTAATTCTGTCTGGAAGTGCTGTTCAGGCCTGCTGCCACTGATCCTGTTTAAACAAGTCTTTGCTTTGTTAACCTCGGTCAAACAAATTATTTTCTCCACAGACGGTTTCTCTTATTCAAGATTTACTGTTGATATTAAAACTTGAATTAGTATTTACCACGGCTGCTTCTGCTGCTTGTAAAATTTGAACACATTGTCAATTTTAACAAAGATGAAATAACAGTAATTAGTCGCCATTATTATCACATGAGTCATGGCGACTGTAGTGCTGTCTCCAGAGCTGTATTTGTTAAAGGCAAACACATTAAAGTCGTTATTCTGTGCTCAATTTAGGAGTTTTATGAATTCAGGAGCTTTGATTTTTTTTTCTTCCCCAAAGTAGATTGAACAATATATCATAGAATATGAATAGGATCTATGGAGAGAATCTGGTAGAAATGCATGTGTTTTTTATTTATTTATTAATCTGACAGTTGGACTCATGAGCATGAAAATGAAAAATCACAAAACCCACGTGTGTGTAAGTGTGGGCGGGACTTGATGTTCGACTCAAATGAAAGGAGACAGGAGAGACTAACACAGGATAATAACCTGTCCCCAGACTGCACGTCACACTCTGATCAAACAAGACTGAATGTAAGGTGTCTGTGAGAGTGACTGAGGAAGTACAAGTAACATTGCTGTGACTTCTCTGATGGAGACTTTTGGACATCCTGTTTTTTTGACACATTGGTGGAGACAGGATGAATCACACCCTAATTCCATAGAGGACATTCCCCGTTAAGGTGTTCACAACAACACCACTAAAATAAACCCTCTCCTAGTTCCTTTTTTCTTTTGTATTCTTATTTTGTTGTTAAATCCTGTGCAGTTTCCAGACGCTGCCTAAAGGGATGAAGCTTGTGAATAATGCCCTTTTTTGATGATTATTGTCTAAACAGTTGGAAGGAAGAGGAACTCCTTCTGGAGCCTTATTCCACTTAAACTTTCATCTAATGTGGCAGCTTGACTCTCCCAGGTTTCACTTTTACAGTCATGCTTAATGCAAAACAACAGCAGGAACAACGGCAATTAAATTACAGACACATTATATCGACCACTGCATAGACAGAGCAGGGATTTCCCCTCGCTTTTGCAAAAAAAACAATTCCCTAATTCTATTTTGGCTACCACGCAGTGTGAGAGATTACAGATGCCACCCTAGACAGCTGTTTTAGTTTGAGCTACACTAAATGTTCTTTCAGACTTGCACCTTGAGAAATACTCTATATCAAATAAATTTGCTTTGATTTGTTTTTTTGCTGATTGCCTCGACACATAATAGCTGAAACTGTGGTATCAGCACAGTGACTGGCAGAACGGTGAAGGCCCACACCGGGCGGCTACGTTTAACTTCTGCCAGCCAATTCACAGTGCCACAGCACGTCTCCCACGTTTCATTGCTTAAGAACTAATATGTGACATTGGCAGTCAATATGTTGAACTTGATTGGCCTGTTGGCACTGCAGCCGGCTAGTTTTGTTTAAAATTTAAGCTTTCTTTTTTCATCTCCTTGTGACAAATTACTTGACTGAAAGCTGTTTCTTGTTTATTAAGAATTTAGAGTGTGCTATTATGTTGATGAAACAAACATTGTGCTTTTGGTGCCTATGCAATGGGCGGCAAATGGCAGGAAGTGTAGCAACCACTGCAGTACAGTTTATTGGTGGTGTTATTAATTTAATTACTTCTTTTGAGATATACTGCTATGTGGTTCCTTTTTCTACACAGAGCTGAAATCCCTGACATTTAGGTGACCTGTACAAGATGGCACACAAAATATCTAACCCAATGCAATCATCAGAGTTCACTAAAATCATCAAGCTTTATTAAGTTGCGTTTTATTTCGGTTCCCAAACAGCTCCCAGTGAATGTGTTCATTTCTCTGAGTTCAGTTTTGATTTGTTTTGGTTCACGGTAAATATTTGATTTCATATTTCTTTACATGTGCTGATCCTTGTTCCTCTACAGCTGCGCTTGTCCTATCTTGTCCTTTAGTGCCCCTGTAGTGTAGCTCCACTATTGCACCTGTTTTGTCTGCTGGCATTTACCCTCGGTTGCATTGACCCCGGTTGGAAAACGCCTGATCAAAGGAGAAGGGGCAGTTCAGAGCAGGAGAGTTGAAACAGTGCAAATAGTTTAATTTATGAGTGTGAAAGTGCAACATAGCCAGGACAGAACTGTGGCACCACATAATCTAAAATCCTATTGAAGCAGCAGTGTGGTATATTAAGCAGGACTGACCTTCAGCCTCAACGCCAATGATTGAAAGCTCTGTGTCTGAAAATGTGCAGCCTGTTATGTGTCCTTGCAATAAATCCCTTTCAGCTTCAGGCGTATAGCTGACCCTGTGGTGTGGCTTCCCTCAGGCAAAACAATGGTACCGACAGAATCAATAACGTAAAGAAATGTCAACGTGTAAACAGCGTGTTTTTTTCCCCAAAGCATTGCTTTTTAAAACCAGGAGTAAAAGAGACCCCGTCTATTTTTGTAACCTTTCTGCATGTGGTGTCATCCACGTCGGGAACGGAGGCCTGAGAGTTTACTGGGCTCAATTCGAAGGGGTGTGAAAGCCGGCAGGCAAACAGGTGATGATGGGAGTCGGGCAACATCCAACCAACCAACATGGAGTCTTATCCCTCTGATCCTATTCTTAGATGCCGTCTCTAGATGCAGTGTCCGTGCTATTTATTCATGCTACATATTTTTGCCAAAACCGATTACCCCGGTATGTGGTTATTGCCATGGCATTTAATGCTGGCCAGCGTGGACGTTCTTTTCAAAGGCTTTCCCAGTATTCCCTTTAGCACTTGCCTCACCTCCTGTCGCTTTTGTCACCCTCTCCCCCCCTGCGCCCCCCCACCGCCAGCCCCCCACCCCCGTTCGTCATGCTGTCACTTTCCCTCAGAGGGCACACACTGACCTTGTTCACAGGCAGTCATGCTGGTGAGAGGCGTGTGGGTGTGCATGCGTGGATGCAAGTCGGTGCGTGCATGCGCGAGGCTGTGCGTGTGTATGTGTGTGTTATTCTTCTTTTCCCGGATCTCTTTGACGACAATCTAACCAAATCAGAAATCTGCTCGAGTGAACGCAGACATGTGATCGATTAATCTTGTTGGGTTCAACTTCAGCAACAGTATAATCGGTATACTGTATCTACCGTGTTATTATCATTATTATTATTATTATTATACAGTAGCCTGCGTGCAGAGGCAGCCCTCTTGCCCTGTCTTTCTGTGTCCCCTCTAGAAAATGCTGAGTCACCCTCCAATCCCCATGTCCCCTAATAGGCCATAAGCAAACAGCCATGGTGAAATAATGGCCTGACAGCTGAAACTAGGCCCTCCCCCGTGTGGAAAAGGGGAAAACGAGAGTGGAATATTGAACTTTCTTCTGTGTGTGTGTCTCTGTGTGTGTATGTGTGTGTTGTAAAAGAGCAGTGCCATGGCAACAGCTCTCTGTGGAGTAGAAAGCAGGTGGGTGGCACTCAGATCAGGCTCTGTGTGTGTGTGTGTGCGCGCGTGTGTGTGTGCGCTCCCTCTCAGTTTGTGGTGCGGGTTGAGTGTACTGAAATCATGTCAGGTGGACCCCCCCGTAGAGCGCTGCAATGCATTGTTTGTAATTACACACCCTCACAGTAGCACGCTTCTCAAAAGAAATGAGCAGTGATCTGAAGTTGAGGTGCTTTGTACAGTATAGGCGCCGGGGTAAACGACTCGGTGTTCGTCAACAGTCTGCACAAACCTGCACCAACAGCAGGAGGTGAGAAACCGGGGACGCAACCGACTTCCTGTAACTCTGACCTCGTTTTTTTTTTTTTTTCAGACTTGTGTTGATGACAACATTTTTAGAGTTTGATTCGTTTTGACGTCTCCGTTTTGTTTTCATGAATTCTGTCATACGCTAACATTGTTACACTATAATCCTGTTTTGATGTTTTAATGTGGCGTCACACATCACAGAATCTGAGGTTGTGTCTGTTCAGACAACCTAGACCTCAACTCCTCACCTCAGGGGGAAGTAGTCGGCTTTAAAACCACTGGCTGTCATGGTTGTACAGTGACATGCGATACAACCTCAAAAGCTTTTTAGAGTGTTCTCAGTGTGTCTTTGCTGCATTTACTGTCAGCGGGGCAACCGGCAGTGGTAGGAAAGCAGTTATGCGAAATGGAGAAAAAATATATAGTTTTTCTTTTAAGAAAGATACAAATGTGAAGCTACTCCATATTTGCCGTCACATATCCCAATTTACCTTTTAACAAGAATGTCGGGTAACTGGGCTTCTCTTGAAAGCACATGAAAACTCCCCAGTTCAAATCTTGAAACGGCTTCACATGCAACTGTGTTGAAAGGCTATTGAGCAGTGACAGTTGGTTTTCAATACAGCCTATTTTGCCTTTGATGTAGAGCTAGTGCTACAATTTTGCACTCTGAGCACTTTGGTGGTGCCTTTTTCAGCAGGAAAAAAAAACAAGTCCTTCAGAGAGCTATTGTTACTTAGACGGTATTGTCCGCACAAATACAAGTCAGACAGAGGTACACACTTGCGTACCTCTACGCACAACCCCGTGGCACTTTGAACCGTATCCATTCCTAGTTAAATTGGTGTGGTTTAAAACTCCCCATCCATCTCTCGCTCTCTCTGATCTCTCCATCCATCCATCTTTCGCTGATATTAATTGCTGCAGGGCTAGCTGTCGTCTTTGCCTTTGTGAAGCGAGAGATCTATTAAAGAAAGGTGTCCTTTCAAAGTTAAAGCTAAATAGCTGACTAAAGGGCCACTCCTGTCATCCGGCTTCTCTTCACAGGGCCCCGTCGTCCTCTGTGTACGCCTTGCTCTCGCCTGCGCTTCCTCTGATACGCTGTGTTATGTTACTGCACTGGAGCTCCAGCACACCCACACTGTTACATCCACTCACAGTCAGTCTCTTTCTCTTTCCAGGAGGAGCAGAACAGAGGGAAGCCAAACTGGGAACACCTAAATGAAGACCTTCATGTCCTGATCACAGTGGAAGACACACAGGCCAGAGCCGAAATCAAGATGAGGAGAGCAGTGGAGGAGGTCAAGAAGCTCCTCGTACCCGCTGTGAGTCTTTACCTTCCATACAATCATGTACACATATCACACATGCAGTGTTTAATGTTAACCATAAGTACAGCTATTTGAGTTCACCGGGGAGTTGATATTGAGTACATGGTTTACCTATGATTTAAGAGCAGTAATGCTGAGAAACATGTCAACTACCTTAGTCCGAACAACAGGATAATGAGGCTACATATGGCACAGCACCTCTATCCCACTGTTAGCATCCTGTTTACCTCCATATATAGACCAGGGGAACAGGTTGGCTGTACCACCAGCAGAGTGGAAAAACATAGCTAGCTGCACACACCTCCTGTGACTGCCACATTTCATCTCTGCATCCCCTCTGCCCCGACTTCCTCGTACGCTGACACTGGTGATATCTGCCGGTAGCTTTTTGGCAAGCGCTGTGTGTTTTCCCTGTTAACTGTGGAGACCAGGTGGGCAGGGCAGCTGAAGGCCCAGATTTGCCATCAGGTGGCAACGCGCAGGGCTTGGTGGTCTGCGGAAATGAGACCAGCCGATGCCAGGCACGCAAGGTTAAACAAGGGATGTGGTGTCATTTGAATGGTAATGTCGTTAAGCTGCTTTCCTTCATGCACTTTATCCTGTAAACGCAGAATTATGCCTACATGTGTGCTTTGCATTTACATTCTTTCACTTTGGGAGAAAAATATGCAGCAAGGAGGTTGTTTGCCCTAGATATTGCTGCATCACAGTGCAATTCATCAGCCTTTAATTTTTTTTTGCAGTAGCAGAATTACGATGCTAGCGAACACCCCTCCCCCCCAAGAAAGACACCTCTTTTAATTATAACCAGATACACAGTGAGTAGGAGAAACCAGGAAGTCTGAGCTGTGAAATTGTGGAATGATTTGCACATGTTTGTGACGCTGTAAGAGTTCAGTCTAAATCTGTCAGAAGGCACCTATAATAATCTGTACCACATGTCCAGGTGGAAATGTAGGATAACTCCATGTGAGCCTTAACTTTTTGTTCACCTGAGCTGCACATGTTAAGATCCGACGAGGGGCCATCATGTAGAGATGCTGCTTTCCCTCTAGTGCCTCCCCATCTGTCTGAACGAGGCCTTAGCCCAGCCTGACAATGTGGAAAGCACTTCAATTCATGTCCTCTTGTTTAAGGATTACTTGTCTCTATTCAGCCCGCCTGTCACTTCCTTTGGGCACTTGTTTTGTTTCTGAGTGCACGAGTGTTTCAGATCTCCACAGCCTGTACACAGAGGATGTTGACACATGCACACAAAATTTGCGCGCGCTCACACAAACTTGATGATGAAGTTGTTTCTGGAAGCGACAATGTTCTAAAGAGTGATGCAGAATGAGTCACTGTTAACACACACGTGTAGACGCATACACAACAAAACCCCTCTTGGCGTCCATTTAAGTCAATGACAGCTCTCAGCGGCTAACACTCATCTGAAAGGAGTGCCACAAAAATAGCCTCCCAACTCTTCTAGAAATCTCTGTGCATTTCACAGCCTAACAAGTACATTAAAGATGGTCTGGTGATTCAGGCCCAGAACCATTTAGTGGGTTAAGAAGAAACTCTCCTCTTTTATTTCTCAAACACAAGGAAGCAGCTTCCAGCTCTTTACGGACACTAATGAAATCTTGCTCATAAAAAAGTTTCACTCTACCCTTAATTCAAATAAGAGTTTTATAGAACTAATTAATGACCCATTGCAGTCCACCAGAGGCCGTTTTTCCTTCAAGCAAGGCATCTTTGCTCAATTAAATGTAATGAAAAGATCCTTCCATTAGACACACATTATGTGTTGTGTGTTTTCCCGGGTCCATCAAATGAACCCGTAAATTCTTTGATCCTTGAGGGACAAATGTGTCTCCCTTATTTTGTATTACAATAAAATACACAGCACATTTGTCTCGTCATAAAAGCATATTTTTGAACACAATATATTTCATTTTGTTCATAGAAATAAGCCAAATTGGGAACCTGGGCTTTCCATTCAGCTTAAATCCAGATCTTAATGCACATTGCTACAGTGGCCTGTCACTTGCCAAGGCTATGACAAATGGGAATGTCAATAGAAGTGACGTAGTTTCAATGTGGCGGAGCAATCGCCCAGTTGCCCTGTCCCTGAATGTTTGGTTGGTGCATTATCTACCCCGTGAACCTCCCCAGGGGGCTATATATTTTTTCATGTCATTACGCGCATGTGCATACAGACGTCATGAGTGGGTGGGCAGTAGGCCTGGCTGGCAGTAATGCCCTTTATCATGCTAAACTAAATTGGATTAAAGTATGGACGCAGTGGGTACGCACTGTTCTAATGAAGGGCATCTTCTCCACATTTGGCAGCATAAAATCGCCTTTATTAAATCGCACAGGAAACAAAATGAGGTCATGCTTTTTTATTCCCTTTCAAGGAACAGGCTTTAGTTGTCATTGAGGAGGACCCAGCTGCAGAAGTGAAACAAAAGAGTGGGGATAACCTGAAGGTTGTTTATAGGCTTTATAATGATAGTTTCGCTTTGACATAATCTCATAATTGACTCACTTGGGATTAGAAACCAGGATGTCTAGAACGGAAAAACCTATTCTTATGCAATTTAGCTGAACTCGCAATGACATAACAGTGAGGCTTTTAGAGTTTATTTATATAATAGGAGGAGTGTATTATATGCAGATCGTTGTTGAACATTCATGTTTTTTATTTGATAACTTTAACTTGTACATCAGAGATTTGTTCAGAAACATCAGACTATCAAGATGAATTATATGCACATATTACAAATTACATAAATTACTGTGTAAATTCATTATTGCCATTTCAGTTGTTGACATTTGTAAAGCAAATACGGACTATTTTGTATCTTGCGCTACTCGCTCAGGTATCGGCTGAGAGTTGAAAGATTCTACTGATGGAAAGTGTTGAAGTCTCACACTTGTTCCTCTTTGCCCTCGGCAGCTCTCTTTTGCTCCCGAGTCCTGTGAACTTTTCAACTATCCATGAACTGGGAGCAGGGGAACATTGAAGAGATGAGAGAGAGACACAGGGAGGGAGAAAGAGAGAGATGGGTGGGAGAGCTTGATTGAGCTACTCTTTCAAGTGTGGATTTACTCCACTGATCCTGCCCTCGTACGCACACATATTCACAGACTAGCTCACACCCACCAGCGCACACACGCACACACACATTGGATATACATGCCCAGAAAAATGCCTCCACATGCGTGCACATACACACACACGCACACATACCGAGTAATATGCTCCACTTATCCCTCGAGTCCTTGGTTTAGGCCCTCAAACGAAGCCGGCAGCAGAGCCCCACTGCACTTTAGGTAACCTCCACTTAGATACTTGCAGAGCTCTATGTATAAACCCTGACTAGTCTGTCCGCTCCCCCTTTCTGTCCCCAGAAGTGCCGGGCAGCACTAATGACTCAACTGTAAGCAGATATTGTCCTGTGATTGACGGCGAACCCTTGCCAATTGTGCAAGAGGCTGGAACTTTGACGTGTATGTGTAATCCACGATTATGTAGAATGATGTAGCTCTCGCAAATAAAAAATCAACTCTCAGCTCAGCTGACATTTGTAAACAGAAACAAATCCCTCTGAATTACATCCATATGTTATTAATGGTCCTCTGGTTGAGTTGTAGTACTCATGTCAAACAAAGCTTGGATCGCAAACAGAAATGATTCCCTTGTGTGACAAGTCTTGGTTTGCCATCTGTATGCACAAAGTTTGTATCAAGGCGCCCTTTAGCCTCAGTGCACTTTCTCTATAGTCCATTTTACAATGCCCAGCAGTAGCAGAGATGGCAAACTCAACCTTTATTTTGAGCAAAAAAACTCATCTTACAGTAAGCATGTTGCATCATACAAAGATATTTTTCCCTTTGACAACTGAGAGAAAACACACTCTATATGACATCAAGGTTGAGATAAGAGCACAAATTAAATGTCTTAAATGTTTCACCACAAATCGTACAGAAGCACCAAGTTACTTAGTGTAGATTTACTGTTTAATTGTCATGATTATGTTAATTGAGATACACATTAAAATGGTATTAAGTTGTATTAAATTGTACTTTTGTGTTGCAAGGCGAACGGGGAAAGCAAGAAAAAGTAGGGCATGATTTAGATTTTTTCTTTATTTTATTTTATTTTTAGGTCTGATAAAAAACCTGACATGCTGCCTTCCTGTGGTGCTTACCAGATATAACCACTGTTAAAATAAACTTTTAAACTGTGCCATGTCTGCTCACCATAATTACAAATCGGTGACACTTTGGTTGTGTCAGTTGTGTCGACACTGTTCGGCTTTAGACCTGTTTTTGTGTGTCTATTCACATTTGTGTGTTTGATTGACAGGTGCATGCACTGGACATTGTTATGGATGTAATTGTCAGTCGCACTCTCGGGTCACAGTCATGTTTGAAGGATTTGTGGGAGAATGACAGACAAGCAGACAATTGAACAAGGCCATTTGAGAACAGACACTGCACTGCCCTTGTCCTGAGATAACCCTCACTACCTTTACCTAAACCACTTTTTTTTTTACCAGATAAAGTGCTCGAAATGTCCTTGTGTCCACATTTTGACTTTCGGCACTCGATCTCTGTTGTGTAGGTGGCAGTGCTGTATCTAATTTTTTTAGACGAATAAAAAAAGTCTTTAGATTTTTATCTTGGTGAACTTTATGGACTGCAGAATCCTGACGCACATCCACGTGCTGAACATTATAGAAAGATTATAGCAGAAGCCATTTTTTCCCCTAACATCTATGTTTTCAATAATCACTCTGGTGTGATGTAATTGTTAGGATAAAATGGCTTTGACCTTTACCATTTTTTGAGTTAAAATGTTCCTGATTTAGACGGCGAAGCATATATTTATATCCCACTTCACTGAAAGGTGCACTGTAAAAATCTGAAATGATAAATGTTAATGTAAACGCGTTACCCTGGAAACAAACTCCCTGTACAGCACCTCATGCATTTGAACTATCAAATTGTTATGCCTTGTTTGTTGTAAGTCGGTCACATACAGGGTTTTTACCCCGGTGCAACGTCTCTTAATTCTGGTCTTTTGTGATTTCCATTTCCAATATTTTCATGTTGATTCATTTGACCTGAGGATCTGGTAGATTACGGCGTAAAGCAAATGATTTTTATTTCATAAGAACTTAGTGAGCAGGTCTGGCTGCTAGCTGCTGGCATAGTCCTATTGAACTAGAAACTAAAGCCATATGGTGATGTGTATGGGATGTAAGATAGGTTGATACACTAACCCCCCATGCCAGCCACACTGCCCTACATCTGATTCAGTGCAGTGACGGGTTGCACTCGCACTTGCCGCAAGGTACCTACAGTACATTAAGAGGAATAGGCTTGCTAGCCTTTAGTCTCTTAACACACATACACACACACACAGAGAGAGAAAAAGCTGTAAAGGTTAGGTTAGAAAGGAGAACAGCACACAGAGAAAGAAAGAGCTAGTTGGCGTTGAGGCACTTTAGCTCCTGAGAGCCGAGTGCACGTCTCCCTGAATGAAACTGTCATTGCCGAGAACAAAGTGAGCATGCTAGCAGCCTGAGCACACCAGCGGCCTCGAGCACAACTCTCCATTTGCAGCACAGTGGGGACACAGTCCTGCTTCCTGGCTTCAGATCGCCATTCCCTCTTGTGCCCCAACCCCCCACCCACACCCCCAGGTCCCCTCGATATTTCTATTGTGCCTTTAAAAGATCTATTTTTGGTATTTTCTCACTTACTTAGTTCAAGTCCACATTATGGAAATTAAGAGAGGGCTCCATTGCTCCATTTTCTTTTTTCGTTTATAAATGCATTGGCATTGGCCAGCAACATGAGAGCTCCCCATTAGTTGCCATGTCTGGCCCAACCAGTCCATTGTAGTCCTTCTAGGCCAAGGCTAAGTTTCTCTTTTGGGAAACCTGTATAGCGCTCTGTTCTTGTTCCAGTCTCCTGCATCCCTGAGCCTGAGTCTCTCCTCATCTCTCTTTTTCTCCCGCTCTGCCTTGGACCACCTTTGAGGAAGAACATACAGTAGATGGTGTTTTTGTAAAAGGCAGACAGATGGACCTCAATGGAAGCCAAGTTTGGCGATCTGCGGGGTGTTGTGTCTGTACTTGCCAGTATGCATCCGGCTTTGCAGAGTGTTACAATAGCGGCACCATCGGAGCCACTCAGACAGGAAAGGCACAGAGAGAAGATGATGCAGAACAAGCAGAGCTAGATTTAAACAGTGGAAGTCTGTTTGAGGCAGCAGTGTACTGACTTTGCGATCAATAAACATCCCTTTTTGTTTTTCTTTTCGTTTCTCTAGTTCTCACTCTGCTCTCTCTCTGTCAGCAGTGTATGACAAATGAGTACAAAACACCATCTGGCTGCATCCATCCATGTGTGCCTCCCCAATTAATGATGTTTATTCTCCGTTAGGCCTACCTATCACTACCATTCTCCTTTTATTTATTCTTAATCTACTCCCTCCCCACCCCACACCCCTTCCCTCACATCCTCTGTCATGCATGACATCCAGCACATCCACCGAAGCTTACGTCTCTCAGTGAGCCTGACGGGTTGACTCAGGTGGTCATTC
This sequence comes from Decapterus maruadsi, assembly GCA_030347415.2. Classification (NCBI taxonomy): domain Eukaryota; kingdom Metazoa; phylum Chordata; class Actinopteri; order Carangiformes; family Carangidae; genus Decapterus; species Decapterus maruadsi. The sequence continues at coordinate 15,397,517 of CM064887.1, read as the reverse complement.
CTATCACTGTACCGGATCCATATGGCTTTAGTGGTTCTGACGGCGAAACTCTGCAAAGGATATCATGGTCACCATTGTGCAACATGGTGTGATGATACAAGTTGTAGTGTTCATCTTGGATTGAAGAGATAGTAGTTCTGGATAAACAAACTAATTTTCTGACCAGCTGATGCATTGTAAATATTTACTTTAGTTTGTACTCTTGAAGTGGTGTATTATTTTGAGACTGGACTTAGCATAGATGGCGAAACTGTACTGCCTGTGTCTCGGTGCAGTGCGATGCGCCCGTTTTTCTCAGTGGGGGAGAGCAGACAACTTTATACTGCAGATATTATACCTAATGAATTTGTACCTCAAACCCCACTTACTAAAAGCTGAACTATCCCTTTAAGCTCATACTTTTTAAGTGCATGCCCTGCAAGAAACATACAAGACCTGTGCTACAGCTGCTGAGTAAAGGTGGTGGTGATCTGTTCTTGCCCCATTTCCTTTCCGATTGTTGGCGCAGAAATGTGTTGAATGACAAAAGTAGCTATCATCCCACTATCATCCCAGCTGAAGTAGGTTTAGAGGCCTGTAGGTAGTAGGCAGTAGGTAGACGGGGGGTGTTACATCAACCTGCCTCTCCCTCTTGGCTGTTATTACCTTCATCAGGCTAATGAAGGAGCTGGATTGGATCATATTAACCTCCTGATCTCCACCTCCCAGGACACCGCAGCTACAACAGGCTGGACTGCACTGTTCACTGCTCCCATTATATTTGTGTGTGTGTGAGCGAGTGTGAGGGAGAATGGTGAGCCCGTCCCACCTGCACGTAGGCACTGCATCTCCCACATGAATGTTAATCATCTTTTTAATTGGCTTCCTTGACTTGGTGACCTCTACTTGAGACGGCAAGACTGCATCACTGTGTTCCTCCTTCGGTGCTGTTATGCTGTTTTCTTGCTTTGCCTGGAGAGTGCGAGTGCGACGGTAAGACCGGTTCTGGCCTGGAGACGGGATGACCTTAGATTTCCAACAATCCTCTTGTCCTCCACTTTCATCATTATCCATCTTGACATCCTCACACTCTTTACACTCATTTATCCAGCCTTTTGCTCCTTTTATACCCCGCTAATACATTTGAGGCGGGCACTTGACAGACGCCTATTGAAACCCTGTAACCAGGAGAGCAGAGGAGAGCAAACACTAAAACTGTGTGATGTATAAATCACCTCTGATTAATGATTTGGAGGTGATAAGTAGGTAATTGGAATTGACCACTTAAACCCGTTTTACCACAGGAAACAGATGTGGCTTTTGTGACACGTATGCCAATAATGATTACTATTGCATGTCATTTCATTGGTTAGTGTGTGTGAAGTGACCATGATTGGTCACATCAGATGAAACGGTATTTACTCAAGCATGCATGCTGACGTACATCCCCTGTTAACAGCCTTTTTTTTTTTTATTATTATTATTTACTTGTCGGTGACATAAACAACAAGCAAGCAGAGGTCCTGTCAGCTGCACCACACACCAAAAGAACAATAAAATGCCTCCAGCTCCGTTGGGTTAAATGTTGGCATTAACCTCAAACACATGAATGCCGGCTCATCATCATGCATGGCCCTGTATTGTATCCCACTTCACCAATGCGGGATGCTTTGAAAATAAATGGCAACAAACACAACCAGTTACATCACGTGGAAGAACCATAAATAAAAAGCCCACAATTATTGGCAGAGAATCGAAAAGCTATTTTTACCTGGGCCTCGTGGCTTTCCAAGAGGAGAAAAGGGAAGAGAGTATTTTTGTATTCATCATCTCAGAAATGTGCAGGAAGGGAACTCACAATACTCCCAACCAGGGTTGATGATGCATTTCACTGTTTGTTTACTTTTTCTTTCCTCTTTCTCTGCCACGCATTCTGTTCAGTCACCTCTCTACACGAGTTTTCTCCCTCCGTGTACATCACCACCATTTGAAGACATCTTAAATTTTAATTTTCCTTGTCTCACTCTTAGGTCGCGTAAAAGATTTATCCATTGTAAAGGTGTACATTTATTCCCCTGTTTGTCCTCTTGTTTTCTCTCTACCGATCTTCCCCCACCCTCAGCTCGTCCTTTAGCTTTCCTTACTTTGTTGTGTGTTTGCCCCTTTCTTTCGCTGTCTGCTGTTCTCTTTCTCTCTCTGCGTGTGATTGAGGGGACAAGCCCTTCAGCACTCTTTCCTATTACTGTACCGGCAGCGGCTTCAAGACGACCACATCAAGTTAACACACAGGTTACAGGCACACACCACAGAACAGACGAGAGAGAGGTCTGTCTCTTCTCTAGGCCACAAATCCTAACAGTGTCACAGTAATAAAAGTATTTAAAGATGTTTTTTCAGAGATTGTGTGCCACAAAAAAACATCTGTATTTTGAATGATTCTTCAGTTGCATGCAATCCTCTACTGTAATTCGTTTTTTATTATTATTACTTTACAGCATACGGTAACTATTGAGCTTCTGTCCATGTGTCCCTCCTGTCGGCCTTAACCCAGCAGGGGGACTTGGTATGGTTTTGGCTTGAGGGTCCCTCCTCGCCACATCTCCATCTGCCCATCCCTCCTCATACTCAGCTCCATGGCTCTCCTGGCAGGCAGACAGGTGGTACTGACCTTAAAGAAACAGCACCCCTGTAGGGAACAACCTGCCTAAGCCTGGCATCCTTCCCCTGGTCTTGTCCTCCTTCTCTTTAATTTCCTGGCCCCTAGCGCTGAAACACATGCAGACTTCCTCGGCCAGTTTCAGCCTGGAGAGACTTGGCCCAACCTGTCTCCTATAGCTACGTAGCTGGAAAAACAACTATAGAGGCACAGCAGGTGTGATCAGATAAAGCTGCATTCATTATGATAATAATTATAATCAGATAACACTCAACAGTTGAAAGCATCCCAACAAAGGAACAGTTTAATGCAATAGCCTTGTAATCACAGGAGTGTTTGAGTTTAATTTAGATTTCTCGTGTATCTGCGTCTACCCAGGGGCGGACCTATAGTAAGCTCATTAGTTGTCGTGGGGGTTGGTGTTTCAGAAAGACCATAAGAGCGAAGAAAGCGGCGGTGTGACTTTGAATTCTGCACTCTCCTCTGTTCTCCGCATCATCAGGAGTCTGCTCACGGAGCCAGCCTCGAAAAATGGTGAAAACTCCAAGGCGGGGAAAAGATTCAGATTGCAATAACATTTGTGCTGAATGGCATGTTTCATCTCCTTCCCCACCTTCCCTCGCTTGTTTTATCCCTCTGTCATTCATCAGCTCGCTGCCGTGGACAATTGGGGAAGAAGGAGAGCAGCACAGTACCGTGGCTTTGCACTGTGAGGTGCAATCTACTATGCTACAGTAGGATCAGAGTAAATTACATGTAATGCAGAGACAGGTATATTCTTAAGCCGTCTAATTCGTAGCATTGATTATCCATCCATCCATCTTCCTCCGCTTCATCCGGGGCCAGGTCGTAGGGGCAGCACTCGAAGCAGAGAGACCCAGACTTCTCTCCCCCTGGACACTTCCTCCAGCTCTTCCAGGGGGATCTCAAGGCACCTCCCCAGGGAGGAGGCATCCAATACAGATGCCCAAGCCACCTCAGCTGGCTCATGTGGGGGAGTAGCGGCTCTCCCAGGTGACACAGCTCCTCACTCCATCTCTAAGGGAGCGCTCCACCACCCTGCGGAGTAGAATATTTTTCAGCCACTTGCATCGGAGATCTTGTTGTTTCCGTAATGACCCAAAGTTCATGCCCGTAGGTGAGAGTAGGGTTAGGGTTTTGACTGGTAAATCAAGAGCTTCCCTTTCGGCTCAGCTCCTTCTTTACCACAACAGACCGGTACATCAACCGCATTACTACAGCTACTCAATCCCATGCTCCATCCTTCCTTCAGTCATAAACAAGACCCCAAGATAGGAGGCAGGAGCTCTCCTCCGACCTGAAGGGGGAAAGACATGCTGAAGGTACCGGCTCAAAGGAGCCAACAGGAGGACATCATCTGTAAAAAGCAGAGATGAAATCCAGTTGTCTTCAAACCGGACTCCCTCTGCCCCGGGCTGCGCCTAGAAATCCTGTCCATAAGAACAACTAACACTGATTAATCAACAAGTCATAACTTAAACAGACTTGTTGAACCAGGCTAAATGTCAGGATGCTCAAGTGAAGAGTCCTGGTGCTAAGTCACTTATCGTCTGCGTTGAGTCTGCAGGTCTGGAAACTTCCTCCATGGTCCTGAGCTCAGCCTCATCACGCCGCAATTAGCACTTTCTCTCTTATGGTCTCTCTCGAGTTTTCCATCCCTTATTTCTCCTTGAAACATCATCCTGTTGCTAATCCATCTCTTTCATTTCTCCCCCCTAAGGGGAATTAATCCTGTTTCTTCTCCTGTCTCATTCATTAGATTTTTTTTAAGTCCGCTCAGATCCCCAGCGAAGGTGCATTCTATGTACACAGGCCCTCTGCACCACTTACAAAATTGCCTCGCCCGCTCATGCTGTCCTTTTAATTTCAGTTCATGCACATACACATGCACTTCAGTCCCTAGCCACGCAGGTCCCTCACACTGTAAAATAACCTCCTTTCTAATCCACCTGGTTGTGCTTGGCTCCTCCAGGGTTTTTTTTTTTCAAGTGTCCTAATACAGAACACAAGGAGGAGGGGGCGGGTAACAAGTCAGGCTGAGAAACCCGGGCAGTTTTAATCTGCCCTGGTCCTCCAGTGACGAGGGGAGGGACCCTGCAGGCCCCTGACCAATCTCTCTGCCTCTCTTTGAAGGTCCACTTAATCCCCTTACAGAGAAGCAAGGAAATGCAGAAGTGTGCACGTGTATGTGTGTGTGTGTGGATGTTTTTATGTGTGGGTTGCTGCGGTTAGGACCTTGCAACTCCAAAGGCTCAGTGCTGATCGAGACTTATGCACATTGTCCCTCTGCCACTCTGTCTCATTGTCTCCGTCACACACACACAACTTTATACATTGTCCACCCGCAGTAGTTTCTGAACTTCCCCCGGGGCCTTACCAGGGCCAAGCATCAACATCTGTGTAGTGGGACACACACACACGGCGCGCACACACAAGCATTGCTTTCATCTCAGCCTCTCCAGCGACTGTGTGTCCCAGTGTTCAGGCAGGAAAATAGGATTGTGTAGAGCTCAGCGTTTAGAGAGCCCAAAGGCCGCCCGTCAAATTCAGCTCCTACAGTCTGTGATGCCGTGCTTTGCCAGCCATCGTTCAAGTCATTTCAAACTCCATTCTCTCAGTCCCACCAGCCAACTCTGAACTGATGGCTTTCTTTGTCTCCTCCGCGATGTCTCCGCTGACTTCACTTTCATTGCGCTCAAAGTCCCCTTCTTTTCTCTCTCACTGGTTTTTTGTTTGTTAGTGGTGATGTTTGTAATACTCCACTTGCCGTCTTATTGTGCTGACCGGTTTTCCCATGGTGGAACTTGGGTTGTGTTCGTTGCGGCACAACGATTTATTTATTTTTTTATTTCTGTGCAATAAGCTCTGAAGGCACACAACATCTGTAACAATAACATAGCGTAAAAGATAAGAATATACATTTCAACAAAGCATTGAAGCAGCTTTACAGCAGCTACGATGCCTCTTTAAGCCAGTCTGTCCTCTATGCGTTATCACAGCGAAAGTTCTGCCTTCAGTAACATGCGGACAGATTTTTGCAGCATAATATTCAGTTTGAATTGGATTCCCAGATCTTTTCCCATAATCAGCCTAGCATGTTTACACTGACTCAATGAATTGAACGGAGCCAGACGGAAGTGGCAGAGGAAGGTGCGCCTAAATAGGTCATTAAAAAAAAAAAAGCTTTATTTGGCCGATTTCACATATCCAGGTAGATCCATCCAAGAGGTTGCAAGTTTGAATCCCATGTCTTTCAGGAGGTACTTGGATCTCTGTTGTAGGAGGAGACTCCAGTCGGTGATCAGCTCTGAGTCAGGATCTCTGAATCTGATGCAAATCCCCTAGCAGCATTTAAAGCTCCCAAATCATCTCTGGCCAAATCCCTTCAAGATATTCCCTGCTCGATTGGATGGCATTAAAGGATCGCAGCGACAGAACAATACACCGCCTGGCAGCCTGGTGGAATGAGGGATAAAGAGAAAGGAGGAGAGGGAAAGTGGAAGGGGAAATGGAATAGCAGTGGGAGAATCAGGTAGAGACGGAGGATGTAAATTAGTAATATGGGCTAGGATAGTACGTGAAAGCGATTTAGCGGTAGGTTATCGTTTATTGGTTGTTAAGGAGCAGATGATGATGAGAGAAAGGGGACAGGAAAAACCTGACAGCTGTTTGTTGGGCTGTAGACGTGGTAGGACTGCATGATCCCCCCCCTCCTCCCTTTGCTCTTAGCCCTGTAACATCATCTGTTTGTCAAAGCCGGTGCAGGCCAACAAGCTTTAATAATATATCTAAATCATGTTGTTAAATCTGTATATATTTTCTAGGTTATTTATATGAAGTTTAATCCTCTCTTAATGCTGTTATGTTACATGGAATACCAGCCCAGTTTCTGAGGATAAACAAGATCACTCAGAATTTCCGCACAGCTTTTCCCCTGTACTACTGGAAATGCTTTTGATGGGAGAGAAAACTGTTTTTTTTTTTCAGTTGTAGAGAGCGCAGCGAGCTGGTAGAAAAACATATTTTCTCTCTCTCTCTGTCTTTCTCCTCCCCTTTTCTCTTGTCGGTGACACGGAGTCTGTGTATTTGTGTGTCAGTTGATATTGATGGGGTTAGCCCAGAGCAGCAAGGCTGCCCAATTCTCTGTTGTCCAGCACAATAAAAGGCTGTTATGATCCTCAATAGATCCAGGGGCCAGACTGGGTCCACCACCCATATTTACATTGCATTTTTATGGATAATCTCAGGGAAGCTGTGCAAGTAAACGAGGCTCTGCCAATTAAATTAATGCTTCTCTGGGACACATTGAAACACCCTGAGCACCAACCACTGCTACATCAGACAGAAAGAACAGAGGCAGCTCTGTTACTCCGAGGCCTTGGCACTTATGAGCTTTGTTATGATTCAGACAGTGGAGTATTAACAGAAGAGTTAGTTCCTGACTTTGTAATGTGCCACTTTAAACTGTACCTCAGTAAGCTGCGTGATTGACAGTAATGGGGCGGAGCAGCCGTGATGTGTTTGTAATAATCTGACTGGAGTCAGGTTCGCTTCTATGCTAATGAGCTAGTGTGTTGGTGGTTTAGCATGACTAATGGCACACACTGCTAACAGAGCTGTCTGGGAGTGAGGAAGGAAGCAAATGAGTAAAGGAGAAATAAAGAGGCTTTACGGGAATGTTGTGAAGGTAGGAGACAGTCAGAGACGAGAGGTTGCAGGAGATTGCGTTGTTAGTCTGTGGGGAAAAGGAAAATACAGTTGAGTCCTGATTCTCTTGGCAGATATGTTCACAAAAGCTGTGGAGCAAGGCAGAGGGAAGAAAATTGCCTTTGAAAGTGCTGCAGTGAATTTGGGAAAGGACATGCAGCACTTACTCCGAGCACCATCTTTAGCGGTTCTCTTCATGAGACAGAAAAGGTTATACTTGGTGGAGGAGTGTAGCTGTGTAGTTTTTTCCTGTAGTTGATTGATGGATGATCTTGTCTTTGAAAAGTGAAAAGGATTTAAAGTATTGTGTATGATATGGATTTAAGTATAACGTTGTATTTCACTTTTGTTACAGTACTTTGTTGATTGCATGTGGCGTTTAGTTATGTGTTTTTTTATTTTTGCCAGAGCCGTTATTTGATTTATTGTGTTGTCTATGGGAACATGAGAATCAGATTTGCTGTGCATTGCATCTGTTTTCATTTCGTAGCCCAATCCAGCTTCCAAGTTTGCTTTAGTTGACTTGAATTGATTAAACTTTCTTGTCATTTATTTATTTAGTGTGGAGATGTTTTGAAGCTTGCTACAAGCACTCATTCCTTCCTCTTCTCTAACTCTCCGCTTCTGGAGAGTGTGGAATTGTTGATAAGTCGTCTTGGCAGTGTGGCGAGAGTAATCATTTTCCTCCAGATGTTAGAGTTTGGGAGGGACCCAAAAGGGAGTGGAGAGAGGGAGGGGAACGGGAGAAAAACCAGCTGCCGCCACTACCAGTTCCACCCCTCTACATCAAGTCATCTACTCCTCCCTCCCCAAGGCTCCCAACACCACCACCTCCTCCTCCTCTCCTCTCCTCTCCACTCCGGTGAATGTTTTCTCCCCCTCCCCTCTCATTCTCAGTTCTACACATTCTGCCTCTCCCTGTATCCCAGGAGGCAGCCGGGGCAGGCTGTGTTTACTGCTGAGGTAATTGGAGTAGTTTGGAGAGAGCCTGACCCTGGCCCGGCTAAGGCCTAAGATGTGTATGTGTATGTGTATGTGTATGTGTATGTGTATGTGTATGTGTATGTGTATGTGTATGTGTATGTGTATGTGTATGTGTGCATACACCAGTTTGTGATGACTGACAGTGAGGCCAGGGAAGGAAAGCAGGCCTTAGCCAGTGTCAGCCCACTAGGGAACAGACAAATTGGTTTTCACTACGCTGTCTGTCTTTTCTTGTCTCATATTCTCCAGCCCGATCCCTTTCTTCTTCCTGAATATCTCTCCATCTCTCCACCAACTCAATCATTCACGCTTTCTCTCGTACATGCTCTACGGCGTGTGTTTCTTCTTCTTCCTCCTGGTACTCTTTTGTTTCACCTCTCTTTCATTCCCTCTCACTCTCTCCCAACTGTTCATCATTTCTTCTCTCCGAGCTGAGCTTTCAGCTGTTCCTGAGCTGCATAGACGGTGACTCTTGCCAGATATGAGCAAAGACGCCCCCTCAGTTGCAGCCATAGACATGAGCGAATTCATCCAACCTAATCCAGGCGCCTGTTGTGTTTATCTGTGGGTGAGATGGATAGGAAAAGGCCCAGAATCGGGGCGTCAGGGGGAGAGTGAGGGTGCAGCTCTGTAAACACTCTCAGACAGCTACTCATCTGTTGCTTATTGTCATCCATGCACACACGGTGCATACGTAGCAGCGAGCATAAGCTCTATTGTCTGTAACAATTGGCATTAGCCGCAGTTTGTATTCATCAACATATGGGCACAGGCTTTGATCAGGCGAGAGGCACAAAAGAGTGAAGCATGACAGTGATTTAGCATGCATCTAGTGACCTCATCGCAGGGTTGTCAGGTAGGCAGTGGGACACGGCTCACCTACTTTAGCTCACCGCGTCTCCCTTCTCCACCCTCCTCCTCCTTTCCCCTCCTTTCCTCATCCTTCTGTCTTGCTCCTCCCTGATAGCTTTTACCGCTCTGCTGATTTCACAAATAGGCCTCATTGATTGAATCTGATTCTTGTGGATAGAGCAGCTTTATTGAGTGGCTTTTTCGCTGATGGACAGGAGTGTGTGGGTGTGTGCGTTTGTTTCGCACATGCGTGTGTGCATGTTAGGCATGATAAAGAAAAACTTCCTCTCCCCATCCCTCTCTCACTCTGTAATCCAGCAGTTATATCTCTCCCGGGAATTCCAGCAGCCAGATCATTGCAGGCACACACAAACACAGGAAACACGCACGCACACACCTAGTAATCGCTGTATCTGAGCGAATTGTTATGGGTGGTGCATGCTGACTGAGGAGTCTGTTAATTGTGGCGACACCTTGAGCAAGGCAACATTAAAGTGTTAACTGCTCTCTCTGGTGCTGTTCATCAAACATTCATCTAAGCTGTGCTCCTGTGGTAGGAAGCCGGCCCAGCACACCCAGGGCTACACAGTTTATAAAGCGCGAATATGTAACTTTTTACTAAGCTGCAGCAACAGCGTCCTGTCAAGACACAAGCTATAATTACAGGACGATGGCGCGGTAAATTCTTGCGTTGGGCTCTGAGTGATTAAAAATACCACAAATAGAATACAGCGAGGAGCTAACACTCAAAATTGGACTGTAACAGTTACTGAGGAAGCAAACACAAAGTCATCTTAGTAATCAAGCCGTCAAGTTGGCATTCATTCAACTAATCGAAAACATCTGCATTTGAGTGCTTAAATGTAGATACTTGGAGCCAGTCTCTGCCATGAGAATACTAATATAGCAAACCGTTGCAACTTTGGTCTATAGTCAGTGCTGTGTGACCTTAAATGTTATGTCAAAGTCATTGCAGGGCGTCCTACCTGCCCAGTTTAAGTTAATGGGAATATTTGTGTCATAAAGACGATTATTCACCGTAGTCACCAGTTATATCTTTTGGGTTCTGCTGCTCTCACTGTGACACTTTGGATCTGCCATCCTCTTTGCTGTGTAGGTCAAACCAGAGTGCTGACACTTCCTCAAACTTTAGGGTCTATCGATCATGAAGTCCGTGATCGATTTTTTTTTTTTTTTTTTTTTGGAAGGTGTGGAGCCGGGGCGGCGGCGGCGGCGGCAGTTACCTGAGTGTAACCTAATATAAAAGCTTTACCTAATATAAAATCTTTACACGTGAAAGCACTGTCACTGCTGCATCATGCACTTCTTACCTGATCCACCTCCCTCTCTCCCTCCCGTCCTGAGGAGTCTACTGGACTGTAGGCTATGATTCTCCTCCATTTCTAACTGAACCGTTTCAGTTTTGCCTGTGCACGCCCGGTGTCTCCCCACTTTCTCTCCCATGCGCACGCTCGCACCTGATTCACATATCTACCGGTAAAAATTAAATGATAGTAGGAAAACTGATCGCTCGTGAAACGGCCCGGATGCACTGCCTGTGAAACCGCAGCGCAGCGCTGGAGCAGAGGCAGGTTCTGATCGTGTCTTTACGTGAGCCGCGAGCTCCGTCTGCCAAGCTGGATAGACCAGGTTGTACCAGACGGGAAGTCACGGTAATTAACGGATGATTAATTTAGCTGTTGCCTGTCCATCTATAAATACTTGTCAGTTGCGTCTGCACACAAGACACACACCGATACAGAGCTAGGGACAGACCTGTGGAGCCGCATTTGACCGGCGTGGAGAGAGCACGAGAAGCCGCTCCCCGTGCGACCGGCAGGCAAACAGCTGTTTCTGCAGCCACTGTCCTCGCGCTACACACATTTGTTCATTTTAATTTTTCTGTTTTATATTCTAAATATTTAAAGGGACAACGAGGAGTTTTGGAGAAGCGAAGTGTTTTCACGCTGCCTCCGCGCGCACCGTAGAATTCCTCCACCGGCGCAAGACGGACTCATGTTTTCATTCATCAAGGATTAAAGTCAGAGGTTCAAAGAGGTTCAATTAGAGTTCCGAAAAACAGAACCGTTATTCTCATTTGCGTCCGATGAAACCGAAAGCAAAAAGTGCTGGTCGGCTGCATTTCCGCCACCACTAATAATAACAAAATAATGATAGAGACAAAACGATATATTGATCGAAAATGGAGCCATTAACAAGTGCAGGTAGCGTAGATTCATCCACATTAACGTGAGACTGTTTTATAACCGAATAGAAACTCCTCGTTGGCCCTTTAAGAAAAACATAAAAAAACACACAGGCAAACATTTAAAGCAAATTATATTAAAAAATATGGACTTAATTTTTTTTTTTTCGGAAGCCCCCCCCGCTCTGGCAGCCGGCAGCCGTCGAAGCTTCGATTAAAATCGAATGTACGGCCTCGAAGCTTCGATTGTCAAAACATGATAATCGGGTCAGCCCTAAAAAAAACAGACAAAAACATCGAAGTGTTGCAGTAGGGAATTTGTATTTTGATGGGAGGGGGGGATGAGCTTGTTTCAGATGTAAATCAGAAATGATCTGTCGGGGTTTGGGGGCTTTAGCTAACAAACTGTGTTAGTGAGAAGATGGAGCTATATCAGCAGCGCTCCACCGGGGGTACACACATTTCACAGACAGCAGCGCACACCTCGTCCTCGCAGCAGCATCTGCGCTCTTCCCCTCATGCTGCCCTCTATTTTGTGCCTCTCTCCTCTCAACAGGCAGCGTGCCACCTAGGCAGAGTTGGATGGATGGTGCCACCCTCTTCCCCGGTGCCCATTTAACCCACACAACCCTGCAGATCCATCATCATACAACACACACAAACGCATGCAAAGCCCTAACATTCATATTCCAGCATACAGTATATTTGTCCTGAGCTGCAGCCAGCTGCCAAGTCCCTTTGTATCTTCTGAGGGACCAGCCAATCTCCAATGGCCCCAAAATGTGCTCTTTTTTTTCTCCCTCTGAATTTTAAAGGTTATTCTTGCTGCCAAATATGATATAATAATAGAAACAAAGACACCAAGAATGTGCGGCTCTGCAGTTTGCACCTTGCTCACAAGGACTACCTGCTCTTGATTTTAAAGGAAACCCTAAGGAACGGTGTAAATGATGGTTGGCAGACAGCAGGCTGGTGTTTTAGGGAAAGCCGGTGACAGTTTTGGGTGTTTGCAGAATAGACGGTGTGTTTATAGCTCCTCAAACTGTGAAAATAAAAGGCAAAAACAAATGCTTTTGTTGTCACTATAAAAGTGTTAATGTGAAAGCATAACAAGCACCCCTCCCTCCCTCCGCCTCCCACACCCTGATGATTTGTATCAGGTTATATTTTCTTTATGTCGAGCCTTTTCCCCATTCCTTCCCTCAACTTTGTCTAACAAGTCAGCTTGGCCTACTTCCAAAGAACCACTGACACAGTTTTTAGGGAGACACACACATACACAAAGACGGAAGGGAAAAACAGCTGCTTTGATTCATAGCAGTCATTAGTATATTTTTGCAGACTCTCGGGGGTTATTGTTTGTTTTTGATATGTTTTTTGTTGTTCTTGTTTTTACTTTTTTTGTATTTTACAAGGTTGTAGAGGTCATGGTTTGATTAAATTTGTGGTGTAAGTTACTGAAGAGGGAAAATAAAAAAGAAGCAAAGGTAACGATGACAAATTGCATTCAGTGCTGTTTACTTTGCACTCTTTTAGGTGTGATAGGCAGCTATTTAAGCGCTTGTTCATTCATGTGTACAGTTGTTTACAGGGAGGTTGCAGCATCTAATTAGTAGTGATTTTGACTCTATTGAGGGAGGTTTACTTGCCCATGTTAGCCATTGACCTAGACCATGTTCAATTAGCCTAGTATGGTTATCATTGTTGACACTGGATATCAAGCGGCTCTATACACCGCCAAGGCCAATGGAAAGAGAACAAAATGAGGCTTTGGTGACAATTTAGGAGCAATGTGCGAATTTTACTAACTATTTAATGGCTTAATTAGGATAATTGTATCAAATGGTTTTGTTTTTATCGCAAGGTCCACAGTTGTGAAATCACAGAATGAACCAGAAATCTATTTCGATGATGGGCCACAGTGTAATTGTGAATTTCTTCACCGCTCTGAGCATCCTGTTAAATTTTGATAAGAAGAGGAAAAAAAAGTGAATCATGATGTTGCATCACGAGATTTTGCACCACCAGTCTTTTGTCTGTCTTTTACAAGGTGAAAAAAAATGCAGCTTTGAAAAAAAAAATGCTGGCATATTGTTGTCCTTTAAGACTTGGCCAATAAAAGAAAAGAGAGACAGAGAACTGTGGAGGTAGTGAAGGAGAGAGAGAGAATTTCCTCGCTTCGTTAATTGGCAGCTCTTGTGGTACACTAAACATTTCTCAGGCACACACACACACACACACACACACACACACATAGCTGAAAACTGTGACTGCTCTGAGGCCAGTGCCTTATATTTAGTCAAGGGAGACCAGCCTCTGTCACTTTTTCTCTTGCTTAACCTAGCTCCTTTTCTTCCTCTCTTCTGTGGCTGTGTTGAAGAGGAGTCTCAGGGGAGGGCTTAACTCTGAGCCCTCACTCTTTTTTTTTCTCCCTTTCTTTCTCTCTCACCCCTTCCACATCTTTCTTTTCCTTATCGTCCTCTGAATGGAGCGGCAGACTTGTTGTTGAACTGTGAATTAGTCCAGACTCTCGCTCGGAGATAGAATAGAGAAAAGGGGGAGGTTCGGTATCTGCCCTCCTCCTTTATTACCACCACCACCACATTACTGCGTGTGTAGGTGTAGGTGATGCATTTACACACAGATTCGGAGCGCGTGCGTAAGCCTTTGTGTTCGTGAGTTGAAGTGGTGAATGAACAAGCACCACAGCTGTACCTTTTTTTTTTTTCTTCTTTTTTCTTTTTTGTCACAAAAAGCATGAAATCAATAAGGTAAATCTGAGGTCAGCGAGGTTTCACACGCCTGTCTTTGCACCCTTCAGTTTGGAGAGTAATTCACATAAGGCCCTTCTTAAATTATGATGTACAACCTGGAAAATCACAGGGGCTTTTTTGTTGTCATGGTTATTGAGTGTTCGGTAGCTTCAGAGGAAATGGAGTTTGGAGGGGCGCGGAAAGGAAGGGGGGAATAGATGGGTGTGAGTGGGAGGAGGGGTGCTATCTTAATTGCTTTCCGTGAATAATTTCAGTCCCCTAATTTGGCGATAATGACAGTGGCTGCTGCTTTTGTATTTATTTATCCAAACATTAATTGACAGGACTGACATTAGCCAGGGCGGTTATTGCGCATTTGATTGCGCACAAGGGAGCAAAGAAAATTACAGTAATTATCATTCTGATATGGATTATGAATATGCATTCCCACACTTAATGTTTCTGTCAGCATTTTAGTAACAACAAGGCACTCTGCCATGACAACAGCACTTTAGTTTATCTCTATCTCCGCTTCCCCAGACCCCAACCCCAACCGGTGGTCGTAGAGAGCAGACGACAAGTCCGAATGATTTAGCTGCTCCACTGTAGCTTTTTAGCAACACGGTCATGTAGTGGTTGTCATGTGGACCGTTTCAGAGAGGGGCCTCTCTCTCTCGGCCTGTGTGGGATCTACGTGGGGTGTGTTAATGTGGATGGATGTTAAAAATGTCTCTTTTTTTCTTAACAGGCGGAAGGAGAAGACAATTTGAAGAAGATGCAGCTGATGGAGCTGGCGATTCTTAATGGGACGTACAGAGACAACAACATCAAAACACGTAAGTGAAATCTACTGATCGCTCGCACACATACAGTATATCTACACCTAACGTAGTCCATCTGTTTTGCACCATACAAAACTAATCTTTAATCTGCACAGACCATACATTGACCAAATATACTCAGTTATATCAGTAAAAAACAATCATTTATTTCTGTATTTCTCATTAACTAATTCTGTTTACCTTCATCAAATTAATGTGTAGTCAGGCCTCCTGTGTACATACCATTGTATTATCTCTGACCACTAGCAGACCTCTCTCTCTCTCTCTGAAGCTCTCCAAACAATTCATGTTTACCTACCCCTCCATGAGTAGGACAACTTCCATTTCGTTCTTCTCCGTACTTCTCTCCTCCTCATCCACCCCCCCATCCCATCCCCATCCCCACCTCCCTTGCAATCCAGATGCAATCGCTCCGTATCACTTGCTCTTTGCGGACTCTAAACCGCCAGCACATTGCTATACTCCACCTGCTCAACTCTGCATGTTTAGTCACTGTTTCACACATCTACAGCATTTGCTCCTTAATCACAAAGTGTTATTTGTAAATGCATAACTGCATCTGGGTATGGACCGAATAAATCCAGATCTTGTGCAGTTACTCTGAGCTCTTGGTTATGTGGTTAATTATTGTTCCAAATTTAATTCCTACATGATCAGAAACTCATCAGAATTGTGAAATGAAACTGTTAAGTGATTAATTTCACCTTTTTTAATATTCCTTAACGTCGGCTGAATTGGTACTGTAGCTGTGATGAACAAGCCCACCACCTAACCATAGTTACCGTAGCGTTTGATTTAATTGACCTGCCTTTGGGGGAAGCTTGTGTGGCGCAGCACCAGGCACATGCTAATGCAGAAGCACGGTTTCTTTGTGTGTTCATTTGTGCACCATCCAATCTAAATGGACCACTGACTGTACAGAGATCTGAGTGTAATATTCTCCCACAGCGACCAACATGTCAAATACAAAAGTCTTACTGTACCAGTCTTTTGTGAAACCTGCTCCTTTGTGTCCGCCCCCCTTTACCCACCCCCTCCTGATGTAGTCAACTGCTCCATTTCCGTTGATGTGTGTGTTTTGTACCTTGCCTATGCCATTTCCACTAGATGAATGTGTAGCTGCCATGGTGATTGGTAATGCTTTGGATGCATTGGGATGACAGCAGCATTTTGTGCTTCTCGTGTTGGTGTGAGGGGTTTTATTTTTATTTTTGTTTTGCTATGTTGACTTTTTTTTTTTTTTCCGCAACAAATTGTGGCTTTTGTGGTTCACCACCATGATCATTGCATGGACTAATTTTCCCTTTTGTCCCCCTCCTCCCCTCTCTCCTGCCACTTCCTGATCCCCCTTTCTTTTCCTGCTATGTATTCTCACCCTTCACTGATCATCTGTGATTTTGATCGACCACACAACACTTTATCTCTTGTCCTCTTTCTTTCTCTCTTTCTTTCTGTCTTTCTACTCCTGTCCTTTGCTCTCTTGCTTATGGCAGCCACCCTTGCGTTCTCTCTTGCAGCGGCGGCAGCAGCCGCACAGGGCCCCCGCCTCATAGCAGCCCCCACGGGTCAGGTGTTGCCTCCACAGGCACTCCGGCCCCCAACACCAGCCGGGGCCCCCATCATGAACCTCATCCGGCCCACTCAGATGGCTGCCATGCTGCCCAATGGCACCCCCACCCTGGTGCCTCCCACACCGGATGGCGGGCTTATCTACACCACCCCTTACGAGTACCCTTACGCCCTGGCACCCACCTCCCTGTTGGAGTACCCCATCGAGCACAGTGGGGTTCTAGGTAAGAGAGCCTGGGGAAGCATGGGTGCGACAGGTACAGCGGCCCACTTTAGCCAGCCTGGACAGGAGGGCAGCTTGTTTTACCCCGGAGCTGGGGTGCTGGACGCGGCTGCCATGAGCCACAGTCAGGACTTGTTGAAAGGTAAATATGTCGTGTCCACCTGAGGATCAAAACAAACAAACTCACAGGGTGGATGTGCTGGTGAAGCTCTTTGGTTAAAGGGATGACCAGCTGCAGTTATGTGGCTCATATGGACGCTATATTATAAAGGCAAAGGGGGACAAATCTCACCTTGTGAGGGCTAGGCTCTTGGAAAGTTCTCTTCGTAATTTAGACCGAGGTTACTTCACTGTTTTTAGTTACGCTCTCGCCAAACAGTTATGCTCTCAGGTTGACATTGCCTCTTTTTTGCTAGGTTTATATAGGAGGACTTGGCTCAGTGTGAAATGAGGCACGCTGACAGAAACACGCTCACATACACGCAGCCTGCTCTCTAACCCTTTCATGCACTGGCCTGGAGGCATATTCAGTCTGGCGGCAGATCCCCTCGGATTTCTGCAGCTTTTGAAATCATTTCTCTGCGCTGTTCTCTGCAGGCAGGCCTTGATGCCTGTAGATAGTCCCCCTCTCACTCCCACTGGGGATGTTCATTAAATTCCTCCAGTCTTCCCTTTTTTCTTCTCGTTCCCCTCTCCCCATTGTCTTAGCTTCACCCCTACTGAACTCGAGGTCTGTGCCAGTACCTGACGCTGCTCTTGGCGTTTTTGTCAGGAGTACAGTTCACCATCAGGGTCTATATGTTATATTCATTGTCAATGGTGCTTTAAGCTCAACACTTCTGCTACCAAAGAGACAGATGAACATGTATGGATAGAAGAGCCTGATCCGACCGCCAGATTTTTTAAGGATGCTGCAGCAAATAAAAGCGCAGAAGCCTTTGGCAGTTGCTTTCCCACTTTAATTTGACTAAGTACTCCTCTAACGTCGTCCGCGACATCATCTAGCAGCAGCGGACATAAGTGTGATTTTTAGCTGACCTGTGGATTTGAGACGCCTCTGGGAGTCATGTGTAGAACAGACAGGGGCAGCTGACTGACTTTTCTCTCTTTAACTTGCAGGGTTACACCAGCTTAGTGCATTTTATTTACTCACACTATCGATCGGTGCCTTCAGCAACACAGGGGCCCTGTGGAACACACTCACTCTCATACTCACACAAAATACTCGTGCACTTGGCTCGTCGACCGCCTGTGCTACTGTATCTAGCCGCCATTGGCTTCTCTGAGAATTAGGAAAAGTCAGGCCATCTGCCGCTTCAAAGAAGTGTAGGTGGCAGCGCCGTCTTCAGCCAAAACTTGCTCTTAATTTGATGCAAGAACAAAATCTTCGTTGAATTATTTTTACTTATTCCACATAGCCTATCTCCGTTTCGCCCTGAGACAGCTTAACCCCCTCCTCCCCCTTTAATTTCTGTGCGTACCACATTTTTGTAATACTTGAACATACATGGCACACGACAGATAGTTTGCCTGTGCCATTTATCTGAGGCAGTGCCGGGAGCGAGAGCAGGAAGAAATCAGTAGTGACAAATATAGGAGGTAAATGACAGTCTCTGCCGCCATTGAACAGATTGACCTGCAGAGAAATGGTGAAAGAAGGAAAGAGAAAATGAAAGAGAGAGGGAGAGGCAGGTGGTATCTGGCACTATTCAATTACCATCAGAGCTGTATTGGATTTCCCCACCTTTCAAAATAAAGAGACAAATTTCTCTCAATCCCTGTCTGGATCCCACAGGAAGCCGAATATAATTTTTCCAGACAGCCCAGGAGCCTGTACCCTCTGCCTGCCCCCTTTTCAAAGAGTCCTCTATATAACTCTGAGCACTGTGGAATTTTATTACTTAAGTTATGCATTTTTAAATACCAAGAAAAACTCCAAAAAGGTGTATAATTTTTTTCTACTGCATTTTCTACACATAAAAAGAAAAAAGATATGTGTGGTGTGTATATGTACTATAAACTGTATTATGTTGCTATTCTGTGTATTGTTGTATTATCCAAGCATTATAATGATAATGGTTAAAAATGTGAATGTTGTTACTGTAAAAGATGACTGTTTTTTCCCCTCCTCAAAGTGAACGGTTTCTAACCTTGTGGACCTGTTACAATCTAGGTGCAATGGCTACTAAAGTGAGACGGCATGACACGCGGGTCCATCCTTACCAAAGGATTGTGACCGCTGACAGAGGTCAGTTTAGTCTCCTAGCTATACTCTGCTATTGACTGATGCATTTCAATGATTATTATGCCTATTATGCCTCGATGCCTTAGTTGGGAATATGTATATTGTCCGTATCGTATTTTTTATTTTTTTGTTTTGCTTTCCTTTCCCCCCCACCACCTTTCCTACCCCATACATCCACACACCAGCTAAATGGTTGATTGTGGTCTGCACATTTTGTTTACATTTAGTACTTAACATATACAATATATGTTGACTGTGTCAAAAGCTCAGGCAAAAGTGATCTTAACAGCTTTTGGTTCATGCAGCTGTGAAGCCAGGACAGGTAGTACTTTGCAGGCAGTGTTGAAGGTGTATAATGACATTCCTCTGATGTGAGATTAGAGCCTAAAATGGGGCAGGCTTGTTCCCATACATGATTTATCTCCTTAGCTCATAAGGAGCACAGGAAAAGGAGAAGCATTTCTATACTGTATCTGAGAGACCTAGAAGACAAGTAGCCACGCTGCTACCAGGCACCATTTCACCTTGAAATTTAAATTTATTTTTGATTTTATTTTTCTATGGAAGACAGACACGCACAGACATAAGCTGAGGTAGCTTGCATTCTCTCCAGTGTATTGCAAATATATTGAAATAAAGCTAAAATACATTTTTAATATTTCAGTTGTACGTGAGGTACTGTCATTTTATATTTGAGCATTTTATATCAAATGTATTTATGGTTCTTGTGTATATTTATATTATATAAAAATATACTGCTAAATAAAGAGAAAGAATCGGAAAACATCGATTCATCTATTCATTGCACATTTAACCCTAGTCACAGTTATTCCTCACATAACATCAGTTATTCTAAGTCCTCCTTACAACTAATCACACTGTTTGTAACTTGCACTCCAACTTATAAGACACTAAAACACTAGATTCTTGTTTTTTTGTTACTTTGTTTGTCTGTTCGACCTCTCTTTGCTTCTGTTTTTTTTTAGTTGTTAGCTTTTTTTGTTTAGTTGTCTGTTTAGTTTTTGGTTTTGGGGGCAATGTGCGCTTAAATTAAAACCGCCAAGCAACATATTTCAGGGTGGGGGCTTAGCAGGTGGGATCATGATGTGACAACGTCATGATTATGATGAGATTAGCTGGGTTCATCTCATTTTGGCAGGGGAGTTAGGAGCAGGGGCAACATGAGAGATTGCATTCATTTTATTGTTAAAATGATGTCATTCCAGTCTCTTCTTGCTGACACTAATATCCTTTCTATCTTTTTTTTCTGTTTGTTTTGTTTTTGTTTCTAACCACCTAGCCGCCACCGGCAACTAACACATGACCTTCTGACCTCTGAACTCTTCACCCAATGACGAGCCGCCCCAAGCCTGCCTGCTGATCAGTTAACTGGTAATTGCCTTTTGCTAGCCTCTCGGACGCAAGTGAGAGAGAGAGAGGCGCCTGCCCGTACAGTTACCCTAACACATTCTGACAAAAAAAAAAAAAAAAAGATAGAAACCAACGCAGAATCTTCACAGAAACACAACGAAACCCAACAAAGTTGTGTAATATTCATTTTTTCCCTCTGTTCATTGAGTTCAATTCCCATTCTTTCTCTTTCTTTTTCTTCATGAATCATATACTGGGTGGATGTGTTTGTGGTATTACTCATATAAATCTGCACTGAATTATATAGCAATAAAGACCCCACCCCCACCCTACCCACCCACTCTCCTTTAATTGCTCTGATTTGGTGACCTCACAGTACGAATCAAACATCAAACTCCTATTTGACGCAAACCATTTGGTTTCACAGTAATGACATAATCCCCCTGAAATGTGTGCACCCCCCCCCCCCGCCTCACCCTTCCAAAAACAAAGTATACTTACCTGCCCCCCTCCACCACCCATCTATTGGGAGAGAAAAAGAAATAGAAGGAAAGAGAAAACACACTCACATTAACTTGTTTAATTTCTGTCATTTTTCACATGTAGTGCAGTTGTTGAGCTCTAAGATGTAATTATGAGCTGACACATTCTGGGTGTGCCCCTCCAAACAGCTTTCTGTCTGTTTTTTTTGTTTTTTTGTTTTTTTAAAGCATGGCTAAAATGATTGCAAAAGGAGCTTTTTATGATTTATATGTTTTTCTTCTGTCTTTTTGTTTTTGTTTTTTATTTTTGCTTTACTTTTGAGTCATTTTCTCCACTTGATTTTGGTTTCTCTGTTGTTCATATTTGACTAATTAGCTTTGCTTAAAATTGACCAGCCAATCTGAGGCAGGTGGTTATATCTGGAAAACAAAGCGCAATCTGATGTTTGAAGCAGGCTTACAGAAGCTTAAAAAATGATGAAGGGCAAGATGGGAAGGTCAAAATTGGGCTGACGGGTTTGTGTGTGTGTGTTTCTTTTTTTTTTAATTAATACTACAATGAAAGTAGGGTGTGCTGAGGCTTCGGGGACATTGGAGCAGTGCTTATTAGCTACTGACCATTGCTACGCCCCCATCCACACTACATTCATTTTACAGTGCCTGATGTATTTAGAAAAAATATCTCAATGAGTTAGCTGAGCTGTGATCAAAAAGACAAAAAAAAGTATTAAGTGTGCATATTTAGCCAAAGGGTTTTCCGATTAATTATTATATCTGCAATTATGCATCTGTCTCACAGAGGGCTCTCTTTGTGATTTTAGAGTTTGGGGTGTGAATTTGTGGTGCCTGCCTTCAGCTGGAACAGTCAGCTGCTCACATAGATGAATTTTGACCCATTAATGCTCTATTTTTTTCTGAGGAGGTGAACGCAGGCAATTAACACTAAGTAATCATGCTACTCAGTTACAGTACATTGCAAGAGGGGTGGGCGCTTAGAGGCTTGGTACACAAAAGCTATTCTCACGATACCCAGCTTCCATGTTGAGTTGTTTCATCGGCCACATTGCCATTGTTTATTTCTATTTTTATTTTTCTATATTTTTTTAAATATCTCAAACATTTGGCCAATTCTTTCGTTGTTGAAGTGTATTTCTCATTTTCAACCCCAGTTAAACGTTTTTTCATTGGCTGGGAAATAATTTGAGCCCTCCTGCAATTTAGAGTTTTAATTGTTTCAGATGAAACATTTCTTTTCAACACATGCCAAACCATCCAAAAAGCGCATCCACAATGTGTCACACCTCCCTGTGATCGTAGTCTAGCTCCTGAGCCCCACAATCTTTTGTTGAACTCTCTCAAGAAAAAATAGGATGTGAAAGCCATGCCTGCCTGTTCAAATTGCTTTATACATACGTCTTATATATATATATAAATATATAAAAATGTAGATATCTGTCATTGCATATACAAATACAGAAGAGAACAAAAAATAGATAATTTTACAGGGTGCTGGAGAAGAGAAAAAAATTGAAAAATTCTATTTTTGGCAATTTTAGCTTTTGATACTTTACTTGCAGTTACAAAATCTGAAAAAAAAGAAATAAAAAAAAAGTTTAAAACAGTATATGGAGAAAACAGAAAAACCGAGTAGCTGAGGAAAAAGTGCTGTTATCTTGGATATGATTGGAAAGGAAGACGAAGACCAAAACAGTCCTAAACCCGTGGAAAAGCTAGCGAGGATCAGAGCGAGACAGAACACCCAGACAGTTTTAAAAGGATCAAATCAAAGTGCCTTATCAACAGTGGTTTCTGTTTTCCAAGTATTCCAGTTGTGTTCAATAATATCCAGCACCCACCAAGTGGCGCAGAGAGGAATGGCTAGTGTTACACGCTCTGAATAGTTGAGCAGGGTAGCTCCCACCATATCGTGGTGTTACCGAAGTTATTCTATGCAAAAAGAATAGCAGTCGTTTTGACCAGCTAAAATATGTGCCATGGTTTTGTCTTCCTGAAATTATTTTTTCCTTTACTTGATGGCCCTTTACTCTGCTGTATGAGCAGGTTTTGTTCTCTTTTTATTTAGATTTTAATGATCATATGAAATATTGTCTTGATTTTTTTTTTTTTTTTTGGTGACTGTGACTACCTTATTAGAACAAATTGAACTGCCAATAGCAATGCAGTAGTCTGCCAGAACATGTTTTTATCGTGAGCTGAGAAAAATACATGACATTCAAGGGAATGGAGACGACAGTAGGGGCTCGTCCCTGTTGGCATTCGGCCTGTTTGTTTCAACAGCTGCAAACTGATAGCACCCTGTCCATGTCAGTGTCTCGATGTCATTTTACCAACAAACTATCAATACAATCATGAGATTCATAATGGACAAATGAAATAGTGGCTAATGAAATAATCAAGTCTATTTCACAGCCAAATAGTTTCCAGTTATTGAAACAACTGACAGTTTATCACTGGAAGGTGAAATAAACCCATAATATTAAATTGAACAATTGTTAGATCCCAATATTACCCTTGGCAGTTTGTTTTTTCTATTCATAGCTCTTTCATCATGCTGTTACACCGAAAGGTCAATGAATTTTTCTTTTTCAGTGTTATTATTTTA
Organism: Decapterus maruadsi; assembly: GCA_030347415.2. NCBI lineage: Eukaryota > Metazoa > Chordata > Actinopteri > Carangiformes > Carangidae > Decapterus > Decapterus maruadsi. The sequence continues at coordinate 15,374,004 of CM064887.1, read as the reverse complement.
AATTGAAATGCAATATTAAAGTGGAGCAAGAGATGGCTATTCAGCATTTGACAGTATTAAGAAATCTCCCTCTGCAATGTTACAACTTGCTGTGTCATTGTGAAAGGCTGGATAAGTCCATCAGGTGAAAGGTTAACTCTATACCTACCGTATTCTCTCTGGCCTGCCTACTACATGTATGATAATGTAATTAACAGCCATTGTTACAGGTTTATAATGTATTTTTCTAATCTCATTTTATATGTATATTAATCATGTTTCTGAGTGCTTTCTTTTTTTTTTCTTCTATTATTTTATTTTTTTTAATGAAACCCACTACTGCTTTTCCCCCCTCCTAAACGGCTCTCTTCCTCCCCCTTCTCTTTTACATCTTGAAAACTGTCTCTTGTGGGGAGTGTTGCCTTTTTCCTGTTATATTTTGTTTTGTTTTCTTGCCAATTCCCAGCTTGTTTAACTCATTAGCTACTTTATTAGTTTTCTTGTCATAAGTATTTTTACATGCTTGCATTTAGTTTTCATGGTGTATGCTGTTATTTTTCTTATTAACCTCTTGGCATTTATTTTAATAAAACATTCTTAGTAAGAATTTTACTAACTTGCTGATATTTTGTCTTGTGTTTTTAACCAGTTTCATGAATGTATTACCTTGGTCTGGTTCACGGACTAACACAATTAAAACTGGTGTCTGGCCACCACTTACACTGACTGATGACACGCACACCACATAAAGACACACACTCTGTTGTTCACCTGTGCACATTATGCTCTACAGACAAGCACTCCACACACCTACACCTACACGACACTACACTACACACACACACAACCTAACTGGAAACTGCACGAGTTGATTCGCTCACGCACTCTCACCTCTGTGCTGGAGAAATCTGCTGACACTCTTCATACTTGCCCTCCCCCCGCTCAGTTTCAACACCGCTGCTGTGTCTCGTCGTCTCTGTTAGAGACAACTCTCCTGTTAGTTGTCCTGTCCTTCTGTGTCACTGACCTCATGAGACGGCAGGAAAGCGTCGCAGTGTCGGCAAAGGGGAAGAAGGGGAGGTGGGGAGGTGGAGAAGGGTGTGAGATGCACGTTACTCCAGGTCACTGGTTAACTTCTGGGTCAGCTGCCCCCTCTTGATCTAAAGCACCGCTCCGATTAAAAGGGTGATTTGCCTGTTCACGAGCGTTACTGTCATAGAGAGTCAACAAAACCTAATCCCTGAAGATAAAACTCATTCTGTAACCATTAGTTAGTGCAGGACTACATAATCTGTGCAAAAAATACTGCATATTAGTCATCTCAAAAGGCTTAATTTTACTGTGAATATGTGGAGCGGAACATCTCATCACCACACATTATAGAACGTAGTGAGTTATTTACCACAGATACCCGGGGCAAATTTACAGATGACAGTTAAAGTGTGATCGTCTAAAGCTTTCCCCACTTTTTTTTTTTTTTTTTCTCCATTGCTTCAATGGCTTGTTATGCCTGGATAGCAGCATTACAGTTATCACCAGCTGTTGTCTGTTTGGTGAACACTTCTCCCCATTCAGCTTATTGATATAACTGCTAATACTGGGCCGTTTGGGAGCATCCATAATGCTTAGACACACACCAGTACCGCCAAGCCAATATGAAGTACTTTGGGATCAAAACAACCTTACTATTCCTTTCAGTGTAAAATGCTGATACGGCTTTCAGCTAGCTAGTATTTATGATTTTTTTTGGGGGGGGGGGGGTGGGGGTGGGGAGTGGGGGTTTTATTTTTCATTTTTGTCTGAAACACTGCCAGTGTGTGTTGTTCATTCTCCTACTGTGTCAGTGCACTCATCCCTGGGTTCATTCAGCTCTCTTCTCTCTATTCAGCTTTTCTTCCTCCTCCCGCTAATTCAAGGTATTGACACTGACACACGAGCAAAAGATTAACTTCATTAATCCTGATTATTACTTTAACCCACTGAGTGATGCCTCCAGATTTTTTTTTTCCCTTCTTCCTTTTTAAATCTGCACAACAACAAAAAACAACGTGGCCTTAACTGTTGTGATTCCCTTCATGTCTCGGCGAGCACAGAACAAGGATTAAAAGTGTCTAACATCAAACTTAACACTTCTCTCCACTCTGAAATTAACATTTTTGTCTTTGATCTGAAAATGGGTGTTTTTTCGCCTATAACACCTGCTTGTACACCAGCAAGTAGAGACAGAGATTGGATTACTGGCAACCAGCCCAAATTCTTTTTTTTTTACTTTAAAATTTTTCCGTTGTGTTTTTTCCTCCTTTGTGCATTCAGTGTTGACAGCCATACGCCTTTTTAATTTTATTATTTGTAGGACTGGCCTTTCATTGTTGATTGGCTTCTCTGTGCTGTAATTTGAGCAACTTGAGCATAAATCCGTCCATTAGCGGCCTTGCCTTTTATATGTCAGAGACGTTTTTTAATGGCTCGCCTCGAAAACTGAGCTGATAAAAAAAAGAAAGAAGAGAGACATTATAGGAAAGTTATTTTTTTTCCAGAGCACAAATTGTTACAAACACTGCCTAAAACTTCACATCTGTGAGCTGAAAAGTGCCTTTTTTCCTGAAATTGGAAAATTATATATTTTTGTACTTTATCATTCAAGTGCCAATTTCCTGTCTCCCTTTATCTCACCAAAAGCTTTTTTTGTTGAGCACAAAAAAAACTAAATGCCCACGCTTTTTTTTTTTCTTCTCTCTCTCGCTCCCAGCACAATGTACATACACTTTGAAACATAAATTTGGGAAAGGATGACCAAAAGTGGGGAATTTGGTCGTGGGTGTTTCCCTCCATTAAACCTCGCTTTAATGGGTCCTGTTTTTGATTTGATCCACTGAGAACTTATCTATTTTTCCCCCCTGTGATTGGACCACAGTATGCAGTAAGTGGCTGTTTGCATACTGCTGCCACCTCTGGCCTCAGTTCTCAGTGCATTTCCAAATCTGTTGCAGGGCATTCAGTGTATTTAAATACTAACTTGCCTTTTCACCTGTCAATCTTTTTATTTTTCTTCTGTTCTGTTTAACAAACATTCCTCCAATGAGTTAAACGGCAGGATAACCAATCAGTATTGGTCTCAGCGATGTAGCACTCAGGTGGTCAAAGGGCAAATGCTACCAAAATACAGAAAGAGGAAAATTTAGCCCCACTGGATTTTTGTGTTTTTTCTTTTTTTTTGGTTTTGGTTTTTTGACTGTGATGAATATGCATTAAAAAGTATAATACATTTTTTCCTAAAATTATACTAGTATGATATATACTGTAAGTTCCTCATCAATATAGTGGTGCACTAAAATCTGTGAGATATTTTTTTCTTTTTTTTTTCGTGGAGTTGTAAGTTTTTATGTGAAGTAGCTTTTGTTTTGTTTTGTGTTTCCTTGTTTTTATAGAAGATTAGACTGAGAATTTTTAATAGGGTGAAAAACATGTAATGCCAGTTTTTGTTGCTCACACCAAAAAAAGAAAAAAAAAAGGAAAACAAATGTCATGTGTGCAATAAAGAACCATATTTACAAGCTTCCCTCAGACTGCTCTACCTGGACTGGTCCTTTTGCTTCTCCGCTCTGCTTCTTTATCGGTGACATCATTTCTATGGATTTGCTGTGACTTTTTTGGGACTTTACAAGGTAGGTGTGCCGCATTTGCAGAAAAATAAAATGTAAGAGTTCAACACTGGCAGGATAACTGTTCCCTGAGCCCTCAAAGGGAGATCGGAGCCCTCTGTGGGCTTTTGTGTGAAGGTGCTAACATGTTGAAAATGCTGACCTTAAGAGAGAATCACATTGTTAAATACCATCTCTACTGAAGGTATTTCATTCTGGCTGAAGCCGGTTTTAGTCTTACTTTTACCGTCCGGGCCAAGGAACAACTGGCTCATAAATCCTCTTTCAGGGATCATACATGACAGACAACATGAAGTCATGTGGCATCAGGGTGAAGGTTTGACACCTCGACTGCAAACTGAACACTTGCTATTTAGAGACATTCATTAAAAAAAAAAAAAAGGCCAATGACAGACAGTGATGTGTCAGCGTGTCACTGCTGCACACAGTGAACTCATCACAGAGGTCAACCACTCTCTAAAAGCTGCATGTCGCACTCAATGAGCCACATGCAGTGTTTACATGCTCAGTTCTAGGTGAACAGACAACAACAGTAGAATCACTCAATGGGTAAGTGTACGACGTCAATCAAAATCTGTGTTTCACGTCTCCAGCAGCAAAGAAGAGCTGATCTTCCCCATTTCAGGTTTGACCCTGTGACCCCTTTAGTTTCTCAAAACAACAACAACCCGTACATAGGTTTGTTTTACTGCTGTAACATTTTGTGACTTTTCCATATTTCATGTCGATTGCTCCGCAGACTTTGGAAATGACTGAAAATAACGTGTTACTGTGTGTTTTGGTTCTCTGAGGCCTCAGTTGTTAATTATGATTAAATACATCCGCTATATCTGTGACTGGTGTACTTTTTACCACACACCTCACATAAATCTCTTGATGTTATTGGAGTTTTATAGCACACGACTCACGACTGTGTCTGGACTAAGTTTGTAGCCAATGAAAAATGTCCTCATTTGGTAGAATAGTGATGCTTAATAGTGACTTTTTTTGTGTTTGTCAGGTTGAATAAATGCACAGCTCAGTTTAAGGAAACCAGTTCAATATTTCTTCATTTACTTTAAGGGAAGTAGGAGACCAACCAATGAGAGGAAAATCAGGGTTTGTAATCAAACCGTAACAGCATCATCTGACAAATAGAAATGCTACAGCTATAGTGTTCTCATGTAAAAATCTTCATCTTTCTTATTCTTAGGATAGAAACAGAAGCATAATCTCATTAACAGACTGAACGTATGTATACCTACACTTCGATTTGGTTTCTGTTCCAAATTTTGACGGTGCACACATGCCAACTGGATGCAAAGTGGTGTTTCTATGCTCCTTTTAGCTCATGGCAAGCACAGGTAGAAAATTAAATTCATCAAAACAAACAGCATCTTTCTGTTTTTCCCTCTCTCTCATTTAGCAATGTCAGTGCGAGTTATTTGCTGGAGGCTGCTGCTCATCCTCCCAGACATTTACCTTGATTATCAAACACACCATGGCAGCTAACTGGGGGGGAGTCGGGTGCATGTTGAATTGTACCAGGACAGGCAACAGAAAATGGATTTCTCTGGATCCCATAAAAGTGAGCGCAACCTGCCACTTCAGCGGGTAATTATCACCTCCTTCCTTGTTACACTGATGAGTCAGTGCTGCAGGTTCCTCTCATTTACACCAGTGTGCCTTCATGTACAACTCCTATGGGCTTCTTGATGACTTATGACCTGTGAGGAGGCGAGATTAGCCAGCTGTTGTCTCACTGTGAAAGTGGAGCAGTGTGGGTGTACAGTTGCATCTTTTTCACAATTGCATTCACACTGATGCGGTAATAAACAAAGGACTTTGAACTGGACGTCTCATTATAGCTAAAACCGGCAACTCTGCAGGAAAAAAAAAAACCTCAACGATAAGGATGAGTCCCTCTCTCTCGCCGCCTCTCTTATTCTCTCATCCTGTAGCTGGAGGACAGAGCTGCTGAATAGGACAGTGGGGAGCAACGGTTCACGTGGGGGCTGCTGGAAGTGACTTTAATGTCATGCAGGAAGCAGGGAGAGTGGGAAAAGAGCGGAGAAGAGAATAGAGAGGAGGGGGCTGATGGTGGCTTTGGCCCCCGGGAAGATGCATCAAAGGAGCATTTGTCGCAGAGACCAGCTGGGAGTCTAATCGGAGAAAGAGAACTGCAGTTAGTGTGTGAGCATGTGCGTGTTTTGAAGGGGGAGTGTGGAAGGGTTGCATCAGTAGTGACAGATGAACCAGCTTCCTGTGGAATGAATATAGGGCATTCATCAGAGTGCAGCTGTTTTTCTCTCTCTCTCTCTCTCTCTCTCTCTCTCTCTCTGTGAGTGTGTGTGTGTGTGTGTGTGTGTGTGTGGGTGGGTGGGTGGGTGGGGTGTGTTGTTTTAGAGTGCACAGTTGTTGCAGGTTTCAAGCTCACATTGATGAATGAAACTCTATAGTTCTTTGGGCACCTGTGTCGAGTGACACAGTTGAGCAGCTGGATTTTGTGTGTTGGCATCTGATTGTGAGAGAGAGAGAGAGCGAGTGTGTGTGTGTGTGTGTGTGTGTGTGTGTGTCCATTTGAAAAAGTGAGAGAGTGAGACAGATCCCTATATTTATTTTGTAGCAAAGCTTTTGTCAAAAGCAGATGGCAGGTATATGGCCTCCTCGGAAGTCTTCATACCAAAGGTGCCAAACTCTTATTTTTGATATTTTACTAAGTAATTTTCTCACAGCAACGTTTAATCATCAACTGACATTTCCCTGACACAAATATCATAATGAAAAGTAAAGACCTTGACTCATATTTTCACCAAGACCAACATTTTCAAATGTAATAAATGCAACAAACTCAGTCTCTCTATGATACAAACTACATTCACAGATACTATTCACATAAAGACTTGCTCAGCGCCATGTGTCGACACTGAGACAGCACACAGTAGATAATGAAGAGAAAAAATAACACCATTATGAGCACGAGTTGCTGCTCTATATCTAAAAAAATAAAAAATACAGTTGTTGGGGTTTGACACGCCCAGTGCATGATGGTGGAAACTACAGAAGTGCTTCTACTGCTACAACTCAAACAGGTCATTAGTGTTTAACACGCAGCTGTTTCTGACCACATGTCCCCACCACCAAACAGACAGACATTTCAAGTTAACAGACGTCAGCTCTGACGGCACAGGTGCAGCAAACAACTTAGTCACTTCATCGTGTTTTAGGCTGATTTTACTCTACAGGCCTTGATGCCCAATTCCAATTTGTTGCCTATATTTTTCCGTCCATCTGTTTACATGTTCGATTGAAGTGACCCATATCTGATATCTGCATTTACACCTGCTTTGCTTGTAGTGTAGAAACTGTCCCAGTAAACCGAGCCAGTGAGTCCTAATCTCACCCGTAATACCAATGTCCTGCAACTCAACACCTGGCCTGAGCACAGCAATTAGTGTGATTAGTTACACCTGTGCTTTCCCTGCTATGACCTGTCACATGGTTCGTTACATTAGAACTGAGAAGTTGGATTTTCCCAGAGTTCCCGGTCGGCTACGTCTTCAGAAACAATTCGAATTCCAAGGCTTAAACTTGGAGGAATGTCTGTGACACCGGGATGGCGATTCAAGATGGCTGCACCGCACATCAATGGTGAATAAAGGTTCTATCAGGATGTGCAGGAGGGACTGGGCCCAACACCAGGGTGATGGTTAACAAAAGGTATTTATTTAAAAAAGATGAACAAGGGAATCCTCAAAGTCCAATAGAAAAGAATAAAGTATCAACAAAAAGGGTCTAAGCATGCAGGCAAAGAGAGATACACAAAGTTCAACAGTGGGAGAACACAGAGGTTAAAATAGATGAGGAGATACAAGGCACAGGTGGGGAACTCCACAGGTGTGATGCATTAGGTAAGCCTAATGACTGACAGGAAGACAGAAAAGACACTTCAAAATAAAACAAGAAGTGAGGATATGGCAGGTTGTGGCCTACAGAATACTATTTATTAGCCACTTAGCCTTGCATTTGTGTTGTTAAACACAAATACAGTAGCTATCCCACAATGCATTGTGAAAAGGTTGTGTACTGTACAACTGATGGTCACTAAAAAAAAAAAGAAGCAATATGGGCTATTACCATCATGCAGCACTGCACATGTTCTGAAAAACAGAGACAAAAGTGCTGAGAAAATTACCAGAGCATAATGTCTGAAAGTGTTTCTTCATTTTGCTGATGAGCTCAACTCCCTGGATAGTGAGTCTGGAGGAGTGAATGAGTGATGCAACCACACTGAGGACAGTCTGTCGTCAAGGTTACATTTCTTTCTGCTGGTTTCAAAAAATGACATTGGCAAGTACTAAACCCAAACTAGAGAAATGACTTTATTGTGTCATTAAAAAGAGATGTGTTGTGGCGTGAACTCGAGCATCAGGCTAATGGAGCACTGCTAGCTTGGTATTGGTAGAAAACACAGCGGAGTCTTGCTCATCTTGCTAGCTGTGAACCTCGGTGTCTTTTGTTAAGCTCCACTGTGCAGTTACATTATCGCTGCTGCTTTCCCCCCATTGTTGCCTCTGAATCAGAATGGCTTTCATGATTCGAAAACAGACTTCTGTGATGTGAAGGTGAAGGAAAAGGTGAGCACCTCAAAGCACACACATCACGTTCAAACTCTGCTTTCCTTTAGCAGGAGCTCAGCGGGGCTCTTTGAAGGGAGCTGACCTTCCTCTGACCCGGCTCCCCTGCGGTTTGAACCATAGACACGGCGGCCAACATTATGTCCTCGCAACCTATACATAAACACAGAGGCGGCCACAAATCGAGGATAAAAAAGCCTCCCACCTTCTTCTTCTTCTGTGTGATTCACACTGAGAATCTTTATCTGGTTGCAAGAATAACTCAAAATCTCCAAGCCCTCCTTATCTTGGAGGTGTTCATGTGTGTGTACATTCAGGCATGCTGTATGACCATGTGTGTGTGTGTGTGTGTACTTATGCACAGCATGTGCAGGAGTGTTTGCATCAGAGTTCACTTTCTAACAGCACAATACTGTTTGTGTGTGTGCGTGTGTGGGCATGTATGTGTGCGTGTGCTCACCCTGGGAAATGAAAACGCTGACCCAATTTAATACACCTGTGTCTCGCTGCACTCTGGCCCAGTACTCAATCACACACACACACGCACACATACACACCCACCTCAACCTGACTCTAGTGGAGTTGGGCTCTCCAACATCACATTATCCTAAAGCTCTGCCTCGGCTATACAGATATATTCAGCCAATTCAAATATAGATAGTGTTTTTTTCTTTAGCCACTATTTCTTTTTCATTTCAAAATCAGAAAATGATAAAAAGCTGCAACATGAAGATGGTGCAGGTATAACTTATCAGATGACTTTTTTATTAGTTTCACATTTCCTCATGTTCACAATTACAACACATTGTGAAACCACTGTGGTGTGCAGTTGTTTCAGAATGAGATTTACAGTTTTAATAATTACAAAGGAAAAAAAAATGTTTGAAATGATTCATCTCATGTCATTTACTCACACCCACTGATGTATCTGAGTGCAGCTATGACATTAATAATGTATACAAAATATACAGTGAACACAGGAGTGGTAATTTATTCTGGGATTATTTGCTTTTCAGATTTCTGCTTGCATGTTTATGTTCTATGTCTGCTGTCAAGGATGTGCCTCCACACCGGCTATGCTTCCTCCCAGGCTGAGCTCCCAGCATGCCACTCAGGTCCCGGTGAGCTGCTTGGTGCCGTGTGGTCTCACACTGAGCGGTAAGGCGGTAATGAACTTCCTGCCATGCCACTTGCATGCACGCAACGCACACACACACACACACACACAAACAGGCGCACGCTCTTATAATCTCATTCGCATCCTGAAGGCACAAAGCGATGTCACATTAGCATGATACTATCTTTTCTTGTGAGTATGTGTGTGCGGATGCATGTGGGTTCAGGGAGACAAATGATTACATTGTCCCTCGATGTGTACTTCCTGTGTGTGCGTGTGTGTGTATGTGTGTGTCTGTGTCTGTAATTAATCTGGGCACACGGTGGGTGTAAACATAAGGAAGGACAGTTTTTTTTGTTCTTTTTATTTATTAATTTCTCCTCAGATTAATCTGTCTCGTCAAATCTGCATCCGCACTAAATCTCCTCACTGTGGCCTGGCAGGGGATTCATGAGGTACACACACACACACACACACACACAAAACTGAGGCTCCTAATTTAATGTGCACGTTGACTGTGGCCATGTTTCTTTTCTTTTTTTTAAGCCACCGACTGTGGCCATGCGTTTCTACCTAAAATATTTCAAGTTTTCAGTCGTGTTCTCCAAAATGAAGTGTGTTGTTCAATCAACCTACCTTTGTGCAAATCTCTGCAAGAGGACATGACAGTAATACATAATTAATCAAACACCAATTATCCTGATTCATTTTCTTTCTGTTTTCCACCTGACATGACATTTGCAATTTTTTTCAGAATGAATTATCTTCAGCAGACAGAGTTTGCGAGTTGTCATGGAACTGCAGATTCATTTTCAGGGGAAGGATGGAGATAAAAGTGCAGTGACTGTTTCTGACTCGTTTATAAGATGTCAAAGAAACTTTTAGGAAGGTTTTAGTTTTTGCAAAGTTTTTTTGTTTGTTGGTAGCTTTTGGTTTTTAGGTTTAGATACGAGAGTTAGATGCTGATGAAAAATACCATGAAAATGAACACGAGACGAGCCACACCTGGACGCAGCTGGAGATTATTAAGTCTCTGTTGTTTACTCCCCTCATGTATCCATTTCTGCTTCCTTTATTTTGACACTCATCTCCTGTCTCCAAGTCCCTGCACTTCCTGCTCTCCTGTGTGATCACCTGACCACACAGGTCTCATTGTCTCCACTGCCCATGTGCATTCAAGCTGTGCTCTCATTCAAGGGTTGCATCCTTCAGAGGCTGGTTGTCTCAGAGCGGTGTGACTTGGCTGTCCCGTTTTGAAGACTCTTTCAGCAGATTTGTTCCTCTTTTACTGGGAAACAAAGGATCCAACAGTGAATCCTTTGTGGTCAAATCCATACGAAGAGTCATTGCATGCCAGTCAGCAGCACCAACAGAAAGTTGCTCTTTAATGTAAGTACTGTGTTTATTAAAGCAGAAGTAAGTGATATATTTGTGTTAATATAAGTCTTAAATAGTTATATCTTCCGACAGCAATCACTTACATAGAGTGTTTGGACCAAAACACGGGTCTGTCAGTCACTCTGCTCTGCTCTGAGCCGAGGAGAAAACATTTATCGTATCCTACAGTTTTTATCCAATGAGGAGAGATGTGGCATGCAGGGCTGTGTGTGCAGCCAAGGAACGCCGTCTTTGAATGTGGCAGTGTGTCCTGACTCGTAGGGACTGAGGACTGTTATTAATCCATTCAAGGAAATTCTGTGTCCATTTTTCTGTCCACCGTGAAGTGGTACCAGTTCGCAAATCTGGACTACGAGTTCTGTCATTTCGGTTACTCTTAGTAGATCAGTGGCTGTTATAGTGACTTTCACCGGTAAAACAGGTCGGAGAAACACTCAGAGTGGGTTGCCTGGAACGTTTTGAAAACTCTTTCAACAGATTTGTGACTTGAAGCTGTAATTACAGTGAATCCTTTTTCAAAGCCTGCCTGGAACGCAGTCATTAGCCAGAAGCAGCACCAACGGACCTCTTTAACTTCTGTTTGTTAATTGTTAAAACCATAGGCCTCAAAACCTCATGTTTTACTTTGCAACACAACTGTAAAGGTGGGCACAGTTCAACAAAAATCCTCCTCAAACTAGACCATCTCATTTCAAATCAGCCTTTGTGGTCTACAATGGCTACGTACAGTGGCAATGACATTTTATTACATCCCAAGGGGTTTTAGCTCAATGTGATTGACATGCATTTAACTAGCAAAAAGAAGAATGGACCACTCTTTTCCACCCATCCCTCCCTTTTGGTCGTCTCTGTGATGAATCACTGTGTTTCTCTCATCATCAACAGGGTTTGCTATTCTATCTGTGACTAAACTTTCTCCCTGAGCGTTTGCTCTTCATTCACCCCCAGCTTCTTCTCTGACCTCCTCACCTCAGCCACCCCCCCCCCCCTCGCCTCTCTCTCCCCCCCTCGTTTTCTGCCCTTTTGGCCTTGAGCCACAACACATCCTCACTCCTCTGACCCTCTTCCTCCTCTGGCCCTTGCCCAGGCCAGTCCCGCTCCTCTCATTCAAGACATTATGTCTCTAATTGAAGCTGACAGCCACATCTATTTCCCTGCCTGCTGTAATGTGGCTGTCACTGTTACACACAGTATTCTGCACAGGTGAAACCACGACCCACTGGGTAAATGGAAAGCTGTAATATCACCCTGTTAAACCATTAGATTGGCACATCTGGGGTCTTCATCAATATGGCTGTAATTGGCGCAGAAGGGAGAAATAATTGTGTGGTAATTAGTGAAATGAGGGAATTTAGAGCTTGGTACCTCTCGCTGCTTCTGTACCAGAGGGATGTCTTGGTAACTAATGATGCCTCCATGGAAGCAACGGCATCACATACCTGTGACATCTGAGAGAGTCCCTCTGATACCAGCTGTAAGGAGATGAAGGCACTGAAATGTACATAAACCCTGATGAAGAAATGTTGTGGTTGGAAACCTGCTGGGTGGTTGTGGCAGCAGAAGATGTGGGAGATGATGTGCACATGCAGCGGGAAAGAAGAAACGCTGATGATGGTAAAAGAGAGAGAGGGAGGAAGTTCTTCACTCAACTCCATTGCGTTGCACTGTGGGATTGTTTGCAGAAAAGTAGCAAAGACACAATGGACAAGCACTTTTTCTAATTCACGCGCACACACATGCATGCACGCACATGGCCACTCAAAGACAATGGCACAGAATAAATGACTGCGCCATATGGAAATCCGATTCTGGACACAGTTCTGGGTTTTTGATTCCAAGCTGCGTTTCCTAGAGAGGACTGTTTGGGATAAACAAACTCCATGCAGCTGTAACACAAGGAGACAATGTGTAAAAAAACATGAATTCACCTTTAAACCTTTTTTAAATCTTTATCTCCACGTTTTCCCAAAAATTGTCAGTTTGGTCATCTACTTAAATTCATTAGTTTTGTTTTATTGGTTCATTCATTCATCATTAATTCATTTTTTTCAGTTTCAGTTGCTGTTTGTTCTTTTCTCTGCTGCTGGTTGTCATCATTTTCCCATGATGTCATTTGCTCTGATGAAAGCTTCATTATAAAACTAAGAGTTATTTTCATTATGTATAACTCTGTTCATTAAGCAGATTTTCTGAATAATCAACTCAACATTTAGTCCGTCAAATATCAGACTAGATTAGTGAAAAGTGCCCATAGAGCTCAAGGCAGCATTTAGAGACAGCTTTATTTCTTGAACTGATTTGCAATTTACAAAAGTAGATGGTGATACAAGACCATATCTTGAATTCATGAAGATACCGTCCCACATGACCAGTGGTTAGCGGCTATTTTTCTTCAGTATTTTTTGGTGAAAATAAACCTTCAACTTTTTCTTTTTTTCATCAGGGCAGTGGGAGCACTCCAGTTTCCTCTCAGGGTGTCATGACAGTCAGAGGTAAGTCTGGGTTATGTGAGAGGCAGAGGCCACAGAGGATCTTGTACATGTCTGCTTTTATCACAGCCTGCATCTTCTTCGCTCTGTGTCTCTGCCTCACATGTTGCCAGTATCTGCCTGTCCAGCTCTTTTTATATCCGCTAAGTACAGAGTACAGCCTGTACGGCATCACTCTCCCTCCTCTTTCTCCTCGGTCTCTTTGCGGTTTTCCCACCTCTTCGCTGTAAGACTTAGTCTAATAGAAAGAGAAGGGGAAGGAGACAGACACAAGACCTCCTTGCTGTCTGTGTTTATTCATCTCAGTGCCAAGGCTGAGATTTTTCTGCTTTGATTAACTGACACAGTTCTCCTTAAAGAGAGGCAACGAGTGCATGTTCATGTAAACTGGTCTTGAGGGACCAAGGTTGGCTGATTTTTTATTACAGAAAGAATAGAAGGGATGAGTCAACCTTGTTCATATGAAATCTTTGACAACTGGTACATTTTGTCTGTTCTCACATGTTGACACACTCTCATGTTGACCTCTTGGTAATATAAGAGAACTTCTCTGGAAGAAGCCTGTATCGTGTGTCCGCTTTGTTTGATTTGGAAAAAAACATTATGCAAGAATTGAGCATGACTAAGGTGTTGTTCTGCATGATGTTAGCCACGCTATCCTATATGTGAATGTATGAATTATCTGAACCCTGCAGGAATTCCCTCTCTAGCTTTATCTGACGTTGCAATGGCCCATACAGACGGGGAGACGTTCACAAGAAAGCGAAAGAAACCCAACTAGACAATATATGTTTTTAAAAAGCAGAAATATTAGCATTTTCTGAGCTGAGCACGATCAAAAGATGTTTCCAAGGTTATTAGGAACTATATGAGATAGAGCTCTGCCAGCACAGATAAACCAGTAAACATGAAAGAGTTTAATTAAATGTGTTGTGTTACACTCCTGCTTTAAGTGTCTTTGAACAAACTTGTGGAGAAAATGTAAATTGAGGTTTGAATTCATGCATATAGCCTAGATAAAGAGACTTCAGCAACAATATGCATCTGTCCAACACAGTCAGGCACAATGTATGAGCGACCATGGACTGGTGCTAAAAATAGACCTCAACCTATGGACATGATGACATCACATGATCGCAGGAAAAAAAAAACATCTACAAAAAAACAAGAGAGGGCATTAACATCCACTCTCACAATAGCTGGGCATTTTTCATGAGCTATGTTAAGAACAGCTTACCGGCCAATCTGCTTTCTCCCCAACAGACACACACATACACACACACACACACACACACACACACACCTACCCACCCAATCATGTAGGCCTGGGGCAACTTTTCATTAACGTTGTGGTATTACTTAAAACCCATTAAAATAGGCCCTTCCTAATCTAAATCCAATAATTTGTGCGCTTCTCCCTCCCTCCACTAGCATCATGCTTTCCACTATCTAACCCAATACCAAAAGAGAAGATTCATTATCTCTTGTTTGGACAGGGATTATGCTGATCGGGGCGGCTTAAGGCAGAAGATATAAAGACTCTTAATAAAATTCTTCAGCCGTTGCAGCAATGTGCCATCTAATTTAAAGCAGTCAGACCCTTTAACACTCACACACACGTTTCCCCCCATCACTTCCCCTCTTCTGTCATCTTGACGCACCTTCTTCTCATCTCCATTTCCATCCCTTCAGATCATCCCTCTTTCCCTGTCTTTTGTCACTAAAACCTGCATTGAAATGTTAGTCAGGGTCAGATTTATTATCACACTGACTTTCTACATGAGATTATTTGACTGATTGTATTCTAAAGTCAATGCATTTTCTTCATCCCTGCATGTGAGCATCCCCTGCAGAGCCCTGGAGGCTCACAACAAAGAACTAAGTCATGTCTGAACTGAAAATGTACATGATTTTTCTTTCTTTTCTGTGCAAAAATCTGACGTTGCATGTTGAAAAGTAAAAGACAGTAGAAGAAAAGTATCAGACAATGCGATATTTCTTTTTCCTCATGTTATGGCAGCTGGAAGGCCTTTTTTATTGGTTTTTATTCACTAACACACCAGAGGAAGTGTGTGTGGGATTCACATGAAGAGTTCATCTGCAAAAGAAATCGTGTCCTTCAGCACCTTAAGTTCGTCACCAAACACTTTAAGCATTCAACACTTGACAATGTAGAGGATTCTGTTTATCACACCTTTTTTTTCCCCACTCCGACTAAAGCTCAAAAAGTGCCATTATTTTATCTTGAGGTTGTCTGTGACCGTTTTTCATAAAGAGATGTCGAAGAAAACAGTGAACTTTTTTCATTTTTTATTATTTTGAATGTGTTGGTGTCAGAGCCTTGGAGGATAAGTGCGCTGCATTTAGATGTAGCCGATTAAGTCACGAGTGTCAGCGCCGACTAACCTATAGAGCCGCCGAACTGTTCCCTTGGTCATCTAATATGCATGCGCACATTAGCCTGGAGTGATGCCATGAACTTGCATGAGGCATGGTGATGGTTGTGGAGGCTCCAGGCAGGGACAGATCTATCCATCCATCCATCCATCCATTACATTGATAGTACACTTCCATCGTATCATACTCCTCTGTAGATGAAACTCCAGTTCATTCCCTGTTCATGTGGCAGTGAAGTCAGTTTTTATGAATGTATCCATCTTCTTGATGCCAGCGCCATTTGACAATCCATTGTCAGCTGAATTGGTTGGAAGAGTGACTGTTAGCCGCAGCACTTTTACCGGCATAATCAGAGGTTATTTTTCCTCTGGCCTGCTCTCCCTATGACTTTGTTTATTTTGTTATTTGCTTGTATGCCATTACAGTAAATAATCTGCTTCACGGTATCTGAGAGCAATTGAATTGATGCATCTATTTCCTTTGTGTTTAAATTTTAACCATGCGAGTGAAATGTACAGATGTGAGTAAGTAAACAAAATTATTCGCAGAGACGGCTTAGAAGTGCGCTTAACAATAATGGGTGGTGCTGCGGGGAATAAGTACACTAATACACACAAACACACACACACTGTAGAGTCAAATGGAAACCAGGAAAACACCACACAGTCATTTACAGGCAGCTGGCTGCACACCTGCATGTGCACGTACACACACATCCAATTATGATTCATTAAGTGATTTCTGTGGTGACCAGGCAGTGAGTGTGTGTCTGCTTCAGTCATCATTAATGTTAATTTACAGGCTCCCGAACCTGAAGAGCACTGGAGCACAATATCAAAATCTTTAAAGCAAATACATAAAATATGACCTGTTCGGTAAGAGAATCAATATTGCATGTTTGTCTGGAGGAAAGCTGCTGATGCATTTGCTGTGCTGACTTTTCCAATTTCTACATCTGAGATTACCATCGCTTTTGAGTATGCTGCTCATTTTGAAAAACAGAATTTCATTCAGTTACTGCTGTAGCTGTATGCCCCGAGGCTCTGTGAGAGAGGGAAAGTGTATTAATGAATTGAGAGACAGACAGTGTTATTTAAATCACCTCAACAGCATAACCTGAGGCCTAACACAGGCTCTCTGCTGCTTTCCAGACCTGTTTTTATCCCTCAGCCAACCAAACTAAACTTAATCATAACTCAGCCAAACTGAAGACAACAAACCTGAAACACACAACTCAGCAGCGCTGAGTCAGAAGCTACTAAGTCCTCAAATCAAATCAAAATGATGAATAAAAATAATCAACCACTGTGGAGTGCTAATACTATTGAACCCAACCCAATAAACCAAAATGCAAATAACAAAAACTTAGTGAGTCATGTTTAAGAAAATAGTTTGACTCTTAAATTTCTCCCTGAAGGTTAGATGCCACTCTTACTTTGTATGCCACTACTTAGCTTAGCACAGAGCTGTGGGTTCCCACCAATAGGGAGGGAGTATAATGTTGCCATGACAGCAGCAGTTGGCTGTGGGCTGCAAGTTGAGCCCGTGGACCTACAGTATTACACGAACATCCATGGTTGAGCCACATTCGTTTACATAAAAAAAAAGGCATCATGGGAGGTTACATGAGGTTATGTGCCAGTCTTTGCCTGGCAACCTCGCCGTGACCTCAAAAGCCCAAGAAGTTACTGGTTTGCCACATAACTCCGTGGAAAACCACAATGTGTCGTCTTACTTGTCGGCTTTTGAACAGGATTTCCTTTCGAAATGTCGAGCTATTATTTTCAATCCTGTGGCTTTCAGCAAAGTTTTGACATAGAAACCACAACAGAGATCTCTGTATCACACTCGGCCAGCGTCGATGAAGTTTTTAAACCTCAAACTTCCACAAGCTTTTAATGGTATCCTTAAAACTGGGATTGCTGTCAACGCTGTCGTTTGAAATAACCGATTTTTCATGAACAAACACAGATATTTGAGAATCGTGAATTGTGGAAAATATAACCTACCTAAAGCTTTTATTATTAGTAATGGTCAAAACCTGTCTATCTCATTATCAGTTGTCAAATTATTACACTCAAGAATGCAATGATGTGCATTTTCTGTCTCATTGGGACTAACAAGTGTAATTAGCTTCATATTTAAGTGTCAGCTATGATAGTGTTAACCCTGTTACCCCGGGCTACGGCTGAATGAATATACAGTAAAGTGTTCAGACCACTTGTTTATGTTATTATGGTATGTTGCAGCTTCATGTTACAGTGGTTAGTATAATTACAGACATCCTCAGCCTCTTAGAGATGATCCAGAGACCGAAGCATCTCCAAGCATCATAACAAAAATACACATCATTGTCATATTTCAGTTCTGCCTTCTACGTCTAAATTTAGTTTCTGCTTTGCCACTGGAAAGATTTTTTTTGTTTTAGTAATAAGATGCAACATAACAAAATGTGAAACAAGGAAGAGGTTTTAACATTTCATCAGTGCACTACAGTACATGGTCAGTGTTTTACACAGAGACTCAACTGTGGACTGAGCATCCTGTTTGTCTCAAGGAACTCATCTGGAAATATCAGCCGCATGCGTGTGTGTGTGTGCACGCACGCGCATGTGTGTCTGTCTGTGTGTGTGTGTATGAGCATCCTCCTGTTGTGCCTTCTGCATGCCAAAGCTTTAGAAGCTACCTGTTCTCCCAGAACAATTAAGCCAAGCCTCTTTACAGTATCTCAGCTCCAATTAATTTTAATATTTAAACAGCCATGCAGAGACTTCTGAACCCACTAGCGCGAGATTAGAGTAAACTCAATTAAATATTGATGGCCATAAATAAACATTCTAATTTGGCGTGCCGCCATGGTGCGCTGTAAATCAAGAGAAAAAATGATTTCACTTGAAATACTATGCTTATTAGCTGAGCAAATGTTGAACTGGGGGGTCAGGAGAGGAGTTGAGAGGAAGAACAGGATTAATGCGGAAGGACGTTGTAGGGGGCGAGTGGGAAGAAAAATAAAATAACATGTTGTGCTGTAAGTCCTCAGTGAAATATGTTAAACTAAAGTTGTATGTATGGATAAAACTAACTGGGTTTTAACAGGAACTTTCCACGTGCTTCATTTGCATAGTAATAGAATAATAGCAAAGAGGATGGAGCTTATATAACTGCAGAGATGTTTCACCTTGTCCTTTGTATAATAGAGGTGAAAATAACATTGCCAGACCAGGTAGGGCGATCAGATCCCAAGAAAACAAATGTTGGACAAAAAACTATTTTTATATGGGACAGTGTTGCCAATGAGAGGTAGTCTAAAATGTTGATAGATTTTTATGTTAGTTATAAAAAAAATAAACGCAGAGACCGGTTTCAATTAGACAACTGGTTCTTTCGTCCTCCAAAAGCAAAACTGCACTGAAGTAGAAAATTTCCTTTGCAGACATTTTGAAACCTTAATATCAGGGGTCACACATTGATGGAACAAGATATTTTATCGTCTCCCTGTCTGAACACTGACATGTAGGACCCGTCAACCTGTCGGTGTGCATTTGTGTGGTTGTGTATGGAGGCAGCAGCATCCAGCTGAATAGGTCAGTGGGTAATGCCAGTGGCGTTGAATTGGGAGGCTGGGGTTTTGAATCTCAGTCATGGCTGATATATTGCCTGGGTCCACAAGATCTGCAGAAGAGCTTGCTTTCTTATAATGAACAGATGTGAAAAGTATTTGCTATAACCAGTAGCAGAACATTTCTGCTCCGTTATATGACTGACCTTGTTCCATATTGCAGGTTTGAAGTGAACGGACTGGCCATTAAATACATGCAGTCACCTAGTCACACAATGTATTGTGTTCTGTTTCATTGCTAGTTAGTATTGTCAGGAAGTATAATGTAAGATAACAGTATGGTGGAGGACTCAACACATCCAACTAGATATGTCCATGGGAAATGCCATTGACTTTGGATTGGGAGGCTGGGGTTTGAATCCCTGTTAGTGTATTATTGCTTAGGCTGACTTCATTGGCTTTGCCTGGTCCCTGTCTCCCTCATGGAGCTGAGACAGTGTGGCCTCGGTGGTAAGTGATAAACACCATAAAATCCCCTGTGTTACTAATAATCTCATTTAAAACACCTGTGCCCTTGGAGGTTATCATGGTGATTTTTCCTGCTTTCCTGGTTTTACTGAGTGAGATTGAGTTGAAATGCACCGCTCAGACTCAGGCTTACGACTTAAATATCCTAACTGTGATAACCGTAAGTTACCCGTTTGTGTGTGCCTTTGCCCACAGGTTGGTGCCTCAGTGCGTTAGCATTTGTCAGCTTTTGTAACAGCAGTTGTATGCAAGTGTCTGGAAGTTATAGAGTTCAGGTTTAAAATAGCACATCAAGGTCATTTTTCAAACATCTTTCAGCACTATACTGCAGACTGCATTATGCCTGTGCACTTCAGGAAAGCTTCTTACATTTGCTTCTCTATGAATACACCCAAGGGTTTTTCTTCTTAAACAGGTGCATTGAAAGATATTTATGTTATGGAATATTACTGGAATCAGATGAAGCATTTTTCTTTTGTTGCTTTTTTTTGCCCCTACTACATTTGATGTTTGTTTTACAACTATGCCATGGCTCCTTGCAGTCATAAAATAAAAAAAGCCAAACATTCAATAGATTTAACTGCAGAACTCTGGCCTCATATTCCAGCTTCATTGACCTGCAGAGCTCAGCTGTGGCGAAGGTTTATCACAGAAAAGACTTATGTGACATTATAATATCCCCCCTTCATCCTTTGAGCCCCCTGGAATAATTTGGTTTTATCTGGAAAAAGTCTGCAAAGATGTTACAGAACTTGCAGACAGAAAACAAGTTTTTGAGAGGCTGTCCACGTGCTCAGCTCTGACTGACAGTGAATCATTCATGGAGCACAGGAAACATGATGAGGGCTTGATTAAGGGCAGGGAGAGATGGGCGCCAATGTTATATCAGTCCAGACTGAAGGCTGATTAGATGAAAACCTTAACATAAAAAAGCTGAAAAATCCTGTATCAACTTTTTAGATAGTGAAGGTCATAAGGTGCACATGTTTAAATGTCAATTTTATGAAAATAAAAAGTGTACAAACTTATAGGGATTATTTCTCATAATGCCCCATGATAATTTTTTTGTTTTGTTATATTTATGCAACACGTCATTAAAGCCGTGCTGCCTGAATGCAAATAGGGAATCAAAGGCAAACATATGTACACATACACAGTGAGACACACACAGACATTTACAGAGATTTTTCTTCTCCAGGCTCATGAATTCATAAGACAGTGTGTATGCTGAGCGGAGCAGACTAACATGACAGCCTCCTGACAGCTCCTGTACACAGGCAGCCTGGTCTGTGTTTTAGATATACAGTATATTTTGAAAGTTATTCAAGAGCGATGGGGGCTGGTGGGGGTGGGGGCAGACACGCCACATGAATAAATAGAAATCAAACACTCAGCGGCGGCGGGTTTTGGCACTTTGAGCGAAGATATGGGGGAAGGTGTCAAGGGGTATGGCAACAGAGTTTGACAAGGGGGCCACGACGGGCAGCAGCCGCTGTCAGAGCGCCAGGTGGTGATGCGTGAATCAGGGGAAGGGAGATGTGACGTGGTGGATTCCTCCACTGGTCGCTGGAGAGGACCAGAGGCTGCATTAGGGGCCCTTTAGCACACTGTCCACCTGTCAGAGCTCTGTCAGAGCTCTGGCCAGCTTCATAAATACTTATATGCATGATAGCAGACATGCAAGTGCTCCTTTCTGTGGGTACAAAAGCAGCCTATCATTAGACTGTGGAGAAGAAGCACAGGGAATACCTGTGAATGGATGCATTCAGACTCTGTGACTCATGAAACAGATATTAAAAGCCCAAACCTTTAGAGACACTGACCATCAGCCATTAGTCTGAGTGAGCTTTGAATGAGTCTTTCCTTTTAGTTTATCTAGAGAAAAACAGAATTAATTTATTACTTTTTATGTAACACACATGTTAGATGAAAACATATCTCACTCATTAAAAGTAGGGTTGGAGATCCTGAAATATCACAGGCCACATTTTGAAAATACACAAGCCCTCATGGCACGATCCATTGTAATCCCAATGTGAGCGATGTGGTTTTCTGCGACACTTGTCACATGTCACTGCGCAGCTTCACTAACTGTCTGCCAGCTTTTTTCTCATAGCTCATTCATGTGAAAGAAAACACCTAACATCATAATAAACCATCCAACAGGGATACTTCACCCAAAACTGATAATTCACCAATTTTCTCTCGCATGCGCACGAACATCAACAGAGCCACTGGGAGCTACATCAAGGCTAAGACAGAGATTTTTTCCAAACAACTTTTTTTATGTTGCAGCTTCAGGACACTTGGGTCAGTACGGACGAGCAGTAGGCTATGGAGTTATTTGGATGTTTCATACGGTTAGGACGATTCAAAAGTGAGCGCTATCCACAGCCATCATATGAAAAAAAGCCAAAGTTTGGTTGCATGCTCAGAAAATTGTAAAGTCACTTGTTTTGTTTTGTGAATATTATACTCAACAATTCATGTAATGGTTTTCTAATCCTGAATATAAGGCTTTAATGTGGTGTTGCTCCCATCCTCTCTACTCTCTCCATCTGTCCCTTTGCATTTCCTGAGGGGAAAGCCGGACAGTGGGCAGAGTGTTTTTGGAGCAGCCACTGGAAGCAAAGGCAAAGGCAGAGAGACGGAAAGAGAGGGAGGGGGGGGAGAAAAAGCTCCCATTCACAGCCCCATAATACTCTATTCATGAAGCCCCATGTGCTTTTATTATTTAAAGCATTCTCCCAGCACAGAGAGCTCCATCCTGTCTCATTGTGAAGCCATCATCTGAGGAGCTATTTCCACAGAAGCAAAAAATAGTTCTATTTGTGAAATACTGATTATCTAAAATGGGATCCCAAGGCCTCGATGGAGGGGAATACTGGATTCCACAGGCTTCCACGTCCCACTGGTGGATTAGTTTTTTTTTTTCTCACTAACTCTCCTCTCCCTCATCCTAGCTCTGCTTGATGCCATTACACAAGCCTTGGATACCAACTGTTAGAAAATGGAGACTGTAATGCATCACTTGTCAATATGAAAATGTATAATTATGCTCATCTAACAAGTTTTCAAGGCCAAATGAAGGTAATATCTCTTGTGTGAAACAATAATCTTGCAATGCATCAGTGTAATTGAAAAAAAAAATTGCAACATTTGCTTATTTGTCACCGTGCAGCAAATGTGCTGTTTTGACAGCTAAAAAAAAAAAAATCTCACAAAGGATGTAATTAGCTTTGTGTAGGTGGACTTGTGTAGATGATGCATATTAGGGTGTGTGTGTGCGTGTGTCTGTGTGTGCGTGCGTGTGTGTGCGCGCCCTGCTAATTTGGATTACACCGTATTGTCTTACCTGCTTGTATTGTTTGTGTGGTGAATAGTCCCATCATCTCTTGTACCTTGACACCCAGGCCTATTGTTGCCACAGTCAAATCACATGAAAGCCAGACTAATTGAACATGTATTGATGGAAATGCGGTGTTTTGACTCTCCCCTTTGGCAGCCCCGGAGCTGACAGCTCCATCGTTACACTGGAGTGGAGTGCTGCATGTTGACAGACACATCCAGAGATGAGGACAAACAGAGACCTCTGCAGAAAGAGCGATGAACATGAAGGTAAGCTCTGGCAGAGACAAAGACAGACATATAATGTAAGAGAAGGAACTGGAAGGATTAACAACTACCTGTCACATGTAGTGCATATATGCAATCAGGACAATAGTCCTAAATACTGGCAATCAGGGCAGATTCATCAGAGTCGTATTTTCCAGCCCAGGAAGGCAGCACACTGTAATTATGTAGGCATCAGCCTCTGCGACAGCCACCCGCGCTAGTTGTAATTTTGCCCAATTTACGTTAGAAGGCTTCAAAGGGCCTATAATTTGAATCCCTTCAGCTTTATGGTAATGTGTTAGCATTGACTGTCGCACCTTTGTGTTCGCATAAAATGAGCACACGTGTTGAGAGATGTGCCAGAGGGAATTTTTGTGAGGAGAAGAGAGCCGTGTTGACTTGAGGGTGGTAGCTGTAATGACAGGGAGATTGAGGGAGCGTTCATGCCTGTATTTCAGTTCAATTTGTCCTGAACGGAGGATACGTTTGTACCTTTTATTTCTGGGCCTGATCATGCTCACACAGGCTTTTTACAAACAATGCAAGGGTTACAAACAAAGTCCTGTGTATTGACAGGAATCTCACTGACTGGAGAGAATGGCTGAATACCCTGTGTCATCATAGTTCCATGCACCCTTGTGGAGAAATGACTTAATTAGTTAGTTTATTAGCTTATTTATCTTCTGGTTGCTCACAAAGTGAGCACAGTGCTGTTCTAAGTGATTACGAGCTTTATTAGTGGAGACTGTAAGTGGACCTCGTGACAAACAGAGATATTACTGGAGGATAATTGGTCGTACTGTGAGGTCGCTATATGTTTCATTCCTTTCGCTTTTTATTGTGCAGCTGCAACTGTACACATAGGTTAAAAGCACAACACCTCTGACTTAACTCCTTTTAACACATTTTGGCTCGTCTGGTGACACACACAACTTACCATGGCAACAAAGTGATGCTCTCTAGCCCGTCTGCACAGTGCAGCAGATCCCTTTGGTCAACATTTTCATGATTGGATAAATAGCAAGATAGCTTTTAAGCTCATGTTAAAATCACTAAAATACTCGGACGCACTCCTGTTGTTCAGTTTTGTTCTCACGCACCATCAATCTACCTTGGTGGAAGACCAACACCCTTCTCTCAGGTGGTCTCAGTTTATTCCACACCAGGTTTCATCATGATTGACAGGTTTCACACCAGCCCAAATAAGCCTTAAAGGTCAACGGGTGTGGTGTGAACACTGGCCCACACACACATGCACGAGTGATGACATGAATCCTGCATAACCTCTGTTCCTCTGTTCCCTGTGTACATGACCCTCCGTCCATATGGTCAATTACAAGGTGTTAAAGGCAATGACAGCATTAGAACGCTATATGCCGAGGTATTGACAGGTCGTGAGGTAATCTACAGTAAGAGCTCTTCTTTGAATTTCACACAGTGTCAGGAAACAGCCAGTCAGTGAAAGGGAAGAAAACAAGCTGTTGGTGTCAAAGGTCGCGGTGCTTCACATTGTGTCTGACCAGGATTAATAACAAGGCTACTATGCCTTCTCTCATACTCTCTGCTCTCTCTCTCAACTCCACCCCTCCGCCCCCCTGCTCTGTCTCTGCCTTCTCTCTAAGGGCTTCTTAATGACTAACCTGTCAGGATTAACATCTCTCCCTATTTCACACTGTGGTATCCAGCTTCCTCCTCATCCTCTAATGAACAGCCTCGGCTCCAAGGACGGAGCAGACAGGGGTGAAGACAGATGAAAAACTCAAAAGAGCCCCATCACCGCCAAGCTTCACATTTCAAGACCACACCACCCGCGTCTAGCCAAGCCGGCTCTTTTCCTCTTTTTTTCGCCCCCCCTTTTAACGTCCTCTGTCATTCCCGCCTTCCGATGGTTAGGACAACTTAATTAATCACTGTACAGCTCTAATGAATTGACCAGCCTGGATGTATTGATCCCTGGGGTATCAACGGCTCGCCTTTGTGAAGTCTAATACCCTCTTCTGAGCTCAGAGATCAAACATCTTGAGAAAAAGTGGGAAGGAATATCTCATTGAAACCTTTTTTTTTTTTTCGAGGAGTAAGAGGAGGTCAGCTCGAAAGACACTGGCTGAAGCCACTTCAGCAAATATGTGCATTAGGCAGAAAGAAAATCCTCATCTTCACCCCCCTCTACCCCCCAAACACACACACACTCCTCTTCTCTCCTGCTCTTGCCTCGGCTTGTGTTACATGTGTCACATTTATAGAAATAACATTCCTTTCATCAAGGGAATTAGTGTTATATTTCAGGTTGTCTTAAATCAGAAGAGGAGCTTACAGCTTATTAAAGTGTCGTCACGGCACCACCACGAAGGATGCTGGGGGATTTGGCAGCCTTCTTCAAGACTGGATCGCTCAGATCTTTTTCTAGGCCGAGGTTAGATTAGGCATTGATCTGAAAGGCTAATTTGATGCCACATTACAGCTGTGAAATTGCAGCACTGTACAACTCCCATTTAGGAATATGAGCTGGACAACTCCCTCTCCACTTCTCCAAAATCAGTTATGTAAATGCAGTGAGTAAAAGTAAAAGCACGGCCATGTACAATTATAGCACCAAAATTGAGTGACCAAAGAATTCAATTATTAGTTGTCAGTGTTAATCTAAAACATGTTTCACACCTTTATCCATTCTGCAGGTCTTATTTTTACCCACACCAGGTTTCATGCAGATGAAAGGCTACAATTTATGACACACACAGTGATTTTTTTCTCTCTATACGCTGAGACCCAAACACTGCAGTAATCAGTGGGTTTTGATAAGGCTATAATTTGTGGCATCTGCATTAGGGCTAACAGTCAGGTGTTGCTCTCTTCACCTGTTGATTAATCCTCCTTTACCGTGACTCTGCCCACTGGGGATTGGAACCAAACAAACACTCTCTTTGTTTTGACCTATAAACTTTGTTTTTCCCCTGATGAGGAATTCATTCAGCTGATTGGCTGCATACATTCACCATAAAACTTTATTATACAAAGGATTGGATTGGCATGAATGGTAGAAACCTCAAGTAACCTGCATGAGGTGCGTTGTACACCATAATCAAAAAAAAATAAATAAAATAAAGTGGTTAAAGTACACTGCACTGTAATTATCATCAGGGTCTTTAGATAGTCGAAGACATTGGAGCCCTCAGGTCATTTGGGAGTTGGTCCTCAAAGCAGTAATTCATTGTTTGTCTCCAAGATGGCTGGGAAGACGCTGATACCATAACCAGCTGGCCATTCCCCATTGGCAGTTGCCGAGCAACCAAGGTCATAGCCCGACCCGACGCATGTAGCAGATGTGATAAGCTAATCCTTTGGTTGAAGGAGTAAACAGCTACAACAAACTGCCTGTGTCTCAGTTTGTCAAGGTAAAGTTGCACCAAGCTTCTCTTCTAGGACAGACACACAATCGAGTGTAGTCTTCACTAAGGTTTGGGGCTGAAGTGCCTCCATGAAGAATACGGTTATTTAGACTTGTAGCGTGTACGGGCTTTTAAGGGTAAATTTGGCCATTAGGAAGAAATCCTTCAGGGTTGAAGCATCATTACACCGTGTTAACTCATCCTGCCCATTTCTCATCGCCTTGATCGATCAAGCCTCAGTAAAACGCTTCTACTTAAGACATCTGGGTTTCTCCAACCGTCTTTCTTCAGAAGACAAGATTAACATCACACAAACACAAAAAGGAAACCAACATTACAGATAAGAGTTAATATCATCATTTCCCTTGTATCTTATATAAGTATGACTTACAGTCTGCAGGCAATTATTATTTTAAGATGTGAAGAGTATAGTCTATTGAAAGTGAAGTAAAAATGAAAGTTCACCTTCTATAATACATAACAGAGATGTGAATCAAGGCCAGAACTTAATCAGTGAATTGCATGTTCTATTAAATAACTGATCAATGAATAGCTTATAGATCCATAAATAAAGCAGTATAAGGGATTTCCAGATCATGAAAAACTTAAAAGCTCTTTTTCATCCACTCTTTCCCCCCACTGAAATCACCTTATGAAGGAATCTTTTAACAGCTAGGACGTACAAGAGGGACAATGCACAAATGGGACATTGCTGAATCAAGTTTATTTTGGAGGGTATAGGTGAGGTGAGTCAGGAAAAGGGTAATTAAGGCCCAAAAGGGTTTAGGCTGTATCAAAAGCAACTACACAATTAACATATGTGTGAAGAAACGTTGCGAGTGGATTGGCAAAGTAGAATATAGCTTAGACAGCAAGGCCAGCTTTAGGCATCTACACACATATAATAGAAAGCACAGGGCTAAAGGATAGTGATTACAGTATAGCAAGCGAGCTATGAGCAAATGTGGAAAAAGCATTCACACTGCCCAACATCTCAACAAGCATTAATTTTTACAAAGGTATAAACAAGACAAAATAGTAAGTGAACCACAGAAAACAGTAGCCAGGAGAATAGCCTACAGCAACACTTTTAATGACGAGCAACAATAGTCCAGTTACATCTGAACCAAGGACATTTCAATTATGCTGTCAAAGTCGACAATACCAACAGGTCAGGACTTCTACTTAATACCCATCATTGCAAAAACCTAAAACAGGGATGTTGCGTACAAGTACATGTTCACGTGTTGTCCACCGTGTCCCCGAGCTGTATTTTGTGTCTTTGTCTGGCTGTGAGGCTTTTAAAGCATTATTTACTGTGACTGAGTGAGTGACTGCCTGGCTGGAGATGCCAGCAGATTTTTGTGGAGAGGACACTCTCTCCGTCTCTGATCCAGACACCACAGAGCATCTGCACAATGGAGTTAGTCAGTGAAGTCTATCTGCCATAAACTAAATCCCTCTCACTCTCTGCAACTCCCTCCATCCCCTCTCAACTGCCCTGTCCCCCCTCTCTCGCTGTGTCTATCGCACACACACACCACTGATCTGCACATCCACACACACACACACACTCACAATGAAATGCTCCTCAACTTTACTGAATGCCCAAGCGTAGCAACCAACCTCCTTTTCCCCCCTCCACCACTCCCCATCCCTCTTTCATGCTCTCATGCTGATGCATTGGGTGGGATTATGCGCAAGGGCTATGCGCCGTGCCGTCCCCCTGCCACGCTGGGCCGTGTGCCGCCGGGCCGTGTCTGCATGGCTGACTGTATTAAACATAAGCAGCTTTACTTGATAGGGCTCTATCCAGCTTTAATTACCACAAACTCACAAAGTCTGTGGACAGCACTCTTCGCTCCCGCCACTCTGCAGGACAAACAGGGCAAAAGCCACTCATCTGTAATTCTGCGAACAAAGAACCATAAGGAGAGAGATGATGGTGATGTAGGGACAGTGACAATTTGGATGATGCTAGAACATATGCAGTTCACGTCTTCCATCAGTACAATCACCAGCTGTGATGATGTATGTTGATGATGATGGTGATGACTATAGGACACAATTCATTATTACAGCCGTTATAACAATGGCGCTGCCTGAAGGTAAGGGCAAACTAAATTTGCTCATCACATTTGTAATGTACTGAAACTTAGCCATACTGTGCAGGAAAGGATTTGGTTATACACTGCAGAACTGAGCAGCTCTCTGCAGCCAAATTGGATTTGTTTCACCATTCAGGAAGTTAGGATTTTAACCATGTAGGACAAAAAAAAATAGAAGGGCATAAGGATAATTTTTACAACATTTTATGGTAGGTTTAGTTCAGCCAGGCTTGGCCCTGCCAACAGGGTGTCATGGGTGCATTTCGACTGCTAAAACGGTGAAAACAATGCTTATTATAAATTCCCTGCACAATCACACAGGTGTTTTCAATTATTCTCGTTAATCAGACCTCCGCTCTGGTTGAAGAGCTGTGCTGGGAACTAACCTGCCCCCATCACTTACTGTTTTGCTTTTTTTTTTTTTTTTGGTGCCTTTCAAGTTTTATAATGAGGCAGGAAATAATGATAATGTTGGCAAATTTGCTTGTAGGCTAGTTATTTTTGGTCCTTGAATTTTGAACAGAAGCAGACAGAAATATTTCATGAAACAGTGAGGAATGTTGACAATTCTTCATTGCTTCATTGTGATTTTTGTTATGTTTGTAAACAGTAGCCTATTGACTTTTAGGAGGTGTAATCTAGCTGTCACACACAGAGACCTGAGAAAAGGTCTAATCAGGCAAAGTGAAAACACCTGTGGGTGTGACATGGGTGTGTCAGCTCTTTAATTAAGAAGCTGTGATTGGCCCATTTGAAGGATGTGGGCTGCCAAGTATCTGAGGTGTCTTACTGGCTTATTTCACATGTCAGTGCTCAAGACCAGAGGAAGTTCCTGGTGACACACCAGTGAATTAGGAACATGCACACTGCACATGTCAAGGGCAAAATTGCAGTTAAAGGTTGGGTCTGGAGTTTTGTGGCTAAAAATAAACATTAGACTTTTACAGTGAAATCCGTCACCATGGGCTTCTAGCCCCCTTGCCTGTATTTTCGTCTTTTGTTCAGGTTTTGTTATGCACGGGGACGTCTCTGGGTGGAGATAGAGAGTCGCAAATGAGCATAGGCTATATGGCGAGAGAGTCGGTGTTTTCTCTGCAGCCAGTGACGGAGCTCAGGTGAAGCTACCTGCAGTATGAGGGCTCAGGCCTGCTAGCCATACTAGCTGTCTCTGATGCCACTGAGTCTCTCATTCTCAGCAGCAACATTCAGGACAACAAAGTATAAAATACAGTCTGAGTGAAGCACTGGAGCCGCGGACCGATTCCGATATTATGGCCTTTGTAGTGTGCTAGCTCGATGCTAACTTCGGGTAGCGCTAGCGATTAGCATCCGCGGCTAACACCCGCTTCTTCACCACAACGGCATAAAAACATACACTGAGGCTCCTGGTGTTGCCGATTGGTCGGCTAATTTGCACACCGCTCCAGTGGTTCTTTCAGACTGTATTTCCTTTCCTTTGCGGCCCTAACAACGGCTGCTGTCTGGGGCAGGAGGCTACACAGCTTAGCCCGAGAGGAGCTGGGGCTGAGTTTCAATGTTTTGTTTACAAACTGCAAGGAACAAAACTCCAGACCCTACCTTTAAGCAAATAATGGGACATTACAAACCAACATCCAAGCATCCACGGCTTCAGTTATGAAGACAGGGTAAAGAAACGGTGAAGATAACAGGCTGCAGCAAAGTTTGTCAGAGGGACAGCTCAGAGGCAGAGCTGCTGGAAGATGGAATTACAGGATTTTATAACCCTCAAAGTTTGCAAAGACAAAGGTGAATGAACTTCCAAAGGTAAGGATCAACTAGCTATATTTAATTTTTGTGCTTTTATGGGACAAATTATTGATGTTTACAGAAATGAAAATGTTTGAAGGTGTATGCTAATGTGGCCATTTTGCAATGGGTTATTAGCCTACTTGAAGATGCTGCATGGATGTTTTTCTCAAAGAGCAGTGGTTGCTTGTTGTTATGCAGTTGCTTTTTTCCGCCTTACTCTCATCAGGGTCAAATAATGGGTCATTTTTGTAGGCACATGTTGAATGCCATGTTTTGGCTCAAGCAAGCTCCACAAGATGTACTCTCTGAAATGGTACGGCTGTATATGTTCTGTGATACTGAGGTGGCAGCAGATGTGTGTTGACACAGTCGGTGGCCCTCTGACCTTAAACTCCCAGAGGCTTGTGGAGGTCTTAATCCAGCCATGCTGACAGACTGTCTGGCACTATCTCAATGTCCCTGTGAACCCACTGTTCTAAAAGAATTAAGGGCATTTAAGTTGTCCCCCTGACAAAAAAGCCCAAGTTGACCACGCACTGTAATTGCTCAAAGAGGACTTTAGGTTGTCACAGTGCTGTGCCATAAATTAATTATCCTAAAGCGCTTAGTGAAAGTCACTATAATGGCTTACACTGAAGGGGAAAGGGTGAATGGAGGTGAGCGTTCAGCCATGAGTACAAGGGGAAGAACATGAGTGACCATAAATTCATGGTAGTGGTTATGAATCTCATCACGGCAGCTTGACTGAGTTATGGCCTGCTCTGAGAGTGGTGGCCTGCGCTGACTCCACGAATGCCTTAAGAAAGAGGACAGAGAACCTGAGACTTATTGTCGCTCTTTTTTTCCTCTTTTATAGAAATTTAAAAGCAGCTGGTTGAAGGAAAACAGAAAAGGGAGTGGGGGCTCGGTCTGTGTGTGTTTGTGTGTATGTGTGTGCAGTTGTCACAGTAGCCCTACAGCCCCCTGGGAATGACCTGGCTGCCCGCTGTCAATGGAAATCATCCATCTTTCCTCTTATATTCCCTCCCTCTCTTTTATTCATTCTTTGGTCTCTTTCTGTTTTATTTGCTTTTTCACACAATCTTTCTGCTCCTGATGAATAAATTGATCATTTTTTAGCCCAGTAAGTAGACATTCACCGAAAGAATTACTATGTAAACACAAGTTGAGAATATGTAATGCATCTTTTGCAATGCACATATAGACATTTAAGTTAAGGACTGATCCTGAGCGGACTGAGCATTTTGCAGGAGAACAACGCAGCTCTAAAGTGCAGGGTTCAAACCAGTAACTTGTCAGTTTCACACCGGTTGCTGTGATCACTTGACCACCCTCTCCAGTCTGAGTAGCCTCCTTGTGTGTTAGCTCTGAGAAGCCTCTGCTTTTCGAGGCTGTTTTGCTTTAAATTGGCTTCATGCAGAGGACTGTGGGGCCACGAGAGCATTTGTGCTGTTTGATGTAACAAGCTGACTTAATTACCCACTAACAAGTTACACTGAGGCACAGCTGAGTACCAACATCCTCTCCAACATCATCCTGCTC
Organism: Decapterus maruadsi; assembly: GCA_030347415.2. NCBI lineage: Eukaryota > Metazoa > Chordata > Actinopteri > Carangiformes > Carangidae > Decapterus > Decapterus maruadsi. Next base: position 15,341,838 of record CM064887.1, on the reverse strand, counting down.
ACTCAACCTACACTGTGATAGGCTGTTGCTAGGTTACCTGTAATTGCAATTAAATTCATTTCATTTCAGTTAAAACCTTTTATTGCTTAATGAGGGAAATTTGATTTTCAGGCCTTTTTCAGAGTTAAAGCATTTATATGTGCTGGCCACCACAAAGCACAACAAATATTTTGATGTGTCAAGTTGTTTACGGTTTCTTTTTCTTTTTTTTGTGAAGTGATCAATTTGAAGTGATGAAATAAAAGGGAACTGAAACATCCTCACATTTTCAAACAAATTTGAGAATTAGAACAAACATTACACAGAATTCTTTTATGTTTGTTTGTTTATTTGACTATCATACTATTTTGCATAGTAACTCCTATTCTCAGCATTTGGAGAATTTGGCCCACTCTTATCAAAATTGCCATTTAAAATACTTTTGGGTCATTTTACTTAGTAAAGAATCTTCTAAGGCAAAAGATTATTCAACCATATGTAATTTCCCTGAGTCAGAGAAGTTATGACTCTTATTGGGAATTTCAAATACACATTTACCACTCAAATAGTTTTTCTTTTTTACCTTAGAAACCACATAAATGTCGAGTGAAAAATCAACCTTTTGATAATTTTATAGGTTATCTGAAAGAATAATTACCCCCCATTAAATTCTGAATAACACAGCCTTCACTTGTGTTCTCTATCAATGATGACAGAAGCATTAAATATGTGGACTTCCTGTTTTGACCATGAGTTACAAAAAACCTGTAAGAACAGGGGAGATGAAAAGATTTTCCATCATGTCTAAGTTATTAATGAGCCTCAGAGTGAGGCATGCTGGCTCAGGCGGAGAATCCAGATACGTTCTCACTTTACTTCCCCCATTCATTCTCAATTTTGCTCCCATTCCTCCCTCTCTATATCACCAGCCCCTGACAGTTTTATCTTTATGTTGTCTATCAACGTGCTCTCCCAGGTCTTATACACTCCCTTTTTTTTGCAAAAGGATGCCGGAGTCTTCTTGCCTGTAATCGAACAGATACATTGATTTATTTCACCTTGTCATCAGAAAATATTAAAATATTCAAGTAAAAAGTTCTTTAACAGACACAGTTCCCTCATGTCAAATACTGTAGGGTTTAAAAAGATGTGCCCGTGAGTAAATCTGCTCTGACATAAGGATGCACAGTCACAACACTCACACATTCCCAGGAGGATGAAGCCCAGTGCAGTAGCTCATCCTACTTTTCCTCCCATGTGCTCTCTCATCCCTCGTCTCCTCAGGGATTTCCTGAGCCGTCATTCCTGCAGCTCCTCTCTCCACCTCCCAGTCACGTTATTCCATTTCTCTTTTTTCACCCCCAATTCTCCTCGCGTGTCCCCGTCCCTCAATATTGAATCCTACGAGAAGCTTCCATCTTCTTCCATGCTATATTGTTTTCCCCCCTCCCTCCTCCAGTAGACCCCACCGCCACCACAAATTTCACCACTGGGGTTTTGAACTTGATGAACTGCCACATCGCAAAAGTTTGCTTCCTGCCCTCCGATGCCTCATCCTCATCACCATCAGAGAATAGAGAAATTCAATATGAATTGCTGTCATTATTGCAAGGACGTAGTGAGATAGAGAGAGCAAGAGAAACGGAAAGAGATAAATGGACCAGAAAGAGAGAGAAAAAAAACAGAAGAGGTGGGAGGTGGCAAGGATAAAATCTATATTCACTCCCTCTAACGTGCCAGCGATAACCACAGAGGCCAAGCTCCTCTTTTCAAAGCCGTCTAAACGAGGGCGCGACTAAAAGCCCTGAGAGCCTTTCAGCCAGGCCTCACCACAGCTCGCCTGTCAATACAGCATGACCACAGGCTCGGAGAGAATAAAAAACAAAACGATAACAAACAAAGGGAAAAAACACACACATACCCCGAGGCCAAGCGTGAGCCTGACATACAGTTTCTGTATTCTCTTGTCTCTGACAGCATGTTCGCGTCCAGTCTGCATCCTTCATCGATTACTCAATCACTTGAGTTTGAAACACAAGACATGCAGCGTGTTTAGAGGAGAGTTTATTCCAGAAATGACACACCGACAGAGGGGATACGGGCTAAAATGGGCTGAGGGAAATAATGAAATGATGGCGGGGACAGCGACAAAGAGGGACATGCATGTATTGGTGCATTAGTGAGGAAAGAAAAGGAAAGGTGTATAGCTATGCATAGAAAGTGCTTCATTGCCTTGTATTAAGGGGATAATGTACTGTGCATTTTCCCTTTTAATGAGGAAATTTCTTGGAGACTGAGTGGAAAAAGCTGTTTGTAACACAAAATGATCTTGAAGAAATCATACCTCTCTTCAGTCCGCTGCAAAAATTTGATATAAAATGAAAGTGCCTCTATAGCAGATATTTTACACTGTGCTCAAGTATTGTATTTTTAGTCATCAATAATGTAAAGGGATAAAAGGGATTTACAACGCTGTCCAGCTACAGTATGTAGCTACATGAAAAATGTTTATAGGGAGAATTATGGCTTTATGAAAATGGCCTTTTCATTGCACTTTGGTTTTATTTGTTTGGCGGCGCATCGGCTCTCAGAACAGCTTGGCAATGAGAGAAGAAGGTATTGAAAGCCTGTGAACTCAATGACTGAGTCAATAATAAGTCAATAATCAGATATCATTGCTCAAAGTACAAACAGAGATGACAGAGAAACATAGAAAAGCAATTTCATTTAAAGGAGAAAAACAGCACATCTGAGTTATGAAGCTGTGACAGTAGTTTGAAAGACATTGGGATCTATACAGTTCAGTAGCTTGGTGCAGAAGGTGTAAAGTTGTATGGTTGCCTTATGGGTAGTGTAGGACCCAGCAGTTTTGAAGACTGACACATGCTAAGTTAAAATATCCTATACTCAACTGCACAGATTTGCATTGATTTGAACTAAAATTGATCAAGTCCATCAACTTTATTCGATATAAAACGTTGAATTTCTGCACTGTCCCTCTAAGATCGCAGCCTGTTGCATCTTGTCACTCTGAGAGGTCTGCAGCTAAATGACAGATTTGTCACGCCTTGTGTGCTGAAGCCCATTATTGATTATCTATCAGCCATTACAAAATGTGGCCAATACATATAGCAAAATGTCATTTAATGTGTCATTTTGATGTATAGGAATACAAACTAAGTGTGCTTGTGCTTTAAAATTGATCCCCCCCCCCCCCCTTTTTTTTGGCAATATTGCTCATCATGAATACGCAATACTAGTAAAAAATGTGGACACTTGACTTGTACAGAACAGATCTCACAGACAGTTTATAGCCTAATAAATTCATAAAGATATCAGTTTTACATTAAAGCTAAACCTCTGAATACATTTTCTTCTTCACTTGTTTGTTTTTATTTTGTGGGATTTGATAATCCCACGAGTGAATTCAAGGTTTTATTATAACACAGGGGATACACATGCTCATAATTTATTCAGCATCTATCTGAACTGTAATTTGAAGTATGTAAATGTGTTGAATTGTTAGTATTGTTGTTAATGATCATATTGACCGCACCCAGTACAGCTGAAATCTTATAATGACTCCGCGCTGCAGGCGATATCACACATCCCACACATGTAGGCATGATCCAACACACACTGCTGTGATCACGGGGGAATTGACCTGATCAATAATAAGTAAATGATGAACTGTAGACCTCCTTTTTGCATGAAGATCAGTGTAATTTTACTACTGGCATTATCACTGAGGATATCTTGTTCAAGTGCCACTGGCAATGAAATGCAGATGGCTGCTGTAGTATATCTTTAAAAACAATATTGTGACAGGGCAGCTGCAGTATGGGTCAGTGATTCTGTGATGCTGCTTCGATCTACAACAGATGGGCCCTGCAGCAGTGCTGGAATTCCCCTGGTATCCCCACGAAAAACAACACTGAACTCTCTGCCTCCATTTTACATCCAGGAACTGTGTTTATTTGAATAACTCCTCCAAACCCATTATCTAATGACATGACTCAATGAGTCACTATCCCCCAGATACTGCTGAGGGAGAAACACAGTTTTTGGCAGAGAGCAGCTCGATTGCAGTGGAAAAGGGGGATGTTTCGAATGTGTTTCGGGGGAACAGAGTACTGGAATGATTACAGCACATCAAATCTGCATATCTACAGAGAGTATATGCGACTCTGGGAGTATTACCTTGACACACTTAACTGCAAAGGCGTTGCTCTACAGTGCCAGCCTTTCTGCAGGAGGATTTGGAGAAGTCAACAGATTTTACCTCAAAATTTTAGAGAACCATAGATGATCTACCACTTTACGACTTAAATGCTTCATGCTCACCGGACCCTGAACGCATCCGGTTGAAATTTACCTTGAACTCACCAGAGGGAGTGTAACTGTTCATCACCACTCTCCGGGGACCCATGAACAAGCAGATGTGTCTGAGGGAGGGTCTAATGAGAACACAAAATTTAGACAATGCACACTTGAAGAGTTCATCCTGTATTCAATAAGCACTGTGTACTACTGTGTGTAATTGGCTGAAGAAAATGTTCCAGAAGAGCAGTTATCTTACATCAACATTGACGTCATAGTTGAAGATAAAAAAAATAAAATAAATACTACTTGTAGAAGAAAAGAGAAAAGTATTCTGAAATCCAGATGTCCCTCTACCTCTTTGCAGCTGTTAAATGCCACACTGTTTCCCACGGTTGCTGACTAGTGCTGTTGTTTGTCTGGAAAGAACAATGATTATTTACATGGCTGCACAACCTCATCTCATGTAAGTACGTGTCCAGGTACACAAAGTGTCTATTGATTTTGTGTACATGGACATAAATTACTCTTTTTAATGGTAATGCCTGGACACTCACACCACATGTGTAAGGTCAGGGAAAGGAAGTCGTCCCTTAAAACAGCAACTCTGAATACTTTCCATTATTTTACGGGGCTGCCCCCTCAGCTCTCCTGACGGTTGAACCTTTAGCCAATGCCTTTCACTCGAGTCCCTGCATCAAATGAATAGTTAGAGAAAGATTTGACAGGAAGTATCTTTGTATGCAGAGAATACGCTCATCTTGGTAGCACCTCTGGTCTGTGAATCTTCTGACCAAATTTCATTCTACAAAAAAAAATCTGAAATGGTCTCTGTTAATAGGGTGGCTCAGGATTGTGCTCTCTAAAAAAACACTTAAAGGGATACTTCACCCAAAATCAATACTTCACCAATTTTCTACCGTCATGCCAAGAAAGGGTGTGGAGAACTTAAATGCTTTGGGGGCCCCGCTGGCAACAGGTTTTCTTATAATGGTGGTCGATAGTGCTCACTTTTGAATCGTCCAAAACACACACTATGAAACATCCAAATACCTCCATACTGCTCGTCCGTACTGACCCAATGTCCTGAAGCCGCGACATACATCCAATGGTTTACAACAACGAACAAACATCTCGCAGCAAATCTGGCGCATGTGCAGCAACATCAACAGAACTACTGGGAGCTACTGCTACAACAAGGCTCAAAACAGAGATCAAATAATTTTTTTCACATCGTGGCTTCAGGACACTTGGGTCAGTACAGACGAGCAGTATGGAAGTGTTTGGATGTTTGATAGTGTGTGTTTTGGACGATTCAAAAGTGAGCACTATCCGCTGCCATTATATGAAAATCTGGCGTTGCCAGCCGGACCCCCCCTGGGATGCCAAAAGCATTTTGATGACTCTGAAAGTTCTCCAAACCCTTTCTTGGCATGATGGTGAGTAAATGATTGGTGAATTATTTTGGACAGCAGCATATGTCAAATGACTGCTAATGCATTTTAATATAATACACAACAATGTGTGGACAGATAACCTGGACATGAAGAATGAAAGCAGTAAAGACGGTACTATGGTCGACTGAGTCTCATTTTTGCCACATTAGAATGGTCTGATGGTCGTAGAAAGCCAAGCACTAAAAGATGCTTTGACTCACAATGTCTTTAGCCATCTGCTAAACATGGAGGAGCTGAATGGGCACAGATTGCTGTGTTCTTGCAGCCATTAGGTCCAGTGATTGCTCTGCAGGGTCACATAACAGCATAGCAGTGTGAGGCCATTTTATTGAACCAGATGCACCCTATGGTGCCAACACTGTTCCTCCATGATGTTCCCTTTGATTTTCCAAGATGATAATGACTCCATACAAAGTGCTCATCGCGTTAGTGTTCTAAAATACAGGGATCATGTCAAAAACCTCACATGATCCATAAATTACCATGTCAGCTCATTCTTATAAGTTGTGTAGTAAAATGGTGATCTTCTTAATTCCCATAAGACAAAGTAGTTTCCTTCCTTTTAAAAATATGTCAATGTTTCATTAAGGGGCTCCCTGGAAACACAGTTTAGGTTAAGAGACGCTAAGTGTGTTTAACCCTAACCCTGTTTTAAAATTATGTAATCATTTGACTGGAAACAGACTCAGCTGATTGTCGTCCCCTATCTTTTTCTACTTGGCAAGTCATTCAAACTGTGCCGTCTTGCTTTTCTTTTATCTCTTGCCAGACATTTTATTAGAAGAACAGCAAACGGGAAAATTTTGAAGGGATTCTTTTTTCTTACAATCTTTTTTTTTTTCTCTTTCTTCTCAGTTCAGTTGGAGGCAAGATTGAAAAATCCATGTAGGGATAAAACCAAGAATTCATCTTGGGCTCAACATGTTGTGTGGACATGGCACCTTGACCTCCCAAGAACAAAACTGCTACCACAAGTCTTGAGATTAGTCATTTTCAGTGGGAAGGGGGGCAGTACATGTTTCAATCGATGAAAATATCATCAGGGACAAACCTATTTTCCTCAGCTCTGTTGTAGATAAATATTGTCCAATCCTGCACTGTCAATCCCCCCCTGCTTTCAAACGGAGACCCCACCACCCCAACCATCCCCCTCTGTTCCACACATGGATACACACACAAACACGCACACACACAGAAACACACACGTACCACCATAGATTTCATCAAAAATGAAACACAAAAATCCAAGCAAGGTGTAGCTGCTGGTGGCGGCGGGTTGTGTCAGATATGGATTTGTCAAGTGCTGATGAATTACATGTTTTGAAACGATAACCCCTATCAATCTTCTCAGCCCAGCTTTTAGCAAACGCAACAGACCTGACGCATGCTGAAAAACACAATCGATAATACAAAACTCATGCACACACACACATCAAAAAGAGTGGTGACAGATGGATATATAGAGAAAGTGAGATATGGTTTATTATTCCTACCTGCCCCCATACAGCAACCTATCTAATAATAACTGTGATCAGCGATAGTGTTGACACCCACCCCATGCTGTAAAAGAGCGATGGCATATTAGCAGATGATTTCAGGGCTCCGCAACATACAAACAACTTGACATTTTGCACTGAATGAAAATTGAGCCCGGGAACATAGCACTGCAGCTACTCAGTGGAGTAATGTGTGATTAGTCTTCACCGCTAAACACTATAAGAGAGGCTGCAGGTAATGAGGGCTGCAAAATGGAGGCACTACTTAAACCATTTTCTGGTCAACAGCAGTGATGGCAGGTTTGACAGTTTCTAAACTCTGTTTGTGAATCTTTGGTCTTGCCGAGTCTGATTACAAGAATCCTCCGATCAAAGATGGCTGATTTCCTTTTTGCATTGGATTAAAATGAAGAAGCTTCTCCATCAAGCGTTGCGGAGGAAACAGTGCCTAGATTTCAGTCAAATGAATTTCAATCAAGTGAGTTTTCATAGATTCCACTGTCAGCTTTATTGGAAATGAAATAAGTCTGTGTATTTCTGTGTGGGCATATAAGTGTGTGTGTGTGTGATTAATATGTTGATTTAGACTGTGGATGCATTGTAGGAGAACACATCTGTCCTCTAGCAGAGCACAGTGACACAAATGCAAGGCCCCAGCTGTAGCAAGCTTCACAATAGTCCCATCAAGTGACAGTCACACTGGTATTACGGCTGGACCAGATCCCTGAGTGTGTGTGTGTCTGCGTGTGCGCGCGCAAAAGAGGGAAATCAGTTGAGTTCGGCATTTATTTGTGTATACAGCTTGCATGCGCATTCATGTTTTTGTGTGTGTAAATCGGGCAGGTGGCCATCACTGGCAGAGTCTCTTCCCGAGGATGTGTCTGAATACAGAGGACCGCTGTTATTGGAGGGTCTGCCTCTCTGTTCTCCACATCTGAGGGGTCCACACACACACACACACCCTCACAGGCACCCGCTCCATAGTGTGAGCTGGCAAGACATTCAGTCCCATCACACTGGGACACTCTTCCTGTCGAACACCAGGGTGTTGAGGCTTTTCACACCACAGATCAGAGTCCAAGCCAAGAGGAAGAATAAGAGGAGGTCAGAGGGGTGTGCAGACAGAGGAAATGGTATCAGGATAATGGATGCATGGCTGAACAAAACATGAGGCTTTTCAGATGGGAATAAAATACCAGGGGAAGACGTAAATTGGCCAATCTGACTCTCACGCCCTTCTTTTTTAACAATTACATCGCTGCTATTGTGTGGATATCAGAGCACATATAATTGCTGGAGATTCAAATTACACTGACTGAGAGTGTGCAGATAATGTCTCGAGTCGACAAAGTTGAGTAGTTTGACATATGATTCATACAATGATTAACTTAAAGAATGGTGCATATATATAGTACTGTATGACTGACTGTGACGATCTGCCCCATTTCTACATACCTACAAATGTGGAGGGTGACAATTTGTGCAAATGTGGTCATTCAACAGAGATGTGATGCTCCTCCTCTGAAAGGCTGGATTTTTTTTTATTGTGGCTGCAAGTGGGATATTAACTAATATCTCTGAAGGAAAAGGCAGAAGTTTTTGCAAAAGAATGGAAAATAGGCCCATTTTTATCTCGTTTGGAATATTTTCCTTCACTTCCCTCCCAGACCTTTGCACCACATGCCAGTAATAACCACCACATGTATTTTCCCCCTCAACTTTAAGTTCAATAAAAGCAATATCTTTCTCTTTGAGACACAAAAATCACAAATTCCCCCACAAGCACATAAAAAGACATTTAAAAAAGATGAAAAAGAATCTTTTAAAAAAGTGGAAATATTGTGCAAGTTTGGGAGATGAACTGTGGTGAATCAGCACTGATTATCCCTTACAGCTTGTCACCCCCTACTGCTAGGAGTCTCAGACCGACTCCATTGTTGGAGCGGACCTCTCTGAATCAGAAAGTTTTACTGGAAAGTAAACAGTAAGTTATAGCTCATTTACACAAATGTTTTCATTTCTTCCATGAGTCACTTTAAATAAGTTCCCAACGGGGTTAAGACTTTTTGTGATGCCACCGAAATGCAGTAATTCTTAATTGTCTCTTAGTCTTTCTGTCTTGTTCACATCTTTTCTCCCGCAATGACTCAGTCATATTAAGTGTCAATTCACAGCTACTGTTCTCATCTTTATATGCACACACAGTCTCTATTGTAATTTACAGGAAACCAGGTTTGAGAATGTCATAATTTGTGACATATTGAGCTGCCACCCTGAAATGAACCAGCTCATTTTATTTTTGGATATTCAACAGATCGCAGCACATTGTGTGTAGTTTGGCCAGGGAGCACACAAAGAAAAAATATTTGAGTATTAGCAACTGCGGCCACATGGTACCTTAATTTGCAGGCAAGTTAGCAGATCACATAGAGAAAAAAAATGCTCTCTCAGGCCAGGTTTTTAATTAGGAAGGTAGCCAGAGGGGTTATTGTTTTCACTGAGTGGCTGAAAATAAGTTGAAACTTTTCCATTTCCCTGTCATTATCACCCTTCTGAACCTGTTTGTAAATTGTTCTGAAACAGCCCACCCCCCACCCATTTTCTCTGTAATTTGGAGCATCACACAGAATTAGACAATCTGCTCATAAAATTTGGTGCTGGGAGTTTGAGTTCCTCAGTGGGATGATGAAAGAAAAGTATGATCAAACATGGGTTTGTTCCAAAGTTATTATGATTTGATATATGTTTTTGTGTACTCCTTGGTGTTTGGGCCCTTATTTGGTAACAGGTAGTGCAATATCTGAGCAGTGTTGGCAACATAGACAGTAAAGCATGTAAGGGGCCAAGGTTGTTAGTTGTTGCTTAGTCCCAGTGTAATTCCATGACTCTTTGAGTTAGTTCTTATGTGCAGGATGAGCTGTTTGGGAGGTGGGTTGGGACAGAAACGACTGAATAGAGCCATTTGATTCACATCATGTAGTATGGACACAGGACACAAGGTGGATGGTTTCTGGGGCTGTTGATGACAAGGCAGAATTTGCAAACCTATATCAGCGTCTATACTTTCTGGGTGAAATACAACATTGAGGCTTCTTTCAAAAGTGTTTCAATGAAGAAAAAGGATGGGTTAAGGCTAACAGTACATAATCAGTGCCCTGTTGGGAGAGGAGAGGAAAAACACACTGTATCAATGACATCAGCACACCACAGTAGTTGACAGCACAAAAACTGTTTCTTTCAGTTTGTTATTAAAAAAGAAAAACATTTTATCAGTTTCATGAAAAGGAGTTTGACTTTAGCCCAACTTTTTTTGAAAATGTTTTTTCTGCTTCATGGTGGCCCTGAGAGCTCAATTCACTGCAACTTAAGAAAACTTGCAAACACATGTACTGCAAATACTCAACAACACAGAAGTGTAAACAGCAGACACAAAGTGATGAACCTGGCCAGGATGTACTTGCATGGATGTTGAAGCATCTGCACAGTTCCTGTTCAGTGCTTTTTGTATTTGGTTCTGTTGCTTGGTTGCAGCGTGTTTGTGAATAGCCACAGTATATAGTATAGTTAGTTCTGTTGTGCAGTGTGCATATGTTGTCAAGTTGATAAAGCTGTTTTATGAATTTGTTTGCGATTTGTCTATTTGCATGTGTTTTCTGGTGCACTGAGCGCTCAGGGCCACCGTATCTGTGGAACTTAATCTAAATTTTGTGCAACAACACACTTCACCAGGTAATAAGTGTTTTCCCTTGTTTTAACTTAATTCTCATGCACAGAGAAACCTTGAAGTGTTTTTAATTCTCCCATTTCCTTCTGTTGATGCATTTCTCACCCCGTGTGTGTGTGTGTGTGTGTGTAATTTTGTGCATCCCCCACCTCTCACCTCACAACCAGTGTCCTATGGCCATTTCTCCTCATTAAACTGGTCCTCCCACTTCACTGACAGTTTGTTGTGCACTTGTCTGACTAATCAGAATCTGCATGCTGTTAGAGAGAGGTTTAACGGTGTCATGCAACATTGTTTCATAACACTAATCATTAAGTCCTATTGATTGGCACATTAATCAGAGGAATTAATTGAAGACGTACATGAATGCTAATAAGTGTCTGATTTGACAGAAGTAGAAATCTGTTATTAGATCGTACATCATCATTACCCACAAACTACTATACCCTCTGCGAAAGTGTGAATACGTAATGTCGTGGATTTCTCAGATAGATGAAGTTCCTTATAATTAAGCTTTAATTGGACGTGTATCAGTGAGAATTAGGGGTGGGTGTAAGTGGGGCAAAGTTAATCTCAGAGAATATAAAATTGGATGGAGTTGAAGGGAAGGTTTTGTGTTTCTTTTTTTTTCTGTTTTTTTTTTTTTTTTTGGCCTGCATCAGCACTTTCACCCACTGGCTTTATTTAGGCAGTTAGCGACATCATTAGCAAGAGTCTCGGACAGTGTCTGACCTTTTCACCTCTCGGCAATCACACCCTGCATCATTTTCTGCAGTATACCAAGTTCGCCGGAGTCCCTGTGGTATAAGTTCATTAGTAAAGAGACGTGACAGCACAGCAAATGGCTTTTTCCAAAAGTGCTTGGGAAAAAAAATCTCACAGGCGCGTTATTAGTGAATAAATTAGACAAACAACCAAGTTTGCATAAACTGTAAGTGATTTTTACCCTGAGTTCAGTGTTTTATTAGTAATTTTATTCATGCAAATCACAGTAGCTGTGGAGACGTAGCTCAGTCCACCAGACTGAAATATTTAACAACGACCAAAATTAATTAAGATGGTGATCATGGCAGCATTACACCTGCTTCATCAGCATGCAGCATGTTGGTGTCATCATTGTGTAAATGTTAGCATGCTGACAATAGCGTTTAGCTTGAGTCATGGTGCCTATCAGCCTCACAGAGGTTGCTTCTCCTGCGGACCTGTGGCCTTGTTAGAGTTTAAAGATGATTTGCCCTTGTTTAATTGGTTTTCGTTATCATTCAGAACACTCTATGGTCATGTCACATTGCTGGCGTGTCTTTTTGTCCCCTGGGTTGTCCTACGAAGTGACAGCCCTGTGATCCGATGGCTGGACTGATCAGCTCTCCTCTTCAAAGGATTGGCGCTCTGCCCAGCGGTAAACTCCGTGCCCTGCAGCAGTAGCAGGATCAATTGATGGATTGTCAGCATATGCCGCTACAGCGATCTGAGCCATGCTCTGCAAAATCCAAACATGTGCCGCCCCCTTGAATAAGTTTAACTGATCCATCGGTCTGTGGCACTTTCGATTACTGCGCCAAAATGCTGTGTGTACAAACAAATAAACTGGAACCAGGGGCAATACAGTGGACATAGTGGAAGATTAATTTAGAAATGAAAAAATAAGTATTACAAGCTGTAAATGAAAAGCTGTAAAAGTCTTAAAAACACTGAGAGAAAGAAAATGGGCTGTAGGCTTCACAGCCTGTTGCCTAATGACAACTATGTGTAGGTGCCACCTACTCACTGGCACCCACTCATCTGCAGGTGCACTGACTGACAGTGAAGTGTTCATGTAAATGTGGTTGCACTGCAGGTATTTATAAAGAAGAGCTATCAGGTAACCTTTGGAAACTACTGTGAGCCTTGGATTCACAGCATCGTCTTATTCATTTTGCTAGATTTATGCAAAGCACCACGAGTGAGTGCACATTTCTATTACCAGTAGCTCCAGTGAGAAAACAGCAGTTACATTTAAAAATATCAGTGTAATGATTCTCCATCTACTTCCTGATGCTTTCACACATTACTTTAAAAATTACCCTCGAACAACCCGCATGAACAACAAAGTATCTTTAACCGCACATGTCCGTGTCTTGGAGTAAATCTAATTTTGCAGACAGGTGCGAGTGTGTGTGTTACAACACCATGTCACACCTTGTCACAGCCTGTGCAGAAGGATGTGAAGATTACAAGTCTGTTTGTGTCTCATTTGGCTTTTCCATCGTCACGTCCTCTGGTGATGCATCCACTTCTGTGTGTGAGGGTGTCAGCCGGTTGACTCTCAATGCCGTTCGGCCGATACGACTCGGTTTATTTATGGCAACAAAAACATTGTTCTCATGCCAATGAAAAGGGCAGACGTTTTGAAAGGTGTAGGAACTGTATTCTGGGCAATGCACCACCCCTACCTGAGACTGTTATCAACTAGACCACATGTGGGAAGAAGAGACACTTCCAGGCAGTCAAACTTGTAAACAATATTTCGGGTAAAGCAGACTGGTTGCTTAATTCAGCCATTGTCTGGAACCACACAGAGATATAAAGTACAGTATGTGCTGAAACACAGTGTGGGCATAACTGCAGGTGCTTTAATTAGAAACTAAATAATGGAACAGAATGGACGAGTGAGCCTAAAGCAAGAGAAAAGGACTGGTGGCCAGACTGAGGGGGGAAGAAATGTTTCTTAATCATAGCTTTGCGCCTTGGAGCATGGTAAGTTTTAATGAATGATTGAAAACCAATCATCAATGCCTTTTTGTGCCTGTACATTAATACTGCAGGACGCCAGATGACCTTTTCCTTTTGAACTGAGTGAAAAATGACATTCTGGTGGAAATTGTGTTGCTTTTTTTTTCCAGTCTTACTTACTATGTGTTTCTCCCCCCTGCTCTACAGCCACCCAATCCCTCAGGAGATTTCAATTAAATTGTCCTACTGAGTTCTTCACTTACTTCCCTTAATCTCTCTTGGCTTGTGGCAAAGTGTGATTTTGTTTTTCCCCCCGATGCCATTTCCAATTTAATAGAAGTGCATTTATGTTTGCCTGTGTTATGAATTAAAATGGAGTTTTTTATGGGTATAGGTGCATGCGGCCATGGTTGAGCACCCCTTCATTCAAACTCCCTGTACCTTGAAGGTGAATAGTGCAGTGCCTATGTGAACTCCATAAATTGAGTTGTAAGAGTTCTCCTTTTGGTGTTGTTGAAGGCAAAGCTTCAGTCTTGTCCTTGAGAAGGTGTTGGCTCCTACTGAATTATAGATGCAGTCAGTCAGGATAAGTCAGTTCACTCAGAGGGTTATATTTTCTCAGGAGACGTTCAACTCTCTGTGATGAGTATTCTCTCCATTAGGAGACACAATGATGTGCCCGTTTATATGATTCAATTCAAATTCGTTTTGGTAATGTTATACACAAAATAACACAATCTCTCCAACACATATTCAATGGCTTAAGTTTGACTCATGGCACCTGACGGATCAGAAATGTGTCCTTCTTGGTTTCCTCACTGAGGCCCTGTGTTTGTGAGCTTCACATTCAGAGACATTAGAGACTCTAATGAGGGCAGCTCAGAGATCTGTGGACTGTGCAGCCCATCTTCTCATTTCTCCACAACATGAAAAGACAAGCAGAGAACCGCCTACAGACCATCCCCGCATAAATGATGAAGCTTTTTGTGCCTGTAACACTTTTTTTTTGTTGGAGCTGGGATGCAAGGCAATCTTTCACATCAAACTAGAAGACGTTTTGTAAATGCTGCCCCTAAAATTATTCCCAGCTGACACACAGCTTGTTAGCCCCCCTCTTCCACCCAGAAGCCATTTCTGGGACATTTGGCATGAGGAGAGACACAGACAGTTACATAAAAGCTGATGAGTGCCTGGCATTGGACTGACAGAACCCATGGGTGTTCTCGCCCGACACTCTTTGTCCGTGTGGATGTGTAGATGCGCATGTGCATGTGCGTCATTATTGTCCTAAATTAGTTCATGCATCTGTCAGTCTTCGGGCCTGCACTGATAGCTTGTCATTCATAGTTGGTTTAACTAAGCTGGTAAGTCAGGCTGTGCCCTCTAGTTGCGTTCAACCTTGCTCTCAGCCACATGAGCTGATGGCTAACAAGTTGTCACCCTCTGCTGTTTACAGGCATTGCCATCGTACCACCAAATGACTCAGTCATGCTTTGCTGTGATATTAGAGGCTTGCCGACATGCTAATTGATCCTTTGTTAAGTCCTGCTTCTGTAATAAAGAAAGTGTTTTTGAACTTTGACAGAAATAGACATGGGTGTTTTCTAAATTGATACCAGATTGTAATAGCTGGCTATCAATTGATTTGGTAGCCATCTTGCTAATATCAACTGGTTCAATGTGGATTTTTCTCTGGAGTGAGGCCATGACAAAAGAGTTTGAAATGTGCATTTGATGGCTACTCTATGTTATCATGTTACCATATCACTACAATCTCATTAACACCACTTTACCATGCCCAAAGCTTGGCAGACAAGCTTAGGCTAGTAACGGTTCCTCAGCTACAGTTGGATGATCTCTGTGTATCACTAAAAATCCCATCAAGGCAATCCAACACTCGCAGACAAGGAACAAAGCCTGGCAGAGGCAGGAAGTTTCTGTGAAATTAAGCTGCTTTAAGGGTGGAGGTCAGGGAGTGACTGTGATTCACCAGCAATGATCAGCATGAGCATTTGAAACCAAAACAAAACAAAAAACAGATTGAAGTATGAAGTCTCCCTCATCCTGTTGTTTTTTAACTTCAGTGAAGCAGTTCAGATGAAAAGAACAGCATCTACATTTAGCTCTTGAAGATCTGAGTTGGTGGCTTTGGTTGGCATGAGTGAGATCTCTCAGAAACATTGTTTGCCAGTGTCAGCATCTTTTAAGGCTCCCATGTGTTTATCACTTTTTTCCCCCATTTTTTTTTCTTTTTGGCTACATTTACTTTGCAAGTATATTCCATGTTTTTCTGGTGATTCGCCTCCTATCGATTTGTCACAAGAGATATTAGCCTGTCATGACCCAGGTATATATTTTGTGAGAAGATTAACATTCCCCCGTAAGCGCAGAGTGCAGCTGCAATTTTCCAGAGTGCATTATATTTTCTGGATGCTTCTTTGCTGCAGAGTCAACAGTCAAAAGTCTTAAGCTGAATGTGTCTGCTATAGTGCACTGTCGGAAGATCGTGTGCTCACTCGTCCCAGCATCCTCATGTGTAGTTTCTCTTTTTCTTCACACCTTTCACTCCTGTATGTTTTCTCTCCTTTACTCCGCTTCCAAAAATCGAGTCTCGATCTCGGCGGAATAAGCTGCAATTTTTACCTCAGATTTAGTGGGAAGAGGAAACCAATGCTGATATTGCACAACCATATTTTAAGCAAAAAGCATATCCAACTTGGCTGGATAGTTGTGATCTGACAAGAATATATCACAGGAAGCAAACCGCTAGGTGATTTTAAGATGTACAAATGGAGGACAGGAATAAGCGAATTGTTATGTGCTGAGATACAGAAATAACTGAGGGAGAGGGAGAAAGAAACAAGTGATGCATGAAGAAATACGCAGGAAATAGGACATGGAGCAAAGGTGGGGTGCACAAGATCAAGAAGTTGCATTGAAACTGCAGGAGCTTAGTGTAGACACAGCAGGAGGCCAGTGGAGGGAAAATCATGTCAGGGAATATCATGCTGTCACAAATCGCATCGCCAACTCCCAGCTGAGATTGATCCGCCAACCTTCTGTTACCCAGCCTTTACACGCCCATAGTTTTTTACTTCCTCGTGATGCAGCTAAGACATTTCTCTGCAAGGTAGCGCTGTGTTGTCACGAGCAGGTGACTGTGGTACCAGTGTGGGATCATGAGGTCAGGCCTGTGACTGGAAGTGGTAGAAGAGGATTAGTGGCCCAGCAGAGGGAGAAAGGGGCCTCCCTGCAGCGGAGAACCAGCTGGTCAGCAGGCCGGCCAGCCCGGCTCCATCTGTCAGTCACCTGCTCGACCCTCCGGGAAGCCTGGTAAATCTCTCCACCTCCTGTAGCTCCCAGAGATTATGTCATCCAGTTTGGGTTGTACCGCACTTCGTCTATGATCGAGGCCGCACGGACAGCATCATCAAA
Source organism: Decapterus maruadsi (assembly GCA_030347415.2). Classification (NCBI taxonomy): domain Eukaryota; kingdom Metazoa; phylum Chordata; class Actinopteri; order Carangiformes; family Carangidae; genus Decapterus; species Decapterus maruadsi. Next base: position 15,324,715 of record CM064887.1, on the reverse strand, counting down.
ATACGGCAAATCTGTAACCTTGATACAACCTTCATCACCTTAAACAGCACAAGACATAATTGCATTTGGAATATGTTTGGTTGTGCAAAAGCCTCTTTTTCTGTGCAGCGCTGAAAAGGTTAAGGGGAGTAAACAGAGGAGTCAGCTCTGAATATTCTTTCCTTTGACAAAAGCTAATACATTTTAAAATAGAGTAATTGCCTCATGGTCATCTGCCTCAAACAGCCAGTCTCCCTTCTCTGTCCCTGAGTTACAGCTTTGAATTATGGCATCAGCCTTTGATCATTTTGATATGAATCGTCAGCACTTCATCGTTGCATCCTGTTAGATATTTGTGTTAAATTGTGTCCTCATCGGAGCATGAATTCTTGAGCTATGACCAAAAACATGTTTTGTGGTGTCACGGTGACCTTGACCTTTGACCTCCACATTCTAGTGAAGCGAGCGCTTCAGTACCAAAAAGCAAGGTTTTACTGTGATGTGAGATATTTACAACCACAGGGCTGATAGGTATTTCTCTGTAACACACAATCAGCAGCAGAGCCAGGACCTTTGTGGATGAATGAAAATGCCAAACAAGGTTGGCACAGTGATGTAGCTACTAGTCTCCTCCCGACTGTTTTATGTCTGCGCTATACCAGTCACTGAAAATACTTTACCAGAATAGTGATGCAAGTTGAGCTTGTAGCTTGCAGCTTTGTAACATTATAAGATCAAAAGCTCCCAAATACACATTTTGGTGAGACTGTGTTGCTAACAGCTGTCATCAGATTCTGATCCTGATTTCACATATTGCATTGATACCAGGTATCACTATTTTGTGCCCACTGTGTTCATGTAGGAAACCCCACTTTTATAGGAAGAAGCTGATTAAGAACATTGTTTGGGGGCCTCTAAGTTTCAAGTGGAATAGTTGCCATGATGAGAGTGCCGTGTAATATAATGCTTGCTTCCAAGTGAGCTGCCTTCAAAACAGAATCAAAGTCACTGTTGTAAATTTACATTCAAAAAGACAGGCTTTGTTAAAATCTTTTCTGTATTTCATTTCATGTCGAGTTCAAACCAGCTGTTTCTGGAAGCTTTCAGGACTGCTCAGGAAATGTTATTTTCCCAAGCCTTCAATCACCCCAGTTCTGTCACAGCCTCTGTTTTTGTATCTCATCTATACCCAAGTCAGGTACCAAAAACAAAAGATGTTTCCTTTTTTTCCCCCCTCCCTCCCTATTCAAAACGATGCTGCATTTTGTTTTTACTGCTGAATCCCTGTGACAGCTGTTGTGGGTTCCTGTCAAAAAGTGTTGTTTCTTCTTCCTTCTTTTTTTTTCTTTTCCATTTCCCAGTCTCAGTCACACTAACAAGGGGTGAATAAACAGAAGGTAGTAGAAGAGTAAAAAAAAAAAGCACTAGAACTAGAAATGCCTCTGCCCAAGAGAGTCAGCAGAATTCGGAAGCCTGGAAAGGTTAAACTTTATGGCATGATCTTTTCCCTTCATCTGATACACATTCAGAATATCAAGAGAAAATTATACAGCACGCTGATAGTCGGGGTTCTGGTTTTCAACAATGGCTCAGTTTGATTCATTTGCTGCCTTTGTGCTTGATGCTGAAAGCCGCCATTGCTCCCCAACAATAACAGATGTCAAAATCATGTTCCCCTAAAAGTTTATAACCGCTGTGTGCTTATTGCTGCCATCTTAGCAGAAAGGCAATTGTATTTGATTGGCTGTGACTGTGATTGGCAGAAACTTGGCTCTTATTGTTTGGCCACTCATGTTATCATATTTGAGAAGCCCAGCTAGCCTACGGCAGTAAAAGCAAGAGGGGGATATTGGCTCCTGAGTAGCTGGCATCCAGCCTCTTTCAGACAGGCAATTCCAGGGGAGCAATTGTCTGGTTTAATTGCTCCAAAAAAGAAAGACGGAGAGGCGGTGAAACTAACAAGCTGTCAACAGAATCAGTAATTTACAGGCTGTGTGATAAAAACAGATTTCTATTTTTCCTTTTTTTTCGGTCTCTCTGTGCTCTGTGCAGTTGTGATTTGCACAGTGGGACTGACACACACTGATTTCACTAACTCTAGGACTGATTTGATGGACCAGAGCTTTCTCCTGTCTCGTCATTTGGCCCGTTCCTCAGCTAGAAAGCGCTCGCTAGGAGTGTACATTTGCCAAAACTACACAGTCAACTAAATTTGACACTATAAGAGATGCTTTAATGTGCATCTGGATCTGGATTAAATAGACACAAGGAGAGACAAAAATTACTTACAGGTGCCAGATTTTTTTTTCCTGTGTAAGTAAATGGAAAAAAACACAAGAGGGATTAGCAAAAAATTATGTCAAGAAATCATTTAGAAAATACTGAATCTGGATCTGCACCAAAAACTAATTTGTAACTTGGCCCATTTCCTTATTTCCACTCCAGTTCGTTAAAATCTGCAAACTACTTTTTGAGATATTTTACTAAAAAAACAAACAGACATGGCCAAAAACTTAAGCTCCCTTAAGAAACACAGGGTTTTTATTTTTTTCGTCTTCATCGGTGGAGCCACTTTTATTTTCCTCTTATAGTCCCCCCCTCCTCCCCTTATATCCGACATTTCTGCCGTCAGAGAGGCAGCCACTGCAGACTGTGACTGTCTGACATTTCAGGGTAATTTTCTGTTAAGAGTAACCTGGATTTGAGCAACACATAACCTACGCTATGTGGAGGCAGCAGGCGACAGAGTGTCGGCCAAATGAAACACAAGCCTTTGATCCTGCCACAGATATACCCTTTCCATCTGTTGTTGCCACAAAATAGCTTCACTTTTACACAAAATTATTGATTGTTTTTTACAGAATTAATGACCTGTGAAATCTGATTTTGAATCTCAGCAGTGAACACAAAGGAATACCAAAATAGGGGGGGAAATAGGTTAAGAGCAAAATGTGTACAGCACTAAATCAATGTGCCAGAGACACAAATAGGCACAAATTATTGAATAATCATATCAGGGCAAATTCATGCACACAAATGAAGCTGAGCAGGGGGAAATGGACATTAAGAGGCACAGGCACATCCACAAAAACAAAGTGCAGTGTGTGTATGTGTGTGTGTATGAGGTTGTGGTCCATGGCCTATTCCTCTCCCCTCTGCAGCAGCCTCCATCCATATTCATAACCTCCCAGAGCGATAGTGGAGGAAAGGATGGAGGGGAAGGAGGGAGTAGGAGGATTTCACTGCATAGAAGTCAAATTGAAAGGAATAAGAAACACTGGGCGGTGTGTATTTTTGTGTGCGTATTTGTCATGAAGATATCATTCCCTATGATCCTGGACAGGTTTGTGAACACAAATCGAAATGTTAATTAGAGGCTATAAACAAAACAGCTAATGACTCTGTTGTTATTATCAATCTTTCAAACACACCATTTGCAACTCACATGAGTTCGACTTTGTGGACTCAGCAACAATATGCAGGGTGATTTAACAGGGATAAGGGTACAGTTTCTGGTTCATAACCATTAGTGCTACAATTAAATTCAAATGGATGTAAAAGCCCAGACAAATATGCGTCAAATGTATGAAAGCAAGGTCCAATAAATCGCTATTAGAGGAGCTAGTGGTTTTCTCATTTCTTCTTTTACAGAACTGACTGGAATTGGAGAGAGGACCGCTGACATTAATCAGGATCTGAAGGTTTAGGGTAAGGTTAGAGGTTGGTGTATATCAGAACAGGACTAGTTTGTATGATATATTGGCTGAACACACCAGAAACCAAAGGTGTTTATAGCTGTTCCAAGTGGCCAGACTCAGAGGCAGCTGAGATATTTGATTAAATATGGCGAGTGTGCACATTTTCACTTGGCGTCTGTGAAAGGCATCTTTGTGCCTGGTTGTTATCTCAGACAACAAGTAGTTGTTATTGCAAATAGTTGTTATTGCAAATAGTTGTTATTGCAAATAGTTGTTATTGCATGAAAACTTCAAACTTGGCCTTCATTTGGATTTATACCACACGCCAGTAAAGTTCAGTGACTGTACAGTATCTTGCAGGTTGTGACAATATCACAGCGACAAAATCTGCCCACAGACATAAACATCGGCCCCCAATTGCCTGCGCAGTATATCCCACTGTACTGGTAGTGTCTCCAGGAACACAATTTGCAGTGATGACCAACACAAACACACAAGCTGAGAAGTGCAGTACTACCAGTCTGGTAATGACACTAGTAGCTGTGTCACAAATAAAAAAAAAGAGAGCTTGGGGGACAAGTTAATATACTTAAGAATACTTTCTCAGTCCCCTACAGCTTGCCAATTACTGTGTGATGCAGCCGTGATAGCCCAGTTTCAGACACAGCCCTGCCTCCACCTGAAGTCCAGGGGGAGACAGTCTGTCCCGAATCTTTGATGATAGTGCCGCACTGGCATCTTAAAGGGATATAACATAATGCATGGGTAAATGCAAAGCCGCCGGGGCAGTCGTTTCCCGACAAGGAGTCTCTTTTTAGCACGGTGGATGGTGAATGTGCAGGTCCCAACTTGTCCACGAGAGCATTTTGTGGTTGTTGGATTGTGTATTTGATGAGTTGATGAGAGGGAAAGCCCGAAAATACCACAGGCCTCCGTGGCGATAGCTTGCATCTCTACCCGCCAGATCATGTTGCAGTCGGACCTAATAGATGTTTAACAGTTATGTTTTCTGACGTTAAAATACACTGCTAATTAGGGATGCACCGATATGAACATTTTGGCCGATACCGATATGAATTTTTCTGTTATGGCCGATAATCGATATTTACCGATATCGATATGTGTTGTTGTTTTTTTTTAAGTTTCTGAGATGATAAATTTTTGTACAGACTGAAAATCATGCAAACTGAATTTTTGAATGTCTTCCTTTATTTTCAGAATGTATTTTACTTCCAAATAACAAGGTTACAGGCTACCATCCTCCTCGCATTGCATACGGATATACATCGGTTGTGCATATCGGCCCAATTTTACTCATCGGACCGATACCAATATGTTAAAAAATGACGAACATCGGCTGATACCGATATTAATGCCGATATATCGTGCATCCCTACCCTTAATCCAGTCCTTCTGCTAGTTTGATGTGTACAACCATTGAACTGGCAAAGGGCATGCGAGTTTGTACATGGATCATCATCAGACATGATGAAATAGATAAGCATTCAAATTACATTTTAAGGCATCAGTTCAACACAGAAGTAGCCTATAGACCAGGCTTAAGGCATCAGAGTGTTGTAAAAAGGACCAGGTCGTGAGAATACACCTCCATCATATTCTGTTAGAATAACGAGAATGAGCGTTAGTGTTCTCTGTGGTGTGTTGGTGTGTGAAACTGGGAAGTGAAAAATCTTTCACCTGGTTGCCCACCATCTCCCTTATTGCTTTTACATGCTTTTCACACTTATCTGTCCCACACACAGATACACATCTGTCGTTCCCCCATCTACTTCATCTCATTCACATCTTATCTGTCTCCTCTCTCTTTACCCTTATTTAACTGTCTATTTCTTCAAAAGAACCGCAGGCTGTTGAAAGGGAAGTTTGTCATTACATCAGTTTGATCTCGTGGAATCCCAACCTTTCGGTGGAAACGGTGAGACAAGCTTGAAGTCTGTTTGGCATTGATTGGTCCAGTACTATCATATGTGCTAATAGCCCTTGTCAGTCTAGCCTGATTTGAACAATTCTTTCATGTTTGATTTCAATGGGTATGGAAATGATACGATTCATGGCCGTATAGCTGGCAATTAGGACACACAGTCTCTCTCTCGCAGACACGCACATACACACACAGACTATCCACGCACTCCCAGAGGGCCACTTGATGGGGTGTATAATGTGTTTTCATGTTCAAAGCATTTTACAGTAGACTTTCTTAAGGGTTTTAAAGCAGCCCAGACTGTTTGATCATCTACTTGACACTCTTTGGAGCTTTAGCTCTCAGAGCCCACACATCCTCTATACAGCAGCCTCGCAGAGTCACGCTGTGGAGGGGCAGAGGTTAGTACACATGTTTTTGACAGAAAATGCCAAAAAATAAAATGTTACTTTTGGAGAAAGAAATACTGCTGTCTCCCCTTGTTCAGGAAAAAATTGAAAATAGAAAATCTTTCTGATGAATTCATACTGAACTGAATAACACTGGGACAATGATGGTTAAAATTTTATGGATCTTATAGGCAATCAATACAAATCCAATCACTTTACGACCACCATGTTAAACATTTATAAGTGGAATATTATGTAAATTAAACGTTTTATGAGACACTATGATGTGTTTGTGAGCAGATATAATGGGACAACATTTTCATCTTTTACTACCAGTTTTAAACCCACTGGTGAGTGGTTTGAAGATGTCTATGAATGGGTAATAACGTTGTGAAATACATATATATAAATCAGTAGTCTGTTCCCTTCGCTCCCTGCGCTCGACTGTGGGATCTTGACTGGTGTATAAGCTTTATATCAATGTATAATAAACATAAGTGTCCCAGTGGTTAAGACACAAAAACACTGTCCAGTGTCTTGAGTTTGATTTCAGCCAGACTTTTATTGCCTGTCAATCCTTCTATGACTCCTCACATAATCATCCCCTGTCAAATAAATGTAGAAGAAAATATAATTAAGAGCCCAAAACATTTAAAAATGTTTGACGTTGTTAAATATAAATGCTGCTGCAATGTTGCAAAGCGCAAAAGAAATTATTAGCCAATACCAACTGCAGTGAACTCTTAATACTCAAGCAGTGGCTCCTTAAGATGCGTGAGATAAAAATTAAATTAAAACTAGCTCCTTGATTTGCACATCTACATTGTGACCATTTGATTAATAATTCATCTCGGCTTCACTCTACCAGGTGCTAAATGGCACAAAACCAAATGCTACCTCGAGTGTGCAATGGCTGATTAAAATAAGTCCACAATTCTCTAAATCATTTCATGTTCAGTTATTGAATTTAAATCAGTTTTTAAGAAAAATGTCAATCATTTGTTGGATTCTGCTTTCCACTCATACGCTGCCTTTTTTTTATATGATTACCAATTAATTACTGCTGCATTTGGACAGTGCAACCTGTTTGAAGATGATACCTCAGGTGCAAAGGATCACCGGGCTTAATCAATAAATAAAGAGAAACATTCACTGCAGCCCTAATTACCTTCTTTTTATGAGCTTATTACTTACTATTTTTGTTTGCTCGAGTGCTGCGGTGCGTGAGTGACCAGAAATACATCATTATTACTTAACCGTCTAACGAACATGAGGGAGAAAGTAAAACTGACACAGCCTCTGTCTAATTAGTGTATTTATGTAGCTGACACTTCAAGTCGAATGTCTTCAATCACTTTTGGATGGAGAATCCAATTCATGTACAGTATGTTCTCTGCCCACACTAGCTATTAGCTACCTCCGCTTGCCTAATTACTGTCATTCATCCTTTATCAATGAGAAGTGGTGGGAAGCAGCTGCTGCTGGGTGGCTGTGTTCTTATATGCATGCAAATATACATGTACATGTGCACACACATATGCACACACACACACTAATAAACATGCAGACACTTCACAGAAAATGTCTCATACTTAGAAAAAACATGATGTGGAAGTTTTTTCCCCCAATAATTTTGCATATTTTACCTTTCAAAGTGATCTCCAGCTGATTACGTTCATTTGTGTTTGGTTTTGCCACACATTTTCCCACATCACATACAGTATGACCGTGTGTGTGTATGTATGTGTGTGTTTCTTGTGGGGGAAGGGTTATGTGCAAGAATCTATTTGAGGCTGTCTCTTTGACACAGAGGTGATGGCATATTTTATTAGCTCCTGCTCAGGGACCGACAAGAATCTCACCCGAGAGCTCAGCTGTGACATTGTGGATCCTGAACTTCTTTGTTCCTTCTCATCCCTTCTCATCTGTCTTCCAATCCCGTTTCAGCTCCTTCAAATCATCCTGCTTCCATCGCCCCCCGCCCCAACACTTCCTGCACCTTCCACCTTAATCCCTCTGTCATTCTTACTTCACATCTCTGCTGCCTCAATCATCCAATCCCTCACTCTGCTCGGGCCGTCTCGTTGCATCACCAACAACAGGTGCCTGTTATCGGTAAAAAATAATCCAGCTGTGCCGTGCCTTCTCCTGCTAACCGGCCTTCTCTCATGACAACTGGCTAATTAGGTGTCAGCACGGAAAATGAAAGGTAAACGGAGAGTAGATAAAACCATAAAGCTGTCAACTCTCTCACTTTTGGCGAGCGAGTAGGAGGAAGAGAAGAAAGGGAGATGAGGTAGATTAGCTATAGAGGTCAGCGAAAGAGTGAAGAGCAATGGAAGGATGATGAACGGATGCGGGATTGGGAGGACTGAAAGCTAGATAAATGTGGGAGAAAACGAGAGGATGAGAGAAGAATAGATATGCGCTGAGAGGCGTGGGAGGAAAGAAGGTGAGAAAGTGATGCGAGTAGCAAAGGCCACAGCTGCCGTTCCCTGTGGTCGCTATTAAAATGCTCCAGTCAGACCCCTTGTATGTACACACATGCATGAGAAAACACACACACACACACACACAAAGGGCAGTTATACTTCCTGATCGATTGAGCCGTGCCCTGCTCTGACGTCTCAGCAGGCCTCAAGATGAATGAGCTGACCTACGAGGGGAAAGAGAAAGAATAGAGAAGAGGGAAAAGCAAACCTTTGGCTTTTAAATCTCACAGGTTTGTGTCACCTTGGTTACAGGATGGGATGGTACAGTGTGTTTGTCAACCCTTGGTGGCTGCTTTTTGTCACGTATTCACGCGAGGGACATTTTTGGATATTGACACACCATGTCATACTTTCCTTTCAAACACTCTATTGACACAGGTATTCACTCCGCTGTCCTCACAGAGGCTCTTCTAACACTAGTATCACAGCGGTCCTGCCTGCACTACTTTAAGGACAGTCATTTTTTTTTTACTTCTGCCGAGGACCTATGTCTTTCTGTTTGTTTGAGTGTAAGATTGCTCATGAAAAAAACATAAAACAAGCGGGGCCCTAACCCTTTTTTTGGACTTTCTTTAACCTTGCAACTTTTTTCCTGTTTAATTTCTCTTGGAATATTTTTGGGATCTTAAAGGAGACATATCATGCCCCCTTTCCACAAATTAAGATGTGTCTTAAAGACATGTCTGTGTCATGCTTCGGTGCTTCAAAATACACCATGAATCAAACATCACAGCTCTTTCAAAATAGCAACGTCGGTGCCTGTCCCTTTAAATGCAAACGAACCACTGCTTGCCTCGCCCCACCCCACCCCGTCTACCAGTCCCAGGTAGGGGTGGTATTATGCAAATTTGAAACATAGTTACATCACTGGAAGACAACTGACGGAACAGCTTAAAACCACATGGATTTCAACCTTTTTTTGTCAATTCTCACATTCTCATAGAGCCTTCAAAAAGTGATATTTCCATAATGTGTCCCCTTTAATGTATCACTTGATGAGCCATTAACAGTACTGAGATCTATGACTTATGTTAATTAAGTGCAGATTCAGACAATAACCTGGATGTGTAGGATTGTTTGGCCATGGTGGAGGAATGCACTCTACTCACGTTGGTGGTATTCACAGTTGTCACCTTTTGAACATAAAATCAATTGACTCTTAAACTTTTCTTGTCACTGTGCCTTTTTTTTGTCTGTAAGATGCAGATGTTGCACTTTTTAAAAAGTGCAAACCCTTCCCCAACTGTTTTTACAAGCCCTCTGTCATTTGATGGCTTCTTGCTTTTTGTCATGGATGCATACACGTGTGTTTCTGTGTGTGTTTCCGGCGACTGTGTAAATTTGTGTCTTAAGCTGAGGGCATAGCCACAGACGCATTTGAGCTGCTTCTGTTCACCTCTCACCTGATGCTCAACCATCAGCTGGCCCCGCACTGCCACTCAGACAAGGCAAGGCTCGCACAGAAGCCAAGAGAATGACTTGTGTTCACTGAAAAGGGCACATCGACTAATAATTGGAACTGTTCCCATTCAGAGCTTGAGGCTAATTAGCTGTGTATCACCAAAAGTGTGACCTCCATATTAATAGAGGATATTTCATGAACAGCTTTTCAGTCTATAGCAGGTAGATGACAATGTACAACTCCCCTCTCTTTTTCTTAGGTACAGTCAGGAAACATAATGTAACATAATGTAATCACTCTCACAAACATTCAATGACAATATTAATTCTTTGCAAAGCCAATTAGGAACAAGAGGATCCAATCAATCAATCTCATTAGCTTCTTTGTCAACTAGCCCATCTCTCCTCTCTGCATGGCATACAATATTTATTGCCATGATGCTCACTTAGCGTCGCTGCTTATTTAAGTCATTGCACAGCTATGAAAATGCCTGCACAGATGACTTCCTATTACATTTCATATAGAACATATAAATGAGAATATTAGTCAGGGAGGTGATGACTGCGCTGTTTCATGAGAACGACTGTAATTTTCTATGCACAGTAATAATGCAATTCCTTGCTTAAGAGAACAGCAGGTACTGTGGCTGACAGTAATTCTCTAGCTGTAACTATCTCAATCCATCTCATATACACACACATACACATGCACAAAAAGCACCTGTCTGCACACAGGGCCCTAAACCATCTTTGAAGCAGACCTGGGTCCGGAAAGTAATTGTGCTGCTTCTGAAATTAGGGTGTGCGCTTGTTCGTAACAGCAGCACACACTGCTGGGGGAGGGAAAATGGCTGTGAAGATAATATTCAGCATCCAACTAATCCAAGCTGCATGGTAAATGACAATTCATGCAAGAAACTACTGACAGGTGGATTCAGTCCAGCAAAGCATTAGCATTTAAATATTCCCTTTTAGACTCTGAGACAAATAAAAATGCCCTGTTTTGAATAATAATTTGTTTTTTTCTACAAACAACAATTCAACAATATACTTTTCATACATAAAAAGAAAACTCATTACCACACTCTAAAAGTTTAACAATTGGTCTCAAGATGTTTACTTCATTGAACAGTCTGTTGTGTGTTTTATGCGCTCTGGCTTTTCCATTTTTTTCCGGGTTGCACATCTGTCTGCCTAAGCCAACTCGTGCTTGTTTTTAGTTATATATAAAAAAGTACACATAGGCTACAAATTTATGGCAAGCATAACAAAAAGCTTCATTTCCACTATTCTCTCTTGTTGAATCAGGGGCTACAAGAGGCCTGGTTACTAGGCCAACCACTGAATAAGCAATCTGCGTTGTTATGACACACTAACATGGGTCATTTGAGTTCAGATGTAAGTATGAGGAGCAGGGGCCTGGTTCAGCTGGTACTAGACAGGCCTATTTTAGACAGATGCTCTCCTGCTAAATTATCAACATTATCTAACATTATAGAGGACAAGGTGCTGTCTGCTAACTACACCGTTCAGCTTCTTGAGTCGTTTTTCCAGGCAGATGATTTCCTTTTAAACTTCACGCTGTATGTCTTGTGATGCGCTGCATGCTAAGTATGTAACCCAGCGCAGCAGTGATGTGGTAACAGTTAGCACAGATGTTGTGAAGAGTTTTACACTAAAATCAACTGAGAGCGCTTCCATATTAGTCTGAGGGTGCTAAGCATCCTCAAGCGCCCCTGTAGAAGTGAACCTGTTTTGATGCTCCAATTTTTAGAAATGCTCAGAGGACAAAAAGACAAAATGCATCTGCACATGTTTGCTTACACATTTTGCAAAACTCGCTCCCACACTTCCATGTACAGTCACCTCAAGGGAAAATCACTCAAACCACTGAAGAGCAACAGGAGGTGATTACTGTGGTCTAGCCGTACTCTCCTTGTACTCCAGTAATGGAGCCGGCCACAGTGATTCCTGTTGAGTTGATGTTTTAAGAGCTTTAATGGACTGGCAAGCCCCAGATGACAGCTGGGTCTCTGCTGCTCTACTCTAAAGATGTACTCAGTCTGCAGATACTCTGTGACATTATTTGTGCCAATTAGGTAAATCTAAAAAAAGGTGGGCTAAGTACCATATCAACGTATGGAAATGTGAGTTTTTGCATATGCATAGCCCTGCAAATGAGTGTGTCAGCAGATTAGCCACAAAGATGTAAGAGGGACAGTTACCAAAGCTTACACCGCTAGTGTTGATCCCCGCATGAGGAACACACAAACATGCATTTTAGAGTGTTTTAATGGACCCATTATTATGTTCCTGAAAGCTGCAGTCACATTATTGCCAGAGTTGGAGACAGTTTAAATGTTCAGAAAGAGCCATGATTCAGTCTATACTCAGTCTAATGCTGTGTAGCTCTCCCAAAAGGACGCATTAGTAGCTCAGATTCCTTTGTGCCTCCTTTAACTTCACAATCCACCTCCCTCAGTTCGTTTGACTTCTGAAAGTCTATTCTTTTCTTGTCTCCCTCATGTCCTGCCTCCCTTCTCCTTTACCATTCCCCTCTGTGCCCGAGCTCTGTGTAGTCTAATGTAGCAGATTCAGTATTGATGAGGTCGGTCGATCAGGAGAGCACCACCCTCCCCGTTATGTTACTGTAGGTCTTGAATAATCTATCTCTCATCCAGTATTCTGATACAAGCAATAAATGGCTGCGGTTTAAGATCCCCCCCCCCCCCCCGACTTTACGACTGTTTTCTCCTGAGCAAAGAAGTCGAACTGTTGAGACTTTATTTATTTAATATTTGATCAACTGTTCTATTGCATTATGGGGTATGCAGGTTGTATTCTCACATTAGATTACACTGCTGGGAAATAAACCCGAATTACAGGTGCAGACATGTTTTCACCTCCAAATAACTGTCTATATTGCATGTCCATACTGTAGGCCTTAATGTGTACTGTACCGCATGTGAATGAAGTAGTACGTTTGATGTAAAAAGCTGATGAAACAAAATATGGAAAGCAATCTTTATCTTTCTTTTGAGTCCTCTGACACTGTTGCACGACCTTTGTATCTGGTGTCCATTGATATCATGTTGTGTCCATGCCTCTGCTGTTAAGAGTTGGTTGTTTAATCTCATCTTGCAGCCTCTGGAGACTTTACCACTGAAGTGTAGCACCTCGAGTATCAAACCGTCCTCACAGAGGATTATGTGACTTTTGGTCTAATGTGGTGCAATATCGATATCATGGTTTGCTTCTACATCTACCTCGTCTGGAAGACACACTGATGATTGTCTTTTCCCTCAGGGGCCCTAAACTGAGTTATATTTTTAATATTCCATTGAATTTATAAGCACTGTGACTTACAGTGTCTAAATTAAATGAAGTGATCTGCCCCAGCACAACTGACACAGTGAAACTGATCTGGTGGAGGAGTAATTGCGGGAAATGAAAGTTGTGATGTGTGTACTGCGTGTTGTTCATATAACACAAATGTAATTATTCAGACTCTGTACTGTACAAACACAGTCTGTGGCCTTTAAGGCAGCAATAGTCTGGTTGAACAACATGCAAACCAGAATTGACAATTACCCGCAATTCCATCTCAGCTGCTCAAGGGATTTTCACAAAACTTGCGTTGACTTTTTAAAACACAGACACACAATTATTATATTGATTACAATATCATAATGCCTGGTTGTTTGCTCGTGCTTGTTAATCTGGCCACTAACGGTTTGTTTATGTTCCTTTTAATCCTTTGACAACAAGCCGGTGATGATGGTAATCAGCCTTAATTGTGAATTTGATGTGATTTTGAGCTTTTTCTCAGTTGGTGCAGAAAAGCTCAAAGCCATACTCGAAAAACTCTGATTGTTATTGATTGGCTTGGAGCACTGCATGATTGTGTTGTGAGATATTTTCTGCAACGCGGTGATACACATAAGCATAAACACATACGCACAGCCAAAGACAATGTTGTCAGATTAAATCATTCCCTTCCCTGCTCGGAAAAGCGAAAGGTAAACAGGGCTTATATAAATGTCCCAATGCACTCCTGTTAGCACTTGTAAATAAGACAACTAAGAGATAAGCTCAAATAAATGCATGCCCTCTTTTTGTCTCCATCAAACTATAGCCAGCCATGGAGAACGTGCAGAGGACAGAGGCACAAAAAGCCAACGTGCTGTTTGCCAAATGCACACACACTCTTTACTGCAGCCTGGCTAGAGGTCTCAGAGACAGGAGGAGTGTGATGATGGATGTGTTGTATCTACTTCCTCCAGACAGCTGGTCTGCAGCGTGGACAGAGGAACAGGGAAGGCCATCGGTCAACACACAATTTAGCCCCTATTTGTGTGTGCGTGTGTATGTGTGTGTACGCGCGTCAGTGCATATCCTGGCTGCTGTCCTGTCCCTGTCTCTTACCATGGTTCCTCTGGTGGAGGACTTCGAGCCTCATTCTCCCTTCCCATCTGCCCCGGCACTGCCTTTTCGTCCCTCGGCTTGCAGCACTGACAGGCGGAGTTGCCACAGTGATGGATGACTGTGCGCTTAGTTTCAGTGTCAGAGTCCTGCACCTCTGCTACCTGCCGTGTGGGTCCCTGTCAAAGACTTCCTGTCAGGTCAGCTATACCCCTGTCCCCCTCCTCTTTTTTATCCCGCTCTTCATCTTCATCCTGCAGCTCTCCCATCTCTCCTTTATTTAGCATGCATCAGGGACCTATTTCAAAAGTTGGAGCGGAGTGTAAAAATTTCTCCAGAAATAGGTTGTCAACCTGATAACTTCTGAGGAGCACCAGAACAAAGAGACTGATTATGCCACATATATGCTCTCTCACGTCACACAGAGCAACACTCTCATTCAAAACTAATCTCCAACAATCAGTTAGATTGCTCCAGTTTATTAAGACTGTATTTACATACAAAGCATGTTAATGAGGGCATTTTCCTTAATGAGCTGCATGATGGGAAGTCACTGCTTCGTTCGGTGCCAGTCAGTTGTGCACGGCGGTTTGTGAATTTTTCAATCGTCTGCGCGATGGCCTGAATGCCCATTCATTTGTTGCCGTGTGGTCGTGTGCTCATTATACAGCTAGCTTCCTAAAGAGTGACCCCTGTTTTACGCCACGCATTTTAAATACTAGTCCTTTTGAAATGAGGTCCATAAGCAAGGCACTCATGAGCTTTGTCTGTGAATGTAATTAGCCAATTAGTCTGTTCTTTATTAGAGACCAGCAGCAGCCATGCGTCTCTGCTACCAGGGACTAGTTAGTGTGGTCTAATGAGCCTTTAGCTTCCAACCAGAAACCCTGTCAAGCATTATTAATAAAGAGGCTATTTGTGCAGGCCTTCCAGATTAAACACCGTTAATACCAGAGAGCCACGCTTATTAAGATGTATTTTTGCAAGATCCATGAAAAAGGTTGTACTCTAAAACCAGTAAATCTGAAACCAGATTAAAAGGTTCTTTTGTGTAAGAATGTGAAGCGATTTACATGCAGGAGGAGGAGGTGGAGGGGGTCGTCCAATAACCGGAGGGTTGGCAGTCTGAATCCTGCTCTATCCCGTCGCTGACGTTGTGTTCTTGCAAGACACCTTACCCACCTTGCGTGTATTAATGTTTGGTGGTTGGAGGGGCCGTTTGGTGCACATTGGCAGCCACGCTTCTGTCATTCTGCCCCAAGGCAGCTGTGGCTACTGACATAGCTGGTGTGAATGTGGTATGACTGAATAATGGTTTCTGTGAAAGTGCTATATAAATCCAAGCCATTATTATCTTTTATTATTATCATTATTGGCATTATTATTTATTAATGAATGACTCGGGTTGGCTTTTTCAGGGATGAGAGTCTTGTCTCAACTTTTCTCTTCCACTCAGCACAAACAATGTACACCACCATCTTAAAGCTTGTTCAGTCCAATGTGACTGACACAGGGTCAGTATTGACTGATAATAATATCATACTTTATAGATCCTATCAAGACGACAAAAAAAGTAACATCAGTCAAATCATAGTCTCACATAACCAGATCTATATGTGACAGTTGGGGTTCCTGTCACACTATGCCTCCAATTGATCATGTGCCCTGGCTACTTGGCCAAGGGAATGTCACTGGCAAGCGCGCATGACTCTTACCCGGGAGGTGTGGTTCAATCCCCTCTTCACCTTGCCACATATAGTCAAATAGATATATGAACTATAAACTATAAAGTTATAGTCCAACTGTAAACAATAGGTGTAACTTTAGGCATCTCATTTATCACCATGATGCCATTCAATCATGTTTAGTCTTATGTTGTCAGATTTGCCATTGAGACCGGTGGGCCAATAGACCATGAATAATCTATATTTTACTGTACCTGTCAGTCTTTGTAACAGCTCTCTCAGTGTGCCTGTCATTCAGCAGATACGTAGAGGCTATCGCACCACTGTCCCAATTAATCCCAAAAGTCTAACTATCGTGTCTCTGTTCTGACCAATGCAGTGGACTCAACTTATTTTTCTGCTGCTTTCTTTAAGGCCACTGGTGTCATTAATAACAAGGGTTTTGTTACCAACAAAGGGGGGAAACTGATTTCCATTGCAACTATCTCCACTATAAAATGAGCAAAGATATGTTTTCTGCAACAACGCCTATGATTGTCCGCAGGCTGTTTTACAATTACATACATATTATATCACATTTTTCCACCACCACTGTATTACACTATTAAACTGTCAGTGGGAACAAGAGAGAGTAAAGACATGTTGAATTACTTATCCTTTATATGGAAAATATATTATACAATAATATATAATATATTCAAGATTGAATTCTCTGTGCGGTAGTATTGCACTGTAATCATAACAGACTTGATATGCTAACAAAAGCAATTTGTGACAGGTTAGTTTCAGAGTAATTGGTGTATGATTTCTGGGAGCCTTGAATTGATCAAAGAGACACTGGGTGAATAAAGACACAGAAACTGTCTTCACCAAGCTTGAAGATGTGCTTTGAAAAGGTTTTCAAAACGAGACCCAGCATGCACGAGTGTTACCAAGTACTGGATTGGATGTTTACATGTGTTAGTAATCCAGCAAATATCAAGATATCTCTAGATATCTTATTCATCGTCAAATTAGGTAACACATGCTCACAGGCTTATCCATGTGCAAACAGGATAAGCAGGGGTTTAATACACCAGTTGAAAGACAGAATAACTGGGCATAGTGACACCACAATAACAAGGTAACTCATTTTAAGTATCATGAAGGGGCTTAGGTAAAAGGTTTCACATTTGAACACTGCAAAATGAACAGTATGCTCTTCGCAATAATATTAGGATTACAAACTGTTGTAGTATGGATTTCTTACCACTAGTGTGTGCAGTGAATTAGGAATCCTTCTTGCTGAGTGAAAGAGGAAATTTGTGCCGTCTTTGATTTGATGTCGGTTATATAGTATTTCCATTGAAATAAGTTGTGTTTTTGTTACTTTACACTGCCTGACTTTGATGTCTTCTCTCCACTGTGGTTAAGATGTTTCCCTGTCAGTCCAGTAAATAACTTTATCACTGCTGAATGCCTGAAATTGGTGCTTCGCTTGGACACCCATCCAAGAAGATGATTCACCCCGTATCAGGCAAACAGCCAATGCTTAACACGAATAAGAAAAAAAAAAGGGAAAGAGAAGAAAACACAAATAATAGTCAATGTCAGGAAAATTCACATTCTCCACTTACAGTATTTATACCCGGGAATGGATGATTTGACAATATGTGCAGTGAGATGAGGGATGGATCAGAGGATTTGCTATAACATTGATATTGTGGTTGCCAGTGTATCTCTTTAATGTATGTGGTTATATTAGGCCTTTGGGGGCAGTGCTGTGAATCAATGAACAGGACTGCTTTGTGGCAATACTTGATATTTATGAGTTTTGGATCAATATACAAAAGTAATGTGATTTTCCAGGTGTTTAATTTCCTGGATTTTATCCAAAGAGTTTCTCAATTGATTTTGTCTTAAAAATTTACCATCTCATGACCTGTTAGTGATATAAGATAACATGCCTTGGCTGAGTGTTTCATCCATATCACCTGACCTTCTATTTGGTGTCATTTGTTTTTGAAAGATATCTATCAAATATTATATCGGAGAAGTAAGCGGAGTATTGGTATAGAAGAGACTGCAATGCTCAAACCTGAAATGCAGCTTCCGCTGGATGCTGCAACCACTTGAGCTGCACCTGCATCATGGTACTACTACTGTATGGAAATCCTGCATAACAGCAGTCAAGACCCCAGCTTATCTCAGACACACAACTGTGTAAACCACCTGGGACTCTTTACAGTCTGAAATGTGACTGCTGCCCCCCTCCCCCCACCCCCTTTCTAGCCTCCCCCCACCAACACAGGGATGAGTGATGCTGTCTCTGCCTCGTCTTTGACTGGCAGAATAAACGCAGTTACCACAACAGCAATGCTGGGAGACAAACTACAAGCAACAACAGAGGTAGACAGACACACCACAACTGTGACAGTGTACGGCGGGAGAGATAAAGCTGTGACAGTGTTTGCAGAGATAGGTGTGTGAGCCCAGTGATGATAACAGAGTTAGGAGGCAGATACACGAGCACGATACTACGAGAGAGGATTCACATGAATATGAAGGTACGGGAGCAGGTCTGGGCGGGGAACGCTTTGAAAGGGGATAGCGACACAGTGTGAAAGGTTGACTTGGAATATAATCATAACTAGAGCTTGTGTATTAGTGTGCTTCTGTTCTGAGGCTGTTATTAGTGGGAGAAAGTGGAATAGTAAAAGAGATCTATAGAGGCACATAGGCAGACAACATTCAAATGGTGTTTAGAGCACAGAGAGATACGCTGGAAGACCCAGCCACTCAGGAAAACAAAATTAGCATTAAAGAAACCTTTTAAGTCCCACCTTGCTCTTTGCTGCCTGTAATTAACACAAGAAAGAGAGATTGAGACAAAAAGGTAGAGGAGGAAATGAGTAAACTGAGTTAGAGGGGGGGGGTTGAGGGAGGAGGGGTGGCGAGCAGGAGTGAAAAGCAAACAGGAGCGAAAGATGGAGATGAAACACTGGAGGCAAAGCGCGGCGCGAGCAGAAGGAAATTTGCACATGAACAGTAAAGCGTGCCAGAAAACGGAGCAAAGATGGAACGACTAAAAGAAACAAACAAAAATGTCAGGATCGAAAGGGAAGCGGTGTGAAGCAGCATAAACAGAAAGATAAAGAAAGACTGACAGGCCAAAAGGGAGACTGCAGAAATGCATATAGCGTCATACTGATATTGTCATTCTGTGCAGCAGCCCAGCACCAATGCACTGATTATGAGAGCATCATTTGAGACTGACAACCTTGTTGCGATAGTACAGCATGCCAAACACATTCCCAGCCCCCACCTTCCCCTCTCCGCGTTCTCCTCCTGAGCTCACACAATAGCCGTCTGATGAAGACTGAATGATTGGAGGAGGAAGGGAGTGAAACGTGAAAGAATAACAGAAAATACACACACACACACAGACTTGGAAAGGCTCATGATGGGGAGTGTGCAAAAAAAAAAAGCCAAAAAACAAAAAGAAAAAAAACTGAGACAGAGGAAATAGTGGAGAGGAGGTGTGGAGAACATGGACTCAATGCAGCTGCAATTAAGGGAGCGATTTGGTGCCAGGGAATATGCTAATTCCTCCTTTGTGTGAGCAGTTGATTGGCCATTGCGCCGCACACCAGGCAGCGAAGGAAGGGGGAAGCAGTGGGCTTGGACGCCTCTGTCTGGCACGGCGTCCATCACAGGCCTAATTTAGCTACGCCATCACAGTTGGCAGCGTCAGAGTAAAAAAGATACACTTGTGTCAGATGTCTCTCCCTGCGTCATTATGTTACGTACACATCTAAGGGATGTTGGGGAAAGAGGTGCTAGCTCAATTAGCAAGCTCCAGAGATGGAGAGTGGAACAAAGGTACTCATTAATAGTCACGTATAACCTTTATATATGAGCTGAGCCTCAATCCACCAAAGACCAGTAATAATTTTGGACCTGAGGGATGTTGGGAGTACTGAAGGAGCTCAGGCTAGAGGCTACATAGGAGGAAACTGACGCTACCGTATCATATCCACTGTGGATTTTTTAGCTTAAGACTGAATCAAACGGTATAATGAGTTGCCTTTACAACCAGAGATCCTCACTATGCATGAAGAAGAAATGAATCAGATGGAGTTACAGCAAGATTGATACATTTTAAGGTAACTGGCTGCTGCTGCTGTTATCATTGCGATAGAGCAGCTTATTGCTGTGTTGCATTTTTACAGACATCACATGCACTCAATGTGAAATTTGAAATAAGCATGACCAAGCTTATATGCCTCATGAGTCATGGTCCATAATGTTGCTGAGACATTTGTTTGTCATTCAACATATTGCCTTTACAGCATCACATACAATTAGACACTTTTTTTTTGGATCACTCTAGAGGCAAAGCGTAGCGAAGGCAGCGTCAGCCTGTCAGCTCAGTGTAGCTGGTGATTATCACACGCGTTGCCATGATATTGCACAGCATGCACTTGAACATTGGAGGGATAGGGGAAGTGAGTTGCTATCACTTTATGCTGATCAAGCAGTCCTAATGTAGCTCTTTATCCTCGTCTCCCCGCTGTCAGATATAACAACATGTTTAAACAGTTGAAATGCCTTTTTAAAAAAGTGCGTTTTTAAAGAGAGTTGCTTAGTTTCAATCCATAACTAATCAATTATGCAAGGAACACAATAAAAAACACATTATAGAGTTGCAGATAATGGCTAAAACACAATCTTGCCACAGTATACTCACTGAGCACTTTATTAGGAACCCCATACCAAAACTGTTTAAGCATACATACTTTTAGTCCTCATATGATGTTGGAAACATTCCTTTAAAAGTCTTGTCCTTGTTGACATGGCAGCAACACATTATTTCTGCAGAGGTGTCAGCTGCACATCCATGCTGCCAATTTCCTGCCTTAATAGATACATAGATAAATAGATAGACAGAGAGATAGTTCAGCAACTTTATTTTGAGAGGCGGCAGCTTTCCAGCCCACAGTGCCAAGAAAACATTCTTCAGACCATTACACCACCACCACCAGACCGGACTGTTGACGTGAGGCAGGTTGGGTCCATGGATTTATGCTGTTGATGCCAAATTCGTAACCTTACCATCTGTGTACCACGGTAGAAACCGAAGTTCATCAGAACAGTGTGTATATTCATGCCTGTTTCACCTTAGCTTTACCCTCAACACATTACTTATTGTAATTATTCCCTTGCTTTGTCTAATCATTTGGTTTAAAGGGATTTGAATTAATTTCCTTCCTGAAGCGCTTTGCATTCTCTGGGACTAAATAATCAGCATGCAATGAACATTTACACAAGTCCTTATATCAATAAGGGTGGACTAAATAGGCCTATCAGAGGCACTAATTCAACAAGACCACAAACTACAGCCTCAAACCGTGACTGTAACTGAATCAGCTGCTTTCTGAAACTGTTGAAACTAAAAAGAAAAAAAAAACCTGTTGTGTTAGTTTGTGCATCAGTCAGTTATGCATTGATAGGATTGAAATGTTTATGATACTTTAAAACCATTTTTGAAGATTAATACAATACTTTTAATCAAGTAGAACTTGAAATTCAGGACTTTCACATGTCAGTGAATTCCTTTACATTCAGACGTTAAGGTGTTGCTACAACATAATCATATATTTGAGATGCATGCCAGTCTATCACTCACTCACTCACTCACTCACTCACTCACTCACTCACTCACTCACTCACTCACTCACTCACTCACTCACTCACTCACTCACTCACTCACTCACTCACTCACTCACTCACTCACTCACTCACTCACTCACTCACACTCACCACTCTCTCTGCTCTTTCTCTGTCGGGTGGAGCCACCACCATCTGGTCCCCAGAAGAAGGAGGCACAGCAGTGCTCTCACGATGTACACCCACTCACTGGACCACCACACACACACGCACACACGCACATGCACACGAACAAACATATACACATCTTTACTCCAAGGCAAAAGCCAAGTTCCTGCAGTAACACCTACGTGAACACATACACACGCCAACACACATGCTGGCACCAATAGGAGCATTCACAAGCACACATACAGGGACATGCTGACTTTACCACCCACACTTTCTACAAGGTGCGGTCCATCTGCTCACTCCTCTCTCCATGGATTTAGATGGCAGAGTCCAATATGTGATACAATTCACCAGCTTGCTTTAAATGACAGTCCCAGTTGGTACAGGTGCCCTTAGCACCCATAGAAACCAAGAGATGGAAAGATTACTGGCCAATTGTAATCTATAGGCTACATATATCATGTCTGTT
This sequence comes from Decapterus maruadsi, assembly GCA_030347415.2. Lineage (NCBI taxonomy): Eukaryota > Metazoa > Chordata > Actinopteri > Carangiformes > Carangidae > Decapterus > Decapterus maruadsi. Next base: position 15,302,418 of record CM064887.1, on the reverse strand, counting down.
GGTGAGAGTTTCTCCAGCAAAATGTCTTGCAGTCCATATCTGCGCATACATATTCAATGTAAGGGATTGCTATTAAAAAATCTAGAATCTGAGCTCATATTAGAAAACTGATCGATACCTTGTAGACTTTTATTAAATATTTATATTATCAGCATATCAGCCTGCCGTCAAATTGGTTCTACAAATCAAAAAGAAAATACAAAATACGCACGCACACTAGAGGGGGTAAATACAGATATTCGCTGGAAATAGGCAGGCAGTGTTTAAGGTCAAAAAAATGCCCTGAGGCGTGTTAGAAAACATACGACATACAAAGATCCATGAATAAAATATATTGCTCCACTCTAAACAGGACCTGGGGCGTAGATGGTAACATCTAGACCACTGTAAACATCAGTGAGACATGTATACCAATAAAGAAAACTTGGATGAAGGATTGTCACATGCATGAACATGCAAGATTGTGTGTGCACAGGCAAGAAAAATAAATTCCCAAAGCAATTTAATTGCAACACTCAAACCAAAGTGAAGCTGAATGCCAACCGAAAGCAGACTACAGAGGAGATCAGCCTACGGTTCAGAGCCCTGAGCGCTCAGGTTGCTTGCTGCAGCTTAAAACATCACTGATGGCTGTTTCACCCTCTGACTCACTAAATTAACTCCAAATCCATTTACCAGCGTTGCAGCTTAAGCCCTCCAGTTTGGTCTTGGTCTTCAGCGGTTTCTTCTAATTGAGTTTCTAGTAATTACCACAAGGCTAATGCATTGTAAGTGCCTTCTAAATCAGGGGTAAAGATTTTGTTTCAGACTACAAGTGCACACATCGTATGCATCGGGATGTAAGAGAAGCTTTGGGATGTATGTGTTAAAAAACAACAACAAAAAAAACACGGATCCATAGTGGCTCAAGCCCCAAAGTGAGGATGAGAGTTTGTCATATGTCCTTGAACCCCCTCAGCAACACCCCCTTTCCCCTTAATCCGTGACTTTGATTCAAAGTGCCAAGCAGAGGTAACCTTGCTGACATGCTGCACAGGACCCTTTGATCTGTGCTGGCAAATTTGACAACAACGAGTGGGCTGACGCTGGTTGGCTAAATACACTTGAAGCAGAACAAATTAGCTGGTTACCTTGTGTTGCCATTTCTTGATAGCATTTTAACCATACAACACTATAACGTCACATTTAGTAACACCATCACTAACGTTGAGTATTTTTCACCCAACATAATATACCCGGTAAACAATACTTCCCATCAAAATGTATTAAAATACAACAATACATGGCAAATTGAAATATATAGTGTTTCACAAAATAAAAACAACGGTATCATGGGGGTCCCTATAAAAATGCTCCAAATTTAGTGAAGAATTAGGAAGTCGTTAACAAAACATTCCTAAAAAAAAATGCCTATCTGCATCACTAACACAACAACAATAACGACGACAACATAAACACTAATGTTGGGTGAAACCCATCCCAACACTTGCCTGTTGAAAAAAACAGGGATGGGAGCAGGGAAACATGCTCAATGACGTCAGTGAGCAGGCTGAAGCCAAGGACGCATGCAGCTCAGACAGCAGCAACACAATGAAAACAATGTGACAATAATTACATGGGTCAAAATCGCCCGACGTTAGTGTTCTAGGGTTAAGTAAGAGAAAGGAAAAAAAACAGGGAGACTTTGTAAAAAATAAATAAATTCAAAAAATCAAATAAAGATGGGACTGTGTGTGGAGCTCTACTGGGTTTTCATTATCTTGATACTTTCTTAACTTTGTTCTAGTGAGAGGAAGCATGCAGGAGATGCTAGTAAACACAGCTCTCCCTTTACCATCATGAAGTTGCTTGGGACCTTACCTCTCTCTGAAGACTGCTTTAATTAGGCTTTAATTGCCTTATTAGCGCTGGCTATCGATGGAGGAGGTAAGGCAGAGAGAGAAAATGGTCAGGGAGAGAAGAGAGCTGAAGAGGAGGAGGGATAACAGGGCAAATAAACAAAGTTAGGTGAAATAAAAGGGGGTAGGCAAAGGACTACTACTATCCACACACATAAACACACACATCCAAGGAGTCCGTAGCTGCAGGTGAAAGTGAGACCATCTCCCACAGAGAGAGAGTTGTCAGGCGATGTAAAACAGGAATGATAAGACGCCGCACAGATACACGAGTACTCCTTCAAGAACAAGAACAGGCTCGGTGGTGCGCCCAGGCAATTGACCCATTCACCCTGACCCTGGTGCGGCGGGGGAGATGGACCAGGCAGAGAGAGAGAGCTGGGAGGGAAAGGAGGGGCAACAAGCAGTGATGAATGAGAGGGATATAGAAGAGAAGGAGATGAGCAGGTGCAGAGGGAGTTGCAGAGGCAGGACAGAGAAGAAGAGGCTAAAGACGGCTGCAGAAAGGCCCGAGTAAATATTCTTCAGAGGATGTTCGCCTCACACTCTGGGGTCTCTGCAGCATCCCTCAGTGCTGGGGGCCAGACTCACAAGAAAAAATAAATAAATAAATAAAATCCGCATATGATATTCATGATTATCATTGCGATGTTTTGTGTAATTATATGTCTGCTTTGTTGATGTAAACATTTTAAAACTAATTAGCAAGGAGGCATCCGAGTCTGGGATTTACAATTTCTCCGTCTGCATCGCATAGTACCTGCATCTCATACCCTACCTACCTTTTAAAATTCATAGCCTGGACCTGGGTTGCTAGCTAATTTCATTTTCAATTTGTATTTTGTTGACAGTGATCTTGTGAACATCATAGCTGGCATTTGTTATTTTCATTAGCCTGTGGCTAGTAATATCCATCTCAACTTTCATTCCTCTGAGACACAGAGCGAAGAACTTTAAAGGTGTGAAAATTAGTCGAGTCAACGCCGAACACATAACACAACACAACATAACACAGAAATAAAACCAACATCTGCTATACAGGCCTTAGCGAGAATAATGACTGACATTTTTGTATCACTCCTGTAGGCTTTGCCAATCCATCTGTTGCTATATCAAACTCTACCTAGTCAAGTGATACTATAAAAGGATGCCAGTGGGAGTGAAGCTTTCACATAGGAGCATCTGCAGCGGCAATACAGCAAGTTACCTTTCCACTGTAATATCTCCTCTTCATCTGCCACCCACTGCACACACTCACACATGGACACAGACACACTTCATAGCCGCAGCCTGGGAAAGAGAGCTGTTGTTTGTGTTAGTGTTGATTTGCTTGCGTCTTCGCCGTAAGTATTCTCCCATGTACATGCCAATGTAATTGCACCCCTCTGCACCGCGAGTGTGCAAAACACATGTGCTCGTACCTGCATGCGTCTGTGTATGTGTGAGCGTGCGGGTGAATCAATCCATCAGGGAAACGGAGGAGTGTTTCTTCCTCTCCTGCACGTCGTTCCCCAGCCTCATTAGAACCCATTCAGTCAATCAAGCATGAATCCCTAACACAATAACATGCAAAGTGCTTTGTCTGGGTGTAATTGGCCTTGCCAGAGCTGTTTTTCTCAAACGGTTAGCTTCACTCGCCTCTCTCAGGCCGCAGCCAGGAGCCCTGTCCAAGAAATGCAGCTGGCTAGAGGAGGATGGAAGGATGAAAAGAATGGGAAAAGGGAAAAGGGGAAAGATAAGGAAGGAAAGATTAAGTAGAGCAAGACAGAGGCCAAAATGGACTATTAGCCTCCTCCGTGGGTTCATTTTAGAAATATAAAGTATTTATAAAATCATTTAGGCCATTTTTCACAAGGTTATGCTCTTATTTTCAGTCTTTTTGCTTTTTGCGCGCAACAATGAGTGTGTTTATGTGTCCACATGCATGTTTGTGTGTGTCCATGCATCAGTACTGTGCGCGGTCATCCAGAACTCCTGTCTGTCACAATCACACATGTTCTCCATTACCATGACAAACCAGTTGACATCCCATTTCCCCGCACACGCACACGCACACGCACACGCACACTCACTCTTACTCAGACACATAAACACTCAGCAAATGCAAGGGGCTACACATATGCGCACAGACGTAACGGCATGATGGGAGATGGATAACACACAGGCACAGAAACATGGCCCCGTGTGTATCCCCATAGGAGGGACTGTTTGTTCGCTATGATGGGTGACACGGCTGGCTGACGTTCTCCATCGCTCCATACCAACCCAGCAGCCAATCTACTGAAATTGTGCGGTGACATTGTTGATTAAGCAGACATTCAGTGTACGGGATGTGCGTTGTTACAGTGTGATGGGTTCACTGGTCTCAGTGCGAGTTGTGTGGATACGTTTGGACGTTGTGTGTGTTACATGTTGATTTCAAGGACATGCGACCTCATTTGTCAAAGGAATAGATTTGACTTTGAACCAGAGCTTTGCATGATTTAAGCCATGGCCACAGAGCCTCAAACTGTTGAGATAATCATCAGCAGTCAAGTGCTGCCATCTAGTGTTGTTAAAAAACAACTTCAGCTCACAAGAAGTCCAGTCAGAAATGATGAACTGCTTAAAATATTACTGGGAAAACGATATTTCAGATGTAGATTCGGTGAAAAAGCTGCAGCTTGCAATAAACTTTAATTATTGTGGAAGTTTTTAATTGACACAGCAGGTTCACTTGTGCTTTTTTTTTATTTGACAAAATCCACATTCATGAATTCGTCATCCTCCCGTGCTTCCTGTGTCTCCCTCCGACTCTTCCCTGGATCTCTCGGCCTCCCTCAGATCAATAGCTTTGTTTGTTCCAGCAACACCTCCCAGTGTTTTCGCTTGTCCCTCTCTGCTGGAAGTGAATTGGACGATCTATCCTGAGCTGTGGTTATGCTGTGAATCAGAAAAGCCAAATTAAATTGCCTAATTGGTTTCCTTGGGAAGGGTAAAACAGATTTAAATTGATTACCAGTAATGGCCTTTTGTGGAACCACATTGGCTTCTGCTGTTTGAGGAGGATTTAGCAAAACCAATTAATTTGCCTCACCTCTGTTGCACCCTCCCTCTGCCTCCCTTTGTCTCTGTCTGGGAGCTTTTTCATCATTTGGTTTTTCCACTTTCTGAAGCCCTCCATCACACTCTCAAAAATAAAAGGATGATGATAAAAACGTCACTGGATAACAGTCATTCCGGCCTAATTGGCTGAATACTGTCACACTGTGTTGCTGATAAAATGGCAGAGATGTTTTTTTTTTCTTTCAGGTCTACTATTAGGAGACTCACCTGACAAAAGATAATTTAAATCTCTCTTTCAATTATGTTGGCCGTGCCTGTTTGCCTCTGCACAGCAGCTCACTCTGCTGCTGCTGCTGCTGAGGGCGGAAAAACTAAGATGTCAAGGTCACATTTTGTCACACAAGCTGATTAAATCCTTAATACCACCCCCCCCTCACCCTCCCACCCCCCCTTTCTGTATCCCTGGCTCGGTGTTTCTCCACCTCCCATCAAATATTATCACAACCAGACCTAATGTGACATTTAGAATGGGCAAATTACAAGCACTTAATGTGATTTCATTAATTACATTGGGGGGCAACTATTGTGAATGATTAAAACAGATGTCACCCACCTCATGGAGGACGGAGAACAATTATTTTCTCACCGGTGACTTTTATTACCAAAGTTTTTTCCCCCCACACCACATTATAAAATAAACCAGATAATGAACACATGCATTGTCTATTGCTGTGTTTTATGACTAAGCAAAGTTAGTGATATGCTGAACTTTTGTTTTCCTCTTTATTATGTGCATGTAAATATATATGGCTGAATAGCTCATGACAAATTAAATTAAAAAATAATAAGCTTTTTTTTCTGACTTTGTGGAGTACAGATGAATGAGGCAACCGTCCTTTCCCCTCAAGGTTCAATGCAGATGTAAGAGTAATGACTTAAGTACTGCTGTTTAGCTGGATTACACGCAAAGGCCTTAAGCATTGCAAATTACAGTTGAAAGAAGGCTGGATTCTATTATGGGATTACTTTACACACATTTAATGTTGGTAGTGTAAATCTGTATGAACCAGAGTTAGTTGTTGCTCTGGAAACAATGTGAGGGCACCTTGATGATGACGAGTGACGTAAATCTGTGTCCTGCGTTACACAGCAGGGTACTGTATGGAGAACAAAAGCATGTTTCTGAAAACATATTTTAACAAGACAATATAAAAATAACAATCAGGGCCAACAGGGAGACGAGGAGGCAGGTTTTACATTTGAAAAAGGCGTTTTTTTTGTTTGTTTATCCAAAAGATGAGAAATAACAAAGCAGAGCTTGAATATAAACAAAACTAAACTGGAGGTCAACAAAACAGAAGTGACATCAAAGCACAGCAAACTGAGCTGGAACAGAACTAAACTGACCTTGAAGGCACAAAAACCGTGAGGGAAACACATCCAACTAAAATAAATACAAATCGAGACAAAGTGATTGGAAAAGTCAAATTAAAGTAAAGATGTGAGCGTGGCACATCAGATAAACAGCGCCGTCTCATTCACAGAGCATTATGTTAACTTCTCATTGCCACACTCCTGGAACATATTGTAAATGGTAAAGCTTTTTTATTATTCTATGAGTGGTTTTGCAAGATGAGGGTGGAAAATACATTTCTGACATTTCTCCCTCTCTGTTGTGCCATAATCACAGTTTATGTGGGAAACCGATTGTCAAGGATTGGGGCAGATCAAATGTCAGGATGGGATGATGTGATGAGAGGATGATCTTGAAAGCACAAGACAGTCTGTAAAATATGTTGCCGGTAATGGAGGTCAAAATACCTACCGCTGAGATATTTCTCTAAAATCCATATTGGCTTTTTTTTTTACCACATGAGACAAGAGTTTCACCACAAAAGTGTGTAATTTCAGACTCTCCCTGGCTCTGTCATTGTACTTCACTGAGTGTTCACATTTTCCAGCCGGATCTTCTTTCACTTTTACATCTTCTTTGTCTGTGGGCCTATACCTGCGTATGAAGAATGAGTCGGAGATAACCTTTTACAAACCACAGAATGCTAAAGCAAGTAAAACTGTATCTGGGAAGATGAGACAGATTCTATCCATTTGAATAAAAGCTACAAAGACAGCAGAAAAACCAAAGAGGAGATAATGTTTTACCGAAAGAAATTTTCCACTTCTGAAACTCACTGTGGCCTGAGGTTTGTATGCAGCCACCACCAGTACCAGTGGCAGCCTCGGAGTCTAAACATCAGACGATAAACATTGCTGTTTTTAGTGAAAAATGTATCTTGATCAAAACTTGTTTATGCATAGAGGTCAGATCCAAAAATCACTTTTTATCTCAAGCAAAAGGTCCTACAAAATTGATGCGTGGCGCACACATCTGAAAAACTATTGATGAACTGTAATTGCGAGGTCAAAAACCATTTTTGTATAATTTTACACAGAGCATAATAAATGATCAGACACACAGAGGTTGACTGAGAGCAAATCTGCTTTGTGTGGACTGGGATAGAAGTTGAAATTTGTACATAAAGGAGTGGAAGGAAATCAAATGACCTTTGACCTTTTACCAACCTTTTCCTTAAAATGCTATAATGTGCTTGCACCAGCGAGAGTGATCCTGTATATTTGCATGTACTGTAACTGTAGCAACAAGCAATGTTGACTGTGCTGTGATTTATATTATACATGTAAATATATATTAATACATCTACATTATATTGGTCTAAAGCATCAGGGCGTACATGGATATTAATTCATATAAATCACTGGGAAATCTCTATCGAAAATGAGGTTGAGAGAAGTTGAAATGTTCAGACTCACTAAAACCTTGAACATAAACATTTTCACATTATTAGCAGAGCCACAATAAGATAAGAGTGGATGACAAAAACCAACAAAATCTCAAACAAATGAACATTTTTGAATGAACGTTTATTTCTCCATGTAAAACAATTTCTTTATATTTATATACAATCTTCAAAAAATATTTTTATATCTAAAGTGCACCTGAGTAAAGAGAGACTCAGATTTGTCCCCACTCACTCCCACTGAACAGTAATAGAACATTTTGTTCCATAACTCAGTTTCTTTACGAAATCAAAGGCAATTATGAATCATGTTCTCCTCACTGAGGAAAGTTCTGGACCTGGAAAACAAACAAGCACGAACAACAGCCAGTTAGTGGACAGCAAACACACACAGACATGCATACAGTGCAAACACACTTTCAGTAGTTTGCTCTCACCTCACTCAGACCAGGGGGTAGCTGGCTGCAGTGGCAATGCCACACTGGTTGTGTTTGTTCCTGGTCATCATGATGTATCCTTTGTCTCCCCATGACAGACCCCAGCTGCAGAGACACAGACATTAATAGCTATATTCTGGTGCAGTGATTAAAACACAGTCACCACAGAAGCTACAGCAGCATTTAGAGGAAATATCTGTTGGATAAATGCAGTTCTGTTATCGTAATGACTGATAATGACATGATTTAAGAAGCTGACAACATCCTGACTGAGTTTCACTTCATCTTGACAGCTATAAATAAGATGCTCTAACTCACTGGCTATAGCTCACTGTCTCGGCTGTGACACTCCTTACTGACTGTTAGCAGGAGACAGGCAACATCATTTAAACTCTATGGCTCTTCACCTGTTCTTGACCAGCCAGTAGTCCTTGCCATTGTCAGTGCCGTATCCCACAGCCAGCACACCGTGGTCCAACTCAGAGCTGCTGCACTCAGGCTCATCATACACTCCTACAAGTACACACACAGATGAGACAGACCCATGGAGAGGACGACATCATTTTTTAGTATTTCTAATTTGTTCTTGTGTTTGATTAGGGTATGCCGATGATGGCAGAAGCAAAGACTGTTTACCTGATTCGTAGAGCTGGAAAGACGAATGACCAGCATCAATGCCCACAGACACGGGTCCGATGGTGGCCACAGCCTCCTTCAGGGCGCCTTCATCACCTTCTTTCACATCGACGTAGCCTGTGCATTTGGCTCCAACATTCTCAGGTTTGTAGCGGCACTGTCCATCCTGTACAGAAAGAATATTGTCATTTACCAAATGATTTACCAAGTCATGAGGCATACACGTTCATAGTTTCTGTAACCTTTACACTGAAAGTCTGCTTAGCTGTATTATACATTTTGTCCATAAGATGGCAGCATTGTACAACTAGTTTTCACACTTCACACACTACTTGCTCCAACTACAACTTTATAGCATGATGATATATGACAAATATGGTTGCTTCATTAAAAGATTATGACTAAGATCCACACTGAGTAATGAATAAAAGCGTCTTTTTACCTCAGCCTCATAAGGGTAGGAGGCCTCTGTGTCAATTCCTCCGTTGGCTTTGATGTATTTGAAGGCGTTGTCCATCAAGCCTCCCATGCAGCCCATGTTGCCATAGTCACCAGAGCAGTCAACCAGCTGCTGCTCACTCAGGGACACCAGTTTTCCTGTCTTCCTGAAGGTCTGACCCTCCAGAGAGCCAGTCTGGAAGAGAGAGAAGGGAATTCATTACCAGGAAACATTAGATTAAGGTGTATAAAGTCTGCTTTACTGACACAGTGGGTGATGTTTTACATACTGTGCTGAAGGCCCAGCAAGAACCACACTGCTTCTGATCCTTGACATCAGTGACATATCCCTTGTCCCTCCAGTCAACGGTGTCTGGCAGATCATTGCCTGCGGGCAGCCGGAGGAAGGCAGACCCCTGGCGAGGCACAGATGTGTTGAAGAAGCGCAGGCAGCCCTGAGAAATCAGCTGTTTGTACTCCTCATTGTCCTGTTGAGGAGGGAGAGAGTTTAGAGAGTGTTATCCACAGTGCCAATCACTCTGATTTCATTTAGTCATTGCATTATTTCAACAAGTGGTTAAAGTTCAGACCTAATTGTTGGCACAAACGGACACTTCATTTCCTGGTACCTACCAAGTCAGCAAAGTAGGTCATGCCAAGGCGGTAGGACTTGATGCCCTCATCGGCCATGATATTGTGCACCAGCACCAGTCTGCGGTTGTTGAGCCATATTTGCTTGCGTAGAGCCTCCTCCGATGGAGAGTGGTAGGACCTTCCTGTCAGTCGGGAAATAAAGAATCAGAGGATATTGATCAGTGAAAGATTATGAATCAGAAAAATACTAGTGAAGAGATCTTCCGTTATTAGTTGTGTGGTTACGAGTAAATTGAGACACGCTAAAGATAAGATCTTTATAGGCTACACAACCGCACAGGATCAAGATAAAGACTCCAAGACCACAAGAAAACAGTCAGGCATCAATCTTCAATGTCTCACCAAACTTAAGTTTCCAGGCGTGGAACTCCAGGTCCTCCAGGGAAATGCTGGCACAGCTGGCCACGGCCAGAACAGCAGCGATAGCCAACAACAGCTTCATCCTGACAGACACACAAACAGCAAAGGCAAAGAGATCCGTGGTGACTCTCTGGAAACCGTGCACACTGTGACTAAACTCTGTCACTTCAGCGTTGTTTCAGAAGCATTTTCTGCCCCGACATCGACTGTCACATGTTCATTACCACAGCATCAGCTTTGTCTCCCGCTTTCTTTGAAACTCTGTCTCATCCCTCCCACAAACTCTTTTTCTACTTGCACCTGCAAAACAGGAAGTGTGTGTGCACATCTGTTTGTCTGTGTGTGTCTCTTTTTTGCAGCTGCTTACCTGAGCCTCTATCGATGTGAAAGACAAGCCGAAGGTGATGAGGTGCTGTGCCAGAGAGCCGTTCTTATATAGAGATCTGCGGTTATGACCTGCTGTACGTCCAGTCATGTGGCTGTCAGCAGCCCATAAAGTCAAAAAGAGAGAGACACAGAGCAAAAGTCAATCATTGAAATGAGAATTATGGGAAGTTCTCCTGACACCATTCTTTTGGGAAACATATTTCTTCCAGTGTCAGCAAAACGAGCAACGTAAGCATTCTGGATGACTGTTTGTAAACCGCTGAATCTATGAGGACACAGTTACTCAGCAGTTTGTTGCGGTCACTTAAAGAAGGAACACAGGCTGTGTGTTTCTGAACGTGATGCCTTCATGTGAAAAAACAAAACAAAAAATGCTGTTGGGATTTTGTTGAGTTTCTTCCACTAATGTAGTTCCAGTCACACAGTGAGGGTGATTCCTCAGGAAAAACATCATAACATGCATCTGCAGAACTCCACCCACCTGTTGCAGTTGAAGCCTTACCGTCGAAATCATGGCAAACCGGAAAATATGTAAAAAGGTGAATGGGGTGTTTTCATTTCTCAGAAATGGCAGTAGCGCTCATTCTAACACCTACACATTGAAAGTTTGTCTGAGCAGTTCACCTTAATGATCAAGTGCAAGAAGTTTCTCCCTCATAAGAAGACATCTTCACATCGGGCTAAGTGAACAAAGGAACAAACAGGTTCAGAGATTGAGCATTGGCAAATCATTGCCTCAAACTAAAAGATTTTTCTATACTGAGTGGTTTAATTGTGTGGCAAAAAGAATTAGTTTGTGAAATCGGCTTCATCTGTAATATTAACAACCTGTATATCACACACACCAACATTCAAGTTCACGTTTCTGATACATCAAACCGTTTCTTATATTTTATAGCTCATTTGTGATTCATGATTGTTTCCATTGACTGTTCTTTAAGACTTCCTTTCAGTCTCCGTGCAAACATCCTGTTTCCAACTTGCCTGTAAAAGTCTGTTCGTTTGTTCTGCACATGTTCCTCAGACATGTTTGTGAATGCAAATGTTATTTAGCATTTAAACAAAGGAGAGGGAGACTATATGAACAAGCAGAATCCAGAACTTGGAAATACTCATCAGGGAGTGAGGAATTGATTTTTCTATTCAGAAATAGTTTAATTAGCGTTGCATCTGAAAATAATTCTTCAAACTCTTTTTACATAATATTTGTCAGAGAAAAGTATTCCACTCATTTTCCATAGTGTCCCACATTTGCGTTGTAATTGCTGTTTGTCTGTCTCTCTGCTTAAAGTGTTCTTCATCCTGTTATGTCTCTGTCTGTCTGCCTGTCACAAGGCTGTCGTGCCATTTCAACACTTCAGACCATAAAGACATGAGTTAAAACTGAGAGCTAAGCTTAATCTTTACAGATGTCATTGAACTCTTCCCAGCCTGTTCCATATACAGTAGCTACCTGCCTCTTTGTTAGTGTCCTACCTGCCACCGAAAAACAGAAGCAGGTCATATGAGATTAAGAAGTCAGTCCATCAGAAATATGGTCTTGCTGATATTATTATATGTTACAAATTGGATTGTTGTGAGACATCAATCTGTAATTGACATTTTTCAGTTGTAATTGGTGGGACTAATTAATTTACTGTACATACAGTGGTTCCCCCTGTGAGAGTCAGGCCCCTCTGAGTTCTGCTGCACAAATTGTGTGTCAAGAAAGAAGACTTCTTTTTGTACTGAGTAATAACGTCATATGAGGTAAATGTATAGTAGCATAAAGTGTGATATGTGCATGTATGAGATAGTATGGTAGCAGTAATGTACTTTTAAACCTGTGTTGCAAAATTTCTATTTACTTTCCACATCTGCAGTTGGCCAGCCATAGGTGTGTGCGCTATAACAGGGACTCTGTGAAAGCAGAAAGTGATGAAAAATGTCTGTTTGACGCTGGCATACAGAACGAAAAGACATGACGAACCTAAAATCATGTGCATGCAACTTTATGCACACATAAAGTTGTTTAATAAACCATTTACAGCAACAATCAAGTGACCGGATAGAGTCACAAGTCAGAACGATACAAGTAGCTATAGAAAAACTTCCTCAGTTCATAGATCAAGGTTTGCATGTACATGGGTTTGTGCAGATGTCTTTGAGAAAGAACATGAGGTAAAGCATGTTTTTAAATATGGAGCATATGTGCATGTGTATGAGCTGGGAAGTCATTTGATGCAAATGTAAAACAGAAACTAAAGCTGTGTGTAAAAAACAAAAAAACAACCTTATGTGATTTCCATATTGCTAACCACATGTTTTGGTTGCGTGTCAGGATGTTTTATTTGTCTCTTTCAACTTGCACATGACGGTTATAGCTTTGGAAATTAAACATTAACTATTTGAAATGTAAGACAAAGAACAAAGTTGTGTAAGACATCTGAATTTAAATGCCGTAAACAAGCCTTTGTTTACTTTATATAGTCAGTAAACAGGTTGTAAAGATGTTAGAATGAATTTTTATTTATTTAGAGAAGCTGTATGAACAGTTTATGATTTTAAAACTGTTCAAGTCACAGGACCTTAATGATCAGACAAATGCTTCTGAATCTGCATACAGTGTCATGTGACTTTGACTGGCATTCACATGACCCACTGTCTATTTGAGGATGTATGTGGGTCAGCTGGGGAGTTTGTCTCATACTGTAAGTGTTGATTCAGTGCACTCTACAAATGAAAGCTGTGAGAATCATCTGTTTTCAGTAAATACCTGGTAATATTGTGGACTGCTGATTCTCACTTCCCTGTATTGACATCTTACCCAAAGATAGTACTAGGGAGACTCAGAGTGGGTTTCCCAAAACAGCTTTTGGTCTCATGTTCCCCTCACTGCACTAATGAATAAAACATTGTTATAAAGCCTTTTTTGGCAAAGTCCCCAACTTACGAAAAGTCACATGCACATTTCCAAAACGTCACTTACGAGACTGATTCAGTCACTGAAGTACATGCGAACCGTTTGTACTATGTCTGTTGCTTTCTGTGACCCACTATTGTAACTATATTGTTATACCCATATCATAATGCAGGGTTCCCCAATTCCAAGTTTCCTGCCACAACACACCTGATTCAAATGATCAGCTCGTCATCAAGCCCTCGAGGACCATAATTGGGGCTATGTATGTCTCATGTAGTGAGTCATAATATAATCAGATTTAATTTCAAAATAAGTATCTATGCCATTCAAGTGCTACTGTAAAAGCATCATAAATATAATGTTGATTTTTGGCTGAGTGATAATTAAGTGATTTTGGGAAAACCTGTTTTAACGGGACTTTGTAGTGTTACAAAGACACCAGCAGAGGGCAGCAATTCCATGCTTATGCAGTTCACTGGTAACCACAGCTCCCATACATTTCATAATGTCAGTAATTAAATAATAATAATCTTCAATACTTGTTCAGCTGCTTCATCTGCTAATTAATTCAACAAGCAGAATCAGCCAATTATATGTCGCGCCAGCATCCACAGTGACTACATTTGCATAGCAGCAGGTTTTCTGAACACAAACTGTTACAGTATTATGGTTATCATGACTAATATTAATCGCTATGTAGAGTCTTTTGACAACTAAGTAACATAATGTGACAATAGCTGTGGTGCATACTAACTATGTAAATCATGGAATATCTCATGTGTAAAGGAAACCCCAAGGCCCAGTGACAATACTAGTGTGAAAAGGCCGTAAGATGCTTGGCATGAGAAACTGAGAGGAACGCTATCCCTGGTAAACTCTTCTAATTTCATTACTCTACATGTTTCCTCAGCTTAGAGCCAATCACATAGTTGGCTGCTCTCTAGCAGGGGTCACACATAACAGCCACTAAATTGTGACAGTGGCCCAGACTGGCATACCTTAACACATAATCTGATTATCAGATCAATAACACAGCAACATTTGGTGCATAGCTGGAATGGCTCGCTTCTTCTCTTGTTACACATTGCTGGCATTCACCACTCGTTCCCACTTTATAGGTGACAAGGTGTGAATGCAAGCAGGAATTCAAATGGAAGGCCTTTTAAATAAGTGCAGTCATACACAGCGTATCCTTGATCACATCTGGCCGTGCTACTGTCTCTGGGATTCATACAGCACACCAAAATATCAGCAGACGCTGTATCAGGGTGGAAACTCAGAGACCCACTCTGTTTTGCGTTCTGCTTAATATTAAGGCACAGTTCTTAAAGCTAAAATCAATATTCATCCTCTCTGTGTGCACTGTTTCGAGGTAAACACTTAACAGATGTGACAGTGTACCATAAAAATATTTATTGACATCACAATCTTCTTGGACACAAAAATGAGAAATGACACACAAAAAAAAGAAACATCCCCCCCCCAAAAAAAACATTTAGAAAGTCCACATTCAAAATATCTACGAATGACAGAGAAATAAAGTAAAATGGAACAACATCATCAAATTGAATGAACACAATCTGTGAGTCTGCTCAGTGCAAACAAGTTCTCGTTTAACTGAACCAATCTTTGATATGTTCTTGAGAGATGATCTTTATTCCCCACAAAAGGCTCCTTCATAAACAGATGGGAAACTGCATCAACAACACATGGTATGGTCATCTCCATCACTTCTGCCTTTAAAAAACACAATTAACTGAACCACAATAATGATTTCAGAACACTGGCCTAACCAAACATTTTAGAAATGCACATAAACACCAATAAATAGAAACACTTTATTTCAGAGAGCAAAATTATATAATAACAATCCAAAAAAAAAAAAAAAAAGGCATCATGATGACAGTCACAAAGCATAAACCGCCATAATTGCTGCTCCTGTTTATCGCTGCATGTTGCATTTGTGAAATGCAGATAAGTGGATGATGACAACCACTGTACCAACAAAGAGCATGAGACAGAGATAACCAGGGACTTTGGAGGGAATCCCTGCTCGCCGCTATTTATCCCTCTGTCCCTCCATTCATCCTGCTTTCTCTCTGTCCTCTGCAAAAGTCTGTTGTGATCCTGTCTTTCTCAGTCCAAACAGGTCACACTGTGGCTCACACCTTGCCAAGGTCTGTGCTGCACCGGCAGCGGCAGGAGAGGGAGAGAGAGAGAGAGAGAGATGAGAAAGAGAGAACAACAGCACCGACGATGAGCGGTGGCACTCTCTCTCTCTCTCTGTCTCCCTCTCTTTCTGCTTTATCTCCATGGTGCACACACGTCAACCTGGAGCAAGGCTGTATACTGGCAGGGTAGGCCAGGAGCAGAGAGAAGGGGGTGGATAGATGGGGATGCAGTGTGTGTGTGAGGAGGGGGGGAGGGTGGGGGGGGATAAAGGGACACGCTGCTTCAATAGCGGAGCAGGTCCAGGGACTAATTGGATCTGGTAATGGCTGGTCAATGTGACTGAAGGGCTCGTTAGAACCAGTACAGCTCCTTGCCTTTCTTGTGCTGCTGGAGGCCTGAGAAAAAAGGACAAAGAAACAATGAGGAGGACTATGGCAAACAACAGAACACAGGTTGTCATGGAGCTTAGTTTTGCCAAACATCCTGTTTTAGAGAGGGGGGAGAAGAGGCTTTCTGTGATGATTATGATGTATTGTGTGTTTGCGCGTGTGTCTGTAACCGGGTACGTCGGACTGTCTGCGTATGCATCTATGAACATGCAAATGTAGCCTGGCTGTCACACGGGTTAAAAGTTGATGCAGATGTTTGTGCAAGCGTATGTGTGTGTGAATTTGAGAGCAGGTTATGTTTTCCTCAATATCTGATTAAATAATTATGTAAATATAATATATTCACAATCAAGAGTGTGTGGATTAAATGTTAAAGTTTTAAAGTTAAAGCTAATAGACAGAAAAAACTAGTAAATCTATACATGGGGATTTCAGTTTCACTTTTCCTATACAAGTGCATTATAGAAAATGAATAATGTGTTCTCTGTCATCCAGGTCATGGTTGTCATTTAGTGCTTAAATTGAAGGGAACTGACTTTCTTTTTGAAAAGAAAAGAAGTCACTTGCCTTCAACTCCAGCACTTAACAGCAGTAGAAAAATATACATTTATCTATCACATTTCTTCAGCTACAGTATAAATAATATGACCTCTCGATCAACTGAATCTTTGCATGTTTTTGGTTTGATTACACTGCTTATAAACTGTAGATAAAGGTACACTTGTAGGCACAATTTGCAAAATTATGGTTGAATGGTTACCTGCGTCCATGTTGAGTGCCAGCGTCTGGCTGACGTCTCCTGTAGGAAGCAGGCTGGGCCAGGAGGCGGTGGGTTCCAGCTTGCTAACTTCATAGTGGCTTGGCAAAGTGGGGAGGTGAGGAGGCCTCACCGTGGGCATCAGCAGGGGCCCGTAGTGAGGCTCCAAAGCTGAGGGAGAATACAGTTCATGGAGAGGCCGTGGTGGCCCGTAGGCCTGGGCCTGGGGGTATCCCCAGCTCTCTGGAGGGTGGGGATGGGAGTGAGGATGAGCGTGTGGATGAGGATGAGCGTGCGGATGAGGCAGGCCTGGGTGTAGCCCTGATGCGTATGGGTCCATGGAATAGGAAGGTGCCCCTGTCTCACAGTGGGAGCGGCTTTGAGGCGAAGAGTAGTTACTGTCCCAGAAGGATGGGGGGAAGCTTCGTCGGCTGCTAGGTGATGGGGTATCTAATGGGGGGGGAGAAAAGGTATATGGTAAACAGTGATGAAATTTTGGCCAAGTTGTGAACTGTTGCACAACTGCGCAGTGATTCAGTGGATTAATATAGACAAACTGAACGGCTGGAGCCGTGCAAGACGAGCAACCTGTGCTAAAATGTAGATGTCACTCACATGACTGCTACACCCTCTGGCCCAGATATCTTCCCCATTGGGTCATACTGTCACACAGCCCTAGCCCCAACAAGACACAGAAATAAACACAACAACGTCCTCGCAGAGAGAGAGGGAGAGAGAGAGAGAGTGTGACCGAGAGAAAGGTAGAAAGAGGCGTCCCTATATACCTAGAATTCTATATAAGGCAGACGCTCTGACCTGGAGGCAGTCCAAGGCTCACAGAGCCTTAAATCACTTACTGTGGTGACATCTCTCACTCTCATGTCAGCCCAGCACTTCTGAAAGTCTCACAACATAGTCATGCACACACACACTGAGACACACAACCCTGGCTCTGTGCAAGCACCCGCTGCCGCCACCACCCCTCTCTTCTGTCTCCTGCACCCCCACCTGTTGTTTTCACTGCCCTCCTCCCCCCTCCTCGCCCTTGACAGAATGTCAGGGAGCTATTATATGATTTTAGAAGTATACTTTTATATTTAGATATTCCTCTGAAAAAAGACACCATGCGGCACCCCGAGAGCTAGTGTTTCCCTCTGCCCCTATCACACAGGACTGCAGCATATATAAATCTGACCAGCAGGCAGGCAACTGACTGAGCAGCCATTGTGGGGCAAGAGCTGGAGCGAGTGTCAGAATGGCAGCCGCAGAGACGTTTGAAGGGGATACGCCGGCGAGGCTGTGCGCTTACGGCCATGTATAAACATAGCATCTGTTGTGAGGCAGAAAGTGCATGTTAGTGCCGAAATGAAGACGTCCGACTGAACAAGGAGAGGGACTAACAGCGACAGCACAGAGAGGGAAAGAGCAGAGGATACAGGCCCTACATGGATATCCAAGGGACATCTGCAGGCTGCTGGGAAAAATGGACTTAAAAGTCCTCAAGATTTGCAGATCAATTCTTTTTTCTTTCTTTCTTTTTTTTCATTGCATTGCAGTGCAATGATAATGAAAGTTAAAGCAGAACTAAAAAAAAAAGTGTGAAAGTCCAATGTTAAGCATTATTTGCCTTTCAAAGAGTTTTCAAAGAAATTGTGTATCAGTTTTCCTAGAAAGAAACTTTCTAAAAGCTTAATTATAATCCACAATAGGTGATGGATCGCTGCAGTCTCTGTATGAATGGCTTATCTAACTTAACGCTCTCTCTTGCCTTTCCTTAAAACGTCACACCTCTTAAGTTCCTTTTGATTGCCTGCAGCTCCTGACTGTCGTGACCTCTGAACCCTGTGCCCTGACCTTGCTGGGGACAACAGCTCCAACAAGCAGCCCCTCTGTCCCGTCACCTGATAACATCACCTGTCTGACACTCTGCTGTGCTCTGCAGAACTGTCAGCACACCCAGTGTGGTCTCAAAGGCGAGCGCAAGATGCCACACAGACAACTGTGGAGCCCTCCCATAAATAAATGGACATTTTGAAAGTGCAGGGATGTAGTGCAAGAGAAAACCACCTAACTTCAGTTTACCTTTTTTCAGGCTTTGAGGCCTTAACATGTTACTGAGTCATAACTAGTCTTAACTATGTGATAATACTCAGATGGATTACTTGATTCATTTTATGAAAAATATGATTTTGTAAAATACAGCAATAATAGTTTTCTTGATTGTCCTACATCACAGGCTGTGATTCAAATCACTCCACAGACTGTAGCCAGAACAAAGTATTTATAAATGTCTCAATTAGACTTAATGGAGACCACACTGCAATGAAATTATGCCCAGGAAATCTCTTTCAATATCCAAGACGGCTTTAAGTTGTGTGCACTTTTTGTTTGTACAAAGGAGTCCTTTACTAATGGAAAGTGTGGTATACCTGTGCCCGGTTGGTCTGGCGGCCTCCGTTTGCCCTCTCCATCCATGTAGGAGCTCAGGGCCCTGGAGAAGTGTTCATCCACCACACTGCTGATGTCTCCCTGGTAATAGGTGAAGAGGACACATCGAGAAGTCAGGTATTCTGCCTCAGGGGCCTCCTGCTTGTCCTTGGGGCCCTCCTCTGGTCTGGAGGCCGCCGGCGTGTAGGATGAAGAGGAAGAGCTAGATGAAGATGAGGAGGAAGTTGATCCTCCGTTGCCTGGGCCCCCAGACATCCCCTCGGGACCCCTGGGAGTGTCCATAAAATCCCGGCAGTGAGGAGAAGTGGTGCTCAGACCTGTGGGAGTCTGTCATGGTAGGAGGGGGGGTGGAGGGGTAGATGGGGGGGAGGGGAGGGGGCAGGGAGAGGGTTAAGACAGGTGTTGCTGAGGACACTTCTGGAGCTCTCTGTGGGACATTTTGACATAATGTTTTTCTTTGTGTGTGGCATCACTGGCATGTGTGCGTGCGTGTGCGTATGCGTGCGTGTGTTAAATTAGGAGTTTTGACGGTGCTAAAGACTTCTGTGCTCGATAAGACACTGACAGCATCACTGCACATACACATATTCGTAAATCATTAATTAAGTAAAAAAAAATAAATATAAAATACAAACATTACAAAAAAAAAATCCTCGCAGCCCCCTTTTGCTTTTACGCATAAACTTGCCAAACATTGTTCATCAGCGACCGCCATCGCCCCGCTTACACTGACAGTAAGGAGGACTATCCCGGGATCATTAGAAAATATTGATCACTTCCTACCTGTAAGCTATTGATAAAAGCAGGAGCAGTCGGTGCGTACGGTGCGTAATGTCCATAGGCTGGGTACATAACATCCAAACAGCTCATGGTAAATGAGCGGTGTCTTCACTGTTCTGTGGAAACCGACCTTGCTGAGAGAAAGAGCGACAACATCCCGTTTTTTCTTCTTCTTCTTTTCCTCCTTCGGCGGTCGCTTATCAGTGTGAAAAAGCCCGAGCCAGACTCGACATAGTCACCACAGAAAAGAGCGCACCTCTCCTCTGCTCCGTGCGTGCGCCACAGCAGCTGCGGCAGCAAAATGTGGTGAGGTTTATGGAGCAAGCATGAGGGTGTCCTGTCCTGTACATCTCTGTGTCAACCCCTCCCACCTTTACCAGCCCTCCACTCCCCCCCCAACATCACCATCAACAGCACTCCCACCACCACCACCACCACACAAATCACATCTAGAGATTACTGCTTGCACGCATGCAATGTCTTTGATATTAAAAATCAACCAGCTAACATTCAGAGTGCATGTATGTCAAAAGTAGAGGTGTAAATGAGATCAAAGTCAGGGCTGCAAAATTTCCATTCAAATATAAAACACTGGCAGAGGAGCTGAGACTAATTATGTCTTAAATAAATAAATAAGGGTTAACTAGAATGCCATCCAGTTACAAGAATAGATTAGGATGAAGTCACTGAGCTTTATAATCATCCGCACGACAATGACACAGTACACATGTGATACAGTGACTTTTTTATTTCTTTCCATGTCCCGCGGATACTTGAAAACTTTGTGCTCAGTCCAAGCTGAAAGAGTATCCACGGTCTTAAAACAGCCATCGGTTGCCAAGTAAACCTTCAAGTCATCTGAAGTATTTAGTGTGTTCCCATAATGACACGTAGGTGTCAACTATAGGTTGCATACACTGGTCATACCAACATAGAGGAGAAAGGGACTCTGCACAAATCTATGACAAATTATCACCTATCAGCAGTGCAAACAAAAAGATATTTTCACACACACACACAAACATGCCCAATGACAATAGCAAACACCACAACAGCACATAAGTCATTCTGCATCCAAAGACACTTTTGAAAAACTCCTCCTAAAAGCATTAACCCACATGTCAGCCACATTCTTCACAAAGTGTAGCCATTTCTTCAATTTTAAGGATTTACAGGTGCCGGGTGTTTGGGCATGCCAGTCTTTTTGACAGGCACTTCAGAATGCCTGTGAGAATAGTGTGGAAAATTTGCAGAATTCCATGGACTAGTGTCAGATGAGGTGGAATGTCTCTGATGTATGCTAGTGGACAAGCTCCTCTGGAAGTTACATCGTCCCTGTGCTGCGTTCTCTAGATGGAGAACATGACCAACCAACGTCTCGCTATGCATACATCAGGCATAGTATGAATAACTAGTGTCAGGTTATTGGCTTGCTAATGAATCGAACACGCTCTTAAAAAACCGTGATGCATCATGTTGGTTCTCACTTCGGCTGTTCTATTCTTACGTCACTGTAAATGCAATGATAATAAAATAAACAGGTGTCATATTGTATATGGTATTATATTGCATATGTCCTCAGAAAAGCATAAACACAGTATCAGTTGTGGAAATAAATTAAGTATTAAGTTGTTGTTTTTCTAAATTTGTAAATCCATTTAACAGCATTAATAGGAGACTAATCCCACTTCACTCCATTGTCGCCACTGCATTATGTGCAGTATGGGCCACCAGATCCACATACATGCAGGGTATTGCAGGACAGCACTGGAGTCAGGGTGAAAGAGAGTGATGCAATGCTAGAAAGCTCACTGTTACACCAGCGTGATCAACAGCTGCAGCTGACGGAAGGGTAGAGAGGCCACTATTAGTATTAATGGCCATGACTAAATTTCTCTGTGTCTCCCCCTCCCACTTGTCTTCCCTAGTGATACACACACCTTTTCTCTATTTAATCACCCCTATGTACCCTGGAATGGCCGACCGCTACTGTCATTTCTGTTAGAGTGTATGTGTGCGCACACAGCATGCTGCAACACTTGTCATCGAGTGACCAAACTAGGAAGAGGGCAGGAGAGAGAACCAGCTAGCAGAAACGTGTCAGTGATCCCAAAGTTGAAAACGAAGTCAGTTTGTCAGTGATACGAAACTGTGCATGCTAATGTCTGTGCATGTAAAGAACAGTATGTGCAAGAGTCTACAGTTGCTCTTGTGTATGTGTGTTGGTGTGCACAAGTTTGTGTGGAGGTGTCTGTGTGGCTACATTTACGTGTATATGCTGAAAATAAACACAGGTTACATCACTCCTTGTGACCCCGCAGCACATCGAGGCCCTGCCCCTTTTAAAAGGGGTCTGACCGGACAAAGTCTCTTATTGGCTGAGATGTTGCAGGGCCAGTTGAGGTAGTAATGGCAACCTAGTTTTATTTAGACCACTATTCACATTGCAACACCACCATTAATAGTTTATACTCTTATGCTAGAAATACCTGGGTACCCTACATTAAGGAAGTAACTGCATACATATATTTTTTTATACTACCGCTAGAAAAGTTGATTATTACAGAAAAATTTATCATAATATAAATGCAAATGCGATCACTAAGCTTATGGTGGTGGTGGTCTGTAAAGTGAGATATGAACCTGAAACTATAGAAGCTACCTCCTGAAACAACAAGGCCTTTATTAAGGTCTCAGTCTGGCTTGGTCCCAAGGGGGTCGGACCTCAGGATTCCACTGTTGTTTGTGTGTGTGTGTGTGTGTGCGTGTGTGCGTGCATGCATGCGTGTGTGCATATGTGCAAGACAGAGATGTACAGCTGCCCCATTGTCCAGCTCTGCACACAAACTCATCTCAGCTGTTCAAAATCATCACTGAGTGTCATCAGAAAGACACACACACACACACACACACACACACACAGAAGGAGACACATATGGACAGGTCTGGCTCATTCATCCTTCTACACAAATGTTGGTGATAAATCCTCTGTGATAGAATGTGCAACTGTGCAGCTATTTTCTTCCTAAAACAACTCCCTTATTGTCCACACAGACCACCAAGACCCCAGGAATCTACAGGCTCGAGTTTGGAAGTCACTTAAAAATAAATGAGGACTTCATACTTGTTGAAGCCCATTCATTAGCAAGCATGCACACTTTACATTACTGCCAGCAATTTTCACACCATAGGCTTCAGTTTTACATAGATTGATGGGCCTGTTTTCAATGTCATCATTTCAGTTCATGGCAACATGGTTTGGAAAGCAACTTAGTTGCAGCTATATGAAACCTGGCTGGTTGACATCAGAAAACATTTTTGTTAAATTAACAGTTTTAATGTTGCTAAAAATAAACTATAGAGCGTTTTGCTAAAATATTTATTCACCTCGGTGCCTTGCTGTTCTGTTGCATTACAACTTCACTGAATATTTCTCTCTGAAAATGACTAAATAAAACTTTTGCAAGTGCATATACACTCTGCTATAAAGTTTCTAATTCATTTTCAATTTTTCTAAGTCATAGTCATAGTTGATTCGATCCACCAAACAGCAGACCCCAAACACATGAAAAAGACTCTCTGGTCAAATTGATATAAAATTAAATTTTCACTCTTGTACAAATCCAACACTTGCCATCACCCTGTGAACACCACTCTCACAGTTAAGTACGGTGGTGACTGCATCATGTTGTGGAGATGTTCTTCATCAGGGACTAGAAAATAGTATAGAAAGATGAATGGTAAATCTATGATTTTAGACTGGGATGGAGGCCCACCCTCAGGCACCCTTAGCTAAAGCTATGGGAAACATTTGTATGTCTTTAAATCGCCTATTGAATCAGGTCTTCAGCTGAGAAGCTGTGGCATAATTGTAGAGGCGGTGGAATAACTTGGGTTTGAAGAATGGGTTAAAAAATCCCATTGAATGTGTTATGCTATACAAACATACCACAAGAGAAGGGAATAAATAGGATTCAGGATTTATGTTGTTGTGTTTTGTCCTAATTAAAGTTTGTGTCACAATACAAAATAGGCACATTGTGAGTTGTAGGCATATTGTGTGAATCGGATTGTAACCTGCTCTGAAAAACAGAATTATGGAGCATAAATGTGACATTTTCCTGGTCTTAAATGCTCTGTTACAGTTGAGTTATTGCAGCACATTTACTATTTTCTTCAATCTATTCTTAAAATACATGAAAATCAACTGCAAAATATTGCCACATAATATCAAAATGCAGTTGTTTAGATGCAGATTTTCCACTATTTCAATATTGCCAAGTCGTAACTGACCATTTTATGTTGATTGCCTCCAACTCTAATGCTGTTGGGTAACTCAAGATGTGAACGCTAGCTGCTTAGAAATCAGGCCAAACATTCCCATCAAACTAAAACCTTTAAGCGGTCAGACCACTGGCTTGGTCTTGCTTTGACTGCACTAAGATTCCTGTCTGGCAGCTATAGGTGATGGAAGTGGCCCAGGCGAATTTGTCATAAAATGGAGCTGTTACACCTCATACACCCACAAAACCCACCTCTTATTCACGGTACTTTCAGTCTTAGCTCTATCTGTCGCTCAGCCTTTCCTTTGTCTATTTAGTGTTTCTTCTCTTCTCTCCCTTAATCTGTTTCCTTAACCCCACCCTCAAACCTCTGTTCATGCTCATATAAAGCACCTTGGGTATTTTGAAAGGCGCTATATAAATACAAGTTATTATTATTCATATATGAGTGATACAAGGAACTTGAAGGAAGTATCAAATCATAGACACATACACAGGTAAACACGCACTGTTTATTGAAGACTAACTTCTGAAATGGACAGAATGTGAATTAACAGCATCCTTGGAGAGGCTGACAAGTGCCACATTCCTAACATCCTATTACCAAGCATACCCTGCCACCACACTGCCGCTGGGTCACCGGAGTTATGCACACACAATCACAAATCCACGCACTCGCATATATACAATCACACATTTAAAGCCAAGGGAACGCATACAAACACACGGAAGATGCACACAAAAACACCAATCTGGGCATGCGGGATTGTCACCTTCCTGTCTGACATTCCTGCTCCGGTGTGCCAGGGAGGGCTGCAGTTAGAAGGGCACTATGGGTGGCAGCAGATGGAGGGGAAGAGATGAGGAGGGTGGACGGAGGGCAGAATCACAAATTTGGCATGTCACATGGTCAAACAGGGAAGATTTACGACTGATCAGGTTCCACATCGGCTGCATGGTGTTGTGGCTTCAGAATGCCAGGTATGGGAGTGAGATCAGACTCCGGCTTTAGTTTGTACACCCTTTCTGGCAACTGCAGCCAGCGTGACTGGCTGAAGATGGCAGTGTTATTGGTGGTTGGCGTGGGGAACGTGGTGGTCATTGTCTGGTCCGTTACATCTACGCAGCTGTATAGATTTACATACCTCTGATGAATTCGGGCGGAACACAATCAGTGGGAATGTGAACCTGATACGCATTTGGAGAAAAAGAAAACAAGAGGCGATGAGAAAATAGATTGGCCAATAAAACAGAAATGCAGATGGTCAAAGAGATTCATGAAACTGCTACAAATTAACGCTGTAAAATACTGATCCTCTTTTATTTCTCTCATTTTATTTCTCCCTCTACAGTCAGGCTCTATGATTTACTCACCGGTGACATCATGGAGACCACAGCTATTTTTATTGGATGGTAAACGGCCAGCTCTTCTCCATGCTATGCCACCTGTCCAATCCACACCAGTCAACAAGCCCCTGGGAAAAAAAAAGTCAAGCACCCAAAAATGATTGAGAGTTGAAAGGTGGAATATGATACACACATGCCATGCTACTGTCCTAGGCATGTTTCACAAGTCAAATGTCTTGTCACTGCTACTGGTTTGCTTTCCCTATTTATCTGTTACTCATTACAGCCAATTGTGTATCCTCTAATTCAGCAGTCAGATGCATTCTGCAGTCCTTCTCCACAGCTCTTTTAGCATCACGCAGCATGCTTTTGCATGTCAATTTTAAATAAAACATCTCTGTCTGATGAGGCTTTGTGATCTATGCTACATTATGTTACCTTGCCCCCACCCCCACCCCCACCCCTTCTCTCTTCCAGGGTTTTGATGTGTGTGTGTGACTCCAAGGGTGGGGTTATTCCTGGCCCTATGTCGTGTGCTCTAAGGTGCAATCCAGTCACATGCCATCTGACCAACCCTAACCCCTGAAAAATGATAAGTACAATAGCTTGACCTGAAGTGGTCATCATATAACCACACTGCCATGCATAATGCCAACTCACAGCAATGCACTGGTAGGCTACTTGAGGTAACTGAAGATAATAATACATCAGATGTTTGAAAAATATAAAGTGTTGATTTTCATAAAATTGAGGCAATCATAAAATTGTTGCTGTGCTTAAAAATGTAATTGTCTGCTCACCACAAACACCTTGAAAGTGAATGAGAGTCACAAAGTCTAATTGATTCTATTTTGATAAGCGTGAGAATATTCCTAATTAGTGTCAGAGTCAACAGAGCTGAGACAGTCACCAAGAAGAGTAAGTGCTGAGGGGGTCTTATAAGTGAGTGGATAATTTAAGATTAAGATTAAGATGCTTTTATTGTCATTGTATGTCATACAACGAAATTTCCATTTGAGGCACATATGGACATGATGTGCAATTATAACCTCACAGAGGCAACAGTACTGTCACTACTGCCTCGGATCACAAATTCACAACAGCTGCAAGGGCTCCACCCTGTGGCAGGGGTAGGTAGATGCAAATTCCTTCTTTTCAGTGGATTCCTCAAAGTTGTGCGTTATTACAGTATGTGGAAGAATGCTTGTGGATGATGAATGTTGAAAAAGGAAGTCTCCTTAATAAAACAAATACATTTTTTATGTGCAAAATGTCACAAAATCATGTTGTTTGTGATTGTAAGATTATTCAGCTACTGAACTAGGCTATAGAAATAATTTACAGCATCTGTGATTTGCCTCAATGATGCAAGTGCAAGGAGGATGTCATTGAATCTACAGATAAAGATTTTGGGCTGAATGCTTGGCTACTGTAGGCCTATTTATATGCGGGAGAATATAAAGTAGGCTAACAGAAGAAGATTGGTATTTTGATTTCAAGGAATTTATTATATTTATATATCTACTAACTGAAGTGTGAAAAGGCAGGTTAAGGGCTATTTGAGAGGAAGTATCAATTTTAAGGGGACTATTTGTACCCTTTCACATTGTTATTCTGGTAAATAGGCTAATTTTAATTATTGGAATGACTGAATTTGTAATAGGCCTATAGCCTACATTTTAAAGAAAGTCATTTTTTACCCCACAAATTGCACAGTGATCCCACAACTTTGTATGGCCACTCCTCCTGAGGCTCCCATTGGGATCCTATAAAAGTACAAAAGGGACTGTTGTCTCTTTTTTCTTGCTTTTGTCGAGTTGAGTGATATTTTACCCCAGTTTTATGATATCCTGTACCCTATAGCCTAGAAATTGCCAGTAAGATTTCAAATGTAGGCCTATCATAATAGACCTGCGGAGCTACTTTCCCCAATAACACTCAGTTGATGTGGTAATTAGGCCTACTAAACTAATTAACTGTGAATAGGGTAGATAATTTACATATTTTATTAGTTATAGTCTATTAACTTATTTTGTGTTAAAACATTAAATATCTGACAGTGGGTTATGCCTCGCTCCTCCGCGCCACTTGGGGGCGCCTGTCCGCTGTAAATAAATGCCATCGTGGGTTGACGAGGCCGCTCAGCCATGTTGAGGAGTCTGTCAAGCAAACTGCAGCCCGCCATTGTGTAGAAACCAGGCTCTGTAGAGAGATAGGGGCGCTTGGCTGAAACTCTTCAATAGCTAGACAAATTCTACACCCTGCCGCTTTTATTTAGGCGTAAATACAGTTACACAGGCGCCGGGGGGGAAAGACATGTCAGCCAGCAGCCTTCTTGAACAGGTAAAGAGAGGTATTTTCTGAACAATTTACGAGGGCCAAATTTCTCAGCATCGCGACGGCTAGCGAGGATAGCTTAGCTCAGAGGCAGCGGCTGTGGCTCAGTAGTGCAGTAGGCCTGACCACCTGCTAAAGGAACTGACTGCTGAAAATATATCTCTTCATCTATTTTTTCCCCTTCCTCTCTTCTCATAAATCAAACCTTCATGAATCACCTGGACCCAATCCAGAGACCGAAAGGCCAAGCTAATAAAGGTAAGACCCGAAATATTGTCTTTACACTTATCGACTCAGGTTGAGTGAATGCGGATCTTTTTTTTCTTTCCTTTTTTTACGTGCGGTGCGCTTTGGAAAATCTTGCGTGCGCGGATGCGATAGCTTGTCTCTTTAGCGTCTTGGGGGAAAAAACAGGGCCCGTGTATGCAAGTCGTTAATATTTTCGCTCTAAATTTCCACCTTAAATATAATTTACGAAACGACACGTTGTTTCATTAAGGCGTCCTCGCCCCCCCACCCCCAAACTCGTCATCCGCGAGTTTCCTTTGCTTCCCAGAAATGACACTTGTAAGGTTCCCACAGTTAGCATTAGCCACAAGCTAACAACGTTAAATGGCAACATGACACAAATCTGCATCTTTTTCCCTTGGTTGTACTTGGGACGTTTATAATACGTTGCCGCTGACATGTGCGAGAAAACACTTGTTAGCCCCCAGTCTGGCGGTTTAAAACATTTTTGCAGTGTTTTGTGGTTTTTACAGGTGACATCCAAGCACGCTGACCCACTCTGCTAACGTTAGCCAGGTCCGTCACGGTGGACGGACTGTTGGCGCTCGTTAACATGGAGACGCTGCGCACTGCACGCAGCTAACCACAAAGCTAACATGCTAACGCTTAGCTGGTGGTTGCTAAGTTAACCCAAAATGACACGTCTTCCGACATGCTTTTCCTCTTGTTGCCAAAAATTGGGCCCCTCACATGTTTCCAGTCAGACTGTACTCTTATATGACAAATAATGCGCACAACCATGTAATTTAATTCAACCTTTTCTCCCCCAAGTCGTAACGCGCTTTCAAAGAATCCCGTGTCATCCAAAACAGTACCGCAGCTAGCTCTGTAGCAGAAACACTTAGGAAGTTGTGAAAACAAACCGCGGCCACTGGTGCCCTTTTTTGTGATCAGAATCATTAAATGAGCTCTGGAAGTATCACGTATGGTGCAACATGAACTAATTTTAATCTGTTAGAGGGAATCTGATTTCCCATGTAATCACTAACATTATTCTTCAAAGTGCCGATTCATGCGTGTTTTTTCTTTTTTAAATTATTGTACAAGTCTATGCTGAGTAGTCTGAAGCTTATTTAGTCGTTTCAATATGTGTTGTCACAGTTAAGTGGCTTGTCCTGTGAGACTCATAAATAATTACAGGGAGTGGTTTGTGTTATGTAACAAGTGGTTATGATGCTGATGTAAAATGACCATGTAATGTATTGTATCTCCTTACTTGGATCTCTGGAGTGACAAACTTGTGTGTTTTGTTAACATTGCTGTTGCTCTTTCTTTTTAGTGCAAAACGGAGCTGTGACCCAAAAGGATACTTTGAATGACGATGAGTTTGAGCCTTACCTGAATACTCAGGCCAGACAGGTAAGCTGTTTGACAGGTGGCTGTTCCTTTCTGGACTGAAATGCCCGAAAGTTAGATTTTTGTTTGTAGTCAAATCATTACTCCTCTAATTCATGTTTTACCAGCAGTTGTGGTCAGCTGTTGTGGATAAAACCAGCAGCTTTGTAAACTGAATCACATTAGTTGACTTCTGTGTGAAGTAGTACACAATGATTGCAGATTTTAGCCATCGTCTTTAGTGAATGATATTGAAATGATTAAAATATGTAGACTAGTTGGCTTAATGTTAAAATACTTTGATCCACATACAGACTTTGCAAGTGTGTGTCCTTAATATGGACACATGTTACCTTCACGACAAGGTAGTTTTTGCATATCATTTTTTGAGGTGTTGGATTATCCAAGCTTCCTGTAAACTGATTATGGTGTGTACATGTACTACCTACCTACCAGATCACCTACTATTTGAACATCCCCAACATGAATGTATGTGAAGAGACACACAGTTTTTTAAACCCACGTAGCTTTGTTGAACTTCTCTTTTTCTTTTCTTTCTTCTGAATTTAAAACAATTAATACTAATTGCAGCTAAGTTCTTTGAAGACATGTATTGGAATCACTTTTTTGTGCAAAACCCTTGTATTTACATACTTGTAGACTTACTGGTTTCATTGGCCTTGAGACCAGCTTATGTATGCATGCATATCCTTGCTATTTGCATGAATCAGGAATGTAAGAAGGCCAAGTATTGTAGCTGTATTGGGAGCATTCATTTATCTTATTCTCAGTGGCCTTGGATTTTATTTCTCTTTGCAGTGTGGTAACGGGAGTTCCCCTTGTGTAGTAACAGAGACACTGCCTGTTAAGTGGGCTGTAGAGGAAAAGAATGGAGCCTGTATTTTCCTCCACTCAAAAGAATGCACAGTCTCTTTTTGTCCAAGAGTCTATAAATCAGCAAACGGCAACACACTTTTATGCTGTGCATTTACAGATGTCATAAAAGGAGAGAGGGAGGGAAATTTGTTATTGTTATTGTTCATGCTTCATTATTGTGGTTTATTTTTGGTATAATAACAATAATTCAATAACTTTGCTCGTCTTTTATCTTGGTCTGACTTGTTGGATCTACAAGAACAAGGTATACACAAGCTTATGTTAATAATTAACGTTATTGTTAATATTTGTTGTATCTAGGAACTGTTTTGTTTTTTTAACAACTTGTCACTAAAACATAATCTTTCTCTGTTTAGAGCAATGCCTATACGGCCATGTCGGACTCGTACATGCCCAGCTACTACAGCCCCTCCATAGGATTTTCCTACTCCCTGAATGAGGCAGCATGGTCCACAGGTGGGGACCCTCCTATGCCTTACCTGGCCTCCTATGGACAGCTGAGCAATGGGGAGCCCCACTACCTCCCGGACGCTATGTTTGGCCAGCCTGGCCCCCTGGGGAGCAACCCTTTCCTGGGCCAGCACGGCTTCAACTTCTTCCCGAGTGGTATCGACTTCTCAGCTTGGGGCAATAGCAGCTCTCAGGGACAGTCGGGGACACCGCAGAGCTCTGGCTACAGCAGCAGCTATGCCTATGCTCCCAGCTCCCTTGGGGGTGCAATGATCGATGGACAGTCCCCGTTTGCACCTGCTGCCAATGAGCCACTCAACAAGGCACCTGGTATGAACAGCCTTGACCAAGGCATGGCAGGGCTTAAGATCAGTGGTGCTGCTCCTGGTGGTAACGGGGACATGGCTCCTAAGGTGGTTGGCTCTGGCTTGCCTGGTGGGGGTCCCCTCGGCCCTGTATCATCTGTAGGACCTCCCAGCATGCCCCCTGTCTCAATTGCCCCTGCCAAGCCCGCCTCCTGGGCCGACATTGCCAGCAAGCCAGCCAAGCCTCAACCCAAGCTGAAAACCAAGGGTGGCATGGCTGGTGCCAATTTGCCTCCTCCGCCCATTAAACACAACATGGACATCGGCACTTGGGACAACAAGGGTACCATGCCTAAAGCCGCCACCCCTCAGCAGGTGCCCTCTATTCCCAGCAATGGGCAGCCGCCCAACCAGGCTTCACCCCAGCCTGGAGCTACTGCTGCAGGGAACCCGCAAATGCCCCTTAGCAATGGACAGCTGGTACCGCCCGTTCCTCAGATGGGGCAGCATCAGCTTCCACCCGGTGGGCAGCCAGGTATGGCCCCGATGCCCCAGCCTCCCCTCTCCCAGGGTCCTCCTCCCCAAAGCCAACAGCAGCAACCTTCTCAACCTACTCGTTGGGTCCCTCCACGGAACCGGGCCAATGGGTTTGGGGACGCCAGTGGGAGTGGCGCAGGCCAGTCGCCTCCCACCTCTTCCGGTGTGGGAGTCGTACCTGGGGTCCCCTCTGAGCCTCACCCAGTCTTGGAGAAGTTGCGTATGGTCAACAACTATAACCCCAAGGACTTTGACTGGAATCCCAAGCAGGGCCGGGTGTTTATCATCAAGAGCTACTCCGAGGATGACATCCACCGCTCGATCAAGTACAACATCTGGTGCAGCACAGAGCACGGAAACAAGAGGCTCGATGCTGCCTATCGTTCATTGGGTGGCAAAGGGCCTCTTTACCTTCTGTTCAGTGTCAATGGGAGTGGTCACTTCTGTGGTGTAGCAGAGATGCGCTCACCCGTGGACTACAACACGTCTGCAGGCGTGTGGTCACAGGACAAGTGGAAGGGTCGTTTTGATGTGCGCTGGATCTTTGTTAAGGACGTTCCCAACAGTCAGCTGAGGCACATTCGACTGGAGAACAACGAAAACAAGCCAGTGACCAACTCTCGGGACACACAGGAGGTACCACTGGACAAGGCCAGGCAGGTGCTAAAGATCATCGCTGGATATAAGCACACCACTTCAATCTTCGATGACTTTTCTCACTACGAGAAGCGTCAGGAGGAAGAAGAGTGTGTGAAAAAGGTAATCTAGACACTGTTGAATAAAGTTATAAAAGATGAATGGAAAAAAAGTGCTTGGCTTTAATTTATGTTGTAAAGGGTGCAGTATATGAAGTCAGTATGGATGTTGGTTGTGCATGTGCGACATTGCTTTCTGCTATTCAGAGGGGTAGAAGAACATCTCAAGGATTTACAGCCGGATTTGGAGCTAATCTTCAATATGATTGTACACGGTGTGATAATTGCATATTTTATTATTTCTCAACAGTTTTTCTCTGTGGTGTTATAACTTGTTTGTTATCATGTGTCATGTCCTGCTTGAAAATAGAAAAACAGAATAATACATGCAGGAGAATGCGTTTTAGAAATTACTTTTACTACATGACATCCACTAAAATTTCTCTGATAATGTTATCAAACAGACACAAGAGCACACCATAAGTGATTATATTGTGGGTTTAGTCGTATTGGTGTTATCTTTTCTCTATCTACAACAATATACTCAGTGCTGCAACTCCCTTAAGCTATGTGAAATGTTTGGTTTATTTTTAAAATCCATGTCTTAACACATGTGAAATCTGCTCAATTCATATTGTTTTGAACCCATCAGCATAAGGAACAAAAATGGGAGAGCAAATGTGTGTTATAGCTCCAAAGATAATCCTTGTTAGCATTCATTTAATTTTGAAAAGGGTGCTGTTTAATTCTCAGGCTTTGATGTCTTGCACAGCTGTATCATTTTGTGAATTTCTTATGTTGCTTTGGAACAATTAAGGGAAATCACACAAACAAGTAGCAGTTTGTATCTAATAGCAAGCAGGCCAAAAGATTACTAAAACTTAACAGAGAAGCTTCTTTTTTCCTCTGGATATACAACATATTCTGGAGCTTAGTTAAACCTTAATATATACCTTATGCTGTATTTAAGTCCAAGGAAATGCGCTGCCTAGTATTAAAATGTCAAGATACATGAGCTGGTCAGTGTGCTATTTTAAAATACCGCACTGTACTGAAGTTTATTACATATTGCGTTGGGAATGATGCTTAATTCGCTGCCTGCTTTCTCATTTTGTCAGCAAACAAGCTAGATATCCTGGATATACACTAAAGTGTACCAAAATATAAGTGAGCAGTCATCGTGAACAGTTCCTAAACAGCAATGTACAATTTCTTTGCAGGCTGTATACCTCTGTTCTTTTTAGGTTTTTAATAGTGTGATTTTGTGTCAAGAGACCACGTTATTGACAGCAGAGAAACTGCTTGTTGCATATTGATGAATGTGATAGATGAGCTGTCAGTATATGAAACTTGAAATGGCAGAATTTTTATCCAGGACAT
This sequence comes from Decapterus maruadsi, assembly GCA_030347415.2. Lineage (NCBI taxonomy): Eukaryota > Metazoa > Chordata > Actinopteri > Carangiformes > Carangidae > Decapterus > Decapterus maruadsi. The sequence goes on along the minus strand of CM064887.1, from coordinate 15,268,445 downwards.
TAATTGTTAGTTTGAATTGTGCTTGGCAGTTGACGTTTAATCATGTGTTGATGTGTAATGTCAAAGATGGGTCTCGACAGTTTGTTTGCTCCTATAATGTGGTGTCTGTAGGCAGAGTTGTAATCTACATTTTAGCTTTTTAACAAGACTCGGGTGTGATTAATGCAACTTGTGTCAATCCTCTGCTGTCCTAAATTCTAAAATGAGCATAGTAGTTTGTTTTTGAAATGTGACGTTGTTTCAGTTGCGCTCAGTTTTCACTCCTCTGTGTGACAGGTGGAGGTCCAAGGCAGTGAGCCATATCCCAGCAACCCAAGCAACAGGACTCATTACAGGCTTCAGGTAACTCGCTTCATCTGTCGCAATATGCAGGAACAGTATGCATGTTGGTTTAACACTTGGTGGAGACGGCTTGAAAATCTGTCACATGGTCCCGCTGACTTAAAGTTTTATTTGTTTAGTTGGTTGTTTGAAGTCATGAGCTGTTGTATGACCAGACGTCGAGCATATACTGTATATTGAGGATGCCAGCTACCATATCTATGCATATGATTGTCATTTATAGTACCTTTTCCCCTGGCCCAAACCCACCAAGACATGCAGGTGCAAAAGAGAGGAATCTGCATTCACACTGCAGTAAATACAGGTGTTTTAGATATCAATACCGTTATTTTGCTACCTTTCCAGCTGCAACATATTCCATAGCACGTATGTTAACAGACCCGTCACCTTCCCATCACTGTGCATCTGAACCACAGTTGTATGCGTGCATCTAGTTTAAACAGAAAGGCAAACTCCACTTATGATTTAAAGTTGGATTTTAATAGCACGTTTACCCAAGTTTACTAAAACTCTGCACTACTCTGTGTAATCCTTAATGCACAGCATGAATCAAATCAAAATGTCAGTATCCACCACCGTAGAACTGCTTTGTCTTGCTTTTTTATTTATTCTAAGGATGAATTTAAAACATTGAGGTGGTGGTGGACCGCAGACTCCCTTCAACATGGAAATTTACACCACAGGGAGCACTTGCGCTCACACTGCCAGCTCTTCCTTTTACAGACGTTGCTCTGGCGCGGTAACTGCCTGTGCTGCTTGTTTAAAAGAGGAACAATAATGTTCCCCATATCCACGTTCATAGTTATTTTACAGAACAAAACGGAATAAAAGTGCAACACTCTCGCTTTCAACGGGTTGAATAGAAAGGGCTTATGTCTGCGCCGTCTGTTTATAGCTGGGCAGGAGTTGTCTTGGTAATAGCTTGCAATGAATGATGCTGTGGGTATCTGGGTCAACTATGTTTTACAGAATACAAATATTTTGTGTGTAATTTTCTGTCTCTCTTTTTGATTGTGTTCTAGGAGCGCCAAGGACGAGTCAAGTAACAGTCAGTGCTTTGGTCAAAAGACTGCAATGGCCCCCCCTCAAGCCCTGTCCACCCCATTACATCATTAAATCCAGATCTCTTAAGAAATTCTAATAGGGGTGAAGAATTAACCAAGGACAAAAAAACTAAATGAAGACTTTCTTGATTTCTTTTGACTTTAAAGACTTACTTCGAACTTGTAGTAAAAAGAAAAGGAAACGATTATTCATAGGACTACAACTAAATGCATAGCATCCTTAGGTGAAATCTTTTTTGCCCCACCCCCATTCCACTACATATGCTTTTTTCCCCCCTGTATGCTGCTTTTTTCCTTTTTTAAAATGAAAGGATCCTCTGTTTTTATGGTTCAAGAGCAAGTCTTTAATTCTCTCACAAACACACAAATCCAATAGAAATTTGTAGTGTTGGCTTATAATAGTGTCCCAAAGTCAAGAATGGGCAGTTTGTCTCATTTTCTTTGTAAACCTCCCCCTCGTCCCCCCACCCTGTCTTCTAAGGATGCTCAACTCTTCAACCAGGACCCAGTGGAGTTTTCTCCTCAGTGGATTTTCATCGTAGGCGGGTGTCAGCTGTGCTCACTCCAGAATCTGTTATGTACATGCTTGCCATGTTTTTTGGTTAAGAGGACTGCAGATGTTCAGAAGGCCCTCTATTTTGTTTTTGCATGTGTCGGACGGAGTGTGTCATGTGTGGGGGGGGAAAGGAAGGGTCCGGAGGTTCTGGTAGAGAAAGAGTAGGGAAAGGGGTCAAGAGTTTGAAAGCAGAAGAAATGTTAAGTTGATGAGCCTTGCTTGGTGTATAATTTTATGGTCTAAAAAAAAAGGGGCCCTCTGTTAACAGTCTTCGTTGGATTTATTTACATTCTTTTTTGTTATCTTGGACAAGTTAATTCATCTTTGCTATGGGCTGCTTTCTTGTTTCTTTCTTTTTTTTTCTCCCCCCCTCCCACGTTTTCTAAAGACAGTGATGCGAGTGGCTTTGCCCCCACTCTTTCTATTAATCAGTTCAAAGTAATAAATGTGGTATATTCAGCAGAACTGGTGTGCATTCCCCTTGTTTGACTCTGTAAAGCAATTTTTTGTCATGCAGTAAGTCTGTGCATTCTTTTCATCTGTTTTTTTTTTCTTTTTTCCTGATGGGTATACGAATGAATGTTTTTCTGCTAACCTTCATACTCAACCCGTCCACCCCTCCCTCCCATGCTGACTTCCAGTTATCACCACTGTACCCTGCATTTCTCCCCTCCCTCCCGTCTACTTTCTGAACCTGCCTTGTTCTCCACACTCTCACCTTCCTGTTTCTGACTGCTCAGCCAACCATACATACTAAAATATCACAAGCAGCTTCCACCATTTTCAGAATGTCATTGTTGGTGAGTAAAAAAAAAAAAAAACTAAAAAAAAAACGCAAGGTCCTCTTTCAGAACTACTGGCTTTTATTTGTGGCATAATAAAGATGCTCCACAAAGTCATGTGTGGGTTTTCCTCATCATTAGTTATGCGTTTCCTGCTGTAACTTGCGTGGGTGGCCTGTTGTACTTGTTTACTCATGTTGTATCGTTTTCCTCACAGCAGGAGGAGCACTACACCTGTTGCCATGCTCTAGATGAGTAAAACCTTTTCTTTTTTTCTTTGTTTTTCGCCATGTTGTATTTAATTTATTTTGTGTTGTGACCCTCTGCAGTGTGTACAAGTTTTCGTCTGAAAGGCTATAAGGCGTCTGAGCCAAATGTGAGAATGCAAGGTAAGCGGTGATGTTGACTGTGTTTACCCTGTGTCGCTCACCTGCGTGTGGAGATCCGCCATTTTCTCTCTCGGTCGGTCTGATTAACGCGGCAGCCACAAGAGGGCGACACAGTATTATTTATGGTGGTTCATTTTCCATTTTCACCAGAGCCAGTCCTCTTCCTCGATTGGGTTCACGGGTCTCCGCAATAAACATGGGTCCATTACAGTCGGGAATAAATATGGACGTTTAATTTTAGTTTTTAGTTGCAGCCCTTCTTTTGCTTTTGAAACACTGCATCCATCACCGACTATAAAACAGCAGAACACAAAATAACTAATTAATGTTTAGTTTTATGTATGTTACCCTGTATCTTTGAGTTTCGCTGACTATATGTGGCCTATAATACAGAACAATTTGTGTCTTGATGCATCAATTGCATTTTAGACAATGCATCAATACATTGTCTACAATTCAAATTAGCCTCAGCTAAAATAGACCAAAATGAGCAGCCTCCTATGGCTAAAGTCACCCTCACGTTATTTTTTTTTATATCTTAGAGTAGCCTACTCAATATAATGACTAGGAATATTTCTATAGCCTAGTAGGTAATAACTCACAATAAATTTGATCTATACACAAAAAAATAGGACCCAGCTGTTCATTTATGTCAAAAAATCTTCAAATTAGACCACAGGCTGTGTGAGTTTGGTTATGATTTATAGCCCCAGTATAATGTAGGCCTACCCTCCTGACTCATTCACAGCATTTGGACAGGCAGTGCAGATGAAGCACTGTTCACATTATTAAAGAAAAGAAAAAAAGTCTAAATTATAGGCCAATCTGTCCCCGAGGGTGTTCACAATAACCACACTTTAGACCGATGGTATCAATAACAGATTTACACTAATTGTATGTAATTTACAGAAGGAGTCAAACTAACATCTCTAATTTGCAAAACTGGGAAACAAACTGAGAGGAGCATCAGTCCTCTTCTTGGGACTGAAGGGCAGCTTCTTAGGACGAGAGGACCGACGTGCATTTGTGTGTGCGTGTGTGTGTGTTTGAGTGTCGGGTGTCGAGAGGGGGGTTGACGGCACGTGTCGTGTCTGCGTTGTGGGTGCGTGGCAAACACGCTGCCTCGAGGGGATCTCCTGTGACCCTTATCCGCGCGTCTCCGGGGACGCCTTTTAGCCCCTCCTGGGATGCAAATGAAAGGCCATAAAAAAAGAAGAGAGGCAGCAAGACGATGGAGGAGAAGAAAGGGAAATGGGACCGTGGGGAGAAAGTGGAGGAGGTGGGGGGATGTTGGGGTGGAGAAGGCGAAGAGGAAGAGTGAGGGGAGGAGGTCAGCAGCACTCACATCTTAGGACGCATGAAGCTAACTGGAAGGATGGAGGAGATGGAGAAACAAAAATAAGTTTCCATGCAGTGGTGAGAGGAGGAATGTCTCACTTTTATCATGACTGTTTTCCAGTGTGTGCGCGTGTGCGTATGTGTTTTCATGTGCAGAACCTCGACACTCCATTAACTAAATACATAAGAGGCACTCGAATTATCCGCAGTCTCCCTCCTCTGACTTTAATCTTAATTCAGACAAAAAAAGCCTAGATATATTCATTGAATGTCCAATAATAATTCCCTGGCCATCTTTTTTTTTTTTTTGCATCGACTCTGCAATTACAAAGGCTACTCCTTGGTTAAACTCTGTGACCCCGCATTGTATATGGCATAATATTTCAAATATTGCTTGATAGGAACTATTGTTCAAGCAGAGAGCCTCGCAGTAAACGTGTTGTGTCTGTGGGTTCATATTGCACTGCAAGGTCATGGTTCTGCTTTATTTTCCCTCATTACCATGAGGCATCCATCTCTTTCTTCCATTAGTGACGCTTCACCATGTCGCCAACCCGACCTCTATTTACATGACTAAATTAGATTTCTTCTCTCTTTTCGTGCGTTTTGTTTCGAATCGAAAAGCCAGCCTATAATATTCAAAGGAGGGAAACAGTAGCCTACTGAAGCTAGAAGAAAATCAAATAATAATAGATCAGGAGTGCTTTATTTTGTGTAGCCTATTAAAAATCATGCTCATGGACTCTTGTTAGTTGCTAGTTTCAGACATTTTTATATCACATTTAACAAATCATTTAAAATGAGATGAGAAGTTTTTTTTTAATGAACATGTAAAATAAAACCTCACCTCCCAGTGGGATGTAATTTTACATCTGTGTCAGCTTTATTTTTGCATTATAAGTGAATGAAAAAAAAAAATGCAGGCCATTTAGGAATTACACTGTCATGGTGATGAATGTTTATATCATGCGAGGGGATCTATATGTGGTCACCTGCTCTCCATCGCCAGGGGTCCTGCACTGTTGACATATTGAGCATTGGCCCCTCATTTCTTCTAGTGTCTCAATTCTATTGAGGGTTTGGAAAATGCATAATGTGTAGACAGGGGCAGGGGCCTGAAAACACAGTTGATGACCTCTGTCTCAACATATGTGGCACACTTGCCCTCTGCACGCTCTAATTGTGTGGAGATGACAGGCAATAATTAAATGTCACCCAGTGGTATATAAAAATATCAAGAAGCATTCAGGTCTAATATAGATGCAGGATGTGTAGTTGCGGGGGAGAAAAAAAAATCCAATTTGCATTTGTGTGTTCTATATGTCAGTCATACAACCAAGATTTTTTTTTAACGGCTTAGCTATGATGCATGGATGCATTTTGTGGTTTACTTTGAAAAACGTCAAGTCTTATTTTGACAATAGGAGAAAAAGAATGAAACAAAGTAAAATAGATGGTAAAGAATCTCTACGAAAATCCACAATGTCTTGCTTTCTATCCTTCTTTCTTTATTTTTGCGTATTCCGCCTCCGTCATTTGAGATGTAGGTCAACTCACATCTCCGTCGCCTACAGCAATTTACAGCTGGAATCATTTGATGCAGCTCTGTGATTATAGGAGTAGAAATGAAGCTCATTATTTAAATGACTTGATGTGCTGTGGGCCTTTTTTTTTTTACTTTGAAAAGAAACACTAGACAGTACAAATAGAAATGCAGTCCATGAAATGACTTCTTTATTCAGAACAAAAACACAAAGGCAAAGTGATATTGAAAACTACCATCTTAACACGCAAATCTGTATTTGCAGAGTATGGATGGTCATGGGAATGAGAGAAATCGGCATGCGCGGCGAGGATGATTCGGGAGCTTGTTGCCTTTTTTATCGTAGGCCTACTGGAAGAAGTGAGTAAAAACAATAATTTCTCTACAGTGCAGCACATGATGCTCTTATAGCATTCTCACCCTGTTTTTCCATCTTCCTCTCACATAGGGCAAGTGTGCGCTCAAGCGTGAACACACAGACCTTTGAAGTGGCCCTCTGTCACCACATGGCAAATCCCCCTGGTGTGATCCCTCTGTCCATTTGGCCACAGGACCGTCACTGGTAGGCTGCCTACGGCTCTGTCTGTTCTGACATTATGGAAACCGGTATATTAGTCCGACCGGTGCCCAGAGATTCTGCTGTGTTTCTCCCTATATGTTTCCTGTATGTCTTAATGATACCTACCCTAGATTAACTGACCTGCGCTCCTGTCTCAGGTCATTAGTCTGTCACCTCTTTACCTGATGCCTTTCCTCCTGCTTCCCCGCGACTATTAATGTCACTGCTCGTTAATCTCAGAGGAATTTACAGCGAAGATTCCGTCTGTGTAGTTGTCAGTGCCACTCTCCTGTCCTGTAAGGCGGCTTTATGCTGGTCTCTCAGGTGAGCGGAGACTGTGGCTTCTCTCTTGGCATTCACCGCGTGCCTTAATTGTATTGAAATTAAATCAAGGTCCACTGTGAACACAAAGAGCTCAAACCCAAACTTCCAAAAGCGTTCCCGGGTCCTTTTCATGTCTTGTTCTCCCCTGTCACTTACCCTCCTTTTAGCAACACTTTCCCTTCTCAATTTGCTAATCACTTAAAGGTGCATCTTTTTTTTTTAATATACCAGTCCCATGCCTGTTTGACTTTCTCATTCCTCTTTCCTCACCTGTGATCTCTCCTCCCTGTAGGCTCAGAGGCGGCTATGCGGTCATTTCACATGTCAAAGTACATTGCATGCTAATCCCACACCAACATGCATTCTCCCTTTTGCGATGGAAACAGATTTTCTCTACAGACAAATACAGGAAAAATAAGAAAACATACACGATACAAACCGATGACATTGTGATTCCTCTGACTGAACAGCCCAGGACTGTGTTAACGCATGCATGTGTTTGTGGAAGGGTTTCCAGCAACAAAAATATGAACAAAGAAGAACAAGGAAAAAAAAAAATACATGTAGTGATCATCAAAGCAGCATTCGCACCATTAAAGCATTCTCAGTATACACATACTACAGCACATCATTAAAAAGCACCACAGAGAGAGGAGAGTACAGAGATACAGGGAGTGAGAGAGAGCAAGAGCGAGCACCGCTACCTTTGTTGCACCATAAAGAGAGCAGCAGCCCAGCTACCTGATTGCTGCCATTCCTGCAGACCATCTTCCCCTCAGAGCAAAACAAAGGATGACGACTAGATATTTATGAGTACACACGGCGATGCGCTGCTACGCCTTATCTTCACCATAGCACTGCCTCCGCTGCTCCTGGTTAAGAGCTTGGTACGGTTTAACCAGACCAAGCAGTTCTTCATTACAGTTGGTAAAGCTGTGTCGTTACCCCCCCCCCTCCCACCCCCCACATTACCCTCCCTCCCTCCCTCCCTCCTACTCTCCATCTCTTCTCTGCTGTTCTCTCTCTCTCTCTCTGTGCACTCTGCGCATGTAACTATAGCCATGTACAGACTGTAAAACAGAATCTAAATAGTCCTCATCCTCGGATTAACAGCTACATACACAAATACATAATTTAACAAAGGTTAAATACTAATATATAAGAGAAGGCAAAAAAAGGAGAATTTAGCTTCTTTGCCGCTGTGCAAGACTCTCAGATCCAGAAAAAAACTGCACCTATTACAATTATAATCCCTTTTTTTAAACTCTTGAACAATGAGTTACTTCCTTTCTATATATGCCTACATACAACACTAATATAGCACAAGCAGAATAAGGTTTGCTCAAATCAAATACATCCTTTCTCTAAAGACGAGGCAAAAAATAGCAGAGGAGCTGCAGAGTATTTCCTCCTTCAGATCCTTGGTCCTGGTTTTGTTATTGTTGTTGCTGTAGTTGTAGCTGTGACTGCGCAGCTCCATCCTGTGAAGGTCCTTGTGGGTTGGGAAGATCAGGGGAGCAGGCAAAGTGGGGATGGTGGGATGGCGGACAAGGGGTCTGAAGGGACGGGAGGCAGGCAGGTGTCACGCATGCAGTCAGGGGAAAGAGGAGAGAGGGTAGCAGGAACAAAAAAGAAAAAAAAACTAAATTCTACCCAGTCACCATCATTAGAAAAAATCCATTTGGATCTGCTCAAGACAAAACCAAAAAAATGAAGACAAAAAAGCCCAAGATGTAAAATATACATATATAAGCCAGGAAGGTATATATGTATAAGGATCCAAGGGAGAAGGAGGAGAAGGAGAGAGATAAGGGATGGACGGACGAGGAGGAACAGGCAACTGGCTCACACACAGACACACTGCGCCGAGGCGAAGGCACGGGCTTCAATTTATGCTTTCTGGTCGACACCACCCCCCACCTCACACACACACACTTGCACACGCACACACACACACACACATGCAGACGCACACACACACACAGAGCGTCCCGCCCCTATCTGCCCCTGTCCCTGTCCTGTCCCGTACTGGATGCGTGGCCCAGCTGATCAGTGCAGAGGGATTAGCCATCGTGGCCAGCTGGCAGGGATTACACAGGCAAAGTGGGGGAGGTGTGTGTGTGTGTGGGGGGGGTGTAGGGGTGGGAATGGGAGGGGGGACGAGGGGTGAGGAGGGTAGGCCTAATGCTGAGGTGATGGTGGTGGGGGGGGATGGGAGGCCCTGTCTTGTCCTGCACACACACACACACACACAGATGTGCTTGCAGAAACTCACATCCGCTCACATATGCAGCACTTACACATACACATTTCATGCAGATGCACATTATGGATCATGCACCAGCGCCCCAACACAATACGAAAACGCTTACAAGTATGACTTTGCGGCGAATGCATGCGCGCCGGGCTGCAGCGGCGCAGACTGCAGCGGGAGCCAGCCGGTAATGCATGCAGTGCATCCCCTCAATGGGCGAGCCGCCGCCACCGCGGCGACGGACAGTGTTGATAAATGTATGTAAATGTGCATGAGGCATCGGGGATGGATAGTGGAGGAGGAGGAGGAGGAGGAGGAGGAGGAGGGGAGGGGTGGGGGGGCCGAGAGAGAGAGAGAAAGGGAGGGAACTCCATGGGAGAGCGGGGCGAGGGCTGACAATGCAAGGCTTTGACCCTTGACCCCTCTCCGCTCCATCATCCGCGGCCATCAGCTGATCCCGGGAAATGGACAGCCGCAGTAAAAAAAAAAAAAAAGAAAGAAAAGAAAAAAAAATCCTCTCTCACTCCATCTGAAACACACACACACGCACACACACACTTATCCACTAACACACACACTCATCCACTAACAGCACTGACTCTACCAGGGCCCACCTCGAGTCTTTTTTTTTTTTCCTTCAGTCCTTTTCCATCTCCCGCTCCCTCCAGCCCTCCATTGCTCTTTCCCATCTCATGCCTCACTTCAGCACTTAGCTCATCCCGATATCCCCACTCCTAACCTCTCTCATTATTTTGAAATGTGTCGACATCTACAATTGTCATATCCATGCAGGAAGAGATCCGTTTTGAATGAGTATATTTTTTCATGTTTTCCATGTTTTGACTGATCCCATTGTGCTTAAAAATTTACGCTCACACTGGCTGCCACTCTTGGTTTTGCACTTTTTTTTTTCCCATCTTAGACCTGTGTCATAGTGCTGTCACATTTTATATCCAGGGCTACATGTAGAGGTTAGGACCGGAATATTTTTTAAATCTAATAAAATTCTTCACTAAAAAATAAAAAACAATGGTATCACAAAACACAAAAAGTGATTTTAGGATGAACTGTTTAGATGATTGCAGCACTGTCTTCTTTGTTTAATACAGATTGATTTTTAGAATAATTTTCTTAGGTTTATTTTATCTGTCATATTGCAGTTACAAACAACTTTTGGGCCGGTAGTGAAATATTTGTTAGGTATTACCAAAACCATGTAGGCTACATGTCTGCCCAGTAGCAATCTGACACATTTACTTCACACCCTTTGATCTCCATTTTTATAAAACCATAAAATATCTATTTCAATATCATGCAGGATTACTTACCTTGAAATGTCCTGGAACTTGATATATGATTCTTCATGGAAAATATGATCTGTCACTAAATCTGCATAAACTGCCATGCACACAGGGATAATTCAGAGGCATGTTCAGTTAGTATTAGTCGCGTCAAGTGTTATTTTGTGAACAGCTAAATGTCAAAAGTTTTTGCAGACTGTCAACAGCAGTTTTAGCTGCAGTATGTTTAAGACAGAGACACGGCTCCGTCCTAACACTCGCAAACTCATGAGTACACATGCAAACAGGACACAGATGCACACACACAGAGGCAGACACAGAATGATTTCTGTAAAATCAAAGAGACATTTTGTAGGGCCTTGCAGGCTTAAAACTGCACGAGTGCTTTTCAGTCAACGTGTAGTATCATGGTGGACATCTGACAAATAGTTTGGATTTGTTTATTTAAAATGCACAGTAACATTGCAGCAGAGATTTGGTGTTGAACGGTGAAGGCAGCTTGGCCTTTTATTTGTCAGGAATGGAGGGAAGATATTTGGTTTAAATAGAAGCTCGAACAAAAATACATTTCATATGGCTTCTTTTGTTTTCGTGAAATATACTCTGCAATTTGTGAGAATTTGTTTTTTTTGGAGGGGGGGATGGCTGAATCTGTATTATTTATAGGCATAAATTACATGCCATAAATTTCACGCATACTGTACTGTGTGCATTTAATGTGTTTGGGTTTAGGCATGTTTACCCCTGTGCATGTTGGCACAAAGAGGAGGAAGGAGATTTGTGACTGCATTTTGATGTCCTACCACCCTGTCCTCCATTTTAAAAGCATGTACATGTGAGAATGAGAGCGGGCAAAACAGGCGAGCAACCCCACCAGCAGACAGCAAGGAAGATCACAGAGAGGCGAGTAAAAAAATAAATAAAACGTGATCATACAGAGAAATACAAGGGGAAGACACAAGCAGTTATACAAAGAGACAAGCTGGCAGAGAGACAGACAGGCAGGAAGACAGGGAGACAGGCCGAGACAAATAGACAGTACTCGTCCCTAGTTTGGTAATCTGATGGAGAGATTAGCAAGCAGGCAGCATTTGGGTCGGATTATCGAGTCATTAGAAAAGACTGGTGCTCCAGAGCCTCTCTCATGTGTTAATGTGGCTTTACAGATCCTCAGCGCAGTCTGCGCAGATAGTCTAGTTTGTGTTCAGAGTATGTACTGTAGACAGTCTTTCAATATGTAAATAGGGCCACATATACATAAACCTAATTCTCCACAGATTGATTTGTTTCTATGAAAATAAGTATAAAATACGTGCCATGCAAAATACAATAATCTTTGTGACTGACGTTCTCATTTTTTTAAATTCAGTGAAATTTCAATTAGATTTTCCTGTTTTAATAACAAAATAGATTTTTTTTTTATATTTTAAAATATTTTGTTAGAGGAACTACCACATTGCAGTGGCAGAGAAGTGTTTCTTGCAGAGGTGAGAACAGCATCACAGAAATGTTCCTCGAACGTGAGTGAAACTAATCGATATGAATCTAATTTTGTTTTTGCATCAGCTGAATCACTGTGTCATGTTTATTCCAGCAGAAATGCTCAAATTTTATTTATACTTTTTATCTAGCCTATTTTTTTTTTTTTTTTTTTACAATTCATAACCCAATCATCAAAATGTTTATATGTTTTACATATTTTTATGTAAAACATCACTTAGCGTTTTTATTGATGCCTGTTTTTTTCTCTCTCCTCCCACAAAATAAGTTCATCCAAGTTTTCAGCACTGACACAAATTCTGGCCTAGAGGCAGGTGAACGTGCAGACAAATGAGGGATTCTCTGAGCAAATGCATCAGCACTGTGTCGTCTAACTGTATAGCCAGATAAGCTGTAGCATTTAGCACAGTAGGTCAGTGGAGAATACTGGGGTATATGGCCTTTATGCACTTGCAAATCATACAGCTGTGATGTTCAGTGATGACGGGATTTAAACAGGATCAGGAGGAAGCCATAGAGCTTATGTGTGTGTGTGGGTGTGTGTGCAGGGGAATACATGCTTTTACAGTAGGTTATGTGGATTTTAGGTATTTACTTTGTAAATATCAGCGGCTATACTCACAGCTCAAATGTGTATGTGTGTGTGTGTGCGTAGTTGTGTCAGTAGTGGGGGTTGCTTGGTAGTTCATTGACAGCCGATCAATGCTGCTGACACTCTCTGTGTCAGATGTGCTGATATGGTCCAGTGACCGCAATATCAGTTTCAATTTCACTAGAGTGGGCAATGGAGCCTCTCATAAGTGTGTGTGGTGTGGGTGTGGTGTGTGTGGTCTAATATTTTCTAAATAGAAAAAAAAAATGTACACGATCATGTATCAGCAAGAGGACACTGACCAAGCAGTTCTTGAATGAGTCTCAATAGCTTGTAACTTCACTTCCAGGTCGAACATGTGCACATTCAATCACCCTCTCTCTCACACACACACACACACATGCAAACACACACTATCTGATCTGTGTTCCCAAAAACCTTCCCTTTTGCTGCTGCCTCTGCATACACCATGCCCCAGTTCCCCACCCCCATCCCTTTTTGTCAAATAAATTGCTATGTGACCTACTTCCCATTTTGCACCATTTCTCTCATGTTCAGATATTATTGTTTGAACATGAGTGATTTGCTTTGGGGCATACAGTATCAAAGAAAACACGGTGTAGATAATATGGGGAATAGTGTACTGTAAAGTGTAATGAATGAATTTTGTTTTTTTTTTAAATATGGTAACGTTCATTTCAGCGTTGACATTTTTTTTTTTTTTTGAAATCATGATTTGGTTGTTGCATCGTAGCTGCTTCTATTACTGAGTGGGCAACACGTTATGAGTGGGTTTTTTTTTTTAAGGCTTTTGTTTTTAAAATTGCCCTTGTATGATTTGTAATTAAAATACATGGTTCACGTATTTTCTGATTAACACATACAATAATACTCACAGCCCTCATAATAACAGGATGTCTTTGTGATGGTCATAGACTGGGGAAATAAGGTAAATCAATTTTGCAGCCTAGTTAAGCAGAAAGCACAGTGGTAATTTTCAGTAATAAGCATGGCTAATTCATTGGACCACATTGCATTTATAACCCAGTTAGGTCTGCACTAGTTGGCATCTAGTATTCTATTTGGACTTGAGGTGCATTTTTAAAAAAGCTCCTCATGATGACGGGGATCTTATAGCACAGCTCTGTGGATCCCAGATATCAAATGTACACAGATTATACAAGTGTTTGCAGTGTAACCCTAACCCTTTATATTACTGTACATTTATTACATGTTATTTCATGTGTTACACAACTTTTATAATTTCATTTCAGCTCATGTGTTTAGTCACAATCTGTCCACACACACACAAATCTGATCTCCTTCAGAAACTGCACAAGGATTATCACTTTTCTCAATGTTTCTCACATTTCATGTTCATTATTTCGAGACATGTACACTTTATTGAATCAGGAGAGTGTGTGAAAGTTTCGTGTCAGTATGTACATGCATTATGTGTGTGCGTGCCAGTGTGCGTCGACCAAATCCGAGGCTCCATCCTGCCTTTTCCCAGCCATGCCGAGGTGGCACCGGAGACCACACTGACCCTGATTTATTGGGATCAGAATCCACATGACAGCAATTAATTTGCATCCATTAACTACATCGCTCGCTCTCCCTTTCCTGCTCTCTGTGGACATTTTGCACTCTCGCACAATCACTTTGAACGTTCTTCGTTCCTTCCCTCACTCCCCGACTTTTTCCTCTCTCAGCATGTTCGAACCGCTCTCTCTCTTTTAATCAGACACCCTCGCTCTACCAGTCACTCCTGCATCTTGCTGCTTGTTTTGTTCAAACCGCTGGGATTCTATATTCCTAATCCATGACGAAGCCCTTCAGCGTCCTATCTGACTGCTACTGAAACTGTAATGTCCTGAAGTTCACGTTACGTGTGATCGTGTCTGTGTGTGTGTGTGACTTGGAGGCACGAGGAACCCCCGGCTGGCTGGGAATCATATGAATGAACCCTATAAATAATCATTATATTACATGTACTCAAATTTTTTTAATAAGCGAACAGACTATCTGTGTAATCGGAACAAATTAAATACTGCTCAACAAATTGGCTGCCTATGATTACACAAGGAATTTGACATTAACATTTTAACGGATCCTTCATCCTCCTCCATGGATCCTCCATGTCGGTTTCTCATTAAAGCATCCAACTCATGCAGGTTCTCATGCTCAAGGGTCTTTCTCTCTGCCCCTCATGATAAGACACTTTATTGCTGGCCTACATCTCTTGCCGCCTCCCTACCTCTCAGTCTCCATTCTACTAGTTTCCATCTGCCAAGTGCTTTTTCCTGGCTTTTCAACTCCAGAAAGGAGACTTTGCTGCAGGGAGAATTTGCCATTTATTTTCAGAGACAAAAAAATGAAAAGGGGCTTTAGCACTTTGTATCTATTCCCCCTTTTGTGTCTACATTCTCTACGCATCTTTGCTCTTTGCACCATTGTGGCGTCTCTTCATCCAGCTCGGGCCTCCATGCCTCCACTCTGTCCTCGGGGTGAAGAGGACCGGGAGAGCACGGCTGGCTAAATGCACTGGGGGTTGGATGATTGGGACAGAAGAGCGGGAGGATGAATTCTTTTGACTCTCATCTAAAGCCCTCGTCCAGATGAATTGAACAATCTATCACGGATGTGCACAAAAGATGCACAGATGCTATTACAGCAAGTCCTCGCACTGTAGGCACGCTCTCTGTGTATAGTCATGTATTACTGCACACCCATGTGCGCACATACGCGAGCGAGCGTTTCATTTTAGCAGAGTGCATGTGCAAAATTTAACAGTGCCTAATTCTAAAATTATTCCAAAGAGAAAGACAATGCGAGAATCCTTTGCTCGCATCTCTTCACCAGCATAGCTTGGGGACAGGTTCTACCGGTATCTGTTTAAGGATTGGCTGAGGATGTGGTGCGGGAGGAAAAGTTGCAGTTGGCAGCAGGCGGGAAGACACTGCAAAGGGAGCGGGGGTTCACAATAAAGGATTTTAAACCAAAGCCTCTTTGGTAAAGAGGAGGGAGGGAGGGAGGAAAGAATGGTGCTGTGGGGGAGGCGGATAGATACAGGATGACACAAGGTCCAGATTAACCCTAATCTCAGGCCTGGTGGTTTAGGTGAGGCTGAGGGACTGTAGGAAGCTGTCCCGTGCCAGGTGGTCATGAGGAGGTTAAAACTGGGAAAGGGTGGGGGGCACTGGGAGGATGAGGATGGGACAGGGTGTTGCTAGGGAAGACAGAGAAAGAGAGAGAGGGGAGAGAAAGACATGACAGTGGAATGAGGTATTTCCGTACCACATCTTCCTGCGCGCTTTTATTCGGGTAGAAGTGCAACCGAAAATCCAAAAAACGAGTGACCAAAAACAGAAACGGAGAAGATGTTTGGGGGGTGGGATATGGAGTGGGGGGTTGCACAGCTAGCAGAACAGCAGGCACTGTGACGGTGGCTGCAGGGTGATTGGGTGGTTGGTGCATGGTGACAGTGGCACATGCCCCGGTGCATGGGATTAGAGGGACAGTCAGTAATCTGCTGTTTAGGCTGTATGTAGGGCAAGAGTGGCTTAGCCTAGCCACTCTTAGCACGGGTCGAGCGCTACAGCAAGAGGGAGAGGAAGTGGACTGGCATTACATAGCCGCACTCGGATTCCTTTTCTGCATTTATCTCCCTTCCCTACTTGTCTCATCATGCATATAGCAGGCTCTAATATCAAGCACTCTACCTACTATTCTGAAATGTATAAAATGCAACAACTAAAAAGAATTAGTGCGAGAGGGGATTGTATTACAAACAACAGACACATTGGATACAACCTGCTGTCAGTGAAAACACTGAACTCAAGTACAATTTGTAGGTGTTTGACTTGGCCTGCTTTCTAGCAAAATTAGACAAAATTGTGTATTATGAGCAGTTGGAGCACAATTATGGTCATGTAATTTCCCCAGCTACAAAAACTCTTTGCATGCTGGGTTCAGCCAGTTCAGGAACAAACATCCAACAGAGATCTAATACAATAAAGTCTGAAGGGTGCAGGTAAAGATTCAAGACAAAGAAAGACTTCATGTAGAGCAGAGCTTCTCCTCCTACTCACGATAAATATTAAAAAAGGGCTATTAAATTTAAAATCCAGTCCCTAACAATCCCTGCAATGCTGTCTGAAGCCCCTCAGTCGCAGGCACTCTTGAGATTTACAACATAAGCACCACTTACTCTACAAACATCTTTTCAATGAACCAAAATCACCGGGCAAATTAATAAATCTAATTATTTGAACCACTGAAATAACAAATCCAGAACTCACAATAAAATGACATGCTACATGGCTCCAAAGAGATACTACAAATTGGCAAACTGTCTCCTCAGAAAGCTGAGGCACATCCCAAGCGAGCGTAGACTCAGTGACCGTCAAATGAGAAGAACACACAAAAAGACAAGGCTGCCCAAACAGGAGTGCGTACAGTTTGTAATCACTGTCGAGCAGAGGGGGAAGGTTTGAGACAGAGATGCACTTCCTCCTTCACTGTGGGAAGAATATCCTTTATTGAAATTCACATTCATCTGTCATGGCTGAGGATCTTTATGAATAATAGGGTTTATCATTACACGTCAGCATCTTCTCCACAGTGTTTCGTGTTTTGTGTCCACTTGTTGTACTCTTCCATGATTAAAAGATTCTCTCCATTCTCCAATGAGCCAAGTGATTTATGTCAAGTGAAGTCAAGCATGGGCCAGCGGATGAATCAAAATTTGTCAAGTTGGCTTTTCCCACTCAGGTCTATGAATTGATACAGCTTAGTTTTTGAACATGAATCCCCGGAGAGCGCCACGTTGCTTTTAACCGACTGTAGCTTCATTCGAGCAATCAGACCCTTTGTTTTTTCACACCATCCCACAATCCCACCTGCTTCGGCGAGACGATGGAGGACCCTTTGAAAACAACGAGGCGGCATGATTTATTATTCTAATTAGGCGAAGTGAGACTTTAGCAAAGCCACAATTACACTAAATCGCCAAAACAGTTTTCTGGTTGGCTGGCTCCCGTTCTGTTCAGATGTTAATCAGAGGCAGCTATTGAGTGGCGATGCAAACTGCTTGTGAGTCACACTATTGCTTGGTAATATCTTCCACGAACACAAACAAATGCTAGAGTGCTATATTGAATTACAAATAAGCATTTTGGCTTATTAAATAAAATTGTATAAAACAGTCTTAACCAGGTAACGCATGGCTTTTCAACCGCCCCTGAGTCAAATGCAGGGCTTAAGGTGGCACGATACCCAGTTCAAATCTACTGAGGTGGTTAATTCCAGGTCATTTCATAATCTCTTTGATACTCTCTCACATCTGCACATCTCTTTGCTCTCACTCACTGACAATCAAACAGCTGCAAGCTGGCACACTCGCTAAATCCTCCGGTGCAACACACAAACCACACACGCGAACATATGCAATCACCCACCGTACGCACACGCACCCATACACGAGTGCCCATTAGAGAGCACACACACAATGGTGCACACAGACTCATGTACACACGCGCAAAACACTTACACATGCAAGTGTACACACACACACGCGCGCACACTTCTACTCAAACTGCTACCGCACTCATGCAAAAAAAAAGAAGGTTTTTATCCACCACCAATATTCCTCTGAATTAAAAGTAGATCTTTCCTCCATCACAGCGTAGAGCAGAGAGTGGTGGAAATGCTAAATGTATTGATCATTTCTAGGAGGTACTAGACGTGCACATACATTCACAGATGGAGACACGCACACACCGGGAGGGGAATGAACACACTGTGAGATCTCTTCACGTATGTGGTTTCCATCCACCTTGTGGCTCTCATCACCTTCCCGTCCCCTCCTCCCCTCTCCCCCTTTCCACATCTCCACACACCCCAAAAACACCCCAATCATCCTGCATCAACAGGCATGTGAACCCAGTCTTCAGTTCATCTCTTTCCCTCTCTCTCTCTCTCTCTGCCTGCTCTATTTTCATCTATGTGCTTCCACTCTCCTGGCTTTCGGGTAATTACCTGGCATTTGCATTGCAAAGTCCCCTGTGCCGCCCTCAGCTCCTCCGCAGGTGATTGAGCTTCATTTCCCCAGCAGATAAGAGAGAGAGAGAGGAAAGGGGGATTGCAGCAGGGTGTGATGTTATTCTGGCTTAGAGGATATAGGAACAATGCCCTGAATTCTTGTTACCAGTAGATTGGTTGCTTCACGGCATCCACAAGAAGTTCCCACACTTAAATCATCCTCATTACGATCACATCGCTTTCAGGACAGGACTGCGGTGAAATGAAACCAGAGAGCGGTGAAATCACCTCTGTGGGTGACCTGACCAGTGCACGTGCTGGACCTTTTCTTTATTTGACAGGTTACACTGGAGAATCAGACAGGAAATGTAAGGGCACCGCAAGAGGTGGGCGACGTCAACCAAGGACGTCGCAGTGGTGTGTGTGTGCGTGAGTGTCCTCAACCAGGTCACTGTGACGTCACACGCGTAGTGACTCCTGTCTGGAGCTGCAGTCGGTGTTTTGCAACCAATTCATCATTGTTTGGTTCATAACACGTCAGAATTCAGTGGAGAAGCGCACATCAGAAAGTCCATGGTGATGTCTTTAAATGCAGTAGAGTTACAAACCTACAGATATTTGGCTCACATTTAAAAAAACTGTCAAGAACGTTGAACCCCTCTCAGTGGAGAGGAGGGAGCTGAGAGAGTTTGGTTTGGTTGTCCAAAATTTGAGTCAAGCAACTTCATAACTCAAACACACCCTGAACATCGACATCCGTGTTTATGTGTGACATGACGTGTTGCTATTGTTAGGGATGTGTGATTGTCATTGTTTTGTGTCCGCACCTGTTGATGTTGTAGTCAATAATTTTCATGTAATTTTGACTTTTAGAGTCACCCTTTAGAGTCTTTCTTTGATTTGACTTGTTTGAAGACTTGATCTGCAGTTTAAAACTTTCTTTTGTTTTATTTTTTTTTACAACAATAGACACGACAGAGGATGCAATGTCCCAAAGACTGGCAGAAGCATATATATTACATATTTGTGGCAGTAAGAGCTTGATGCACTACTGACAAAATAAACGTGCAGCAAGTAACACAGGGCAGGCGACAGACCTGCCTGTGAGGAACAGCATTCTTGTACAATTGGTCAATACTTTGTGTGACTTTTGAGGTAACAAGCAATGACGTGGATGTAAAGCGTACCTCCTCGTCTGTGCTATACCTGCAGCAGGCTTGTTTGGATTAAGTTGCAGTGCATATAGGTTTCCGGACTAACATGACACATTTTCTAAAAATAAAATAATTAGAGGTAAAGAGACCCAACATGGGATCCTGCTGGAATAAGATGTGTTTAAATCACATATGGGATACTTCAAGTGGGCAGAACTTAACACTAGAACCGCCGTGAGGTCATTTTGACCTCTCTCGCTTCTTAAAATGCGCGTAACTCTGTTTGCGTAAAAACCCAAGGTCTCCCAGTTGGTGACTTTTCCTAAAAGTGTGTTCTACATCATCTTATGCGTTTTCGTGATTCTGATATAAAAGAGAGCGAAGAAAAGAGAGGTTTTACCTAGAACCGCCAAGAGGTCATTTTGACCTCCATTCACTCTAATGCAAAAATGCTAAATAGACTGCATTTATATAGCCATATATATTATAAACCCAGCCAGACACACAGTTCAAAACACTTTATGGTAATACTTGACATTCATACACACACACATACTTTACCAAAAATAACAATAGTGGTTGCTAGGCAACCAATATAGATGACTCTTTATTTTTCTACTGTTCGAATAGTGTGTATATAAACATGTATAAAATTGATTTTCCAATAATTGCAATCTGGGCTAGATAATTTCCATTTAGTCACTCAGTTTGCCAGTTAGTTAGTAATAGTTAGTTATTTAGTTAGTTAGTCATTTTGACCTCATCCCACAACACAACACGAGTTCAGATACTAGAAAGTTGTCAAACAGTTAAAACAGGTCAAACTGATAAAAAACTAATATTACTCATAAACATTGAACATAACAATGACAATCCCTTGCTCTCATGGGAAATGGACATGAATTCAAAAATTTGAAACAATTTTGAAAATTTTTACATACACACACTGTTCGAAAATAGAAAAATAAAGAGTCGTCTATATTGGTTGCCTAGCAACCACTTTTGTTATTTTTTGTAAAATATGTGTATGTATATGAATGTGAAGCATTACTATAAAGTGTTTTGAACTGTGTGTCTGGCTGGGTTTATAATATATATGGCTACATAAATGCAGTCCATTTACCATTTTTGCATTAGGGTGAATGGAGGTCAAAATGACCTCTTGGCGGTTCTAGGTATACATGGAATGTTGGCTGTTCTAGTGATAATCAATCTCTGCATTGCATCTTATATGAATCACTCAGGTGCTTTTGGAGATGAAAGCATCATATGGTCAGTGTTGAGTGCCAGATAGCACCACACAGAGACTGACTCTACTGTCTCTATAGGAACACAACCATCCCAACGTTTCCATAATACATCAATCAGGGATGGAGCAGTTTTTAAAAGGCTGTTCACACAGTGGAGTCTTGAAGCTGTTAGTCGTCCACATTAATCCCAAACACACGTTCCTTGATGTAAAAACCAACCACAAAGGGAAAACCTACCCACCCATACGTCCATACTCTAACCTGATCCACCAGAAACACCTCCCACAGAACGAGAGCTGATAATTGGCGAGAGCTCATTTGCATGCTGAACGGCGTGGATATTTATTTAAATTTAATTTCGTTCCCGCACACGGTGCACTGTAGGCTTTTGTGCCAAAGTCATATTAACCCCTTGACTAGTTAATATGCAGTGCACGACGTTGCCCACGCACGATGAATATTCATATTGATGGCGTTTTCGCCGCCGTCTCTCCAACCCCTCCTCCCCCTCCCTCCCTCTGTTTCCCATCCCCGCTGGAGAGGGAAAAAAAGAGAAAAGAGACGCAACAGCGTGGCGTTATGGAGGCATCCCGGAAGACTCGACTATTTTCACCACAGTGGTTCTCCCAAACACAAACACACACAGTTTGGCTCCTTCTGGTCTCTGTGTCGATCGCTGCCGCGGACACAATGTCAGATAAGACTCAGCTGCCGAGCAGAACCCGCGCTCTGAAGGGAAGGGACGAGAAAATGGTCGTGACAGGTAAATAACACGCGGGGTTAAACCAAAAGAAAAGAAAAGTAAGTTTCCAGAACGACAGAGAGCTGGCGCGGGGATGACACCTGATAAACTGTGCACGTGCTCGAGTTACGTGCAGTAAGTGCACGCGACTGACATCAGTGGAGCTCATGTGAAAGTAATGTCAGGAAACAGGAGCTCAGGAGTGTTATAAGTGAAATGACACTGATGGAATTCATATTAAAATGCAACTGTTTAGCTTTTATTGACCTGTAAACAATGATTAGTTTAAGATAGGTTGAACTTTTGAATAAGTGATATAAGCAGATACAGACAAGTATAATAACAGGAGAGCTTCCTTTTCCTGTTCCCATTTTCTGTATGTCATCATGCGGTGATGTCATGTCCTGCTCCCTCAGAAAAAAATCTATCAGTCAGAATTTAAAGACAGAAAAAAGGATATTACTTGTGTGACCGTAGCCTTGAACTTTCCCAATACCTGTATTCTGCTGAAAACACAGACAGCAGAAAAAAAATGAAAACATCACATTACAGATTACAGGGTCCAGGGACAAAATCTTTCTCAAGTGGACGTCTGTGGTTTAAACTGTCTTTACCAGTGGAGCCCTTGACACGAGAAAGTTGAGAATCTTTGGCCAATAGTTTTGACGCTTGACGCGACCCTTGTGTCCGATGAAGTTTGGGTTAGAGATCAATCCAAACATGTGGTTTCGCTGTTTGTCGGATAAGCGGAAGGTGCGGTGATCAGATGACACAATCACAATCTCAGACTGAAATGATAGTCACAGGATATGTCTGAGGTCTGTTGTTAAGATACCACTTTTCGCAGGAAGTGGAAGCTCAAACGTGCCCAGTTTTCAAAACGAACAGTGTAAGTCTAGTTCAGAATACTTAAGCGTTTTTTGAGCTCGTTATGACTTTGAATGTAGAGAATCACCCTAAGTAAGCAACAGTGGATGAAGTGCAATGACTCCTGATGGACAGCTGCCAGCTCTTTTTCAGTTAATATATTCTCTCTTGCACTGACTTAGAATATAAAAAGGTTGGCAACTACCACGCTCTGAAGTATCTCATAAAAGTGCTTGATTCTTGAGATTTTCACACAGCGTAAGGTTATTTCCTTTATCAACAGTGATTCCC
The DNA here is from genome assembly GCA_030347415.2 of Decapterus maruadsi. Lineage (NCBI taxonomy): Eukaryota > Metazoa > Chordata > Actinopteri > Carangiformes > Carangidae > Decapterus > Decapterus maruadsi. The sequence continues at coordinate 15,245,555 of CM064887.1, read as the reverse complement.
TCCCTCCTCTTCTTTTGAATTTAGGCCCGAGGGAGCCAAATCTAGTATCTTAACCTTACAAACCAAGCATGTCTAGGTACACTTGCGGTAATGCTTTTTTTTTAGCCTCTTTGGGGACAGTGATGAAATCTCTGAGTCAACCACAAAATCTGAAGTGGCAGCAAAAAGCCTGTTGGGATATATGGTAGGATTGTGTTACAAATAGTTGATTATTAAACTGGGATAAAGCAAATCTGTATGGATCAAGATCCCAGCACTCAGAGACACTCGGCGAGAATATGACATCTAAGTTTCTATATTGCTTTAAAAATGTTTTTTGACTGTTTTTGCAGTGTTGGTGCATGAAATTAACACATCATACTCCTACTTTTTCCACCACCTAGTTATAATTTCATTCATTTTTGATGTATAGGCCCCAGTCAAACCTCTCGCTCACACCGCCGTCCTTTCATTCATCTTTTTATCTTACTATTTTAGGACAGGAGGGCACGTAGGAGTCTGCGACAAATGATTTTTTAAAAAGCGATGCGATTTGAACCCAGTGCCCGTCGCCCACTCAGACGTGAGCATCCGCAAAGTGCATTGTGGGAGCTTGGTGTGAGTTTCATAGGAAGGAAGCGGTGCCGCAGCGTCCAGGGGCCCATCTGGGCATTATGCGCATGAAGGCTCCGCCCCGTCGTAAGTTCCTGCTCCGTCTGTCGGAGCAGCTCGGAGACACCGCATGGCAGAAATCTGTTCCTCCCCTTTCACCGTGGGGGGCAGCTTAGGTGGGGATGGGGTTGTTCTCGAGTGAGTGTGTGTGTGTTGGAATAGCATGCTTCTGTTTGTCAGTGTGGGCCAGTAAGCATGAGTAGTAGGGGTTGCAAGGACTGTCTCCACACTGTGCAGTCCCAGCCTTGTGTGTGAGTGTGAGGACACATTTGTCCCCTTTGTACCATGAAAATCACTAATTTTTTTGAAAGTTGCCTCTTTAAAGAAGCCCCTTATTCCTTGTTCAGATGTCCCGGCGTCCTCTGTTCCCCCACTCGCTCCACTGTGTATAATGTACTCTGTGACCTTGGCGAGAATGATCCAGTGGCAGATTGCTACATGGTAGGGGCACAGTAGCTATTATTTTGAGTCAGTGCAGAGTAGACTGCCAATATTTCTTCCAAACAGGATGGGGGAGGTCAGCTGACCAAAATCAATCTCTGTTACATGCTTCTCCATAACTCTTTAAAGCAGGTTCATGGCGAAGATATATTTCTGGCATTATTTCTCTGTTGTTTTCTCATCTCTGCTGTCTCCAGATGCCCTTGCTCTCTGACTTTTTGCAATGAGCTCAGAGGGTAAGAGAAACGTGTAAGTAAGTGGGAGAGCATGCAAATTAAGCAAACAAACACTGGACAAATAAACAGAGAAAGATGTGCTCATGGGCAACACTGTGGCTCAGTGATTAGCTCTGCTGCCCCAGCGCAGGAATGTAGTGTGTTTGGACCTAAATGTTAAGTCTGGAGTTTGCATGTTCTGCGTGGGTCTCCTTCGGCTGTCCTGGCTTCCTTCCCAGTCACTTAGGTGATTTGGAGACTCTGAATAGTGTGGCATCCACCTGAGGAGAGTAAGCTGTATAGAAAATGAATGGATTTGCTCTCATGTATCCGCTGTGGGAGACTGTCAAGATGAATTTCCTTTTGCTACAGAATTAAAAACCAGATGCATTTATACGTAAATGCTGAACAGCGCGACCCCCTCCCCCCATGTTTGAGCGGTCCCCAACAGGATGTGCCTCCATCTTGCTTGAGGAAGATAATGGCGTCAGTGCTATGGTAGATACTCTTCTCCATAGCAACTGTTTCTGTTGCTAGGCTACAATATGTATGGAATTCATGGATGGCTTGAAAGTTGTACTTTCCAGAGCCTCGACAGTTTCCCCCCAGCCTGAGCACGCAGGCAGCTTCATGTGTATGTATGCCACAGCACCAAGTTGTGCTGATTGTTTTGAGGCCACAGCAGCATCATTTCCTTTACTTACCTCTAACTGTTTTTAAAAATGGACCACCTCCCATCAGCCTCTTTCCTCCCCTCCCCTTCTTTGCCCCATTCTTTCTCGCCCCCCTACCCATCCACCCATACAGCAGAGGGTAGTTGGCACCAGTATAAAGCATCAGCCTCCGACGACGACTCGTGTCTGACTCCCTGCCAACCTGTGTGAAGCTAGAAAGAGGAGTAGTGAGAGGGAGGGAAGAGGAAAAGAGAGGGAAAGGGAGAGAATGGATTTTTTGGAAGGAAATAAACAGAACAGCCTGGAAATCAACCTTTCCGTCACCAGTTTTGGCACCCAGCGATAGTACCTCTCCCGTGCCTCTGCGTGAGGGGGGCACCGGCACTCGGACTTCTATGGGTGAGAAACACAGGACCGCGGGTAGAACCGGAGGGTAACAAAGACTAAATACCCGCCGAAACAAGTCAAACTGGAAGTTATTATCCGCTAAGCAACAGACAGATTGTCGTGTCCTTGACTGATGGTTAATCATGATACAAGCAGAGTAGCAGGGCGAGCGGGTCCGATGTTTTGGTTCTGGTCCAGCCGCCTACAACCAACAAGCTAAAAAGCAACAAAAGGTGACCAAAGTATTCCGCTTCAGTCCCGCTGTACTGTATAGGCTGCACTGCGCTTTTCAGATATCCTCAAAAACAAAGGCGCACAAAAGAAATTACGCCCATATCTCATCCAAGTTGGAAAAAAAATCCTCTTCATGAATCCTTCCCCCATATTCAGCCTGTTTTCTTCTTTTGTAAGCTCAGTCAGTCACCCTCCCTGCTTGTTTTTTGTCGTCCTCTGTTCTTTCTTTTGCTGGCGTAGTGAAGCAGCGTAGTGAGGGTATTCAGCCAGTTCTTTCTCAGTGCCTGTGTGTGTGTGTGTGTGTGTGTGTGTTAGGTGGGGTAATTCTGGCAGAATAGGGTGTGGGCACTGGGCTGGCAGGGGGGGAATGCTGGGCTAGGCACAGTGAAAGGAGCCAGCCTGGCACCGCCTGGACCTCTGCCAGCTGCTCCATGGGAGAAATACCCACAGCAGAGGTTGGCGTGCGAGCGATTGTGCGGCTGATTGCGTTCTTGTGCGCGTGCAGGCGGGCGCACACGTGTTTCTTTTTTTTCTTTTTTTTTGTAAAAGAGGGGAGTGAGGGATGGGAAGTGGTGGTGTGAGGAAGAGAGTGTGAAGTTGAAGATGGAGAGCAGCTGAGAGAGACGAGAGGGCGGGGAGTTTTGGCTCGGAGCTGGCTTCTCTGGACAGTGCTGTGTCGGCGTGTTCTTGGCTGTCTTCATTCTACCACTCTCTCTTTTTTTTTGTTTGTTTATTTGTTTGCTTGTTTGTTTTCTCTGTGTTCTCTCTTGGATGAAGTGCTTGGTCTTTTCATATAGCGCTCAAAGGCATGGTGGTCTGAAAGCCAAAAGAATCCTTCACTGCCTCTCTGCTACCCTCATCTGTTGCTTCTCACTGGCTATTTACTCCTTTTATTGTTTTGGCAGGCTGATCTCTCCTCCCACTCCTCCTCCTCCTATCGCACTCTTGTCTCTCTCTCACTCTCAAATGTTCTCTCTTTCAGACATTTGGCAACTTGACTACTTTTTTTTTTTTTTTAATCGCTGTGGCCAGAAAACGAAGGACAAGAGGGTGAGAGTGAGCAGAGGATGTAGACCAAACAAATTCAAAGAGGGTTGAAGATCCCTCCCGTCCTTCCGCCACCTTCAGTCGCCCACGTGAACCGAGAAACATTTAGCTGGGACGCTCACTGACACAGATATACTTTGACTGCAGCTGACTGTGCCCGTGAACGTGACCTGGCAGTACCGACCGAACCCGCTGCTAAAAGACAGAACTGTGGCGCAACGGGAGGGCAGGAAGGGATCCGCTCGAGGGCAGCCAGGCCTCTGTGACATTTTAGGAGTCCTTTATGCTTCTGCAATCTGTTACTGCGGAGAAAAAAAGAAAACCAAACAGTTTTTTTTGTCTAATATCAAAAAGCGCCCTTAAGGTGGCACACCGAGACAGCCGTTATCAGCTCGAGTGCTGCGGTGCCTCTCTTGCCGCCGATGTTCTTCAAAACACCTGTTAATCTTTAGGGTCCCCGGCATTGGGCGGCACACTTTCCTTTCAGCGCTTGTGTGTGGCTTTACAGTAATCATTTTAAGCCCGAAATAAACTGCAGGTAGCTGTTGGTCTTTGGCCTGTTGTCGCAGTTAGAGATCATCCCGGGCCTATCTAGGAAATGAACTATTATGTCTGTATCAGATTAGAGATTGTTTGTATTCAGGTCAATGTCACACATCTCATCTGTGAGCGGCCACAGAGCAATCACACAATGAACGGCGAGCAAGCAGCCATTATTGGTATGTGCCTAAGCTCTTGGTGTACCCTGTGGCCTGTTTATCTGTAGACTAATATTAGTGGTTGCAGTACAAACCAGCCTTGCTTAGTGGAGATTTGCACGCTAAGTCACCTCAGTCTTCTTAAACCCTAATCCTCCTCACACATCTGTGGGCTACACACACACACGCACGCACACACATACACTTCCTTTTTAGCGCTCTAATTCCAGGCAGCACAGTTGGCAGTAGAGTGACACCCCCCTGCCACCTCTCAGCACTTCAGTTTGTTTTACTTACTGGGTATTTTTAACATGGGGAAGATTAGGACAGCGTTGCGAGGCCTTCCCCCGCTTGTGGGGTTAAACAAGTGTTGTTCCCCCCGACGCGCAGTCGTCGGCCTCGCTTTTGTGGCCACCTGATGGTGCCAAGCCTCGCGCCGAGCCCGCGCGACATTCAAAGACACACTAGTATGCACAAGAGTAAAAGAGATCAGAAAATAACCGGGTTTAATTGTGCGTATTGAGGGGAGGACAGCAGGGATAGGATGGCGGTCAAAGCCGTGTAATCTCTTAAATGTCTTCCAGCACAGAAGCCTCTGGCTCTGATCCGCTGGCCTGGGTCAGCCTGTAACAAAGTGCAGACCTATGCGGCCTAGTTGAAGCAGCTAATGGGCCTCTTAACTCGCAAGCTGTAATTTGCACTGTTGAAACACTGTTATGATCCGTTACCCAGATTTCCACATTGTGTCCCTTCGCAGAAAAGCATGCAGTCAGTGGGAATCCCACTACGGAGCCTTTTCCAGAAGGCATGGAGACCATCATGTTTGGTGAGACCACACAATCACACGTTTTTTTTTTTTTTAATCACAAATAACCCAGATGGAGTATTTAGCCACAACACATTGTGGTTAAAAAATGTTGTGGTTGGTTATGAGAGCACAGAAGCACTAATACACTGTGGGTTTGTGTTTGTTTGCCTACCGCCTCTCACGTCCAGGAATGGGCTGTTTCTGGGGAGCAGAGAGACTGTTCTGGAGGCTCTCGGGGGTCTTCTCCACACAAGTGGGCTACGCCGGTGGCATCACACCCAACCCCACCTACCACGAGGTCTGCTCAGGTACTACAGTACACCCTTTTTTTTTTCCCAATTCTTTGGTTTATTTACAGCATCAACACTTTGATTCATATTAACCAATCCTGCTGCTTTCCAGCGAGGAGGTGAAGGAGGTTGGCAGGACATTTCTCGGTAAGATCAGTCAAGGTTCAAGACATCCCCCCCCACCCAAAAAAAAAAAAAAAAAAAGCAAAGGAAAAAGATAAAGAAAAAAGAGTCGGAAGGGTGTTTTAAGCACAGCACTCTCATCCTCTCGCCTTCTTCCCTTCATCTGCAGTCAACTACTCAGAATGTACTGCTCCAGATGGGCTGCACCCCCGTCCCCACCCCCCATGACCTACTTGTAAGGATTGGGCTCTGTACTGTGCTGTACTGCGGCGTTTTTTGCCAACAGAAGTTACTGTGTACGAAGCGCCATAAATGGGCTTTTTTTTCCCCCCCAAAAGACTACGAACAAGACGCTTTATTCTTGAATTCTGTATATTTGCTGTGAAAACGTTTGGCTACCTCTCTGTGGCTCCGAATCTGTTTCTTCCCGTTAGCCTCATCATGAGATTCAAATAGATCATGTAGGGAGTTGATATATAATTCAAATGAAGATGTCTGGGCTCTGCTCTTACCTCCGTGTGTCTCTCCTGTGTTTTAGAAGTCATGAGCTGTTAGTTTGGGGCTGCTCCATTTCTGAGGGCACATCATTGCAGGCAGGCGTGGAGTCTAGGTGCAGGCGCAGCATGGGGGGGACGTGGAGAGGAGGGGAAAGATGCTTTGGGCTTGGCTGGCAGACTTTCTGAGCCCGAGCCCTTCAAGGGATTGTATGTTTCCTATCTGTCTGCCTCACAGTCTCCCCCTCTCCCTCTCTCTCTGTGAGCTCCCCAGCAACAAGATGGTCAGGATGGAGATGGAGGCAGATGACAGAGAAAGCGAGATTGAGACCTGCAGCAAGCGAGGGAACTGGTAAAATAAACTTTTGAGAGGGGGGAAAAGAAAATTTGACGAGGAGGAGGAGGAGGAGGAGAAAAAAAAAGTGTGAGAAAGAATAGTTGCCTGTCCATCGGCTGAGAGAGTGCAGGCGTCGCTCCAGTGGCCATGACGGAGCAGAACACTGCGACGGCATGAGACCGAGGAGCTGTCAACACAGCCAGGGCAGACAGACAGACGGACGGACAGGAAAGAAGGGGCTGATGGACCTGTCAGCGGAGCCAGGGAAGGATGGAAGGACAGGCAGATAGGTGGATGGTCTGACAGACAGAAATAAGAGAGGTTGAGGTGCAGGCAGGTTTGTCTTGAGAGGACGGATGATACAGACAGCTGAGAGGTATTATCAATTATCAATTGGCAATTTTTTTTTTTTTTTATCTCACCAATGCAAAGTTCAGTTTGTTTCGCTGTCGGGAATCGATATAACCTTTTGTGCTTCAGCTCTAAAGTTCTCAAAACATTACAAGAAAATAGGTTGCTGATGTTGTCAGCATCTTTTCAACATGACCCACATGGTTGTTCCAAAAAGGACTTCATAGCAGTGTTTTCTACGGTGGCCCTGAGAGCTCAACACACCACAGTTACATGAGTTTTTACCGCAACATGTTAAATTTATGATGTTTTCAGAATTTGCAGCATAGTTGTGTACTTGGGTGTGTTTTCAGTAGTTGTGCGTTAAACTCTCGGGGCCACTGAAGTTTTTTGGGCAAGTTTAGGCAACTAACTACTGGCGAAGGCCAGAGAAAGATACGTAAGCTATGATGTTCATGTGTTTTGTTTCCCCAGCCCTCCAATTCAACTTCCTCCAAGAGTTGTTTTGTCATTGTGTAACAATGCCACAACATCCGTCTTTGCTTCTTAAACTGAATTAATCGCACATATAAGGGGTTGCGAGGTTGTCTTCTCCTGTCGATACCTGTGACTCAGGGTTTGATTTAATGCAATGTTGGATTTTACTTGTTATCGCTGTAAGCTGGTCTATCATACATGACTGAGCTGTATCACACTTTAATTATACTCCCCACAGTAGCTGTGTTTCTGATGGAAGCAGACCTGGTTCGCTCCACGCAGGTGGTGTGTTTACGTTGTTTCAGTCGCTGTGATGGAGGCCGTTGATAGCCGAACGGTTTTGCGACGTAAATGGCTTCGCCATATGTGTGTCTCTGAAATGGAGAAGATAATTCTGCCTTTTCAACATGCTTCACGTTGCTTTCACTTTCATCCATCGCCACTTGCATCCGAAACGTGTAGGAGAAAACACAAGCCCGACACAATTCATGCAGTGCCCACATTTTTCATTTATCTCTGTAGCATCATGCAGGAACATTTTTGACAAACCACATGTTAGTTACAGCGTAGCCTAAGAGCTTACATATGTAGTTGCCATAGGTACATAGTGACCTCTTAACACAAGCTATAAATCCAGCTATAGAATTTACAATAATTACCCCACCATTATTGCTTGTAGTGGAAATCAAATAGTCATTAAGTTAAGTACTGGAAGTGTCAAATAGTGCTGTTTTTCTGCTCTGGCTATTCTTGTCACTTCTGTCTATCATTAGCGAGCCCACATAATAATAGTTTATTGAGATCCCTATGAATGTTCTTGTGACTGTTTATAACAGCCAGGTGAAATTAAACAAAGAAAAGGGAAACGGGGTGGCGATTTGATTTGGGACGCTGTCTGTACCCAGAAAGCCATTCAACCTGCTGAAGTGTCCTTCAGCAAAAAACGCTGACTCTCTGGTAGCTTTACCGGTGCTGGTCTGCATCACTTTACAGCCTTTCACCCCCTTCAAGTGGGACAAGTGTGGAAATCATGGAGCAAATCGTGGATCATGCAGCAGCAGCAGCAGCACACTTTTTCCCCCACACATCCCAACAGGTTTTGGGAGGTTTGCACCGCTTTCTGTGGTTCTCGTTGACGCTCCATGTTTTAGCCTACAGCACAGTGTTCAGTCCCACATGTTGAGAGACTCTGCATAGTGTTTGTTGCTGTCATGAAGAAAAAGTGGGAACAACTCCAGCAAAAAATCTATTCGTTGTTACACCCTCTCCTGAAAGTTGTTCCTGTGTTTTTTTATTCAAGCAGCAACAACAGTTTTAACAGGTGAAGTCTACCATGGTGGTTTGGCACAGGATGATCCTGTGGGCCTTTGGGCGTGCTGGGTGTCATTTGGAGGCAGAAATTGGAATTTGGCAGGCTTCCTCCTATTATCTGCATTGCACCTGATGCATGTATCTGTGTGGGCATGCTTGTGTGTGTATATACTGTGTCCATTTTTGTACACCTGCGCATGTGTAATGTGTGAACAAAAGAACAGAAGTGGTACAACTGAAACAATCCTCAGCCAACGCCTCTGTATGTACATTTCGCAGCGGTACGTTGGGTTGAGGTGTGTGAGCGAACCTTTTCTACTCTGTGTGTGTGTACATGTGTGTGTGTGTGTGTGTGTGTGTGCATGTACCTGCATGTGAGACCTAGAGCAGTATGAGAGTGCCTGCAGGCAGCATGTTGAAGCTCTGAGGTCCTGGCAGCTGTAGACAGGAGCGTGTATGTGTGTAGCTACGTGTGCGTATGTGTGTACATGTGTGTTTTTGGCAACCTCCACCATAAGCTGCAACCTTTCCTGTGCCCTCGCTCTCACACTCTTTTCTCTCTCCATGTGAACCTCGCTCTGTCACACTCTCCCCCATTGTGCCAGCAATAACGGAGCCGTGTGTGGATTCACCCTGAAGTCACAACATGCACCTTCATACACCCAACATATATTTGCACGCTATCCATATACATTTTTTCCATGCATGCTTAATTGTGTCTATTTAAGTGATAATCAATTGTTTTTTCCCCCCAGTATTTGTGAGTGAAACTTCAAGGGGACAAGCAGAGGAAGAGGAGGAGGAGCGATGAGTCAAGCCTTCACATTTTAGTTCTGATGAATTTGACTTTGTGTTTCTCCTTCAGGTCTGACTGGTCACACTGAGGTGGTGAGGGTGGTCTTCTCCCCTGAAGACATCAGCCTTGAGAAGCTGCTCAAACGCTTTTGGGAGAGTCACGATCCTACACAAGGTAGCAAGACACGCACACACACATACACATACGCACACTCTTGCGTAGACCCAAACGTTGCCCTCAAATAAGTCCCGTCCCGAGGGGCACAGGGTGTATTAGAGCAGAAGGATGATGCCCAGACGTGTGCCTGCGTGTGTGTGTTGTTGGAGGTGGTGGTGGTGGGTTTAGGGGGGTGGGGGATGTGGGAGGAGGGAAGGGGTAGGGGTGGGGGTGGGGGTGAGGGGGGTCTCATGGGTGTAAGCCAACGCCAGACAGTGTTAATGTGTCTGAGATCCAGCCATCCATGGAGAGACACACCAGCGCGGTGCGTGTTCAAGGCCCGACTCCCTAAAAAAAAAAGAAGAAGAAGAAAATGTCTGTGTGTGTTAGAGCATGTGCGTGGCATGTACTTTGTCCGAATGTCGAACCAGCTGAGGAATCTTTTCCTCTTTGTTATTCACATCGTGTGCGCGTTTTCCTGATCTGACTGATCCACTGATGATACTAAATTTGTTCTTTTCTGGGTCGAATAATGTCTGAACTTTTTGTTTTATCGCGCCCGCCGCGTTTCATTGGCGGGTTTGTTCCCTTGACGACGGTTCTGAAGTTGTCAATCACCGGAAACTGGTACAAAAAACTTTTACAATGACAGTGTAACATTTCACCAAAGGGATTAAAACGCTGCGGGGAGGAGAAGAGGGGGAGGAGAGGGGGGTTCAGATGGGTTCTGATCCATGTTCATCTGCTGATTCTATAATGTGCTGCATATTAAACTCCATAGCTTTTGAATCCTGGTTCCCTCACCTCTCCTCTTTAGTGACACGCATCTCTTCCCCACCCATCTCTCAACTCCTTCCCTCCTCCTCCTCCTCCTCCTCTTCCTCCTCCTCCTCCTCATCGTTGACAAAAAAAACCCCAACCCCCCCCAAAAAAAGAACCCATCGCTCCCATCTCTTCTCTTCCGAGTGTCTTGCTCTCTTGTTTTCTCTGCTCACTGGAGGAGGTGATGTAAGAACATTAATGCACCGGGAGGGCACGGGGAGGGTGTGTGTGTAAGTGTGCAAGTGTGTGTGTGTGTGTGAGTGTGAGAGAGCGAAAGGACAGGCAAAGAGGTACTCTGCTCACTCATGTTGAATGTAGGGAGGGGCATGACAAGTTGGGAAGAGATGGATCAAAGATTCATAGGCCCGACCTTCAGCTTTAAAAAAAAAAAGGCTCTCTTTCACACACGCACACACACACACACTAGGCGACGTTAACCCACGTCAGTTCTGTCATCTCTTTCACATCTGTCATGATTGCTCTCTCATACACTGTGTGACCCAAATACACACACAAAAAAAAAAAAGTCAGTCGTGTTTGTGCATCTTTTCACGGCCAACCTGCTAAATACATCCGTTACGTTTCTTCACATTTCGCTCCGCTTGTTCCGCCAGAGGTGGGTTTACAGTAATTCAGGTTCATCCCAGAACCTGCAAGAACGCCGATCGGAAGAGATTTCTTCTCCCGTTCTCCGTGGCCGAGGGCAGAGACACGTCTTTACTACGGGCAAAGGCACACGCAGAGTCGAGCCGACACGCCACAGGGCGACGGCACTGAGGCCAAACGAGTAGTCATGCATTTCCCCTGACTCACTGCCTTGTCTCATCTCATGTTTTATTAATAGCATGCAGCTTATTGTCTATGCACTCCGCTAGTTGTGTGTTGTTGTGTTTTTTTTTTTTTTTGGTCACAGTTAAGACCAGGTGACATACTTCGAACCGCAAACTCAAAGTACGTTCCTTTTTCCTTGGGAGCGTTAACTCCCCGCCGCCTCCCTTCGTCTCCGACTCTGGGTTCACGTGTAGCAGAAATTCCTCTGATTTGACAAATGTGGCGTGGAGAGGTGGAAAGGGGCCCGCTTGCTGTGCCTTCACGCATGCTTAAGCTCCAATTTATTCTGTCCACCTTAGAGCTGGGCTTAAAAGAGAATGGAGAAGTTAAGGAAGTTTGCTCTTTTTCCCCCTCTTTTAACTGCACAGATCCACTTGAGATCATCGTACATGGAGACGAGCCCGGGAACATTACGAATTCCGTTTTCTCCTGAATTATCAACGCCGAGCCCGTCCCGTTTCATCTACACACTATGTTGGAGTGCCTCTACAACTATCATGTATAGATCATGCTCAGTGGCGTGCAATGCTTCCTTTTTAATGTGTGTATGTAGGTGTGTATCTGCAAGAATATGTGTGTGCGTGCATGTGTGCGTGTGTGCGCGTGTGTGTGTTTTGAGAGCCGTGCCTCACTGCTTTGCCTCAGTTCAAAAGGGTTTAGTCCCGACAACGTGATGTCGGGCTGCGTCAGCTCCACCAATCCCAGCCTGGATAGCAACATTAGCAGCCAATCAGAAACTCCCAGCAGCCTTTGCTGTATGCCCTCTTTCCATATTCAGCAACACTAGTCTCAATCTGCTGGCTTCCCTGGGATGTTGCATAAAGACCCCCCATTCAACACGCTCCCATATTACAAGTTTCTTATGTCTGCATTATGACAACTCTTCAGTAACACAACCTCCTGTGTGGATGGATGCAAGGATGTGGAGACACCGGAGCGCAGGCCAACTCTCTGCAGTCGGTGACGTCCACATGTCAGAGGGTAACAGCAGTTGCGTTTTCGTCGCAACGCTTGAGAAAGGATGATCTGACGTGTTTGGAGTGATCTCTGTCATGGTGCAAACACATTGTGCTCGTTCTTTTCACACACTGCGGATCAATTGCGCACGCATCGTCATACGCAAGCATACTGTTCACTTCACATTATGCACAAGTGCTCATTATGCCCACTCAAAGGCGGCTTTACCCCCATTTGTGCACACATGCGGATAGGCATAACGCGTGCGCACAGAACATGCGGAGGGTGAGTGCGCACAGCTGCACCAGCGGCACGTCAGTTTGTTCACCCAACGCTTCCTCGGAGAAGGCCGCGTTTCACTTTTATCTGCAGCCATTGGGGGATAGAGGCACCTTATCTAGCTACTTCTGTCCTCTTTCTTTTTTTTTTTTGCTCTCTGACCTATTCAAACATAAGGTCACTTCCCTTCCTCTTTATCCACTTGTTCACTTTTTTCTTGTTTCATTTTTTTCCCCCATGTCTTCAGTTCTTTCCCTTCCGTTCAGTTTTACAGTTTCCCCGCTCTCTCCCTGTCTCACCCTTCTTTGCGCCCACCTCTCACGTCTCACCTGCCCCCCCCACCGCCACCACCACCTCTCCACCCTGTCCCCTTTTGCGGTGAGCGGAGCAGAGGGCCGAGCGAGTGAGCAAACAGCCCCGGAGCCCGTCAGCACATCCGCACAGCAGCTCAGAGAGTCGACCGCTCCCCGAGGCCATCCGCTCATCACACAAACACACTCGCATCAACTCACTCCTCTTTTATCTCTTAGTCACCCCCCCCCCCCCCAACCCCCAACCTAAAAAAAAAAAAAAAAATCTCTTCCTCCGCACCCCCCCAGCCGCCCTTCATCTTAACAACCGAGGCTTTTCCCCTCCTCTTTGTTTCCTCCTCATCTCTTTTCCTTCTCCTTTTCCCTCGTTCCCTCCATCCTCTCTATTTTTCGAGGCCATGCAGTATTTATGGTGTGGGCTGCTGATGCTGCGTCAGTGAACAGGCATCGCAGGCATATGCCGGTAGACACAAAAACACAAATGCACAGCTAAGTCGGCCGACCGACGCGGCTGTCCTCATTTGATAGCATCTCCACGTACATGCGTGCTCACTCTTGTAGATAGATGTTGAAGCAGTCACACGGTAGAAAAGAGATGTATTACAGGTCAATTAAACAGGTAAGTGCATCTTGAAAATCAGTGATGGTGGCGGTTCTTATTCATTTGAATTTTTCTTTTTTTTTTCAAAATGCATTGTGTCGTCACTGCACAGGACATACACCCTGTGTTGTGTTGGGCTTATAACCCACATTCAAATAGACATATATCAAGCTGTCAGCAATCTGCTAAGTCATGCTGGTGGCGGTTACTTTCTGACAATTGAAATTAGCATGAATATTCCATTTCTATATCTCCTCCCCAGCTGGCTGCGACACACGCCAATTCCCTGTTGGGGTCCCCCCATGTCTCCCCCTGTGTCACCACAACCCTTAATTTAGGGGTCTCCCCTCTATCTAAAGCCAAACCCCACAGGAGCTGACCTTGACCCCTGACCTGTGACCTCTGCCACCCCCACACTCCTAACCATACCTCTCTCTGTCTCCCCTGGTTGGCTGAGAATGGCTTGCTCATTACCAGGTGTCATTTATTACACCCTCACACACGCTGACAGCCCTAATTTATGGAGATTGCGGCACGTGTGTGCACAGTGTGGGGGGTGGAGATGTGTGTGTCCATTTGATTATGGTGCAGCTTTATAACTTATAATGCACTTTTTTTTTTCTTTTTTAAATCCTACAATCATAAGACTTAAGTTTTTAATCTACATTTCTGCATCAATGGAAATGAGTGTTCTCTGGAATAATATAAGAGAAATAAAATGGCAAGTAGAGGAGAAAAGAGCAACTAACCAAACAAACTGTTAAATAAAATAAAACTAAAATACATTACATCACAATCTCAGCTTCAGTTGTTGATTAGAAACCTCAGTGTCACTGCTGCTTATTAATCACTGGTAAATGATTAAATCAGCTAATGCACACATATAGTTAAAACACTGTCTGCCTGAATTTCAAGTTATGAAAACTGACATTTGAGTGCTGGCAAATTGAGTCGACATCACACAAAATCAGATGAACTGTACTAAAAGAGTTAAGCTTCAAAATAAGATGTGTGGCATTTGAAAAATCAATACATTTATTTTTAAATCTATTGCCTGCAGGGAAGTGAAAGTGATTCAGGAGCTCGTTGTAAACAGAAAATTGAAGAAGTCATAGTAATAATATTCCTATTAGTTTGTAGCGATATTCATTGGATATCTGTTTATTTTCTATTTGAAAATAAAGTGAATAGAAATGTATCAATTAAATAAAAATGTAACTGTTTGCAAAGCTGTGTGTTATTTGTGAGGGTGATGACAGGCTACGATAGAAACGTTCAACGTATTTGCAGCATTTATTCAAACAGCAAATCCGAATACTGTCGAATGTAAAGTTTCCAACATGGTATCACTGACTTAAACATTAGGAATTCAACTTGTGCTCTCATCCGGATTGATTTGGGTTCAACAGTAGAACAAGCTCTGCCTGTTAGATTTAGATGCGGCCAAAAATAAACAGCACAAGGGCCAGAGTCACAGTGCGCTGACAAGATGCCCAGAACCATGAAGTGATCACGTTAGAGAGCTCTGCTCCAGCAGGGAACAGAAAATGAAAGCTAAGGAGAGAGATAGATAGAGATGGCAGTAGTTAGTGCAGTGATGATCTACATGATATACATTTACACATCAGAGTCTCATCTGCACACATGCACGGTGGCGTAGCCGGGACACACACACAAACACACACTCTTCCACTGATGCTTTAAGGTTGCCCCCGTATGTGTAGTGTCACTATCTGACAGCCAGGAGAGCATCACTTTCTATTTTTTTTCTCTGTGTGTTTGCATATGTCTTACATTTATAGATAGATATATACACTTTGTGTGTGTGTGTGCGCATGTGTTTGCACGTGCAGCTGAGTGTATGTGTGTATCCGCTGGGGATGCTCTCACCATCCCAACTCCCGTTCTCTGCCTCTGTCTCCAGCCCATCAGGAGCAGCTTACATAAGAACAGGGCAAAAATAGCAGCTGAGAGAGGAGAGGAGGAGAGGGCTCTGCTGGCACGCACACAGTCGTAACGGGACCGCGGGGCACAGCACAACCCTGAGTACTATCACGCACGCACACACACACACACACACACAGAGGGAAGACGGCAGTTATCAGGCATTATGGTTTTTCTTTTTTTCTTTTTCTTTTTTTTCATAGTGCGCTAGAATAGTAGAAGTGACGATAGCTGGTCAGGCTTCTCCAGCTAAATAATCCTTGTTGATGTGCGGATGGCTGGGGTATGCCTGAAGTTAATGTTACACTGAATGACAGTGCAGGAAATTGGAGGTAGAGGAAGGGGATACAGAGGTAAAAAGAGGCAGGAAAAAGAAAACTTAGATGAGATTGTTCATTAGTGGCAGCTCTTGCACTCTAATTGGCACGCAGGGCCAAGTGCAATAATTCCAACTTCATTTCAAATGTTTTTCCTCCAAACTCAGAAGGATGCAAAAAGTCGCCAATTATGCAGAAACATTTCTTAAATATTGCGGACACTGACAATGGCTTGAATTTATTCTTTGTGTATTCTTCCGTCTCTGTGATAACTTCTTTTTTTTCTGCCTCATTTGCAATTTCTTTTTTATTTTTACATCTGTATGAGTGCAGCCTGCCCTTTTGAGATACAGAGGGAGTGAGAGAGCTGAAAGAGATAAAGGGAAAAGGAGGGACATTCCATTAAGAGGTGTGGAGGTTAGGATAATCTCAGCTCTTACAGTTGTTAACGGATGAAGGATCGTTGTGTAGAAGACGCCAGGGGAGAATGAGCTGGGGTCAGGCCACCGGTTCTGTGGAGGAGAGGGAAGAAAGAGACGCGTTAAAGATGCACCACGCACCGGTACAGCGCCCTCGTTCTTTGCCGGCCTTTTATTTCTTCCTCCGTCTCTTCTTTCTCAGCCTTCCCGTCTTTCATGGCAGCCAACATCCCATTTAATCAGATTACCTTCTTGGTGTTTCATCTCCTTTTTTAAATTTCTCGCAAACTAAAAAATCACAAGTGTATGCTATGTGTGGTGCGTGCCCACCTTTTTCTCTTGAAGCTCACAGTCATACATACGCATGTGCCACATAAGAGGGAAGTTATGGATGTTGGAAGGGATTCAGTGAAGAAAACTGAACGAGTACAAATGAAGGAGGGAAGGTGATGGTGGAAGTGGGAGAAATGGAAAGCTTTTATCCCCAACAGCCAGCAGGGACAAACTGAGTGGAGCCATTTTTTTTTTGTAAGCAAGTGTAAACACTGGAAGACATTTTTTTACAGAGTTGCAAAAAAAATCTCAGCGGATTTGAACACAACAGGCCCAAAAAAAGTGTATGCATGTGCATTTGTGTATACGTCAGTTGGTGCATGAATGTTGGAGAGAGAGCTCCCTTCCTCAGGGACCCCCCCCCGCCCCCCCTCCCACCACCACCTCCCACTTTGTCTGATTTTTGGCTTCCATTTGTGCGGAAGGGGTTACTTTTTAAATTTGCTGATTTTTAGGGTGGCGGGGCAATTAATAAATATTTTTGGCTCTTGTGGGCGTAGGTCAGTGACCCTGAGAGGCGGCGTGTGTGCATGCATGTGTGTGACCCGAAGCCCCTCCCCTTCTGTCCACCCCCCATTACCCTCTGCTTTCAGAGGCAAGGCTCTCATGCATAATGCAGAGAGAACAGGGAGGCTCTCATTAATAATTACTGCCGCCTTTGATGGATGGAGAAAATAACGAAGGGGGCTGTTAAAAATGGAGAGAGCGAGAGAGGGAGAGATAGAGTCGGGAGGAGAGAACCAGAGTTTTTTTTTTCTTCTTCTTTTTTTGGGGTGGTATTTGTTGCTGTTGTAGCTCTTTGAGGACTGAATGCTTGTGGGGATGGATTTGGAGTTGGTATAATCAAAAGCTGGGCTGATGTTTTGGATGGTGTTAATATTTTGATTAGGAAGTAACTCCTCTTCTGATGGTGGAGGGAGCTCTGAAGATGAGATGAATCTTAATTGTCTTTGTGTTGGAAGCAGCTATTACCACTCAAGGGTTTTTGTCTCCTGACTTTTCTCTAATATGCCATATCTTCAAGCATTTCTTTGAGATGAAACGCCTTCCCCATCTTTACTGTTTTTTTTTAATGGGCATTACTTAATTATTTATTTTTGAGATATTACAGATCGCTCTGCTGTAAAATATCATATTACAGAAGTCAAGCCATTAGTTCGATGATAAATGACAGGTTTTCTTCATATAGTTATTACATATGTTGTGTATTAATAGTTTTATGTGTGTGCGTGTGTGTGTGTGTGGTTGGACAGAACCATAGGGTCAGCAGGGAAGGTCAGAGGGAACAGCGGAGCTACAAGACCCCTGCCAGCCAGCCAATCAGAGTAAAGGCTCTGGTGGACAGCCAATGGTAGAGTGGCTCGGTGGCCTTTGATGGAGGGGCCACCATTCGCCTCGTCCCTGAACAACAGTGCTGGGGGCAAGATGGCCGACATCCAGCACTGCAGAGATGGAGATGGAGATGGAGGGAGTGAGAGTAGAGATACTATAATGCAGAGACAGAGGGAGAAATATGAGTGAATGTGGAATACTCCGAACACAGGCGGAAAGTTGAATTAGAAAATCAATACTTACAAAATAGTAGAATATGAGAACAGGGATGTTTTTAGCCATGTTAACAGCATGGCTCTGTGGGCAGCTAGTCTAGGTCAGTCCATCAGTCTGAACAAGAAATATCTCAACAACAATCACAATAGTATCTCATGAAATTTAACAAATGCACTCATGTCCCACTTTTGATGAACTGTAATAATTTTAGTCACTCTTTGACCTCTTATTCAGCAACATCACCAGATCAAATTCTAGTAGGTTTTTAGTGATCTACAACCTAATGACATCCACGTCAGCTTGAACCGGTAATTAGCAGACGTTAGCTTGCTAACGCGCTGAACTGAACTGGTGTTGAACAATCTGTCCAAACATTTAGGATACTTAACTATGATGTGCTTGGTGAAGAGTCAAAACTGTGTGAAATGTTAAGAATGTAGGGAGTCAAGCAGATTTCTATTGGTTTTTACCCAGGGCTGCATTGGAATATTGTGAATGTAATGTAGAAGATATAAAGGAAATAATAGAATATGTGCTGCACTGAACAGATCCTGATAATATGCACATACCTTTTTTTTTTTTTTTTACTACATACCACACTTTGAGAAAAAAATATTTCAACCACACAAGCATTTAGCATGGCCAGAGACATTTTCAGTGAAGCAAATTCTCTGAGGCAGCAACATTAGTTATAGTGAGTTTATTCAATGTGTGTCGGAGAGCAGGCGACGTCTGCTTGTCTGCTCTGATTTGAATGAAGGCCAGATGAATACTTATAGCCATTATATCTGAACAGACTGTGCCACAGATAGGTTATGACACGTGATGATGTAAGGTAACATTTAATCTAAAGAGAACAAGATATGCAGATCACTGTGATTGCCTGTTGAGTCAAAATCAGGTTTCTGCCATTCAAATGAGATATTAACATATGTGCTGCTTGACAATATGACAACATTTAATGCATTAACTGGCAACAAAGTGCATCTCCTTAAAACAGCATTGCAGGTTTGGCAAATGCATTTTACTATACAAATTATAGATATATATGATCAAAGGATCACATCTCAGCTTCCACAGGGTAAACCTGACACATTTTGTTCTCCTGAAGTGCAGTACGTACTTTGATCACAGGTACACTTATCACATATTACAGTTTAGAAAGGCATTGTTTTACCAGTTCGAAGTTGCACCTCCAAATGAACTCCAGATCAAAAGTCTATGAGCAGGTTTTCGGTGTCTTTACTGTTTTGATTCTCCCCAGTCTCCCCCATTCTCATCATCAACTCGCTGTACACGACCTGCCAAGAAAAGCATCAGATGGACAAAGTCGACAGCTGTCTGGTGAATGCAGCAGAGAATGTAGCAGCCGAGAGGCCGGATATGTCCCTCAGGAGTCGGTGGAGAACAAAACAGAGCTAAGAGGAGAGTGAGCATTGGACCCTAGACGCAAGCACGGCTCCAAACCAATGCTAGTGTGTTTAATCTGGCTGCGCGTCTGATGTGTAAATGTGCAACTGTGTGCCAGCATGTTCACATATCAGCTTTATAAGGAGATGATACAGTATGTCGTTGTCGCTGTTGTTCACAGCTTGTTTTGCTACCCTCAAGTGGCCGAGAGAACTGATTTAAAAATGTATCAAAAAACAGACAGGGAGGAAATTGAGGCAGGGAAACACAAATACAGAAACTGATGCATGCAAAAAACTTTCAGAGTACGCCAACAGAGGCAGAATCAGCTCCCCCACTATTACGCCCCTCTCATCTTTGCACCTTCATTTTCACTGAAGATTGCCGGCCAGTCGCTGAAGTTCAAGTGACAGCGACAGAAAAGAGGGGGAAGTTTGTTATTCAGATGAACTAAGCCGCTCTCTTTGTCAGTGGGCTGAAAAGGCAAAGCTGGAAAAGCCTTAAAGAAGAACACAAACATGTCGCTCACCTCAGCCCAAAACGGAAGGCCAAAGATTGAGTAAGACAAGGATTTAGAAAACATAGATGACGTGGAGAAAAAACCGATGCTGCTCAGTTGCAGCGAGAAACAAAGGCTGAGTGGGAGAGATGGTGAAAGATGAAGACAGAGAAGGAGGCTGCCGTAGGGAGGTCCATGGATGCCAGAGGTGCTCAGGATTGTAGCGTCTGAAAGGCATAGAAGTGATGGCAGCTGTTTGGCCCTCTAATCAAGGTACACTAGGCCTGGGCCTCCTCCAAACACACTGATGTAAAGCTGATGAAAATTTTGACAGTGCCACATAGATGACAAAAAAGAACTGGAGAATGCACCCACCTACATGAGCCCGTACACCTACACACCGCAGGCCTCCTTAATGAAAACCTGAATCTGCTGTGATCTCCGAATTCATTTAGCTTCATGAATTGAAGATGCAGGATGACGACATAATTGTGAAAACCTTTTTTTTCTTTTTTTTTTGTCTTCATGCAAATGACATTGTGTCTGCAGTGATTGTGGCACTTATTTGTGAGATGTCTTGTTTTCTCTTTTGTTGTGTGTGGATGCAGGTATGAGGCAACAGAATGACCACGGCACGCAGTATCGCTCGGCCATCTACACGTCCAACCACGCTCAACAGGAGCTTGCATTAAGGAGCAAAGTGGCCTTCCAGCAGGTATTATACACACACACACACACACATACACATGCATTTGCCTAGAAAACAACTTATTATCTCATAGCGTGGTGAATGTGTGGGTCAGCTCATGGCTCGGCTCCGTCGTTCTAAAAAAATGAACCTTCTCATGAGACTATTGCAATTGGGGCCAATTTGCCAAAATGTCGAACTATCCCTTTAAAAACTGTGACATTTTTTGTTATTTGCTGTTTAGTATTGAGACTACTAGATTAAAATGCAAAGCCTAGCTCCTATGTTTAAGTATTGAATAGACTGGTAACTTTTAATAGTTGAATTTTGTGTAACTGCATCCGTTTGACAGAATTATTAGAATGAGCAAATAATGATTTTTTATTTATTTTTTTACACTTTAAATAACTTGTAGGCCTTAAAGTGTGGCTGAGCTGTACTGTGGTGGTCTCCCAATTATTTGAATAACAAGTGAAAGCCTCTGGAGTGGTGACCTCTTGGACTTGGACGCCGTTTAGTTAAGCAAAGCCACCTCTGTTCAGTTGATCCCCAGCTATAATCTCATCGGTGACACCTCCTTTCTTAAACTGAAAGAGGGGAGAAGGATCGATAGGTCATCAAAACTCATTTCTAAATCTCTCCCTCTCAGCGGCACACGCCACGCCACGCGTGCCCCTTTTGTTCTTCCCTTCCATCTGTCCGTCCCTCCGTTCCATCCATCCGTTGATCCCTCCGTTGGTTCAGGTCGCTCGTCCCTTCTCTGTCAAAATGGTATTCATGGACAAGCTGGCGGGGGGGCGAGAGGGGAGAAAATTACGGTTGTCATGGTTACTTAGGACACTAGGGGTCAGCAGTCACAGGCCACAGGGCTGTCATGTTGCCGTGACAACAACCTCCCAACCTTGGCCTTGGGCTGGGGTCAGAGGTGAGAGAGGGGTGGCAGCTGGGACCAGGAAGGTGGGATGTGGGGGAGGAGGAGCAGGAAAAGGGAAAGAAAAGAGGCAATCAGATCAGAGGGCCATGACTGACAGGCCATCAACTGATGGTGACCCCCGCCCCTGTGGCTATAAACTGATGGTGACCCCGCACATGCACACACACACACGTACACGCACACGCAAACACACACACACACAACAGCAATAGCAAAAGGAGTATCATAGTCATACCAGTATTTCTGTACATATGTGTGTGAACAGAATAGAAGTGACGGCTGTCGTACATGAAGAGATCCCAGATGTAGTTTTCACAAAAACAAATGAAAGAGCTTCAGAATAACAAAGGTCTTTCTTGACTTTGAAAATCTGACCTCAGTATCTTATTACGGTTACAACCTTCCATCAGCATGGTTTTAAAAGTTGATCTTCAGAAGTTTGACAAAATAATCCAACATGTTATAGTTTAATGATGAGTTTTGATTGTTTTTCAATAATTTAAAAGACTTTAAACTTTCTGACGCTATTGCAACTGAGCAAACTCCAGCTGCTGGTGAAGATCACGACAAGAACAGCAACTAAATGGTTGTGTCAACAGGAAAATAATAATCGCAAGAAAAGTGATTAACCTTCTTTTTCACGATTGGTAATTTAATATTTGTAATATTAGAATTATTAGTGAGTTACATCTTACAAAAAGTTGAATGAAAAAGTTTCATAAATTAAACTATGACAGAAACGGTAGATTAGAACACATGCTGTTTTCTAACCTGATTCTGAAAATAACCATATATGACATCAATCTGCCACAAATCTGTAAATAATCAGAGTGGAAAAAAGGCCTTGGGTTCATTAAGTTAATATTACCACACACAGACTCACAAAAAACACACATTTCTAAACCTCCAAAGGAGAAACAGCACTCAGACTATTCCGTCCTCCTCCTCTCCCCACCAACGCTGCTGACACCACTGATCTGTCAACAACTTCAGTGGCACCCCAGTTTCATCTGGAGCCACTGGGACACATATCTTCTCAAAGCAGCTGACACGCTCTGAACCAAAATGGCAGCTTCCTGCCCTGAAATGGCTGCCTTTGCCGCATTGATGCTGAGTCTCAAGAACGCCGGGCTTGAAAATGGCATCTCTACAGAGGAAGGGGTTGCTGTGTGTCTGTCGGTGCACGTGAGGTTATGGGTGTGTGTGTGTCTGTGTGTGTGTGTGTGCGTTTTATCCTAAAAGGCCAATGCTCTCTATCGGGAGAAGTGTGTTCATGTTTCGGTAGAGTGACAAGAGAGAGTGGGTGGAGGCGATCTAAGACGACCAGAGATAAGACAGGCATCACAAAATCCAGATTCCACCCCACTGCCAGCCCATGACTCACACACTCACATGTAGAACACACACACATGCACGCACGCGCACACACACACACACACACACAGACATACATTTGGCACATACACGCACAGCCCAATGAATAATTAACCCATACGAAGAGTCTCTTCTGCAGGGCTTTCAGTTTCTTAACTTCAGCATTGGAGGTGGAGGGGTGGGGTGGGGTATGGGAGGGGGGGGGTGAGAGGGGGAGGAGGAGAGTGAGGCAGAAAAGCTTGTTTAAGCGCGAGAGCAGAGAGGGGGAGGAGAGGGAGAGAGGAGAGGAGAAGGGGGTTCTCTATAATGAAATTTGAAATTTGCAGAACATCAAAGGCTTCTGTAGCCAAGCCGCTGTGGCAGCAGAGCAGAGAGGAGGAGTGCATCTCTTTCTCTCCCTCTGTCTCCCCCGTCTCTCACTCTTTCTTCCCCCCCCCTTCTCTTTTTTCCCCTCTATCCTTCCCTTTCTGCTAAAATGTGTCTCCCCAGAGCTGGGAGGAGGAGGGGAGGGGGGGTCGCTGAGGGGGGTGAGGAGAGGGTGAGACAGAAAGGATGGGAAGAGTTGATTAGGTGGAGAGAGCGGGGTGGGGGTGGGTCAGAGATGTGTTCGGGTTTGGAGAGAAAAATGGGAGAACAGAGGTTCTATATGAATGTGTGTGTGTGAGAGAGAGAAATGGAGTGTGTGTGTGTGTGTGTGCATGTATGAACAATAGGTTTTATCAAGCCAGCTTGGATATTGTGTGTGTGTGTGTGAGTGCGCGCACATGCATGTGTGTAGGGCCTTGGAGGGGTGAGTGTGCCCTCTGATAAGGCATCCTAACTTAATGAGCTTGAAAGGGGGATGGAGGGGAGAGCACAGGGGTTCGGATGATGCGTATACAAAAAAAAAAGAGGGGTGGGGGTCGTTTGGGGCTAGAAGTCTTGAGGAGAAGCCCGGGGGTTGTTAAAAGGTGGCACGGCATCAGCAGGTTTCGTAATCGGGCTTCAAGTGGCACGAGCTCGCATCCCTCATTTTGGAAAGTATTCAAAAGTCAGATTTACCCTCACAAACTGTTCCCCGGCTCGCGTTTTCTACACCGACCGGGGATTTACATGAAAATCTTCCAATACTTGAGCCGTGTGTTGAAGTTATCAATCACGACACCACATTTTGCCCCATGTAGCTCTAAAACAGTATTGGTTTAGATAAAAAAGAATAATAGAAAATTATTACTGGTTTAATCTACACACAACTTTAAAAAAAATATATATATATATCGCCAAGAGGTAAACGCCCATCTTTCAGCGAGCTCTGGTCGAGTGCATTGCAGCTGCGATGTAAAAAAAAAAAAAAAAAAAAAAGGCGATTGGTTTTCAGAAAAATGCAGCGCTGATCTTCTGCGTTTTTCCTCTTTAGATGTTGAGCTACTTGTTGTCTGCCCTGGAAAAAAAAAAAAGAGAGAGAGAGAGGGAGAGGAAAAAAAAAACAACAACAAAAAAACGCAGTAGCTCGCACCGCCTCGCTCCGAGACTGAAGTGCGTGCATCCTCTCTCCCTCTCAAAATGTAGGAGTGTTGGCTTTCCTCGCTCACAAAATGTAGGCGCGCTCGCTGAAGATTAGAGCCCAGCTAAAATGGATGCCTGACCCGTGCTGAGAGAGAGAAAGAGAGATGAACAGAGCAGGGCAGCAAAAAACAAAAAAAAACTCTTCATCCTCTGTGCATAGACAGACATGGAGAGGGAATACACACACATGCACACACACATGCACACACAGGCTCAGTGATGTTCAGAGCCCCACAGCGTAATGTGCTACTCTTTCAGTGTCTTTTTCTCTTTCTGACTATTGTGTTTATGTTTTTTTAGCAGCGCACAAGTCTGCTTTCATGCCGTTAGTCTCCCATGCTTCTCTCCTCCTTCACTTCGCTCCCTCTCTCCCTGCGTGACTCTGCACCATCCCGGTGTCTTCTTCTTCCTCCCTGTCTGTCTTCCTCCTCTGTCCTCTCTCCATCACTCTAGCTCTTGTCCCCCCCCTCTCTCTCTCTCTCTCTTCCTTCCTCTCCCTGAGGTCATTGGGGGCAAGCGTGGCGCAGCGGACTAGTCGATAAGTATCATGTCAGGCCATTTCATGTGTTTTCAGTCCGAGCCACAGTCTTACCTACCGCCAGCAAGCGGAAGCACGGAGCGGGCGTCGCTTTTTCTGCCTACTCCAAAGTGTATTTACATTTTTAAGATGTTGAAGGGCTTTTTGTGCGCCTGTGTTTCAGGTGTGCGACTGCAGCGAACGAAAAGAGATCAAGTGTCTGCGTTAATGCACAAACCATTTGTTTTCTTTTGTCTTTAAATTCTGAATCACTGTGGTGGAGGAAACTAAAGTGCTTTATTTGGGGACCGATTCTGAGGCATTTATGCGCTCGTTTTCCTTTTTTTTGTTATTCTATTCCATCCTCGCTCTCCTTTGCATTTTGCAGCTGATCCTCCATATTACTGCTGCAGTGTAATGAACACTCTCACTTTTGATACGTTAAGTATATGACTGGTAACACTTTAGTTTAAAAATAAAATTTTATGCAAGATTTTGCTTCTATTTAACAGTGTTGCAGTATAGATGGGTAAAATATGGAGAGGGCTGAGGGGGGTGAAGACATTCGACGAAGGTCCTCAACCGCAATTGAGTGTGTAAAGTTGCGGTTTCTGTGGTGCATCAGCACGACCGCCTCTCTTCCCTCCAATTGAATTTTCTTACAATAAAATTCCTACTTTCACTTAATAAAAGATTTCAGTGCTTGTTCCACAGATGCCGAATTACTGTACGCGCCTTTTAAACCTTTCAAAACGTGCTTTGTTAATCCTGAACTAAACTACAGTCGTGCCAATTAAACCGTGAATTTGAATTCGAGACTCGGGCGACGACGCTAAGGAAAAGAGAAATGCGACAGCGGGAGGTGAGGAGTGATGGCGAAGTGGTAAAACCATACATCAGTAACAGGAGTGGACTATGGGGTGATTACATAAATCACCAAATTGAGGTCATATCCTTCTTCAAATGTCTTCACCATGAGTCATCGGGTGTCTCAAACTCTATGTCAATGCGCGTCTCTTCCCCACCGCTCAGCAGCCGTAGGCCTTCTGAGGCAAAACGACAGAGAAAAGCAAGACAGTGGGGGTAAGGAGGAGAGGAGAGAGTACATTTTCCTCCTCCTTCCTCCTCCTCCTCCTCCTCCTCCTCCTCCTCCTTCTCTTCTTCCTCCACCACCTCCACCCTCTCTCGGGGTGTCACGTCCTATTTGTGTCCCGGGGCCGTCTCTCTGGCGATGGTGATGGCGAGAGGGGCTCTCTCGCTTGGCTGGAGAGCAGGGAGGACTTGGTAGCACGAAGCGATGGTCTGTGCTCACATGGGGGGAGAGAGGGAGAGGAAGAGAGAGAGAGAATCAGCATTGGAGGTGAATGGAGAGAGTCAGAAAGGACAGGGAGAGAGAGAGAGAGAGAGAGAGATGCACCCGTTCAGCCATGTCTTTGACAGCGGAGTCTTTCCGACAGGCGTGAAGAAAGGAAGGGCTGACTGGGCTGAGTGAGCTCAGCCCTGGACACACACACACACACACACACACACACACACACACACACACACAAACATGTTTTTGTCATTTAAGAGGACATCGCATTGACTCATTCATTCCCCAAGATTTAACAGACACATTAGCACCAGCCCATGCCTAATCCAACCCGTAACCATAACCTGAACCGCAATGTCTTCACCCTGAAATGTAACGTCCACCTTGCGTGGACAAGCTTTTTGTATCTAATTAGGAGGTGAGTCCCCATGAGGTGGCTCTTTGTGACCCTACAAATTGAGTTATGTGACTCACAAACGTATACGCTGAACCGTTCTCAGTGTTTCCCCTTTGTTTCAGTCCTCTCCCACCCATGCTTATGTACGCCACATGCAGATTTTCCTCCCTCGTTTCCAACGTCATCATCAACTGCATTCAAAAATGCTCAACTTGAGGACGTTGCTCCATTTCGCTCTGGAATTTTCTCTCCTCCATCTTTTTTTTACCATTTCTACCCTCCACGTTCTTCCCTCCATTCCTTTGCTGCTGCTGCTGCTGCTGCAGTGAGAGAGTGAGAGAGAGCAAAAGCACGAGAGAGAGAGAGGGAGAGAGAGAAAGCGAAGCCACATAAGGTTATACACAGTGGCGTGACGCCATGCATTCTGATTTATAGATCTAAAATGGCCGCCGTGTTGTGACTGCTGTAGAGGGCTGGATGGAGTGTGAGGGAGTGGTGCGGGGGTGTAGCTATGTTTGCTAGGAATAGCAGACCTTTTCTTGGACTTTGTGTTCTCCTCGCATGTAGCATCCTCTGCCCCGGAGGCTTCGCTACTACAGTGGTTCAGCGTTGGTGACTGATTAATTAGGCCATGATGTACAAAGCTGCGCGCTTGTGTCGGCCGGTTTCACGACAATGCTGTTGGATAAAGGCAGGGGGAGATGGGTTTCTTCTGACTGCACACCCCTTTTTGCATTTTGAAAGCTAAATGTGTCCACGCTGATGATGCTGGCACTCCACGTCGAGGGGCTGCGTTGTGCTGCAGTTTGGTCTGTGGACACTGGGTCCTTCCTGCAGGGAGATTAGAGCCCTCACATTGTAGCGGCAGCCACTGAGGACTTAGAGGTCAGCTGCTGCCTCAGCCTCTCTGTGGGGCGCGGAGCTTTGATTTACTGACTCCACTGCATCACCTCCAGCAAACACACACACACATAAACACACACACACACATACAGCTAGTACCACACTGCCTCCATGTGGACAAAAGTACACACTACCCTGCTGGCCTTTACTGACATTACTTCCTCTTAAAAATTAGTGGTCATACATTTTTAGATAAATCATCTCCCTCTCACATGCATAATTCCCACTGACCTAGTTAATAGAAGTACCGACTAGAACCAATCTGTTCTGGTTAAAATAACTAATTTCCACGTTTAAGTTATTCAGCTCACTTTGTGCCACAGCAAAAGATGTGTTTAACAAGACATGTGGATGTATTAAGCTTGGTTCATTCACCTACATGAAATACAAAGAGTGGGAATTTCTCAACAAATGGTTATAAAGACAGGTGACAAGACAATTAAGATGTAATTGAGCGAGGAAACCTTAAGTATTATTGAAGATACTGAGCAAAAACAGCTTGAGATTACAATGGGTCGACTCCATTGGGTTGACAATCATATGAATCAGTGGATGATTATTATTATCATTTGGGGGAATGGTGTATTTATGCAACCTCCAGTGGAACTTCAAAGACTTGTAAAATCTTTGCTTGAAGCTTAAGTGGAGGCTTTTGAAGATTCGGTTTTATTACCAAGGAGCTTTAATGTTTATTTTTCATCATTCTATCGTTTTCTCCATGTACTGTCCAGTTAAATTTTATTTTATTTTTTGGCCACTTGATGGCAGCAAAACAACCTGTGACCATGATGTTCTATCACCCACATTAAGTTGCAAACATGTCAGCAAAGTAAGATAATCCAACAGACAGAGACCATTTGGATCAGTTAGGATAATCTTTTTGACCACCTGGCGATTATAAGCCCAATATTCAAACTCCTCAGTTTAGTTTTATATCCTGAGGGAGGCACTGACTTGGCTCTTTAGCTGTTGAACACTCCACCGTATTCACCTCTCGGACTTTCACTTCTTTCTCTCTGAAGGCTGATGCTGGACAGGAAGTATAGTGGCTCTGTTAGATCTTTTTCACTAAAAAACTAAAATGTTTGAGAACATTAAGAGTTAAGTGGTAATCTTGCAGTTCACAAAACCATAGCAATGAGCTACAATGTGCCGAGTCACTGTACAAACAACGTGGTAACATTATGGTAACTTGACACATGTTTATGTGAAAGTATTGATTATTGCAGCTTTAAAGTGACAGCTACATCAGCTACACAATGTGTCTGCTTACATCATCACAGCCAAGGTTTAAAATGAGATGTATCATCATATTTCTGCAGAAATATAAAGCACATACAGGTACAACAACGTAAAAAAATGTATAATGTCACACCAGACTTATGAGAGGCTTTATCAAGAAATTTTAATACAATTTCCTGACTACATGTCCACATGTAATCTTGTCACCTCTGCGAATTCAGGCTGATCACAGCCTCCATAAAGGAGTGAGCTACAACCCCTCACAGGTGATTTTCATGGACCACCATAGGAAGAATCCTTAAATTCTCCCAACGGTATCCGTGACGGTGTCGTGCAGAGAGACGGGATGTATGCAGAATCTGATCAGCACAGGTTGAGCTGGGATTGGATAGCCTATATTCAGTTTCTGCGCTGTGCTGTTTGCTGAATGCTGCTGCAACTGACGCCTCCACAAAGTAAAGCTCCTCCGTGCCGCACACTGTTCTAAGGTGTGTTGCGCGCTACACGCAAGCTACTTGTTGCCCACAGACAGTCCCAGCGCACCGGGAACTTGTTGTTTTGTCAGCCCTCTGGAGCACTGATCCAGAGAGGACTGAGCACTTGTATTATTAGATAGAGAAAACCACTCAGCACAGCAGGTACACCTTTGATATATCTGTCAGAGGTGTTTATAGTGTGTATGTGAGTCTGCGTGAGCGAGTGTGCTTCTCTAGTGCGTTTGAAGCCTTCTCTCAAGGTGTTTAGAAAAGTGTAAGTGTGAAAGTGTCTTAAGGAGTTCTCAAAGAGAGCGGATACTCTTTGATGCTTTGTCCCACAGAGAGAGCCACAGAGGCAAGCTGCACTACAAAGATAAAAAAGATGCTCCTTTCTTCTGTCACTCAATCACCCTCCTTTCTAGTTGAGGAACAGAAAACTCTTTACTGTATTAGTAAGAGGTATTGAAAGTTCACATCCAATACACTACAGAATAAAACAATCATTTAAGAGGCGTGCTCGTTCTTGAGAAGTTACAGCGATCGGAGAAGGTAGAGTTGAATCTGTGTCAAGGCTCCGCAGAATCTTAGCGCAGGATTATCCTGAATGTGATGAACTTTTTCCTCTCATAGGTTTGTTTTAGTCATTCCAACCTTGAAAGTAGAAGCTTTAATCCTGTTATCGCTGATACAGAATCGCAAATGCACACATAACATATAACAATACAATGAATAGAATTTATGTAGAATGATGCACAATTTGTAAACAGGAAATCTGATGTATATCTGTAATCATTTCCACAGTTAAATGCAGATTTTTGATATTTATTGCAAAATGCATGTGTCATCAACATAAACCTAGCTGTCTTTTTTTTAAGCTTGTCTCTTCGTTTTGAAGCAACTGGATTGTAATTATTTTTGATTTATGTGTGTGTTATTACCCTTAGGAGTTGGACAAAAAAGGCTATGGTCCGATCACAACGGAGATCCTGGAGGGGCAGCAGTTTTACTACGCTGAGGACTATCACCAGCAGTACCTGAAGAAGGTACCTAAGGGCTATTGTGGCCTCAAAGGCACCGGAGTCTCATGTCCCATTGGAGCCACAAAGGACGAACTGTGAGAATTTGCGGTGAGAAAGATGAGGATCAATTACTGCTCTTAAACTTCTTTTTTTAAATGCTTGATACACTGTTGAAATATCCAGTGTAAGAATCAGCTTTTGATCGCGTCAAAACATGAATGAACTGAGTCTCAGGGAATAGTCCATTCAATGGAGAGTATACATACAGTATTGTGTACAGTAAGGCAATGTCATTATGTAGCACTGTTTAAAGAAAAAGCGATTTAAAGTACATTGTGTAGCATGTATAAATGTATAAAAATAACAATTAGAAGTGACTACGAAAATAATGCTAGAATGGAGCCTTGAGGGAGCAGTGACAGTGCGTTGGGCTGCAGTAACAGTCGGCTTCCATAGGGTGGCGACATTTCTCAAAAAATATCAGCTGTAGCAGCTTGTAAGTGAGACATATTGTAGCAAAAAGCCTTTTCAAATCTTTGTCTTCTACAGTAGGTTAAGGGGAGGAAAATCTACCAACTTTAAAGGTTTTCCAAGCCAACAGTGTTCACACTGAGCAATATGGCAGAGCTCAGAGTTCAAATTATTTTCAATACAGATTTATCATATGGATTTACTTGGTAGCTTAGTATAAGGCAAAAACAATACCAGTATGTATTTCAATGCAATATGTTAGTTTCATTTTAATGTTTATCTGATATGTATAAATTTCCCTCAGTCAAGTGAGACTGAGAACATTTTCTTACTGCCTCATCTCAAAAATAATAAAACTCTTCTTCAGATTTTTGTCTTCATACCCTCTACGCGTGTCTCTATGTGTTACTCACTGAGATAAATATAAATATACAGTACGTGCGTGTTTGTGTAAGATAAAATTACTTTTTCCCCTTTTCAGCCCCGTTTGAGAAGGTACCTACTGCCAATGTGGGACAAATGGCTGTGAGTCACTGTAACACAGACACATACTCATTCTAGATCACAGAATGAGACACTTGAAGCACTCATGTATGCGATATGATACACACTTTGCTTAAACACTCACTCCAACCCCCCACCCCACCCGTAAACCCATAATTATGAATAAAAGTTCTATTTCACATCATATAATTACAAATCACAGAGCAGTGAGCAATTACTGAATACGCATTGTTTGTGTGGTGCCTCTTTTTTTTGTTTTTTTATAATTAAACACATCAACCTGACAGTCTGTTTAAAAAATGAAAATCACACTCATGGTTAGGCTTCCAAAATACAGCGATGATATCTAGAAAAGCTTTTTGGTCGACCGCAGTAGTGTGATTCACCCCGCTCTCGTTTTCCCCCTCCCTCTCTTCTATCTTTCTTTCTCTCTGTGTGTATGTGTCACATCCTGACACCTGTGTGTAGGTGTGGACCAGGGCACAGGTGCAGGTGCAACCTCTGAGGGCCTATTTTAGTATTGGGACAGATATTTTTGCATGTGTCTGCATGCAGCAGTCGTGTATATATGTGAGTGTGTGTGTGCGTTTGTGTGTGTGTGTGCCGGGGCATGTGAAGCTGTGGCTTGCTTGATCGAACCGCGCTGAGTGGTATGTGGTTGGGCCAGCTAGCGCCCGCCTGTATTTTTTGCATGCTGTTGTGTTTTGTTGAGTATGCACGAGAACAGATAACCTTTTAATAAGGAGATCTTCATTTCCTCCCTTTTTGAAAAGCTTTAATCGCACGAAGGAAATCGACATCTGTCTGACTTCGACAAGAGATGCTTCAGTGGATGATTCCGTTTATTTCTGCCACATTACAGAGGAGGCGTTATCACAAGCTAAGGTTATGCATCAATTATATGTAGGAAGAGAGAGGGGCTGTGGAAAATTACCAAGTTTAATGCACAAGCTGCATGAGCAAGTGTATGTTATCTGTGTATTCCTTTGTAATGGATTAAAATGGGGGCATGGAAATGGATGGTACTCTCATATACGCATCCATACACAAACACAGTGAGGCAGGGCAGGACACGAACCAGGCTGTGTGTGCCCTCCAGACAGAGCCTATTGTTTGCAGATGGGCCTTTAGTGGCCCCACAGCTGGCCACAAAGAGCATACCGCTCCAGCTCGCTGCTATGCCTCTCTCACTGGCCTGTGCTCAGTCACCCTGAAGAGAGTGGGCAGCTCCGAGGAACATGAACGCCACCTCGCTCGTACGTTTGATATCTTATTCTATTATACTCTTTTATTCTTCTTTTTTTTCCTCTCCTCTGCGCCAGATTCTCAGCGCTCCTAAAGAAAAACCATCGCCCGCTCGTTTGAAGAAAAGAATAGCTTTGTGCAAACACATGGTAGTGTGGCAGAGTGGGCTGAAACAGAAAGGTGTTGGTTGTTTATCAGAAGCACACTCTTACACTCTTACCCACACATGTACACACGCATAAACACACGTCCCAACCACTGCCTCTAACTTCGTCCTGTACTGCCGCCTAATGCAAAAGGCAGCGCCCACGCACGAGAAACAAACACACCAAAAACACACCTTGCAGAGACGTGCACCCACACAAATTGCTTGCACTCTGATACGCTCTCTATTGTGTCCTCCTTTCACAGTGTTTCATTTATCTTCCCCACGACGGCTTCAATAGATCTTGCAGTATGTATATGTAATACATATGTCACACTGTGCATGTATACGTGGTTGGATGTAGCCTTGTTTCATTCCTCTGTAGATGCAACCACAGGCGGCAAACTAATTTGTTTTTGCAGGACACCAACACGGTATTGTTTGGTGAGCTATATAAATAGAACAGCAGAGCGGTATACTCTGGTGTTGTCCTACCAGCTGGAGAATTGTTGTGCCTTCTTGTCTTGCTCCTCACATAATTACTTTTCTGGATTGTGGAGGTAGTACGAGCACAATTGGACGTGTGTGTGGGAGTGTATATCTTCTGTGAGGGGAAAACATAGCATGTATTTTTCTATATATGTCCTGTACATTTCTCTCTGGTGATGATATAAGGAGGAGGTGCAGGGTTTTTTTTTTGTTTTTTTTTTGCAGATGCCAGATGTGTTTGCATGCCCTTCCTTGCTCTCCCTTCCCCTCCCTCTGGTTCCTGCATGGGCGCAGGGTCTCA
This sequence comes from Decapterus maruadsi, assembly GCA_030347415.2. Taxonomy (NCBI): domain Eukaryota; kingdom Metazoa; phylum Chordata; class Actinopteri; order Carangiformes; family Carangidae; genus Decapterus; species Decapterus maruadsi. Next base: position 15,212,232 of record CM064887.1, on the reverse strand, counting down.
ATCAGAGCATCAGGGCTCCAGGAACCGGAGCACAGCAGTCTCTCTGTGCTGCCCAGAGAAGTGCAGCCTTGTCTGGGTCGGTGCATCTGCGGCCTGGGGGCGAGTGAGTGACTGGGGGAAGAGGGCGAACACTGGTGCAGCCGCATGCTGGTTTCACTCGAGGTCTTCTCCATCGGGGCAGCAGTGACCCCTGAACTCGCTGGGGGGGCTTGGGTGTCTCAGTCATTCACAGGTGATGCATTAAAACTTTCAGTTTCCTCAAACAGGTTAGTTGGCTCCTCGGATACCCTCTTTCAATACTAGAAAACAAAAAAAAAGACAAGCTCCCACATGCTCGCATGTACAATGCACAGGTGTGTGTTGGAAAATGTCACAAGCCCGTTTCTCTTTCCTACGGGGAATAGTGATGGGTTTAAGGGGTGGGGGTGGAGGGCAGCACGTGCTGCAGGGCCTGGTTGGCTTGCTAAATGGCCCACTGGCTTTCTGGCTTTCTGGCTGACGGCCCACACTGTGACACTCTGCACCTGGGAGCCTGTGAGTTGTCAGCCATGCTATAGCTAGTTCAAGCTACCACCACATGACACACAGGAAACACAGAAATAACTGCCTAGTGTCTTCAGCGCAGTAACCACTTGCCGGGGGTGTGCTGCCGACAGAAAGGAAAGCATAAGACGGAGGGATAGTGGCTGGAATGGAGACGTGATGAGTTAGAATGAGAAAAACTGAAAAGAAAAGTGAGACAAAGATGTGACAGGCGAGCTGCACCTGTGCTTGAGCAGGATTCCTCCAGACAATGTGTTCTCAACCCTATGGTGCATTTACATGTATTCATGTATCCTGTTTATCAAGTGGGTTTTATAATCAAACCACAACAGAGGTGATTGCACAACAATCAAAGTTTGACATTTGACAGCTGAGGCACTGATGTAACAGTTATATTTCCAAAACACCTCTCTCTCTCTCTCTCACTCGTGTTCATTTTCGAGCTTTATCTGCTCAGTCCATCTGTGCCTTGAGTCATCTGAGCCTCACCTCGCACAGGTGTGCGAGAGAGGAGTTGCAACGCCACCAACAAGACCTCGATTAGAACTGAACACAGGAAAGAGTTGTGCAACATTTTGGGCTTTCAGGTCGCGATGCGTTGATGTGTCACCATTCTGAGGAAAGAGGACAGAAACAGGACACACACACAGAGAGTTTGCGTTGCAACATGCAGCGACAGCCAGCTAATTTCTGCCAGCGGTGCAGATTGAATCTTGTGCTCAGTTTCTGATAAGACGTGAGTCGAGATTGTGGCGTGTCTGTTTCTGACTGGATGTACATTTCTGTCTGTGTAAGAAGGAGAGAGAGAGAGAGAGAGTGATAAAAGGAAGAGGAAGAAATAGATGAGGAGGAAATGAGTAGATAGAGGGAGAGAGAGAGAAAGAGAAGGGAGGAGAGATGGTGCTGGCTGCACCAGGAGGAAGCTGGGTCTGATGCTTCTCCATGCAGCTGCTCCCAAACACCCACACTCTTCCTGTTGGAGTGTTTGTGTGTGTGTATGTGTGTGTATAGATTCAGAGTCGTACTGCTACATAAGGAAAGAGGAATCTGAACTGTTGCACAGTACAAAATAGTATATTTTATCTCTGGTTTACTCGCTTGATGCTTATTTCAATGATTATACATTGTAATCTCCATCCATACATTCAGTGATATGTTATTCCAGTGGTCTTGGTGTTTCGTCTTTTTTTAAGACGCTAAATAAAACAAAGCCTTGTGCTGTTGAAAGGGATCAGTCATCTACGATCAAACAGAAAACGGCTCAGAACAAAAAGATTTCAGCGGTGCAGCTCGAAAAGTAACACTTCAGGTATCCTACACACGACGCAGTCTAAAATAGCTGAAGTAGGTTTCTCCCGCCTGGCTGAGGCCCTCTGTGTCTTTTCAAAGAAATGCTGGCCTCAAAAAACATCCGCTGGTGGAAACACTGGCCTGGCAGTCAGTGAATGGAAAGGTTTGAGGTGAGAATGTGGCCACACTGAGGTGTCAGCAGGGTGTGCAGTTGTGTACGTGTGAAAGCGTGTGCGTGCGTTTGTGTCTATGTGCGTAGCTGCCTTTTTAAGTTTCCATCACAATGAAATGAAAAAAGGGTTTTCTTTTTTTTTTCTTTTTTTTTCATTAGCCACACCGCTGTTGTAACTGACTGGCGGGTTTGCTGCACCTTCATATCAAGCCATGCTGACCTCTGACACCATTGTCTTCTACAGATAGCACTACTAAATATTTACCTTACATCCGCTCAGTGTCACACACAATGCACAAGCTCTCAGCCGCAGGATTTAAGCTTCTAATTCAGGCAGTCCATGAAAGAAATCAAGCAGCTGTTGTTGTGGACTGGCATCAACATTGCATTTGTCTACTCTAATTATGAAATGTCAACCAAAATCAAAATAACCTGAGTTAGAAATAGAATTGGGTTTATTGGTAACCAACTTATCAGCCGTTGCCGTACAATTAAGATACTGAACTGCATTGAACTGGATTTGGATACTGGGGTGACTGTTGCTGGTGCTGGTTACTGAGGCAGGATACAGTACATCAGCATAATGATGGGGGAACAGCACCAAACTAATACATGTTGCCAGACCAGACTGCTGTTACTGAAGAGAATAGGGAATTTAATTATGGTTATGGGTTTTTTTTTTCAGTAAATCTGAATTTTTTTGGTCAAAGTAACCCACTTCAATAAAAACTTTATAGATTTGCATTTGAGTGTGCTGGTTATGAGTTAATATTTTGATGTCGCTCTTAACCTCACTGTGGTCAGGGCAATAATGTGGGCGATATCAAAAAATAGAACTGAAAAAAAAGAAAAGAATACATTTTGTTAAGATTTAATTGTCTCTAAAAAAAAGAAAATAAATAAACAATAATAAATGTAAATAGAATATTTTGGGCTTTTTGATCACTGGCAACAATAACAAGCAAGTCAAGAAAACTGTGATTTCACGATTTTCTGACTCAAAATAATTCTTCAATTGATCTGGAAAGTTAAAACCAAAATAAGTGATATTGGAAATACCCATTAGTGGCAGAGCTGGACTCTAATGCATATAATTAAAATAAAAAATCATCCCAAGTCTCAGCTGATAAAAGAGAAAATTATATTTTATGAAGAAATGGACTAATGCATCAGTAAACAGAGGATATGGGACTTTAATGGGGCATTCTGTGATTCATCACTTGTTGTCTGACGTCTCTTTGGTCCTCATCCTTCTCTACATATCCTCAACTTTTACATATCTATCTTTCTTTCACTCACTTACTTCTACAGTCTGCCCCCCCCCCACCACCACCCCCACCCCCTCAAACTTCTCTTGGGGCCGTGTGAGATGAGTACAAGACAGGGGAGAGTGTGAGCTGTGGTGAGCCACAGACCAAAATAACTGGTACTTTTTTTTTATAAAAACACATGTGCATCCACCCACACATAAAGTCACACATGCGTGTACAGTCTCAAACACACACACACACTACAGAGGTCCCTTTTACTTGAGCATCCCTGGAGAGAGGTTTAGCTGGATATATTTTGGCCCTGCTAGTACAGATTGTGTGTGTGTTGATCTCCAGAGCTGGAAGTGGACCACCATGAGGAGCGAAATGGGACTTGAGTTAGACGCCATTTACGAGCAGAGAGATGAGAAGTTTTGTCAGCTGTCTAGACTTAAAAACTAGTACATAACATTCAGAAATAGAGCAACAGTTTTATTCTTTCTGTTTCTACTCTCCATCTCGGTCTCACTTTCTCTCTCGGTATCTCTTCTGCCTCCTCTCGTGACAGATCCTGCTGCCTCCCTGTCAAGCTGGCATAGTGGCATCATTCTAAAACTGGTATTAGGCATTTCCTGCTGCGTCCGTTGGCGGGTGTAAGGGTGTGTGTGTGTCAGTGTATGCATGTGTCAGTGTGTGTGTGTGCGCGTGTGTGTGTGTCGGGGCGGAACGCACCTGGTCCGCGCAGCTGTGGGGATCCTAGCAGGGGGGAGAGAGAGAAAGAGAGAGATAGAGGAAGAAAGAGAGAGGGATGGGAGGAGACGAAAAGGGGGCCCTGTGTGTGCTGTACTGGGGACCCGACCAGTTGAAAGATGTGGGGAGAAATAGATGGACTGGATTTTAAGGCAGTCCCAGCAGCTTAGCACTGTATCTCCAGGCTTCACGGTTGCTGGAGCTGCCCTTTAAAAACAACATATTCTACTCTTTCTACATCAGACACGTGTGATTGCGGCAGAAATCAGTGTGTGCTCTGTTTTTCTCTCTGGTAAAGGCTTGACAGTCGTCTTAAACATCCTACTTTGTCTAATAAATAGTTCCAGTGTATATTTCAGTCTTGTTAATAAGATCCGGACAAATGTTTTTATTTATCTCTAATGTTAAAGTCAGATGAGATTAATCTGCCCAGTTTCTCCCTAGTTTGTTAACTGGAAAGTGTGTCTGTCTATACTGCGATGCAGTTCCTTGGGTTCTCTGCAGAGGGGGCAAGGAAACTGGGAAAAACACAATGGAGCAGCAATGATGATTAAAAATATTTTCCCCGTGCAGATTTAAAGTTTGAGCAAACAGGCCGATGATAAGAGGAAACCACCGAGGAGCCCCACACCAAGAGGAAACAAACAAATGTTTTTTATCAGACTTTTTCATTCAGCACATCTGTGCTCTGGCAAACAAGAGCACATGTGTGTGTGTACACACACACACACAGTCTATTTCAAAGCTGGACGACCAAGGAGTGGTCAATGCTGAGAAGGTCAAATGATCAGGTCAAAGGTCAAACCTCAGAAAACTGCAACAGAGGAAAAGGGAGCATTAGGGCATCGAGCACACCATGCAGATGTCACATACACATAGTCACACACGCACACAAACACACACATGTATTAAAGTTATCATCAACACTGTTGCAACTCTTGAGCCTGAACAGATAATGTCTGTCTGTATGTAGACACACACACACAGGCCCTCCATCAGCGTGTTGGCCAGAGTTGTGATTTGATAAGAAGTCAGGCTACACAACAAGGGTCAACATCAAAGCAGCAACTAAGTAGATCTGCCCCCAGTATGTTTTCCTTAATTCTTTGGACGCAAGAGGTCAAAAACCATAATACAGAATATAAGATAAAAAGGTGGAGGTTTTAAAAAATTTCATGGATTATAATGGTTATACGTGTGTTACAGTGAGACTGTTAACTTTTGAAAAGAATGCAGTGTTGCTCTTATAAATGAAAAGAGTTATAAGAAATAAACCATGTTCCCTTCACTACACTTGTCCTGGTCTGAGCAGTAACCTAATAAAGTTGTGTGAGTGAATTAGTTCACTGACTTTCCGATTTCAAGTAGCGTGTAAGTTCTCGTGTGATCTCATTCTCTGTTTACTAATTCTGGCAGAAAAATCTAGAATAGCTGCTCCCTAATAATATTCAGGAGATGTCAGGTCACGGCAGGTGAAATGAAACAAGTCTTAATTGCCTAGAAGTGACCGAGCTAATGCACTGCACATTGGTGTCCAGCAAAGTGGATTTAGCAGCTATTTCAAAATGCCCAAGTTCTACCTAATGTGACCTTTGAATAGACATTTTTTGTGTGTTTGGACGCGGTTTGGCAGTTGGCATTTCTTCATGTGGCTGTAAAGATAATGAGGACGGTCTATTTTGAGAGTGTCAAGTATATGAAATTGAGTTAGGGAGTACTTGTGGACGCTTATATGTGTACAACAGCCCAGGCCTCGGGGGGGGGGGACAGCTGTCCGAGAGCAGTCTTGAGATCTATGCGAAATTTTTCTTTGGGTTTTCTAGCTTCTATGTTTATTCCTATGTCCCTGACAAGAGCTTGAATATTTGCCATGTATTTGTATGTGTATGCTGTTTAAACTAGAGCTTGTTTAATGACAAGCTGCATCCAATTCTCTACCTCCTGTACTTTCACTAGCAACAGCCAGCCAGTCGAGCTTAAATCAAATCGGCATGTTTCAGTGGTTTTTATGGCAGCAAACTGTGAAAGCTGCAGTCTTTTCCCATAACGTAAAGCAATAACACTTAAAACCACTTAACTGGCATCTTCCCTCCCTTTATCTAACAGCAGCTGCCTCGTTATTCAGTTTGTTATTTTTACCCTGAATTACTTGTAACACACGCAGTCTTATCAGGACATTTAGATATGCAAACTAACGTGCGGGGTGAACAATGCAGGTTAGTAACCACTGAGTTCAATTAGCCCTGGCATGCGGGCTAATTTCATGGTGTGACCCCTGCTGCTGCTGCACAGTCGCATGCACACAGAGAAACAAGTTGAGCTGCCTCAAAATGTCTATTAGTGATCAATGTGTCCTTTGAAGGAGGCACCGGCGAGGAGGTCAAAGGGGGAGAAGGAGTCAGCGAGCACAGTACCTAAATGGATGAAGACGTAGGAGAAGGAGGAGGAGGAGGAGCGGGAGGAGAGACGGAGCGGGATGAGAGGTGAGGAAGGTGACATTGTATCCACAGTGATGGATGGCTGCTCGCAGAGAGAGAGAGATAGTATCTTTAGAGGCTGCATGACCCCCCGACCCAAACCATAAGGCCTGATGTGGAGACAACAGCTTCAACATTTTGTTTTGAAAGTGAAAAACTGAGAGAGGTCATGTGGCAGAAGCTTGTTTTTTAGAGTCAACAACAACAACAGAGGAGAGATACTAAATACAGTGTGCTGTGCTACACAGTGATAATGATGAAGGTGCCATTGATACAACTAGGTTAAACTGGGACAAACATACATTCATCTTAGCGCGTGTGATTAATATAAAGGCAAGGTAGGTGTGTAGGTATTTAAAGGAATAGTTGTGAAACTTTCGTGCCAAGAGAAAGGACAGACTTGATACAAGTATCATGTTTGTATACTAAGTGTTAGAGATGTATTTTTTATAATTCAAAATTCCATTATCTTGTTAAAGCATAACAAGTATTTACTGAAGGGTAAATTGAGCACATAAAACAAGTTAATACAAACAAGATAAAACAAACCAAGGAACAGTTTGTGAGTTCTACAATTAGATTTAAAAATTGGGCTGTAGGCCTTTTATTGACTATTAAAAACAGAATGAAGAAAAAACACAAACACGATTGGCAACATCTGAACATGTAAACTCAATGAAGTTGGTGTATTTTTGGACTTTACAGTCCGGATAGCTGCTTCCGCGCGTTCAGTCTTAATGCTAAACTAATCCAAAGCCTTCTTGCTCAGTCTAAACCCATACATAATGCACAAATATGAGTGTTACACAACTTCTTATCTAATCCTTCTTATCTTGAATATCAAACTAGTCTTTTCAGACAAATTTGTACCCTTGTAAACAGATGTGGTCTTTACAGTGAGTCACCACCTGAGGAGCTAAAAGTACCAACAAAACACAAAAATATCAGGTATTACAGGCTTGAGATGAGAGGACAGAGGCATGGGGAAGCCCGCTGCACTCTGTCTCCAGCAAGTCTACTTCAACATCTGGAGCTCACATCAGCCCTCCTCAGAGACTGGCAAAGCAACAAATAGAAAATGAGAGATAAGAAGCAAAGGGAAAATTGAGGAGTACGATTCTCTGTTACAAGATTTTTGAAATTAGATTTTTATTCTGAAGGGACTTGACATGATATACTCATCCTTTCCTGAGATGGTATCAATGCAAAAGAGACTTCAGCAGCAACTGTGTTTGTGCTCATACATCTGTGTTTGTGGTGTGTGTGTGTCGTGCTGATGATTTTCCAGTGATCATCTTCAATGCAGAGCAGAGAAAGCATGAACACTGGTTAGCTTCTGTGGCTAAGCACTGTGCGGCAGGAAACAGTACAAACCTGTGATCTCTGCAAAAACACTAATGGAAAACCTCACTCAGATAGAAAAAGCCTGTGTGTGTGTGTGTGTGTGCGTGCGTGTTTGTGTGTGCATTCGAATATCTGCATGTGAGCAGAGAGCGCCTTTGCACCCAGTCAGAATTATAATCGTTCCGAAGACTACGCAAAACTGTGAAATGTGTGCAGGGTTTTCAGAAAACAACAGTAAATGCAACATCTACTTTTGCAGCGATTAACGTGAGAACCACAGACTTTCCTTTACTGACAACAAGTGAGACTTCCCTCAGAAAACAGTAAACCTAAACCTTTTAACAGCTTTTTTCTTTAACCTCACCCCCGTCATAAACACCTCTCTAGTTTCAAATGTCAAGCTATATTTGGTTTAACCACTGATTTTATATAAGATAATACAATTAAAAAAAAAAACCATCACCGCTGTTTGTTATTTTCAATATCCGGTCGCTCAAATGTTCAGTTTAGTCGTGGCAATATTTCATTCATATCTGTTTGCTAATGTTTTGTGTAGGTTTGCAGATGCTGCTCTGGTGGGAAATTTGTGACATATAACCCAATAGAGCATCTGCTTGAACACGAAGACAATGACAGGAAATACTAGAGTAAGAGTCAACATTCAAACCTGGACTCTGAATGGAGCTGTTGATATAAAGCCCATCCATCTCATCTTCAAGCTAGAAAAAAAAGGCGCCGTTATTTAGGGATGTAGTTTGACACTTTTTTCTTGTCATTGTAGGTGCAGCAGGTGTTGGTAGTCCGTGCATCTTCTCATTGGCTGTAGGAAGGACGACTAAAGATGGCAGGCCACTGTAGTCTCTTGTTTTTTGAAGCTGAGTAACACTTCTTCTGAGAATCGAGAGTAGAAATGTTTCACACTCGCGTCCCGACTCAGAAAGATCAACTCAGATCAGTGGTTATGAGGAGAAGGGGAAAATTAGTTTGCAACAAAGCTTAACCAAAGCAAGAGGTGATAGTGTGTATGTGTGTGAGTGTGTATATGTGTGTGCATGGGTGGGGGTGGGGGTGGGGGGGGTCACAGGGATGTTCTTGACTGTGTCATCTCCAGCAGCTGTTTCCCTCAAACCCTGCCTCGCCCGCTCCTCCCCCTCCCACCCCATCGCCTCACAATGAAACCAATACAAAGAAACAGGAAGTGCCTCCCATTAACGGGGGCCCAATCAAAGCCATCATTATTCCCGTGTCAGAATTTTTACAGGAAATAGCTTCTCAGAAAATATGCCAGCTGTGCACGGAGTGTGGTATTATTGTCTTACAGGTCTTGTGTGTGTGTGTGTTTTTTTTTTTCACTTATCAGTTGCTGCTAACAAAAGGACACGCAGACCCGTCTCGACCACGTGCGCTGCACACTGTCACTGCTGTGTGTTCACAAGGCAAGCCAGGCACTGTGTTCTCTGGGGCTGGGGTGGTTATTGTGTGCGCTGTGAAAAGGGCTCCCCTGCTGTGTCTGCACCGGCTTCTTTGGTTCCCATCCTGAACCGAGCAATTGTCTTTTTAAAACCCCTGCGAGCGGAGCTGAGCCCAGAGAGCACACAGATGCAAGAGCACATACACGACTGCACACAGACACACGCACATGCACACTCACACTCACTCACAGCTTTGCCTACTGAAGGCGCATCTGTAAGAGTGCTGCTCATATTACAGCTTAAACGGTGGGTTTAGGTGAAGCCTAACGTTTGCCAGATGCTGCGGTAAAGTCACCAGGAGGTTAGCCTAACATTGAAGTGTTGTTGTTGGTCAGGGAGGGTGGAATCATCTGCCTCCCTAACAAGGGGGTTACACATCTGGCCGTGAACAGAAAAGTCATTTTTGAGCATTATCTTAAAACAGGCGTGAATAACAGCACTGATGACTCTGCTTATCTGCTTTTGGTCTCGCATGGGGCTGAAACCTTGCAATCGATTGGTCCTGCAGCTGAGAAGAAAAGTAGCTCCTCTGTTTATCTAATCTTCAGTTTGTCCTCTGTAATCTCTCTGTGTCTCTCAGGCCTCACAGACGTCTGGAGGACAATAATTAACTCAGTCACTCAACGCGTTGACACAGGTGAGCACCACTCGGGTTGTTAAACAGTCATTATAGGGCTGTTGTGATGTGAATGAACACACAACACACACACACACACACCAATTTGATTGTCCACTAACATTGTCATAGCTTGTCTGTCACATTAGGCCGGAGTCTATTGAGTTACAAAATGTCACTGTTGACTGCATTAAGACTGATTACATAAAGGCGAAGTCTCATCCAACAGAAGCCTGGCCCACACCTTTAGTTTGTGCTGACAGCAGCAGAAAGCCCACATGGGGAAAACGTGACGCTAATTGTGCCTTTTGTGAATACAATGAAGAGATATGGTGATTTCTGTTATTTAAGCCTAATTCTCACCCCTTGTGAACCATAAATTGGGCTTTGTCAGGGCTATCTCTTGTTTTGGCCAAAAGAGCTGCTCAGCGTCCTTCACTGTGAAGCTTATCAGTGGTGTTTGAAGTGCTCGTCTTTATCTGATCACTGTGTCGGGGTCATCAGCTGCGACCAGTGGTCTTTATCTCTGCCTTCACTTACTTCTCTGTCCCTCCTGAATTTATAACTGTAGTCTCATTTGCCAATAAGTTTAGACCATATTTTTGCTTTTATTTTCAGTGTATCGGATGACAGGATATGTACAGAGACCATAAACAGAGATAGTGATGACATATGACAAAGCTTCCTGCCACAAACTGAGCTGGTAAAGATGTAGGTGTTGTGTTACTTGTTCAACCTGAAAATAGCACTGCAATATGAAAAAAAAACTGCAAGTGGCTGCATTGGTGTAGGTATGTCAAATATAAAATATGATCTAGGGCAGCCACATTGATTAATAAAGCCATGATTAATCAGCTCAACCACTAGAATATGACTAGAGTGTTTTGTGTGCGCTAAGCAAACTCACTTTTTGTTTTGTGGTGTTAATGGCACAAAAAAAAAGTTTTAAAAAAAAAGTACTTAGTGAAAATTTACAGTGTCTCTTGAAACAGTGTCAGCGTTGCTCTGCATAACCCTCACGCTTCAGAGTTTTGTAGATTACCCAGGAAGAGGAGAACACTGTTTCTGGAAAGATGTATTGTTGCTGAATTCTTGTGCTGTGAGCACCACAAATTAAATTTAATTCATCTCAATTTCACTGGGGTGGAGGTCTGACATACAACTGGATGAATAAAACCAAAACTCTATGCATGGCAATCTGCTAAATAAGGCCATGTGTTTTAGGCTGGACCGTAACAGTTGGGCCTCACCTATAAACACTAATATTTGTCATTGACTGAGTGATAGACTTGAGTGAACAAGTTACACTATTAGTCAGCTGAATGCTACAGACTCAGTCATGGAGTTACACCACCCGTTGGCTGCCTTAGTGTTGGAGTTTCCCCACTGACCATTTCTCTTTTAAAATGATGTGGTACAGACATGTTGGGAAGCATTTACTGCTTCTAGTGTGACCAGATTACTGCAGTCTGCATATTGTCCATTGACAAATCCAGTAACCTACAAAGTTTTACCAAATATCATAAAAGACCAGTATCTATGCTTTTCTATTGATTCTGTTAATATAGACAAAATCACTGCACAGCTGTGTAACTCATGTGTATGATGATTTTGTCAGATGAGGATGTTAGCAGCTTGGAAATGGCTGGGAGGTGGCTGCTCATTGGTCATGTTGGTCTGTTGACTCAAGAAAGACAGAATGCAAAAACATGACAATGATTGTAATTGTTTACAGCAGTTTTCAACTAGTCTTTAGTTTTGCGCATTGACCACTATGCAGCCATTTACTATATTTCTACACTGTCTTTTTATCTTTTGGACGAACCAACCCTTGCATTTTTATCCATTTATCCATTTTGTTTGAATAATTTAGTATTTAACCTTTTTATTTCTCAACATCATATCAAATTCTTCTCCTTTTTAAGCCTTACTGCTATACTGTTTGTGTGAACAGGCTCTTGAAAGCCATATTCCTCTTTTGGCCATTCTGGAGGATTCAGAGGAAGCAACATTTATAGAAATCTTTGAGCGGCTTTGACCCTCCACTTTGGCCAAGCTCTTAACTTAGTGGCTCAAGGATATTTTCAGTAAATTACAGAGTAGCCAGAGAATGTTCGCAGGAAATGTCCATAATACAATACACACAGACCAGACACAGCTAAGCAGATATAGGCATTTCCTGGTAGTGTTTAGGAGTGACTCATGGCTGTGTTACTTCATCTTTTATTCTCAGAGGCAATACTTAACACTGATGGTTTTTAAAGAGTTTTAACCTGAAATGGGTCACAGAGTGGGAGGATGGTCTCTTCATCTCTGGGTTGTGGCCTAAAATGGTTCATAAACAGAACAAAAAGAGCAATAATGTAGAAACACCCCACCGCCAAAGACAAACACAGCGGGCCATTACAGTTCCAGTGACGTGATGTGTTTATGATGGTTTCACACACTAAGCCCAATTAAAATTGGCTCCATAATGTCAGGCTGAACACGGCAATGCACAGCTGACCAGCTGGCAGAGTGTCCATTTTCCCTGGGTCTTTATGTCCATCCCATGATGCTGTGCACATCACCACACCCTGATTATAGCCACCTCGGAGGGGCAGAAGGGGGCGAGGGGGGTGGCGGGGGAAGAGAAAACTCACTTATTAGACAGAATAATTCATTGTAAATAGAGAATACATGCGAGCAGCCGAGTACATGACAGCTATAGACAGTGCGGTCCACTAGCGAGGCCGGGGTGTGTGTTGTGTTTGATAGGTTACAGAGCTCAGTAGTTTGTGGAAGATCTTTTAATCAGGTCACTGAGAGACCAGACCTCTCTGCTCCCACTCTGCCCCCTCCGTCTGGAAGGCTCCACCAGGGGTGACCAAGAGGGGCACCGCTGACCCAGATTAGGAAAGGGTAAGTGTGTGTGTGTGTGTCTGAGTCTGAGTGTGTGGGAGCTGGGGGAGAATCAGCTGTGTATCACGTCTCAGTCCCCACTGTTTCAATTCATTAGCAAGTGCAAGGAAGGGGCAAGAGAGAGAGATGAGGAGGGGTGGCAAGTGTGTGCGTGCATTCATGCGTGTGTGCGAACATGTATGATTTATACATGCACTTGCTGGGACGTGTGCATGTGCATGGGGGTGGGTGGGCGAAGAAGAAGAAGAAGGGCTAAAGGAATACATGGCCGGTGACAGAAGGAGAAAGTCACTGCTGCGGCTCATCTTAGCTTTCAGGGACCTACTTGACCTAGAAACACATGACACACACAGGTGCAGAGATACCCACCAGGGACCTAATGGCCTCTGTCTGTGTGTCTGTGTGAAGCCTGACCAGCTGATCCCCTGCAGCAGCCGCCGTTTGCATCAGCCTCCTCTGCGTTTTCTCTCAAACCTTCTTTCTTTCTTTCTTTCTTTCGCCGTCTGAGTGTCTCTTTCTTCTTGTTGCCGCTTGTCCTCGAGTCTATCCGTCTCTCCTGCCTCACTCCCACATCCATCTCCTTACAAAAACACACGCATGACCTTGAATTCGCTCAGGGTCTCTGTGCAAAGTGAAGATCTCTACAAAAACCTCGATCACCCCCGGTGCTCAGATTGGCTCGGCCTAACTTTTAAATTTCACCGATCCTTGTTCACTGTAATTTAATACCCCATTGTAACTGCGAAAAAATGTTGGGATCGGTTTATTTAAATTTCAGTCATCTCTTTTTTTTTTTTTGCCACAGCTTTGTCTCCTTCCAACAGATCTAACTGCAGTCAGAACACTTCTTTCTCCTCGCAGTTTTGTATTACGGGGCAGTTTAGCAGCCAAACGCTGCATCTTAAAAGCAAAGCACGAGCAATAGTCTTTGTGGGGTCTTACAAAGTATAGGCCCAGACAGTCCTTAATTACAAGACATTATACGGCCAAATGAGTTTAACGTGTATTTACCACAAAAGGCCCTGCTGGCAAAACAGACGTAAGTGCAGCAACGACTCAAGAGCATTTGCAATTATTATGGTCATCATCTGGTAGTCATCTGCAAATTGTTGCATAGGTCTTGATTTTGGTTCAAAATTAAGCATGCAGCTCCACACTGAGAGAGGCCAAGACTGGGTGTGGAGCCAGTTTGTCTCTGTGCTGTCCGCAGACTCTCATTCTGGTGTTTATTTGCCGTTTTGAAAACAGAGGAATTGTTTTTGAAGAGAGATTAGTGCCTGCAATTCTTCCATTAATGGTCATCCAGTGGTAGACTACAAATTCAGTGTCAGCTCCGGAGCTGCTCTAACTGATTGGTTTGCCTGCTTGATATGGTCTGGGGATAGTTATATAAGATGCTGAAGTTGTATGTAATTTCTAATTCCAACTAGTAAAATTGGTTTGTCAAAGGAGAACATTCCTGTTCCTAATTTATTTTAAGAACTCCTTCATTTTGTTTAAGGAGCATTGATGGAGAGTGTTGTGACTAATCAGATCACCCTCGCCTACACCAACTGGGCCCAACCACCATCACCAAGCCTGACCTTAACTTGTGCTTACACGAAGCCAGATGTTTATCCTCATTGGAAAAGCTGCAGAATAAGCGGCCTGTTCCAGTCAGGGTCGATGAAAACGACAAAACAATGGTGTGACCAGCAGCTGGCAGCTACTCCACTTGCCCAGTGTGTTACAGTCAGTTTGTTTTGGCCCTATGTGGTGACCGTGGGCTTTATGGCCTTCTGTGGCTCGTGTCCCACCTGCTGAGCAGTTGCATTGCTACGACTTGCTCCTGCATTGGGGAGAATGGCAAAAATATTCACACCCAAGGACATGGGCAGAGTCACCTGACAACGTGATGTTGGCAACAACACAGTTCCCAGAATGAGAGGCAACAGTATTGTGAAACTAGAGCCTAAATGTTACTGACTGCACTTTATTGTTATTCAAGGTGATTCTTGTTTGGTGACAAGACAAAGATGCAAAATCCCTGTTCACATCTTTTGTGTTCACCAGGTTCCATTTAAATCCACTTCACAAACAGACAGTAGTTCACAGCTGACATAAGAATGCATCTTTATAACGACAAACCAGCTACTTAGTATTACTCTGAAGAACTGGATGTGTTTCCTGATACAAGAGAGGCTGATATATCCTCACTCTCACTCCCTAGTTTGGGTGAAGCTCCACTAAATTTGCATAATATAACTTGATACCATGTTTTACTGTATGGGCCTATTTCACGGGCCTATAGCACAAGCCCACACTTGTCAAATGTCACAGCCTTAGACTGTAAAGCAAGAAAAAATAAAAAATCTCAAGTTCAAGCTAGGATAACTCTGTCGACATCTCTATGTCATCATCAGCCTTATTTCCTCAGACCTGAGCACCCCCCCCTCTCCAACCCCACCCCCGAGCCAAACACGTTATGCAACTGTTAGCAAATTGTGTAGTACTCCTTGTGATGAGTAAACTGGCCCTTGTGTGTCACTGGTGACCACACGTGAAGGGATTTTTGCCACTGCTACAGAAGAGAAATTCCGAATTTTGCTCAAACACAGACAGACAAAGCTTTTCTGTATGGCTCCTAATTAGCATAGCACATGTAGCCACAGCCTAAAGCCATATGCAGATTATTTTGCATTGGCAAATAAACTGTACCCAGCTATGACTTGAAGTTAGGGAGTCATTTGCCTACTGTGTTTCCATCAACAGAACAGGTCTGAGCTGTCATATCCTGATGTGACAGATGAATTTGAATACAATCACACCTGTGTTGAGAACTGTACGCGTGTAACAGCCGCAGAGGAACAATCCTGATCCTGTCACGTAGTGTTTGTCGTGCCGCCTGCCACCCACAATGGGCACATAGTGGGTGATTTACTGAATCAGTTAATGAAGTGCGTGGGGGGATGGTTTCCGTCTTGATAGGTGCCTTGACATCGTGAAATCAAGCAAGATGAAGGAATGAATAAATCATGGTGTACAGGCTCGAACAAGAGACTCTAACATAAATAACAAGTGAGCAGCACAAATGAACAATGTGTATAAAATGTCATGTCACTGCCTGGGTCACAAGGGACAAAAGCTCGGGATGTGTAGGCCGCTCAAAGCTGATGGAGACGACTGAAGCGTCTTTGATGAAGAACTGGGAGCAGAGGAGGAGGAGGAGGAGGAATCCTGTGTGACACACACACACAGACACACACAACAAGATGAAGTCTCGCTGTTTCTTTACACTTAATTATCCCTCAAAGATGCCTGGCCCCGCACTTGTGGATTATAAAAGATGGCCCTCTGTATACAAGACTGCTGTTCCACATGACACTGTGGTGGTTAACCCCCCTCTGTCTCTCACAAGATGACCCTCATTACTCTACACCCTGTGCTGCTCTTACCACGCAATAAGAGACACTTTGTTTATGTTAAGAGAAGGTACTTTGATAGGTGAAGATGAGTGTAGGGGGTAGAGTCTCAGACACATCCAGTCTTTGAGGTGAAACAGATGTTTTTTCTTGTTATTATGGGATACTATCCTCCCCCTCCCTTCTTTGGTATTAGTAGTATTTTGTTGTTAATAAAAAATTACTAAAGTGGATTGAAATTTAATTGAGAGACAGCGAAAAAGAGAGAGAAAAAGAAAGAAATAGAGAGAGAGGAGAAGAGAGGAGAGGAGGGGGGCGCGCTGCTAATTATGCATGGCGATTGTTGATGGCTTGATTGTCTGCGTCCAGCTGCACGGAGGAGCGGGGAGAGGGAGAGGGAAGGCGGGGAGAGAGGCAGACTCACTGACGCCAGGCTCGGAATTCTCCCATCCATTGAAAGAGAGACCCGATTGTGTCCGGGGCCTTTCCGACAAGCACCTGATCCCTGCCCAGACACCAGTGTGTGTGTGTGTGTGTGTGTGTGTGTGTGTGTGTGTGTGTGTGTGTGTGTGTGTGTGTGTGTGTGTGTGTGTATGTGTGTGTGTGCGCGTGCGTGTGTGTGAGTGTGTAGTACAGATTTACGCACCGAGAACTCTGGAATCTGCAGACAAGCGCTGTCATGGGTATCAGAGGAAAATACTCTGCTGGCATTTTTTTTTTTTTTTGGATAGCATAGAAATAGCTCGTGGTTCCTGAAAATTACTGAATCCAGAGGCAGCTCTTTCTTTCTTGCGGATCATCAAAAACAAATTGGATAATGTTTATTCTGTTCCTGTGGAGGCCTGTAATCCCAAACGCCTCATCTATCCTACCCAATCCCTGCCCCGGCAGTTTGCTCAGTCAGCTAATACAAACAATTATTTTCCCACCAGACCTGGGAAATTTCGGGCAATATTTGTCCTCCCCTTGACATATTTAAGAAAGATATTTGGGGGTCAAAGTCTTGTTTGGATACTCTCTACCACTCACACAATATATCTCTAAAATAGTTCTGGACTTAAGTCCTTGTCTCACGGTTCAATATTGTGGTTTGCAGTAAAGTGAGGTCGCTGAGTGGTTCGTCATGCGTGTAGTGGGAGGGGGGGCGAAGGGGGAGGAGGAGGGGGATGCCAGGAAGAAGACAGTGTGACTTGAACATCTGTTAAACCTCTGCATTAATGGGCAGGATATGATATCTCCAGCGTTGCATATTTACGCACTAAATGTGTCCAGTTTGGAGATAAGACTGTGAATGCGTGCACTTACTCATCTTGAAACCGTCTAACTGACCCACACTCTTGTTGTTGTTTATGAGGCAACGCAATGTCAAATTTCCCCACATCCCGGCCAAACTTAGATTACAATTTATCCTAAAATAGACAGCTCCATCCCTCAGTCCAGAGTGTTTGTAACAGGAACACGCACTGACTGGCAAACGTTGAGCAACACACTTCTCTGTCCAACTGTACAAAACCGACATTATTTGGCAGAGTAAAGTAAAGTTTTAAGTTTGTTGTGGCTGTAATGGTGACTGTGGAAAGTCAATATTAAATGTTCTCCTTTCACTTTTCGTGACGAGATTCGTGTCCAGGCCATTTTGGTTTATTCATCATTACACAAGTTAAGGAGTATTTGGAGAGGTTTCTCTGAGTACAACTGCAGACGGGAGGAGGAGAGCGTGGGGGGCGTAGATCCTTGACCGTGAGTGACAGACCAGGCCAGCCAATGGGATGTCCGAGCGCCTCTCCTTCTCTCCCCTCTGGTGGTGGACGGGGGAGGGCGGGCCGTCTGCCAAAGAGGAGTGCGCGTCGGGGTGAATGGATGACGTCGGGAGGCTGGCGCCAGCATGTCTGGGACTGGCGCGTTAGATCAACACAGCTGGGCCGGGATAGGACACACAGCTGGCTCAGGCCTGCATTCCTCCACAAAACAGGATTGTGAGAAAAGGGGAAAATAAGACCCAAATAGGAGCAGAACGGGACGTGCTTTGATGTAAACTAAAAGGCAGCAACTTTTGGAAATGTTGAAATATAATTTTCATAAAACACTCTCACTCGAGGGAGGGGAGAAAATGGTAGAAAGCGATTCTACAGCTTTAGTTTAAAGCCAGTTAGTGACATTTTAAATTAACTACAGCTATAACACTTAATCAGTGGAGAAGCTGTCAGACATTAGCCTATAAGTGATCAAAACACAATTACCAGGCAGTTAACACATAGCCTAACCACTGGCTGATCACTGTATGTTTTTGCCAACAAATTGATATAAAAAATAACTACTTCTCTCTCTGACCTTTTACCTACATTATACAAATATCACATTTGTATAGCCTATATGCATGTGTATGTTTCAGGAGTGGCAACCCATAGAAGAAGGCACACTGCTGTGGAGTTAATGATGGAATAATATAGTTATTGTTTTGAAGAGATTTAGTTACATGAAATATTTTTGGTTGGTAGCCTACAGTCAGACATGTAGCCTAAAGCCAAAGCTCATGATCGAAACCAGCCCACATTAATCAATAACTAATAATAACAGTTTCTAAAGTGGAACAGCTTTGTAAGAAGATGGCTATGTGGAGTAGCTACATCTATTGGTGCGGGTTTATAACTGTTTATGAAAGTAGAAGTGGGATAGAAAGTGCAGTGAAGTCATCCTCTCCTAGAACTTCTCTTAAACTAAAGTTATTCCTCTTTATGCTGGAGATTCTCATGAACTCCTATTGTACCCTACTCCACGTTGAGGATTTCAGCTGTTTATTTCAAAAGGGCTAAATAAAAACAACCTGAGAGAGGTGGCCTAACTAATTGATTGACAATCCCCTTCAGGCATCCCATCCCAATTTCCTCATTCTTTCCAGCTTTTCCACAAGGTGATATCAGCCAATGAGAATGGGCGTGCTCTTTACACTGGCCAATCAGAGAGCGGTGCGAGGAAGGGGGCGTCAGCGGCCGCGCAGTGTCTATAAAACCCTAACTGTACGCCTGCTGTCACAGTTCAGCACTGTAGCTTTTCAGGACAGAGTCAGGAAGACCACGAACAAGGAGAAACCGACATCGCCGACTGATACTTAAACGTCAAACCGAGTCGTCTTGTTGTTGTTGTTGTCGTCGTCGTCATCGTCATCGCGCGTCTGTTTCAATAATGAAAGCCATCAGTCCCGTCCGCTCGGTGAGGAGCTGCTACAAGGCCGTGTGCTGCATTTCGGAGCAGAGTCTCGCCATCAGCCGGAATAAACATTCGTGTCTGGAGGAGCCGGTGGGCGCCCTGTGCGACATGAACGACTGCTACTCCAAGCTGAAGGAGCTGGTGCCGAGCATCCCGCAGAACAAGTCGGTCAGCCAGGTGGAGATCCTGCAGCACGTCATCGACTACATCTTCGACCTGCAGATCGCGCTGGAAGCGGAGGACACAGCCACGCCGGAGATGGTGTTGTCAATAAAGGTGCGGTAGAGAGATGCACTACTACTACTACTACTACTTCTTCTGCTGCTGCCACTGCTGCACGGTGGACCCTCTGACACTGACATTGCCTCGTAGTAAATCCCCTATAGTTCTTTTGCACAGCAGATAATTACGTTGATTAGAAGTTAAATTCCAGATCTGTGGATTTTTATAAAGTTTCTTCTACTTGCTGATTGGAGCTTTGAAACACATCTGCGCTTGAGTGCATCGGAATGATACTGTATATAATTATGTTGCAGTGGTATAATGCTTGTTACATGCATGTAACAGCCTCACACTACTGTGACTATATGCACTGCTGATAATGGTATCGACACTGTCTAACACCGCTTCTCTCCTTTCTGTTCTCCATTCAGACTGCGGACCTCAGTCGCAATTTCTCCAAAGAAGAAGGACGGTTGTGCCACTAGGACGAGGATGACAGATAATGGTGCGTATTTATCTTTTTCAATCAATAATTAATGTGGTCAAATATTCATCGCGTCTTCTGGTGGATTAGAGCAGATTTATACGACATAGACTTGTTTTGACTTTTCCAAATGAAATGAATTAAAAATAAACTTTTAAAATATCCAGGGAAAATAGTGTAAGCATTGATGTGCTGGGACACGAAGGTCCCCTTACCCTCCACATTCAGCACGGTTGCCAATTAGACAGGCCAGTGAATGTGTAGCGGATTCATTGCTATCTGCCTGGGGTTAATGAAAGTTCCATGCTAGGCGCCAGTCTGTCTGCTCCCCTCTGCAGGGAGGGAGGGAGGGAGGGCGAGAGGGAGAGATCTGACTTCACTTTTCTTCCTTTCTCTCCATGCAGGTGCAGGGAAACACATGTCTCCACTTCACTCTGGGCAAGAGGACAAGAGGGGCAGAAAGGGTGGGATAGGTATTTGGGAGAGAAGAAGAAGGAGGAGGAGGAGGGAAGTGGAGGGTTTAAAGAAAGAAGGAAAGAAAAGACAAGAAAAAAGTGGACTGTTTCCTAGATGAGTGGGGATCAACAGTAGTGCAAGAGCAAGAAAACAGAGACTCATTCTTTGGCCCCTGGACAGACAAATCAACACACCAAAGCAGAAGCCATTGGATTGGAAAGTGAACACAAGCGGCTTTGTATGCCCTCCTCAACGAACCTGGGATTCCCTATAGATAGATGTAGAAATATTGGTACATTGTTGTTTTATTTTCATTTTTTTGTGTGTGTTGCATTCCAAACAAACTTTATGTGGGTTAAACTCACACCCAGCCTGACCCCCGCCGAGTGTCACATCATCTCACGTAATTTTCCCTGCGTTATTCCCACACCCCAACCTAAAAAAGAACAGAAAAAAAAAAGAAATCTGTTTTCCAATGATCTAAAGACTGTTACAACTTCATCCGAATGTGTACATATCTGCTGTGGGTATGTAAAGGTGTGAGTCAATTTGGTATAATCAGAACTCTATACTAGAGTTAATTGTAAATGTTTGTAGGGATTGTGTTATTTCTACAGACAATGTGATGTGAGTTTCATAAACTCTATTAAAAAGTTTGCTTTGTATGTATGTACTTATGTAATGAAATAAAAAAAAAAGTTGTGAGACAGTTTGGCTGTAATGGTGTATTTGATGTGACACAATGAATGAGTGTGAAAACGACTGGTGTTCTTCAGAAGGTAAAAGTGATGCTGATGCGACTCTTTTGGCTTTGACAGTGAACTGCTGATACAACAGGATGTTTTCAGATGAATCTTGAGGTTGAGTGGTTGGAAATCAAACAAAGGGAGTTTCCTGCGAGAGCTTCTATTTTTCCAAAGAATGAGTTACCAGAAGTTTTAAGAAGCTGAACTTCCTAAACAGTGATGGGAGGATGTTATGTGACCAAACCAGCAAACCCAACCGATTTATAAATCTTGAAAACCAATATTCACAAGGCTAATTCATCTCAACGTTCATGACACCAGATCAGTATGCGTGTGATTATGAATATGGTGCCATGACCACCACCTGCAATGTAGCGTTTATAATAGTGTTGCTATTTAACTATTTTCAAGATTCAGTCATGGAATCACATTAGCTTTGGAAATGGATGTTATACTGTACTTAACTGATTTCCATAGCTGAGCAAACTACTCCACCTTGTGGATACATCTGAAATCTCAGTGATTTAATGTTGGCACATATGACCAGTTGCTCATCAAGTTAATCAGCAACAACAAGAAAAATATTTTGTGGTTTTAAAGCCTGTCTTGTTACAGACAACAAACCAAACAATAATATGTTGAATTATTGAACATGATGACCCAGTTCAACACTCAGCTTATACTGGAAATAATGAGACTACAGCTCCATCTAGTGGAAAAAACAGGTTATTGACTCCTTGGAAGTTCAAGCAGAGATTTGAACTCTATATGCTATCATATCACTTGGCAATGAATCTACCCTTACCTTTTTGAATAACATATAACTCTGTTAAGGACTATCAAAACACCATTGCACACTTCACTCAGTGGTGTAAGGACAATTACCTCCATCTCAATGTCACCAAAACAAAAGAACTGGTATTCAGCCCCCCCTCACCTCAACACCCCATCCTCATCAACAGCGAAATAGTGGAAATAATAGACAGCTTTAAATATCTCGGGGTCACATTGGACGATCAACTCACCTTCAACCAGCACACCAGTGACATCCAGAAAAGAAGCCATCAAAGACTGTCAGCCATCCGTAAACTGAAAGCACTCTACTGTATGTCGCCCCCCACCTCCTTCTGTTGTTGTATCAAAGCATGGTCCAATCAATTCTCACATACTGTTCCATCTGCTTCTATAACATGTTATCGGTCAAAAACAAAGCCAAACTCACACGCATAACCAACACAGCCTCCAAGATAATTGGGCTCCCCACACCAAACCGGTCAAATCAGATTTACACAACAGGTCCATCACACGAATTTCTATTTCAATAGAACAGGACATCAAACACCCACACCTCATCCATGTAGAAAGGCCCGCTTCGGCAGCAGCCTGATACCGGCTGTCATAGCGACCCTTAACAAGAGACCAAGATAACCTGGCCAGAGTGTAATAATGTGGGATATTGTGTTGTAATTTGTGTGTGCTTGCTTTCATGTGTCTGTCTGGTGAAACGGAATGTAAATGGTCATGTGAAGAAGAATTTCCCCTAGAGGGACAATAAATGTCTAAAGTCTAAAAGTCTAAGTAAGAATTAACAATAGTTATTTAAATAAAAAAAAGTTATTTACGAATTTATTGTGATGACTGTCAAATTAAGCTTTAACTTTCCCTAATTAGGTCATGTTACTATGAAAACATATAGCAACAATTGCAATTACAAACAATATTAACTATGGGGGGTGGGGGGGGGGTCCATAGTTATTGTATTTGACTGCTCTAAATAGGTGTTCATATTATTTGTGGCTGATTCATACATTTTGTTTTAATATGTATATAGTTTGAGTGTACACAGTTTTTCTGTGTTGTTCTGTGTTTTTTCTATCAGAAGAAACAATGTACAGATAAATTGTATGGTTGAGCCCAAAGTAATCCAGAAGAGCTACCAGTCAACACCACAAGATGGGAGTGTTGGATGAGGATGTAACCACTTAGTCTTTCTCACATCCCAGGAGGTGAGCACTAAGCTTGTTGCCTTTGACTATGCAAAAAATCCAAATTGGTTTGATACCAGACAGTGATTAGTAAGCAATGAGAGAGAAGAACAAAGCATCTCAGGCTAAAATGTAATCCAAGGATTTCATCAGTCACATGAGCATACAACCAGCTCAGAAACAGTGCAGCTATGCCATGAACAAGTTTTAACAAGTGTCATGTATATGTGTTGATGTCTCAGCCCTGTGGTGATTCTCCGCTGTGAGGAATTATATTTACAATGACTGTATAACACATAAGACATAAGTGTAGTTTGTAACATAAATCCCACTAAGTTTCATCTTAGAAAATAATATTTTATTAATAATACTGTGAATAATTATGAATAATGGTGCTGAAGTTTTCATCATTTACCCCGTGGCCACCATCATTTATCAGTTAGGTGGAGTTTATTTGTATGGGGGCCTATGTCAACACAAATACCTGACCAAGGACAGTCTCTACAAAAGCAAAATGGCTTCTGTCTATTTTGAAATTGACACAGGACAACACTAAAGCAGAATCTCCACAAAGTGTGAATCTGAATTCCTCCAAGTGACTGTGGATGGTGCAACACTTCTAATGAGTTGTACTGCATTTCATAGCTCAGTTCAAAAGAGGATGAGAAAGAGGGTGGAGATGCTTGAGTTGCATTATGTGGAGATCACTGTGACATGTCTGTTAGAAGTTGTAGTCTCTACCATCTCTTTCATGTTGCAATATCTCCAAAGCAAATTTCTTAACCAATCTAAAGAACTGTCTTATGTAAGTGTAAGGAGCTCCCCATGTCAGCCTTTTCTCCCCTCTTTACCTTTTATAGTCATCACATCTTTAGTTTAGTAAGTCAAGTATTTTTACGATCTTGTGTTCAGAGTATATTCAGTTTTCTTTTGTGAATTATTGTTCAAATGGAGGCATGACAATAGGCTTGCTCTGGCTGGGTCTCTTCCTTGCCTTGGCCAATGGGTGTCAACTCATATGGCTTGGGTGGTAGCTGTGGATGGGGGAGGGGTTGTTTTCTTTCAATATCTCCTCTGAGCCAATAAGCAAGAGTGCTACTGAATGAATCCAATTATCATCTACAAACTATCCCTAAGCAACACCTTGCACTGGGCCACAATACACTTTCATCAAATACAATATTGATTCCCATGTAGGCTATACAATAAAAGCACTCTTCTTATAGCTAAAGATGATCCAGGGAAACAGTTTCAATTACGTTATGGTTTACACATATATTTAATGTTCCTTACATTTACAAACATCTATTTTCTACATGTTATATCATATCAAACATCATTGTTGATAACGATTTTAATAAATTCATTGCTAACCTAGCCTATTTGAAAGTTATATGAACTCTAGCCTATATGATTGCTCCACTTTTTTTGAATGAGTCTAGACCTAAGTTGTTACTCTTATATATTTTCAATGACTACAAAGTTAAATATTCAAATATAACAATGCATTTTTTTGTATTAATTACCGCATCAAACTAATAATACATGTTTTGTACATCATTTTGCATGTGTAAAATGTGTGATCTAAAATAGGATATAGATTTTACACAATACGCCCACACAGGAGTTTTGTTGTCTGAATGATTTAATCAATCAATGAATGAATGAATGGAATGAAAATAATGGAAGTTGCAGTTTCAGTACATGGTATGTTGCAAGATGTAGGTCAAATTGTTGCTAACCATGTCTTATCACTATATAACATAGCTATTTTTAATATCCAATAACCACAAAAAGTGTGGTAACTACGAAGCGACAGCTGTTTAGTCAAATGTCTGATTATTTAGTCTTTCTTATTCAAACTTATAAGGGGTCATTGTCTTCAACTTAACCCTTGCAATAAAGGAACATTATGTCCCAAACTATGACTGTCGCTTTAAGAGGACGAGCCCCGTCTGCGAACAACTGTTTTATGCTAATGTGACACGCCGAACGTGCCGTGAGCCAATCAGATTCGAGTTCTAACCGCGGGAGATCTAAATTTCGCGGGACGAAGTTTGGCGGTAAAAAAGCTGTTCTTAGCCAGCTCTTGTCCTCTTGTATGGAGAGCGGAGCTGTGAGCCGGACGGACAGGAGTCACAGACCGGGTCGGATTCTGCATCAGAGGGGGGGTCACAATAAGTTGTAAATCTCAAACTGGAACCTGAGCTCACTGGGACTTGAAAAACCTTCTGGTATTTGGACTTTTACAATACTGGATGTTTGAAACTGTTTGTTTATTTATTCAGGCAGCGTTATTATTATTTTGTATCTTGTAAAGTAAGTTTCCTCTGCACTTGGTTACCGGACAAAGGACAACAACACCAACCGGTCTGTCTTTTTGACTGTATTTTCTGCAAAATACTCCCGGATTGCACATTTAACCTGTGCATTTTGTACCAAACAGACTGGTTTGAGCTGTGTGTGAGTTGGCTTCTTTGTTAGTATTCCCAGGGTAGAATATTTTCACAGGAAGCCTTTAAGAGCAGCAGCTCTCCGGTAATAAGGGATACGATTTAGCAGAGCATTGATCGGTGTGTTAAGCCATCAGTACACTTCCCCCCCTTCGCCTGACCGATCCGGTTAAATTTAGTTTACTCAGGAAAATGATGCGAATGCCAAAAGGCGTCTCTCCGGCGTCGGGTCGAGCAGCAATGGGGCTGCCTTGTTCCCAGCAGAAGATCAAGGTTTTGTCCAAGACAGAGCTACTCGGCACCGTGCTGTCCAGCCCGCAGATGAACACGGTACCGGTCGGCTACTTCACCCAGATCTGCAACACCACCGCGGCCGAACAAAGAGCCAACAGCCTGTACTCAACCCCCCACGGACCAGAGGCTAAACCCATCAGATCATCCTCCGGGCGATTGCCGGTAAAGAATCAAACACATACACAAATACACACTACTGCTCCTACTACACACGCTTTACACTACATTTACACACATTTTAATAACGAATCACTGGGTGAGTGTGCAGCACAGTCGGGACTACGTGCTTGTGTGGGCGAAATAGTTCGTCATTTCCATTGGTATGCAATGTTTCAGCCACGTTTAGGGTGCATTCAAATATGTTTTGACGTGATAAGACACAGAGGAGCCACTGTGTCTCTGCTGCTGCTGCTGCTGGATGTGTATGGGTTGGTGTGACATGTCCTCCCGCAGTCCAGCTGTAGCCAGACAAGACCAAATGTTGTGTGTGTTTGATAGGGAGGAGGGGGGGTGTAGTTGATAGTGTTTGGGGCCCCTCTCCTATGAAAAGGAAGGATGAGTGGCCCCCACAGTGGGAGATAGCTGGGGCAGCAGGGATACACAATCTAACAATGCAAGGGGGGGGATCAAGCAGATGTACACACAGCGTTTAACACTCATCTCTTATGTCTTATGTAATTTTAACTAAATGTCAGCTCTAGTTTGAGGAGAAAATTTTCCCGAGCTGTTTCCCACCCTCTTATTTGGACAGCTTTTTATGTGATTGCTCCTACATGACAGCTGCTACCACTGCACCTGTCATTAGGGCGACACCAGGACCTGTGTAACCTGTTCATGTCACTGTAGGAAAGAGCTGAAGGTCAGAGGTCATCACCGGACAACTGGTGTGTTTTCCTGGGAGCGGATGTGTGTGTGCTCAGGTGGAAAGAGACTAAAAAGCATCATTTAAAAAAAGAAAGGAAAATCCATATGTTTATGTTTAGAAATATTAAATGAGAACCGTACTGTATCCCTGCTCCATAGGCCGTATACTTCCTATTCCTCAAGGATTATTTGAAAAGCTTGATGATCTGAGAGGATTGGATCACACTCAGCGACTTGTTGTGCTCCACACCTGCTGTTGTTTGTTATATTGGTCTCCTCCTTTCTCGCCAGCCCCGCCGTCCCTTCTTTAGATTTACTGAATTGCAGCAAAGCTAAAGGGGGTTAGGGGTTAGACTGTGTGCAGCAGATCCAAATCTCATGTTAACCCCCTGGCCCTTGCGCCTGTATTTGCTAATAGGCCCTTCAAGAGGATTAGTTGGATGCAAGTGAAGTGAGAAATAGGCTGCCACCTGGCTTATCATATGCCAAGGTGAACTTAATTTCCATTCATGGATTTGTGCATGTCACACGGTAGAAGGATGCGTCTAATACATAAAAATGTTATCTCTCTCTCTTTTTTAATCCAGCGTTAAGACCCTTTCATGTGACAGATAGCTTGACCCAGACTAATGTAGGATGTGGGCTGACAGGGTTGATTATACAGATGGAGATGGCAACAAGTTGCAGATAAGAAGCCACAACACGCAGGGTGTTTCCACACTACACTTGGCTTGTCTGTTCTGCCTCTCTACGTACCTGAGCGTGTTTGGATTTATCATGAATGCGTTCGCTTGGATTTTGATTTTGGTGACTCTGGTGGGATGGTTTACGCAGGTGGTGGGGGAAAAAAAAAATCATAGGTCACTTAAGTGATAGTTTCATATCGGTGACACAGAGGATTGCACTTTTGAAATTACACAGCAGGTTTCAAAAGTCCCAAAGTCCCATAATTGTGAAACTTCCTCGGCATCTTTCAGTGAATTAAGTAAATGATCAGTAAACTAAGTATTTCACTAAGAATGTTCACTATGAGTAGCTGGTAGGCTGAAACTCTTTCATATGGTTCATTTCTGCAAAGAGAGAACCTTAGAGCTTTTTCCTTCTCCCCAGCCTCAAACACATCCCGTCGATGATCATCGTACTGCTTCCTCTTTTTAATCTGACGTTCTGTTGGACACAGACATGCTCTTCTTTTTTTTTTTACATAGGCGGCAGCTGTTAATGCAGTGTTAGGTCATTTAGGGTTGTGTCCCCAAATGCTTGTTGCTTCCCTAAGTAATGAGACTTCAATGCACAGAGCTGTATCCAAATGAAGGTGGGATTCAGTTTTCAGCCACAGAGCATCACTGCTACAGCTGACCTGCTCTCCTTTTTTCTTAATATCTGTCAACTAATGACCCCTCTGTCTCTCTCTTTTTGTAAACTATAGAATACAAGCACAGACATAAAGTAGCTCTGTAAGGATGTGCGATGTGTGCAAAATTATTAATCACAGGGATATATTAAAGAAATACTGATGTGTCTGTATATTTAGCATATTGTCATCTACAGCTACAAAATCCATTTGATGCACTGTGTATGATATATAGTATGCTTGCTGACACAGCAGCTTGAGTGCATGTTCAGTCATGGGTCTTATGTTTACAGGAAGTGCTGCTTTTCATGTGCAGCTTACTTCCTTTAACTCACACAGCATAATAACCACTGTGTCTTTTGAGCTGTCTTTGACTGGAACAGGATGCTTGGTTCAATGTTAGATACCGAATGCCTCCAAATACAAACAAACTAAACAAAGCTCAGTGTGCAACAGTTGTGCGTGATCCGCGACTGTGAACTCTTACTCACGGGGACACACGCATTCAGTAAGAAGAAGTTAATGATTGACTTTGGCTGCAGAGATTCTGCCCATAGCTGTTAGTAGTAGTGTAGTAAAAGGCAATGTATCACTGATTGTCATGTGAGCTCTAACCGGGGTGTGTTAAACTGTTGATAATCTCGTGTCGCTCTGTTTCCTTTCAGCTCGATAGTGATGTAAATGCGTCCAGGCCTCCCTCCAAAGTCCAGGCACTGTCCGTCTCCCGACAGCTGCTTTTATATCAGTCCTCATCCTCCTCGTGCTCTGCAGCGCTGCAGATGAATGAATACGTCTGTTTCGGATACAGCAAGCCATGTTTACTACAGCCAAATGCCAAGTTTGGCCAGAAATGCATCATTATGTCCATCACGAGAGACAATGTCCCACTTATTTCCAGCTTTATGTCCCACGTGCGTGTTCCCAGACTCTCACAGAATGTGCACTATCTGCAAAAACGGCGAAAGCCTTCACATCAGTTTTATGAATTAGTCCACTTGGTAGCAACACATAGGTTCTCAATGAAGTTTTCCTGCTGCCTTGAATCACCTCCTGGCTCCATCCCCCCATGTAGCAAGCCCCCCCCCGCCTCACTTACACTGCTGCCACCTGGGTGTGACATTGGCCACATTGCCAACTGTATGCACTCACCCGAAATCTCTCTCCCTTTCCTTTTCTCATTCACCTTGTTTTACCGCCGCCTGAGGCCAGCCCTAACCCTGGAGCATAATGTCCTCCACTGGGGGAGTTTGCATTTCAAAGCAGCCACCTACCCCCGACCCCTTCCACCAGCAACCCCAAATGGGCAGATCCACCCTTCTCTTTTTTTCTCTTGACAATCTCATCAGCAACTTTTAGCCATTGTGTTTTCTTTTGACCAGCCAAGGGTGTGGTTGTAGTGAGGGGTTTGTGTGATGAAGGAGTCGTTCTCTGCGGGCGTACTGTAACTTGCCCTCGGCTCGGATGGAATCTGAATCCCATGCAGCTCAACTGACAAGGTTTGTTGGTTTGAGGAGAGGCCCGGCAGCAGAAGTCCTTCACGTGACTCTGACTCTGTGTGTGTGTGTGTGTGTGTGTGAAACACCAGTGTGGAGATTTCACCACAGCAGCAGGAATCAGCCAAAGAATGTACAACAAACAGAGGCTGCCACGTGCAATGCTTGGGTGTAACTGGGCCGGCGAGCAGGGTGAGGTTATGGCAAACGTGAGTGGGGTGATACTGCGAGTTTGTAAGATAAAGAGGCAATAGGAGGAGAGCTGACTCTCTCCAGGAGTGGCCCACTGCGCAGTCACTACATGACTACATTGAACATGCTTAATTATATCAATTACGACCCACACGCTGTGAAACTACATCTAAAACTATTGTGGTGATCAGATTCAGCAGGTTTTTCCTTTCTTGGCATTTGCATGCCCTGCGTGTCAGACAACATACCTGCGTGCTCAACAGTAATTGGCATCTGTAACAAACTTTTTACCCTCTCATACACTTTACCTGTACACACAATATAAAAAGACAGACAGCCTGTCTTTCCACTAAATGAAGTGGTGTTTGCGTAATGTGGTTGACTCACCAGAGAAATCCCTCATGCAAAAAAGGAGCACCCAAACCCCCACCTTCACACATACAGCTGCAGGGTGAAACCGTTGGTTCCTTCTTACAACATGTTGCTGCGCCTGTGGCTGCCACTTTTGAAGTGCAGGGTCTGAAAAAAGTAGACCTGCTGGTGGTGGTGGTGCAGTTCGATCTGCATATCTGGGTCACGGAAGTTATCAAGCTCTACTTAACTTTATATGATGGTTATTGTTTGTTAGTAAAGTAAAACCAGGCAGATGTAGTTTTTTTTTTCTGTTTCAACCACAGTTTGTTTCTAATTCCTCTCTGTGACACTTTGACAGCTATTGTCAGGAGTCTGACTTCAACAAAAAGCCCACATTTAATCCCACAAATGCTAATGGCTACCATTTTGTTAGAAAGTAGTTGGTCACTGTCCCGTCCCGTGTCTCTTTGTGTGTCCGCGTGGCTGCCTGTGTGCTGTAGGGATTAAAAGCCGCCCTGCCAGACTGCATGTACACTTGCTATACTGCTTGCTCCAGATGTCGCCGGTCAACAGGTGGACATGTCAGGGAGCACACAGGGACAATGGCTGCCTTCAGGATCCCCACACTCTCTCTCTCTGGCACATCCACACATGGTTCAGTTAGCGTGCCTCTTTTTTTCCGTGTCGGAAAATTGCCGTCAGTTGCCTAAACCCATTAGGCAAAGCAGCTCACTGGCTCCCCGTGCGCTGCACTGACAAAAGGGGGATTGTTGGTTTTTTATTTGTTAAAAGACAGAAAAGGTGAGGTCCCTAACCAGATGCTACAAATTACCCAGCGGCCTCGGTAGCGCAGAGCCGAAATCCCATGCCTCGTTAGCTCAGTCACCTGTGTGTTTTTCTGTGGGCGCCCAGCGTGAAGAGGGGAATGACTACTGACTGATCCGCTGTGAACTTTTCCCAGTCCAATGTGAGCGTTTGTTGTTGGAGGTTAACAATTCACCGGCAGGAATGCTGCGTGTCCGGGTGTCGCCAATTTGCGCAAGTTTTTTCAGACAGTTGGTCGTTTCTTAATCCTAAAAGAGGGGAGGCTGTGTGCGTGTGACTTTCACTTTTGTTATACAGTATGTAGGTCACTGCAAAGAGTAATAATGGTCACATGAAGATATTTAGTTTATATTGTGGTCCAAAGGTCTGGCGTGCGTGTGTTTAAGTTGAAGCTGCAGGCTTTGGAACGCATGATGCATTACAGTTATGGTCAGGTAATTGTGTGTGTGTGTGTGTGTGGGGAGAGAGAGAGAGCCTGTGTGTTAAGCTGTAGAAGAAAGGAGACGTAGGGAGGCTTGAGAGGGGGAGGAGCGGTCATTGAGTGATTCCAGGGATTTCCTGACGTTTTGAAGTCAGTGGGTTGAGACCACCCCCCCTCCCCCTCCCCTCCTTCTACTACGTCCACTCACACACGCGCACGCACACACACACACGATCAGCCCTTCTTGAAGTCCTTGGGAAAGTGTGAGTGCTTTGTTTCTGCACTTGAGGGCTGTTGGCACATTTACGACACAGCATTTTCAACACCCCCCCCTCCCACCCCCCTATTTAGCACTTTTGCCAGCATTGATGTCACAGTTTCTTGGAAGGGCTGAACTCACCCTACAATACATTTTTACAATTTAACTTGGCCTCATGGAAAGTGCGTGAGGTTTGTTAAGTAGGAAGCATTTTAGAGAATATATTCAGGGAGGTCAATCGAGGAACATGATTCACACTTGGCATTTTCTATGATTACTTCTGAGTGAAGCACCATAACAGCCAAATAAAACTCTTTGCTCTTTGCTCTTCTCTCTGCTCTCCAGGCTAAAAGGAAGCTGGATCTTGAGGACCCTCTTTACCTCCCAGAGTTTCGCACGCCAAAAGGCAAAAGCAACATCGCAGCCAGGATACCAAGTCCACGGAGTGAGTACACTGTGTGTTTTTTTACATTAAATATTAAAGGAGGTCATTCAAAGAAAGAGAAAGTAACCGTCTCCTCCACAGTTGGAGGCACAATCGGATCTTTAACGCGGGAAATGATAATAATTAGAAAAACAGCATCCGAAGGTCATAACCGTGGGAGAATATGGTCAGTAGGGTCCCATTAAAGTTAATTATAAAATGGGCAATGTGAATAAGCCAGTAAAACACTGTAGTAAAGAGATAAGACTCAGGAAGTAGTGTAATTACAGTTCATTCAAATGGTCACAATCCAAAAGGGGCTGTTAAAGGGAGAGGCCTGAGTGTGAGCGGACGGCGGGAAATACTCTCAGAGGGCAGCTTGATGTTGGCTTGAAAAATGGATGCTCTTATAATCAGAGAAAGGAGCTACACGTGGACTAAATGTCAAATCATTGTCAAATAAATAGACCTGTAGCAGATTAAAATGTGAACGCTTTATTTGTGACACAGTTCTTGCACAGTCTGTCATTGTGTAGGAGACAGAGTAGCTTTACCCACAGCAGATGGTATCATCAGTGAATATTTGTTTGTGTTTATTTCCCTCTTGCAAATAACATGCACATGCACAATGTCATGAAATATTTACCAGTGAATGCAATTTCAAATATTGAACGCAAAATGAGTCATATTCAGACAAGAAGAAAGATTACTGACACATTCATATAAGGCTGTTTTCATGCTATGCTGTTGACAACAACTTGAATGACTAATGAAAGTAATTGATTCACTGATCGAATGAATGAAGTTTAGAATAGATCGGATTCATTCACCTCATATTTACTTATACATCTGCTCTGCTTCACATTGTTCTCACCTCATTCTCACCCTTTTTCTACATCTTCTCCCCCAGCTCCAAAGTCTCCAGGTGAGCGAACGCGCTACGACACCTCCCTGGGCCTGTTGACCAAGAAATTTGTGGGTCTGATTGCCGAGTCACCTGATGGAGTCCTCGACCTGAACTGGGCCACGGAGGTTCTGGAGGTCCAGAAGAGACGCATCTATGACATCACCAACGTCCTGGAGGGAGTTCAGCTGATCAGGAAAAAATCTAAGAATAACATCCAATGGCTGTGAGTATAAATGGGCCAGAAAGAGATTTAATATTCAGTATGGGAATAAACTCAAATTCCAGGTTAAAGAAGATACAGGTGGATGGAAACAAGACATGTAGATACATTCATGTTCTGGTCTGATTGGATCATGGCTCGTTAAAAAAATCTATCAATAGATGCTGCACCTCTCTGACCCAAAGAGAATTGAAACCACACATCATAAAGGTTGTGTTTAATGACAAGCTGTTGTGTTGGATATCACGGTTGCAGCTCAGTGTCTGTGTTCACACACTCATCACTCATCTGCCACCTAGTGGCTACAACTACATTTTACAACACTGACTCACCAACAGTGCTTACTGCCACACCATCTGGTCTTGGGTTCAATCGGTCATAACAGCGATAAACAATTTACTGACTCATTTTATTTGCAATCACCTTTTGTTTTTTGCTTATTTTTATGTCTTCCTGCGTGTGGTCTTGTAGGGTTGGAGATGTATTCGAGGGTGGCGCAGGCGGAGGGGAGAAGGCGTGTGCCCTGAGGAAAGAGCTGGGAGACCTGGAGCGAGCAGAGAGATCTCTGGATGAACTGATTCACTCCAGCACCGCGCAGCTCAAGCAGCTGACTGAACACAAAGACAATCAGAGATATCCTTCACATACGCCTCTCGTGACTGAAATTAAATTGCTATCTCAACTCCACTGTGCTTGATTACAATGTGAACATCCACTTTGTATTTGTCGCTGTTGTTACCCTTGACCCCACACTGCACGTTGGGCTATGTGACATACCAGGACATCCGCTCCATCGCCAGTCTCCGAGACCAGACAGTCATTGCTGTCAAGGCTCCTGCTGAGACCAAGTTGGAGGTGCCAGACACAGCAGGGGTGAGAGCACATCATTGTTTGAGTTTTACACTTCTTCTTCTCACCTCTCCCAGTTTATAGGCTACTGGACTCAATGCTAATTTTTAAAAGGTGTCTATATTGCTGTTGGATAGGTGTAAGGGTTTTGAAAAGTTTCAGTAAGTAGTTTATAATTGTGTATATATACATTTTCACTGCTAAAAAAACTCTCCAGAAGGTAAATGAAATGCATACAAGCAAATCTGACACCAGTAAACTACAGTGGTTTGTCTGATGTGTTTTTAACAGCAGTCTGATTCCTGTGCCCTGTTCTCCCTACAGAAGGGCTCGTTACA
The DNA here is from genome assembly GCA_030347415.2 of Decapterus maruadsi. NCBI lineage: Eukaryota > Metazoa > Chordata > Actinopteri > Carangiformes > Carangidae > Decapterus > Decapterus maruadsi. Next base: position 15,177,669 of record CM064887.1, on the reverse strand, counting down.
GATCTATTTAAAGAGTAAGAACGGCCCTATTGAAGTCTACTTGTGTCCGGAGGAGGGTCTTGAAGATGCCAGCCCCGTGAAGAGCGCCATCACCCCTAAGAAGGAGTTCCCTCAGCCCCTTGGCCCTCCAGCTGCAACCGCAGTGGCACCACCAAACTACAATATCAAAGAGGAGCCTATTGAATGTAAGCTTGGCTTAACGTACTATACAGTGGGATAAACTATCCTGTTTGAGGTGTCAGTTTGTGAGCATAATCGGACTATAATTGGACAATTGAAGTGCATGTAAATATGTCCGACTAAGACACCCAGAAAATGTGATTTTATTCTGCATGTATATGTTAATTTTGCATATATATCGCACTGAAACTGGACAATGCATGTGTACATGCTTCTCAACAGTAAAGATAACACAAGGTGTAGCACAGAAGCTGGCCGAACCCAGGCAAAGAAAAGGGAAAAAAGTGGCATCAGCGCCGATTGAGTGTATTTCACAAAGTGCAAGCAGCGAGAAAATGTGTTTTTTAAGCCCGTGGACCGACCCGAGTCATTAGGCTATATAGCCCAGGTTCAACTGGACATGGTTTGTATTAACCCGCTGAAGCGATGCATATCGCCACCTATGTTGAGGAGGCGGACCGTCAGTTATTAGATTTTCCCTGTTGCATGTAAAAAATGACATTTGGTGCTTACATGCTGTGGATCTGTAGAGTTGTACATCCCTTGTTCAGACCAAAATTAAACCTCTCGCTGCTCTGTCCTCTCCTCATAGGCAACATGTCTACGCCAGCTCCGGCTGCCCCCTCAGCTGCAGCTGCAGCCTCCAGTTCCTCTTTACTGGATGTGGAGGGTCTGTTGGGTTTGCCACCCAGCCTACTCCAGATCACAGAGGACCAGCTTCCTGGCACCTCTTTCACCGCAGATCCAAACACCCCCTTTGTGAATTTCTCTCCACCCCTGGACCACAGCGATTACCTCTGGAGCCTGGAGGATGGCGAGGGAGTGTCCGATTTCTTTGACACCTACGATCTTGCAGATTTGTTGTAGAGCCGAGTTACAGTGGGGAAAAAATCTGAGAAGAAGAGGGGGATATATTTCATTGAATGCCTTCTCTGAGTAGGAAACATTACACTATGAAGCCATCACTCTTTGTTTTTGCCATGCCTGTTTTAATATCAGTGATTCCCAAAAAGGGCATTTACCTTCCCTTATCAATTTTAATAAGGTAAAAACAACAATTGTACATATAATTGTAAAAAAGTTCACTGATTGACTGAGATTGACACTGACGTGTGTAATCTCCAACCATATGGAAACACTGTTTTAAAAAGCAGGGACTGTTTTGGAACTTTCCTTTTATATTTTCTGATTGTGCTACAAAGATAACATTTGTAACGCCATAAAAACACAGGAGTTATAATGCATATCACATCAACAGCAAAACATCTGATAACATTTGAGTATCAGTCGATGTTTACGGTGTGACAACTCAGGAACCTTTTTTTTTTGTTTTCTTCCTTGTTTCCAAAGTCTAAATGTTAGTGCCAGTCTTTGGCCCGTAGGGGGCGGCCTTGTACCAGGTCAGCTTTAACTGCTGTGCAGCTTTACAGGATTCAATCACTGGATGAGAGAAAGCTAAAGCTAACAGGAACCATTCACAGGGTGCGATTGTAGGAGTCCGAGCTTCTTTGACACGGACCAAATTAATGTGAATAACTTGAAAAGCTGTGAGCACCAGCTTTGCAGACCTGCTTGCATCCACAGCTTGAACATGCAGTATCGTGTGATATCTGAGTGTAGACGTTAGACATACGACCGATTTTTGAAGGTGCTGATGTTTTTGCATCCCTCTAATCAAGTTTACTCTCTCCTCGCCTTGTACTTGTTTGGTGTTGCGCTGTGTGCCAAACCATTGCAGGTTGTGATGCCTGATACTGGACCCAGAGCCAGACTTAGTGACCGATAATGGTGACAGAACAAGAGGATCACATGCTCTGTCTTGTAGGTTTGGCAGCTTTGGTTTCCAATCCAGTTTCTTCCCCCTGTTAATAGTTGAATTTGAATTGATGAATTTTTTTATGTGGTAGTGTTAAACTACTCTTGTATTTCTGAGGAAATTACCCAAAAGAATGAATTTGGCATCTGTGTTAACAGGTGCAAAAGGTGAGTTAATTCATGTACTTAAGGTTAAAGAGGAGTGTTTTCTTTTTCCTCTACTTGTTCTGAAATGAATGACGCCTGTTGATTAAACGGCAACAGAAACTGATCTGACTGATCTGAAATTGATCTTAACTGTTCAGATTTTAGACCCATGAATGCTCTCCCTCATGTTATGGTGCAACTCTTTTAATTGTCAGTCAGTGTGCCTGAGATCAGAGCGGTTGCAACTTTGTTTTTTTTTTTAAAGCGTTCTAGACATTTGGAAATTTGAATTTGATGCTGATGTATTTCTGGCTTTCCCTCTACATTGCAGAGATAAGCTAAACTGTCCTGTCCTAACAAAACTTGAAACCGCGTGCTTGTGTATGAGTGTATCGGATGGCTTGGGAAATGGGTGACGTGGTGTGTTTGTGTGTGTGTGCATTTTTACAATGTAGAATAGGGAATGTGAATTCAGAATTTGTAGTTTTTTTTTTGATGAGCATTATTTTTCTGGTATTTGTACATAATTTGTTTTGTATTTATACCTATTTTCCGAATTTTTTTGAAAGTTGATACTGGCCTTTTTGCAGAGGGCACAACTGTTTTTGTATGACATGCGGCACTTAATATTTTGTAATATTGTGTGGTCTGTTTGAAATTATTGAATAAATACTAAAGCCATGGTTTACACTCGGATTCTGCTCCATTTTAATTACTTTGCATGTCAGAAACCTGTAGTTTCAGTAAATTTATTTATTTATTATCAATGTCTTTTCAACTAGGCTCACGATAACTCTTCTAGCCTCTGCAATATCATCCTCCATGTGACCATGACTTAATGGAAATCCACTGGTACAAGGGCTCATTGCATCTCATGCTCAAATCAAATATGTCTGTGTGTCTGTGTTCTGTGTCTAAAAACAGAAAGCCTGTGGCCAGAGGATATTGATCTAATAAGAATTGACATTCCCAGAGGAGACAGAATGGGTCGACATGAAGAGCGACAATGACACTGAATGAGCTATAAACATGTTCAGACAGGTAAACAAAACCCACACATCATTCTTTGTGAGTCGGTTGCTCTGGAAACAACCTCACAATGGGGAGTGGGTATAGGGGTCAAAGTTCACCGGGTCACTGTGGAAAGGGGTTAATGCTTTCTGAGGGGGCCATGCATTTGCATGCAAATGTAGCACACATTTGGTAGTAAATATATAGAAATGTGCGTGCAATTTTGAATGTTATTTTTATGAAAATTAGTCTCTCAACACATGGTGATGGGGAGGTTGCAATGTTCAGTAACATTTCTTTGGAAATGATTAAGATCATGATGTCTTCTCCTGAGAATCGGCCAAATGCTCCACATTCTCTTTGAGTCTCTGTTATTTTACTTAAGAGGGATGTTGAGCATGAGAGGAGTCAACATTAGAAAAACAGCCAGATAATACAATCACTTGTGTCCAATATATTTTTAAAAAAGGCACACGCCCTCTCTCCCTCGCTGCTCATATGTGTCATATGGAGCAATGGAAAATAATTATTTTTAAACAAAATGTGAAGTGTAATAATGAACAGTTGAATTGATGGGGGGCGTCCAGTGGGCTATAACAGATGAGTTGCAGCCAGTTCTCATTCAGTTTCTATCTGATCCAAGATGAGAAGTCGCGGCTGTACTTGTTTCAGTACAGATGTGGATGATGTTTCCACTATAATTAGGACAGACTCAGGTAAAATGAGTAGGGCAGTTCAATATGATCATTAGAGAATGATTTTTCTGTCAATCCTGGGACACTGACTTTCCTCTGCGGTGTATTTATAACATAAGGAAATAAACAGAGACATCTTGTGAAGCTTTGATTTTGAAAAGCTGAGTCTGAAGATGAACCAAAACTGAACCCAGTTTAATTAAGCATCTAGATTTTACAGACTACAGGGTTGTATACTCAACACAGACTTCAAATGCTGTCAACAGAGCTTAAGGGAGGAGGAAAAAAAGATTTGAACTTTGCATGCCAAGAGTTTTTTTTTCTGTTTATTTTCATGTACCTGTTTTTGCACCACATCAGGCGTATATTAGTGCTAAGTGTCTATTAACAGATGTTACGCACAACAGCTCATGTGTTTAACAAGTGATCGTAAACCAAAGTGTCAGACGCCACGTACACACACATGCAGCCTTTGACTGTGTGGTTTACATCAGTGCTATCTAAACAACAGAGCACCTCAGTTCTGCTGCGTCACACCTTCAGACCAACTGCTGTGATGACAACCGGCTGAAGTAAATACTGTTGGTTTAACGCTTAATTTGCCAAAATCCTGAATGGATTCTAGTGTGCTGCTGCAGTCGCATTATTAAGGTGACAGCTCGTCAATGAGCAGCACCAACAGGTGGCCACAACACTGCTTGTCATTGTTTGAGGCTGCAGGACATATTATTCTCATTATGGGTTGGAACAATTTAGCTGCTTTAATTGGTGTCTTTAAGGGCGCACAGCCCCACTTAGAGGCACTGAAAGACAAAACTAACTCTGGCAAGGTCTGATGTCTAAACAGGTTTAAACAAGCCAGTTTAAAAACGTTTCTTTTCATCTTGAAGTCATAAGCACTTACCGTAGTTATCTAAGAGTTACTCAATAGATAGTTGGAATGAAAATGTGGATTTAAAATTTCCCTCGTAATCATTAGTGCCTCAAGTGACACTGTGACATTGTGAATTCTACATAACTCTGCATAGACAATGAATCACAAACACGTTTGACTACCTGTTCCCTGTCTGGAAAATGTTTTTGTTGCCATACCAACTGTGATGACGGGGTATGCTGGAGAGGATGTCTCTCCGAGGGTGGGGTTGACAGCTGAGACGTGATACTATATAGGACACGCATGACACCGGGCTTGATACGCCCCAGTCAGTGAGTCAAGGATGACCGCTAAATCTGTCACTTCACCTGATGAAAACCATCATCAAAGGTGTTTTTTTCTCTTTTCCCCGAGCACAGTTGTGCAGGTTCCTGAGGTCAATGGCTTTCAATAGAGGCGCTGTCCTGTTCAAGACACTTCATAATTATTCCAGTGGGAAACTGCAGCCCCATGTTAAACAATAAATCAACCCCCACCCGTCTCTTTCTCTCCCATTTTCAGACATCCGTGCTGACCAGAAGAGGGGGTATGTTACGGTAAGCCTGGGCCTCCTGGCTTGACAGGGGTAGTAAATTGATAGCAGAACCAGTGGAGCTGAGTCAACATGCAGAGTGGAGAGGGAGAGGGAGAGATTTTTCAGGGAATAGTTGTTAGCAGACCTTATGCTTCTCCTTTCGGCTGCTGGGAAGCGGCAAGGAAATCCTGGCAGCTGCAATCTTTACTGGAAGATGTCGCTACGACCTCTGTGCTTCTGCGGGTGTGTGTGCGTTAGAGAGAAAAGAGAGAAGCTGTATTTTGTGTACCTCACTTCCAGACAGCCAAAAGTTCACTGCTTACATGGGGGAGACTTCCCCTAACCCTAAAACCTAAATATATGTGCGAAAAATAGAGGAATAAAGCTAATGTTGATTGTGTAATAAAAAGTGAAATTGCCAGGAGCAGTAGCAGCGGAGGGTTGGTACAATGTGTGGTGTTTAGGAAGGAAAAGGGTGGAGATAAGGAGGAAAAGCGTTGAGTGCGTCACTCCCGTTTTGTGCGCTCAGACAATGAAGTTCCTCTTTATCTCTTTCTCCTTTCCTCTGTCACTCCACCTTTGTCTTCCTCCATGTGCTGTGCATCTCCCCCCTCCCACACTCACTCCACCTTCCAAAACTATTTTCCTCTGTCAATTCCCCATTTCTCTTCCCACCCCCACCGTCACCACCTCCATCCCTCCTCCCTTTTCTTGGACTCTTGTTCTCCACTATATGTTAGTTCATTGCCTGAGCAGACCGGTTTGCTGAGTTTTACAACAGGACCCAGGCTTGAAGGCTGGCAGACGCACAAAGGCTCTGCTTCTTTACTAGGGGCTGCAAAGAAACTGAAGGAGGGTATTGTTGGGACACAGCGAGCCTCAGCATTACATCAGCCCAGACATGCATGCAAAAAATGACTGCATGCAAAATGAGCATGCAGACACACGTGTGTTGCATAAAGTGTATATATCACAACAATAGATGCTGCATGTATCCATGCAAACTGTATCCATTCTCATCTGTTTTCTTCCTTCCGTCACCAATGTTCTTGTATCCTACATGCAGGCATGCAACTGAAACAATGAGCGAGGCCCTGTTAAATTGGGTCACCAAGCCTATTTATGTGGCTCTGCACTGTTTGGAGTTCGTCGCGTGCCTTCACTTCCTTGTAAGACTGGGTATTGTTGCTTGATGATCAATAGGGCGAAGAGAGAGTTTTCCAGCTTTTTTTTCCCTCTGGAGCTCTCAGTACATCTTCTTAATTTCAGCGATGTTGCCTAAACTTGTATGTGCGAACATGAGAGGCATTTGTGTGGTCTGACTCCAGTGAATTTTCACTTTGTGCTTTCAGAGGATCGCATTCAATAACCACTCTTTTTAAACTCTTTTGGTGTGTCTGAGTAATTTGCTAAGCGCAGAGACTTGCGACACAAAAAGGAGTTTGTCTATCTTTGTGAATATAAACACAGCACCACTGTGAGCGCACACACAGCTCAGCTCTGCACCATTCACTGAGCAGCAGTAATAAGTAGTTACAAAGAACAGATACCCTTTCACCACAAAGTAAGGCATTTTGTTCTTGGATCATGACGATGGTTAAAATAACTTCACGTTTCCTATAGAGTTGGGACTAATTTTCCCTTTATGAAGCTAATGTAGGCAAATATGTGGTTTTGTGGTAGAACCAAAGGGAGCCACAGTATTTGATGCTGCCTCTAAAACCACCCATCTGCACTTCATAGTGTATTGTATCACTGACCTGCCTGAGGCAAGGTTCAGTGATACACCTCTTCTTTGAGTTGACAGGCTTGACAATGCCAGGCATGCAGGAGTCACAAAACTTGTGTGTTTTTTCTCCCACTTCTCTGGTGCACTCTTTTGCTTTGCTTTCATTTTGTCAGTGGGAAAACACTTCAGAAATCCTCCCCCTCAATGAAGAACACTTTCATTAAGATGAAGAGGAAGCAGAAGGAGCAGTTGAGCCTCAGCCAAATAGATCAAGGTGCAAAGATCCAATGAGCTGTCCCTCCAAACTTATGAAAGATAAAACCATCTTCTTTCTTTAGTTGCAAAGCAGTGCTTGAGATATGATGAATGTTTGCAAAAACTGCATGCGTCCAAGTTGTGTTTTGTGCAAAACCCATCTATCCTTCGCATAAAATTGTTGTCTTCATCTATCACAAGTGCAGATCAACCGCAGCTTTCTCCCAGCAATATTTGCACCTCGTCCATTGAAATTCCTCTCCTTCAGTTTCGTCTGTGAATGAGGCTTTCTGTATATCCATGGCGACCACAGTGCGGATTCTCTGGAGTTTGCATAGAAATGAGAAGTAAGAATGAAAGAGAGGAGGGCGAGCGCGCCTGCACTCACACTCACACACATACACACGCACGCCACGCACACACCCCTCTCGCTCTCTATTCTGTGCAGAAAGCACAAACATTCCCACGTGATGATGGAGTTTGCTCCCTCCCTCACTGAAGCCGCACAATAGCGCGCGACTTCACCTCCACGCGCACAGATTGACTGAGCGGAGTCTCGGTCTAGTTCTAGAAAACTTTCCACCTTAGAAACGCTTTTCCTGGGCATTACCTCTCACAGGGATACGGTCTCTTTTTAGTCGCCTTCTTGCATACAGCGAAGGAGTGAATATATATCCATACACATCTATTTTTTTCTTCTTCAAATGGGAATTACGTGCGCGCGTGAAACTTTGGTTGACTTTTCTCCTCAGTGACTCTCGGACCTTCTTCGCTCGAACCATGCCGGAGCGGATAAGCATTTCGGACTTCGTGGTCCTGACTAACGAGGACTTGTCTTCGCCGGGGACCTCAAGCTTTCAGTCCAAAATGAGCGACTGTAGGAACACAGTTTCAACCGTGGAGGAGGTGAGGGGAGTGACGGGACGGGCACCTTTTGTCTGTTGTTTACCTGTCTGTGTAGCATAGCCTGCCTACCTGCAGCAGCAGCAGCAGCAGCGCTACACACACACCTGTCTGTGATTAACTAGCTTCAGGTTTCTCTTTTCTCTCACATTTGTTGGGTTTCACAGCACCGTCGTTGACTTTTCCACTGGTTATAAGTCGATAAGCATTTGAAAAAGTTGGCCAACATAGGTCAGCACAGCTGTCTGACGTAGACATACAACAGACACTGATCTAGAATTGGCTAACATCATTTCAACATCTGTAATAGGCCCCTGATGTGAACAGCAGTGTGATCATTGAAAGAAGGTGGAAAGTGCAAGGTGTTTTTAAAATGTGTCTGTGGTGTAGTGATTTGGAGTGGTGGGGTTTAACAACTGTTAGAAGATGATCCTAATAGTTTGGTATGGAACTGGATGGGTGTTTTTTGGCAGTTTTCTGAGATGCATAGTCCTACATTGGTGTATGGTCTTTTTACTGCTTGCCAATGTGTTTATGTTGTGAATGTGTCTGCTGCTGTTTTTGTGCTCTCTTCAGGAAAAGGTTGACAGTAGCATTCATGGTGACTCAATACAGGCTGGCCTGGTTCAGCAGAACTGTGGAGGTTACATGAGGTAATAGCAATAAGGTTTACTTTGCTCTGTCCTGTGTCTCATGGGAGTCAGACTGAGATGACATGTGGTCGCCCTTTGATGGAATAAGGGGATTGTTTTTGTGAGGGTAAGTGTGCAGACACACACATGTTTGACCATGCTTGCGAGCCTGTCAGTGAAGTGAAGGCCGGTGTGATGGTTTTGTCTGTTTGAACTGGTGCTTTGGCTCAAGGCTTGTTTGAGGTCGTATGTGTTTGTTTGAAATCTGTTCTCCTGAAGCTCCTCGGGCAAAGGAGGAAACAGAGGGAGGCTGCCATGAACCCTGCCATAAAACAAATAATCCAAGTGTGCACACTAGTTTTTCCTTCCTTGTATGGTTCCTTATGGCATAACATTATGGTCCACAGTTTGTCTGTAACCAACCAAGTTGGAGCTTTGTTTGAGCTCAGTTTGCATCACCATACTGAGGATATTTTTTCCTACAATCAGATACAGGTTAGATGGGAAAATGGCACTCATATTTCACACCTTTTTCAGTGGATAGCGATAGTTCAGACTCGCAGATAGCATATCAAATCACTCCAGTGCAGTCAACCAATGCAGGAGCCTCTAAAAACTAGGAGTTGAAAGATCTCAGTTAAGACTTTCCTGGCTTGAAACTGTGACATTAGAACAGAGATCGAGACAGCAGAGTCAAGGATTTATAAACAGAACCGTTTAAGACAGCTGTCTGATGTATTTATCTTGGGCTAATGTTCTTATTTATGGCAATGACACGCTGGAAAATACATAGCTGGAATTGCTGCTGTGGGGAGGATCATGCTGGAATCCTACACATGTGCAGAGACACACACAGACAGACACACACACAGTTGCAATAGCCCCTTTATAGATAGATCTATGGTTATTATGTTTAGTCTGCCCAGCAGGGGCTAGCTTGATTAATGGCTAGGGTAATGTGTGGGCATGTGTGTGTGGTGTGTGCAAGCAGACAGAGAGACAGAGGCACCTTTTACCACCACACACACTCAGCTGCTTGTTACTTATTACTTCTGATTAAAGACGACGATAAAAGGGGAAGGACAGGGATAAGGAATGGTTTCGCTTCCCAAAACTATAAGCTAAGCTTCTTCCAGTAATGTGGGGTTGATATGTTGTTGAAACTCAGTGTTGCATGCTGCCGTACAGTGGAGTCTGCCACCATGCCTAGTTAAAGTGGTAAATAAGGATCAAATGTCAGTTAGTCATGAAATATTAAGCTGTGCTGCCTGCTAGCAGTGGCACACACACCCTGACAGCAGGTGTACACACAGTCCTGTTTCGGGCCACAACAAGGCACCGCAAAAGACTCTGTAGTTTCTTAACACTGATGGGTGGAGCTGAATACCAGTCATGGATATACAGTAGGCTATGTGTTGTTCTTTTATAGCTTGTCTGTCTGGATTGAGGGATGGGTCATCTTTCTATTTGTGAGTCTGATTTATTTCACAAAATTCAACAAATCCATCACTGATCTGTGTGAACACTTTCAGCTGTTTATCCTGCATCTTCCAACCTCCTATATCATAAGCAGAGGAAACCTCAGCAGCAGCAGCAGCAGCAGCAGCAAGAAGCTACTCCCATTACCACGAAATAACTTTCCCATTCATTGACTTCAAAACGACATTGCACAACACCCACAACACCTTTTAATTAGTGAGCTAACACTTAGGGAGTGGACTTGACTGGGAAAGACTGGGGTGAGTAAACAGCACAGTCCAACAAGGCAGGATCTCTGTTAAGTCTAGATTACTGTCTCGTTAAAGCTATTTCTGGTGACATGTAGGTGGAGTGCCGTGTCTCAAACGTGGTGAAACAAGTGGCCTGTGTGAGGAGAGTAAACAGAGTGCAGTTCAAAACCTTGTTGGTTTGGAAGACATTGATTAATGTCCAAATACAACGAAGCCAATTGACTATTTGCATCTCATCTGCGTCATGGGTCACAATTATAGGAAGGCCTGTCTGGTTTTTAAATGTCAGAAAGCATAGTGTGAACCCGGACAGATAGTGACAGATAGACAGACAGGGAAGTGAATGCAGTGACATCATTCGGGGCTTTACATGACGGCTCAAGACATGATTGTTTTGCTGGCAAATGCTGACTCAACTGTAAACCTTAGTCACACACCGTGAGAAAATCAAGCACAAAACTACCTGCTGTAAACCTAAACAAGAAAGAGAGAAACAACACAACTACAAATGACAGATTGTTGCACTTAATATGGTCATTTTATGTTATTAATAAAATTTGGATAATAGGATGAAATTGCAGAAGAAGAAAAACTATCAGAGATTTCTCTGTACTGCTGAAACTGATGTTGTCTTCTAAAATCTCTGGGTGTCCTGTTAGGCCATGTGAGGCAATGATGCAAACCAACAAGCAGGTTTACACTTTACAGTCTATAACAATTACAGAATTTTTTGCATCAATGAAAAGCAAAGTGTAGCCTAATGCTTAGACTCATTATTTAGTTACTTCTCCCTCCCATTTCTCTATTAGATTCCCAGTAAACAATATAGAATATGAATGAATCACAATGTATGTGTAATTTCTCATTTGTCCAGGTAAAAGGCATCTCTAGGCAACTGAATCAAGTCAAGTGTTTCCCTTATTCAAGTGGCTTCATCAGTTCGTGCAGACTAGACCATTCAGTCTAGTAAGGGGCGAGTCCAATTTACTTGATTCAACTGCCTAGAGATTTATCATTATATAAATTAGTCCCTTTAATGGATAAAACTTGTGGGTGGCATGATACCACACGATAAACTGAATGTACAGAGAGACTCACTAATTCTACACTGCATCATCTATCTGTAGTGTCTGATTCTCAGACTGATGTAGTATTTCTTACTGTTTTCTTATGTTTTGCTGCCTTCAACTACTTCTGGAGTAGAAGTTGCCCTTTACTTTACAGGGAGAATCAAATAGAGCATCCCTTTCATATCTTCCATTCCTCCTGTGTGTGTCACTGTCAAGCTTCATGCAGCATTGCTGCTGGGGGTAGCTACTGCAAAGAAAAATACCAAAACGAGTCAAGTCAAGTTGAGCCACACTTGGTTCATATAGCCTGCCCCAAGGATGTAAATGCTGTCATGTACTTTTGATGTATTATTTCACACAGCTATCTTTCACTCATCTTTCCTACAGTCTTTGGAGATGGATCACACGACCCTGCAGAAGATGAAGAAGATGATCAAAGCCATACACACATCTGGACTTTGTAAGTGTCAACATGTCACACACTATAGACTCACTCACACAATGCATTACAATTGTGAGTAAACAACCTCAGCTCAAAGTCTTCCTGTTGTCTTCTTCCAGAGCTTTCAACTATCATATGGAAGTTGTTGACTTTAGAAACAGTCGTTTGGCAAGAACTCAAGGTCCATTTTCTAGCTCTTTCCAGAGCTTTCATCAGTGGGGCGACTGTATGATATGGTAGGAAGCTCCTGGAGAAAAGTGTAACTTAAATTGGGATATTTATCATAAAAAAGTGAGATCATCTTATATTTTACCACTCTGTAACTCATGTTGAAGGAAGTCTTGTTCCAAAGTGTGTTGGCTCAGCAGTAAGTCTTCAGATAAAGGTCAGCCTCTATTATGGCAGGATGAGCTGTTCAGTGCATTGGGGGGCCTCAGCATAATTCATTGTGCAAGCCCAGTTTGGATGACATCACCAGCGTCGTGTGGGCAGTGGTGTTTATGAGTGAGGCCCCTTGTTATGGGACCAGCCTGCGTAGGATGTTGGTGATTGTGTTTATATCCATACGAAGTGTATGCTCTTGTGGTGTATGTGTGTGTGTGTGTTAAGGTCAGTGGCATGTGTGGTTTCGGCAACAAGGAGCTGCTCACTTCTCAGAGGCCTGACAGCTCCACGGGGTCACCAAGTTGATGTTTTGTGAGCGTGTGTCACCCGAAGTTGCCATTGCTCTCTCGGTATTGGATGTGAATTGATATGCGTAAGACGTGAGTGTTGACCTCAAAAATGCGCGGGAGAAAGAGAGGAACTGAAGTTGTTTTTCTGAACTCCCTTACTAACCTGCTTCCCATTTAAAGGCTTCATCATCTCATAGTTTTTTAGTAAAGATGAGTCAGTGATGCAGCTGCCCAGAGTTAGGCAACCAGATGCTGAGAAATACTCCAGGTTTATTCCTTAGTAGCTCTGCTTTTCTATTTCTTTCTCTGTAGAATCACGTGGCTTACGTGAAAATTATAATTTACTGAACCCCTAGATTGGACTTGTGGATTGACTCAGAGTCATTACAGTGCAGTCACACACCCCTTTTCTGTGTCACACATGCACAAAAACACGCACACACATGGCGAGATCTTCTCTTCTTTAGTTCTCTGTTCCCATAAACCGCTAAGTACCATGTTTCTGCCAAGACGCTGAGGCCTGTGAGTCTGTGTGTGTTCTGGCAGAGAAGTTAAAGCGTCGAGTTGCTCTTCTGGTATCTGGTACTGAAAGGTCAGCGTGAAAATCATCCTCGGCGCTCCTCTGTGACTCAGCTGTTTGTTGTTCGATAGATAGTATGATTGTTGTTTGCTGTAACACTTAACAGCTTAGTTTATCTGCTCCCATTGATTCCGTCTCATCTATCCTGATTCCTGCAGTGTGCCGCCGTTTCTTCCCTTAATTTTACTCAATGTTGAAAAATGTTCCATGTTTGCTTTACAGTCAGTCAGTACAGCTGTGTCGGTCTTTCTCCCAGCTACTGTCATTTTACCATTTTATATTTTATACATGGAACTTGGAGCAGAAGAGGTGAACTTAAGATACTCCCTCTGCTTATTTCTGCTTTTGTCTGTTTAGTCTGCTGCGGACACTTGTGGTCATGTTGGGATTTCCTAAAGCCAGTAATATATCTCATATGTGCAATACATTTTTCACTACTACTTTTTATCATGTATGTATGTTATCTATTGTTCGTCTGATGTTGTCTGTATGTTTTTTTAAAAAAAGTCTTTTTACCATGCACCCACAATCTCGTTGTACATCCTTTCTCAATAGGCTATTCTATTCTATTAAGATGTTTCTATAACTGCAATGATCAGATATTTGGTGCTAGTTCTTCATTAGGTGTTTGTCTTTGTGGATTGAAAATTATGACTTTAAGGGGTTTGATTTTGGCTGTCTTTTATTTTATGTCCTCAACTAAACCTCACTTTCTAAAAGCTTAAGGGCAAAATCTTGTTTAGTCAATGTAAACCAAAGTGGTGCCAGTCAGAGCTCAGATTCTTTTCCACCAGTCTCTTTCCACAAAAATTCAGCAGACTGAGAGCCCACTAAGGTCATGGCCTCTGGGAAAGCGACCTATAACATTACACATTGACCTATAAGCCCAAGAAAAGCATGGGTCTCTCTATGTATGCCTGGTCCTGCTCCAGGATGGGTGGAAACCAGCACTAATTTGTCCCACATGCCTGTCTCGTTAAAATACTCTCACTGCATCAGAGCAAGTGAGTCAGCCCTCTTCTGATTCTTAGCACATGTAACTTTAGTTGACATGTTTTTAGTCACTTTGTGTGCGTGTGTGTTGTTTTTCAGCTCATGTGGAGAACAAGGAGCAGTATATCGAGGTGCTGGAGAACCTGGGGAATAGCCACCTGACCCAGGACAACAACGAAGTCTCCACAGGCTTCCTCAACTTGGCTGTGTTCACCAGAGAGGTCACAGCCCTCTTCAAAAATCTGGTGAGGAAAGGGGAGAAGAGTGTGGAAGGAAAAGAGAACAGGAAGGGGAGGTCTCCTCGAATTAGCCTGTCGTTACTTGAAAGTTCAAGCCACACACGCAAAACCTAGGAAGCACAAAGAAAAGCGAGGTGGAAAATAAGTAGGAAAGAGAAACAGGTCTTTTGCACGGCTCCAAATGACGACGGAAAATCAGATAAATTTGAATTGAAAAATTATGTGGAATAGCAGCAGGTGGCAGAAATCCAATTCTGTTCCCATAAGACACTGGTGTGTGTGTGTGTGTGAGTGAGTGCAGGTACATGCATGAACGCATGCAGGAAGCGGGTTTTCAACAGCTGCATGCTTACGCGTTTGGACTCTTAAATATGGCAGAGGCCGGAACCCTCCCACTGATAGTTTCTATGGCGATGATAATTCATCCCAGACCTCCATGTGTGAAAAACACACACGCACACACACTGTCTGATGAACTCCCTCCCGTTTGTCAATCATGGCCTCACAGGGGAGACTGGACCTTACAGATGTGAAAAGGAAGTGGGTCCAAAAAGAACCCAACACAGGAGGATGATTTAAAGTTACACTAAATCAGCCCGACCTTCATGCCATGTGTGAGCGATTGCATTCTTGTCCCACTGTCTCACTGTGTGCATACAGGCACACATGCATTGATCCGTGTCACCTGTACATGTGTTGATGAAGTTGGTATTCCCCTCGGTCACAGTTCCCTGTATTTACATATTAGCTACCTTTAGCTCCTGGGTGCCAAACAAAACAGTTCCACCAGTTTCCACTTTCCAGGCCTCTGTGTCAATATATCAAGGTCGGCTCATGGAAGTGGTTGGACGTGATTTACGTCAAGAGAAGAGTGTAGTTTAATTGTAATCCACCGGGATCTACAGAGAGGCTGCAGTGACTATAAACAGCAGTGATCAACAGGACACATGTGGTCAATAATGTATGTAGCTCTGCCGGCTGCCAAGATAAATATGTGACATACTTTTCATGGGGGAGTTAGTGGTAATGATGTCTTACTGTAAAGTGAAACCTAACTGGGCTCATGCTGGTTGTTTCATGAGTCATTCTCCTTAGATCCAGTTCAAGTAAAGTCCAATCAAACCTCAAATTAATCTCCACGTCCTCTAAAGTATGTGCACAAACAGTTCATTAAAATCATTGCATCATGGTTCAACTGGGATCCAAAAAAATCTGAATGGGACATGTTATTGTCTGATGTTTTTGTTTGATGACTCACCAGTTCAAAGTGACTGAATCACCATGTTTTTAGGATTATCCAGCTCTTATTCCCAGAAATGAAAGTCCATAGGGAGGTACAGTAAGAGTCTGTGGAACTGAGCCCGTGTGTCTGTGTGTGTGTGTGTGTGTATGTATGTGTGTTTGTGTTTGCTCATGCTGCAAGAGATAAGGACTGTAATGTGGAATAGTTTTGCCTTTCCTTACTCATTTCCTCTGTCCTTATTTGTTTCAGGTACAAAACCTCAATAACATCATGGCGTTTCCCTTGGAAAACGTACTGAAGTCAGAGCTTCGGGACAGCAGACTAGTGAGTCTAGATTTTATTACACATCAATTGAATACAGGTACATTAATCTCCTGCTGGTTAAGCTGGTTGTTAGACTTGTTTTCATATTTGTTGTAAAAGAATATCCACGTTCAAACAGAAAATTCCTAGCCCTAAAATAGACAGATATCTGTGTTGTAAATGTTGACATAGATGTAGTAGCTGTCTAAAATGATTGAAATATCATTGTATTCATTTTAGGCAGGATTTCCCCTTTAAGCAGATAAAGCTGTCTGTCTGTGTTGTAGACACAGCTGAGCCGGCTAAGATATTGGATAAGATGAGACTGTTTATGCAGATTAATGTTTAAGACTGAGCTATGCTCCAAAACTGAACCGATCTGTCTTGGCCAGTCTTTGACTTTTTGATTTGCCATGCCAACAGACTAGTGAGTAATAACAGACTAATGCCTCTGTAAGCTCCTGTCACTGCCCTGTCTTCTAAACAGCTGATTCAACAGCTGAATGCGGTTTCACTGTAACTGTAAAAGAAGGACAAGTGCTACTGAAATCCTGTTCGGCCAGATTGCAGACTAGTAACCTTCATGTGAGATGTCAGGGATAAACTGTGTATACCTACAAACTGCCTACCCACTCGGACGGTTACCAGTAAATCCACACTGTGCAGTGCTGCTTCACCTGATTCTCTGCATAGTATTACGTTCTTGTGGAGTATTATTGTCTGAGGTAACATGAAATGACTAATCTACTCTTCCCCTCTCTCTTATGCAGGAGCTCAAGAAACAAATGGAGAAGAGCTGGAAGGATTATGACATAAAAATGTAATTAACCAATATTCACACACGTAGTTTGTAACTTCACATTCAAATGGCTGCATAGTGTGTGTGGTTAGTCCAGTTCTTTGTCCTTAAGCCTATTTGCTGTCGCTAGAGAAAAGAAACTGGAGCCTGAGATACTGTAGATGTTATAGCCTGAGGAGACTCTGGTCACACCTTTACAGTTCCTCCTCATCCTTCTCTGTGTTTTTCTAGGTCACTGAAGTTGGTCTAACTTCAGCAGAGGTTAATGTGATAATAGTTAATCCCCTGTGCTCTTTCTCCATTACATTACATTACATTACATTGAAGTAAAACTGAGGCACTCAACTTGCACTTTGCAGATATCATTTGATCTCATTCGTATAGTGGTTTGAAGTGTTTTATAATGTTGTAAAAAGATTTTACTTCTCTTATTGTCTTTTCGTCCAAACTCCCCTCCCCCTCCTCTCTCTCTCTCTCTCTTTGTGAGGAAGGTGAATGAGTTAGTGGAAAAAGTCCCTCAGTGTGTGGCGGAAAGAAACAACTCACTTAAAATGCTTGATTAGTCAATCATTATAAAGAAAGAATCGATCAGGCAGTTGGTTAAAGAATCGTGGAAGTCACTGGATAATTGTTGTTTTTTTTCTCCTCTCTGTCTTTCTTTCCCTTTGCCTAACAGAGGCAAGTTAGAGAAGGAGAGAAAAGAAAAGACGCGGCAGCTGGGGTTGATCAGGGCCGACGGATCCGACGGTGGGGAGGACATGGAGAGAGAGAGGAGGTCCTTTCAGCTGCAAATGTGTGAGGTGGGGGAATCTGTGCCAGCCAAAACACCAGACACAGACACCTTTCACATACCTGAGTGGGGCACGATTTAGTTCACATGGGTGGTCTGCCTCGTGGTTTTCATATTTCATCTACAGTCGACAGGACGTCCAGGGTCGATCCCTTTTGTGTCTTTCCAGTAATTTCTGCCCTGGAAAAAAATATGCTTTAGAAAGTTTCATTGACTGATTCTTGCAGACTTTGCAGTAGTGACGGGTCATATACGAGTGAAGTTCAAAGGAAGATGAAACGGTTTCGTGACCCTGCACCTGAAAACCAAATTGGGGGAAATTCTTGTGAAATGTAGTGACGGTGTTGTGGCAACTGCAGGTGGTGTAGCTATAGACTCAGTTGCTAGTGCACATGTAGCTGGAGAAAACCCTGAGAAAAAAAAAAAACGGTTAACTCTGACTGAGACCAGCTGTCGAGACAAAAAGGAGGCAGGTAAAATGGAATTTCCACTTGTTGCAAGTCTCTCCACTCCTCCGTCTCTCGGCCTGTCTACCCTCCTTTCCCCCTACAAACATACACAAACTCTTTAAAAGCCCTGTGGTTCAGCTTCCAAGTTTTTTTTTCCCTTTAAAACATGAATTTAGACTTAGGACATGCCTTAAATTATTCGCTATAAAGCCTTCACTATGTGTGCGTTTGTGTATATTATATGAATGGAGACTTTTCCAGTTTCTGTCTACAAGGTTCACTGACTGTCAGTCAGGACAGTTGAAATAAAGCACATGACCTTTGAGACAATATCGAGCAGTGTCCTAGAAAGTGAGCAGTCACATACTAAAAGACATGCTGAAAACAGGATATAAAAGATGGGTCATGCCTCATTTGCCTTATTTTTGGGCTTCATGTTTTGTGGACCCAACTGGCTTTTCTATAGAACAGCATATCTTGAGTTTTTATTAACTTTCTCTGTTTATGCTTTCAGTATCTCCTGAAGATCCAGGAGCTGAAGGTGCGTCAGGGCCCCGATCTTCTCCAGAGCCTCATCAAGTATTTTCAAGCCCAGCTCAGGTCAGTCCCAGTCAACACCACCTCTTTTGTGTCACGGCCATTTTGTTGTAGGTGTGAAATAAGAATACGAAAGAAAGTTTTTCCTGGCATAAAATACAGCTGGATTTGATTTCTACCTCTCTAGACCGAGAGGGAATTTTCATAATAGTTGAGGTTCTCTGGTTTTTACTTCCTTTTACAAGCTATTATTACTGTTAACCATTCACTCATTTTAATCGTATGAAGGTTTTATGTGGGAATGGAGTTGCTTATACAGCCTCAGCATGTGATGTTTTGGTTGGTGCAAACTAGGATGTTTGGACTCGCGTACCATCATGACTCAGCATTTATTCTTTTGTCTGATCTCAGTTTCTTTCAGGATGGGCTGAAAGCTGCTGAGAACCTCGCTCCCTTCATCGAGAAGCTCGCTGCCTCTGTGCACACGGTAATCACAGAACCCTCTGCTGCATTATCTCACTTTCTGTTTATAGGGGTATTAAAAAAAATTTGATGTTATCATACCTACCAGTCCACCCACACGCAGAGATTTCTCCATTTGTCATTCCTTGCTCAGTCACAACAACAGGTAAATCTCTGTCCAAGGAATTCACTTACAGTAAAGCTGTCTCAGTAAATCACACAGTGTTTTAGTACCTCCTATAGCACTATTTCACTCTTTCCCAACAGCCAAAACCTCAACCTCCTTTTCCCCTGAAACGTCCCCCCAGCTGAACCCACAGGCTGAGACTGTTATTGGAGTCTATTCCCAGAAATGCTTTCCCCTGTTAGATGAAACAGAAAGCATCCGTCATTTTCATCCTTTCCCCGCTGCACACTTATTTCTCCAACCGCTCCGACTGGTTTCCAGTCCGCGCAAAATATTTGCCTCTCTTCCCTTCTCTGGATAGAGCACTGGAAACAGGCTGTTAACTGTGATACTGGGAGCGTTAGAGGTTTTTCTGGTTCTCCATGGGCAGAACACAGACCCGCTCAGACATGCCAGCCGTCAGCCTCGAGAAGGAAATTCAGACAGAATCTCTGTTTGGTTCCCTGGAAAATTGCTCAAATATTTCTCTCAAATGAACGAGACTGTTCAGCCTGCTTCTTAATATAAAAAGCACAACCTTCTAGGACTACACACCCCACTACTGCAGCTCTGTTCTGCATTATTTAGGCCATTACACAAAGCTCTGCTTTATTGTTATTCCACACCCAATTCTTGGAACAAATCAAAAAAAAACACAGCAAACATTGCATATGAGCTAATGAACATGGAAGAACACAAAAACATGCTGTTCTTCCAACTAATTAAATTTTTTTTTATGCTATTGCAGTTGAATAAACAGACTTTTATGTTGTGTATGTGTGTGTGTGCTATAGGTGCGTCTGGACCAGGACGAGGAAGTAAAACAACTCACTCAGCTGAGGGATTCTCTCAGATTACTTCTCCAAGTGGAGGCGAAAGAGGTACGCTTATACTTAATGTGTCATTATCATGGCTATTACATATAAGCAGAGTACTGCGGATCTGCACTCGGTGTATAAACATTTCTGCTCCAAAAAGTCCAGCAGCAGATGGCTTTAATTGGTGGTTGATACTATTAGATTACTTTGTGATTTATATTGTTTTAAATGTCATGATCTGTGCAGCCGTCTTGGAACCTTTGAGCTAATGTCCTAAATCCCTGTCTGCGTCTCAGGAGTACCTCAACAGGAAGAACTCTGGCAATGGGTACAGCATCCACCAACCGCAGGGCAACAAAAAATATGGGACAGAGAAATCTGGCTTCCTGCTTAAGAAGAGTGACGGGTGTGTAAAGTATAACTTATTCAGACCCTCTATTCAATGTGTAGTAGACAAAAAAAAACTTTGCAGAATATGCCGTATAGACACACCGGATTTTAGCTCTTCATAAAAGATAAATTGTAATATTCTCAAAGTGAAAAACACTTCCCACTGTTGATTGCATGTATGGTCAGAGCTGGGTAAGAAGAAAGCCAGAAAGGCAGAGGGAGAGAAAGGGGGGGGGACTCAGACTTGTCTACCCCAGCTGGTCTTCATTATTGTGAGATGAAGATTCAAGCAGGGGCCCCTCCTGTGGAACTTATTGGCAGACCAGCTAACGGACTAGATCCAACTTTTGCGTCATGCACACGCTCACATACACACACACACACACAGTGCTAGATTACTGTGTGATAAGCAGAGGGGATGTGGTTCAGTAGGGCGACGATAGTGAGACAGGGGGAGAGTAAACTTTCCTGAGGCCACTGACACAAAATGGAAAACGTTCCCTGACCTTTTTACTTGATTCAGTCAAGATAATGAAAGCAAGACAAGAAACACTGTGAACAGAGGTAAGCTGAGCCAGCACAGTGTATAGATCATTAATACTAACTGAGGGAGCGTGTTTGATAACCCGCCCACAAACCATCTGGTCAGTAATGACATGTATAAAATACAATTGTGTTATTCTTTTTCTCAAATTGTGCATTTTTTTGTCTTAACACTTTCATCCTGCAGTATCAGGAAGGTGTGGCAGAAGAGAAAGTGTGGTGTCAAATTTGGCTGCCTGACCATCTCGCACAGCACGGTGAGGACACATGACAACTGTCACCGAGCATCTGTCAGTTGAATTATGTCCAATTTTTTTTTCCAACACATGCTGACATAGGCCTGTGTGTCTGTCTTCAGATTAATCGACCGCCGGCCAAGTTGAACCTACTGACCTGTCAGGTGCGACCAGACCCAGAGGACAGGAGGACCTTTGACCTGGTCACTCGTAGGTTCATTCCTAAGCTTTGACCTCTACACTTTACCCTCGACATATCATCATTAAAGACTCTGAGGAGTTCATCTGCAGCACAGCTGTGTGGAGGTTTTAGTCCGCACAGTAATAAAACAGAAACACATTTTATTTGGGATAAACACCAGAGATTCCTCATGATTAATCTACTCTGTTGTGACGACAACCATGCCGTTTTGGTTTGTTTGTTTTCTACACCCTTTGTTTCCTTTGAGATTCAACTTCTCGACAACTTCTGTTGGGTTATTTATTTTTTCAAGATCAACTGACAACATCTAATTGTCTTTACTCTTCTCCACAGATAATCGGACCTACCATTTCCAGGCAGAAGATGAGCAGGAATGTGTGGTGTAAGCATTGACGCATTGTTTAGTTGATTTCACATCCTTATCTCTTGTATCTTCTCATTGTTTAAGCAAGGTGTTAGAAAAAAATTGACCTTTTATTCAAGCGTACCGGTATGTTAGTATTGGAAAGAAGACTGCACTACGTACTGTATGAAGAGAGGCAGACTAGAAGGAGGCAGATAAAAGTTGTTTAGTCAAGTGCTATAAAGAGTTTACAGTCTGAGCAAGGAGGGCTGACGAAGGACAAAAAGCAAGAGAAACTAAAGAAGAGCTGTCCTCACAGACCCCCCCAGCCCAGCTGGTGCTGGGTGGGACTTTTCTCTCTAGCCACAGACAGCAAGCTAGGGAACTTTCTGCGTTGTGATGTGGTGTTGGACGAGGCTGCATGTGGGGTTTTCTCTGTCCCCTGCCCTTCCCTTGTGTGTGGGCCTCCAGGCAGACTCTTTGATGTGATGTGCTGTGTGAGTTTAGGGACAGAGGAGACTGGAAATGGTTCGGAGGGAAAAGTACCAGAGCTTCACAAATGAAAGACACGAGGTTCAGTATGAGTCTGTGTGGTAGAGAAGTCACGAAACTGAGAAAGTGAGAGTGATGATGACTTCTCACTAGACAAAGGCAGAAACACATGCAAAACAGATGGTGGAAGACTTTTGATCTTCAGAGGAAAAGACTGAATTTATCAATTGCTGTGAAAGACTTTGTGTAAATGCTATTCGTGTTTTTGTGTGTACTTTAGTTGGGTGTCAGTGCTGCAGAACAGTAAGGAGGAGGCCCTGAACACGGCGCTGGGAGGAGACCAGCTCCACCTCCAGGACAGCGGGCTTCAGGAACTTTCCCGAGCCATCATCGCCGAGCTTCGACACATGCCCGGCAACGAGGCCTGTGCAGACTGTGGGGCTCCAGGTGGGCCGGTCATTAGCGTTGATGATTACTGCAGAATTAAATGTGGAAATTTCTGAGCATGACATCATTCACATGTGCTTTTCGAGAGCCATTCGTTTCTAACAGTTTGTTTGCTTTCTTTTTTTTTTTTTTGCCCTGTGTATCTCAGATCCAACATGGCTCTCAACCAATCTTGGTATCCTGACCTGTATCGAGTGCTCTGGGATCCACAGAGAGCTGGGTGTCCACTACTCCAGGATCCAGTCTCTCACTCTGGACCTACTGAGCACCTCTGAACTCCTGGTATAAATACACACATGGGAGCACACAATGCGTGCAAAAACAGGCACAGTCTTGGTGGATTTTGTTGTTGTCAGGATTTCCTAATCGCAGACGTTATGTAACCCGCCGCTTCTCACTCTGTGTCTATTTCACTCCAGTTGGCTGTCAGTATTGGCAACACCAGATTCAATGACATCATGGAGGCAGGCCTTGCAAATGACACCGTCAAACCGCTGCCACAAAGTGACATGTGAGTCCCTGACTTAATTAAAACTAAAAAAAAAGTGTTTTTTCAGAAGGCGTTTTTTAATTTGTTGGATTTTCTGTTTCATCAGGAATGCCAGGAAGGAGTACATCGTGGCAAAATATGCTGAGCGGCGGTTTGTCCTACGAAGAGAGGACGCAGATCCCGGCCGGCTGTATGACTCTGTCAGGAGTCGCGACCTCACTTCTCTTCTGCAGCTCTACGCTGAGGGGGCCGACCTGGTCAAACCGCTCACGCTGCCCGATGGACAGGTGGAGATCATTTACAGCCATGAGTGGATTTTCACACCGACATTTCCTCCCAAAATTAACCCTGTTAGGGCGGCAAAGAACATTATAAACACATTTAATCTAGTGCCAAATTGAAAAGCTTAACATTGTGAACGGCACTTACATCCTGACAAGGCCGCCCACCCTGCTCACGTAAAGCTACACACACTTGTCAGATGCTTCAGAGTTACTTACTTGTCCCTGTCACTTAAGAGCTATGACTGAAATGGATAAAAATAGAATCAAATTACCCCAGTGCTGGAAAGAAAAAAAATGTCACGACATACAGTGTGTAGGAGGTGTGCGGATAGTTACAGTATGTGAAACATGTGTTAATTGTGCTCTTGTGTGCGTGGATCATGTGGGTGGGTAGTCTGAGACCCTCCCATCTCTTTTGGCCTCTAATCCAATGTCTCCCTCCCCTTTTCTCTCCTCATCCTCTCATCTTGTTTATCCTGCCTCTGCTGTCTCACTCCAACGCCTCATTTTCTGGTCTTTAATCACATTCTGCCCTCATGTCAACTACTTCCTGCTCAGTATAAGTGTTTAATACCAGTGTGTATGTGTGTGTGCGTTTGTTTGTGTTGGTTGGCCCGTGTTTATTGTTTCAGCTTTTAGGTCAGAGCTCATGTCTCTTCAGAAGTGAGACAAGCTGTGTCTTTCCTATGCGCCTGCACTCTGCACTTCTGATAAACAAATAATCCTAAAAGAAGAAAGGTTTTCACTTGTTATTGCACAGATAGAAATTAGTTTCACTGGTCATATGAATTGAGATTTTGATTCCAAAATCCTGCTGTGGTATTGAAGTTGGTATTCAATATACCATAGAAATGTAAATGGTTTTGGTATGGGGCAACAAAATACTGATATCATTATATCCCTTTTCTTCTACCAAGCCCTCACTGTCAGATGCAAAATTTGGCAAAAAGAACGTTCCGTGCAGCTGGAAAATGTTTTGAGGGTCAACATTGCAGCCTAATGTGTACTCATTTGTTCCTTTTATAAGGGGATCAAAGAGACAGCTCTTCATCTTGCTGTGCGTCTGGAGGAAAGAAGCTCTCTGGCGTTGGTGGATTTCCTCTGCCAGAACAGGTCAGACACCGACAAGTCGTTGATTTGTTTCTCCTTCGTATGAAGAGGATTAAGCTGTCGGTCAGTTTTGTTTCACTTGCTAAGAAAAGTGTAATGTTTAATACCATCTGTCTGTAATGTATCACCACCTACAGCAACTGTCTAGAGAAAAGAACAGCAGAAGGAAACACAGCTCTACATTACAGCGTCCTGCATCACAAGCCAGAGTCTCTCAAGTTACTGCTAAAAGCAAAGGCGTCCTTACATACAGGTACATTTTACTCTATTTATTTTTCTTCCAACTTGTACAAACAGTGAACAATTAAGACATTTTCCTTTCTATGTCCTCTACAGTGAACTCAGCAGGAGAGACGGCACTTGATATCGCCAGGAGGCTGCAGCACACAAAATGTATTGAACTGGTAAGAGCTCTCCCATTAAATTAAATACACCATATAACTTCTTTCTTGGTGATGTCATTAAGTGGCATGGGGTCATGGGAGTTTATTTTCCTCTGCATATTTGCAGTGAACGTATCCTGGTTTTAGTCTTTCATGAGGTTTCTGCATATTTCTGACTAAGACATTACTGACTGGACCGTTACCTTGATTAAAATTACAGATTTCTGTATGTTTGAAAATTGAAGGAAACATTAGCAACAATTCAAGTACCCAACTGGGTCTAAGGGTTTTTAGATATTTTTATAGAGAAAAGTAATCATACTTTTATGGTTTTAATTCATATTTTCAAAGAACACACACAGTGAGGAGTAAAAGGGAAGCCTAGGAATCAAGTTGCTACATTAAAATACCTACCAGAAAGTCAACTCCCGAAACAAAGTGAGGCAACGTCCACAGCTGGAAATACTACCTTAAAATAACTCCCCGTGCAGCAAAGCTCGGCTAAGGACTCAGTCCCCGGACGGAGAATCTTATCCTCATCAGGTCCCACTGCGTATCATTTATAAACTGGTTTTATTTTCTTACCGGACATCTGCCCTGCTGAATCAGACCTGCTTTGTGTAATATCCTGTTTGATTGTGCACATCCTTGTTTTGAAGGCTTTCTGTACAAAAAAAAAAAAGGATTACGCTGGTAAAAGTATCTCATCTTTTACTTATAGGTTGTATTCATTTCTGTTTGCTTTGAGGTGATTTTACCCTCTTAGCTCTTTCCTTATTGCTTTTTATTTTTACTTACTGGATCATCTTCAGTAAAACTATTATCTTCTGCCCTTGATTTCATTTATTTTTCATAATAATCTGAACACCTCTTACTGCAAGTACAAAAACTTACAATGCAGAAAATGTTATACGTGTGTACATCGAAATGAAAAACTGCAACCTAAGAACAACCAAAAGAACTAAACCAGAAAAAGAGGAAAGTAGAGGAAAGTATTCAGTTACCACATCTTAGCTGATCCTAACTTTTATGTGTGTTTTAG
Organism: Decapterus maruadsi; assembly: GCA_030347415.2. NCBI lineage: Eukaryota > Metazoa > Chordata > Actinopteri > Carangiformes > Carangidae > Decapterus > Decapterus maruadsi. The sequence goes on along the minus strand of CM064887.1, from coordinate 15,151,597 downwards.
TGGAGAAGTGCATGATTATTCTGAGCGTTTATGCTTCTGTGTGTGTGTGTGTTTTAGTTGGAGCTGGCCCAGAGTGGGAAGTTTAACTCTCAGATCCATGTGGAGTTCATGTGGGAGACGCAGTCTCAAGAGTTGTATGACAGTGAGGATGACCTGGATGAGAGGGTAAACAGCACGCACACCCACCTGGCCACACTCATTACTGACTTTGTCCTTCTGCCAGAAATGCCTTTGAAGAACAACATTGTGGGGTTTTCCACTGCACTCTGCACTGATTTAAAAAGAAACAAGCACAATTAACCTTGTGTTTCCAACTTTCTTCCAGGTGAGCCCATTACCTAAAAACCGCTCTCCTTTGCCCTCCAATGGTGGTGGATCATCCTTTGCCCGCTGGAGTGTGGCTAGTGGTTGTATAGGCAGCAGGCCCTGTCAGACCTATGAGAACTTAGACTTCCTGTATAGAAATCCTCCTGCCAACAGTGCCCCCTCTGGAGCATTCGGACCACCACCACTGCCAGCTAAAACCATACAAAGAGGTGAGCTACAACAAGGTTTGTCTGCATTTTAAGGTGCAGGTCATGTTTATTATATACATACATACATGTTGTATTAAAAACACCTTGAAAACTTGTTATAACAGCAGGTAATGTTAAATAAAGTGCTGATGCAACAGGTGTACTTTATAAACGGTCATCAGAGGACACTTTCATAGTGCGTGTTGTCGAGGCGGTCAAAGCATCTGATTTAATGTGGAGCAAAAACGAAATTGAAGGAGAACAGGGATTAATTCATTATCCCTCGATCCACTCACACTACCCATCTCACATGTTCAACAGCTGTGCTAATCCCTGTGGAGCTCTGCCACCATTTTTAAACTGAATCCCAGATAAAGTCAAATTTTCCACAATAAACCCCCACAGTATCTGTTCTGTGCAGTTTACTGACTCTGCTGTGGCCGGCAATAAAATTGCACGATAAAAACTTATATTATGCCCCAGATTTTTGCCAGTTGATCGGAGCTTGTTTCACTGAATGGATTCATAAAGTTGCTTTCAGTTAGATTTTGTTGATGTCTTTTAAAACTATGATAATTGATTGTTTGAGCCGTAATTTCCCCATAATAATCCTGCTGACATAAAAAAACAACTTCTTCCCAGTTCACATAATGAAATTTCTTTTTATATCTTGGCAACATATCACACTTGTTTTGAATGAATGTGTAACTTGATTTAAGTTTGCCTTATAACAGATGGAGTGAACAGTGTTGCTCTTGTTCTGCGTTTTGATTCTATGTTTTCTCCATTCCCAGGTCGCTCAGACCCGCAGATTTCAATCACAACACAGGACGGAAATCCCATGCCAAGACGTTCCTCCAACTCACCCTCCCACTCCTCAAGTCCCCAGACACAGGCGAGACACAGCCCTCCCTCACCTGAGAGCCAAGGCCAAGGTGGGAGACCACCTAGGTCTTCCCATGGAGGTCTGCTCAGGGGACAGAGCCAAACTGGTGCCAGTTCTGTGTCTCAAAGTTGTATCACATTAACTTCATCTTCTCAGAACCACATAGGGCCTGTCAGGTAAGACAGCACTGCGACAACTGGTTCACATATTTGCTTGACACACTTATGTAAACATGATCGTATCAGGTTTAAATTAGGTCACTGAAACAATGCAATTGAAGATAATGTCTAAAAATAAAACTAACTCTAACTCTATCTAATAAAACTATCTTTAGGACAAGCTTTAATACTATGCAGATGAAAATGATTATCCAGCTCTGCTCATTTTTGATAGAACTGCACATGATTACTCCTTTGATCAATGTAATGTGATTATCCTTCTTTGTCTTTTTCCAGTTCAGAGAAAACCACATCGTATCGGCGAACCAGCAGTGGCAGCGGCAACCAGGGGAAATGCAGCGCGTTGTCTCCGAGCTGTGTGGGAAGCCAAGAGGAACTGTATTGCAGTTTATTGGGGAATAGTTCGGCCCTCACCCCAGCCCCTGCCCCAGCCCCAGCTCCAGCTCCGTCATCGTCGCCTACTGTGACCTGTGCCCCTCGACCCCGGAGGAACGCCATGGTACGGCCTCACAGAAATCTCTTTCTATTCCATTCAGCCAGTAGTTTCCTTTTAGCCCTCCATGTCACAGTCTTCCATTATCAGAAGACTTGTTTTTTCTCTGGAGGATCAGAAAAGGCCTGTGAGATTTCACAGGCTATATAAATGTGCTGGGGGCACACTGAGAAATATATTACTTGTCTCCTCCAGGTTTCTGGCAGCAGGCCACATCATAAGCGTGTCAAGGCTTTGGTGGACTGCCGAGCGGTCAGCTCAGAGCAGCTTGCCTTTTTCAAAGATGAGATCATAGTGGTCACAGCCACTAATGACATCCACTGGTGGGTAAGTGCAACTACAACTTATTTTCATTTCAGTCCCCTTTCACTTTCCAAGGTACATTTTGAAGGGTTTCACATGAACTTATAAAGTGAAATGTCCTTTGGCATAAATCTGTTATTCCTCAACCTCAACAGGTTGGACACATAGACGGCGAACCATCCAGGAGTGGGACGTTTCCTGTCAACTATGTACACAAACTGACAGACTGAAGGACGTGGAAATATGAGAGTACTGTATGGTAACTGAACCAGCATGGGATGCTTACTGGAACCTTTTCATCACACCGTGGATTTAATCTACGAGAGAGGACAGCGTTATTCTCTTGGATTCAAGTCAAACTAGAAGGTTGTGAACAAACTGAGAATAACTCCACATGAAGACGTAGAAGCCAAGGGATAACCGAGGATATAAATGACATTGTTTTAGGGTTTTATACCTTTAACATTTACCCATCCTCGTTACTAACAAGGGAACATGAGGGTTTCACAGGGTTTCCAGCAGTTTTCTAACTGCTACTTGTTTCTACAAAACCACAATTATTAGGTACACATTAATTTGTGGTTTGGGGGAACTGCTCTAATGTCCATTTAAGCGTTAACTACACAGTATAGTGCAGATGTCAAAGTTGCCTGGGATTGGCACTGAGAGGCAAAACTTACCTGCAGGGGAAAAAACCCTTTGAGGCACTTTAAACTCCTTGAGAAGAAAAGGTCTGAGGAGTTGGCACAGCTGTAAGAGTGTACCTAGCCAGCTGCTGTATACGGATAGAGCTGCTTTTTGATCTGAACGGAAGCCGTCCAGTCTTTTAAATCACAGTACACCGAGAGATCGGATGTGAGGTTGAAACCTGCCTAGTGTATGTTGCAGCCTGCCCTGGGACTCTGAGAGTGGCTCTGTGCCTGCCAGCCTGTCTCCAACAAAAACGCCGGGCGTCTGGGCAGCCCCGAGGAGAGAGACCTGAAACATTAGCTCAGCCATCTTGTCTCTGGGCACGGCTCACTGACTGCACGGAAAGAGGAGGATCCAGTTTCTTCTGGCTCCAGGCATCTGTCTCTGGAGAACCTGGGATAACGACGGTGTGTTAGGAAAAAAAAAAGACAATGTCCTTTTTGTGAATGGCACTTGAAGAGGGCTTGTTAGTAGTGGCACCCCGCTGCAGTCATTTGTTCGCTGAACTCACAGTTACTTACTGTAGGCACGTGTGTATCACAACAGATACACAACCTCACTTGCACTTAGTGTACACACACAAATTAGCTTCCAGGAGTGAGGAGTTCAAACCCAGTAATTAACACCCAAATGTAACACATTTCACAGCTATGCCACACAATTTGTTGTACATAACTTGTCTAAAAATGTCCACTGACATGTACAGTGTATATCTTGTTTTCTACCCTGCTCTGCATTATAAACAATTGTATCATTACATAGTGTTACTTCTTGTTGCTAACTCGATGTCATGTGTCGTCCTTTTTGTTCCATCAGTTGTCTAAATGGCTGCCAGAGAGAGACGAGGGAATAAACACGGTTGCATAAGAAGTGTTAAGAAAGGATCCTGTCTCACTGAACTGAAAACAAACACTGACAAGGGGAAGTGAAGGCGGTCAGGCAGCAGGTGTTTATTTCCTTTGAATCATCTCTGAGTTTAAACCAACCGGTGAGAAGACTCTTTGCTTGTCACCATTTCTGCTGATGCCGTCTCATCACTGTGTTGACGATTTAGCACACAAATCACGAGACAGGCACCTGATGTGTGAAGCAGGAGAGGGCTGCGTTAGACAACAACTCTAAGGAGGAACTCGGTCAAATATGAACTATAGTAAATTAGCTTTTGGCATTTTTGTGAGTGTGTTTTAGCATACGTATTAAACATGTCTGAAAAAGCGCCACATTCTTAGTGTAAATTAGGTGACATCTTTATGTGTCTGCTGTGAGTCGAATGGAGTAATATAGTGAGGTTGCTTCAAAAGAATCCTTGATGCTCAGTACAGCCACACACACCTTAAATTATTTAGCTAGTGTGAGTACATAAAACCCATTTCTTAGTTGTGTGTTATGCAACACTTATTGTGACAGGGGTTTTGTGGATATTACTTCCTTCTGCACACTTGAGACCATCCATTTCATGGCAGGCCACTTCTAAATGGCAACCAAATTTAGCTCCATTGTATGATGACTGATGGTGACTACGAGAGTATGCCAAGTTTTAAATACCAGGAGTTAAATTATTCAAAATCCATTGACTCAAAACCAATTCATTTACTAAGAAAAAGGCTTTCCAAGGTATTGCGTCTTTACCAGCTGTTTAAAGTGGTTCTATTCTTAATGTGTGTGAACTGAACTTGAACTGAAATTCAATTTAAGTTGAGGTTATACTTCTCCCTGCCATTTCTGACATCATTTATTTTAGCTCCTACCCCCTTGTGTCTCCTAAATCGCTCCACCCGTCTCTTGGCAGTTTTCCCAGCATCTCTCCGTCCATCCATCCAGCCTCGTTTTGCCTCCGTCCGGATGTTACTTAGCCCTGACCCTCATCGTCCTAAAGCCACGATGATGAAATTCCAACCTGTCACTTACATAACCGGCCACCTCTAACAGTCGGGATAATGATGCTGCCTGCCACAGCCCATTCTCCTTTGCCAACAGAGTAGCCCATACACAGACATCTCCTCCCATTATCCCATCTGCCTCTGCTAATGCATACAATATATTCAAGAGGCACTTATGTGAAATGCTGTTTCTAAAACATACTGTGTTGTAAATGTATTCATTCCCTGATGTCCTCATCCACTTTATGTGTATTCATACATACTGTAGGCACACACAAATAATGATGCAATGTGCATGCTGTGGAATATAATAGTGTAGTAATGTAGAGTAAAGCCTGCACTAATCTCTAGATTTACAGTATGTCATTCCTGGGAGGAAGACAAGTGTGGCTTGGGTCCATTATTAGCATTTTTTTGTGCAAGTATCATCAGAAATTTATTTAGTAGGATAAACCCCTTGAGAGGAATCCTCTCGTTTTCGAGGGGGTCCTAATATACATTACAAACCAAAAAGAGACAAGACACAATCAACAATCTACAAACATACAACAACAAAGACAACAAACATCAACACAGACATAAAAGAAATGAGTACAAAAATGGACACAACCTCTCGATGGCCGCAAATGGCCATAGCAATAGCCTAAATAAACTAAGAGAAATATAAAATAATAACATAATATTCAGATAAAAAATTACAGTGTAAAAAAAAAGAAAAAGATATAAATCATCTGAAGCATGTGCAATTTAACTCAAAATAAGAAGACACAGAATATTTAAACCTATGAAAAGAAGTCAATGAGCGTAAATTTAAAGGAAGATTATTCCAGTCTGAAGGCGCTTTGTACATAAATGCTCTTTTACCAATTGTTTTGTTCACTGTGGGGGTAAGGAAGAAGTACTGAGATGAGTGCCGTAAATGGTATGTTGTGGAATATGGAATCAAAAATTGTTGTAAATAAGCAGGATAATTGCAGTGTATACATTTAAAAATAAACTGTAACCAGTGATTATGTCTTCTTATACTGAGAGTGGGCCAGTTAAGTGCATTATACATGATACAGTGATGAGTGTAAAAAGAACAACCAAGAGCAAATCTACAAAGACGATTATATGCTGTATTGAGGGGTAGGAGATTGGTTTTAGATGCGTTTAGATATACTACATCAGCATAATCAAAAAAAGGTAGAATAAGTTGTAAAGCAAGTTTTCTTCGAACATTAAGTGTGAAACAGTTCTTGGAACGAAATAAAACACTGATGCCAAAGTTGATTTTACGAAGAATGAAGTCAATATGAGGTTTGAAGGTAAGTTCTGAGTCAAGCCATAATCCTAAATATTTGAATTGTTCAACTCTATGCAGATTCATACCATCATTACATGTTATTATTAAGTTATTAGATTTCAATTTTAAGTTATGTTTTGTACCGTAGACCATGGAATAAGATTTTGTTTTATTGAGCAACAGTCTGTTAGATGAGAGCCAGGTTTGTACGGCATCAAAGTCTGATTGAAGGGCATTTTGTATCTGTAAAATATTAGATTTAGAGGTATAAATGACAGTATCATCTGCATATAGCTGAGCTGAAGTATTAGAACAAACTGAGGGAAGATCATTTATGAAAATGGAAAAAAGAAGAGGACCAAGTGTCGAACCTTGGGGTACACCTCTCTGTTGAACAAATAAATCAGACTTACATCCCTTAAAAACAACACATTGCTTTCTATTGTGCAAATAGGAATTAAACCAAAAAAGTACATTTTGCGAAAAACCAATTGCATGAAGCTTGTCTAAAAGTAAATAGTGGTCAACCAAATCAAAGGCCTTCTTCAAATCAATAAAAATAGCTCCTGTGAGATTACCAGAATCCGATGCTGAAAATATATCATTAGTCAATTTTACAAGTGCAGTGGTTGTTGAGTGGTTAGGTCTAAATCCAGACTGAAAGGGTGAAAGAATATAATTTACTTTGAGATAATGTGATATTTGATCAAAAATTAATTTTTCAAATACTTTTGCGATAGTACAAATTATTGATATTGGTCTATAATTATTTGGATCAAGGATGTCACCACCTTTATGTATTGGGGTAATTCGTGAATATTTCCACATTGCTGGTATCTCACAGGTAGCAAAAGACAAATTGAACAAATCAGCAAGAGGAAACATAAGGATATGGGAGGCCAATTTAATATATCTTGATTCCATCCCGTCAAGGCCAGCGCCGCTACTCAGACTAAGTTGTTTAATAACACTCTGGACTTCTTGAGGTGTGATTTTAGTAAATGAAAAGGTACTATGACAGGCAGGGATATCATAAGAACAACAATTGTAAGAAAAATCAGATATTAAATCAGAACAGACTGTGGAAAAATGCTGACTGAACACTTGAGCAATTAAAGAGGGGTCATGAATTATCGTATTACCATCACGTATTTTATTAACAGGGCTTTTATCAGAGGTATTTATTATGGTTTTTATACTGTTCCAGAATTGTTTAGGATTTTTAAACTTATTAGATAGACATTCCTTATAATAATCAGATTTTGCATTGCGGGTCATTGTTTTGGAGATATTTCTTAGTTTCCTGTATGCTTCCCAGTCAGCATTTTCCCTTGTCTGTCGAAATTTAGCCCAGGCCTTATCCCTCTGTCTGAAAAGACTTAAAAGATCGGCATTTATCCAGGGAAGATGTTGTCCCTTGACCTTAGAGATTTTCCAAGGTGCATGTTTGTCCACTACTTGTGTGAACTCAGAGTATAGAAAGTCCCAGGCATCCTGAGCAGTTGGTATTAACTGGTACCTGTCCCAATTGATAGAAATTAAATCATTAATAAATAAGTCAATGTTCATTTTCTTATGTTGTCTGATTTTGATTAATTTTGGTGGTGTTTTGGGAATTTTAATTTTCCATACACAATAGATAACTGAATGATCACTGAAGCAATCAGACAAAATACCACTTTCAACAAATCTTTCAGGGTGAGTGACAAGTATCCAATCAAGCAGGGACTGAGACTTAAGAGTAATTCGAGTGGGTTCCTTTATGAGTTGTGTTAGATTAAGATTTTCAAAGTTATTTTTGTCTTTAACAGATGACTTGTCTAGCCAGTTTTTGTTAAAATCACCTAGAATAATCATTTCATTTTTAGAAGAGATAGAGTCAAAGGTAGACATCAAACACTTGGAAGACTCTACAGGGGCAGAGGGTGGTCTGTACACATTGCCAACAGTAATATATTTATTGTGATGAAAAGTGATTTTGACAAAAAGGCATTCAAAATGTATTGGTTTAACTGTAGGTATAATTAGCTCAGCAGCTAAATTAGAGGAAACATAAGTAGCCACACCACCTCCCCTGGAGCCTCTATCAGCTCTGTATAGTACATAGTTTTCAAGTTTTATTTCATTGTCAGAGATGTTGCTATTGAGCCATGTTTCAGACAAGGTAATAATATTGGGTTTGTGTTGGACTACCCATGCACGAAGTAAATCAATTTTTGGCACAAGACTTCGGATATTCAGGTGAATGATTTTTAAACCTTTAATATTATTCAGTAAAAACGTTAAGGTTTATATGAGTAGGCACTATTCAGAGCTAGGCGGATAAGGTGATCAAAAAAAGTTATAGAGGGTTGTGATAATATGACACAAAAACTGGTACACAAAACACAAAAACACAAAACAAGCACAAACACAAACACAAAAAACATAGACAATGACCCAGCGGCCCCAGCCATCCTAGGCCAAGGCATCTCCGTGAGAGGGACAAAGACCAAAATAGTCTGCAACACAGGTTAGTCTGCATCAAAAAGAAGGGTGGAAAAAAAAAAAGTGGTGACATAGCTCCGCGCCGTTCAGCTGTCAATAGAACTGAAAACAACTTTGCCACACTCCCTCCAGTAGGTGGCGACAGCGCACGGCCAAGCTGGCTGCTGCCGTCAATCAAATCCAACAGAAGAAGAAAAAGTTCAGTTTTACACCGGATGACAGCCAGATGTAAACAACAGCCGTTCACGGCAGGCAATAAGAAGAAAAAAGGAAAAAAAAAAAAAAAAAAAGATATGCCAGCGGGGAAAGGTGCATATAGTTCAAAAAAAGCGCAGTCACAGCTGGATTCTGTTCATATCGCCTAATGGCTGTAGAAACTGCTACCGCATTAGCACTTGTGGTTCAGTGTGAACTTTTCTTATTAGGAAGAGTTCATGGGAGTCACAGGAGAGCTTGAGGGAGTCATGAAAGCAGCTTCAGCGGCTCTGTGACAGGTAAACTGCTGTGCTTTCCCATTGACAATGACACTCAAAGTGGACGGATACCGGAGAGAGTATTTTAAGTTTAACTCTCGGAGTCTCCGTTTAACGGGATCAAAGGAGCGGCGTTTCTTCACTAGTTCAGCACTGAAGTCAGGATATATATGTATTCGATTACGTGTGTGTATGTCAAGATTGTTTGCATCACAGTCTTTAATCTCTAAAGATAAAATATTATAGAGGATGTTCTAACTTTATACTAATACCCCAGATACTGAGATCAGCCCATCTACATGGGTAATGCCTTTCATTAAGTGAGCAACAGCAAACCCATCAGCTTAATGTAACTTCACAAATCCTGGCTCGCAATAATGACGACTTGGAAGTGGGATATATTTCCAGTAATTCTGCCCTGAACACAGGGTTATCTAACCTCCATTTGACTGAATAATCAGCTGAGAAAGGGCTTTAATGGACAAGCAAATGACTAAATGACACCGTACGAGCGGATGTAAAATAAGGGACGCTACGTGTATCTTTGTCGAAGCTTGTTTCTCTTTGTCCTGGAGTGTATATACGTCAAAGAGTGTTTTTATTTTTTTTCTGCTGATTTCTGCCTACACTGCTGCAGGCTGCTGCAAGGTGACCCTAACGCTTCCTGGACCTCCCTACAATGATGTCATATTTAGAGATCCCACCTGAGAAATGAATACTAAATGTAAGCAGTTTCATGCAGAGCAGTAAAATGGAGCCTCCAGCCTGAAACAAGGGGGGAAAACAATAGTCTGCAACATTACAGTCATTTAGTCCATTTATTCTAATAATTCAGCCTATTTTACAAAATCTGATGATGCTGAAAATGAAATCTATTTTTTCATAATTACTTGTACATTGTAGCTCTGTGCTCAAGTAAATGATAATGTCAAGAAAATGAACTATAGTCATAGCAAATTTAAGCATAAAATAGCAGAACATACATTCTTTTCTCTGCAGAAAGCAAAAGCCTTGTTCAGAAACAGTGCTAGCACATCAGAAAGGTTTGGGGACAAACAACTTTCCATCCAGCTGATTTTCAATTAAATTTGGGAAGTGGATTTTCTTTCCTGTGAACAGGGTCTTATAACCATTAATCTGTCAAAAAACGATTTGGTATTAAGGCTACGTAATTATGCAAATGGATGTTTCATTTCAGATTTAGAACTGAAAGCAATTTGACTCCAAACCTTCTGTTCCTGTTAAGCATATAACATTTGTCTGAGTAAAATTCGACTTTTAACATTTATACTAAAGTAGAATATACAGCTCTCAAGTCAACAAAAATATTGTTGTACTGTGAAGAAAAGGTAAGAAACACCTGATTTAAGGAAAAAAAAAAAAAGTTGTGTGCTTTTGTTCACCAGAACAGAAATGCATACCGTACCACACGTCACATAAACAAACACAAAATATTAAAACATTCACGAGGATAAGTAAAACACCAGAGAGGTGGTTTTGGACCTGTGGTTGACCAGCATTTGTGTCAGTGAAGAAATGTGGGAGCTGTAGTTGTAATTAGTTCCCAGCGCACCAGTCGTCTGACCATGGATATGATTCCATGAAGACGATGTGAGTTTATTGCAACCCCAGGTTCAAACTGTTGTGATTATTCTGAATATTTAGTTCTTCAGGAAAAAAAAAACACAGAAACATTTAGTAACAATTAACATTACATTCATTCTGCAAGTGGGCCCACAGATCTTTGGGAAATGTTGTCTTCTTTTTCATTCATAGAAAAACACAAAAGGTGCAGTCCCACAACAGTGCTTGACTTTTCTTCTTCTTCTTCTTCTTCTTATGCATTTCACAAGATAACAATGTTTCTAGATGAGGGCTACGATGGTCATGAGTTCATCTGTTCGCCATCACCCTCATTACCGCTGTCACCTTCAGAATTGTAACTGCCAATGCACAAACACTGCATAAGGCATATTAAAAAGCAATATATAGGCCAGCTGTATATTCAGTTATAACTCTAGCTGTTTACATAGGACCATAAATATATGTTTAAGGCCTACTAGACCCTTTTATTGATCCTGCACAAGCGTTCTGATAGCAAAGACCTTAGTTGAATATTGTTTGGTATAGATGTGCACAAAGACAAAAAAAAGCAGTATTAGCCATGTGGAATGGTTATATAGTGAGTCAACATTCACTGATAAAGTCATCATGGCTGTCAGATGTCTGAGAGCTGACGTCAACAGTAACATTGAATTTCTAACATTATGGTCGTTTAAAGGGGTACTCCAGCGATTTAGTTCTGCACCTCAATAAAAGTGGGGAACAGTTTAAATAGAGAGGAAAAGATAAAGGATTTTTATATTTGGATCAAGCTCCAGAAGTACGAGATTTCTTACCTCCCACAGTTCATTTCGGTAGCAAATCATCAGACATCCATCATCTAAACACATTTTTCTATTAAATTACAAATGCTCAATATTATTATTATAATAATTATTATTCCTATTATAACTGAGCTTTATGCGTAAAACCGGTGGAGTGCCCATTTAACTATGCTCAAATAAACCAAGACAAAATCATTTAAGCCCTTATAATCAAACTGAGAAAATAACCAAGGCTAACCTGTGGCTTTGCTCTGACTGATTTAGTCTTCATATCTAATTTCACATGCATCATGTTTTGCTTCTAATTTCGCCTGCAGGGTCTCTTAACAGAGACAAAGGGACATATCTTCCGCATCTCAGATAATGCAGTAACATGTCCCAATCATGCCTCTCACTGCAACCGGGAACGGAAGCAATTAAAATTGCAATACGTAAGTGCACGGTATGACTTCATGGAAACCTACAGTGATCAGTTATGCAGACAAAGCGTACGTCTCTTTCTTGTAGTCAGTCTTGCTCCTTTGTTTCTCAGTGGGGTCATTTATGAGAGGAATGCAAACAAAGCACCAGCAGGAGATTCTGCATTTGCAGAGATCCCTTTTCATTCTCTTGGAAAGTAGCGCACACAGATGGAAACTAACATGCTATACATTCTTCCTCCACTGAACACTGCACCAAGCCTGCTTCTCTACCATAACCTTTGAATGCCAAAAATAGATATCTCTGGTGTATTGGCTGTGCTTTCTACACACATCACACACACACAGATTGGTGGAATAGATGAATATCAGACATACTTAGTCATTGCCTAATCCAAAGAGAAAAGAAATGAGAGCAAGGAAAAGAAGAATATAGGCCAGCAAAATTAGAGTAACCTATATGAAGAAATTAGGTCATCCACAACACATTATGGGACAAAGATACGTCTGTGCATGAGGATATTTTTTGACTGATCGACTGAATCAAACAATCTCCATAGATATACAAACCCTGAATGAAAACACATTGTCTATGACACCAGTGAAGAAGTTACTTACAGTATACATGCATGGCTTAATTTCAAAAGCGACCCTAAATCTTCAAATAAATGAGCAGGTTCAACAAGCTCGTATCTGTAGTATGTTTGACTACACAGCCGGTTCTAATTGTTATTTCTAAATCAATGCAGCAGATAATTAGTTCCTAAAATCCTCAAGGAGACCTCTACAGCTGTCTAGTGGTTGTTGTGGTTGTACAGTGCTCTGCTGGATACATTCTGTAGGTTTGTAGAAGCCGATTTAGGAGCGAGGGACAAGTGGTTGCTAGGTGACTGGATGAAAAGAGGCCACAGGTGGAAATGTCCCAGTGTGAACTCCTCCTGCTCTCTTTGCTTGTTAAATGCTGCCAAAAAACATGGGGTAGCCGTAGTGATGGATGAGCAGTCATGGAAGAAGCCAAGGCACGTTTCCTGTCTCAGTCGAATCTAAACTACACTATTTTTTGCATCTTTCTCTGTTTCAGGCTTCTACTCTTTCCCATCTCCTGCCACTTTACCGCAGCCTTGGTTTTATATAACAGTGCAGCAATCCCCGTCGGAGCCTCACCTCTCGTCCTCACTCACTGCCCTTCACTCTTTGTCCTCGTCTCTTTTGTCTTTCCCTCCACCTCCATTGCAAAAAGGTGAACATTGCACAATCCTCACTGGCTTTTTCTCCATTTCTGCATGTAAGTCAAGCAATAGATTAAATAACAGCATCCTCTCCCACATCACCTGAAATGTGACTCATCCATGCAGCAACCATGGACTCTGTCAATAAACTATCTCTGGCCAGTGCCACAGAAAAATCACAAAGCAGCAAAGTATCAGTGAAAACGATAAAAATATAATGACATCCTGAACACATTGCACTGGTACTGGCCTGACGGGTTTGCTAGCTAGAAGATTTCCTCAGAAACGCACTGATCAGGAAGCTTCTTACTAGCATTTGTGATTATTGTAGGCACTCTAAAGACCTGGAGGACCAGCCTCAGGATACAATAGCAGAGGTTGAAACTGGAGAGCAGCTGTGTCAATGGGTGATAGCTAAAGAATGGTAGTCCATCCTCCTGATTATGTAAAGCACATTGCTAAAGCAAAGCTGGAAATTGCTGGCCTCATTGTCCTATTTGAGCTTCACAGGCCAGGGGAGGCACGTGCGGAGTCCCAGCATGGAGGAGAAGACGATGGTGGGTCGGTGTTTCTTGAACTTCAGGCCTTTCTTCAGGCGTTGGCTGTTCTCGGCCACGTACAGCTCCCCCTGCTGGGCTCCGTTAGATATCCTCGACACCAGCTCCCCGTGAACCACCACTTCCTGTTCCGAGCGCACAAACACCTCCCTGAGCTCCTGCAGCCGCCGCTCCATCTCTCTGATGACCCGCTGACGCTCCTCCACCTCCAGGAGGCGTCGTCGAGCCGCCTCGAACTCCATGCTGGAGCTTGGGGTGACCAGCTTGGAGGAGGGGGCCGTGGCTGAGGTGGACCCGGGCTCTGAACCGGCTAGCAGCGCCCCTGTCACCCTGCGGAAGTCTCCCATGGAAATGGAGCGCCTGGTGGCAGGTGAGGCGAGTGCCAGGAGAGCAGAGGCAGATGTAGAAGGTGGCATGGCTAATGGAGGAAGAGGTGGCGAGGATGATGATGGAGAAGGTGAACCCGGCATTTGGATTTCAGGATGTGGGTCGATGTTTTTAATAGCTAATGCCATGTCCTCGGTTGTGTCCTCATCGTGGGAGTCTGTGTTTCTTTGTCGTCCCTTCATGGCCAGTGTTTAGCTCTTCCTGTTCCTGCTGCTGCTGCTGCCCCTGTTGCTGTTGATGTTGATGCTTTTCCTCTATCTCCCTCTGTCAGAGCAGAGAGCAGCCGAGCAGAGAGTGCAGAGATGTGCAGTGATGCAGCCTGGGAACTGTTCCATTCATTAATAAGAGATCTGAGCCAAGCTTGTGCTGTCTCTGCATCTGAGTGGTGGTTGTGCTGGGGAGGAGCCTAACAGCAGCTCATTGGCTGCTGAGATCGTGAGCATGTCAGCTGATGATTGGGCAGCGTTGCCTCCGTGCTGCTGATGCTGGCAGGCTGTCGTGTCCTCTGCTTGACTGTTTTGCTTCGTTGTTGTCGTCGTCATCTGGGGCTCTGCTTGGATCAGCTCTGCTCAGTCAAGTGAGGCAGGCAGAGCGAGGAAGAAATGCACGAGTATAACCCCTCTCTCTCTCTCTCTCTCCCTCTTTCTCTCTCCTCCTTGCTGTTGCCATTTGGCTCATTTTCGGTTCTCCCAGCCTCTCCACTGCCATCCCTTCTACCAGCTGGTCTCTCCGTTTCCCTCCTTCTCCCTTTCTCCTTGCTCGAGTGGTTGCCCCTAGCAACACAGCCTCAACATCAGATGGCAAAAACAGGAAGGGAGGGGTGATGCTCCAATTTATCTCCCCCCTTTATCACCTTGCTGCTCAGCATTATCACCATTTCCCAGCACCCGTTCTCCCTCACATCTCCTCCCTCTTTTGACCTATTTGATAGCTCACAGCTGTCCTACAAACTATATAAGTACCATGTTGCACACAGACAAACACATTTCCAAAAACATACAGATAACAGGAGGTGGCATACAAAGACACAAAAGTCATTCTTTTTATGGATATTTTTGTTTGTTTTGTTTAGTTTTAAATGTTGCAAATGTATTGAAACTAGTTGAAAATTAAATTCACACCCTTTGAAAGTACATAACAAACATTA
Organism: Decapterus maruadsi; assembly: GCA_030347415.2. NCBI lineage: Eukaryota > Metazoa > Chordata > Actinopteri > Carangiformes > Carangidae > Decapterus > Decapterus maruadsi. The sequence goes on along the minus strand of CM064887.1, from coordinate 15,136,280 downwards.
GACTGGTACAAAGAAATTCCCAGGTTTGGCAGTATTTATACTGATAAGAATAGGCTACTAGTGTTATTCCAATAACAAGTGATGTTCACTTATAGAAACAGTCTTCTGAATCATTTTAATATCGGTATGTTAGTTTTTACAGCAAAATGAAATTATCTATAAATTATCGCAATCTATCAATTGTAAATGTAGTGTTTGAGTTGAGGAACAAAAATGAGAGATTTAAATATTGGCCTGCGATGTCAGGAGTTTGATTTCAATCAGAGTTGTTGCTGACGTGTTTAATCCTGGATCTAAAATGCCTTGTCCTGGAAATGGAGTCCACAGGTTCACCTGTGTTCACCGTAATGCTGTCACATTTAAATCCGCAATCTGAGCCCAGAATTGTTGCAGCAGCAGCGACTGATCTGACAAGTTACATTATCATGATATAACACCTTTTTCTTCCTCTGCTGCTGTAATCAGTTCATCTTTTCAGTCTAGACAAATATTGACTGGTTTGCAGATGTGATATGATCAGAGTATGAAGTAACACACAGTTCACTACCCTTACTACACCTACTACACTGCGCACCTTATAGCCTTACACACGCAGACACACACAATCTTGTATTACTATATTTGTGGAGACTCATTATTTACATTATGTTGCTTGGCCCCGCCCAATCCTAACCCTTAATTTAAAAGTCTTCAGCATCAAACATTTAAACTTACTGTGTTCAGCACTTTTGTCACCACAAATATACTCAAGCAGGTTCACACAGTTGAAAATTGTTACATTAAGATGTGATATTTTTAAATAACTGCCCTCAGTTACAGTGAGTTGAAACACTGAGGCTTTTAGCAGGTCAGAGGTGTGTGCCTGTCCAAGTGCCTGCATATTTGAGTATAGTCACTCAGCTCTTTGTTTTCATTTAAGGATTGGCACTGCATTAGTAAAAGCACAGGCTGTGCTTTCCCTGCTTTTAGCTCGACTGATCTCCAGAGAGGAGAGGAAAGAGAGAGGGGGGGCGGGGGGTGCAGAGAATTACATAGAGAAGCAGCACTTAATGTGCCTATAGGAATAATAAATGACAGGAAACTCCTAAGATGCTCCACAGTCTTTGTCCTGCTATTTCAAACAGCAAAAATGCTTTACAGTCATAATGAGGAGACAAAGCAGAAAGGAAATCTCAAATACAATGGTCCAATAAAATGTTAATAGGATACTTTAATTTTTCATAATTTCAGAAATAAATAAAATCATATATTCAGAAAAATCCATGAAATGTGAGTCAGAGTAACATGTACCTGTGCTGTGCATTTTGAGGGTAGCCACTTTACATGCACTTTATGAGGCAGCATAGAATGATGATGGGTATAATGATGAACTGTGTACTGTAAGTTTTTTTTTTTACTGTTTCTAATTTATTGTATTGTTTTTGCATAAATGGTTCTCACTGCAAGCCAAATTTACCTGCGGGTACAAATAAAGCAATCTAATCTAAATGATGCAGCACAGTGAACGTGATCATTTGCATGCACGTGTTGCACAAGTTCCTGCAGTTGCTCAACATCAATGTGAATGCTTGAGTAAATGAAGATTTAAAGGATCAAGGCAAGATGCTCCAGTGGAGTAATTTTTCGAGCATGATGCCCGTTTTTGGAAGAGACTATAGGTTGTGCAACATCCAGCAGTTAGAATCTACTCACTCTGAACTAATCCTCATGGTGCCGACAGAGCTGCACACAGATTGCCATCATCATTGGCAAACATCTTGAGCAGCAGGACTTGGCCTGTCTGCAAACACAGGATGCTTAACAGACACACAGTTTTGTTGTGACAAAGTCAAACAAGCGTTCTTGGATATGTTCTTTTGCATTAACACACTAGACACTCACACATGAGAGAATTTGCCACTTCATTGAGGAAGCAGAAATAACTGAAGTGTTTAATCCTTCCAAAATATAATTATCTCTCCCTCATTCCACCATCTATTCTCTCTTCTCCCTTTATAGCAGCAATTGTGATGAAAGCTTGTTCTCAATCTCTCATGCCTCAAACTCTGGTCCAGATTACTTTAATCTCTGTGTGTGCACAGGTGGAGGAGTGACAGAATTAGAGCATGCCTATATGCTGTCATGTCTGTTTTAGGTTTAAAAAGACTCAGACTGAGTCCGCTGAGTTTCCCTTTGGGTCCATCTTCAGCATCACATTAGAGTATTGTGTTTGCAGTTTGGCAGTAGATATAATGAAGAGATTATATTATCAGGTTTGAGCAAACATTGTTTGAACTGCAGAGGTGAGGACAACAAAACAGCTGCTAATAAATATGTCAGTCAAGTCAATCAATGTTATGATTTTCCTCTATGCTCTAATACATGGCATAAACAACCACTGTTATGTCTTTTGTGTAGATTAATTTCAGCCAAACTAAAAATATAAAATTCCTTATTTTGGACCTTTGATCTGTTTTGTACCTCCTGCTCTTGCCTCTCTGCCCTGGGCCAGAATACTCACTCAATATGGTTCAATACGTTTCCACTTCCCTCAGAGCTGATGCGATAAGAGGAAGAGGATGTTTAAGGGCATCCAAGGCATTGGTCTAGACTCGCATTTATCAAAGTCTGGATGTGTGTGTAGGATCAATAAATACAAAGTCTATAGTTAAAAAAGTGCAAATGCAATAAAGACGTGCTTCATGAAAAATGACCAAGAAGAGGAAGACGTCACTTCTATATGGATAATATAAAAGAAAAGATAACTATTTGACATATTGGAGCTTATTGAACAACACACTAGATAATAAATAATGTATCAGATTCTGTCCAGACATTTTAGACAGCTTATATTTCTTATTTCTATACATGTTCATGAAATGCTGCACCTCTGGGGCACTGCAGCAGCAGCAGCAGTTCTGTTGATCAGCATCGGTAAACCTGCTGCAGCTTTTGTGTATAAAATGAATGCATCATGTCATAAATAACGTGAATCTAGTATCCAGATAACAAATCCACAAGCAGAATTTCCCCCCAGTGTGAAATGTGCACCGTGAGTCGTATCTAGAAGAGCCAGTATTGTGTGTGCTGGGTTAGAATGAATTACCGGTGGCCATTTTCTTACCATAAAAATGATAAATTACCCTTGGACACATGCACTAGAGAGACAGCAAGAGGTAGATTAATTGTCAGTGTTGGGTTTTTGTGCTTGCATATGCAATTTAACAGAACCTCTACAGCACATCACGACGATAACTCACATCAGACAGAACAAAACAGAAAAAAAAAACAAGACTACATCATACGAGCACTTAAAATAAAGAGGAACTCAACTAAATTATTCTGCCCTGGCAACTATCACTTTTACATCTTAGATCAGACAGAGATCTGCATCCACTCTCTCACCCACACATTCTTACTGTTACAAAAAAAACAAGGAAATTCAGCCTCCATTTGAACTGAGCTGTTTCAGCTGACAGCTCCAGTAAACTGAGGAGACAGGACCTGGGTAAAAACCGCACTACTTTCTTCTTTTCCGAGATGGAGGACAGACGATGATGATGATGCTGGTTTTTCCGCTGTTCTGTAATCAATATCAGCAGACTCTTTCTGCTGCTGCAGGCTGACTTAGTCAGTCTGTATGTATGTGTGCGTATGTGTGTGTGTGTTTAAAAGAGCAGGAAGTCATTCATTGCAGTGTGAATTACTGGTACGATGACGTCAGAGTGCAGGGAACAGAGCCCATTGGGAATATATCAAAGCATGAACACGTGTCTGCGTGTATAAATAAGTTAAGAATGCATCGCCCTCACACTTGATACACTGCATATTTTCAACACAAAGCATGTCAGGAGAAAGCAGATGTAGCACACAGCAGGAGCAGCACCGTTCTGTGTGACTGTTATGTAAGTGAGTGCGGCTGTGCATATAGAGAGGCTGCAGCAGGTAGAGGTATGTGATACTACGTGTTGATACTGTTAAGCTGAATCGGTTGCGACGGCTCATTGTAGTGGAGCGTTTGCATGTGGGGAAGAGAGAAAGAACATGAGGAGGAGGATGAGATGACAGTTTGAATGCTACAGGCAAGAGGAGACAGATGGAGAGGCGCTGAGGCAGAAAGTCATTTACATACAGATATTGTAAGCTGTCACCAGTGTGCATGTATAAATATAAATCAATTTACATGAACAAGAATTTAAGCAGCTGCAGATACAGGCTTTTAGCTGTACTCTTTATCAAATGGCAAATTGTGCAATATGCGTGTAGGTTTTTATATTTAACAGGAAGTAGTTTTTTCTTTTAATTAATTGGCTGAATCAACAGTGAAGAGGAGGCCGCTGCATCAGTCATGGTCAGGACACTTTGACAGAATAGTTTTTAACTAGGTGGGCCCTGATTCATTTCAGTGTTACATGAAAACTAGTTTGCACTTTATCTCCCTCCAGTGACCAGCAGAGGGAACACACGCAGTGCATAAGAGGGATGACACCATCCACTGCCCCCCGTCCCCTGTTACCACTGTTGATAATTCAATTAAGTGTGTGTAAATTTAATGGATACACAGATATAATTCACTGTTTGGAAGGACATGGGGTAATTTTCTGTAATAAAATAAGGTCAAAGATTTCTATAAAGTCTATAAATTGCAGTCGCTAAATGAATGTATCAGACAGCAGCGTTAACAATGACAGTTGATATTGATTAATGTCATGGTCGATGCCAGATCCACTTAATAGGGTTGCCATCATTGCAGACACCAGTCCGATGCAGTGAACTGTGTGTCCTGAAAAGGCTAGGGCATGTTACAGAACAAATGAGAAAACTTTTCCAATCGTGTTGGTGAATGAAAGCTATAACTCAGGTTCTGTGAGGACCTATCTACGGTGGCCCTGAGGGGATCTACACACTGCAAATCAAGAAAACAACAGAACGTGCTACAAAGTCAGAAAACGTCATCAATTTAAAATGCATGTGCTGAAAGAAATTGTTGAATGACTTTAAAACACGTTAGTGTCCTTCTGTATGTTGCAGTGCTTTGATCTCTCATGGTCACCAAACCTATCAAAATAAAATAACTCTAATGATGTCATCAGGGTAATATAAATTTGGATTTAGAGGAATCTTTCAGACAGAAAGCCTTTATTGAGAACTAGAGAAAAGACTATATCCTGGATTATGGGAAATGTAGGATCCAAATGGACAGTAAATAGTAAAAACTATTCATTTCAGACACAACTAGAACACAACAAGAGAGACAGTTTGTCGTAGCAACTGAATTTTTAATATTTGTAAGATATAAAAATCTTCATCTTTATCATACAATAACATCTTACCATAAATTTAGTCAAAGGAGGGAGAGTTTTGCCACTAAACAAGAATTATAATATAACTTTGATGCCTTTTGAGGTAAGACAGCTGGTTCATAGATTATTTAGCCACACAGGTCTTCTCTTCTATGAAACATGGAGTATCTTCTGGCTGCTTGGTTGGTTTTCATGCGTTTCCCATGTAAGACATTCTGCCTCATCTGTAGGCCTAGGCACTGAGCTGAAAGCAGGACCTACCCTATGAAGCTACTTACTATGACGCACATGTGTACTGTACTCTTCCTCAGGATGTCTCCAGTGTTCAGACAATGTCAGCCAATTAACAGCGTGAATGGAAATTCAAAGATCACAAACAGGAAAGGTTTTAACACAAGACTGGTGAAGATACTCCACAACAACAATAGGTCTGTTTGATATTAACAACCAGTAACTTGACAGATAATCAAAGGAGGAGAGAGAGGCTGCCTCCGAGTGCTCGATTCTGTAAAGACAACAGCCAGGCTTTCCTCCTTACACGTTGAAAACAGGAGAAGAGGAGACCTGTACGGCGATAACGTCCACAGACTGATGTGCTCAGCATGTCTTTCACTTTTTTAAATCACCACTTTCTTTGGACAAAAAGAAAAAAAAAACTAAACAATCAACAACAAAAGCAGCCAACACAGGAAACAGCGTCCAATATGCATTATCCAAGAAACACAGTGAAAAAGAAAAACTGGAGAAAACAAAGCAAATATAGAATTTCAACATGCCACACTGTTCCTTGGGCAAGTTTTCTTTCACAGAAAGCCACCTATTTTACTAGTTTTTGTAGTAATAAAAATAACAGACATCTCAAATGGTTGCCAGCAGATGGACCAAGCAGAGAAAAAGGGAGAGGAGAGAAACCATGAAGCCACACGACATCATCACGTCACCGGACCATGCACATGACCCTGCAGCATCCCGCAAGACATAACATACACTCCCTCTCTCACACACACACACACACACACACTGCAAGTCATGCAATCGAGACACTCACACACATACATACACACACTCTCTGTAAAACAAAATACAAGCATAGATTGACATTAACCAAAACATCAGCATTTTGACATTTCCCAGAATCTCCATTTTCTGGCTGTACCAAAGCCAAACAGGCATTTATGGCAGAAATGTTTTATATTCATATTAATAATGCTCTTTCAAAAAAAAAAACCCAAAAAAAACATTGAACAGCAGTTGGACAGTACTGTGGTTTTGTGCTGTCGGCACAGGTTGATTTTGGCAGCACAACCGGTGATATAAAGCTCATCAACTTTACAAAAAGAACAGGGAGACAGACAACGAAACAGGCAGACAGACAGGCGTGCAGCAAGCTGAATGACAACCAATTACAGCAACACTGAGGGGAGAAAACTTTCTTTGTCAAAATCGCAAACATGACTGCTTCCACTCTGTGGCGGGTCATGCACTCACACTCACACACAACACGCACACTCACACAAACAGCCACGTGACACTAACACATCTGCACCCATATTTTTCTTTCCTTTTTATCCCCCCCCATCCCCATTGCCCCACCATCCATCTTCACAATCTTTTTCCTAGTCCAAGGAGACGGGCTAACAGCGGCTGAGGAGCCCGAACAAGGAGGATGACAACAAGAGCGGGACGACTGAGGTCACAAGAATGGGACGCAGGACCACAGTCAGTGTTCCTTGGCTGGTAGTGACAAGTGGACAGGGAGTCCCAGAACAAGCCGTCTGGGTGGGTTGGAGCCAGGAGGAGTGGTTTTGGTCGGTCTCCAGTGAGATGACTGGTTGTTTTTGAGTCTCTACAGGGAGGTGGAGGGAAGCTTCTTGACGCGCCTCTGGGCCAGGAAGGAGCTCTCGATCGGCTTGAGCTCTGGAGGTGGTTGAGAGTTCTTCAGGGCGGAGTAGGTGGCCGCCATCGCACCCTGTGCATAAACAACAGCATGGTGAGTGTCCAAAAATAACCATCGTCACTATCCAACATAGAGGTAGAGAGTTTGGCTCTTTAAAACACAACCAAATATCACTTTATTTTACCTAATTGTGCTTTAATACGCTGAGAATAATTTGTGATGCATTTAAAACATATGTGAAATTCTTCATTTTCATCCATCCAATTTCAACCATAACTCTTGCAACCTGCTGGGTCATACTGTAGATTTTATTTCAATAAAATACAGTACTTTTACAGTTTACTTTTACGTTATTGTATAAAAAAAATTCCAATTCTGGTGATGCATCATGAGTTATTCAATTATCACCCACTGTGTAATGGTCTGTTAAAAAATAAAAATGGCTATATTTCCATCCAGTATTTTATGAAATGGCTCTGACACATGCACTTGAATAATTGTGTTTGTAATGATGCACTCAGCTCTGTTACCTTGACCAGTTTGGGGTCATGGTGTGGCAGCTGGCTGTTTGGTAGTTTGTCTCTCTGGACGATCCAGGGATGTTTGAGGACCTGCCTGGCAGTCAGTCTCTGATGAGGATCCACGTGAAGCATCTTGGACACGAGGTCCTACAGGAAGCAGATATAAATAGAAATAATTATGGAGCTGACTGTGGTTGTCTCTGAAGAACAGAATCAAAAAGAGCGAATGGTCAGATTTGGAGCTCTAACTGTACCTTGGCCACATCAGACACAGTGTCCCAGTTGCCGCCGGTCAGGCCGAAGTGACCGTTACCTATCCTGTTCAGGATCTCATTGGGGGTGTCCTCAGGCCCGTTGGCAAATGGGGTAAAACTGGTGAGAGAAAAGTTGGCAGGTGATATAATGAGTGTGGTCAGTGAGGAACAGAAACCAATCAGATGAGAGTGTGAGTGTTTCCATTTACCCAGCCAGCATGGTGTACAGTAAGACTCCCAGACTCCAGATGTCGCATCCCTCATCGTAGCCCTGACGCTTCAACACCTTTGATGTAGTCACAGATAGTCACACATTTTATTTCGGCGTCTGTCGCTGTTATGCTTTAATTAATTATTCACAGTTTCATACGCTAGAGACAGTCTTCACATTACAAGCTCAAGAGCGACTGCACGAGACCCGACTCACCTCAGGCGCCACAAAGTTAGCAGTGTAGCACGGGGTCATCAGCAGGCCGTTGTTGGCACGCAGCTGCTTAGCGAAGCCAAAGTCACAGATCCTGATCGACTCTGGATTCCCAGACTCGTCAACGTAGAGGATATTGCTGGGCTTCAGGTCTCTGTGCACCACCTGGAGAGTGAGAGATCACAGAGTAAGGAAACCATGTCCATGTCCATGTCCATGTGCACCTAAACGTTGTGTTTTCTGCTGTTAACTGAGGTCCAATGAGCTCAGTTTAAAATTCTTGTCACAAAAGGGAAAGAAAATGTTGCGCAAGTATAAAAGAAACAATACTTATTCAGAATGGTGGTTCATTGCAAATTGAAGGGGAAGTTGCCAAACACTAGCAAGCCTGAGGTAGAAAGGTTCCCAGCTACTATGTGTTTGTTCAAACTAGCTTTCACCATAAACTTCTGCACTTTATCTGAAATAGTTCCTTTATTTCTGCTCATAGCACAGCATCCCTGACATTTACTTAACCTTTTTAGATTCTGCTTTTTTTCTGTTCACTCACCAACTCAACTCATTTCTTTTTAATAATAAAATAATAACACGCTAGTTATCCTCACCCCCTGTGAGTGCAGGTACTCCACAGTCCTGGTGATGGTGTGAAGCACAGCGCTGGCCTCTCTCTCCGAGAAGAACTTCTGCCTGAGGATCCGATCCAGCAGCTCGCCACCGCGCATCAGCTCCGTCACCAGGAAGACCTGCTTACCGTTATCGTACACCTGACACAAGATACACACGGGGGAAAAACATTACGATGACGATCTCCACCTGCCACATTCAGCACATTTAAGGCCTGAGGCAAACAGTAGTGTGTCTTTATACTCACATCCTTCAGTGTGATGATGTTGGGGTGCTGACCATATCTAAGAAGAATCTCTATCTCCTCAGAAGGATCTGTGCTGGTCTTGTCAATCATCTGTCAATTACAAGAAGCCCACTCATTAACTAATAAACAAAGCATATTTAATATGATTAAGCATCCTTCCTTGAATGGTATTCTAAAATAAAAAAAATAAAAAAAATTACACAGACAGCAGTGACCTGTGTTGTTTGTACATCAGGTATGTGTTCGTACCTTGACAGCGTACTCTGTGTTGGTGGTTTTGTGGATGCATCGTTTACAGACGGAGAAGGAGCCCATGCCGATGTCTTCCTTCAGTACGTAGCCATCGCTGAACAGCAGGTTTTTCCCGTGCAATTGCTGCAGAGGAAGAGTTGAGATTTGAAGATAGGCGGCGAGTGGAGAGGCGTGACGGACTGACAGAGCTGACAAGCCAGAGAGATGCTAATGGTTTTCAGGAGATAAGCTAAATCAATTTCCAACGACATGCTAAGCTAATTTCTGTTCCCGCCGGGAATCAAACATGATCTAACACCATGTTATGCACTTAGTTTTCCTCTTTCCTCTTTCACAACCGCTATTTAGCCACAATGTTGAACTGTGTAGTTACACTGAGAGAGTCTGACCTGGACAACTGGATGTGGTGTAGGCTGCACCGGCTCCACTGAGCCTTCCTCATCCAACAGAGTCGACGCGATGAAGCTGAAGCCTCTGAAAAGCTGGTGAGCTCCAGCACTTGGGGGCACGCCAGGGGAATCTGTAATATAATAATACAAGTGTTGCTGCTGATGCTGGTGATGAGCCACTGCTCTAGACAAGCACTGTTATGATTATGTTCTACTGCATTTTAATAGTGTTGAACTCAGCACTGTGTCTCCCTTAAATCGAAATCCTGTATTGATTTTTCTTTTCAGCTTCTTTTTTCATGGAGAAACCCCAGGTAGTCAATACACATGGGTCATTTCATAAGACAGCACAGTTCTTCGCTCAGCTTTGACCTCTGACCTTTAGGGGTGCGGGAGGTGAACTCAGAGTCAAAGTAGAAAGTATCGTCCGGGCGCGCCACTGCTGGTCTGAATGGAGGCTTCATTTCTCTCCTGAAGAGTTTCTGCAAATAAGAAAAGACCCTCACTCATGTTATACAGGTGAATGTACCACAGCTAGAGGAAAATCCTCTCAGTCTGTAGTTTCTATGGTGCATATGTTAAATTATCACAACACTCACATTCCAGTCTATGGTGGAGAAGAAGCCATGTCGTTTGATCTCCTCTGCGCCGTCAGCACCAGATCCTGTTCGCAAAAATATCATCATTTAGTCACGTGAATTTCAACCACAGAACAATGACACATTTCTGAACAAACACCCTGCTTTCTGAAACTGTGTCAAACAGGCTGATACTGTCTGCTACCATCTGTGACAGGCATGTTCATGAGCTGGTACTTACCCAGTCTGTTGGCAGGGTTTCTCTTGAACAAAGCTCGGAGCAGAGACTGGGCCTCTGCACTCAGGAACTGAGGCATTCCCAGACGTGCCCTGCAGGGAGAGACAGATGACACTCAGCTTATATTATTTCACCAGAAATCAATTTTTTTTTCCTTTTTGGAACAACTACTGCAGGTTTCTGTGTTAGATTCGTCTTCCATCCAAAGGATACTCACTTCAGAATGAGGTTCATAGTTTCTTTGCGGTCCTTCCCTTGAAATGGCAGCGCTCCTGTCAACATCTCAAACTGGGGAAGAAACATACAACAAGCATTTACAATCCAAGATGCATAATCGTTTACTTGCTACTCTTTTCTTATGTCTTTTTTTTTTTTTTTTACCATTAATACTCCAAATGACCACCAGTCGGCGCTGTGGTCGTGTCCCTGCCTGTTCACAACCTCCGGTGCCATGTACTCCACAGTTCCACAGAAGGAATAGGCTTTCTTTTCATGATCAATAGCTTCTTTGCACAAACCAAAATCTGAAAAAAAAAAATGCAGAGAAGAGTCAATGCATCACATCCGAATGCACCACACTATTTTATTCTGTCAATGTGAATCAGTGTCTTGTAGCTGAGCAACAAGTCCTCTCTTCAATTTTCTTTTTAATTACTGCCATGATGAAGTAAATAAAAGATACCAGACACCACTATCTATTCAGTAGAAGGATGAATCTCATATTCCATCTCACAACACTTTGTTCATCCTTCCGAAGATTCATCAGTGTGTCTTGTTATAATGCCTCTCTAAAGCTTCCTAAGGTCACCTTTGGTTCAACGGCGGCAGGACCCGGGGTAAATAAATGGACGTGATTATGGACGACGATAAGATAAAGTGTAATAATTAACTTGGGGAACACATACGGGCCCATATGCAGAACTCATGAGTCAGCGAGATAAAGCTGTCACCACATGGTGAGTAATGAAGGTCGAGAGGGTGGATGAGTGTGTGTGTGTGTGTGTGTGTGTGTTTGGGAAAGAGGCTGGGTGTAAAAGAAGGAGCAGGAGCCTCACCTGTGAGTTTGATATGGCCCTCTTCATCCAGGAGAATGCTGAAAGAAAACATAAAATATATATATTAGTTAGTTAGTTAGTTTAGTTTATTTAAAGTGTAAAATCACCATGATGCAACATGATCTCGGAACACTTTACAAAATTAATTACATAAAATTAATTATATAAAAAAAAAATATATATAAAAAAATAGTGTTAGTGTAGTTAGAGGGTGTGAACATATTAAGACACATCACACATTGCTGACACTGGTACCAACTTGTCTTTATGTGCTGTAGTGTCGCTAATCGCTATAAAAAAACATATGAGCAACCTTTAATGGAGCCCTGTAGCAGCACCGCAGAGTAATAACTGAAAAATCTGTATTGCTTTCCATCACTACATACGTGAGGGCGCTCATGCACGCCACAAACACAGGGGGAAGAGCAGATCGGAGAATAAACATCAGCTGGTGGAACTAATGTACCGTAAAAAAAAGAAGTAGCAATTAAAATGGAGAGAAGAAAACGGCAAGCTAATGTAAATGACGCATGGTTCAACACTTAAAAGGGGATTTGCTAATGTTTAATGAGGCAGGTTTGCTTTTATAATGTTTGTTTCTGCTTAAAAACACACATCTATCACAGTTTGGTGAGGAACGACAGCTCTGCATGGAAAATTCCACCAGGTGCCTTTAAAAGTATCTATCATGGAGTTAATAGGTTTTCATATAATTATAAGCATTGAATAAAAAACTGCATCATTGACTGTCCAGGTTGTTTGGTGATGCATCATTTATTAGATTACTCCAAATAAAAGCTTCTTCAGAGAGCACAGCAGCAGCAATAAAAGCTTTTCCATATAGGTTACAAGAACCCACATGTGTTCTGAGATCTGATTTAGCAAATGTGAAACTGTGTCATCTCTTATTTACTGGATTTATTGAAAGATCAGTGATGACTCTTGATGACTGTCAGATGATCTTGATATCCAATTATGTATTTGTATATATGATTCCATTTCCATCACTGTTTCTTACTTTTCAGGTTTAAGGTCTCTGTAAATGATGCCCAGGCTGTGGAGGTGGTCCAGTCCCAACGCCAGCTCTGCCAGATAAAACTTGACATCCTCCTCTGTGAACATCACCTGGGAGAGAGCATGACGCAGTGAAAAAGAATAATACCATTAGAGCTGGAGAAATAAAATTAGATAAATATTTAATCTCAAGTAAAATATACTGTACGAGTGGATTTATGGCTGAAGAGAAAAGAAAAGCCTGGTCAGCAAAAATGTCTTAATCTAATCACTCTCACCTCTTTAGAGAGTCTGGTGAAGAGATCTCCGCCTCTGAGGAAGTCCAGGATCAAGTACAACTTCCCCTCAGTTTGGAAAGCTACAAACACGCACAAGAACAACTTTCAGTCAAATTGGATTTAACTGTAAATCAGAAGACAAAAAAAACAGATAAAACAGTGACATCAGTGCAGCGGAGCCAACAAAATGTTTTCTACGACTCACCATAGTGCAGTTTGACAACAAACGGGTGGTTGACGTCTGCCAGGATATCTCTCTCCATCTTGGTCCTCACACGATCTCTCACTGACGGACGAATAAGAGAATACAGTTCAGTTTTATGTGCGTATCTGAAAAACTTCAACACAAACAGTGCAACTTCAACTGCAAAACACTGTTGTCTGCAGTCAAGGACACAGCCATTCATTGTTGTATAGACAACGCTGTGTTTCCGCAGGAAGAACAACTCTGTTGTAAAGTCTAAAAGTGAATCCGGACGTATATTTCTACTTCACCATGCAAATAAAATGTGTAAATCTGCACATTTGAGAGTCATCACATCGATATGGGGTGTGGGTTGTGTGAACACATCTCAACACCTTGATGTTTGTGGAAGAAAATGAATCACACAGTGACACACAAGCAAGTGGTGGTGGTCTAACACACCACAATGTCTTATTCCTTTTGAGTTACAGGAAAAGCAGCAAAGTCTTTTATGTGAAACTGGGGGTACATTCATCTGAAGGGGAGCAAAGTAAAAGAGAAAGGTTTTTGAAAACCTACGCCCTCAACAAAAACAATAAATACACATTATTAACTTATGATTGTCGCCATTATCCATTAAATCTGTGAGTTTAGAGCAGATGTCTTATTTTTTCTGATTAGCTGCCTCAAATCCAAAAACATTTAATTCATTTTCAGAAATGTCAAAACAATAAATACACACATGTTTGTAAAATTCACACTGGGGTGAGGGAGTGTGGGAAAATCTGCCAAGGCACCTACTGATGGGTTCAGATGAGGTTCACTTGGGGTTTCTGTAAACTCACACCTTTCAGTTATGGGAGTTTCTGTAACCACAATGCCAACATGCCGTCGTGATAAACACCCTTCAGTACTATCGCGTGCCACTGTACCTTTGAGTGTGGCCTTCTTGAGCACCTTCATGGCATAGAGCTGGTTCGCATCTGGAGGCGTCACCTTTCGCACCAGGAACACCTGCAATATGCAGAAAAACAAACAACACGAAACCAGTTTGAGAGTCTGAAAGAATGAAGGAGCTAGGGAGAAGAAAGATGAGCTAAAGGAGCAGTTTAGAGTGTTGTTTGTGTGTGAGTGTGTTACCTTGCCAAAGGATCCCTGTCCCAAAACTTTGAGCAGCTCAAACTGAGAGGCATCAGCCTTCTCCGAGCCCTCTTTGACCACATGGGTAATGTTGATCTCCTTGATGTCTCCATCTTCCTGCAGCGTGCAAAACAGAGGAGAAAGAATCATAAAAGCGTCAGTGATGGTGAGGCAAATTGATAAAACAGTGAAGTGTCAGAGTAGGTTTCTGTCGTAAGAGTTTCTGCTGCTGTAAATAACATCAAAAATAAAATGCTCAGAAAGAGGAAGCACAGCAAAGAGCGACGTGTGTGTAAGAGTGATTACACCCAGTGGGCACAGTGTGTGTTTTTTAAGAGGTTTTTTTTGGAAATGGTGATGACTGCAACATAAAATGGAAGTTAAAAAAAAACCCTGTGAACCTGGGGGAATTGTAAAAGAAAAAAATGTGCAATGCAAAACTCAAACTCAAACTGTTCATTTTATTCTTTCTTTGTTGTTATGGCTCAACTTTCTGCTTTGTTTGTCTTTTGGGTGGAGCTCTGCTCTGCCGGCCCTGGTGAGAACTCAACCCAATGAAGATGTGAATCGAATCTGACCTGGTGTCACCCAAACCACAAGTCATCGACACCCAGCGCAGATGTACCCAAATATCAACATCATCAACAACAACAACAACAAGAAGCTTTCTAGAGACCAGCCTCACATCTCTGTGCTCTGATCCCCTGGGTTTCTCACCACAGCCCCTACTACACCAAGACACACAGCTATGGTTACACTCTAGGGAGCTGTTTGGAGGACATGGGCAACAACACCGTTTTCAACTTCTCTACCAGGAAGTTCACAGCTGCTCAGAGGTTTTCATGTGTAAATTTTCATTATATCGGAACGATGACTGAATTAATCAGTTGATTGGTTGAGAAATTTGGTTGTAAGCAGTTTGCAGCATAAAATAAAAACACCACAATTATGAATAAGTATCCTTATAAATTCAAGATCAAACAGTTATTTGATTGATCAGTTAGTAAGCTGATAAATATTCAGTTAGAAACTCATTCTGGTGGTTTATGAAGCAGGAAACATTCACTCTTCAACCTTCTGCTGTGAAGCCACAAGGGACATTTCTCATTATTTTCTGACACTGTGACTGTGAACCAATGAATGAGATGAAGAAAACAAAGAAACATCTGATTAATGAAAAAATAATCAGCAGATGCATCCCTGAGAAAAAAAGTCTGCAAGACTGACAGACTGATTGAACAGTGATGCCTTGATCAAAGTTTCGATAATACACCATCGACAGTGAACACCATAAACCACCACAGCCCGGGACTTTATTTGACAACAGGAAACCAGAGTTCAACATGCAAGCTTTGGGCTGCACCTTGCTTTTTAAACAGCCACAAATGACAGCAAGTATAGCAGCGTAAAGTCTTTGCATTATTAATAGATGCAACCTCTCAGCTTAAAAACATCAAAACAACACTAACATCTCACCGGGCTCTACCTGCACTCTATCAAAGATGAGGAGGTGTCAACTTTACCGTCCAGGGGTTCCTTGGTGCAGGTAAAGTGTTGGTGTCTGTTGCAGCTGTTGCTCTGCAGCCGTGGCAGTGAGCGGGGCTGCCGGCTGAAGCTTTGTTCTTTTTGGGCAAGTAGAGGGTCAGAAAGTTCAGCAGCCTGAACTTTCTCCTGTCCTTCTCCATCTCAGCATCTCTCAGACCATTTCATCATCCCGGCCATGTCCGTGACGAGGCAAACACCGGCTCTACCTCACATAAATCACTTTAAAGCTCACCTCATCTCACCACCGGCACTCTTCAGACTCATCTCTGCACTCATGTTAGGATTAGTTCTGTGAAGCGCAGTAAATATAGAAAAAAAAAAATCTGTCAGGCTGTGCCCTTTATCTATTCTCTCTGCAGGGGCCGCCTGCTATATATTTTATTAACTCTTCATCTTCATTATCGTTGCTGTCCTCCCTCTGTCTGCCTCCCTCTCTCTTTCTTTCTCTCTGTGTTGGTCTGATTTGCCTGGTGTGTCCTCAGTGACTGACTGCATCTGAAGTGAACTGGAACCAAAGCATGCAGGAAGGAAGAGCCTGCTTCTCACAGTCCTGCACCCAACCAACCCCACATACACACACATACACACACTTGTGGCAGAGAGAGGGAGAGAGAGCGAGAGAGAGAGAGAGAGAGAGAGACAGAGAGACAGAGAGACAGAGAGAGAGAGGGTTGGGTGGGCGGGTAGGTGGGTTTAACAACAAATCAAAAAAAAAAAAGAGAGGGACTGGTGGAAATCAACTTTTTCTCTGCTCCCATGATTGGAAATCACACAGCTACCACAACTACCTTGACTCCAAAACCCAAACTCTGTGCCACTTCCCTTTACCCAGAATTCAACACAGTAAGTGGCTGGGAGGGAGGAAAGGAGGGGAGGGGAGGGGAGAGACTGAGGTGACAATTCAGACATCTCACTGCTGCCTGTCTGCAGATGACAGAGATTTTCCTGCCTCTGGCCGGGCAATGTCCCTGTCTTCCCTCTCATAACAGTCTATTCCTGCCCATCCTGTCTCTTAAAACAGCCCTCACCACTCCTAAAGCGCCCTTTCCTCCATCGCTCTTTATTGCCCTCACTTAAGAGAGAACAGGCCGTTGCACATCCATATGAATCCGGGGCATGAGTCAACTTCTCTCTTGACCAAGCAGTGGCATAATCGAGCTTTCGGCAGACGTAGCTTTCACCAACCTATCATCGCACTTGAGAAGTTGTTGCTTTTCTTTTTTTTTTTGGATTGCTGCAGTTGCCCATTTCGATTTTCTGGGGCGAAAATGAAAAAGTGCGTTTGTGCGAAGTGGGCAAATTGCAGACATGTAGCTGTAGGCAACAACAACAACAACAAAGCTGGAGCGTGTTTGTTCAGCGAGGGAGGAGCTGCCGAGAAAGAGGCTGCAGAAAACGGTCAGAGCTTACCTGGCCTCTAATTTTGGCAAAGTCCCTCTCTATCCAGGTAATATGAGACTCGTGCTGAGAGGGGGAGCATGCTGGTGTTAATATGGGTTACACAGAACACATGTATTTGGTTTAACAGATGGACACACAATTCATCCTTGCAGGTACACCTCACTTACACACACACACGCATGCGCAAACACAGAGGAGGGTACGGTCGCATTTACACTGGTGACAGGAAACCTCTTTTCCCTCCTAGTTCTCACTTCCTCTTTTCTCGAAACGATTTCACTTCCTTCCTGCTCGATAACTCCAACACGGTCACAGCAGGGGGGGGCGAGCTTCCCAGCAATAATTACTGTATGACAGATTCTGAATTTAGAGCAGTCCAGAAATGATTCTTTCTAATGGTGTTGTGCGCTTGACTGCACACAGTCACAGGACTCTGATAATGAGTCTCTATATTGTTTCAGCATTTAAAAAATGTTTTGACTGAGCAGTTTCAGTTTTGCTGTTGGTTCTGTTTGACTATGTAGTGCAACAAGGGATGGGCTGGACACTAGGTCACGCCGAAACAGAAAGCGCATCCCTCAATTGGCAAAATTGGTTGCACTTCATGAATGAAAGGACGCTGGTTTGAGTTTTAGAGTACTAGCAAAAAAAAAAAAAAACTAAGCGTTTTTGATTGAGGCTTAGAGGAAGTGCACAATAAACATGTCCCTCTGCATTTCCTCTCACTGCACAGCTGAGAGGACGACAGCTCAGCTTCACATCCACCCTCACAGATGAAACCCCTTCCTCTCATCCCAAAATATCACACCACACACACACACGCACTCACACACAGCTGCATAAAGCTTTGGGCAAGTCCCCTCCTAGACCACATCGATCACAGTGGCACCACTGACACTCACACATACACACACATACATAACACAAACACACAAATGCTAACTCCACCTCAAACATACATGAAGAAGTGGCCACTTGCCTGTCGTATGCGAGTTTTGGTGCGGAATAGGAAGCTCCACATGCCTGTGTCCAGATATTTCCATGTCAATGATGCTGTCACTGGTGTCAGAGAGACTGTCACCCTCACTGGCTTTGTGACACAATTAGCCAACACTGTCTGTATGCAATACCACAATGACAAAGATGAAAATCGGCCTGCTTCTACATGCGCTGCAAAACGGGAAGTGAGGTGAAGTTGTAAAAAATGGACACGAGCTGCAGACTTATCAGGTCCGAGGGGGGGGTGGGGGGGTGGGGGGAGGTTTCCAGGGCGGCAAGTGGCATAGGCTGGAAGTGGTGGAATGAGAGAGGACGAGAAGGGAAACAACACTGTTCCCAGAGCGTGTAACAATTACCGTCAAGTCAAACAAAGCAGAGATTTTGCTTTGCATATCTAAGCTCTGTGTGATTACACAAGTTTCTGTTTGCAGCCACAGGAGCTCACAGAGCCGCAGAGCAGCACTGGCTTCACACTGATGCACCCAACAGGGAGAAAATGTCATTTATGCAGATTTCAAACACAATTTCCACTGGAGTCTCATCTGGCAAGACTACAACCAAATGCATCTGCTGTATTTCAAGGTTTTCTTTGATGATTAAACATGCTTTTACTGACTTGTGCCTCTCTTGTGATAGCTAAAAAAAAAAAAAAAGCAGATGCACCTTCTGACTGTCAGGCAGTTGTGATGTAATGACACTCACTAAACACTAGGGGCCAGTGTAAGTCCAAGTCTGCAGCCAGGCCAGTGGGGAAGTGCTGTGGAGAACAGTGCCCTGAGATCTATGAGCTTTAGCCAAGTAAGGGCATGTTCACATTGTTAGCTCATGCCTCCTGCAGATCCCCTTGTTGGCTCTGACATCAATTACACTGAGGGAGACATAAAGCGGGGCAGAGAGGGAGCATGTGGGAGGTGGCTGAGGCCGGTCTGCAGCTTCAAAACTGTCCAATCAAAGCAGTAAAGGTCACACGGGTATTAGGTCCACAACAGCCCAGACTGGTCCAAGCATCTTAAAGCGTTTAAAAAGGCCTAACCTCCTGAATGTGATGATAAGGTTTAGAAAATTCATAAAAAAATAGGACAGGATGTAAAAAGAAAGAGAGAAAGCACAATCGACATGATTGTGTAAACGCAAGGAAAGAAGTTGTGTGAGTGACGTGAAAAAGACGAGACAATCACAGTGTTTTCTCCGTTTGCCGCCCTGGCCTCCGCTCTGTCCTGGAAAACAGAGCGGCAGCAACCTGCATGATCTCAAACGCCTGACAGCTCTGACTGTTGGAACAGAGAGGAGGAGAGAAAGAGAGAAAGTCCAGTGCTGGAGACAGCGTAAATGACTGGTGTACATGGAGGGAGACAGAGCAGTCTAAACATACATCCAGCCAACCGTGGCTCAGTCTCATTACAGTGAAAACAAATATCCTACACTAGACGTGTGAGCATGCACACACACAGACACGCGCACACACACATACACACACAGGGGAAAAATAAACTGCATAGGTACTACTCTGCAGCAATGCTCTGACTGTGACTAAGATTTTGGGATTATGTAATTAGAGCTGAAGAGAAAAGGTGACTCTTGAAAATATTGTAGGCAGTGTGTCAAAAATAATACCACTGTGAGAATGTGTGTGCCATATTTTTAGGCAACATTTTCTCCATAAACCCTTCCTACAGCATTTCAAGGCTTGAATTACTACCTGTATTAACAAGTAATTAATCATTAAGTTTACCCAACTTCAGCTTTGTGTTTCATGTGAAAAAAAATCAAAATCTGTGCATAACATTTCTATCTGCAGACTTGATTAGTCAGTGCACCTTTTGTCTTGCTGGCACCATGAAATTGCTTATTATGTATACCTATTGACTTGGATTGATTGCTGTTTCAAAAATTAAAAAAAAAACAGATGACCAGTGCAGCCGTTACTGTTCTTATAAAAGGCAAATGATTCATCAAAAGCCATTAGTCACTACTTTAAAAGTACTTTATAATAGATAAAGAGAATAATGGAAGCTTGAGCTGAGCATTATATGTCTACAGCTTTCCAGTTTGATTACACATCTACACAGATTTCTAGTTTAGCCACACATAGTTAAGGGACACCAAATGAGGTTTGTGTGTGTGTCTTCAAGCACAAACGTCCAGACATGTCTGCAGGCAGTCACCCAAATCTGTCAGGTGAGAGAAAGGAATGTCTCTCTCTGTCTCTATCAGTCTGAAACTCTCTCCTCTCTCCCCTGTCATCAACTCTGATGGCATGGGCCTGCAGAGCGCCGCTGTATTTGGGATGGCAGAGCTGACTCATTCTTTCAGCTTGTTTCTTTCACATTCGTTTTCCTTTTTTTTCGTCCCCATGATGAACAGGCTGTTCCTGTGACACACCCTCTTTTCACTTTGCCCAACAGCCTCTCCATCTGTCCACCTTCCCTTTGTCCTTTCCCCTGTCCTATCTGTTCTCTCACTCTCTCTTCATGCCCTCTAGCAGCACCTGCTGTGACAGCCATGACTGACAGGCGGGCAGAAAAAATAAAAATAACGACTAGTAAAGCTGCAGAGGGACATTCATCTGGTCCAAATGCTGTCCTCAAACATCCCATCATGGTACTTAAATACTAACTCAGCCTGGGGCAGGTAGGCAGAGAACAGATTTAAAGAGTATCTGGAGAAAAGAGAGAGATGGAGGGAAAGAAATAAAAAGTTTAAGTTCAAACTGGCAGAATTACCCACAGGCTTACAAGGAACAAAGGCCTAGCAGCAACGCACATACTGCATGTCTTAATCCCTCACTACTTTATGTGATTATCTCTGTCTTTGCAAGTTTGGCTGCTGTTATGCCACAGACAGATGAAAGACAAATGTTTGGGAAGAGACAGTAGCAAATGGATGAACTTTTAGGAACAACAACAAACATTAAAGAATGCTGCCAACAAACAAAACAGTTTCCAATATTAATTGCATATACAGTAAGTCGGAGCAGTCCAAATATATAGTGGATATGACTATTATACTATATATAGTGTATACAACTGGTGCATACTACACCCAAAAGAAGTGCAGGCATAAAAAAGAAAGAAGAAGAGGCTGTTGCTTTGCCCCTTTGACCCCTTGGTGGAGGGGGCAGTGGGGTTAATACCATCCTATAGCAGACTCTGCCATCTGTCCCAGCATCAACAAAACAAACATGTTTTTTATAAAAACAACTGACTACATTCACAACACACCGCATCACATGGCATCACTGAGTGACAACAGCAAATGTCCTCTGAACAAGTCACGACGGGCACGAGTTTATTATAGGCTAGTTTTATATCAGATGCCATGGACAAGTGAAGTGTATGGTACAGGAAATGTAGCAGAGGTAGCACAGGATTAGCACAGATGCTACAGGAAATCCTGCATTGGCATCTGTAATATTAATAGCTGCAGCAAAGGATAGCAGTAAGATGATAGGCAGTTCAGCACCAGGCCAGTTGACATGAAGCCATAATGGTCTTGTGTAATATCTAAAGTGGCAACAATGGTCAATAAATGCATTAAAAAGACAAAAAAAAAATAAGGGACAGAAGTGGCAGGAAGGACAGAGAGAGGAGAAAAAAAGCGAGGGATAGGAAGATAAGTGGGAGAGATAGATGAGACGAGAGGATGCTGGCGATATATACACAATGAGGTCATCGGAGTTGAAGCTTAGCTGGCTGACTGCAGAGGAAATGTGTAGCTCTCCACAGCACCATGCAAGAAATACGGAGACACATCTGCATGCAAGTGTGGGGGCACAGAGCAATATGACGACATTATATTCTTAATAATTACAATTCTAATGCAGCTACATATGAAATTACAATCAAATTAAGTTGTTTTTTAACAGTGGAATGATGACACAGGGGGGAAAAAAGACAGATTCTCCTCAGTGCATTCAATACTTTTATTGTGTGTCATCCCACTCTATTAAAACATAACTTTATTTATAGATTGCAATGGTATGATTTCTCTTGTGTGTGAATTTCTGGATGTCATACAAATGTCTTGTCAGAGATGAATTCAAGTTCAACCCATAAACGAATAAACAATAACATCCCCTGAGCTTCCCCTCGCTTGTCTCCAATTTCTATGTCATTGCTCAACCATCCCCCGCTCTCATAGTTCAAACTCTTCACACCAGTCGGAGCAGTCGAAAATAGCAACTTCATATTTCAGTCAATACTTCCTGCTTCCTCCCTCTCGTGGTTCCACTCTTTCCTTAAATATCAGCCGACCCACTCAGCAAAGACGACTCAAAACACAACACACAGGTCATGAATCAAAACACTGGTGTACGCATCCTTCCTGAACAGGTTTGATCATTTTGTGCCTTGTTCAACAACATGTCTGATTATCAGCTTAGTAGATAACTTAATTTAATTGATAACAAACTTATGACAAGTCATTTTATGGCCAATATTTAACCAGCTTGAACAACCACACCCTTATTCTCCTCCAGTGAGGTAAGAAAGGACTTGGATATGTGGAATTCTTAGTTACATCTCCTTACTTTATTAAAAAGCATAAGAAGGAAGAAACATATATTTAATGCACAAACTATACAACCCAAATTCAACATCAGACCAGGAATGGATATTAAACTAAGTACTGGAAACTATGTATTGATTTGCACTTTATTTATCCATCAAATATCAATTGCTTTTTCTTTTGGTAGTTGTAAGTGGTAAGATCAATGCTACATGAGCAATAGCAAAAAATTAGCTGAACATTTTAGTAAGTTTCCCAAGGACACTCCCAGCAGAGCCAGGGTGACACTATCAGTCATCTGGAGTTGTGTTTATAGCTATTCATCAAATGAAAGTCCAGCATTTACTCTGTTTTTCCTTCTGTTTTCTGCACCAGCTCCTGAGGGAATTATCTGGCTCTTTGGCTCCTAAATGCTTCACCTGCTGGTTGCTAACTGTGTCCGTCTGTTGTTTGGCACCGGGCAGGTAGCATACAGTTGGTCCTTTAAAAGACCGTCAGTAACAAACAGCTGTGTCTGCACTGCACAAAGAGTTAATGATTGAATCACAAGAGCGAGCAAAGAGGCATCGACCTATTGTTGATATAAAAATAGGCTACTAAATGCAGAAAGACAAAAAAAGTGTCTGCTCTCCAGATCAGCTGGAAAACCGGCTGATGGGGCACGGCCAACGCTTACCAGCATTTGTTCGGTAGTTAGTACCGTGATGGTTTGTCAGACAGTGCCAAACCAGTATGAATGAAAATCCGTCTGAAGCCCATTTTTCAACTCAAGTCCTGTATCCTTACACCCAACACACAGCCAAGATGAGTAAGTGCTCTGGCACGGACACAAAAACGTGAATTTATTGTGAAAAGCTGAAGATCAGGAGTCACTTCTTCTACAATGAAATCCTGATAAAATAAAAAAGATGATGAAGTCTGGGAGGTAACTTCTGCGTCGCATAATCCAGAATATACGTAGATCTGTCGCCATGTTTGTCAATCTAAACTACTGGTCGCACACTCTGTGAGGAGTCTCTGGGCACACATGTGGATGTGCACATTGTGTGCCAACAGCCTCTGTTGTTTCCTGTTTGTTGCTGTGATTTTAAAAATTGTGCAATTACATAGGAAATGGTGCTGGCAAGCCAAATATCTGTATGAAATGCTATCTTGTTAATGGTTCATATTTTCTATAGGCTTTGGCGATACCAATTTTCTAAAGATATTTCAATATACCTTTAAGATATTTGACACAATGTCATTTATATCAATAAAGAAAGAGTCTGTGATAAAAGTGCTAGTGAGTCGTGACAGGTTAAATGGATTTAACCCACTTTGTGGAAAATACTATAATATATATTGTGTATCTCCATTCAGCCTGAAACGAGAGCGATGATTTTTCCTATCGCCTAGCCCTACTACCATAGCAACCAAGGTCAAAGGTTACTATACGCTCCTGGGTGGAACTGCTGAGGAAGAGAAACAGATCCGAGTGGAAAAAAAAGAAGAAGAACATACAGAAAGAGCCAGACCACACAAACGCAACACATCTGAAAAACATTTAAATATAAAATGTAAAGAAAAAATGCGGCAGAGGTTTTGTCACATCAAGAGGCAACGGAATAAAAGGACAGAGCTGAGATAATAAACACCATCAGCATCCATCCATATTAATGAGAACTGTAAAGGATGAGGGGAACCGGACGGAACATTTTCCTTAATCGACCCTGAGAGGGAAAAGTGTGAAACTATGGCAACTGTGATTTCTGTCTCCATCTCCCAGCATCCTCTTTGTAAAACAAGAGGTGGTACGAGAGGCAAGCCTACACACACACACACACACACGGAACATGTTGATAATGCTTCCAGGTAACATTTGCCACCCTCCTCCTTCACAAATATGATCATTTTTGTGCTTTCACACTCTTCTTCAATATGCATTTTGATGCTCCTCCTCTCTGCACCATCCATTCTAGCTGTAGAGTGACTTTGTCTGCATTTATTCTGTAAGGTAATATATTATGATGGCCTTTAAAAAGGCTGGTAGCGTAACTCGTGACTCATCACACTATCAGAGACCTTTCACAATACATAGTCTTATCTATAAGTCAGTGCACACACGCACACACAGTGGATGATTAATGGGGCCGGGTCTCCGTCAGAGTAGCCCTAACTACTGAACTAGTGTGTGCATGTGTGAGAGAGAAAGTGTATGTTTGTCTAACATGTGAATGAAAATACCATTAGCAGCCAACGGAGGATTTATGAGGAGCGTGTGTTTGTGCACATCTGCGCTGGTGTGTATATAAATATGTGTGTGTTGTCAAAAAAACCTTTTTTCCTCCTTGCGACACAAGTCACAATCAGGGCTTAGTGACGCCAAGGACACTGTAACCATGACAACTAGGCCCAGAGCAGCCATGAATGGATGGAGGAGGGGATGAAGTGGATGGATGGATGGATGAGTTTGAGTAGCGTTCAAGTACAGTAGGTTCTTTCAGTGTTTTCTGTGACAATGAAACCGTCTGATATCTAGACTTGATAGTTCCAACACACAGCCATTGACAGATCCCTTCAAGGTAGTTTCATTCATAGTTTGGGCATGGTTTTCATGGGTAATAATGATTTACAGACAATCTCATTTCTGAGATCTGAGACCAACAACAACAATAAAAAACAAAAAAACATTAGCAAACAGATGAGAAACCCCAGGTTAGCTAAAATAATGAAAGCGATTTCACTGCTGTGATATCACCTATATATATATATATCAAGATCTGACGTCGGTGAGTACAATGTTTGTTGCAGCACCACAGAAATTACGGCTTAAAGTACAAAAATGCAACCTCAATAAACCTGCCTCTCCCTGAAATGATCGCTTGTAGCAAAATTAATCCTCCGAGATGATCTGAAAAACTCTTGATGGAGAGATAAAGATTAGTTTAACAGCGTCGTCGCATGAAAACAGAGAGCGGGGAGAAAAACTATATGGCTGAGAGGCAGGAAGATGGAGCAAGAGGGAGTAATAGAGGTTATGTTGTGTACAATACAACCTCAAGATTTAGAGCCTCCTTCTAGCGCAGAGGCAGGCTGGGTAATTGGACTGTAAACCATCTCCCAGCCTGTGTCTCTGTGTGTGTCAGTGTATGTCTGTGTGTGTGTGTGAGCCCACCAGCACCCAGAGCCACCGTCCTAACTGCTTCTGCCATTAACATCAGTTTCTGCTGATGATAAACTCAGATAAGAGGATATTCGCTTGACAGACACTTCAATCAGATGCTACCAGCCCCCTCAACGCGCACACACTGAAATCTGCACATGAACATCACTAACAATCACTGATCACAGATTTACTCCCCTTAAGCACTGCTGCAAACGCACACAGGCACATTAACATGCACACACAGCACACACCCCCTCCTGGGTTGGCAGACACGCTCGTAACAAGGTCTTCCGGCTACTGCTAAAGAATAAGGTACCATTTTAATTTGTGTTAATAAAACAAACAAACACGTACTCGATAAGATGTGAGCAATGGTTTAAAAAGGTGCAATAAAAATCTCTTTTTTTATTGTAGTCAGAAGGTGTGTGTGTGTGTGTGTTAGAGCAAAGTCTGTCCCGCTTGCGTAATGAAGCTGATTTTCCATTCCACTCTCTTGTTAACTGACTAACTCAGCATGTAGGAATAGGAAAACAGAGTTGTTTATACATAACAGATGAACCAAAGCTATTGATTTGCTGAATGCATTTCAAATCAGGCGTCACAATGTCAAACAGCTTCTTTTTTTTCTTTTTTTTTGCAAGACTTTATGTGACCTTGCTGAGAAGCTAGCATTCAGGACTTGACAAAAGGCGTTCAGCCAGAGTTGATTCGATGCTGTCCTCGCCTTTTGAGCGACTAATTCCACCGAGAGGGAGAAAAGTTTGGCTCAGAAACTTTGCGGGAACAAAATTCGAGCAGGATAAAACAGGGCAGGGCAGTCAAGGGCACCTGCTTGACTAATCGTCAAATAGCAGGGCTTTATCTGAACTGTAAGACATAATGATGAATTAGTCTTTAAGGAGGGAGCGTTGAGGAGCAGTTATGGGTGATAGAGGTGGGGAGGAAGAGAATAGGAGGATGTTGTACCAGAGCGTATGTGGTAGAGCGATGGAGGATAGTGAGTGAGAGAGGGAGCACGAAAGAGGGCATCGTCAAGCCTCGGTGCTTTTTCTCATTTAGGCGGGCTGCGTGTGTGTCCACGTGCGCGTGTGTGCGTCATCAGGGTTCCCTCAGTGTCCGGATCCAAGCGGGAGCACCAGGTTTCACTCAGTGAAACACTGACAGAATCCAGACAAGGCCTTTTCCACTTGTTGTTATCGCCGTAATTTTTATAATCCGATCAAACAACAGTTAAAAAAGCAACAATCGGCAGGTCTGGTCGCTGTTCGTCAGCCGTCTCATAAAATAATCAGATGAGCTAAACCTCGCTGTCTCCGATACTGACGCATTCAGTCACCCTATCATGTGAGGGGGATGGATACACAGAGGGGATGAAACTACCAACAGAATGGATTGACACAATGGGAAAGACACAGTGGACATATTCAGGTCAAGTGTCAACACCCACGATGGGAGCTTTAATGTCAAGGAGAAAAAATACTCAGCACGCAACTACAGTAGGATTGAACAACATGCAAAAAAAAAAAAAATCACATTGCTTTTTTTTGGCAGATATTGCAATTGTGATACAGTCATTTAATCGAAAAAAAACTTTATCAAAATACCAACGACATGATTGTTGGGGCTTGTACCAAAAGAAAAAAAAACTAACTTTTTTCTACATAATGACTGTTAATTATTTTATTTTAGAGGCTGGACCCAAAAAACAACTCAAGCAGTTAATCCATTATAAAAACATCTGCTATTATGAGGCACTGCCTGGATATATGTTATGTGCTACTTGTTTCATTTAAAGACTATCTGACTAATAAAACTAATCTGAAAAATGCTAATAGATCACAAACCAACAGACTGTCGTAGTCCAAGTATGTAACACAGTTAAAATGATGCAATATTCATTCTGCTGCTTATCTTTACACTGTAACATGTCGATATGAAGCAGGATATTTTTAAATGCTTAAGTGCTACAACTATTTATGAATATGCAGCATACTTCACATGAGCTTACAGCTGAGAAAAGGTTTAGACATTGAGGTTTCTATAAAAAGGAGCACTCACCAATTTTCAGTAAACAGGCAAACAGTTCCTGATTTGATAACTAAGTGGATGATCACGCAGCCACTAAATCCTATTCCAGACCACATTATTGCCAATCACTTAGGAAGCTTTCCTACAGTGTAATGTATTCTACTGCAGCACAGATGCCATGAGGAAGGCTGTAATTAACTTCTGAAGAGGCAATACACTTCAGATAAACAGCAGCTCTCTGCACAACACAGCCCCTCTGCAGCAGCAACAACAACAGCAAGAGGGAAAAGTCTCAGGTGCATCATGGTCGCTTGGACTCAAGTGGGTGAGCTAACATCAGTGTTGTCAGAATCAGGACTTGTATTTACACAGCTACTGGACTATTTGTTGCTGTTAAAAAACTGAATCTTATTCTGATTATTAAAGCAGTTGGTGCAAATAGTCAAATAAATGCATTTCACTTACTAATCCTTGCATATTCCCTCCACAATCCTGTCTTATTTAGGCCATCTGCCACTTGTTATGCCCGGGGTCTCTAAGCTGCTGTGAGCCACAGTACTCTTTATTAACGCCTCATAATTTACTATCACACTTTGCGATCAGTTTTGCAGGATGTGGTCCACGCGGTGAAGGCAACTTGCAGAAGACTGTTGATGTACACTGAGACAGGACTTGTAATATCAGCCATCTGTAAAAAGGACAGCTTGTGAGCTGAGCCATTTCCTGAACAGTCAATATCAGAGCAACGTCTGATGCTCAACGTAACTGATTGGATGTTTATTAACTCCCATTCCAACAGTTCTTTGCTCTCCCCTCAAGCAGAAAATGACACTCGGGTAGCATTATGAATTTAGATTGTTAGATTTCACTACAGCTCTTCACTTCCTGTTAGAATGATTACAACATAGTTTCAGTGCTCATGAGCCTTACTTTGCAGTTTCCTACCTTCCCTTATGACTGTGCAGTTTCATGCCACAGAATCCAAGTCCAACAGGGTGACTAAAACTCATATTGTCATTTTAGATTTCTGTTTGAAACCATAGTGGGAGTTTAGAAGTATGAGGGGAAATAGTTTTGAAAAACCCACTGAACTAATGAATTGACGGTGACAAAATGTCCACACATAATTATTTATTTCATTATAATTTTTAAGGATGTGTATGTGCAAAGCATTGGAGTTCCTAAATGTTTTCGTACTGTGTGTGTAAAACTACAGTATGTTTGTGAGTCATGTGAAATAAAATCCAATTAAAACATTCAAATATACTTTATTTATTTCTATCAGATGTGCCATACTGTAGGTCATTGTATTGATACATTTGTTCTAAAGGCTTTGCCATAGTGTTCACAGGCTTGGCTGTTTGTCATCCCATTGGACCTTTTCAGTTGAATTGATAAGGATGCAGCGCTACAGCAGCAGGACTTAACAGCAAAATAAATAAATAAATGAAACAACTAAATTGAAAAGTTTTCCATGATTTTTGTTAGAACTCCACTACTATTATAAACTCTTTCACAGCCTTTATAATAAAAGTGGCACAGACTACATTAACATCTTATCTGAATAGGAACAACAACACCATTAACAAACCTGTCCATTTATTCAGATGATGTCCGGAGAAGACTAAAATATTCTGTTTGTCTGCGAGTATTGTTAGTTGCACTCAAAGTCAATCAGATATGAACCACGGAAATATAAAACCACTTCACTGAAATTTTAATAAAAGCGTCTGCATATGTAATTTGAAAATGTCTAACGTTATTGCCTCCTGGTGGCAACAAGAACGCACTGTGGACAAATACATGTCAGTGGACTTTAAATGGATGCAAATGACTTAACAATTAACGTGACAGGTAAGTGCATTGAGTTACTTTTTAAACATACAGACCTTTAAAAAAAAAGAAGGATTTTTATTTTAGCGGCAATATTAAATCCTTTGCATCAAATCTAAGCTGGTCTCAGAGGGATGAAGTACAATGAATAGGACGTTATGTAATTTTCCCCTACTGTGTTGTTTGTTAAAGTAGATTAAGTTTCCGTATGTACAGTACAAAACCAACAACTGCGACCAGTCATTAGGCTATTAAGACTTATAATATATGCCTGTGCAAAAATCACTGAGTAATAAAACGCTGGTTGCTCAGAGCTGTTGGAGAACCTTGCCAAAGCAGGATGACAGTGAGCATAAGTCTTCAGGGACCGTGCTGATATTCTGGCATAAAATGGGAGCAGAAAAGAACACAGCATGCGATGCTTGTGAGGTTTCCAATCCCAATGCAATCTCCGTCCCTAAAATCCAGTTAGAAGCAAGACCATAACTTGTTTTGTGAGGCAAAGGTTATTCTCTCCGAGTCTCTCACCCTCTTTCAGAGATAAAAGGATGCAACCGTGACTTCCTTCTTCTTAAAGGATGTTCTCTTGTGTATACTTCCAGTGTTTTAATCCAACCTGACACAACCCCAGAGCTCCTGTGGCTTCAAGTGACATTGGAGTCCCTCATCTAGTGAGGCTTTCCAGCACCTGTTGTGACAACAAGGCTGTCTTCCAAGGCTTTGGGAAGTGGCCGACAAAAAGGCAAATGGTGAGGAGCTCCAATGCTGTCTTTTTTACAGTCCAAATCTCAATTTAAGGTTTTTAATATCCTCAGTTATTCTGTGCAGGTCTAATTGCAGGATAATTAGTCTCCTTATTTGTAGATGATGCAGCATCATCATTGTGGCTGATGATGCCCACTGGCATTTATGTGTAGATCAGGTTAAATTGGGATGTGCTGGCACCCATTTACCATTAATTGCTGCAGCATCAGCACTGGTTTTATAGGTTTAGCTTCACATAACTTCAGTTTGTATCCTTTAAAAGTAACATACTTTTAAACCACTACCTTTTACACAGGTTTCGTTTTGCATTTACTGTATATACTTTTTTAGACAGTCAGGCTGTTGAAGGAGACTTTAATCTCTAAATCTTGTTTTATGGAGCTATAATCCTCTCACAGTTCATCTGCTATTTGCTTAATCTGAATATATTATTTTGATTATGAAAATGCCAACTGCTTCAAATGTTCTTTAAACGTTTAAGAGCAACATGTGGGATTGAATAACTGGCCGCTTTGTGTCTAATTAAAAGAGACATGTGTTTGGATATGTATGAGCAAATAAGTCAGAGTCGGATATTTTTTTCTGCCACTCTGCCAGTGCTACAGTAGCTCCTGGCATGCTAGCCTAGACCCTGGCTGTATCTTTTATGAACAGCCCTCTGCTCATTACTGTGTTAGCTAACTAGCAGCTAATCACACACCAAGGAAATGAAAGGAGGTGTTGAGGTATGAAGGGTAATAATGTGCGTTACCAAGGGAGAAAAAAAGAGACAAAGATGAAGCACAGGGTCAAAGGAAGACTACAAAGAGCAATAAACTCTGTCTGACAATCCTAAGGCTGGCACGTTATAGTGCATAGTAACACTGCAACAGTCGTGTCAGCGGCTTGTTAACCGTGTCAAGTAAAGGGAATATAGACGTAAACTCCATCACATCAAGGAGCAGGAAAGGATGAGCAATCCAGCAGAATCAACAAAAAATAATCAAATTCTTATTTCAGAGGCAGACGGGCAAACACCACACCCTGTCTATGTCTGAACTATATCTGGGTCCAGGCAGTGTGTGTGTGTGTGTGTGTGTCTGTGTGTGTGTGTGTGCCTCCAAGGTGTCCTCTCAATGTGGAATCCGAGCCAATGCTCTCTAACTGAATAACATAGTGATCGAGCTGACCGGACAACATTGCTATAAAAACACACACCCTCAACACACCCTGCCTTGCTGTTCTTAATGGTTGTCACGACACATGCATGTGTGTGTGTGCGCGTGTGTGTGTGGATGCTTGAGCCACATCTGCCATCACCTCCCAGGCTGTGCCACAGTGCTGCCATCAGCAATTCACCCTATTAAAACATAGAAGATGACATTTTTATTCCCTGTAGCATTGAACCTCATTCAATCACAGTCAGATTTTATATGGCAAATATTCATGTAAGCGCTGGCACAAACAAACAAAACACACACACACACACACATCCAAGAACAGCCACAAAATTAATTTGCAGTGATGAACACCTGGGGTCAGGGTTTACTTGGCAGGGAGGGAGGGAATTAACTGAGGCCATGGTATATTTAATATCTAAAGTTCAACTGATTCCATCCCACGTGTCGTGTACATATAAATACTGACTCACACCGATTGCATGTGCGCAGACTAGACTATAGTACAGTACATTAAGTGCATTTTAAGCTACATCCTGGGGCCCACTGTGATATAATCAGTCACAGACGGCTCTGTTCACTTCACCTCCAGCCCCACTCCACTGTCAATAACTCCTCCTTCTAACCCTGCGGTGGAATGTGAAGTGTTCAGCTCCGCGGAGCTCCAAGGCGTGTCCAAACCTTGTTAATACAGGCCTCCCCGCTCACTGGGGATAACAGCCAAGCAGATGCCGGCATAATGTGTTACTCCCCTGGCATGATTTCTCACTCTGTTGCAAGATGGTGATCAAGTTTTCTTCGAAATGTTTGACACTTTCCAGAGCTGAAAACGTTGGGACGATCTTGTGCAGACCAGGAAATGGAAGCAAGCCGAGAGTTCACCCCTGCAGCCGTGCTCTGTCTTAATAGTCACTCCTCCCATAAAGTTTAATTGTATTTATTTAACCTTTATTAAGCTCAGGAAAACCCACAAGTCCTTCAGCAGCAATATCCTGTTGCACAATCTAGTTATATACATGTTCACACCTTGCACACAAGCAAGCCTGCTGGGCAACTGGAACGACTGAGGGTTAAGTTGTTTGCACATGGATGTTTAGTGGTCAGCAGAGACAAAGATAAAATCTGTCCTAACATAAATAAGAGAGAAACAAAAGCAGCTCTGAAGTCGTATCTGGGCTCAGATTCGGATGTTTTCACAAGCAAACTAATTCAAGATCACAGGTTTGGTGATATGATCATCATAGTATTTGCAAATAATTCTTGGCATTCGTGGGAGCTTGGCAACCAGGAGCAGCAGATGGTTGAGGAACAGAACCATATTCAGATGGTGTCAGGTTATTTATTAAACACTACAAAACTGATGTATGTGTTCTGTGTTGCAATCTCCAGCTCACTGGCCCGCCGCAAATGTGAGAATTTTTTTGTAGCTGCGAAACAACAACTTCATCCTGATGTGAGTAGGAGCTTCAGTCGGAGCCCGGGGGCTAAAATCACACACACACACCACTGCAGCAAAACTGTCATACATCACAAGTCCAGTGCCTTTGCATGTATCCAACTATTAGTCAGCAAAACCCAAAGGGGCAAGGAAGGGAAGTGGTTTGAGATGATAGGACGCATTTCATCGTGAGGTAAAATGCAAAACAAGCCCCTGCAAGGAAATGGAGGGGGAAAAAAAACATCAGAGAACTAAGAGGAAGAGACAAGCAAGTGAAAAAGTTTAAATATGATTTAGCTTTTCTTTCTCTGCTGCCATCAGACCCTTGTGGAGAGTATAATTTACCTCAAAAGGTGAAACAAACAGGAGAGACAGACGGACACAGAGGGGAAAGATGGGAGTGGAGACTGTACACGAGGAGACTTCACATAAAGGAATAGTTCTGGCATAGCTGCTTATTTGCTTTCTTGCTGAGGGTCAAATGACAGAACTGATACCACTCTCGGACATTTCCAGCAGCTAGGAAGCCATACAGCCAGAGGTTTGTGCTTCTGCTGCTGTCAAAGGAAAGAGAGAGGAGTGCAGCTATGTTTCTTCTTCTCTCTTGTGCCTTATTACTTTTCATTCCTCCTCTGTTTTCCCCATCCTCCCCAACCCTGTCTACGCTCTAGTTTATATATAGGCCTATAACACGCTCTCCAACATCCACCAACAATATCCTACTGTCTTAATTAGTGTCACTTAGCAACCACAACTATTCATAAGGAGGCAGGGATTTGCACTCTATTTACTCCCTCGTGAATTCAAGCATAATGTAAACACATAGTAGGTACTGTACAGTCAGTGCGTGTTGTTACAGCAGCTGCATATCAGTAGCATGTGGGGTTAATTCCTAAGCAATGCGACATCCGGAGCATCATCTCATCAAGATGATCTTAAAATAGGATGATAATTCACAACATGCAACGATGACCATGAGAAAGAATTGGTGCTGGATACACAGCTGCCCACTGCAGGAAACAGTGTCTTAGGTCAACCAGACCATCCTGTGTATGTGTGTAATCTTTACTCTATCCAGGATTTAAGATTATACACAGGCTGATTCTGGAGAGCAGAGCATACTGTGCTTAACTCCTACTTCAGTGGAGTAGGTATGTGTCTGTGTATGTATGTGTGTGTGTGGAAGGTGGGCATTGCCACATAAATCAAGTGCGAGGTCAAGCACGTGTAAGAAAAAGAGAGCCGTTGCCATGCCTACAACATGCATGTGCAAACAGAGAGGCTCATGGTTATACAAATGCACGCCGCCCAAGCTACGCAGCCTTGACTTTACCCTCTTCCATTTCCTGACCGGCCGGCCCTGCAGCGCTCTACGGCAGCCCAGAGGTCAAAAAGCTCATCATGCAAGCTGCAATCCCTGCCCACACACTCTCGTAAATACTGGTAAATATTTAATCAGTCTTGGAAACGCTCAGCACCAAGGCTGCACTCGTGCACCGAGCCCTTGTTCTGATTAACACACACACATATGCAGAAAGGCAGGGATGCACTGTGTGTTTGTGTGTGTAAGCCCACGGTCACTGAGCTGAGGATAAGGACAGATTAGCCAGAGGTACGTTAGATCACACCACACAGAGGACTAATGACTCTGAATATGTGTGTGTGTGTGCATCTGCTTAACACACATCATGCCCAGGAGAGTCAAAGTGTGTTTTTGAAGTGTTGACTTATTCTGCTGCCTCCTCCTCTTGTGGAGTGTCTCTTCAGTCACAAAGCTCTGAACTGTGCATCTGCGTCTGTGTCCACAAGCGACCGACTGACTGGAGGGACAACTCTTCTAGAGCGGCCTCCTGCTTCCTCTCCTCCTCCTCCTCCTCTCTCTTTCTCTCCTCTCCTCTCTTCTCTGTTCTCCACTTCTGCAGTCCTCCTACACCGTTTGCTCCTCCCTCCGTTCCCTCTCCACTTGGCTTTTGACAAGTCCCTCGCTCCCGTCTCCGCTCCGCTCTGCCCTTCTGTCACTCGGCCAGTGAAGCACAAAATACCACTCGCTCAGCACCCCGGCTGCAGTAAAAAGCCATTATCTACATTAGGGAGCTACATAAAATGTCAGTGACACCAGTGTGAGAAGGCTTTACCTCTCTCTGCCTCCTGCCTTCATGCTTGATAAGTGGGAGTTCACACTGGAGTGGGAATCACACCGACCGAAATAAAAGCTCACACGCAAGAGACACAAAACTGCATATTGTATAATATTGACCTCATGCTGTGTCTGTAGTGAACACTGCAGATGATCGCTCTTTTACTGATTTATATGAAACAATCATCTTATGCAATGGAAAAAATGCAGGATGCAGGATTTGCTGCTTTTCTTTGTCTAATAATGGACCAGTTATTGATATTGAAAATAATCCTCAATTCCATGAAACCAAATTCATTTTGCCTCATGTAGACCTAAAAAATAGAGCTGCGCAATTAATTGCAATGCAGAGTAGTGTCTCTTTTTATGAATGGTCAAAAGTTGTGGGAGGTTTTTTTCCAGGAGAAAATGTTAAATGTGTGCTTGGACCAAAGGAGACGCCTTCAAATCAATCAGCTGTCCAAAAACCACTTACATTGAATTCATAGTAATAGAAACAGAGAAAAGCAGCAAAATCCTAAAATCTGATGAGCTGGATTTAAAGGATCAACAAAACTATTCTTGATTAATCTCCTGTCAGTCGAAGCAGGCACTTATAATTTTTGGCCAAACAGTGACTCATGCATTCGTTGTGTATGTCCATGTACTTTCTCTCATTGCGATCCTTCACCATTATTTATCTTATGATCAATAAACAGCACAATGGCTCCTGTGGCTACCTTGTGGTCCCGCCTTTATGTCTGTAATACTAACAATGTGTCCTCCATTTGCAGGGATGGAGAAAAAAAAATCATGAATTATCCAATTATAAGCCTGCTTGCTTTTGGCAGGATGGCTGCCAGTTGATTTAATGTGAAACCATGACAACCGGTTCTCATCACACAGTGGGAGCATTACAACTTTATAATGTAATCAATAATCTGAGACAACCTGCGGTAACAAAAGAAGCACAAGGCCAGAAAGGTATTTCCTGGGTGCTTTAGTAAGTAGTATAAGATCTTATCAATTATTTGAATCTTTAATACAGCCTGGAAGGAACTTTTAAAAGTGTCCACTAACTTTTTTCTTTGACAGATTTGAAAGGCTGAGGTGGGCCTGGATGGACATGCAGTTTCTTTTGTGGTTTCATATGTTTTTAGACAATAAGTGAGGTCCTATACGTCCCTGCCTGCGCCACCAGGATTTAGATACATGAATTAAAATCTGATAATAGTTTAGGATCTGCCTGCTTATGTTGCCAGGCTCTTCAAATCAAATCAGTGCTCCCACATAGTCCTCAAGATGCTGATTATCAATGTTAAACTTTTAATATATAATTACTGAGGGGGTGCTTTTGCTAAATTTACCACAAAAAAAATGTGCTCATTAATGTGTAAATTGCACCTCTGTACCATTGTCAAACACACACACACAACCAGTATAGTGAGATAGTGACTCAGCTTCACTAAGCAAAACACAATTAAGAGTGAGAGACTATTGTTACTTCATTGAGACCATCAGTTCATTAGTGAGGCAATCTAATGCATTTGATTGGGTAAATTGCAACAGGTTGAATAAATTAGCTCCCAAGAGTCCGACCAGATCTGTACTTTGTCATTGTGCCAGATCAGGGCGGTTTCTGATTTATAGACACGGTGAAGCAGCATCCAGCAGCTAAAACCTTTAGTTTCTGACAGTCTGCTGGATACCACAGCACGAGCAAACTCATGGATGTCTATTATATTATATAGACACACAACATGGGTTTACTGTGGGTCATTGATTTTTTTTTTTCTTTTAAAGAGATTCTGCCTCACAAACTATGAAAATACCATTGTTGTGGATTTCCTGTTAAAATCAATGAGATATTGTCCTTGGTCAAAACGTTGACCAAGGACAAAGGTTGATTATTGACTAATCGGACAATTTTCGGAATATTAACTCATTAACGCCCATCAGAATTTCCTGTGGTGACGTCTTGGTCCGACCTCGCTGCAAATCAAGCGCCAACAACTAGATCACCCAAAATTAACACAGGAGCTCCAAAAATGGCAGCGATCTTGCTCGATGCCCTGCGGACCTTGAATAAGGTCAATCTAGCCAGCTATGCTAATTAAATTTTCACTTCTTTTTAACAGTCCTGCTGTCTTTTTTTTCCCAAATCACCTTATTCATGAGCTTCTTTCTAAGACGCAAAGAAATGTACCGATTGGTTTGGCTTGGCTTTGCGAGCAAGTCTTCCTCCCAGATATAATGATTTGTTGCTAGGAACAGGTAAGGTATGAGAGCAAATCATTGTCAACCTGGCTTTGTGCCCAGGAAATAAATTGCTGGTAATCCCTCTGCAACCAGATGGATCTGTTGAGTACCCTCTCAGGTGACTGTGCTCGGTTGTCTGATCCTCCCATCAATACACCTCACCAGAGACCAGTCGGTAACAGCTACTTTACCTTATCAATATAATTGTTTTTTTGATGTATTTTTGCTATTGATACTAAATGAATCACTATGAAACTTAATGAATTAATTGGCCCCATTAACTCACAGACAACTGTAAATTTGTTCCCGAAACTTGTTGTTTATTGCCCTTTATTCTCTAAAACACTGCTGTGAGCAGCTCAATCGCTAGTGATTTTTTTTTTCACATTGTTTTGTCCTGAATGATTTTTGGATGCCTGAAAGGTCAAAAAATATGCAGCCTGGAAAAATAAATAGTTTTTGAGCATCTGAATTTAGTTCATATTTCCAACCATTGTTGAAAAAGTTTAGTTTAACAATCCCCTTGAACTCCACCACTAGACTGAAGGACCACTTGTCAACTGAAGGAACAAATTAATTATACTTTCGATGCAGCCGTAATCACCGCTATTCAATTTGATTTCTGCCTCACTTTATTCTATATTTATGTCTCCTGACCTGAAAGAGATGACAAAAAAGGGCTTAAAAACTGACCATAGAGTCACCGTGTTTAAACCCTGTGGAGCCTGCAGGGGCGCCTCACTCTCTGCGGTCACCTTTACTATCAGGTTAATGGCTCTGAAAAAGCAGGGGAGGGACAAACGCAGCACTAGTAGCTGGGTGATATGCTCTTGTGTATTCACCAAGTTTTCTATCATATGAGGAGTCACAGAGAGAAATGTCAGGAGACAGTGGATGGCTCATTAGTGCTGTGGATATATTCTCCAAGGGCACAGGACTGACTTAACCCTCAGACGCACACACACTGGCACACATACCTTAACACTAAGTAGGATCGCTTTACCATTTTATAAAGCCCATTTCAGGTTTTAACATTTGCATTAGTGAGCTAAGGCAGGTATGGTCTCAATTGTTACCTTTTCCTCCCCCCTCTCCCTCCCTCCTCCCATTAGGTCTGCTGGAGCCAGGTAACTCCCATGGCTAGAGTAGATAACAGCAGCCATTATCAGATTCCCAGCATTTAGAAAGCAGCTCCGTATTGATTACTGCACCGCCTGGTTACGACTGCCCTGCCCACATGGTGCCAGAACGGTCTGGGGGACAAGGTCTGCCCCAATCCATAACAACAAAACAGGATTTAAAAGTGAGATGTATATTTTGAGAGTTTATTTAAAGACTCTCACCATGCAAGTCAAAATCAAGTATTATCATCCCATCTTATGCCATCTATTCGTCTCTTTTGGGAAACATGAGCAACCAGTACTGACACAGCATCTTGTCACCCTGATTAACAAGATTACATAAATTATCAGATTACTGAAACACCCCCCCAATTCATTAGCATAACATATACAGTACATGGTCACACGGCAGCCTGAGCCAGAGCCATCGTTATCATCGACTTTTAGCAGAGTCACATTGCGTTGATATGATTAGGGATGCGTCACTCCAAATGGCAGGATTGGCATCATTGTTTCTGTATCAGCGGCAGCAGAAGGTGTGAAATGATTCCAACTGATGCAAAGTACTGTAAAAATTGACCATGGTGTTAAAGCAATTATTTATTTATGTGATTTTGCATATTGCCGTATGCATATATTGACTTAGGGATATTTCTTAGATAATACTGGGATAATCATTTCAACCTTTGCTTCCATTTAACAAATGATATTTTCCTTCTTATCAGCTGTCCAAAGCTTGTGTTTTTTTACTTGCTATCAAGCATTTGGCCAGTTCCAGCTCCAGCTCCAACTCCTGCCTGCCGACTCCTTTGACTAAAACCCCACTTTCTCATCCAGTGCACTCAGCTCTGCCTCAGTCTAAGCACATTGTTCTGAAGTGAAAGAAAAGACGACAAGCTCTTCAGAGCCTCTCCCCCTTGAGAGCAAGGACAAACAAATAAAAAAAAAAACAGGCTGAGCATGGAAGAACATTTCCTTGTCTCCTGCTACACGGCCAGAGTAATAGTCTACTGGAGGAAACAGGATCACGTTTCAGGGCTGGACAATAAGGCAGCAGAGGCCAG
Source organism: Decapterus maruadsi (assembly GCA_030347415.2). Taxonomy (NCBI): domain Eukaryota; kingdom Metazoa; phylum Chordata; class Actinopteri; order Carangiformes; family Carangidae; genus Decapterus; species Decapterus maruadsi. The sequence goes on along the minus strand of CM064887.1, from coordinate 15,096,526 downwards.
CCAGGAGGCAGGAAAGGGCTGACTCCATGATTTTCAGTGTGCGTTTCTGTATGTGGATGTTTGTCTCTGCATGATGTGTTGTCAGCAGGACAGATGAGGACATGCAGGATGTGTAACGCTACAGCACTATCATATTGACCCAGACACATCACTATACACGGTGGTCCAGGCCGTCGCCCGATCAGCCTCACTCAGACAGAATCCAACACATTAGACTCCCGCCAGCTAATGCCCTCTGAGGGCCGTCAATGCAATTGCTAAATGAATAAATCAACACACAGTCACACATTTTGTGAGCACAGACACGAGAGAGCGCGGCAGCTTTCTAGTCCTCCCCCTGCGGAGAGAGGAGCAGCTAAAAATGAAGATTCACGCTGGAATTTGCCCTTTGATGGAATTTCGCCTTCATGGAAACGCACAAACAAAAGGATTCTTTGCACAAATTGCGTCCAAGTCCTCGGTCTAAATTATTGGATGTTAAGTTGGATGAATGTAACTGAGTCATATTTGTGTGTGTGCGTGTGCGTGCGTGTGCAAATGCGTGTGTGTCCATCCCAGGGAAGCCACGTACCTTGACAGCAGGAGTGACTCCATCCTCAGTGGTGCTCTGCCCATTCTGTCAAGAAAGCACACAAGGGAAAGAGTCAGTGTGTGCGTCTGACACTGCATGCATGTGTGTGTATATTTGTGTTTTTAATGACAGAAAGAGAAAGAGAGGGGAGAGGGAGCGAGTTGCAAGAGAATATTTGCAAGACTGTGTGGGTGGCTGCAGTCCATTGTATCCAGCACTTTGCTCCTCCGCCGGCAAACCTAATAATCTAAGGCTGACACACAAATGCACATCGCTCATTCGTTCCCCAGTAGGTAAGTCTCACTGAAAAGGGTAATCACTGTTATTTGTAAAACAACAGCTTGCCAAACGCGATTCAGAAAATCAACATGTTGTTGATATAGCAAGCAGGAGTGGGTGGAAACTTTGAAAAAAAGAGTGGGATTTCAGTCACATTAGGTGATTACTGTAGATGCACCTCTCTCTCACACACACACACACACACACACACACACACACACACACACAGATAAAGAGGGAGATTGATGAACAGAGGATATAGGTGATTCTGAGATATTAAAAAAAACAGGACCATTTTCATGTCAAGTCAGATTAAGATTGCTTGTTATTATTTCCCATGTGATGTTTACAAAGGCCAGGCTGGAAGAAAAACACAACATCCCAGTGACGGATTGTCCAGAGGAACTCATTGTGTTTCTACATTTAGACAGGACTTGATTGATAACAGCAGGAGAGTGAACACATCTTTCTTACTAAAGCGAGGCTTAAAAATACGTCCTGGATTGATCCTAGCCACACGAGAGGTTAAAAAACAACAACCAGTTGAATACTTATACCTGTTTCAGAATCATGATACACTGAACATAAACAGGTATTTTTTTTGTTAATTTATTCTTTTCTTTCTTTTTTTTTAAACCAATCCATTGGCTGTGTATTTACAGATTGATGGAATCTGGACTTTTCAATGAGTGAGAATGAGTTGATGCAGATCTTTAAAAAATGTGTTGAAAAGCCACATCAGACATTTATCATTAAAAATAAAGAATATAAAACATCTTGAGATGGCATCTTAAAGAGAAAAACATTTTTTTCCTACTTTTAGTTTCTGTGAATGCCAAGGAACCTACATTTCCTGTGTTGCAGCTGTGACAAGTAAATTAACTTGGACGTCACATTTTAGTTTAATGAAGAGGGCTTGCACTATAGTGAGAAAATAAATCCATGAATGATAACTGACCCTTTAGCGATCAAAGAAACACTGCTGGGCCCAGAGTCAAGTTGTCTGGCCAAGTGCGAGAACCCTCTCCTCCTCAGTAACAACTCCCCCAACCCCCTTTTTCCGCTTCTTGCTTTGTTTTTCCATTACAGAGGGGCGACCCTGAGGTTGTTCACTTCCTACATGCCCTCTTCCCACTTCCTCTTCCTTTCCGCTACACAAAACAGACAGGCAGTCAACACAATGACAAGCAGTGGCCTTAACAATCAAACACTAAACCGAGAGGCTAATAGAGTGAGTGTGGACGCCAGAGGGGGCTCAGGCGGTGACAACAGTGCAGCCTTGTTGGGCTCTTGTAGGCTCAAGGGAAAAGGGGCCTTGTGAGGAGAAAGAACACAGACTGTGGATCCGCATCACAACGCATTTTCGTCCGCGCTGCAAGATTGGACGCATTTGGCAACTGGATGCACTTCCGTATTTTCTGCTTCACTCATGAGCAACAGCTACAAATTGGCTGAGCGCCACCACCGCTGGCATTTTTACAGTTCATCTGGTTGGACTTGAATCACGTTCTCAAGGGAGGCAATTTAATTTAGCCAAACTGTGCCCGTCATAAAAGCTGTATGAGCCGTAATGTGAGGTGGCATGGGAGAGATGGAAGCAATTAAGCATCCAAGTGAAGTTCGAAGTCGGGCACAGATGACAATTTAACGGAAAAAACCATGAAGAAGTGAGAGCGCGCGCTGCCATGATGAACCCTGCAGACAAATTTAATCACAGCGCTCTCACTTCCCAACTTTCTCATTCTTCCTGTTATCTTCCTTCGGCGAGGTGTGCGTGTATGTGATTGGTTTCTCCTCCTAACCCCAGTGAGGTGAGGACCGGCAGTGGGAATCCTGACTGAGTGAGTCCAACTGTCTCAAATTTTGTGTGGAAAGCGTGTGTGGTCAGCAATGCCTGCCTCTTCGTTGCTTCTCAACACATTTCAACCTCATTTGCTCTGCATGGCTGATTCAAGTGGCCCAGTTAATAGTGTTTTCACTCCCTTGGGCTTCCAAAGACACACACACACACACACTCCAGCAGCTATGAGGATATACTCAAAGGTGAATACATTAAACAAAAAGTGAGAGTGTAAACACAGCAAGTGAATAAATCAATTATTTAGTGCAAATGATAAAGTTCGCAGGAAGAGGTTTACAGGCCACAAGCAAAATGTAAGCAAGCACATCTATTAAGGATGTCAGAGTCAGGAGAACTTTTAATTTCTCACTGCACTCCCATATGATTAAACAAGTAAACAATCTCAGAGCGCAAGGGGTGTGTGCGTTTGATAGATAAATCTGTGTTTGTGTGATTAGAGCGGCCCTGTATCTAGGCAACGAAGAACCACAATAATAACCACACTTTGTCCGTGTGTGTAATCCTATCTAAGTGAATTTCTTGTAATCTAACCTGCCACAGAGTATTGACAGCAGGTCGCATTACTAATGTCCTCTTTTGGTCACTGCCAGAAAATGGGATTTGCTATTTCTATTTGTCTTTGGGCTTTTTTTGTTGTTTTTTTTGCTCTGTGTTAAAATGTTTCTCCACAACACCATTATGAAATAGTGGAGGAAAGAAATTAGGTATTTCAGCACCAAAACAGCTGCCTGTGGATGGACGGGACACAGATGAGGAACATTCAAATTCAGCTTTTCCAGGGCATCTATTAACTAAAGGGTTGTGTTATCACATGCCCACACTACACAGCACCTCCTCCACACCCACGGCCCTGCTCAGGTGTTCCTTGGGTCACACCCAGATTAGCTGCAGCTATGCCCACATGCACGCACGCACACACATATAAAGAAAGCATGAATGTGAGCTATGCATGCCCACTTACACAAGTACTTAAGTACACACTGCTAACCACGCCTGGCTAACAAATATGGTACACATTCCACTCAGTAACCCTACTTTCTCCTCTGCACGTTCCCTTACATCATAGAGAGGCAGACTCCACTCCTTCAACATCTAGACTTGTACAGTCCTGCTCTATAAATCCTGACTCTCACTTTCCACTTCACGCCGCCTTTTGAAATAGAAATAGGATAAGCAGCAGTATGGGATTCTTTGAGGGCTCAAATCCTCAGTAGTTGTGTTGCACAATTTAATGAAATGTCATCAAAATCGCAATATGGTCAAGTGTAATATCCAAATCTCTTGAGCTGCAGCAAAAAAAAAATGCAGGAACTGCATGTTTTTTTTTTTTATATAAAAGTAAAAGGTGTAACAACACTGTGCAGCATAAAACTACTGCAGCTGCTACAGACTGCGACAGACGTGCCCTGTTCCAACACATCATGTTCTCCAGATAGAAAGGAACAGTTCATACAAAAACAATTAGAAAATCAATCATTAAATTAAACAAAACAAAAACAACAATTTCATCTGATCAGATCCAGACGAATATATAAATCAAAATTGGGAACTAAATCTTCACCAACTTTTGTTATCAAACCATCTTACTTGTCATCTTACAGACGCCGTAACGAGACGTACAGGTAAAAGTAGGAAAGAGTAAGATGGAAGGTACAAACTAGCTGATGCAAAGAAATGAAAGCCTAGCAGTGAACAGGTTGAGCAATATTCACATTGACCCAAAAGAGGCCATCTATGTCCTTTGTAAATACAACTATCCACTCAGTGGCAGGAACCACCAAACTTAAATTTAAAGTGTCTTATCAAACTTAGCAAACTACCTGTCAAACACTTCACTGCATCTCCACCAGGTCTTTAAGGACTTGGTAATGCAGGTTTGGAGTTTCTGCAATCATAGCTCTTGAGTTTTTAAGAGCCTGAAATATCAGTCAATAAATCTTCCCCTGTGGTACTGTAGAAATCTAGTGAGTTTCACAATCACCAGTGTGAATCAATGAGATGAATCAAAGTAATCAAAGTTACACCTTTACTTAGCTTGAAGGCATGTGGATCTACTTGGTCTGTGCTAACTAAATGCTGACAGTAGCATGATTCAGATCTTTTGGAGGACTGGCCTTACCCTGACACTAGCAGTGACCAATGCAGGTGGTCGTGACTCAACTGGGACAGGATGGGGGACGATTGGCTGGAGTGTCTTCTGCAGATGATTCACAGAGATTCAGTTAATTCATGACAAACAGACAGACAGACATTGGGTGATGAATAAAAGGGGGGACTTATCAAGCAAATATTTTGAATAGCTCTCTTTGCACATTCATAACTTGCTTGCTCTGTTTCAGACACAAAAGGCGGTGAGTCTGATTCCCATTCATGAAACTGTCTCTGCTTCCAAATACACTCGCTCGAGCAATGACTGATGGGAAAGGAGCCATCACATCAGCATCACTCTGTGCTGTGTTGTATTTGTTTAAACTCAATGTTGACACTGTTGGATGGTGTTTTTATGATACAAGGGGTTTTTTGTTGTTTGTTTCTCCTTCCATCCGCCATTTTTTCCCCAGATTAGCCAAAATGAAGTGTGTGCGTCCCATCTGTCCATATGACTAGATCGACTCCTAGTGCTTGTGTGCTTCCCTTTTGACTCCTCCAACATGTTCACTGGCATGGCCCCCTCTCTCTCTTGCTCTTTATGCTCAATCAGTCTGAGCCTTGAGCCAGCTCTCCTTCTCCTTCTCCTTCTCCTTCTCTCTATCTCTCTGGTAAGAATCAAAGTGTGCAGCTGGCTGGTAGGTTGGTGAGAGAGATAAATGGCACTGGTCCCACTTTGACTGGCAGTGACTGGTGCGATCAAATTAATCACAGATACTGGATTTCTTAGGTTGTCTGCGCTGATACACGGGGACAAAAGTCATTCCTTATATCACAAAGATGCTGATATTTATCAAAGAGTTGGGAGCATTACACAGCAAAGGAAGGTTTGTTTTTTTTCTGTGTTAAACTTAACACTCTTCACAGCCTTGGCACCACCATCTGTTCTGCTGTAATATGCTACTAAGCCAACTCCAATGCTGCAGAACACGGGTGACAGGAGGCTGCTGAACCAACTATGTCACGATGACACCATGTCCAAATTACCTGAAGAGCTGCTATCTGCCTCACATGCAGGCTTTTCATTCATTATGCGCAGCAACAATTATATTTCTGATTAATCCTACCTCCTCCATAGTTGCAGCACCCTCTCTTCTGATTAATCGCATGGCCTAATGAGTCACGACTCATTAACTTAACTTGCCATTTTTCAATTTTAAATATTTTTGCAAACTATTTCCAGAGCGTTTTTTTTTTTCTTCTTGGTGCCCACATTTATTCCAGTCCAATCAGATCAGGATGGTGATCACGGGCCGAGAAATGATCCCCATTCATAATCAAACTAATATCTAATGGAGCTGATTGAGGACACCTTGTAATATTGTGCACAGGGCTATTCATCAGCGAGAGCGGGCACACAAAACATGGGTATCACATGCTCGCATCACCTGCTTAATTGGCACACTGATTCAAAAGAGCCAATTTGATGCAGCTCTTATCTTACACGTGCCACAGGTTGCTTCTGTGCAGCCTATGTCTGCTCATAAGAACTGTAGTGTGTGATAATGGATGCATATTCACTAAGCAACCAGTCTGTTCGAGAGCCAATTGAAGAGATCATGAATAATGATGCAGCATCAGAATAATAGAGGCCTTGACTAGATTAAAGCCACTATTCTCTCTTTATTGGCCTTACTTTACCATGTTTTGAGGTTTTATGAACAGATAATTGTAAAAAAATGGTTAATCTTTGTACAACATGACCCTCTACCTGCTACATAGTATTCACACACTTCTGGCACTTTTTTAAGTGAAGCTCTGCAGAGGAAATACACACCTGCTCAGCACAGACAGGATGAAACAGGTGACACAAGTGCAGTTACACTGAAAAGTATTAGTGAGAATATTATGGTGAAATTTGCAATATGCTGCTCTGACAGCTTAGTTTTTTCCACATTAGCCAGACTCACACAGACACACACATACACACTCTCTGGCCCTGCTTTGTGGTACCATGCATGAAAAGCCCTTTAGACAGTGGCTGCTCACTGGAAACCACTTGACAGGTGAGAGCAGTGACAGACAGCGATGATGAGCCTGGTTGCGTTTTCACGGGCTGTGCGGTTTCACTGTGGTTCTGAGCTTTGAAATGGACCTGCCTGAGAGCTTCGGTGGAAAAGCAGAGGGAAAGGAGGAGGTGGGGGTGAGGAAGTGGAGTCTTATTAATTTGTGCTCTTTGAAAGCCAATGATGGGAAATGATGAAACATCTCTCTCTGTTGGATTAGGTGGCTAGTCACAGCTTGTAAGCAGGCCTGCACATGAATGTCAGTGAGGCTGTGAGTGGCAAACTAACGTATACTCTGGAAAATTAACAGCCTATTCATCTCATTGTGTTTTTTTCCCCTGATTAAAAATGCAAACTTCATGTTCTTGTTAAAAACACATGACATACATTGTGCATTATTAATGGAGTCCAATACTCCCCCAGCTATGTGTAGTGCTAAAAGTCTAGTAAACCAATGGAGTTGGTTTTTTTAATCATTTTAGTCACTTTTTAGACACTCTTCTACAAAGTGGAGATTGAACACCTTAGGCTGGCTCTTATACATTTTAAATCCACCTGAACGTGTGAATCAGGCTGAACGGAACAAACACTCAGACAATGCATCAACATCAACAGCGTCGCCACATTTAACCTCTCATTACCTCTGTCTCAAGCTGCACTAGTTCCATTTGGGGCCATGGCTCCGCGATCTGTGCAAGAGGCATTTTCGCAGGATTTTCTTCACAGCCTCCCTCCTTTCAGTGGTCTCCCAAGATTTCCCTTCTGCTTCTTCTTCTTGTTCTTGTTCTTCTTCCCGTCAGGTGCAGCTCACTCGCAAAAGCTTCTCGATCACTCCGAGTCCCAAGTCCAGGTACAGCAGATTTTATCGGCACTTTGCTCTGTGCTCAGACACGATGACGCGCACGCAGCAGCTGCGAGCACAACCAAGAGCTCTACAAGCGATTGTAATCCCTTGATATGTACTCGTTTATCGTCGCTTGTGTTTGTTTGCTACAAGTGATAATCCAACAAAATAAACACCCACCACAAACACTAAACAGACCCTCTCGTCCTACCGGCTATGCGCACTGGCTACACGGGGATTCGGGGCTTGACAAGCGGGTTGAAGGAGAGGAGAGCAGAGCCCAAGTGTCTGTGTTTGATCCAAGCTGCCTGCGGTCGGGCTGTACAGGAGACTAATGCCACCTAAGGGAATTAGCTAGAGTCCGTGCTGTGTTTGCAATCGACGCCGTGCCAGATTTTGGTCGCCTTCCTCCCTGTGTGCTTGTGGATTCTCCCGGGCAGAAAAAGAGGAAGACTTCGCTCCGTCCGCCTGGTTCCCAGTAGCAGCAGTGGCAATGTGTGTGATGCGCGCAGAGACCTCAGTGTGGCTCTGTAGTACGAGCAGGCTCCAACTCGAGCTGTAATTGGCAGACTCCGATAGGATTTTTTTTTCTTTTTCTTATCCAGCCCCCTTTTTTTTTCCATGTGTGCCGCCCAGGTCTGATCGTGCCATCATCCGGTGGGAGAGATGAACTGCAAATACGTAATGCAAACTGAAGCCTGTAGTGTTTCCAGCTATGCTCGTGGTGCAGCAGGTGCATCAGAGGAAGACACAGCAGAATCACAGCGAGGAGACTGTCAGTCATATATCAGATGAGAGCAGCGTGGTTACGTAACTCCTGTAGACACTTTGATCATAAAAGATGTGACTGCGGAGGGAAACACTGACTCTTCATGCACTCAATGAACCTGATTTTATTCAAATAAAATATATTCCCATTGAATGAATGACTCCCAGATCCACATCACAACTTCCTCTGAGCTTTCGGAATTACATAATAGATTACACAATAGATATAAAGAGCAGAAGGGACTAGAATTGAGGGTCGTGACCAGTGCTGTTTGATTCAGTATGGACATTACATTGATGCATCAGTCTTTTCATTGACAAATGCTCTTGTGATGGTCCTTGTAATCCTCAGTGATATTAAAAACACCCCTCCACCCTCGACACTTCTCTGCTTCATTCACTGCCGAGTGGATTTTGCTCTTGGCCAGCTTTGGTTACTATTGGCAACTGGAGAGCATCAAACCGCCTTGCCGTGGATACACCAGATACATTTTATTTATTTATTTATTATTTATTTTATTCAAATTGAGATGAAGCAAGCATGGGATTTCATAGACACACACAGGTGAAATTTAGTGAAATACAATAGAGGCTGAGATTTGGTGGATGTTGCTGTATATTATGCAAAATGCTACTGTTTCATTGTTTAAAGCCTGATTGATTTATCAACCTGCAGCTACTTGAGTTTGAGCTTTGTGGCAGGTTAAACACTGATTTTATCTGTAGGAGAAAAACACTTCCTAGCTGCATATCAGTGTTCCTGACACATCTGTGGCTTTTGGACTTTGTATCCAGGTCTGTTACTATGCAACACCTTCTCTGTTCACTCCAGGAAATAAAAAAAAAACTGTCATATTCATTCACGTCAGAATTTTTACTGCAGTCACGGCATATTCATTTATTAGAGCGTTTTCATGCAGCTCATGCACCAGTATTTCTAATAGACCATCTTTAAGTGATGCTGCATGCACACACAGACTCAACAGATGCATGTTGTTGTCTGTTAGCACCTTGTTCTCTACATTTCCACACACCAGGGACGGAAAAAGACAGTCAATGGTGAGAGTGAAAACCTTTCCCTTCTCCCTTCAAAAGCTCTTGGGGTCGACGTACGGTCGATTTATCTTCTGGCAAATCCATACCAGCCCACCTCACAGGGTGGTCAGAAGGTGAGCTTGTACCACCCAGGGGGGAGGGCTATCCATCACGCTCACATTGTGTGTAATATTCAAAGTCATCCCAATGCTCACATTAACACATCGATTTGTCTCGATGATGGATCAGCAGCTGTTACGGGAGCACTCATTGCACCTCATAATGCTCTCTTGGTGTTTGTCATTTAGTGCAGCCACACAGCCAACCAGCAGCCATTTCCCTTCTCTTCTCTTCTCTTCTCTTCTCTTCTCTTCTCTTCTCTTCTCTTCTCTCATTTTATTTCTCCCATCTGTTTCTTCCTTGTGCATTATGGACAGGACAACTGCTGCTCTGTCCTCTCCTCCTCTCAGAGGCCAGTGGATTGATGACAGACATTATTCACTGTTTATGGTTCCTCCTGTGTGATGTGATGGATTCCAGAGTCTCAGTTTGATCCTGTGGTGAAAGTTAACAGTGTATTAAAGACAATTTATAGGAATGAATAAAAAAAAGAGGATGATCTAGAAGGGTGAAAAGCCATGTCAAGAGGCCTGGGAATGGTGTGGTGTTGCTTTCTAAAAAATCAATGTAAAAAGCAGCTCACTGGAAGGAAACAGCCTCTTGTGAAAACAAACAACCTTGCATAAGGTACACTGATATTGATTGACACGTTGGTGTCCTCTGAGATGTGCAACACAGTGATATCCTGACAGCAGGGAATCTCTTCTTCTATTCATGATGCTAGCTCCGCTGATATCACAGGTGACAGTGATGACTCAGAGGTGTTTCCCATCCAGCGGCGGAGACTCCAGGGATACCCTACCCCCCACCTCTGGCTAGAAATGAAGCATCATGGGTAATATGACTCAGTCCATCTTGACATGCATGTGCAACGAAGCAAGACTCCACCCTGACTTGTTGGTGTATCGACGCAGAAATGAAGCACATTGGTTAAGGAGCTGTCGAACAGACACTTAAAGCCGAGCTGTGACAAAATAGACGTCAGATTCCGTCCCCAGACGACGGCCTGTATATTAGATAAACTGATGCAAACCTGACGCTGTTGTTTAACCTCATGAGCTGAGAGCAGAGAGGTGGAGGAGAGAGGGATATGTTAAGTGTGCAAGAGGAAACAGTGAATCATACGGTATCCACAGCACTAAACAGTGCAATTAAAATGCAAATATATGCATACTCCAATTGTGAAGTGGCAGCTGGTACTGAAACAGCATCTAAACATTCATCTGTTCATTTAGCATTATTGCTTTCCTTTGATTTGGTGTCTTTTAGTTCTTTTATATTTCACCTTGTATTTACCTTTGTCTGACATAAACATATGTTTATACAATGTAATCTATGTTCATTCATGTAGCTTTTTGTTCACTTATTTGCCTTTCTGTATTCCTTTTATTTATTTATTTTTATGGTTTATTTATTATTATTTGCAGCTACTTTTCAAACATTGTACAAAAAAAATGACAGCAGGATTTATTTTATTACTTTACTGCATTTATCGGTTGAAACTAAATTAATTCAGAATGAATTCAGAATCAGATCCCAGCATTTCTGTCAACTTTTACTGTGACTGTGGTGCAGAATGCAAAATGCAATATTAAAGATGTCCCACGGAGCAGTAAAATATGTCTGACTGTGTGTTTTGGAATCACTTTGCAAATGTCTTCCATTTTTACAGTTGCTACAGAACATTTCTCAAAACTCTTGCATCTCTCAAAATATAAAACTTTTCCAAATTACTTTTACCAACTCCCTGACTACTCTTGCAAAAATCAAAGACACCCCTTTAAGGGCAATTTAATCTGTGCTCAAAATCAACTGTTTATGGTCTCATAACAAAATATATTGATGCTTAATGGGTTGAAACCCCTGAGTATTTGCTCCAGACAGTGGAATTTACAATTCAGAAAACTTTAAATATGTCTTTGTTGTTTTGCTTTTCCTTTCCTTCCCACCATTACACCGATAAACAGACCTGAAAGGCATCTAAAAGCAGATTAAAGTTTTATGAGTATGTGTATTTATGCCTAGTGAAATGTTCAGTTAATCCACAGGATTAATTTGTTGAGGCAACACAGGCACTAAGAGCTGACTGCACTTAAAGACAAGAGCATCCCAGTCTAAGTCCAGATACAGTGCAGGCAGCCAGCAAAGGCTAATGGATATAGTATTTCTGCAAACAACTTGTGCTTTATGGAGTAGATTTCACCTTAATACACTCTTATATCACTATTTCAGTTCTATATTTAACGGTCTAGGTGGATCAGGTTTCAACAAACGCACGCTCAGACCTTTGATGATAATTCCTGCTTAGCCGAGCCGAATGAGCACATGTCTGTGGTGCAGAGATCAACGCCATCAGTGGGGCTGCAGCACAGAACAAATTAATTAGCCGCTCAGTAGTGGTGCAAGGGTAATTACCCAGTCTCAGCTGAGTGACTATGGCAGGGGAAGATGATATTGTAATGATTCAAAATTCACTCTGGGTCTGTGCCATACAGAGATGATGAACAAATAGCGTTATTGTATTGCAAACATCAGTGGAATCATCATTTGTCACACAAATGGCTGACGGGACTTTGAGGCTGCAGATAGACTGAGAGGGTAATTTCAATCGATGAAAGAAAAATAGAGATGGAAGGGGGGGAGAGACAAAGACTTACTGTAGATATACAGGGTAGAATATTGTGGATTGTAATGTGCTGTCTTGTTCTTCTTTGTCACAAACACTATCTTTTACAGTTTCTAAAGATGGCTCCATAAACACAACTGTTGCATTGGGTGTGCTGTCACGTGGATAAGAAGAAGAAGAAAAAGAAGCATGTTGAGACTTGAATATGTGTTTCTGGTATTTGGGCTGGGCAAAGGAGGCAGGCCAAGCACAAGGTCTTCATAAAAACACACACCTCTGCGATCAAGTTCAGCGCACAAACAAGCTAGAGTAACACAGCATTACGTCACTGACTTTCACTGAGAAATCCAACAAAGCCGTTGGTATAGCACTGGAACAACAAGCCAATAATAAGATTTAGATTCACACTATTTTGGGGGTATTTTTTTTAAGGCTGAAAAGCAAGAACACAAAAAGAGGAGCAGCAAGTTGTGAGTAATGTGTCCCACACAAAGGACCAGAATAAAACCTCTGCAGTGTACTGCATAAAAGCGAGCATAAAAGCTGCATAAAAAGAGTTGCATAGGACACTTTAAGCAACATTAAGCCTGGATTTCACAATACACTGGCTTTCCATTAACTAAAATTAGTTTTGATTTGTCAGGCTGGTGCACTGATGTCTTCAGATCGAGCTCGGTTATATTTTCCTCTCACACTTTCACAGAGAACGTCTTGAGTCAGCAGTGGATCGATAGTGATTCAGTCAGCATTCACATCATAATGACTAAAATGTTTTCCCACTGCTCCAATCTGGAGGTTTGCATTACAGTTGATAAACTGCTTAATTTATTCTATTCACTCTGAAATACACCTATACACAACTAAAAGCTCCAAGGCAATTAAGGAACAATACCTCAAACCCTTTAGATACAGACACATTACAGGAAGATTTACAGTAAATATTTGAAGACAGTAGCACAAAGCACATGGGGCATGGTGCCATTTCACCTGCTCTTATATAAACCAGACTTCCCCCCCTCTGTTGTTCTCTTGGTTCAAAGAGAATAACAGCAGGGGGTGCCAGATATCAGAGGGCAGCTTTTTCATACTGTATAGCCCTTTTCATCAGGTGGTGCCCTTTACCTCTCAGGGGGTGGGAGTTGATGGTGGAGGGGTGGGAGGGTGGGGGGGGCAGCTGAGTCACGAACTGTAAAATATGAGACATTAACAATGTGATCTCTTATGTGTAGGTAGGTAACAGCATAGACTTCACAGTTCATTCACAAAACCCCCACACTTGAAGTCATGAGTGTGAATGGAGCACACGCTGATTCAAATATATTGGAAAGTTACAGTTAAATGAACTGCACATAATGGTTTCACAGTGTTGTTATCACTCTATGACTCATGTTTTCCTTTAAGAACTCATAATATTAAATTTTATAGAAGTGATCAGTCATCATAATGTGAACTTTGTACCCTTGAGATGGTTATTGCTAAGCTTGTCTTCTATAAAATAAGTGCATATGGGAAATAAATGACAACTGGCTTTATATTCCCCAAGAGACAATACACTTTACTGTGAATCTCCGTTACAGTTAAGTGTAAAATACTGTAATTGTATCCCTGTGTTTTCACTTGTTGTGTTTTGATAAATTGTGAATTAATCAATTCCTCCACTGGCATGAAGCTGATATAATTATCGATATTTTTAAATAATTCAGCAAGCAGACAAGTTCACACTGTAAAAACATTGGACAGGAATAAAATATTGATGTCAGCTCACACTGGAGAACAGGAAGTCAGTGCAGTTCAAAGGATAAAACAAGAAACGTGTCCGGGAAAATTCCTGGGAGAGCAGCTGAACAAGTGGACTCGTGGAAAGAGGATTAGACGTACTGGTCTGTGCAGGGAGAGGAGGGGAAGGAGTTTTTTTTTCACCTTTAAGTCTTGTGACAATTCGTGAAGTGCATGGGTGTGCAACTGAATCTCAAAATTCAGACTATCTTTCATGCAAACAAATGCACCACCGCAGGGTCGCAGCGGTCTGACACAGTCACTAAAGCAGCGGTGTTACAGTACAACACAGGTGTAGTATATCCTGCTGGTGTGCGCCTCCACATGCTGCTGTGGGAAATCATTGTGGGCCCTGTGCTCTGTTAGTGTTGCGCGCATGACGTGATTGCGCATGAAAGCAAAACTATGCGGGAAGTTGTGGAGCCTTAAAACCCCGTAGCACCTTCCCAACGCACACACGGACAGACAGGCACCATCCATTTCTCCAGGTAACAGCGAAGGGAGGGTAAAATATGGGGGTGAGGAAGGAGGGGTGGCGGTAGGAGGGAGGGGTCTTGTCCTGGTGGAGCTTGACAGTTGCGCATTGGCTGACAGCGGTGGGACTCTCACCTTACCTGTACCTGTGGGAAGGAGTGCCACTCGTCATCGTCCGACTCCAAATCGGGATCAACTTTTCCTCTTTCTTCCAGCAGCCCGGAGAGGTAGAAGTCGGCCAGGACGGCTGGAAACTGAACCAGCGACAGCAGCAGGTCTCCGAGCATGGAGCCTATAACGTGTTGGAGCGAGGAGAGAGTCGGCGAGTGGCTCCAAGGTGAGGAACATGTCTCGGTTGTGTGTGTGTGTGTGTGTGTTTTTTTTTTTCCTTGTCACGCCTTGATCCCCTCACAGGTACTTTGGCTCGGACGCTAAAGTCAGAAATAGAAGCGCCACACAAATCCTCTTGGAAGTGAAAGGTGGATGTGGAATGAGGAAGTGGCCAGTGCTCGGAGAGGGAGAGAGAGAGCCGCAACAGTCTTGTCCTGATCAGTGTCAACAGCTCAGGTAGTAGGTGGTAGGTAGGCTGCCATCACAGACATGTACATGGCTGAAGTACGTGTTGCGTTCACTGTCCGGGACTCATTTATGTTTAATTCACCAACACTTTAAGAGGGCAGTGAATGGATCAACACTTTCTCACACTGTTACATAAGTGGTGAGCCGTGAGTGTGTACTCGAGTGTGTTTACTTAAGTATTGCAAATACTTCGATACACTTTTAGGTACTTGTGGCTGCTTTGTTTATTTCAGTTTTACCTCTATTGTTTCTGTTTTACCTAGCAACAACCATTACTGCTTACTTAAAGATTTTAGATACAAGTAATATAATCAATGTAAAGTATGATGCATTGTTAGCAAACTGTATATAATGCATAATGTCATGACAAACAGCATTAGAGTAGGCCTACTACATACATGTTAATAATAATAATAATGGCAATGGCATGTAATAACACAACACTGACCAGGATTACTCTGTGTTTACGTCTGGAGCCTTGTGTGCTTTCACGTAATGCAGGATTTCCACTACACAAACAAGAGCATTCAGTAGTGAAGCACTGCTATTTTTCCTGATGTATATTACTGTAATTAATCTTCCAGTCTTGGTTATTGATGATGAGATCATCATCGTGCTTATTATATATTTAGCACGTGACTTACATGAATCTCTTGTGATTCACGAGCACAAGTCATTCCTGCCCCTGTTACTCACTCTACATGTCTCTGCATGCACATGTATGTGTTTTTCTACAGGGTTACACTTTACACTCTGCCTCGCATGTGCTTCAGATGTTTGTTTTTGTTTTTGTCTTGCACCACCGCCAGGTCTGGACGCCCCCCTGCAACAGTACTCGGTGTCGGAGTGGCATTTGTCAGGCATGGATCTGCTCCAGCTGACCTCCCAGGACCTGGAGAAGCTGGGAGTCCACAAGATCGGACACCAGGAGATCATACTAGAGGCTGTGGAGAAGCTCTGCTCTCTGGTGAGCGAGGAAGCAAGAGTCATGTGTGTTTGTGTTCACTCCGTGTCCATAGCAGTGCTCTGTGTATCCAGGGCTGCTTTGCTGTGTGTGTATTGTGGGGGGGGGGGGGGTTAATGTATGCGAGAGAGACAAGGCGTGCCTGGTTGTTTACTGAGCAGTCATCTTCTTGTCTTGTGTAGTTGTGTATGGTTCGATGCTGGAGAAGAGAGATGCCTTTTTTTTTTCCCCACCATCACACTGCTCTCAGATCCAGATCTTGTTTGCATAGCAGCACTAAGCAGCTGTTGAACAAATCCAGCCAGAATACACAGCAGCTGCTCTTATTGCCATACATGTCCTGCTGCAGCAGAAACACTCTGAGCCTGGAGTTCGACCGCTTAACTGCCTCTTTTTGCCCTGCACTTTCCGATCAATATTCCCTCCAGTCAAGCATATCATAGTAAAATAGTCACTTTATTTTTCCGAGCCGACATCAAAGGACTTGTCACGCTTTAACTGCAACCAAAGCAGTTAGAATAGCAAAGCTTGTGCCTAATACTTTACATGCAAATTTCTGCGAAAGTTTGCAGTCAGCTAAAAAAAACACTTCCGTCCCTCCTTTGAATCTCTGTCCCGTTTTTTTTTTTTCTTTCTGCTGCCTAATTAATTTTCCTCCCTGTCCAATTTGAAGAGGGAGTTTTTGGACACTTAAATAGTCGTGTTGGTGTGTATGTGTGTGTGTGTGTGTGTGGGCGTTTGTGTGTTCCCAGAGTGGCCTTTGTTTCACTGGACGGACTAATTGAGCAGGACAGTACCAGGCAAGGTTCCAGCTCTGGTGGCGTAACAGCCTGTGAACATCAGACTAAAAGCTCAGGCTGCTTAAACTGCCTGTTGCCAAATTATTGAAATAACTGTAGTACTGATTGAAATAGTCATTACAACATAAACAGTTCAACCCCAAAGTCTGATGGAATAAGTGTGAGCAGGGCCCTCCTGCAGGAGAAGACAAAATGTGATCCTATTCACCACATTTCAGATGTTACCTTAACAACAGTGTCATTTGTCCATGCATGTGTCAGCCTCACTTCCTCCCCACCCCTATCAGTCTTGATGCTCTGTGAAGTGCTAACACTGCGCTCATTCATAAAAACGAGCATCAGATGCTCACATGAACCAGGCCAAACACGTTCAAGTGCACGGTTACATAATTAACAACTGCAGCGCTGAGAAACTGCTGCATGTTGATGGAGGACTGTTGAAGTGCGACAACAAAGCCCGCTCGGTCCGAACCTCTTGACCATTGATGAGTGGGTCACGACAATAACCTGCTCCTTCCTCAGCCGCCGTGAGGAGTCACGTCTCTCTCTCACACACACACACACACACACTACTGTACAGCTGGACAGGAAATGATGATGAAACAGATTGTCTCGTTGAAGGGTCTTTAAAGTTGTCTCGGTTTTATTTAATCCTTTGCTACAGTGTGTGTTGTTGGCTCAGTGAACATCCAGTGTGTGGTGCCTTTGATTTTTTTTCGTCTTTTTTTTTACAGCACCCAAAGGGTTTATGTAATATACAGTGCATCTTCACTCATTCATAGAAATATTTAAATCACCTCTCGTAATACAATACAATTCAGCAGCACCGCAATATAATCCTGAACACCAGAAGCTTCATGAAGGGAGAGTTTACTGAATGGCTCAATACAATATTAAAATGTGTACCTGAGTGTAGATCAGTTCAGTTCTTAAAGTGTTCACTTGCATTATTATCATGCGCTGACTGAACAACACAGTAGCTACTGCTCCTCACAATCGATAGATTTTGACACTTTAACACTATATATACCATTAACATGATATGGAACTATATTGTGATAGAGGAAAGTATAACAACAACTATTATAATCATCATCATCATTATCAGCTTCATTTCTAGACCATTTTCAAATCCATATTCAAGCTATAAATAGACGCGTCAGTTCTCTTTGAAATAGGTTTCAAACAGAATTGACAAACACGCATCAATCTTTTGAAATAAAAATTCAAAACCATTTCAAAGAGAATTGCACCAGGTTGACAGTGGAGCGGTGAACAAAGGGCTTGCAACTGAGACATTCAAATAACAATGCACCTGAAACACCAGGCCACATCTTTCAGTGATGTTTCACAAATGGCAGGAGAGGAATAGGAGTGATGCAATATCACACTGAGATTGATTTTGTGTGAGTTGAGTGTTTCAGGAGTGAATCACTAACCAGCTGCATGCGTTCTTTGTGTGCGTACTTTGCAGACGTATGGCATAGGTGGGGAGACCCTGCGTGGTCTAACGGAGAAGCTGCGCACTCTCGCCCACACTCTACAGATGGGCATCCAGGGCCGCTGGCAGGTCAACAGCTCTGAGCTACGGGGCGCCACCAAGCTGCCTCTGAGAGTCCTGCAGGTTGTGGTGGAGCTCATCAGCTCTGCCAAAGGCCTCTTCTCTCTGCTCAACAGGTGCGTACAGAGGGAGTTATCTAACTGTTATATATATATATACACACACACTACTTCAAATCCTGTTTCGTTCTGTGGTTATTTTTGACTCTGTGTTTACCCTCTATGTCTTTGAAAACAGGATCTAGCTGCAGATTTTATTGCTATAGGTTTTTCCGTAAAAAAGGATGGCCGTCGGCTAATGTCACTTAAAGGTGTGCACGTGGGGAATGTTTTGGTGTATGTACAGACTTGCTGTTTCCATGCCCCTGATTTAAAGAAAAGAAAAAAGCTGACACCTGCTCCATAGAAATATACTCAGTTTATTTTCTTTCCCTTTTCTCCTTATGAGACTTTCTAGGCATCTGAATTTCTTATGTGAAACTAAATCACTGAACTTGTACCCGCTCCAGTCTCTATCCAGACATGTTTGAAATATAATCCCTTTTTTTCTCCAGGCATCAGTTCTTGCAGCTCAGTGGATGCACCTCCACCAAGAACATATTCAACTACTGCAAAGAGCTCGGGGATATTATCCACAAGGTTGGTCCATGTATGGCTTTAAGCAGTTAAATATAAAAGTATTGAGCTTCTGCTCTTCTCTCTTATCTTCATCAAATGCTGCTTTTTGAAAAAAAAGTGTTTGGTTCATTTTCCTACACTGACTAAAAATTGTGGAAACATAAGGTGTTTATCTTAAGAGGAACCACACACAAGTAAACTGTGGTTTGAGTTGTATTTTCATACGCACTAAATTGCCAAAGAGGAACTACAACCTGTCGGTGACCAGCTATTTCTTTTAAAGTCGGGTCCCTCAAACGCAACACACAGAGAACAGATACTGCACAGACACACTCCTTAGCCCTTTCGTTTAGCCTGAGTAATGCATTCTTTATCTTTACATTCCTGGCATATTTGAAGGCAGCTGTACCTTGAGGAAGCTTGACAGCGCTGCCAAAGAGGAGAGCTGGATTTTGCTTGTGCCTTCAGCTTTGTGATACTATGAAATGTTGGAGAGACAAAAAAGGGGAAGAAGGAATATTCATATGTATGCATGCGTATATTTATATGTCTGAGAAGTGGGTGAAAAGTTTTCACAGGTAGAAGAGAAGACAGGCCTGGATATGTTGTAGTGCCTAGGGGAGAGAGAGAGGTAGAGGTAGAGGGGGGAGGGAAGGTGGGAAGGGCAAAGAGAGAAGCAAAGGGAGGCTTGGAAAGGGGGAGGAGACTGAGGGAGGGATTGCACTGAAACTGTTTAATGACTTTTGACTCCTGGGGGGTGGGAGGGGGTTTTTTATTAGTGAACATTGGTCAGCAGAGAGCAACAAGCAGAGAGGAGGAGAGACCATTAGCTGTGAGGCCACAGTGTCATGACAATAGAGAAGAAGAAAGAGAAAAAGATAAGACAGTGGAAGTGAGGAGGACAAACAGGAGATGCAGTTGCAGAGATAGCAGGGGTGATCAGAGTGAGGCAGTGAGAGGAGCAGGGAAGCTGTGGGGGAAAGAGGAGGCTCAGTATTTAGAGGAGTTTATTTATAGCCAGCTCTGGACACCTGCCCGCCACGACAGGTACAGTTCTCACCTCTTCGATTGGATAATTATCCACAAGGTGATGCTGCTTTTGTGTTTTCTCTCCCACTTTGCTTAAAATGGCTCAGACTTACACTTACATAAAACAGCAAGTGCATTTTCTGCCTGTTCTTTCAAGCTGAGAATTGTTCTGTGTGATTTCTTTGTCTTCTCTAAAGGTTTATTATGGTGTTAGACGCCATTTGAGATATTCTGCACTAGCCACATGGGGACAGTCTGAACCAGATTTGTCAGTTTCACATGATTACCCATTCACAGGGTTAAGAACAAGCCTGCAGGACTTTTGTGTGGCAGCTCAGCGTCACAGTTTCTGTGCTGGTGTATAGTAACAGTGACATTATTCTTATAGACTTGCAGGACCAGTGTGGAAGGAAGGAAGCGTGGATTCCAGAGAGTGATTAAGCTTGTTGACACTGATCGGATGTTTTTGCGCCACTACGAAGTGATTCAGATTTGTTGTTTTCATTCATTGTCTGCTCCATGAGTACGGAGGCAGAGCACTTAGTGAATGATTAGTAAGTTGAGACCTTTTGCTGTTTTTTTTGTGTGCTCGGTCCCTTTTAGAGGTTGATCATTGTGTGGTGCAGTAATGACACGCCATTGTTTGCTCAATTCCTGTTTTTGAACTCTTGCGTGCGCTTGTGTGTTTATACGTGCAGGTGCTCAAAAGGTAAGAAATCCATGAAGTTCATGAAAATGTAGTTTTATAAGATCTTAGTTCAGGGTCATTTGGTCTTTGAAGTAAAAGTGGTCAGGCGGCTCATCTTCTGGACTTTCCCTCTTCTCAAACGTCACCCATTGAATAAGTGTCTGGGGTTTAAATTACCACATGTATCTGTAATTGTGCATGACTGCATGGGCAATGTAATGCTGCTGATGTGATTGCTAATTTGCTACAGTATGGTATAGAGAGAGACACACTCGAGCTTCTGTAACACGCCTCAGCTGTACAGTACGTCCTGCAAGTGTTCCTCTACCCAGCCTGCAGGCTGATAATACTATGATGACAGTTTGAGAGATGAAGCCTGTCTGAGGATTTTCATTTTCTCAGCTGCTCAGATTGACCTTTTCACTCACCTGCCAAGGCTTTTTTAATTAACAACTGACCGGCACCTGCAATAACAACAGGTAGAATACAGATTTTATAGATCTACAACCCAGTGCTTTTTTTGTGAATGTGATTAGCCACTAAAGCCATCATCACTGGTTTATGTTAGCTACCGGCTAATCGGGGGCTGCTGGGGTCGACCCCGCCTCCATGACGTTTGGCGTGCTGTCAGGAGGCCACAGTTTCATCACAACATCTTTTTTACGGAGAAATGTATCCACACAATCCACACCACATCCTCCACGGCGAATAAAGGGCTCTTGTTAGTTCTCTAGCTGTGTGCGTTAGAGTGTTTGTGTGTTTCTTCTCATACACTGTGAAGCAGTCAGAGTCAGCAGTCAGCTGGTGTTGTGTTGGGGTCCCGACCGGGAGCTGAATGGTATAAGTTTTGCAGTGAAGTCTCAGCGGAGCAGCGAGCAGCGAGCAAGGTTCAGCAGAGAAAGACAAAGAGAAGGAAAAGGAGAGGGCTGTGTGAACTGTGAACTCGGATTGAGAGCAAAAATGATCTGGGAGATGTTACATTAAGGTATGTGAGTTTAAAAGTATCTTTTAAAAAGAAAACAACAGGTTTTCTGCTGCAACATATCACATCTGAAACAAGGACCATAGGTGAAAATGTAACTCTGACAGATTTTAATGTTTAACCGCCATTTTTAGTGCAACATGCCCCCGAGACAAGTCTGCTGCTCCTTTTTTTTGGTTATGTAACAGTTTGTTTGACATTGAAGATGATCAACATATTTATTGATTTGGAGCTGCTGTTGGATGACTTATTAAAAGTGAAATACAGACAGGACAGATGGAAAAGGTGCCAGAGGGGACTGACTTTAACTGTTTGTTTGTTTTTAATTTTTTTTTTTTTTTTAATTATTTTTTGTTTATGGGGCTAAATTGGAGAGCATAAGACAAATCCAAGGGTAAGAGGAGTTATATAAAGCAAGAGTGACAACAAGTAAATGAGGAGCAGGTGTAATAGAATATAACTTCAATATGTGTCCAAGCCTTTTTATAGCAGTGACCTGGTGGCAAATAGAAAGTCTACTGGTGAAGTCCAAGTAAACAAGCGGCAGACACAACAGGGGTTTTCTAGACAAGGCTTTTGATCTGCAAGGCTTTGATATGTGTTTTAACTCACAGGCTCTGTCCAGTCTATAATCACCAATCTGTGACTGAACATGCATGTGATGTACATTCATGTGGGTCAGTTTATTTTTCTGTTAATTGTTTAGTGTACGTGTGTCCATGCATGGCTGCATACATGTACATCCTCGTTTGATCTTTTTTTTTTGTCAGATTGCTACACCCACATAATAGGTTGCCTTTGTTTCCTAGACAACTACAGGGAGAACTGCTTTCAGGCACAGACCACTGCTGGAAAGTTAACTCACCGCCTGATCAAGCCACACACCATCTAACACAACACTTTCTTTGAATCAAAGGCGCCTGATGCATGTTACTTTACAGTGCTGCAGAAGGCAAAGCAATATTTTTTCAAATTTCATGATTTTGACACTGCAGGTCCTGTTGTAATTCATATTAACTTAATTAATGTTACAGTACAATTGTTGCTGATCTGAACTATAGTTAAAAGGGCAATCTCCTTTGTTGTTTCTGCTGTTGCTTCTGGTTTGGGTGGTTACTAAAAGTTTTTCAATGTTTCGGCTCTGTGACCTTGGGGCCCTTGTTCTGGCTTAGTTGATGGAGAATGGGAATCACTACAAAAAGCTGCACTGTTACATGAGACCGTTTATGATTCTTCTGTTACAAAACCTGAGGGGTCCCTGTGCAAACAGAGCAGTTGTTTTCAAGGGAGGTATTTTAATTAATATCTTATTGAGAGCAAAATCATGAAAGTGGAGCGTGAACATGCTGGAGGCTTTTGGAAACTAAACATACCCCACAGCTCCTCTCTCCTTGTCTCCCTTCCTTGTGTCTTGTCTCCTCTCCTTTTCATGGTTCCCTATCTCAGCATGAAACGCAGTCACATCTGCAACGGCATGCGTATATGCACATGTATTAGTTGCGTCATATGTGCAAGTGTGTGTGTATAAGTGCATACTGTACATTTGTGTTTGTAAGCATACAGACACAAGGACTTTGTGTCTGGTCTAGATGCTATTCTCCCTGTGTACTGTAACCAGCGAGCAGTGTTGGTTTATCAGTTTTCCCACCACACCCTCCTGACATTACATCAGTTTCAGGGCAGAAGTGTACCTGTCGCCCACCGCGCACACAGGAAGGTGTCATTTCCTGTTCTGGCAGAGTTAGAAAAGAAAAGCAGAACAGGTTTTTGGTGTTGTGGGAAACCTCCTGTGACATGGATTTGAACATACCCAACACAAAACAGAGGTGTTGGGTTGTTTATCTCCCCATGTTCCTATGAAGCTGTGGACTGAAAGAGGTGTTACTACAGAAGGCAGAAGTGAGAGAGCATGGTTGGTATGTAGCAACAAGTTTACACGTCAGATAAAGAAACTGCCACAATGTTTATGTGGTCAAGCAATAAGACTATCTGTAGAGTTTGGACTCTTGTTTTAGCATTTAGCCTTTAAATGTCAAAGTGTATTTACTGACCTTTAGTGGCCTGGGTTTACTCTAGTTATAGCTACAATATTATTATATAATATCTCAACTGGGATACTTTGTCAGTCATTGTAAACATGTTTTTAGCTGCATGAGCACTGTGGCTCCATGATTGGCAATGTCATTAGTCTACGCCTATGTCTGAACGAATGGTTGGATTTTCCGTGACATTTTCTAATGTTCATGCTTGGGACAAACTTTGCATCCAAAGTTCTTCACGCATTTAAAACATTACAGAAGGCACAAAAACAATTTTAAAAAGTGTATATTTCATACATTTTAATGTGTTTTGGCACTGATGTTTTACCTTTGATGAAGTGGCTCTGCGGGGGTGCGGATTGTTCTGTGACATCAGACAACTGATTCTCTGAGAAGTCGAGGTAGTGGAGGATAGTGGAGTGGGAGCTCCAACATGAGGTTGTTGACTGTAGCTGAAAAATATTTAGGTTTTTAGAACTTTTGTAACAATTAACATGAGTGTCCTTGTTGTTTTCATGAAGTAACATACTCTTACATCAAATCGAACGCCACCTCATTGCACTTTTTCAAGTAGGGGATTGGAAAGACCTGAGTTCCGAGTTGTCTCGAACGCATCATAAGTCTTGTTTTAAAACTCTTTCTTGTGATTGGCCTATTTTTCTAGTGGTGAGACATTTTTTTTTATTATCAGAAGCTAAAATGAAATAATCCTATGTTTTTTCAAATGCGTTTCTTTTTGTGCTAATATACTCTGGTTGTATTAGCATCATTCTCTCATCGGCTTTAGCTTTTGCAACCAGCTCTTGCTTTCCTCATGTGTGACATTTGTTTTATATAACTGAATCCGTTTATGTGACACAACATTTTGCAGTGCTTCTCCCAGGTGTTCATCCTCAAACAAATACCGAAGGGCCATATAGCAACATGCATACAAAACAAACACAAGAGGACCAGTCAAACTGACCAGCCGTCACAACAGAAACTCTGTCGGTCCTGCCCCTCCCTTCAGCTTTGTGTCACAGCCTTTAATTAGCCCAGAAATCCAACCGTGTTCACTGTTGATCCCTTGTTACATTTCACAGGGATTAGTTTCCCTTTACAAGCTTTTATGTAACTCACACATCACACAGACGTTGCAAATTAGCTTATAGGCAGTAATGCTACGTGGCATTAGTCTATTCAATAAATATTCAGAGCTGTGTCAACGTCTACCCTCCTCTCATTTAACCTCTCATCATTTCCCTGCACTACAGTAAGTCACAGCTTCCCCCTCTTCTCTCCGGCTCCCAGTGATCCCTGTAGGAGCGTTATCAACACCGTGCTCCCAAACCACAGATTAAACACTTTAGTTCCACTGCACTGATTCTAATTACTGTGACACTGACCACAGACTTCCTGCATGTGTGTGCATGTGCTACAAACATACTTGCGTGCACTTCCTGCGCATCAAGTGTGTGTGCGCATGTGTGTGGGATTAGTGTGAATCCTTGGATTAGGTGGACTTTACGCTCCATTAGAGGCGCTTCTCCCCTGCCATACTGGAGCTGGAATTATGCCCCTCTTGCCTCGGGATACCTGTGGCTTTTCACTTCCTGACTCATGCTGTGAGGAAGAAATAGGACATGAATTTTGAGTCAGATTGTCCCATTTCCACAAATCAATATTAGGGTCACGTACCATAGGCTGCTGGGGTGTCGGGTGTTCGGGTAATTTGCTGAAACTGGAACTCATGTCGTTGTTTCACTCTTCCAACAGGACTCGCCCGTCTATGACAAGGAAAAGGACATCATCGCTGTAGTAAGTCTAATTATATGTCTATTTTACTTCACCTGTTAATATTTTACATTTTATCGTGTAAAGGACTGAATGAAATTATTCTTGATAGCATGTCAAACAATGTACAGACACTGTATGCCACAGGAACTGTGGTCCAAACCGAGTGTTTTCATCGACAGTGCCGTCAGTTGGTGGCTCTGTGTGATGACATCCTGAGCTCCAGCCCTGAAGCGCTTCTTACCCACACTGCCCAGCTTGAGAGTGTTGACTTAGTGCCTGTGTCACCTGGTGATCAGCTGGTAAGTATGTCTCTTATTTTAATTTTCCTGGTCTCAGCTTCTCGACTTGGAGACTTTGCTGCTTTTTCTTGTGTGAGAGTGAAGTAAATATTTCTGGGTTTGGAACAGAACAAGTCGTGTAGAGATTTTATTTTAGGCTTTGCAACATTTTGATGGATGATTTCCATTATTGTCTGACATTTTACAAATGAAACAACTGATTGATTCATCAAGAAATGAATGACTGTGACTGATTAAACAGTCATGAATAATGATTGGACAAAGGAGCACAGGAGTTCTAGAAAATTATTATTATTTTATGCCTCATGATAATAATCTCATACCGTAATTATGTTTATTATGTTATGTTTCATACTGTCTCACATTATTTTGATAATTGAACGGTATAATAAACTAACTGTATTTGTTCAGTGCTTCTGATACAAGCAACACATTTTGAATTTACTATTCTACTCAGTCACTGTTCACTCCATCAACTATGTTAATCCATTCTCAAGAGTTCTGCCTCCTGCGCCTTTCTTTTTTTGTAACATCTGTTCATCTCATCTATGTAGTGAATTACAGCCTCATTATCATCATCTCCTCATTTTTTAAATTCTCTCAGAGCAGAGCTCCATTCTCTTAACCGGAAGATATCTATTTCTTATATTAACACAAATATATCACTTACTTCTGCTTTAACTTCTATCATTTAATTCTTAATCTGTGTTTATGTTTTTCTCTCTCTTTTCATTCATCCAGTTTTTATTTAATACTCTCACCATTACCTGGATGTTTCAGTTCCACCTCTTTCATCCAACTCAAGGTTCTCACTGTAACAGCATCTATTCTATTTAATTTCTCAAAAACCTTCTCTCGCTTCTGCCTCTTCAGAAACAACTTTTTATTCCTGCCTAACCTTTTCTATTAGCAACTTATCCTTCAGTTAGTTAAATACAACACTTGAAGCACCCTTCTTTGCCTGGTCTCCACGTCATCTAGTTCCCTTTTGTTTTCATTTCTAAAGAGCATCTCTGTTTATTGCATTTGTCCAATTTCCTCTCCCTTTGTGAGCCTGTTAAGTATAAATCTCTCTTGTTAGATGATAATAGCAGTCCTACAGTAGCTCCTTCTCAGTTGATTGGCTCTGCAAATCACCCTCAGTTTGTTCTGTCTTTAGAATTTATGCACATTTCCTACCCTCACTTCCAATTCTGTAGACAAATGTGTTTTTGTGTTTGTATTTGTTTCCATGGATGCATAATTGCACGTGTGTAGGGGAAATAGATTGTTGGGCATAATTCATGTTTCACTGTGTCAACAGAGAAAAACATTTTTGTATTTACCATCTAACAATAACCCCTGATTATCCACAAGTGACAGAGATGAACAGATGGAGAGTAAACGGAACTAAAGTCAGAAAGGGAAATAAGTGGCAGGAAGAATTACGATGTACAAAACATTATGAGCACATGTTCAATTTATTGATTAAACGTGAATCTGAATTTACAGAGATGTTGTTTATGGATGTTGTGACATACAGGAATGCACATGTCACAGCCATTAAATAAAACCCAGTATTATTTTATTATATTATTGTAATTTCCACTGAAAGAGTTGAGTAAATGTTGTTTTTCGAGTGACAGAGGGCATGGGTCACTTAGCTTCTGAGATGACGACTTTTCAAATCTCCAAAAACGTTGGGGCTAATTTCCAAAAATGCATTATTTTTGATAAACTGATCACATACTGGGGTGCTAAATGCTTACTGTCTTGCCTTAAAAAAGATTAAAACCCTATAATATTCTGTGCATCCCGTGTATTGATGACGCAATGAGACAGTGATGAAAAAGTAGTACCAGGTACCAGATTCCAGTTACTTTCACCTAATGGAAAACACAAAGAGGGCGAGTATAGAGTCAAGTTGAGCTGTGGAAAAGTGGAATTAGGCTCTGTTTTTTCAATTCAGAGTTCAAATCTATCCATGTGTCTGTTGTCATGTGATATGTATTGATTATGTGATCGGGGCTGGTCAGGGGTGTGATCAATTGGCTCTCTCTATCCCCATTATGACTTGGAATGATCGGTCAGAGCAGGCTGATGGGTAATTACAGGGCAAGCCATCGATACATTTGAAGACAGATGTCAATATCCCCACAGACAGAGCAGCGTGCATTATGATAAATCAGTGTGACTCGGTGATGTGGCATTCATAGCTGCGGAGCCTGTAACATCTGTTTCTCTTTTTCTCAGGGCATTGAGATAACGTCCAGCAGCTCCAGTAACCACTACGTGACCGGATCTGCTGCTGAGGTCAGGCTCTCCCTTGTACTTTCCTTCTTTTACAGTTGACTCACTAGTCATGCCTGCTATCTCAGTTCTCAGAACCAATCCTCTGAAGAGCAGCATGACTCAAAACTTCTGCCCCTCCTCGATTCCCCCATGCCAGACGCAACGGGTTTCATTCCTGAGAGCGTCACACCTTTCCTACCTGATTCAGTCTTGTTAAAATGTGTGAGAACACTGAATATTTAACAGATGACAAGTTTTATTGTGTGTGTCTCAGGTATTTTCGTCTAGATAACACACATTGCATTTGTGTATCTGAACCTCTCATCTATAAGGAACTGGAGGAGTATTTTCAGTCATGTAAAGCAAATATAAAGAGGGAGAATCCTCAGTTTTCTTTCTATGGCTCTTTTTCAAAAACACGTGAACTCTGTTTTATGTGCTAAGTCTGACTTAGTTGTTGTTTTCAGTAGCAGGAGAATCGCTATACAATGATGTCTTTCTCTGCTTTGAAGGAATGACATTTCCTTTATCATGACAGCGTGAGTTGTGCATGAGACAGAAATCCCCTTTGGAACTATTTTTGTGTGACACATTATTTTTAGCAGTAGGCTTGTCTTTCTTTCATGTTTAAAATTGAAATCAATCTGAGTCCCTGTGCTGCAAAAATATATTTATAGCTACCTGCCCGAGACTGGTTGTTCCAAATGCAGCAGACAGCACCTAAACAATCGTGACACAGCATTGCTAACAATAACTGACTGTGTATTATTGTACTATTAATATGTGATTTTTTTTTAAACTTTGGGTTAAATTGATTTGGCTTTTAATACGTATTGAAGGCTTCCCTAGAAGGAGCACAGATGCATGATTCTGTGAGAAAGCCAAAGATCACTGAGATCAGGGAGCTTGTAAAATAAACAAGTGAGCCATGGGAGGATGGAGGAGTATTCATCAGCCAGAATAAGGAGAGCTTGTAAAATAAGATGAGGGCTGTTCTCCTGTGGGACAGAGGGAGATGGAGATGCTATTTTTCCATGATGTCAACAATAAAGTACTTAAGACTCTGCTCCTGAAGCTGCATCGCCATTGCAATTTCTAATAAGATGTGACCATTGCCAAACAAATCCACAGACCACCTGATTGTGGATATTATCTTGTTGCACTGTTTCACACAGAGATAGCATCAGTGTAGTTACAATAATGTTTACAATGTCATTGTTCCATTCAGGATTTCCCCAGGCCCACAACAATAATAAATCATCAAAAACTCCTGTAAAGTCTGTAATGTGTAGTCAAATTCTTTAAAAATTTAAAAAGATACAATCACACCACGGATTGGTATGATTCATGACTGGGTTTTGTTTGTTACAGTTTCTTATGTGTGTTGTTTTCTTCTCCTTTTGCAGCCTTCGAATAGTTTCTATGTGAAGATCTTGGCTGGTGATGAAGTGATACAAGTCAATGACCAGATAGTGGTGAGTAATCTAAAATCTGCGATCTGCTTCCGCTTATTTTTGGATGCTCCATTACACTACAGTATTTGTGGCCAGTCTGTCTGTTGTTCAGGCCGGCGATCATGTCAACAGGAAATGTGAAATGTCTCAGTTATAAAGCAACACTCTCAATGTTGAGTGCAAAGTGTCTGAACGTATGACCTTTGTACTGGAATAATCAACCGTGTATCTGGGTCAGGTCGGCTGGAGCAGAGCGAATCTTGTGAAGAAGCTGCAGGAGAATCCCAGCGGAGTGACCCTGGTGCTGAAGAAGATCCCTGGATCGACACAAGTCAAAAACCCAGTCCAGGAAACTCCCTCTCCACAGGTCAGAGATCTTAACCTCTTAAGGAATCAATGAAATATGAGTGTTTGGTTTTAGACTATCCAGGAAATGTGGGTAAATAAACATCACAACCACGAGAACGTTTTCACCATCAAGGCTTAGTGAAACCAGGTTTAAAACTGCTTAATCTGGGTTTTATATTGAACCAAGGCTGCATTATGTCAAATTAAACTATGCATGTCAGGACCTTTAACTCCAACTATTATCTTTTTTACAAAGAAAAATATCACATTGTTGCTAGCTAGCTAAAAAGATTAACAGTACTCGTGACGGCTCATCAGAGAAGCTCAAATCTTTTGTCCTTTTAGAAAAACTTGTTGGCTGTCGGCCCAATCTTCCTGTTCAGATCACCTTCATTGAGTTTTCTTCAAGAAACTTGATTTTGGATGATTCAACTGTCAATCACAGTTTAAATTAGCATTCAAAATTTAGGTGAAACAGAATTAAATGTAATCTTTAAATTGTCTTAAAACTATCTTAGTGCAGCAGAATTTCAACTTCAAACCATGATTTCTGGTTTAAAAGTTAAACCTTGTTGGTGCAAGCTGTGTGTGATTTTATAATTTCTCATCTATGTGTCACGTAACAGTAACGTTATCATCATCATCAGCCTCACTTGGCCTGAACAGTGGGAAAATGTGCATATCATTAGAATTACTCATCACACACAGAGACCCACCCACCCGGACACTTTCAGGAGTTTTCTCTCACACTTTGCGAAGCCAAATAGTTCTATCGTTGCGCAAATACAATTTTTAAAGTTTAGGATGATTAGACCCAGGGGTGAAGCATCAAACTAGCCCACAGAAGATGGACTGTTTACATAGTGGCAAGTGTCAAGGGAACCTTGACCTTCCCTGTCACGAGAATCCATGTCTTCAATTTCCGTTTAACATCAATGGGGGGATGTTTTTCCATGAACACTTGCTCGTCCCTAAGCCAACCTTGTTTGTCTTTAAACTACACACTGAGTTACACACTGCATCTGAGACCGCACACACACACACACATGCTTGGGCACTCACAGTACGATCATTTCACACCCCCTTGTGACCATTACCATGTTAATCGCAGATCTAGCTGGTGGCACAGGCTGCGAGAACACACACGAGGAGACGTGAATTGGCCGTGTGTATCAGCTCCCTCACAAGATGCCCTGCTTTTAGCGAGAATTTCAAGACGTCTGTTTTTTGTTATCTCATCTGCACTGCATGGATGTAGACTGAAGGCACCATAAAAGCCCACATGACATCCACGTCCAATTAACCCCCAAGTGTACACACATATACAACAGATTAGCGTGCACACTCACGTGGCTTTATTTCTGCAGATTTCTTTTCACCAAGACGAAGAGGAGGGAGACGAGAGGTCGGAGGAAGAAGAGGAAAAGGACGAGGAAGCGAACCCCAGACACTCCATATTTGAGAGGGTAGCAGCATCTGTCAGGTCCCTGTCTTTCAGGTGAGAGGGTGATTTGCTCTGTCATTTAATAATTCTATGTCTAAATTGTCATCATGATCTGATTTTTGCATTAATGTGACACACTTTGCTTATGTATATGCTGTTTATTTCCTTTTATTTATTTATTTTAATACCCACAGCATAGTTCTAGTTGCACTCCCAATTTTAATTATCCAGCACTCCAGTTCAGGATAATTACATGCAGGGGTGAAGCATCAAATAATCCCTCAGAAACCGGGTTGTTTACATAGTTAAAGTGCCTGTGCTTTCAGGAGAATCCGCTCTATCATGTCTTGTAGGTGAATGTAATTAGCTGATACGCTGAATTGGCTTCTTTTTTTTTTTTTTACAGTAATTAGCTGTCCAGAGAAAGTCATTGGGTACAGCTGAACAACAGCATCAGAAGGATTTTTTTGACTGCTGGTTGTACTACACAACTATACGATAGATTTTTTAAAATAAATGTCATATAAGAGTCAATCATTTTAAGTTTTAAGTTGACCTTCTCATTTGTTTGTCTAGTGTCTGGGTCTCTCGTCAAAAAACATTTTGTCTAGACAAACATGCAGCAGGTTTAATAAGCATAGTAACATCACAATGTGCAGTCAGAGCAGGTTGCACACAGGTTTGGTTCAGTAAATTATCAGATTTACTCAGTAGAGCTGAACCTCCCACGAACCCTTTTGACCTCGTTAATCTTCCAGGAACTGGTAGGATTGTGATGAGGTCACACTGCAAATGCCATAAATTCCACTACAGACACCAGCAACCCACAACTGACTGGAAATTAGCAAAAAAAAAAGGAGGAGATGAGGAGAAAGATGAATCGATGTTGTGGTGAGGTGATGAAAGATGTATACGAAGGGCGGGAGGAAAGGCGGTAGTGATGGAGAGCAGGCGTACTCAGAGAAATAGCGGGAGGAGGCGGGGATGGCTCACATTAAGGTTGTAAATAATCCTGCCACGTGCAAAGAAAAACAAGAAGAAACTTTCTGGCATAGAGTATATATAGAGTATATCGAGTCATATTTCATTCCTTTAAAAGGAGCTATTTATTTTGCTATAACTTCGCAGCCAATGCATTTACAGCTGTTGACTTACCTGTCTAGAAGAGGCATTGGGCACAAGAGCTGGGAGGAATAGGAACACCAATGTTAACTCTTGTTTACCCTCCCTTTCTATCACTTCTTTTCCTCTACTGAAGTGAACTTAGCATGATACCCAGGTTGTCCCAGCCTAGTCCGTCTTTCTTGTCACTTTCTGATACCGAGGAGCTGCAGGCTTTATTGTGCACTGAAGGAGTAGTGCTATGAGAACCACAGTTTTCTCATTTTGCAGATGTCATAGCCTCTCAGAAGCACTAAATGCACCATCAATAAGTTGCTTGAGTTGGTGTCGTGACTAAGTCTCACTCTTTTCCACTGCAGAAAAGCTGTTCACGGCCCAGAGGTACAGCAGCAGCCTATGGGACAGGAGGAATCAGAGTTGTCTTCAGACAGAGAGCTGGAGGGAGGTCTGACTCTCACTTCATATCAAAACCAACAAGGGGGGTTGTCGCCACTGTCAGCCGCAGGTAAGAAATGTACTGTAGAGGAAATCAAAGCCCTTTGCCAGAGACATTTTCCTCCCTCAGAAGTCCTCAATATGTTTCAGTTGTTAAAGCAGGATATTGTCTGGAACATAGTGCAGAAGGGGTTCAGCAGCTAAAAAAAGTCTTTATTAAACAGATTTAAAAAATAGCTACCAGTTAAGCCATTTAAATATATTGCTTAGGAAAAAAATGCTAAACATGCCATGCTGTTTGCAGGTCAAATAAAAACTCCATTTTATATATCCTACTGCAGGGCAATTTGAGCAAAGTACAGTAGATCTGTCACCCTGAGCTCTTTCTGTTTTAATGGTCTCTCTGTAGCCCATATTGTATTGTATATGTTTTAGACCACCTTTGTTCACCTGGTTCTGTTTAGTCTTTTTTTTTTTTATTAACAGACCCAAAAGCTGTTGACAATGTTGGCTTTCATTTTACATTAGCATTTAAGAAAGATTTCAGACTCTGACCTGATAAAGATGCATGAAAATAACTAGTCTGACTCTGAGTAGTAGCTTCATGGATTGATTAGCGTTTGAACCTGAGCCCCAGTGAGAGTTATTTCTTAACACTGTGATGTTGAGTATGGTGCTAGTGAAAGGTAGTCACATTATTGTCATTTGATCGTCTACGTGAATCTTCTCAGGGGATTTCGAGGTTGTGGATGGTTCAAGGCTATCGCCAAGACTCAGAAGGGACCGCTCGCCGTCTCCCAGAAGTCGCTCACCCCTGGGCTTCGGGTCATTCAGAAGTCCTTCACCTCACCAAGTTAATCAGGAAAGAGCGAGCGTCAGCTCCTGCCCTGAAATGGTGGGACACACGGTGAGAGGAGAAGAATAAACATACATTTTAGTTTTAACCAGACCTGTTGATGCAGCTTGTACTAAACTACATTTGAAGTATTGATTGATGTTTGTTAACTTGTTTTTTCAGGGAAATAAAGACAGAAGTTCAACAAAAGGTACATTTTTAATATTATTATTATTAATATAAGCAGAACATTCAGTTTAGAGCAAGACAAAATATGAATGTGATGATTGATTCCCATTTCTTTGACCCCATTAGATCTGTCAAGTGTTATACCACTGTTAATATACCTTTTCATGATTTTTTTCTGTATTTTTACTAATCTACTCATCAGTGCATTACATACAGTATATAGGGCCATCATACTGTATGCTACACCAACACTGGTGCCTTTCTCTACTTTCTAAGATAAAATACATTCTAGGAAGAGAAAAGAGGCGGAAACAAAAATGATTTTTGTTACTTTATATGTTCTTCTTCCTTTTAATTTGCATTTGTATGAACTTGTTTGGCAGAGGTTTTTATTGAGGAACATATCTTCATTTCAGTTCAAGACCTTGAACCACTATATTCAACAAGGCAAAGAACAAGGATGTCAGATAAAGAATCGAAGTGGAAATCCATAGTAACAGCTAGTTAGGTTAGAAGTGCCACTCTGGAATGCAGTTGTCACGCTGGAAAAGATCCAGGTCACAATAAATGACAATAAACAAGGTCACCATGCTTTTTTAGTTCCTCAAACA
Source organism: Decapterus maruadsi (assembly GCA_030347415.2). Lineage (NCBI taxonomy): Eukaryota > Metazoa > Chordata > Actinopteri > Carangiformes > Carangidae > Decapterus > Decapterus maruadsi. The sequence goes on along the minus strand of CM064887.1, from coordinate 15,061,975 downwards.
ATAAGTCAAAAAGATGCCATACACATCAGGAAATCAGTATTGTAATGAAATAAGCTCAAAACTAAGAATTCATTCTTAGATGGCCACTAAGGAACTGAGATTAATCCTGGTTGTCATTTCCTCCCAGGAATGACGACGGCTATGAGTCGGCGTCGCGTGTCCTGCCGTGAGCTGGGTCGCCCCGACTGCGACGGCTGGCTGTGGAAGAAGAGGAGGGAGAGCAGTGTCTTCATCACCCAGAAGTGGCAACGCTTCTGGTTTGTCCTCAAGGGGCCTTCACTTTACTGGTACACCACCCAGCAGGTGTGTGTACAGGAGTTGGCGTTTTATTTACAGTATTCCAAAGACACATTGTGTTAATGGATTGTTTTTAAACTTGCAACAGGAATCAAATTCAATGTAGGTTGAATTAATATGAATAAATGTCTTCCCTTCTACAGGATGAAAAAGCTGAGGGTCTGGTCAACATAGCCAGCTACAACATAGAGAGCGCCGGAGAGCACAAGAGAAAATAGTAATAGTAATTTTTTTGGTGTTAAAATTCATTCAAACTGGGATCACTGCTGGAATGGAAAAAGTGTTTTTGTCTCTTAATTTGAAACAGAACTTATTGTTCCTGGAAGATCTGTTATGGTGTTGTGCAATAGTTACATTCATGATCGAGGAAACTGTCCAAAACTATTTTTCTGTTGTTAAAATGAACTGTTAAGGAAAAAATATATTGTGTTCTGTATGCATTGAAACTTGTTCTTGCTCCACCAGCGTGTTCAAAATGTGCCACCAGAGGTTTCAGAACTTCTTCTTCGCTGCAGATAACGTCACTGACATGAGCAAGTAAGTACAGGCCGTTTTTTCCTCTCTTTGCTTTGCTACCTTTCTCTTTTTCCAGGTGTAATAATTCATGTTTAGTTGTAACCAACAATGGGAATAATGCCAGTAAAGGAGATTGTGTGCTTGGTCGGGTGCACCAGCTCCCATATAATATCGACATTCATTCATTTTATTGCACATTGGGTGAGGGGTTGAATCATGCTGTGACAGGTGTTGGTCTGCACTGCCCCCTACAGTTGGATTTTTTTTTTTTAGTATATTTTTTGGCATTTTTGCATTTATTTGATAGCACATAGTGAGATAGACAGGAAAGGGGGAGGCAGAGAGAGGGGGACATGACATGCAGGAAAGGTCTGCCCGACACAGGATTCGAACCGGGGACGCCTGCGTTGAGGACTGTACATGGGGCGGGCGGCCGCCTTAACCACTGCGCCACGCACCGTCCCCAGTTGGATTTTTTTTTAATGTGTCTGTGTTTTTGCAGTTTAAAGTAAAGATCACTGATGTTGAAAATGAAACAAATGGTAGTATGACTCTAACATTAGAGATGCAGTAACTTTATTGTTGATGTCTTATCGGTTTTTTTTATTTATTTCTCAGATGGATTAACTGTCTGATCACTGCCATACAGAAGTTCAAGAAGTTCCACGAGGGTCCTGACAGTGAAGAGGGTAGGTCGTTGTTCTCCTTATACTTTTACCATAGACCCTGAATACTAAGATAATGTGCAGATAAAATGCATATCAAGTGGCTTCTCTCATCCAAAACCCATTGGACCTGTATCACTGTGCTAATATTATCAGCCTTATTAGCAATAATGCACAGTGGGCAAGATGGTGGTGCTTCCTCCTCCCCACAATAATCCTGTTGCCAAAGATCATAATTTTAGATTGTTTGCTTTTTCTGTTAATCTATGGCCATGATAGCTGTCAATCAAATAGTAACACAGAATTAAGCATAAACACTGTTGTCCTGTCAGACAAGATCAGAAAAGTTTAATTTACTCTGTTGATCTGTGGACAGAATGTTACAGTGAGACAGAATCAGAAAGTGAGAGATCGCCTTCACCGCGCAGAAGAAATAAGGTTAGTGAGAGGATTCAACATGCACCGGCACATAAACACAGAAAGAGACGGTACATTTCAGATCTTAATATGTTTTCTTTTTTAAATATGTGCCACAGAAAGTGCAGTCCAATACTCTCCCTCGCCCCAAAGGAAGGACGGGCAAGACGCCATTATCAGGGACTCCAACAGGGGGCAGCAAAGGATCAGGTTTGTACTCTTGTCTCCATGTTGCGTTCTAATTTCCTCCCTCAGTGAATGATTTCTTTAATCTGCGAGGACTCCGTTGATAGATGTTTTAATAATTTTAATAATTCTCTTGCTCATGACATGTTGTTTTCTCTCATTACCCTGAGGATATTTGGTCCAATCATCAGCTCCCAAATGGATAGTTCCAAAGAGCTTCATGTGTACGATGCTGTCAACCAAATCCCACAGGCCTGTTTTGTATTCACTTCCATTCTCTTCCCTTTGTCACTTTCATGTGAGAAGGCGTCCCAGAGGATGAGATGGGCAAGATGTTAAACAACATTAAGGAAGGAGGAGTTTCTCTGATTGGCCACGAGCAGCCGTTCACACACGACCACTTCAGGAAATCATTCATCCGACGCAACAAGAACCCAGTCATTAATGAGAAGGCACATACACTCCGGGCCCTGCAGAGCACTCTGAAGGTGAGGAGGAAAGCCACAGTAAACAAACACTCTGCTACATTTTAGCAATAACTGGACATTATTGGATTTAAATTTTGCAGTGACGGTGATAATAAGTCATTGAAATCACATTTGTTTGTTTGTATCTGATTAAATCGTTTAAATGTTATGACACATGCGGTCATGATGAGTTCATGATCATTCTCTTGATGTCGACAAAGCTCTGTAAAGACGTAGATGTAATAGAAGTTGTTATACTTTGTCGCACCTCAGAAGGGGCTTGTTGTTCTCAGTTAAAAGCAAACAAAGTGATGTCGGTTCCTGTTTGCTCTGCAGGCAAAAGAAGCAGAGTTGCAGCAGATCAACAAGATCTTGGAGGACTCTGATCTGACGGCCTCAAAGTATCGTCAGTGGAAGGAGCAAAACGAGGAACTTGTTCAAGAAATTGAGAAATTGGTGGCGCTCAAGGCCTCCTCCAAAGGAGGGGACGAGGCGGCGGCGGCGGTGGTGCAGGACACGCCTGCTGAGGCCGTTGCCTTGGAAACTGTTGCTAAGGAAACAGCCACGGCAGACACGGAAAGCGCATACGGACTGAGTCTGAGCGACGGTGAGCAGTTGGTGGACGCGGAGCCGTCTGATGTTCTCCTCGAGATCCCACAGGGTTCTCCGAGCTCCGACTCCAGCCCACTGTTAGAACTCTCCCTGGGGTCGCTGCAGGACTCGATAAACCAACAGCTGAGCGAGATGGTGGAGAGCGGAGAAGTTGCTGAGAACTACTTCTACATTTGAAGCACAGTCCACACCACTGCAGAACTGACTGTTTACGGAAAAAGCAGACAAATGAAAGATGCTGGTTATGCACCAGTGCGAGAGAAAGAGTGAGAGATAGAGAGGTGAATTCCACCTGCTGAAAGGATCAGTGTCAAAGCTGCAACTAAATCAATCGCTTTATTCAAGTATGTCAGTGAAATGTGTCAGTGTTTTTCTTTACAGGAAACACATTGAGCCCTTTACTTGTTCACAACAAATATGACAAGTTTACAACAGAGAAAAGAACAATTTGCCAAGTGTCAATCTGAGTCCAATACTGTATTTATGGGATTTTAAGGCTGTTTGTTGAATGATGAAAAAAATCAAATAGAACTTTTCTTAGGCTTCACTGAGAATTTTTAATAAAAGTCATGCCTCTTGTAATGTTATGTAAATACAGTTTTACTATAAATACTTTATATATGTTTATTACCTTAATAAAGGTAGAGATTTGAACTATTTTGCACAGAACATTCAGAAAACAGAGGAATTGGGGGCCTTGAGTCCTCTCCGTCTCCATGCACCTGTGTCTACCTGTGTATATGAACCACATGTTGAGCTGTACGACGTGGTTCCTGTTCAGTGTTGTTTTTTTTTAATCCCCCCCAAAATGCAGCAAAACAAGTGAAGACTTTTCAAGTGCTGGGATGTCTGATGTGACCCTGCTCCTTTTCGCTGTCATCTTCCATCAGCTTAATAAAGAAGGGAGCGAGACGATCACTGAAATGTGTCATGAGGTTCCACCGTTGTGTCTTCAGATTCCTGTGCTGTACTTGTGGTATGTAGCATGCAGACAGACGGCAGATGTGTCACTTTACTGTATGTGTGTGTGTGCCCACGTCTGTCTTTTGTGAATGAATTTCATCCTGTCGAGACTTTTCTTTGAATTCCGTTCTTTGCAATTCACTTCTGCTGAAGGCCACGTCTCTGAATGAAAGTAATTACGAAAGATGAATGTCTGACCTACAAGCAGATCAAAAGGGGGTAACCTGAGGTTAAAGTAATTTACAGATTCAATGCTTTCTCTAACAGCTGACGTATCTGAGCAATTAGTTACTGTAGAAAATAATGCAGGTTTTCAGCTGTATGTTGCAATACAGAGTGTGTTTGATGGTCCAAGACCGATTATGCAAAAAACACATTTAAACACATTTTTCATAAGTTAGTTCGAGGGAACAGATTTTCTAAACTTTTTATTTCAGCACAATATTCCACTTGAGCATTGTACAGTTTGCCTGCGACAAATTCACTTGTTGCAACGAGATATTTCCATTCAGTTAGTGACGTGGTTTTCTACTGAATTAGTAATTTCCTCACCAGGTCCTCATCTGTTCACCTAGGCTAACACTAATAATTCAGCACTGTGGCCTTGTCTGTTGTGCATTGGCTGTGATTCTCCCCCCGTCTCTCAGCTTTGTGTGAAGACAATGAATTTGAATGACGGTCCAGTTCTATAAATAGCCCCCCAGCACTTTCAGGTATAGCAAAAGATGCACACGCACAGCGTAATTATCAAGGTATATCACCGTGACAATGAGCGTGGGCGTAGCATCAGTCAGTGCACAATAGGGTGAATCTTATACAATAATTTTTTCTATTAACTCCCATTACAAGCAGTTAATCAATAGAAATCTGCTCTCAGTCTTTACTCTGAAGGATTCAATGCACAGTAAGATATCACTGAAATGTTTTATTTCAAGGCAGAGTGCACCAACAAATATCAACACACTATACAACAAATAATACACAAAACACCATTATCTCTGTTTGTGTTATTGAGGCAGTCATGTCACATTTCTAAGATGAAGGCTCCTCAGTGACGGTATACAGTAATACAAAGATTGACTCAGACAAACTGGCTGAAGAATTAGCAGGTTACTCTGGACGTGTTAATAATTGTCTGACCTCTATAACTGGTCTTTCTCATAGCTCGCTGTGACTGAACCTATAAACATTAAAAAGCAGACTGCACATCTCTATGCAGGAAACTCTTGAAAATTACCAGCTGAAAGAGAAACCCCAAAGAACCACATTTGTAAGGAAAACAGGAATTTTATATCAATCAATAACACAAATTTAAGTTAATTTTAAATTGTACAAATGAAATTCACTTTACACTGGTCATTTATATCACGAAATCTAAAAGTAGCTCTTTTATACATCTGTGTTTGAAGCCCTAACATAATCTAAACTGCTCTTGTTATTTATCACAAATTTTTCACAGTTTGGTTCGGACATAAACTATGTCATTTTTTTCCTGCTAACAGTACAAAGGCATGGCTACATCGTAAAAGGCAGCACAGAGAGACACTTCAGTCATGTTTCACTACATGTTGCAGTTAAAGGCAGCGGGAACTTGAGCTCTTTTCAACCGTGATGAGCTTAATGAATCTGTAACAATCTTCATTGCTTTGTTGTTGTTTTTTTCTGCATATGTCAAGAGGCAGCTGCATCCACATGTGACATTAGAGTCTGTAAATCAGATACATGCAAAGTTTAGGCGATTTTTTTTTTTTTTGACTTGTTTCATTTAGTGGCAGATTTATTAGCTGATGTCCAGATTTGTTCCTCTTCTAACATGAGACCTCATATACGTCCACGTCCGGTTCGATCTCTGCACATGAGCGGCAGGCAGGGCAACCAGGTAGCTGTGGGCAGGATGGGCAGCTCAGACATCGTGGTCGTTTGAAGCTGAACAGCAGCGCACTGCCTCCCAGCACCTGCAGACATGAGCCCAGCCACCCGAAGTAGAGCGAGCCAGCCGGACGCAGGCTGAGGTGTGGGAACCGGTGGTTGTTGATCCTTTGCCTTGGGTCTACCATCCCCAGTCTTCCGAGGTTGTGGGTGTACACCCCGAGGGCTGTGAGACTCATCAGACCGGCCATGACCACCAGGAGTCCACCTGTGGCTGCCACGCCCCTCAGAGGGAGATCTGTCCAGCAGCGGACTCCAATACAAGCCAGAACAATCCCGGTGCCACAAAGGAACAAGGAGGTCAGGATCAAACCTTGTGCCAGGCGGACTCGTGGGTCTCTTTGGTACGGACCTGCTACGGGCCAGCACTGCTTCAGCTCTGAGTGCTCCACTTGCAAGCAGCTCTCCCAAAGTCCATCAGAGCGCAACAAGAGCAGAGTCTCTACTGACCTCGACCCCGTCCCGTGACCTTTGACTCCGGACCGAAGGAGCGACCCCGTCACCGGCATACCTAAACGTGCCTGCCCCTCTCTCCACTGAGGGGTGATAGCTGCGGTGAAGACAAGGACCAGTCCCAGAGGGGCAAAGACAATCCCCATCACCATGGAGGCTGGAGTGTGCATCATTAGCAGTAACACCAGATCACTCTCAAGACACACAGCTCATTTGTCTCCTCAGAGAACGAACCAGTACCTGTGTTCAGTGAAAGATAGGAAGAGGACACAGTGGCTGCTCCTCCTCCTGACACAGATGCTGCTGCTTATTATTATCATACATCAATGCCGCGGCGGGACCCCTGAGAGCAGCACGGCTCTATTCTGAAAATAAAAACAGACAACATGACTGTGATGCTGATGAAGATAATAAAAAATGATCAAATCCCATCATAATCTACAAATATATCCTCTGATTAACTGTCTCTGCATGGAAACACAGAACTTGTATATATTCATATGAACAAACCCCAGCTGTTGGCTAACGCAAACAATATGGTGAAAAACAACTGTCAAAATGTTTTTTTCTTCCCTTACCTCTTCTTCGAAACTCTCCTGCCTCTGTCCTGGGGACTCCTCATGCTGAATGACTGAGGTGAAGAGGGAGACTCGGTCAAAGAGGGAGGTGGCGAATGTCAGATGGAAAGGGAGACAGAGACAGAGACGGAGACGGAGACATGAGAGGAAACAGAGATTTGAAGTGCAGCAGACGAACGCTCGAGCAGCCGGAGAAAGCAGAGGGAGGTTTGGCTTCACTGCTCTAGTGCAGGACAGAAAAAAAAAGACTGAACGGTCGATGCCTGTCTCTGTTGCTAGGATACGATAACCTGGCCAGTCTTAGTGTGACATGGTGTGTGTGGCTTTACCATATCACAAGACCTAGTTAGACAACTCTCCTTACCAAAATCGTGTTTGCACAAATAGTAGAAATACTGTACACATGTGAATGTATGCATATATGTGTGTTTGTGTTGTTGTTGTTGTTGTTGTTTAAAAGCCTGTGGGTGATATGACCAGCTAGATATGACCTTGGAGGAATTGAGTTGGAGCTATAATAATAACATCAGGCCGGTGCAGGAATGCAGAGTGAGTCCAGGCCAGAGGAGGACGGACGAAGATGCCCTCGAGGACGGGAACAGGACAGCTTGATCGTGTGTGTGTGTGTGTGTGTGTGACTCACCCAGAAACACTGGCATGTCACAATCAATATACATCTCAGTCAACACCCACAGTGCTGCAATTAACATAACCTCTGTATGGGAAAACCAGCATTACCTCATGTGACTTCATTTTCCATAGCAGGCAGAACAATAGCACACCTCGTGATGAAATATGAGCCAGGTGATAAACTGCTTCTAGGTTTTGTTTTCCGTGTGTCGGTCCTGAAATTCAACTCATCCTTGTTTACACTATGAAAATAAAAGCCCATACAGAGAAGGTTTACAGACAGCTGCCACCATACTGTAAGATCATGTGCTCTATATACAAAAATAATAAATAATCAAGGGCGCATGGTGAAGTATTTGTTACTGCAGTGTTGCTGCTAAACATAAAAAAAAGTGTTGGAAAACACCTTTGATTTCAGCTAATTATAACTGTGTTCAAAGGTGTTCTCGGATAACATCACCTGAGGATTGACTGACACTTATAGATTTGAGTGTTGGGTGCACCTGTGTCATCAGTGTCTAACAAAAACATGGTGTGCTGGCATGCTGATTGGAAACATGGCAGTATTTCCTGTTTGTTTTGCTCTGGGAATGTTTTATTGACAGGACGGCAATGAGAGAAGATGATAGATGTGAGGGCAGAGACAGAGACCCGACCTGGCTCACAGGGCGTCATCGCCTCTTTGCGTCGGGAGTGAACTAAAGAGGTTTTGACAGTCGCCTCACCTCAGTCGGGTTCAAAGTGTATTATCTACAGGTGTCACTTGTTACTCAGTGATATTTCTTCTCTTTGTCGCTGCTCTGAGTGTTTTTCTTTCTAAAATTAGAAAAGCATTCAGAGCGGGTTAAATCAGAGCTAATCAGAGCAACAAAAAAAAATCCTTCAGATCATATCAGACACTGCAGCTGCCACCTCCTCAGCCACTGCATTGACACACTATGAGAGCTGTGACTTCAAAAGATGCCTGATTTATTTCCATCTGGAACAAAGGCATGGAAACATCACCAGAGATTGATCATGAATTGAATGTGATAAACATACTGTACGGTCTCACACAGGCACAGTTTGAGCGACTGCAACACACATACACACACGGCCCGTGAAGTCACAGGCACTTACCATTCAGCAGGAGTCGTATGCACCTCCCTACAGATGGGTGTCTGCCTCTCTGCTTCTGTCTGCATGGTTAACATGTTTCTCTCTCTGGCAGCAGATGGTGCAACCTCGTCCTTATTATTCCCGCTCTCTCTCTTCCTCCTGTCGTCTGTCTTTGCTTCAGCAATCTCCCCCTCTAATCTGTGCCTTCTAATTTTCTCTGTCTCTGTGTCTCTGTTGGTGTTTGTCCTTGTGTCTGTGTCTGTGGCTTTTTTTTGTCTGCTGCTTCCCCGACGTCTGCATCTCCGTCTCACTTTCTGTGTGCGTATTTGTGTGTGCCTCTCTCTCAGACTTGCTTCAGTATGTCTGGATTATATCTAGGACAGAGTGCCACTCTGCTTTCTCTGTCAGTGTCACCAAATAGGGAGAAGCACTGAGCTTTTCTGCGTAAACACTACTGGTGGCGTGTGCTGCCAAGTTTAGGGCCACGAAGAGCTGCTGAAATAACAAAACAAAGACAAAACATGATTATATGTTGGCTGTCTGTTCATCTGCATATTCCCACCTTCCTCCCACCGCCTCCCTGAAAATAAGAGCAAATCTCCCTCGTTGTTGATGGATTTCACGCTTTTGTGTTTGATTTTAGGAGAGAACAGTGTAATCAGCTGTTTCTACATTTCCAATTTGCACTTTGCACAGGCTAATTATAATTTTGCCCACACACATACAGTACACAGAAAACATGTCATCATTATCATGTTTGCTCTATTCATAATTGATCCTGGCAGAAGCTACGACTATTTTCATCATCAGACCAGAGAGTAATGACTAGAAATACACATTAGATATTTTACATTTTTTTATTTTCGTAAAAAAGGGAAGGCAAAACATGACTAATACAACCAGAATTGCCGTGATATAAGAATGAAATATTCCAGGGATACATGTTTCCTTTGAAATGATGCATAATATATAAAGGAGAAAAAAAATCCTGCAACTGTTACATACATGCTTAACACACGCATACATATGAAAGTCCTCTGGCAGGCCTCAGGGTTTTATAAGTTTGTCCTTTTTCCAGAAACAACCTGTGGTTACACCGTAACAGTCAGGAAATGTCCTTTGGGCTGAATGACGACCCAATACTAACTCTCATGTGGTTTTATGGGGTGGAAATGTGTGACTTTTGGTTCTGAATGCAACCCAGAGTTGGGCCAACGTATACTGTAATACTAACAGGAACCTAAAGGAAGGATTAGGAGCAGAAGACACTTTTGGCAGTGAAAAACATCATCAGCAGGGTGTGGGTAAGAAAATGCACCATTGGATTTATCTTGCAGTAGAAATGATGAGTACACTAAAAGCAGCAAGAATACCAGCCTCTGAAAATGCTGAAAATGCACACTGCACACAAATCATGTACAGGGCACTGTAAAAAATTGAAATACATAGCAATATGTGGAAAACTGATAGCAACATGCTAGCTCATAAACACTGTCATATTAAATCTATTTACAATATCTATGTACAGGCTGTTCATTATAATTGCTCTTACGTTACAATATTAAATTCAAATAACAAAAACCATAATAATCGGGTTTAGTTGTATTTACAAAAAAATTAAGAAAAGCTTGAACATTTCCATCTGAAATCACAGAAACTGGAGTGGTCTCTTCAACCCAGTTGTATCTTCGGACTGGGCAGTCCATAGCTTAAATTGTCTCTGACTGGGCAGTGCTTTGATGGATGCTTTAAACTGGCAGCTGTGATTTTTTTTTAATTCATCCTTCAATTGAGCAGGCAGCTGAGTTATTCTCATACTTCAACGAGAGTGACCTGGAACTGACCGGAGACCACCTCGGACATGTCGATGAGGAAGGCCGACTGGTTGGTGTAATGTTCGATGATGTTGTCGTCCATGTTGACGAAAATCCTAAAGGAGAGACAGAGAAAAAAACGAAAGCTACTTCAGTGATCATGGCGGGAAAATAAATCTCTAACAGGCATAGTACAGAAAGTGGGACAAACCATTTGTGTGTTAACCGAGCATTAATCTTCAAAACTAGAATGTACAAGATGGCTCTAAAGTGGGTTGTGTTCTACTTTTCGTTCGGGTTTCCTGTCACCACAACATGTCATTTGTCTTACAAGAAGTTCCTATGGAAGAAAAAAATATAGTGGTGGCATATCTCTGGCATCAGTAGGAGTAAATCAGGTCACAATCTTCCTCCCCAACAATAACACTACCACTAACCTGTGAGGCTTTACGGCTTTAATGTCTGAGCTAACCTCACACATTCAGCCTGCAGGGACGTGGCTGATTGAAGACAAGAGCAAAAGAGGAGGGAGGGAACTGCAGGGAGAATGTAACCCAACCTGTTAGCTTAGCAGCTCACCCTGCGGTCATAGCTGCCAGCAAACGAGCAGGAAAATCACCCAAAGGTGCTGCAGCCCGTGTCTGGCGGGGGGTGAGGGGGGGTTTACTATCATCTTAAGACACGACTCAAAGACATTTTTTAAACGCTTGGCCTACAATGATAATTATTACGCAAGTAGAGCTCACTTCTTTAGCCATCTTGAAGAGGTGACCTTTTCATTACCACTGGAGCGCCACCTCCTTGCCCTGATATCTTTTAGGGAAATTGAACACAACTAGGTTCTTTTTCTTTTCTTTTTTTTTTGCGAGCAGGCAAAGTGCAAATCTTAACAACTCATCTGACCTTTTGTTCAGCTGATATTAATGTGGCCGCTCCCAATTTAATGGCACAACCTCGCTAGCAACTGAAGGCCTCTGAAACCTTTATTGAGCCTGATCTTTCTTTCAGATGAGATGTGGTTATGAAAGCCTAAATAAGCACAACAATCGCCCCATGACGCATCTGGAGGACTTTTGAAATGTTTTTATCCTCCTTCAGTCATCTGTCTTTCTGTTTTCGGAGGAACTGCAATTAACACATTCCAGCAGGCCCAGCCAACTAAGTTACCAACCCGGTCTATCAACATGAGCTTCCTTAAAGGAGCATGAGATTAAAAACACAACCTAAACCCTGCATTAATGTTGGTCTGTCTCAAACACACACCTTTAATTCATCCTCTGTGGTAAGCCTGTTGTATGACCACAGTGAATTATATATATATATAAAAGAAACAATAAGATAACTCACCCTCTCTTGCATTTTTTGTAGATTTTTCCAATGGCATCTTTTTGCATACCGTACTTTTCTGAAATCTGAGTAAGGAAAGGAAAGGAACATGAGATAACAGTTAGCACCGACTCCCGCTCAAAGACAGTTGACACATTTGACAGATGACATATGGTAAAGTTAATGCTATGTGAGCATGGTGAGAAAGTATGTGTTGAATTAGGGTCAGAAAAATGAGTTCTTGAGTATTGTGAGTGTGATACTTACAGCTTCCTGCAGGCCTGACAGTGTTGGTGCGTTGAGCATGAGCGCATCGAATACCTCCTCTGCAGCCGTTCTCACATACAACAGAACTAAAAGAAAAGAAAAAAAGAAAAAAGAATTAGATGACAAAGGCTCATTGGCTGATTATTGGTGATTATTAGTATGAGTGTTTTCATTTTCTATCTACCTCTCTGGTTGTCTTCCTTGCGGGCTTGCTTACTGGGTGGTGAGCTGCTTTGGTCTCTGTCTGGATACAGCCTCTTCAAAGAACTCCTGGCAAGCGCAAAAGAAAAACATCCACATTAAACAAAAGCAGCCACTGTGAGTCTATGTATGAAATTAAGTGGTTGTGATGGACAGCTGTTAACGCTGTTTCCTATCTATGCTTACCTGTCGGCCTCGTCCATGGGAGCGGCCTAGAGAGACGGAGAGAAACCAGAGATCTGATTAGACACAACTTGACTGATAAAGGCATTGCTTAATGCCCCCCCTTCCCGTCATTATCTGCACACAACACCTTCAGAAAAAAAGAATGTTATCATTGCTTTAGGACCGCGTTTCCCATAACCTCTAACAGAGCCACGTAAGCATGGGCTCTGATGGGGAGATGCAGATAGGACCATCCTGCACTTTATCGCACTAGCCAATCAAGGCATTTTTCTGCCTGTGCTATTTAATACAGACAGTGGGGCGCTGCAATGTAAAGTCATATCAAAGCTGCTAGTTTTGTTCCTTCCTTCCTTCCTTTCTTTCTTTCTTTCTTTCTTTCTTTCTTTCTTTCTTTCTTTCTTTCTTTCTTTCTTTCTTTCTTTCTTTCTTTCTTTCTTTCTTTCTTTCTTTCTTTCTTTCTTTCTTTCCGTCTGTAACATCTCTTTTCCGCTACACATTTGTCTACACTCCGCACTGTGGGAAAACTGGCCTGTCTGAACAGCACACTCCCCTTACTGTTGTTGTAAGAGTGTGAGTGATAGAAACGGAGAATATGAGGGTGGTGCGCGCTAAATGTCCGGTGTCTGTGTGCCTGAGCGCCGCCACACCAGGTGTGTGTGTGTTTTTGTGTAAGCCCCCATGGCTTAGATCTCGCTGTCGGCAGCTGTAGCAGCTTGCACCGGTGCCTGGTTTCGACTCCAATTAGCTCATCTGATGTCAGGTCAATGCTTCACCTCACTTTCACTGACACCATCCCCTCCTTCTTTTCCCAGCCCACTTTTCCCACTACATACTTTCCCACAGTGCTTTCCCAAACTCTCTCGTGCCTGTGTTATTGCCCTGCAGGGATATGAGGGCTGGAGAGGGTGCAGGGTCTGAACCACTCTGAGCACAGAAGGAAAGGAGAGATGTGTGCAATAACAACAGTACAGTGAAGTGGGGACCTACCATGCGCTGTAAGCTGGAAAGGTGTGTCTCTGGAATGAAGAGAACTGGCTGGGTGATGTGGTCCTCCAGGGTCTGGAAGAGGGTGCATTCACTGCCCACAGAGCTGCTCACTATAGACTTGTTGGCTGGAAATAAAGCAGGGGCGGCCATATTTTAGACAACAGTTCTATAGTGTATAGTTGTTTGTTTGTTTTTCCCAGATGTTAATTTGCAACACTCACCGTTAGCATCATTAGCATTCTTTCCCCTCCTCTTGCTTCGCTTCCTCTCCTCATCGCGCATCTTCCTCTCAGCACCCTAAGGACACACAAACATATTTGGATTGTTACAATAGTGATTTTAACTCAGTGAGTGCCAGAATTTATTCATGTACTAAACGTTGCTTTGTGAGTGAAGTGGTGACATACCTTATCACAGAAAATCTTGACCTGGCAGGCAGCTCTGTGCAGGAGCTGGTTGCTTCCTGAGCTGAAGTCATAAGTGTCGATCTGCAGGTTGAGGGGCAGGCCTTTCACCCCCTTCTGAGAGGAGAAGTCTGTGCTCAGGGAGTTGATGCCAATGTAAACCTTGAGAATTAGGAAAGAGGGCATCATAAATATGTTATGTTGACATTAGATCATGTAAGTTGATAACATATGTTGTTCTTGCTGTCGTTTTTGACACATCCATGTTTATTTCTCTTTCACACACATTTTAACCCTCTCTATCGTCTCCTCGATCTCTCAGTCCTCTCTATTTTCTGCAAACACTTCCCTGTCCTGCTGCTTCCAGCAGGTTTGGTGGCCCCACCCCAACGCCTTTGGGCCACAGAGAAGCTTGCTTAAGCCGTCAAGGCTCTTACCTCTCGCTGTGGTGAAAGGAGCCTTGGGGCCTAAACACATATCTGGGATTCCTCCCCTCCCTCCCCAGCCACTCCTTCTCTCCCCACCTTCCTTCTTCTATACCTTTCCTCTCCTTTTCCTCTAAATATTCCACCTGTTCTGTGACTTCTCACTTCTGAGGCTCGGCCTGCTTTGTCAATCACTGCGTTTGATAGCGAGATCCGCTTACCTTGGCTTCTTCATTGGGGTTCCACACAAAAGAGAGCGCATTGAAAGCCACCTCCTCTATGTTGCTAATGCCGTTGAACACTTCTTTGTAGTCCGCTATAAAAGAAAAAAATATTTTAGGATGAGAATGAGCGGTTTATTCTCTTACGTGACACATGAACAGATGATTGAGGAAATGTTATTAGGGTCTGTGCAGGTGTACGTGCGTTTTCATGTGAGGTGAACATACCAATGTCAATGACCCTCTGCTTGACGGTTGGCTGTCGCGCATGCCAGTGATTCCAAAAACGGAGCTGCATTTCAGGGCTCTTGTCGTTCTCAAATACAGCCATCACTACAGTCTGGAGTGGAGAAAGAAAGATTGACAGAAAGGCAGAGAATTAGGCGCATTTGTCAAACTGAATGTGTCTCTTTTCACCTGTTCACGTCCCTAAGAATGACCCATTCTCTTCTAAAAACCGCCAAGTTTCATTCATCACTCCAAATCCCCCTTTTCTCCTCACACTGTCATCACTTATTTGCAGTGAGCTGGCGTGTGTTTGTGTATATTCTTATCCACCGCTTGCTCTTGACAAAGAACAGGGTTGTCGCCTATGTTTTTTAAGATCACACCACACCTTCTCTCGTTCCTTGTCCACTCCTCTTTCTTTCCATTCTGGGCTGCACTCTAACCTCGTTACACCACCGTATGAATAAATTACACAGGGCACGACACTGTAATTTCAATGCTACCAGCACAGTGTGCAGGGTGTCAGCATGGGATTAATCACAAAGGAGCTGGCCTCAAGAGAGTGACAGATATTTGGGAAGGGTTGGCTCAGTGGCACACAAATAATTTTATGTATTCATGAGCATGAGCCTCTAATAAAAAGCCTGAAGGGAAGGATGCTACTTGTAAATGTTTTTTTTAAAAATGTTTTCCTGCTGATAATGTGTCACCATGACTCACCTTGACTTTGGTGGCAGTGATGCCAGCGCTGCTGTCCACTCCCTGGAGAGTGATGGGGTAGAACTGTCCCTTGTTCAGGTAGACCATGGGCAGCTCGCTGGACTTGTACGGGGCAGCTGGGGGAGCTCCTAGGGAGAACTGGAACTCACTCCTGAATCTCTCTGCTGGGGAGGCGGTGTAGGAGCCGGAGTAGTCAGGGCTGGAGTGATTATCAGGGAAGGGATCGCTGTAGGGAAGAGTCTGACACCCAAACAAGAAAAGGTTATTAAGAAATGAAAGATGGGAGAGGCCCAAAGATTGACAGATATTCAAATTGTTTTCCACAGTGCTTACCTCGCTGCTAGGATCTGGGAAAGCACTGGTCTGCAGCATCTCAAAGATGTTGTTGAGCTCCTGCTTGTCATAAGGTTCTGTCACCACACTGGTCAGGGTGGTGTAGTTATCTGCGTGAACGGAGAGGGGCATGGAGGTCTGCTGCTGCTTTGATCCCAAAACTTCCTGAGCATGGCTTGTGGGAATGCCCTCAGAGAGAATCTTCATGAAGTTGGCAGACGCCTCTAACGAAACAAGCTCATTGGTGTTGGTTGGAGTCCTGTCAGGGTGAGATGGACAAACAAACTGTGAAAAAGAGGAAGTCGGTAGGAAGGAGAGAGCAACCTTTGCCAGGTCAGCATGACTCGGTAATACCATCAGCCTGACGGTGGCCGACTGTCTTAAACATCACAGAAGCCTGCAGACAGGCTGTGCAAACATATGACAGTCAGTAAAAGCACTTCAGCCCTCAGCACACACTGCTACTGCGAGGTGAGCTGGCAGAAAGACAGGGTCTGAGTCTGGGTGGGAACTATTTGTTTCTTAATCCATCTTTTTTTTCTTGTGTGTTTGAGTTTCTCTGTTTGAGGGGACAACACTGCACCCCAACAATGGCCATTTCTCACCCACCTAAGAAGTAGTAATAGGGAGCTCAGTAAAGGAAAACAACTGTCCGCCTGTTGTGAAACTCTTTAAGCAAGTCACAGATGATGATAGAGGGAGGGTAGATGGATGGATGGACAGGCTGGAGAGGTGGACAATAATCCTCCTGACTCTGTTTGACTTGGGGATTACCCACTCACCTGTTTATGACCTCCCACAGCCCTGCCTTTCTCTTTCTGTGTTATTGACACTCTCTAATATGATTCATTTGGTGATAACAGAGGATAAAAGGAAGCTGCTCCTAGAAACAATTGCAGATCACTCTATCATTTTTTAATTTGATATTTTTTGTTCACTGTGTTTTTGGTAAAAATATAAATAAATAAATAAATAAATAAATAAATAAATAAATAAATAAATAAAAGCATAATAAAGATTTAGACAATTACAGCTCCTAGGTGAACAGATGCAGAGGGTGTCTATGAACTCTTACCTTTCTGTTTTGTAGATGTTAGTGCCACGGTTGCAGGCAGCAGCCTTCTGGTCTTTCTGGCTCTGAAAACATGAAAAAACAGACAAAATCAAGAAGCGTTCAAAACCAAAATAATCTAATTCAAACCCCCTGTAATAATTCACTTTGTTTTTGCCATTGGCACTGAAGTCTTTACCTTGCACTGTTCATAAAGCATGGTCAGTGCTGCTAGGTCGTCTCCTGGGTGGAGTCTGGGTTTGGAGTGGTTCTGTTCGGCAACAGGGTTCTCCATGTAGGACCAGGAGTCCATTATGTAGTTTGTGTAATGGTTATAGTTAAAGTTCTCACTCTGAATAACCAGTCCCAGAGTCCTGTGGAGAGGGGAAGAGATTAAAAGAAAAATTAATAATATAATATTAATAATTTTTAAAACATGTAGAATTATATACGTTCACATATTTATGTTTATGCTTTTTGACAACGCACAAGATAGCTGAAGTCTAGCCGTGGTACCTGAGCCTCGGAGCACTGTACATACTTGCCCCTGAGCAGGAAGGGTTTCGATTGCAAAACCACAAAGCTGAGTAACATCCCTCAGGAGCAGAAGTGTCAGAAAAAGTTTAAAAAGCCAAGAGCCACCCACCAACACCGCATACACACAGGCACATACACATATCTAGTGTTTGGTGGTTTGCAGTATTGTGAAAGACAAAAAGAAGCTACATTCCTGGATGTTGTATAAGCTGTCTTATTTGCATGGATCTTAAAAGACATGACAAGATTTTCTTACTAAGTAAATAGAAACCCACCACCGTCTCTGAGGTTGGCTCTGGTTTACAATATCACTTGTAAAGAGGAAAAAAAAGGCTTGGATTGTGAGGATTGGATTTGTTTGGAAAGTCTCGCAGTGGCATTAGATTGTAAATATCCTGTCCACTGGGATAAGCCCCTCTGACTTTGTCTGAAGTAGCTGATGAACAAATAGTGAGTTTACTCTGGTTAAACAGTTAATTAAACGTGCTGACAGGAGGCTCAGGGCACAGGTGTTCACAAGCAAAGTTTAAAGAGAGAAATCTAAGGATTCCTCATCAGGATTAAAGACAGGTACTGAGTGCATATTGTCACAGCTCCTGGAAAACTAAAAACGCAGCATTTGAACATGGAAGACTGTACATTTTAACTTTTGTGTTGGTGCAAAAGTATAGCCTAAGTTGTGATATTTCAGCCACATAACATAAACTAAAGCCCATACACCTGCTCTAAGGTGCACCTGTCTCTTCCTCTCGCACTCAGCAGCCTCAACCAAAAAAAAAAAAACTACAAAAAGGACTGTATTAGTCACTCTCCATCTCCCACTAAAAGTGAAGATGTTTTTACACAGACACGGGGGATTTGGGGGGGCTTGTGTCTAAGGTTTCACCATTATGTAATTCAATGCATTACATGCTGCCATTGCATTCTGTCTCCGTCCAACACCTCAAGAGGAGATTCCTATTTCCCGGTCTGCTTTTGTGCTCTGTGGCCCCTAGGTGAGTGACAACACAAGCTGAAACAGACCTGCCACAACCCCAGACTCGTGTTTGTGTGTGCGTGTTAAAATTATCCATATCAGTTTCCCCCTGCAAAACACCCCCTTCTTAAAACAGGGATCTTTCACATGGGGGTCCCATTGCAAATAGAAACAAAAGGGGGGGGTTTCCATCTTCCCAGACTTGAGTATAACATATAACATTCACCAAGTTTAAACTAAAATGTTTTTAGCTTAGCTGATGAACTGAAAATGTAGATTCAAATCTTGATGAAGCACAGTTTTAGATCAAAACAGATAAAACATAAATTCCTCATAGGACTTACTCAGTGTCTTTGGTCATGTCTCCAGTCCAAGTCAGCTGGAATAGATTCCTTTAATTCCAATTCTTCTCTGTTTCTCTGGGGTTGTGTGTCTCTCTGTGTTAGTCTATCAGTCGAGCAGAGCAGTGACACACACAGATGAGTCAAGTGTTGTGATTCTCCTCTGAACGGGGCCCAGATTTATTTCATTCCGGCACAGTTTCTCCCTCTCTCTCCTGATTGGCTGAGAGCTGTGAAACAGGTGTCTGATAGGACAGGTGTAGGATTATTAACTCTTTCTGGGCTGGAGAGAAACTTCCTTACATGTGTATGAGTGTGTGTGTAGCAAAAGGGGAGCACTTTGCAAGACAATCAAAGGCAGGAATGTTTTGAATCTCATTATTGCACTGGATAAAAGAGTGAGATTGGGGATCCCAGAGGTGTGAACAGTTTAGTAATGAGTCTGAGAAAAGCATGGGGATGCCTGGAACTCAGCTTTAACATGTTAATAGTTTTCCAGTATCATTTTTCACTCTCCCCCTGAATTTCCATGTCATACATTGGTTTTGGTCCTTTTACTTTCCAGGGATAATGGATGCAAAGATGGATGTGTCACTGTTGTGGTTAAAATTGCTGATGAGGAAAGTGAGCTTAAGGGAAGCTCAATGTAAAAAGACATGCAAATTAAAGTGGGAAGGTTTTTTTTTTTAATCCATGATTTAAACTGAAACATATTGATTGATTTATTACATTTTGAATTGTGCATATTGCGTTTGTTAAACACAAACATAGAAGTATTAAAAGTATTACAGTGCTCACGTGCAGGAACACTGCACTGACATATGCAGGCAATTTGAGGCTGGAATTAGTCCTATTGAATTTAGTGTTGTGCAAAAACTTATTTCATTAAATTATATGTTTGTTTGTTATGTGTAAGTAACTATAGATGCATCTCTATGTTGGTGTGTATTTTCCTGTGAAACAAAGTGGAGTGGAGTTCAAATCCATAGGAATACAAGGATCTCAACGTTATAAAGCAGTACAAAACTTTAGTTAATGCATTAATCAAAAGTCAATGCATTTACTGACCTTCTACCAATAACACTTAAGTATGATTGGTTGAAAAGAAAACATGAAATGAAATCACACCCAAGAGCAGCGATCCCTGTCTTAATGTCAATCAGGGATATAATCTTCCGCCCACATACTTGAACACTCACACACAGTTACACACACACGCAAAGTGAAAGAGTGAGAGAGAGTAATGTGCATGTGTATAATTGTATGTGGCTGTTTATCTGCGCTGTGTTTGTGAACACCTCATGCGGCTGACACCTGAGGGAATCTGGCGTGGTAACACACAGTGCGTGCTGTGCAGCTTGCCCATAGCCTCTCACACACACATACACACACATTATGCACAAATTCCCGAGGGCAAATTGGCTTTGATTCACAGGAGAAAGAGAAAGACAGAATATTTCTGTGTTAGACACACCTTCACATCATTCCATCGTATAAATGAAAAGGTCAATTAAACTTTAAGCAACTTGAGCTACATCTTCTCAACTGATTATTCTCATGGCTTCATTTTCCCAGATAAATAAATGTTGTGCCATATGAACAGTAGAACCACAGAGGAAGAGGAGGATGGCTGTGACATGAGCCTCTCTTTCACTTTTCATCAGCCCATTGAGGGTGTGAACGGCTTCTCTCGCCTATAGTTTCTTTCTCTCTCTCCCCTTATATTTTCCATCACTGCCTCATTAGCGCTGTGAAATTAACACATCAAAATACTAAGCCCTTTAATCCCCACTTGACTCTCCGACTGTGTTTCTCTCTCTGAAGCTCGACCAGATTCAAGGGAATCACACCCACATCTGAACAGAAGCTTTACTTACACTAAATCCTCTCAGACACCTGGGACATCTGTGTTATTGTTGAACACAAAAACATAATGATTGCTCTAAAATGTAAAATGTCCAATGATATTTAAAGGGCAACTGCTGTATGATTGTTCTTACTTGCTTAACTCTTGTATTGTGTAACAGAAGACGCAAGCTCTAAATTAAGAAAACGTGTAATTTATTCTTTACTTAACTCCTTTTTCTACTTTTTTTGGACAAATTTTAATATTTTAAGTGATCTCAGATGTATTTGATCGAATCTATAGTTTTATAAAGAGGTCAAGACTAATAAATAGGTAGATAAATGTATTTTCAAAAACATTTATAAACGCCTCCATTAAGAAAAGATACCACTTTGATAGTAGTGGTTCAATCAAACATCCTCAAAGTCTTTTGTTTGGTGTCGTACTTTCATGTCTAATTGAGTAAAAGTGTCCATGGCCCCATAGAGACCTCTGGCCCAAACTGATAAAGTAAGGTGGAGGTAAGATGGGGAAACGGAAGATGGATGGATGTTACCAGATCTTCAAACGTCTGCCTTTCACGCCTTGCAACACACAAATGGAGTAAGAAACCAAGACTCAACTGTCCTGGAGCTTTGGTGTGTTGTGTGACTGCCTGTGTGTGTGTGTTTGTGTGCACCTGAACCCATGCATGGCAGCGTACAAACAGACGTCAGCACTGGCTATACGCACCAGTGCTGCTGAGAGGGGACTCGCTCATCACCTCTCTCCTCCCACGTTATACATCTCTCTTTCTCTCTCTCTCTATCTCACTCTCCTTTTCCTGTCTCCCACCTACTCTTCCTTTCACATGGGTCTCCCTGCTCCCCCTTCCCCTTACGGCCGGTTGCTCAATAAATCCTTCCCTGCTCCGACTTCCAACGGATGATTTAAAGATCACACCGAACCAAACTTAAACAGCAGTTGGGGAGTCAGCCGAGGTGAAGAAATCAATAAAAGTAGCAGCCATTTATTCTTATTCATCAGATGATCCCTCTCATCATCTCAACACATCATATCGCTCCATCTCTTTCTCCTGCTATCTCTCGAATCTACTCTAATGCCTGGTTTGTCATGGAGGAATGTGTGCTGAGGGTTGACAGAGATATAAGGAGCCCGGGGCGTGTTGCTCTGCTGTTCACACTGAGAAACCAGTGTGAGCGGTGCACCTGTTACCATAAATCCAAGACATTTTTACTTCAACTACACCGCTTCTCCTTTTCAACCACAAATTGCTTCTCCAGCTTCCGAACCTCGATGTGTTCTGACATAAATTCACCCAGTCTATATAAGAATGGCCGATAAATGCTCCTTATGTGTGACACAGATAAAGGTTTTTCTGACATTGTTCAAAATCTGATAACCCAACAAACAGCATGAAGGGTCTAGGTATTCTTCTCTGTTTAAATGTTTGTCAGTTTCTGTTTCTTCCTTGCCTCTTCTGTTGTTTTTTCCATTATCTCCTCCTCATCTTATCACTGCACTGCACGCCGTCTGCCTTGTAAGTAATGCTGGACATCAGGGCCTATTTGAATTTAAGGTGGCGTCTCTTCAGAAGCACTACTGTTCAGGTTGATGTTATGGTTGCCGCCAAACACCCACTGCGTTTGTATTAGTCATGCTAAAATTCAAAAAGCTTGTATGCTTATCAAGGTGAAAACATTTCTTCTACTGTACAGTCAGTTGAAGTCTCCTAAAAAACACTGAGAGCACTGAAAGATGTCCTTGTAGCATAAGTAAGGAGTTATACACAGAACAGTTGACAGAACAGTTTTTCAGGAAGAATGGACTTAGGCGAGAGCAAGAACCAAATCTTTACCCAAAATATTCCATAGCATCAGTTTGTGCAGCTAGATGGTGACATGCAACAACTCCACTGATGTACTTATATACTGTCCTAATGTATGGATAGTCATTTCCCGCTACTTACTTAAGTTTGTAATTACTGGTTGTCTTCTTGGTCATACAAAACGTATGATTATATGATGATGTCAGTGAAATTTGTTTCCTGGTGGTTTATTTCTAGGATCCTCATTAGCTGATGTCATCTTCCTCTCCCTCTAAAATCACCAAATGTTAATTTCTGCTTTGGTTTGGTAAACTACAAGTTGTTTATGGGGTCATTGCTGGTTTGAGAGGGAGAGTGCATGTATGTTTGATAGTAAATTCAGTCCTACTGTAATGTTTTTTGAATGGTTTGTAGAGCTCTGTGTGCAGTTTGTTTGCCAATGAGTGTGTTTGACATGATTCGTTGACCTCGGCCGGGTGTTGTGACCTCCTCGGTCTTGTGATACTGAAGTGAATGGGGAGATCCTTTTATCAAAACCCTGCTGTCACTTTGTTTGGCCTGGACTAGAGAGGCTCCAAAAGTCTGGAAAGACTCCAAAGCCCCCCCTCCCACCTTAACTTCCCCACTCCTTTCTACTATTCCACCCACCAGCCAGCAGCAGCCACTCCCAGAAACTCCACATTGCCCCAAGTGAGGGATCAGGACTTGGGTGAGGGTAAGTGGGTGGGGGAAGATGGGGGTGTGAGATTGGGGGCCAGAAAGGGTGAGGAGGTGTCAAGAAGAAAGGATGGGGCCCTGGATGAAAATAGAGAATTGAAAAGAAGAAACACAGTTTTGGAGCTCGACGGCTAATTCAGAGTTTCATCGCTCTGAAATTTGCACATCATAGCTATCAAAGGTCAAGACACTGCTCGCCTGGGGCGGGGGCCACTGCAGAGAATAAGGTGCTTGCATTGCTTAATGACAGTACATTCTGAGCGCAGCTGGAAGGCAACTGTGGTGCAACAAGGGGACTTTACAGGCAACAATTTAAGGGACCTAATTTCCTGCAGTATTACGAAACAAAGACTGTAAAGACTAGTTCAGCAATAACAATCCAGGGTTGATTTCTATGCAGATAAGAACATTTTTACACTTTACACATTCAAAATTTTGAATTTAGGGTAAAGAAAAGAAATCATTTCAACCATACCAAATATACCCATACTTTTATCTGTTCAACAGAAACTAAAATCTAAGTTAACTAAACATGGAAACCAAATTTGTTTACTTTACACATCTGCAAATCCAGGTTAGGTTGCACAATGCTTTAAGAAAATATGAGCGTGAGACAGGTGGATAAAAGTTACAGTATATCCACCTGCATAAGGTGTTTTGAAGATTATCCTGTTTGATTTTCCCCCACTCTACTTTCACAGTATTTCATGTGAGACAGGCCACGCGTATGGAGAAGAACCGCTTGTTAAGATAGTGGAAAGTCTGTTTGACATGTGTCATCTGCACTCATTTCTCTTTCATTTCTGTCACAGACTGCTTTTGTCTTTGCAGCATTGGTATGAGCACAAGTGAAAGAGATTGTGAGATAACAACAGTTGTGGAATGACGTGCACACTGCCGATGAACGTGCACACTTGCACAAATATACCTGCTATCAAGCACATGTACTGTATATAATTTTTTTGCTCTGTCTTATGAGAAGTTTCAAAGAACTCGCATATGCACAGCAACTGATACATTCACAAACAAAGATGGTAGATACACAGGTGACAATCTTGTCTGTCTTATATCTGCATCATCTTTCAGTTCTCTCCACTCCACACTCTGCCATGTCAAGATAAATAAATTAGGTAATGCCTAACAGAGGTAATACATCTGCCAAGAAAGCTGAGGATATGAGAGAACATAAGTCCTGTGAGATGCACCTAGCCTGTCACACACACACACACAGACACACGCTTCATTGTGCCCGAGCCGTTAATTGTGGACCTGCTCAAAACAGAGAACGAGTAGGCTCATCTCCATAACAAGTTTCATTGTGGACCCTAAGGCCAGAGAGCTTCACTTTATGGTTTGTTTCTGGAGGACACTCCCATCTCATCTGCAGCCCCTAACGAACACCTAAAGATGTGCATAATTGCACTTTTACCTGAGTTGTTGGAACATTCCTTGTCTGCTTTAAAGAAAGGGCATACTGTATAGTATGACATTAATGTTATTCAGACGTCATAATGAATGCACTAGCCTATTACTATTTTTACCATAGTTTTGCCTTAAATAGTTTTGTATGTACAACAAAATGAATAAAAAATAATTAAATTGTACATTAAATTGTTTTTTTTTGCAAAGAGCAGAAGACTGCCACTATACTACAAATATGAAGCTATTGCTAGTATCTTAGACTGAAAATGAGGAACCAGCTAGCCTGCTGTGAGTAAATGCCAGATTTCCCCTCCAGCACATCTGAAGCTCACCAAAATGTAATAAGTTTTGTTTTTGTGCTGGAATATTTCATTACAGCATGGGCACAGTGACAGCTTGTAGTCTTTGCCGGAGCAAGAAGTTGGCATCGGTGGAGATTTTCCCTCCTTTGTAAGATCAGCTAACTGAGTGTGAGCTGTAGCTTCACACTTAAAGAGGAACTATGCAGGATTTTTTTTAATCTTAACTACATTTGTTTACCTTAATTAAACAGTTTTGGGGTTATTATGGTGGTTTTATAAATGGCTTAACTTGTTATGAGGGAGAATTGATGCCAGCTCTTGTCTATAACCCATCTCTTGTTTATGACAAATTAAACTACATGTCGCAGGCTTCGTTGTAAACAAATGCACATGGCCAGGACAAGGGTTGGCAAAACAGTGGAGGAGCACCCGGACTTACACAGTTCCTCTTTAATTGTAGAGAAATAAGAGGGGTATTAAGTTACTCTTGGTAAGATACATGAATGACAGCATCTCTCTCAGTGCAACACTGTTCCTTTAAATAAGAATCTTAGGAATCTCATTTTAGAGGAGACTATCCCCTACAGTAAAATGGTCCCCATAATTTGCATGCTGAGGGATTATCAACAGGGAACATGCTGATTGTTGTAACTTGCAATAGGTTTCCGTGCTGTACGTGCTGAACTGTTTTAAAACTGTGAATACATAATGCACTGTGCACCACACGTCACATCAGTGTAGCGTAAATTGAAGTGTGAAATGATCCTCTGCCAGGTAAGCTCACTGCGCCCTCGTGGCCTCAACACAACACTGAGCCTGGTATTTTGGGTTAAAATTTCCTGCAGGCAGTAATACTACACACAGGTGGTGTGGGTTCACAGCATATACACTACAGATCATATCCTCCGCCAAAGAGATGTGATACTGCTGGCTGGCGTTTCAACAATCTTCTCTTTATCTCTAACAGAAAGGGACACTGTTGCAACTGTAAGACAAAATGTTCTTTATTGTTACAATTGTTTGCATGAGTCAAATGTGGATGCATGTTTTTTGTTTTGTTTTTTGTTTCTTGGGGGGGGGGGGGGTTGCAATCTGTTTCATGTTAGGTATGGATGTTAAGTTGCAGGTCAAAGTCAAGTGGAAACTGAAGAAGATGAGGGCAGCACTGTGAAACGGTGTTTGTGGGAAATGAGACTCAATCGGGCATGTGTGCACTGTGCAGGCACGATCAATTATCACTTAAATGAAGCAGGAGCCACTTCTCTACACACTGTTTCCTTTCCCTGAAGATAAACATCTCTATCCCCCTCTTCCACCCTCCCTTCACCCCTCCCTCTCTCCTTCTGCTTCTTTTCCTCTTCCACCCATCATCCCTTTCTTGTAACTCTTCCTATGGATGAGTGGTGATATTCCCGTGGGATAGTAGAGGTGGAGCGCTTTCCAGGGACTTGTTGCTTCATCTTCCCAAATAAAGAAGCAGGGAACATGTCCAGACCACCTCACCCTGGGTACAGTAAATGAAACCCTCTGACAGAAACTGATTTTTTTTTCTTTTACAAGTATGCCCTCCTTGTACACACATCAACTCAATTTGTAATGTTGTCTTTTCTCCTCTGTTTTTCCCCCCTCTGTTCAATTAATGTTCTTATTTACAACCCATCCTCAATATTTAGATAAAACAAGCAACTTTTCAAAATTGTCACTACAGCTTTCCTTTATTTTCTTTAGAAATAAAAAACCTAAAAATCTTATTCATAATTAAGTTTACATTGACTTGCACTCTGGCAAACTTTCACTCTGAATTTTTTTTTCCATCATCACTTGTGATACTTCCCTATGATCTACTTCTCTCTCTCTCCCTCCCTTTTCCTTTCTTCGTCTCGCACCCAGTTTCAGTCTACATGTCTTGTCTTGTCGGGGAATTAGAAGAACCACACACTCCTTTTCTCCTCAATCCAGCGGAACAATCACAGCATGTCCTGCTCAAGAGCCGCAGCAGGGTGCGCCCCATCGCACACCAGGGAACAAGGAAGATTGACGCATTGGTGCCCAGTCGCTGTAACCTCTAGGCTTGGTCCGCAGCCAGAGTCTGTTACCATAGTGATAAATTCATCTGTTTTTTTTGTGCAATACGCTGCCTGCTTATCTGTCATTTTATCCAATGGGAGTTTATTAAAGAAACTTCCTTAATTCCCTCAGCCAAAAGGTCACATCTCACATCTTTTGCATCTAAATAGATTTCCTTGATTTTTTTTTTTCAGCTTCTCAACGAAGCTTTTCAATTTTGTATTAAACATTTCTTTTGTTAGAATCTTTGCACTTTAGAAAATGCATTAATTTGGGTCAGCAGGGCACCAAAGATAAGTTACTTTTCACAGCAACAACGGTATAGTGTAAATGGTTTTTATATGTTATTATTAAAGCAGAAGTAAGTGATATATTTGTGTTAATATAAGTCTTAAATAGTTATATCTTCCGACAGCAATCACTTACATAGAGTGTTTGGACCAAAAAAATGCATTCATTTGGAATGTCAGGACTGTTAGGGCAGGAAAGACCGTGAAGTGGTACCAGTTACTTTTGTTACAGTAAAACAGGTCGGAAAAACGGTATAGTGTAAATGCTGTTTTTATATGTTATTATCAAGGACTTTATATTTACATTTATTTATTTGGCAGATTATTTTTATAAAAACAACCTACTGTAAAAGTGTGGGAAAAAAGGTTAGAAAATGTACTATAATTATAACCCTTAAATTGAGAAACTTATATGAACTGTACTCAAATATAGTATTTTTTTCCCTTTGCATCTGTTTGCCATTTCATAACTGAACAGGGGTATTATGTATGAGTAGTAAGGTGGTAGGAATAACTTAATAATGCATCATCTGACACAGGGCAGCCTCTCTTATTACAGAAAGATTTACATCTTATTCATGCTGCAAAGTCGATAAACTACTTCTTGGGAAGTGTCAAGTTTCTTAAAGAAGGAAATGACCGTTGCTCTGGATGAAGGAATAATGGGGGATTTGTGCCAAAAATAATGTGAGTGAATAAAGGTGAAATACTCTGGCATAATCAAATCTGTCTGCCCAGTTTCAGGACATTTTACACATGGACTATAATGTTTTAATTCCAGTGTAACTGAGACAATGTGAATATGAAATCATTGTGTAAACAACATTTTCAGAATACCTAAAATCAAGTCAAAAAGAACAACCGGGTTTCAGGAAGAATATTCAATGTAAAGTTAAACTAGAGAGATGTACCTGTGCATATGCAAATGAGAACACTGTAGAACAGCTAAAATAGTGTTACTTTTTAATTTGATTAAATTTTAGAGTTGGTTATTTCAGTACACATAGTCTTTTTGAGTCAGATCCGGCAGATATGCACCTGCTTTTGTAGAAGCTAAGCCTTTCCTGAAAGAGAATTCACCTGCCAGTGCAAAGGGAGGAGGGAGAGAGGGACGGACAAAAGGAGCAGAGGAGTCAGGGAGGGAGACAGTAATGCCTCAAAGACAAATGTGGTGTCACCCGTTTAAAAAAGAAAACGCAAATCAAGGCACAAGTGTGAATGGAAGAGTGGGGAAGACGTGAGGAGAAGGAGGAAGAGGACGAGGGGGAGGAGATGAAGAGGTGTGGAGGAGACAGAAAGATGAGGGGGTGGGAAGGGAGGGACAGAGTTGTCGTCTCCTGCAACAAGTTAAACCTGAATCCAAAGCTAACAAGATGCCATGATTGCAGGGTGCTGAAAATATGAAGGAACAAACCAAAGACAACAGAAAAAAAGAAAATTAAACACAGGCTTTTGTTCACACTGGTCTCCTCTCTCCTCGGGTTTCAGACAGATGAGTCTCTCTCTCTGTCGTTCCCCCTTGTGTGTGTGTGTGTGTGTGTGTGTGTGTGTGTGTGTGTGTGTCTATCACTGACACAAACACATACACAGACAAAACCCGCACTCTTGAAAAAGGCAGTTTTTAGTGGTAGCCCACAGGCTAAATTCATTCTATTTATTTCAAACAGCCAGGATGCACATCTGCAGCATCTAAGGACAGTCTGCATGAACACACATTGACAAAAGGCAGAACACAGTCAAATTTCCATATGTACATCTCATGATTAGGATACATTCAAAAGCTTTATAAAGAAAAGACTAAATGTGTTAACAATATAAACTTCTGTGCAGTGTTTGTGCAAAAAGACCTGTTGCTAGGTCATAGGTTATTAGGTTTAATGATTTTCCATTTTTCCAGTGTCCATATTGCAATGCTTGGAGAGTCGGAGCACACTAAGATTTAGCATTTGACTAAATGTAAATCAATTCTTATACGCACACACACACAGTTAACGGAGATGTGTGACATAGTATAATGAGGTCGAGAGTTGACACAAGTGTCATCTTACATTACTCTGACTGACTGTGGGTGAGAGAAGGAAAAGGCTGCAAACCATGAACCGTGTTGAATGTGGGCTCTCTCTACTGTGATAAGAGGTTTAGTTATCCACACAGAGTAAGGACACTGTGCTGTAACTACTGCAGAGCAAATGTATGATGACATTTTTGTAATTTTACATTTTTGGTGCAAGGATTTGTGATGTAAGATAATACAGATAATACATGTCAATATAATGTCAAAATCATTATAATTCATCATCATAAATTTCATTTTTCATAAAACAGTGACGAGTATTTTTGAAGTTGTCCATCTACAGCTGAAGCCCTGAGTCCTGATAACTTGATAATCAATTAATTAAGTTATTAATAAACTCAATATTTAAAGTAAAAATAAGAGATTGTGTGAGATTTGGGAATTATTATACAATAACGAGATAAAATGGATGATGCATTTCGATTAAAAAAAACAACTATTATATTGTATTAAATACATTATAACAACTTGCCTCAAGGATATTGTTATTTTTATTATTATTTTAGATAGTATTATCTTCTAATGTATTACAATGTAATATTAATATTAATATTCAATTTTACTTGCAGGAAGTGGTTTAATCATGGAATTTATAGTTTATAACATTGTCTAGTCAAATGTTAAATTATGTAATCCCTGACCACCTCATAATTATAATAGTTGTATAAAGCCCTGATGACCACACAATTTAACATGATCTATGTATTATAATTATTCCTGAATGGAATCAAGGTCAACGTGTCATCAGCCTGTCGAACACTCATCTGTGGTCATAGAAGAAAAAAAATCCTTAATTACAGAGATTTAGTAGACTGCATTTCACCTTGCTCACATAATCACCAGGTATGATACACAGAACAACAATGCCGTGACTGAGCAGGACACGCTAAAGGCCACCAGGATGTAAGACTAACACAGACTAACTGAGCTCTGCTTATTATCCCCATAGTCAGATGTTTGGCACGTGCTCCGAGTTTAGGGAAGTTTGACTAAAACGGATAATTGGTGCCTGGTCAGAAAGAGAAGATAGGTTTAGTCGGGAGGATCTTTTATTGAAGGAAACTCCCTCATGGCTTTAGATTTGACATGAGTGATTGTGCAGAGTAGCAGTGCAGAAGAACAACATGCCAGTTGTGAAAGTCTGATCCCTTTGGTAAAAGTCTGACATGATTGGATTCGTCTCTCTGCTCTCTGTACGAAATGAGTGAACATCCTTCTCTTATTGTTGAAGTAATTTCACTTAATTCTCTTTTGATGTCCATGCAATTCTTGTCTGATTCTTTTGTCACACGTTTCTTCATCCTGTTTGGCCGATGTTATAAGCGGACACAATTATCACCGAAACCAGTATTCTGGAGGGATGCCCAAAAAACACAATACAGAGTCAGCATTACACCCACAGTCGTAGGCCCTGCGCACTTAAACCCAGCATCCAATCCGGCATTCTTTCTGATATTGTCATTGTCACTCAGGACTCATTGCTAGAAATGTTCCCGACAAGCCGGGACATGTGGAGGGTTAAGGAAAAGCCTGCCTTTCCACTAACACTTTATAACGTGTCAACATTCCTTGGTAAGATGGAGTATCACCTCATGGGGACATGACTTCCTGTTGCATGGCACAGTATAGTCTTGAATGCGTCCCCTTCATCCTCTTCTCCTACCTAACGTACACGCATTCTTAAGTCATTACAAACAGATGCTGGTCTGTTTGGTTTTTAAAATAGGCCTGGCAGTTATTAAATACACACAGCCATGCTTGTCACTAACGTTCACGCATTCCTCTCAAGATAGTGGATATGCGCCCACGCATCATACGGAGCAGTCTCGAGTGTAAGAAATAATCACATTTTGATGACAACAAACATAATAAAATGTGTCATCTTCTCAGGTGTATTGTTCTTTTAGGTTGCAGGCTAATTTTCAGTTTCTGGGTAACACCAAAAAAACGGAGCTGAAAGTAAGAAATGTAAATTACAGGACACCTTAAAAGCTCTCTGTCACTTGTAAATTACTGTAGAGGAGTTAAACACATTAAAAACAAAACTGGTGCCTCAACAAGGCGCCAGAGGTGTAAAAGTTCAACAAACTTGAAGGACGTCAGAGGAAATGTACCTGCAACCTGAGGCAAAACACACACAAAAAAAATCAAAAGAAAAAGCCGGTGACTCAATTTTCCCTATGACCTCTAGCCTGCAAAATGCAGAGGAACGGTATCAGATTAGAGATGAAACAATTAACTAGTTGAATTATTAGATCAATCATTTCATTTTAATAAAATAAAAATAGAAAAAATCACTTGTTGAGTCAGTGATAGTGAATTGAATATCTTTGAGTTAGTGGATAAATTGTGATATTTGAGAATCTCATTGGGTCATGGAGCTTTTTGATTAACTGATCAATGAACATAACCACTGAAAGAACTGAAACAATTGTTTAAGTTAAGTGAAATTATTTTTTAAATGTAAATGGCAGCTGTTTTGATTGTTTTGTTCTTTTCTTGATATTTTCTAATATGTCTGACAAATTAAAATATTTGAGCACATCACTTAGCTATATATTATTATCTCTTAATATTTCACAGAGAAAAAACGTATTTGTTGCACACAAAAAAAAGAAATTACAAGCTAAAAGTTTAGTTTAACATTTTGTGAGATTGGCATTTCACTCTGAATCACATCTGTTCGAACAACCATTAAAAATCTGTTGGCATTCAACTTTTACCATCATGTGGTATGATAAAGAGAGTTTTATCAGAGCAGCATTGTGAGGGCATTCTGATGTATTCAGATTTTTTTGTTAGGGTTAAAAAATAAAAATGGAGATGGAACACCCTTTTATATATTTCCAGATCTATAATCAATTTCTCATGTTCTGATATCATTTCATATGAACTTCCATTTACAGCCCATTTAATGTTGTCATCTTTTTGTTTGTCATTTGTATAAAAAGTTAACTGAAAGGTACATTTCACCTTAATAAATAGTTCTCTAGGCAGTGGAAAAAGTCATCCATCTGCATACCGCCACACACCTGTTAATACCCTACAGAAGAAGCACCTGTTAACATCTACTTATCTTCTCCTCTTCCCAGTCCGTGGGCTGTAATAAGTAAGGTAAGTTGTAAAGAACATTATGCTCCCTATTAAACATAATAAGTGTAGTATAAGTGTGTATCTAATTGTGATTACATGTGAGTATCTTGTATGAGAGCCTGTGATTATTTTTCCCTGTCAAAGGTAGAAGATTTAAAGGTAGAGCAACTGTCACTGAATGTAACAATGACCTTAAGTGTCCCTTAAAAAGAGGGACATAAGATTTGAGTTGCATCATCAAAAATTATGAAATGTATCTGATGCATTTCATCTGACGACCGAACACAATTATCATGTTGTGACATACCAGACCATACCAAAAATGCATAGACTTATCTTAGCTTCTCCAATCGCTCTCTCAGTTTCAGGTCTTTTTAAGAAAGGAGCGAAGCAAATGTCAATCAAAGGTCAAATGAAAAAAAAAAAGAGAATGTCTTGGTTTTAATTTAAGCTCAGTGGAGCTGACTGGTGGTAATGTCACAGACACAGTTGTGGTGTTTCGCTCCCTCTGTTGGTCAGCAGAGAATATTTCAAGAGACAGTGCTCCCAAGTGTGTGTGAAATAGAAGAGCTCATTTTGTTGCCTGATGTAAAGTTCATGCTATTTAGTTAAAACTTGATCGAGGCTATTATCTTCAGTTACATCTTAAAATTAGATACACTTTGTAATGATCAACCACTTATGTCAAACAATGACTCACATGTTCTCAACCACGCTGTCTTTTAAAACAGTAGCACACCCTTCAGTAACTTAGCCTACCTTTGTTTTTTTCCACAGGTCCTGTTATAGAAACACTAGCTGCTGACGCACTGCTGCCACGTCCCTCCTTCACTGCTGCAGTGACAAAGGGAAGACACAACATACCATCAGTGTTAGTCAGGATTAATAGCATGATGCCAGCATGGTGTGATGAGCATGATCATGCTTTTTTCAGATGGAGGAGGGGCAATATAAAGATTCAGATTTAGAGATGAATATTTATGTCACATAATTCATCATTCAACATGTAGCCTAGTCTTGTTGTGAGTTGGTATGTGGTTAATTTTTAGAATCAGACCCAATTAGTTACTGATGTTAGAGCACTACATCAATCAACTGTAAATACTCTTGGATCAATCCCAGCTCAATGACACCATCCATTGCCTGCAGGTGGAACTGCAAATTACAAACAAAAACTACCACAGTCAATAGGAAATAAAGTGTAGACTGAAGAATGAGTCTCCTAGGTCGATGTAATTATATAAATTAGAATAATATAGTACACATAAAAAAGAATTATTGTACTCTAACATTTGTCCTATTGTCTACCCAGAGCGATAGTGTCTACCTAATCAAATTTCAAAGGGCAAATCGTCACCGTCCACGATCACGTGCTTTAATGTGCGTCATGCGTCACGGCGCAGCCCAAAACAAGTGCACTCAATACGGAAGTCAGGTGCTCTGTGTCCCAAAAGATGGTGTCTTGCGCAGCGTAGAGGCAGATAAACACATATAAATGAAAGATAAATAAATACATAGCGTCGATTCGACAAAATGATATATTTGACGTTTAAATATCTGGCTGAAGCAGGTTATTAATAAACGGGATGGATATCTGGAGAGCCGACGGAGGCTCCTACACGGTGAGACACAACTCGCACACACTTTTCTTTTGTCTGTTAATATGTTAATTTGACCTATTTATATTCACTTATTGTACCATGTGACAAAAATAGGCTATCTAATAAGTAATATACGAAATAACTAATTTTGCGGCCTCACGTTAAAAAACTAAACATTTGCTCAGTGTCGGAGCACTGTGGATGGCGGCGGAATACAAACACTTTTTTATTGACGTTAATCCACTGAATTCATTCAATGTTTTTCTTCTTTAGGACAATCTCATTGGGACTTTACTTGCCATTTTTGGGAATTTGCTGGTCAGCATCTCTCTAAGTATTCAGGTAAAGAGCACAGTTAGCCAACTCTATTATTACTTCCTTGAATCATTCACACATCCTGATAATAAGTAATGTCTTCCATATGGAGTAGTTTTGTTTCTCTACTCTCCATGATGAGCATGTGTAAACAAAGCAGGAGGGCCACCTTGCTAGAATAACCCTTTAGGGCTTCAGACCATCATTATCAGCTTTCAGAAGACACCGTAATGGATGAATTTATATACACAGTCATGACCTCATGATTAGTCATCTCTGTCATTTCTTCCTCATACTGCCCTTCTCTGCCTCTGATTTATAGTGTCTCTAATGCAAGACTGTTTTACCTTGTTTACTCAGTTTAACTGTATGTGTTTGCTTTGGTTAAGCCATGTGTGCTGTGGTATATTCTCTGTTTACCCTCTGTCACGCTTTTTTTCCTAAATGCTTACTTACTACAGAAACACAGCCATGTGACACTGGCTGGGACAAAGGACCCGCGAGCCTTCTACCGCACTAAAACCTGGTGGTGTGGTTTCGTCCTGACCTGCGTTGGGGAGGGAGCAAACTTTGTCTCTTACGCCTTTGCCCCCCTCGCTCTCATAGCACCTCTCAATGCCGTGTCTGTCCTGAGTGAGTATTTTTAATACAGCTCTCTAAAATGTTGATGGTAATGTTGCTCAACGTATTGTAAGTTATAATTGTAATCACTCATGTGTTGTTGGTTCAAACAAGCTACTCAGTCTATATGAGCTTGTGTAACTTTTTTGCTTTTCTGTCTGTTTTCAGCGAGCTCAATATTGGGTCTTATTTTTCTGCGTGAGAAATCTAAGCCAAAGGAATTTGCAAGTAAGTTCAGCATGTGTTCAGTATGTGCGTGAATTGAGATGTGCAGTTCCACTGACATTCACATGCAAATAACCTGAAATTTGTATGCAAATTCTTCAGTAGCCTTGTGGCACTTTGCAGACTACATGCTGCCTTCTCAGCAGCTGTGATGACAAAAAAAAAGACAGCACAAAGGGTTTCATAGGAAAATATGATTCTAATAAAACATAAAGAAGTTAAATTATGTGCCCTAAGAAAAGTACTGCATCTTAAATTTGACTGTGATATCTGAAATTCCCTCTAATACTTCTACTTTGTGTTTGTCTTAATGTCCTACTTTCACTGTCTAAACACTTTTAATTGATTGTATATCTTTTTCAGAGCGGTATGGGTTGCCCTTCCTGGGTTGTCTCCTAACCATAGGAGGAACGTACCTCTTTGTATCTTTTGGACCAAACTCTCATGAAAAACTCACAGCGGAGAACATTGTGAGGCACGTTGTGGGATGGCCTGTTCTCTTGTATCTGGTAAGATACTTTCATTCACTGACAGGGTTCAGGAGCACAAAGCTCTTTAAACATTTCATATTTGTTTTCCTCAAATGTACAGTGTTTAATTTCCAACTCACATAGAAACAGTTGATTGTGTAGCAGCCAAATGTCAATGTATGACGCTTACAGAATAGCATCTTATGAATATGCATATTGTTTATCCTGAACATAAATGAGAACTGTAAAATTCTCATAGATATTTACCATTACTGTATATACCAGGCATGTCAAACATTATGTGCCCCCGCCGGATGATGTCAAAAGTACGGTATGCATTTCTGAGTATGTAGCTCATTTCTATCAAAAGTTTAAAAAGAAATACGCCAAAGTGATACTCCCTCCAGCTGCTAGAGGGCAGCCCAGTGGACGAACTTAAATCCAAACTTGCGGTCTGATTTGAGCACATTGTGTTTGTCTTAATGTCCATATGTCATTATCGACCTGTCCGTGTGTGTGTGTGTGTCGAAGAGAGAGAGAGAGAGAGAGAGAGAGAGAGAGAGAGAGTCGGTACAGATGATAAACGCTGGATGCGCTGGTTGATAAGTTTAGTTTTTACTGAGGAGGAACTATGAAGAACTGTGCAGTAACATGAAGGTGTGTGGGGACTGTTATTTTGCCCTTGCGGAAACCCTGATGTTGTCTTGTGAATGAACTGTAAACACGGAGCAGAGACGGGGTGAAAGTGCGCTACGTCACACTTCATTCGCATACAGCTGTTTCCATCCCATTCCAATCAACCAAAACCCGGCCAAACGAGCGTATTTCAGATTGTGCTAATCAAATTTTAATTTGAATCACGGCGTTTCCAGAATTTTGATGATACAACTAGATGCGCATCTAAACAGCTGATGGGCACCTATTGTTAAATGTGCTGCTACTCAGGATATTGATGCACTCGTGAAGGAAAAAAGATGCCAGGTTTCAGGAGCCAGCAGCAGCACTGCAGGAGTGCAGTGAGGGAGGGAGAAGGGGAAAAGGGTGGATTTTGTTTGCACACACATGAATAGACCACACATTGAAAAATACGATGAATATGGTTTCATATTAAAATACAATGTTGAAGTTGTTTCAGCCACTGTAGGTCCAGCCTACAAAGTTGTTTGTTTGCACTGCTGTAACTTTTGCCTCAATAGGTCCAGCCTTATTGGTCTGTTTTGTTTTTTGATAAATGTGCATTTTCAAAATATGTCAATTAAGGCAAAAATAATTTCTTCATAGCTCCCACTTTGTTTAGTGTGGTGAGTTGATTCAGTGGTTTACTCAGCTGTATTTAATAAACCAATCATTTTATTTTGATCAATTCCATTGTTTGTGAATAAATGTGTTGTTAGAATAGATCCCTTGTGATCCGTAATCATAACATGTAGGTTACAAATGTAGGCTTGATGATAAAGCATAGTACTAAAAAACAAAGCTAAAGATTTGGAGTCGACATTTTGCCATTATTTTACTGGTCCGGCCCACATGAGATCAGAAGGTCTTGATCCGGCCCCAGACCCAAACTCAGTTTGACATGCCTGGTATATACTGTAATGTAACCAATATTCAGTAACACCAAAGCAACACAACAACCCTGCAGTACAGGTTTGGTGACTCTCGTGGTCTGTTTTCCAGACACTGTGAGAGGTGTTCCTGTATTTTTTTGCAGCTGTATTTTGTAATTTCAGAAAGAGAACATCCTGCAGCCATTCAGTTACTTAGTAAAGCTCTGTGTTTGTGAGTGCTGTTTGGCATTCATGTCTTTTCACTTTGTATTATTGCAGTTTGTATAAGTGATCCACCAGATATTCACACGCATGACTCCTTTGAGTTACAATGACAAGTGAGTCATGTTAAGGAAACATAAATTCCACTCTCCTATTTACTGTGATATAATGATATAATAGTATACCACACAGTGAACAACTGCAGAGATGTCAGGTTAAATCAGCTCCTCTGACACGTGTTACTGAATTGTTGGTTTACTAAATTTATCCGATGTTTGAACCTGACAGTGCTTCCTGTTCTGTTTATTTGAAACTACTTTTGTGTTTATTGTTGCCGATATCCTCATCGACAGCTCCTGGAGATCATCACATTCTGCCTGCTCCTATACTTCTACAAACAGCACGGTGCTAACTACCTCGTTATTATTCTGCTGCTGGTCGCTCTGCTGGGTGAGTCTGCTGCATGAAAGCCAGCCAATTTCATACTATCTATAAAGTTAGGCTATTACCATATTGAAATACAGCGCCATATACTGAAAAGGCTCAAAAGGCACATAAACTGATGGTGAAACGATTTAAAAGTCCTGTGTTTGTGCTTAACTGTATGTTTGTTGGTTGGTGCACAGGCTCTGTCACGGTCATCACAGTGAAGGCAGTGTCAGGCATGTTGGTACTCACCGCAGAGGGCAGCATGCAGCTCGACTACCCCATCTTCACTGTCATGTTTGTGTGCATGGTGGCTTCGGTGGTCTTTCAAGCCAGGTGAGATACTGGAAGATTAAAGATAAAGCATAAACAGATGTGATAATAACAATAAATATACCCACAATTGCCTGCTATTCCTGTTATTTATTCTTTTCTCTATAGATAGGTTTTCTTAAATCATCTTAGTTTACTATTTTGTGTTTTATTGTCTCTTTAGGTTTCTGTCCCAGGCGTGTAAGCTGTATGACTCCTCTCTGATTGCCAGTGTCAACTATATCCTCTCCACCTTATTTGCCGTGGGAGCAGGTGAGCTATGGCATTTTTTATCTGGGTTTGGCCAGACCGCTCTGAGTCTCTGTTTTGACAGGCAGTTGTCAATTGAACCTGGAATAACAGGTGAATGCAGTTCACTGCCTGGAAAAACAGAAAAGAAAAAAAAACACTCTTGGAATTTAAGATCAGTCTCTTAAGAGTCCCAATATGGAGGTCAGGAAACAATGATTTTACTCTCTTTTCTCTGGTTTTCAGGAGCGATGTTTTATTTAGAGTTTAACAAGGAAGACGTCCTTCACATCTGTATGTTTGTGCTGGGGTAAGTGCAATGTAGTTATTATAGAAAACAGATTTTCTCAAAACATGTGATGACCTCTGTTGAAATATTAAAACGCTGTTGAATGTTGTGACCTTCATATGCTTAAAAGCTGTAGCGGATTATGTTCTGTTTTGTACAGAACCCTGCTGTGTTTCCTGGGAGTCTTCCTCATCACCAAAACCAAGAAAAAGACAAAAAGCTTTGAGCCGTATGTCACAATGGATATGACAAATGGTATTTACAGACTCAAGTTGATTTGTAGAAAAGTCTATCAGTGTTTAGATTTAAAGCTAAGATTTTTACATTGATTTTTTAATGAAGAAGCACATTTTCCTTATAACCAGGGATGTAGCCTAATTGTAATTACTTAACATAAAACATAAAGTACAGGGACAGTGTGATTTTAACTCTGCCGATGCTTATTTTAAGTTATATTGAGAACCTCATCCTACCTGTCCAGGTGTCCCAACTATTCATGACAAGGGCCTGGTTCTTCAGCCGGACTTCAATGGCTCCTTCTCCTACGGGGCTCTGGTCAACAACGATGGAGTGGCTCCTGTGACTGTCCCAGTCAACCTAGAACAACCGGCGGTCAGCTCCAGATCCACTGACGCATCTCATGGCCCACCTGACCTGAAGAAAGATTAGAACCAACAATTCTCTCAGGTTTTGTCCTCGTTCACTCCATTTTACTTCAACACACCACTGAACGACCTTGAAAGACAAACAGGTGTACAGTTTTTTTTTTCCTCTTCACATTTACACATGACTAGTATCCATCCCTGTAAGAGGGGTCCACAGTCTCTAAACCAAAAGACGACCTTAAGAAGCTTTCCTTTTTTAAGATGTGAACTGTTGTAATCCAAACGTGAACTCAAGAAACTTGAATCTTCTGGATGTTTTAGTGGATTCACAAACGTAGCTTCAGGAAAACAACAGCAGAGTGTGCTTTGCTTCGAAGCTGTCTACTGCCTTGCACTCTGGGTTGGCTCTGGATCTGTACAATAAGGACTCACTTCCACGACTGTTAAGCTGTTTTGTTCTCATTATAGGGGAACATATACTAATCTGTTCTTCCATTTAGGAGTGTGAAGATACTCCTCAATTCCCGATTCCAACAACATTATGATGTAGGTGCAGACTTTTTCTGAATACTTGCCAATGAACATTTTCACTTCAAATATCTGCCTCTAACTGTTTGTCTTATACGAGTGGTTCTCACTCCACAGTTTTCTGCCTCTTGTACCTGGGATTTCATTGTATTATTGCATTTCCTGATGTGACCAAACAACAGGTGTAATTGTTTTAATTTATTGTCATGTATTTATTAATTCTCAAGTTTGCGTTTAATGTGCCTTGATGAGTAGCTTTACACTGGATAAATTAACACGAGGTGATATACAGTATAACCCATATAGGTAAGTGGTATATGTGGCAGATCAGATATTCAAAGGCAGCTGTAATCTGTCAGTGCCTATTTGAATAAAGCAGTCTACATACAAAGGTGTAAGTTTAACCCTAATGACAGACAAATTTAAGAATAAACTCAACGTACATAGTTAATGTTGCTCAATCGCTATCTTTCCTTCTGGTACGATGTAACCTTGTAATTTTTTTACAGGCTAAGAAATTATGCTGCAAGAAGTGAAACATCCATGTATCATATACTGTACTTAACTTGTCCTTAACTGATGAATGGCTGCATTAATTGGAATACGTTTACAGAGGTACCCTCCTCACATGCAGCGCAGCACTCCTACAGTGTTAATGAAGCAGAGAGCTACACACAGTATTCAGCACATGGTTATTATTGATTATATAACGTGTGGGTGTGAAATATGTGTATATGAGCTCAACATTAACACTGCTGTGTAAACTTATTGACGACTGCCTTGTTCATAATAATGCCTTCTAATGAAGTAAGAACTATACTGTAAAAGTCAAACTTTTTCCTTTGTAAATAATATGCAATTTTGTGTCATAAAGTCAATCCAATGTCTTGTGTTCTTGGGTCGTCACATTCTATATAAAAAATTACAATTCATTGTTTCATCAGAATATTGGGATAATGTTTATGCTAACACACACTTTTATTTACAAATTCTCCAGTTTTCAGTTACCTTGGGCTTAATCTCTGTGAAAGATTTTCAGTGCCTGGTTCACTCACCAGACAGTATCTCAGTTTTAGTTAAAAAAAAAAAAAAAAAAAATCAAACTATACTGTCAAAACACATACCAGAGTACAACTATTAACTGTGTGGTGGTGGATCATTAGATTAAGAAAAAAAGCTTCCTTAGAGTATGGGAGGTGTTGGACTTCTGTTGTTGCTGCAGAAAAACAACACAGTCAGTTTACCAGGAACGAAAACTATAACTTTAAACCATTGCCCGAAATAGTGGTAGTCCCTTGTGTATGCAACAGGTGGATCCAGAGAATCGAGCTGTAAACTGCACACAGCAACATAAAATAGCGTACCAGCAGAAATGTTACTAACCACCACAAACCACACAGGGAGTTGACCCTCAGGCTGGCTGGTTGCAGCTCTGTCCGACGTCGACCATCACATAAAATCACAGTTTTACTAGTTGATCGCCACCAATCTTGAAGCGGAGCATCCTCCCCCTCGCTGCAGCCTCATTGGTCGCTGTAAGCCTCCGCCGGTATTTGATTGGTCTCACCTGCGGCTCCCGACTGTTGGAGTAGGCTGCGTTCAGACAGTGTCCAATAATCCAGTGATAAACAAAGACGTGTCTGACACTAGCCTCACGACAACTAATAAATAAGTAAATAAACAAACACAGCAGCCAACAAGCTTCAGTTTGGCTGAAGAAAGTCACCTGCCAATCGAAATTTTACTCCTCGTGCGATGGCCTGTGTCGGCAGCTTTCACCGACAGGTGTGAGGTGAGTGATGATTTGAAACTGAACCGACTGGAAAATGAAAATTAAACCGATAATTTAGCCCTGCTATGACTCTGTGGCAAGTTTAATCAATGCTGCGTCATAAATACAGTGTTTGGCATCGGAAAACACAAATAGAGTGGGTTTAGATTTAGGCTCGAACATCTTTTCTGTTTTTGTTTGTTGCACGAGCTTTTAAGGTTGAGTTTAGGGGTTTCCTAGGAGCACGCGAAGGACACATTTTGATGTCACGATCCTGAACAGCCATTTATGCTGGAGACATGTGATGTTATGGTGTCTTTGCCTTCGTGTGTCGACCCATATCAAAGTAAAGGAGGTATTTATATCAATATCAAGAGTCAAGACTGTGCTATTTATCCTAATTGGTTGACATTCAATTCATTTTTAGATGGTATTGTGATTTTAAATATTGATAATGAGCGTCATTTGACCTTATGGACCTCTAGATGGCAGTCTATCCTCAGTAGGCCACAGCATTGGCCTCAAAGTCTCATGCATGGGGGTCAGACTTATTTTAACTTTTTGATCCATGTTTTAATGTTTTCCTTCACATTAAATAAAGTTTCATCTTTAACCTATATTGACTAGTTATATCACCTGAAAATTGTGATATTTTTCTGGTGTGGTAGGACTACTGTAATTTAAAGCCATGTATCTTAAATTATACTTGATGGTTTCACATTGTAGAGTAAAAATAATTTTCCTGTGCGCTTAAAAGGGTAGATTAATGGTTGAATGAATAGCAGCCATGAAAAGGTATGTAATTAATTAAACTTTAGGTTTGCTGTTTGAGCCAGGATACATGTTAGATACAGTAAATACCGAAACTCATTGCTTTGGACTGGGAGCAGATAAATAAAACTGATACCTGGAAAAAATACAGGATATTTTAATAATTTTTGCTTCTCTTCATTCTTCTTGTGATCTTTGACTTGTCACCCTTTCCTTCATCATCCCTCTCTCGCTCCCAGTTTCTCTCTTTTATCTGTCCTTCAGCCTGTGTAGTGTCATTGCTGACACTTTAGTGCAACCCTGTAATCTTCATGCACCAGCGTCTCACTGTCTCCTCATCTGACTACACTTTCCTCCAAACATCCAGCTGATATATTCACCTCATCTCCCAACTCTCAATCTGTTCACCGCGCCTCTCCACAGGTCCGGCCTCTGTGGTCAACATCTCCTTGTCAGCACTCTGCTAAAAAGGCATCAGCATGTTGCGAGAGAGCTCCAAGGCGTGGAGCAACGGCTCCGAGGCCTACAGCAGCGATCCTGAGGAGGACGAAGAGGAGGAGGAAGAGGAGGACATGGTGTGTGGGGAGAACGATCAGGACGGCATGGCAGAGGAGATGATGGATCTGAGTGACCTCCCCACGGCGCTCTTTGCATGCTGCGTCCATGAGGCTGTGTTCGAAGAGGACACGCACAGGGTGAGAAGGAGCAAACTCATTTCGGGTCAGATTTTGATTGCGTGTCTCTTTGTGTGTGTGTGTGTGTGTGTGTTTGTGGTCTTCTGAGTCATCCAGCTAATGTGTCAGCACCGGATTCAAGGCCCAACAGCACGTGCATGATGTCATCCACAGCTTTCGCTCCTGTCTGTCCAAGTCCAGTCATGGTCTCAAGCTGTGTTGCTGATTGCTCAACCACAAAGGCACACACACACATTTATGCACACCTGATGCTGTTATTTATTCACCAGGGAACATGAATCCGAGGCAGTGGATTACAATATGACTTGCACATAATCATGAGCCATACTCCATGTGCCTGTGCATATCATTTGATCATCACCTCATGTACTGCCCACTTATGCTTATAGCAGTGGCTCATAGACATGTTGTTGGCATCAAATCACTTAGATGTCAGTCCATGCACATGCATAGTGTATATATTATGCTCTCTGGGCCTCTGGGATATGTAGAGTCTCTCACAGCTTTATCAGACTCATCAGAGCAGGAATACGCGGATCACTGGATCCTGTTTGCTAGAGCAGGATACAAAGGAAAATACTTTTAATTTTCTGCACCTCTAATCCAATTATGGTGTCCTACCATCCCTCCATCCTTCCAGCTGGCATGCTTCACATCTCTCTCTGTCTCTATTTTTAAGTCTTTTGTTAAGCCTACCCACCCGTCTCTTTCTACTGCTTTCTAAAGGCTACCTGCCCACCTTCCCCGTCTTCTCTTTCTGATTACTTACATTTTAAGTTCATGCTATGTCTCGTCCTTTTGTCAATTCTTAAAATAGTCAGCTTCTGTCTCTCTACGAGGCCTTCTTTATTTATCCTTTCCATGTATGTAAATGCAAAGCAGAGAGGCTAAATCTGGTGCACGCACAAAATCCCTTTAAATGAATCATTCCTGCTTTGTGAGTTTACTGTTTGTACACCCATTGCTGCTAGTGCTGGAGTCCGCCCCCTTCCCTCTCTTTCGTTTTGCCTCCTCACTTCATTACGATTCACACTCGGGCTTTTAAGTGGAAATGCCACCCACACACCCTTCAGTCAAAGCATGTCAATAGATTGTTCTCCATATGGTTCGATTAAATGAGCTTGGCTAAAAATAGAACTTTTGACATTTATTTAAACTTTCAAAATGAGGACAGGAAGGAATGAGGCATGCAACAAAAAAAAACAGGCTGCTTGTGATATTTTCAAAGCACAAACAGGAACTTTATGAGGTTGTTTTTGGCTTGTAGCAGTGTTGTTTGATTTTTTGCTCTCACATAGCCTACCCATACACACACTCACTCACGCACGCACGCACTCACTCACTCACTCACTCACTCACTCAAGTAGTTTGTTACTTATTCTGAAAAAAAAAATCATCTCTTTTCCAGACTTCTAAAAAAACTTGACATCCTACATTCAGTGTCTATATCCTCAGTGAAGTACAGGGACATGGCAACCTACATTTTAGTGTCTTTGGGCTCTTGGCTCCCTCCCAACACCGACATTACCTTCTGTTTCAGTTCTCAAAGGCCTTCATGCAGGAGGATGGGCTGTTTCTGTAATCACACTGTGCTCTTTTAGAGAGGGAGGGAGGGAGAGAGAGACAGGGACGGAGAGAAACATGTGCCCCCATATTTACAAGAAGCTTTCAACTGTCTATGAAAGCCCACCCTTTCTTCTGCATTGCTGAAAAGAAAGTAAAACCTAGTGGCACACTTTTCTCTCTCATCTGCAGTATGTTGTTCCCCTGACCAGCTTTTAAGTAAAATGGAGAGAGGCC
The DNA here is from genome assembly GCA_030347415.2 of Decapterus maruadsi. Lineage (NCBI taxonomy): Eukaryota > Metazoa > Chordata > Actinopteri > Carangiformes > Carangidae > Decapterus > Decapterus maruadsi. The sequence goes on along the minus strand of CM064887.1, from coordinate 15,017,061 downwards.
TTGGTGTTTAATGTTTCATCAGGAAGTTCAGCTGAGGTCTGATCACATCAGCCCACTTCTCCTGCTGAAATGATTGGGTGTGTTTATAAATTACTAATTAGAATTAATTCTTACGATTGACTCAGCTGTAGCTGACATGTACACGTAATGATTTTAATGGTCTCTCATTGAGCTCAAAGCATGAATCTTTGAATTAAGGGGGGACACACAGGTGAATAGGGTAAAGACTTTAACTAACAGATAGCACCATGAAACTTCCCAGGTTTATCACCTACATTAAGACAAACAATATTGTTTGTATTACAAGTTTTGTCAAATTTTATGTTTAGATCTGTAAATGAGTCAATATCTAATGAAATATGTGCTAATTTGCATACATTTCCAGGACCAAAATCTGAACAATAGATAAAGCCCTTTTCAAAATTCTCGTTTTATTTTGTTGACATTGTTATTGTAAATCGTACGTTTACAATTAGTTACGGATACGGAGGAAATGACAAGTTTTGGAGCCTACAAAATTGTTCAGGAGCTTTACAATAATACCTGACATGACATGGGTCAGACAACAGGCACAGCACAGTATGTCACAGTAGCATGCTAACTTTTGGTGAATTTAGGAGAAATCTACTGACGAAAGAAGACAAAATAAATTAAAATAACTTTAATTTTCTTCCATTTCTTTCGACTTTTCTGAAAGAATACATGTTAAGGAAGAAAAATAGTCCAAAATATCAAAATTGATCAGTGCATGTACATGTCGTCTCTCACCTTAAAATATAATAATGAGCATAATTATGACATCCCAAACCCAGACAAATTATGCATTTAAACACATTTTAAATTCATGGCCCATGTTTATCCTCTTTCTTGTCCACTGTTAGTAAAAAATCTAAACATCTCTGAGAAATCTAATTCATCATCATAAGCCCTTCATCCGCAAGTATTTCCTGTTGCTTGGACAATATTTAAAAAATCCTACCATTTGGTATTCTTCAGGGAAATGTCAAACTGAATACATCCTTCTGTCTTATTTTCCATTTTTATAACTTGTTTTAGTTCTTGTTATCTAATATTTATCAAAATGAGACATACTGTAGAATGCATGTCCCCAGCTTGATGAGGGTTGTAAACGGCAGGGAAGCTGATGGGAAGTGATTGTTCCATCACAGACAAAGGGTGAACCTCAACCAAAAAATCTTCACCCACCCTCCAGTGATTATCCAAATTAAATTGCACTGACTCTGAACTGGGTCACATCAGATTTAACTTGAAACATGCTGAGTTGCATATAGTTCAGTTTAACTAGAGTGTTTTTTTGTGGCCTGAAGAAAGATAAACATTGAGATTAACAGTGCAGCACTGAGTAAAAGCAGCTGCAACCAGTGCGGCTGCTACACGACTCATCATCTATAGCTCCCACAGAAAACAAGTGTGTATAGGGACGCCAATGTGTGCCGTGTGTGAGCATGGAAACGAGGAAAAGTGGGTTCTGTGCTTGTCAAGAGAAAGACCAGAGAAGCCATTATAAATGGTCCCTTATAGCGCACAGTATATCGGGCCTAATCAGCACAGAACAAAGCTTTCATCGCTGCCTCTTCTGCTGTCAGACTGAGGTCCCCTCAATCCATAATCAGTGCAATCAAGCAACCGCTGCAGCTGCAGGCTTAATACAACACCAAGCAAACCAAACACCTCAGACCGACTCATCTAACCTCATTTCCAGTCGCAGCAGACAACTGCTTGGAGTAACAAAGCTCTGACAAAGCCACTGTTCACTACCTGCACGACATCACTGACAAAGTGAATGACTAACTGATGAACGCTGTTAGACCTTTAGCAGCCAATAGAGAAAATGGAGTGACTAGGACATGAATCTGATGGACACGAACATGGGACCAAACAAATCCTCTGGGTTTGGGATGTCTAAATAATTAGGCTGTTCTCACGTGTTTACCTCATAGTGAGACTCTCTAACAAGGACAAAACCTTTGATACCTGTGCCATCTTAGATGATGGATTGGATATGATGAAAGAAAGATGATTTCCAGGGAAGGCATTTTTTTCATTTATGGACAGCAAAAGTCACTTTATATAGTTACAAGAGGTGATAAATACTATAAAGCTGCCATTCAACAAGGTCTATCATATCAAAACTTAATGTAGGAGTGTATAGGAATAAAAAAAAATGACAACTAGAATTTGCCCTGCCAGGTGATACCGATATGTGAAATTTTGGGTCTTGGCTCAAGGACGAATTGATCTTTCACTGATAAGGCAAGGACTAATCAGTGACAATTTGACAGTTTGCTTTATTTTATACTGTATCACTGATCCCAGTTACTCTAAGCATGGAGAAAGTGGGATAAAGGTGTTGCCCTTCAGCCTTGCTGCCAGTTCTGTCACAGTGGTCACTCATGGTGTTGTAATTAAAAGAAATCCCCTTTGACCTAACAAAAACATTTTCCTTTAAAAACAACAGCCAACTAGTGAAAAGCTGAACAGTCCTACAGTACAATCACGTAGCAGCCAAACTCTTACAGTAGCTACCTCTCCTTGTTCTGTACCGTACCTTTGCTGCAAACATTTTCCTCGTTGTAATGCATAGATAACTACAAGTATGTAAAAAGTTGACCTCTGGTGGACACGATCTGTCCCACTCGACGCTAATGTGTTTGATGGTGTGACTTGTGCGTATCGGACGATAAAGTCAGACAACCTCAGCACACACTGAAGCGATGAAACACATCAGGGATAGCGTGACAGAGGATGTGAAAAGTGAGATGTAAAGTGAGTGTGACCATGTGTGTGTGTTTAATGTGCACACGCAATGCATGTACATGCAGCGTGCATGCATGCGCGTGGTAGCGATATGTTTGCATGTGTCAGACTACATTCTATTTTTGGGTCGTGGATCTCAGGGGGGGGTTGAACGTGAGGGAGCGGGTGCTTGGCAGGCTGAAGGTCAGACATGATGCAGTGCAGAGTGAGTGAGTGCCGTTGGCCTCCCGCTCTTGCTGCGGCCTGGATATAATTCTGGTGCGCTGACCGGGGTTGTCTCACCGACCTGGTGGGCTTGTTTTGCCTTTATTTATCCAGCTGAAGAAAGCAGAAAGCAATTTAAGACAATCAGAGAGCAGTGGAAAAGCACAGTTTGGCTGAATTGAGCTATTGTGGCTCTCAGGGTGGCAAAATATTTTCCACATTTGCTGTAATGACAGTGCTTTCTTTAAAAGCTGTTTTCCCACTTTTCTCTGTTAAACCACATTACCCTTTGCATTTTGATGAATATCTCAAGTTGAGGTCAGCTTCTATGTCTTCCAGCTTCTGCTGAGGCTGCAGATACAACTGGACAAGCTAATGCTATTGAATTATGTGTGCTACAAAATAGTTTGATAACATAACAGAAAAGGCCATATTTAATCCCCATATGGTGGTTTTGCTCATTTTGGCTGATTTGTGTTTTGTACTGTAGTGTAACTTGAGCTACACCTGTTACTCCAGTCCTCCAAAACCTGGCCTTTGTCTGGGTTTGGCATGGTTTCCACTCAATTTCATATGGGCACTCAAAACAGCACATGGCACATAAATGAGCAACATTAACAGTGTATGTATCATCAGCATGCAAATAATACGGACTAGTAAACATGCAAACTTGTTGTTGTTGTTGTTGTGGCTGAATCCAGTCTTCTCCATCACTCATTAGCTCAGAGTTTACCTGCATTTCACTGCTGTTTGACGTCAGCTGCAGGAGATACTGCTGCCTCATACTCTTTTTTTTTCAGATTCACTGTCAGTGAGTGATTGATAGATATTTTATTTATCCCCAAGGGGAAATTCATGTGTCATATATAGGTCATGTCTTACTGTGACTTCTGAATAGCTCAGTGACGTCGTTAATGTTATTACAGTACATAGCACCACCTGTGCTTTTCCTGCTACGACTTGCTGTCAAAAAAAAAAGAGGTCTGTTCTTATTACAACCGAGTCCAGTGGCCTCCAGTGATTCATTATTATAGGCCCACCTACAACCAGCGCAGAATGACTGAAAACACCTGTGGGTTTGTTTTTATTTGAGCCTTTGCAGCGGGCCAGAGGTCACCTCTCTTCTTTTGATCCAGGGCAAACAGAAGCTAATGTTAAATTCAACAGAAAGACAAAGGTGGTCATCTCTGACAGCTGCGAGACAATTGGTGACCAGTTAATGGACAACACCTCATATCATGTGAATTGTGACTGCTGGTGGGAGAAACTCCTGATCATCATAAGTCAGTCTTTTCGTTTATTGGACAAATGTTGGTCGCTGTAGCCCTGCACTCCACACGCAGCTCTTATTTCTTTGCTGCTTCTTTTTCTTTTGTTTTTGCAGTTGAGAAATGTGCATTCAGTAATATCTGCACTGTATTATTAAGAAATATGTCTTGGATAGATTTATGTGATTAATTTATTGTGCGCTTCACACAGCTAATTAAATCCAGTTACATAACTCCACGATGTCATGCTGCATTTCTGCGCTTCAGATATATCTGCATCTATTTATCATCCCTGTATTCTCATTATGATGAAACTGTTTTATTTCTTTTTTTCAGTACAATACTTCTCCTGCACCTTCAGCATGTAAGCTTCAGGGAAATAAAAAGCCTCGCTCTTTGATGTGTGATGATGATTGGTTTTGTGTTTATGGGTTGCTTTGATTAAAAACGACTGCTCGTCTTCCTCAGCGCCGCCCTCCCTCGCTCGCCACAAGAAGGCTGATTATGAAACTATAAGAACTCCAATGCTATGTAAGCTGCTGCGCTATTTGTTCTCAGTCATGCTCCTGTGATTCTATTTAAATCAAGATTATTTTCTGGTTCAGTCTAAAAAAAGAAATGTTCTGTGGGCGCCTTCAAGAATGGCAGCTCACAATACAACAGAGTATGATCTGTTATTTAACTGCTGCCAAGTCTAAGCGGACTCCTGTGAATTGAGGCGTAGCTGCATCGTACAGTTCATGGAATGGATAATGTCTTACAGATGATTGCTTAAAGGCATGAAAGTGTAAAATTAAGGAGCTGGAATAAGCCCATGCACAACAGGAAGTTTAACTAAGCTGATTGCAAAAAATGAATAAAAAGGTAGTCCATTTTAGGATCTTTTCATTCACCCATAGTCTATAGTTTTGGATATATTTTAGAAATGTAAGCTGTGTTTCACATGTGAAAACGGTCACTTTTAGAGAGGCATTGTACCTTATTGCATTGAACTACAGCTCCAATTTGACTCTATTCCTGCCCTTATTTTGTTTTTTTTAACCTTCAATCACCCACCAAACTTTGTTGATGTCTTAACCTTTAGGCCCGTTTCTATTACTCACACTTGTATCGCTAGGAGCAAAAAATGTGCCTATAAAAAAATATTTAAAATCATTAAACATAAATATAATATTCTACTTTTCACTGAGCTATTTTTTTTTCACCTACATCTGACCTATTGAAATCAAATACTTTTAAACCAACATCAGCCCTAATCATAGGCTGTATAGACATTGCATGACACATGCCGAATATGATGCCATTTGGTGGAGAGTATTAAAAATTTCCGAGGCAATGGGTCAGATTAACACCCAGATACAATAAAATAAATGTATTTTGCTTTAATGGAAGTAAGATCTAAAAAAAAATACTGGGTTTCAGTGGTGCATTTTTTTGCGCCTAAGAGTACAAGTGCAACTCTTGTTCAGACAGTGTATTTTGGACTTGCTAGGAGCTGAGCTGAAAATGACAACATCAACTAAAAATACACAATCTTGCCAAGTTTCACAGCCAAAATTATCAAAAAATGAAGAATGAAAAGCGCTTAAAATGCCCACAACCGTCCGTTTATAGTGTAGCGACCAAGTCTGCAAAGCCTGCTGCCATGTGAAGCTGCTTCTTGGATTTATTTATTGGGAGAGAGGTGTGGAGAGCAGCATTCAAATCAATTTCTGCCAGTTGGCATTTACAGAAAAGGACTATTGACTGTGGTGGTGTTGATTTTTCTCTTGGCACTCGTTTGTTCGCTGTTGTTATTTTGCCTGAAAAAGGAAAAAACAATTACGTGTCATGTGTCTCTCCCCACTTCAGTTTGCTTTACTTTGCCTCTCGTTGAGTCCTTTTTATTTGTGTCTCTCCCAAGAGTTCTTTTCTTCCCCGTCGTTTAAGTCTGTCTCTGTCTGCTTAACGCCATCTCCATCATGCTGCTTAATGACGGCATGTACCCAAGTGTTTGGCGCCGCAGTTTGTACAGTTTGAGCATCTGCTGGGGAGTTGTCTGACTCAAATCTGAAATCTGTAACCCAGTTTTTTTCCCTAGTCATTGTTTGCATTGGCTGCCCCATATTTTAAAGTTCACTGTCTCATCACACCAGTGCTACTCACAGTTACCATGAGGATACCATGGCTTTAAATTAAATTTGTTTGAAATGAAAGAATAGAGCTCTCCCTATCCTCTAGTGAAGAGTCTATCATTTCCTTCTCCCTCTTTGTTTGCTTGCCTCAGAAAATGGCGCCCACTTCTCAGAGCACTGTGTTGTCTCTGAGGCTCTGAGCCTTGGATTCTTCCTTTCTTGTCTGTGTGTGTGTGTGTGTGTTTTTTCCTCATTTGTTGTGTCTGATGTTCTCGCAGCAGTGATGCGTACAGGTCAGAGAGTCTGCCTCACCCATCCAAAGATTTGACCTGATTTCAAAGCAAAGCAATCAGTGGAACCATCGGCACGTGTTGCTCTGTGCTTCCTCGTCCTCGCCCTCTGTCTCTGTCGCGTTCACATAGCTATATGGCAGCTCATCTACTCTCGCTATTAAGCTGCTGGACTGGGTTAAAACGCTGAACAGCTGCTGGTGACCCACCAGCTGTGGCTGTGGACCAAATACATACTATGTTGTCAGTTCCCATGTTTTGGACTGTGTCTCTGATGCCGTTTGGGGAAAACTGTACATAAAGCAGCCATTTTAATATTCATCCATTCATACATTCAGTTTTTATACCATTATTTTTGAGCAATAACTGTTAAGCAGACATCATACCTACACTAAACTACTGTATACCCGAACAAGAAATATTACACAGACGGACTCAGTTGACATTTTTGCGTTATGTTCATTGTAGCTTTTAGTTTTAAAGTTTTTTTAAATTATTGGTCATTTTTCTCCATCATACTGTAAACCCCAAAATGAAGTCAGATGTTCAAAAACTCAAAAGTTTTTTCACACTATACACACAAACACAGACACACATATACTGTACATGTACTGTGTATATAGTATATATGACCAAAATGCTCATATTATTAGGAATAGGAAGTCATATAAAACTCTATTATGTACACATCCAAAATGATTTGGCACTATCCGTCCCTCGTTCCTGTCAGCTCATCTGCAGGAGTGCGCTGATGGACGCTTCTTGTTAGTGCTGGGCAATTAATTGAAAAATACTAAAACGGGCATTTAGAGCCTCTAACCAACATAATCTGGCCCGTGTCGGGTTTTTTTGGTTTTCCCCCTTTTAATTCTCTCTCTACTAATGCACCATCCCCTGAAGAACACACTACTGGCTGTGTGGTCACGTGACTCCGCCCCATCCAGTCCACTACATGGAAGGAACACCGAGCCGACTGTTCAAAGCAGGCAGCTTTTATCCCTTTTTAAAAAAAACAAAAAAACAATAATTCATTCATTGTAATCGACGTAAAAAGTTCAATCAATCTTGATTTTTGCCATAATCGCCCATCCCTACTTCTTGTGTTTATCATTTACAGTTGATGGCGGAATTGTGCTCATGCTCAGGTATCCATGCTGTCCTTTGCACCTGACAGGACCTCTCTCTCTCTCTCTCTCTCTGTCTGTTTGTCTGTGTCTGTTTCGATTTTCACTCACCGTCTCTCTACTGTTATTTTCTCTACGCCATCCCGCTTCTCTGTTCTCCACCGCTCTTTCTCACCTACACTCTGTAGATCTGTCTCTCTGCCCTGTAGACACTCTTTTATCCTCCCATCCCTCTGTCTCCCCCTGGCTCTCTGCGCCTGTACTTGGCTGCTTGCTTTATAAATAGCTTGGCCTAGATTACAGCAGCTGCATTGGCGCTGGCACCATGGGTTGGTTTGCCTGGGCCAAGTGAGGTAGCCCGGTGTAACAAGGGGTTGGCAGTGAAGAGATGGAGAGAGTGAGAGTCCGTGTGTGTCGTTGTGTTGGTGTAGGTGTGTGAAGATCATGGAGGATAGCGCAGACGCAGCCTATCTGCATGCCTGCGGTGGCTATAAGCTATTGAGTTTGTTTTTACACTGTCATTCCTTTCTTTCTTCTAGTTTCACATCACACAGATGACATCACCCGTGTCTTTTTTAGAACTGTTGTCATATTTTCATGCGTTTCTATTTTGGGTGAATACATGACTAATTTGCATCCATGCATGTGTGCTACTTCAGTCGTCATAGATGTTATCGCACAAAATACCGTCCACATTCACATGCAGTTTCTCTTTTTGAATTGTGTTCATGCGTTGTATTGTTTGGCTCTGTGCTCATTGGTGCGCATTAACATACATCTGTGTATTACGAGCATGCGTATATGGACCCGCTGTGATGATCCACTGCCCTGATTTTCCTCCCTCCTGCTCCTCTGCAGAGCACCACTTCAGAATACAAATTCTGCTCGTCAGTGAGTCTGAGACACAGCGTCTCACCCTTTGAGCATATCTGTTGCCTCCCCGCCTCCCCCTCCTCTTCTCATCTCTTATAAAGCTCATCATGCACCCCAGAGACTCGGCAATAACTACATTTTCTACTATTCAATTAACCGTGTGCCTTATCTGTGAATTTATGCTGCATGTATATTCATTCATATTTGCATGCACATGGAGAACCGGGTTAAATGGAGGGAAAATAGACCAGAGGAGGGATTTCTCGTCACTAAATCTAACCATCTCCATCCTGTTTGCCTGTCATGATGCATCTACAGATTCAGTATCACTGTGGCTTTCACTACAGAACTGGCTACAGCCTATAACTAAAGCATGAGGATTCTCTCTGAATGAATAGTTTAACATTTTTGAAATACACTCATTTGCTATTAAAGCAGGCTATTTGGTGAATCCAGAAATTCACAAAATCAACCACTTGAAGAAAAACTAGTGTCATGCCATTTGAAAAGTAACATGCTGATAATTATGTTGTTGTTCTTGTGGCATCATGTGAAAGTTCATTTGCATTTTGTCAGAAATGAGCAGTCGCTCTTCACAGTCTTATTTCAGATGGACAAAGACTGTGTTGGCGCTTGATGTTTTTCCTGCATGGAGTCTTGTTCAGGGTGTGCTCGCTGCGAGATCTAACAGAGGGAATTGTGAATGAGGAGAGGAGAATTGAGAATGAGGTGGAGGAGGAGGCGGAGGAGGAGGAGAGCTGCAGAATGAGGCCAGAGAAGAAGAAAAGTGCTTCATCATCCACAGCGATCCATCCTTCTTATCAGCAGCGTCAAAAGGGGTCAGAGGAGCGCGTCAACACAGCGCTGTGATAACCAAATACATCCCATCCAACACACTCTATATCAATAGCAGAGCCTATACAACAGTGAATTTCATCCCCCCTGTTGTTAGATTAGCTTGGCTCCTCATCAACACAACTCATCAAGCTGATATTGACTACCAGTGAAATTGAATTGTCCATGTCTGGGTCAGTGCGTTTGTACTTGGGTATAGGAGATATCCAAAATGAATTATCTCAAAACAGTCCAACCTTGTTTTTTGATTATTTTTATATTAATTAATTGTATTTAATGTTTTGGCATAAGCAATGCTGGCACTAAACAACATTTCCAAATAGTATTTGTCACATGCCAAGATACAACATACAGAAAGAAAGGGGTAAACCTGGAAACTGAAATACTTAAAGGGGAAATGTCACTTTTTTGAAGGCTCTTTAATATATATTTGGGTGTTTGTCTTGCCCTCTGGCCCCAAAAATGTGAGAATTGACAAAAAACAAATCTTTAACTTGCAGGCTCCCTCAGTTGAAATCCATGTGGTTTTACGAGCTGTCCCCTCGGTTGTTTGACAATGATGTCATTAGTTTTTGAATTTGCATGATACCACCCCTACCTGGGACCGGTAGAGAGGGTGGGGCGGGGCAAGCAGTTGTTCATTTGCATTTAAAGGGACAGGCACTGAAACCAGTCGTTTTGAACAGGGCTGTTTTGAAAGGATGAAAAGGGAGCTGTGATGTTTGATCCATGGTATTTTGACTGAAGCATGACACAGACATGTCTTTGAGACACCTGGGAACTATTTCAATTTGTGGAAAAATAATGGCAGAATATGTCTCCTTTAATTTTTTTTTTTTTTTAAAGTCTAATTGCACATAAAACACTTGGAGTGGCAAAATCTGCCACTGATCCTATATATAAATAATATGCTATATTATGATAACTAATCTTCAGCTTTTTATTTCAAGCATTTGTCTCTTCTCTGTCTCTTTAGCTAACTACTTTTAATCCTCTGCTCGCTTTCTAACCCTAGCCCCCTGGGGGAGGCTACAAGGAGTCGTGATTGGGAGAGCGAAGCAGTGACACTTTCATGGAAAAGATTAGACTAGATTATGTCAAGACTAAAAAGTGAGGTTAGAACAGACACGATGATTTTGAGGACACTGGTTCAAATTTACATCCATATCAGCAAAGCATCTGCTGAGCTGCAGCAAGACAGTGAATCTCAACCATCCTCTTTGTAAACAGGGGCAAGTGTAAAGAGAATTTTCCAAAAAGGCATAAATAAATGATCACAACCTTTGGCAAGCCGAGTCTACATTAGATCTCAAAAAACAGAGTGGATTTAAAAGAAAAGGCGGCACAGGGCGCACTGCTTTTATTACTTCTGAGCTAGTGATTAATGAGCTGTGGGGATGATTTTGAAATAATATCTAAACCTGTCAAGTAGCATTTTCTGTGCTGTCTGCTCTCAGTATCGTGACTTGAAAGAAAAAAGCAGATTCTCTCCCAGCAGATGAAGCAGCTGACGATGCTGCTCAGCTCCGGCCGACATGCTACAGTGTCTGATACATGGCGTTTTTGGCATTTAGAGACGAATTGTTCCAGACTGGGTGACTGACTGATGCAGTCTGGTGGAGGAATGTCACAGTCATCCTCACATATCTTTCTCATGTTCTAAGTCTGCACGGCGTGGACAATGCCTGACACACGCAGACATAAATAGCCCTCACCGCCTAGAGCCTTAATATTAATGGCTTATAGGGGACTTAGCTGTCTCGGCCAGCCTGGCAATTATTATTATGAAACGGAGGGTGGTGGAGAGAGAGATGATCTGACTGATGGAAAGAAGACATGGTTTGTTAGGATATTATGCAATGGTTTAATGTCTGTGGGAATTTTTTTAATGATTGGTCTTTAGCCGGAGTGGAAACTTGTGCTGTATCACTATAATTAAAAGAAAAGCTGTGGCTGTAGTGGTACACGCATCTTCATCAGCTGCTTCATTGTGAGTGATAAAGAGCTGTGGTACAGTTAATCTCCAATCAACAAGTCAGCACAAAAGTACAGTACAGCTCACTAAGACGTTCTTTTGAAGTTTTCATATCTGAGTCTTGCCAGGATCAACAAGGCATCTTCTTGCCCCCTTAATGCCCAAATTAGGCGTCTATTAATTTTCTGTATCTAATAACAGCAGGCAGGGATGACAACCACTTTGGCACTGTGAACGCATCATCGTGACCGCCATACATCCGTCGTGTTTGTTCGTTTTTCTTAAGCCCACGAAAACCACGGACCATGTCAACTGAAGGCAGCTCTAACTCCGCACAGCTGACAGGCACGGTTATGCAATTATGCCATGACGCGGGGAGAAAAAAAATGCAGTAGATGTTCTCAGTTAGGCAGCATGTTTTTGACGCACAATCAGTGGCGTGCACAGGGGGGGGCAGGGGGGCGGTTACCGCTCACTCTTGGCACTTGGCAACTTGGCAGCCACATCTAGGAGCCAAAACGCGCGGTAAAGTGCCGTCTTCAGTGGCGAGGACACGCTATTATGTGCCCTTTTTTTCCTTTTCGCCCCTGCCCTTCAAAAAGTCTGTGCACGCCACTGCGCACAATGTTGTCAGTTATCTAGTAATTAGAATTCATGATCCACATATAAAAATGTCTGACAGTGTTAACAGCGATTCACATATAGTTCTATATAGTTCCAGTGTTTTGTGTTGTTTTGCCTCTGTGAGGCACTTTGTGTTACTGCAATGTACTGTATGAAAAGGGCCATATAAATAAAGCTGATTTGATTTGATAGTTGACTAATAACTGTAAATCTCAAACCTACTCGTAATGTTGCCACCACAAAGGGGATGGGCGCAATGATAGAAACACCTGGGCGGTCTAATTTAGTGCATCAATACAAAACAATAATGCCTTATTAGAATATGAAAGTTGACCACTTTTGGGGGATCCTATGAGATATAACAGTAACTACTATTTTCAGTTCAGCTCAGTTTATTTAGGTCCTATAATAGGAATTGCAAAATCAATGTTAAGTGTGGGCTGAGGCTATAGCTTATAACACCTACCTCTTTATTTTAGGGCATAATTACCTTTATCAAGACAGAAATAAGCAATGAGTCAGTTAAGGGTAGTATTTAGGTTTTGTTGTTTCCCATCCCACTTCATCATCTCGTAACCCCTCGGATTCATCTCCTGTAACCATCCAAAATAAACGTTGGGAACCACTAATGTACTGCTCATATAGCGTTTAACATTGTTATTCAGTTTGTGTTGTGAGATCAAAAATAAATCACCAGCTCTCTGTTGGAACACTGGGCTTTTGTCAGGATGACACTGATGCTGATGTGACTTGATGGGCCATGCACATACAGTTTGGTTAAGGCCTAGATTTACTTTTTTTTTTTCAAAATGTTTGTAACACTTTTGCAGCCGAGTGATCAAAACACACAAAACACACGTATACATAGCTACACAAAAGAAAAGGCGGAATAAACCGGACCGTGAATTCTGCAGTGCCCCCCTGTATGGCTCGCCAACCACTGTAGTGGCGTAAAACACGACGAACGTGAGGATGGTGATGACGTCAATGTGCGAGAAGGAGGAGGAGGGGTGCGCGAGAGGAAGAGCGAGCGAGGGAGAGAGATAGGGAGAGTTTGTGCGGCTGCTGCAGCATCAGTCACAGCAGCGCGTCAGTGCAGTAGAAGGTCCAGCAGCAACTCTCACAGCTGACAGAGGCAAACACAACAGTCCGCCGGACTTAACCTCGAGTTGGTGGAGGAAGAAACCGATCGGCTCCTTTCTCTGCGACCCGAAGCCAGAGGAAGAGAGAGACTTTTAACTCCGTTTTCAGCTTCCCCCTCTCCCCACACAACCACGAAAGGGAATGCCATCGATAAATATGAAACTGGAGATGGTGACCATCATCGCCTGCGAAGTAGACACCGAGGTGTTTACATCAGACAAAATGCAGGTAAAAAAAAAAAAAAAAAAAGGCACGTTGCATCAAAACCTGGTTTTGCCGTTGTTGTGTGGTTGTGCAGCAGTTTTGCTCTCAGGACGGACTGACTCGCATGCTGCCCTGTGCAAGTGCATGCATGGTGACGTTGAATGCAGCCCTCTCTCTCGCTCTCGCTCTCTCTCGGGCGAGGATTTTTATCAATGGGAGCCGCAGCTCGTCAAGCTCCGCGCGCACGGACAGTGATTGACGCTGGATGAATTGCAGAAATGAGGTATAGACGAGGCAGGAATGGGACACGCGCAGCAGCAGCAGAAACAACAACAACAAAAAATAACCTTAATGCACCAAATTGGTTGTGTAAGTTTTATAGAGCGGGGTTCTGCCTGGAGATGATGCGCAGGTTGAATTGGAGGGTGTGATGAATTGAATTGTCCATGCAAGGCACATGCAGGGGAAAGAAGTGAGGCAGTTTTTTAGACGCAGTTGCGGACAGACCCCATTCTCATCCCTCTGTGCCTCTGCTCCCTTCTCAGCTCAGCAGCACTGCAGGTGCACTTGGTTAGATGAAACGGAGCCATGACAATTCAGTGAATGGTTGATATTAAGCACCATATTAATGCTGTCATACTGCAGTTGGAAGTAAGGGTTGGCGCTGATACCACAGGGAATTTAGAGACAGTAAAGTGCATTGAGTTTTTACTTTTGAAATAAGAACTTGATATTGAGAACATTTGGGTCACTCATAGTGTGAGTTACAGTAATATTTCATTGGCTTGTCCTATATGCTGCCTGTCATAAGGGACAGGGGAGGGAAGCATTTGCACTTAAATGTGTTCAAAGTGAGCCTCGGGACCCCACCTTTGGCACAGCTACGTGCCAGTTTTGGGTCTTAAAAGGCCACACAGATGGTCTCCCAAAGCTTGGCTCACCCACTAAACCCTTTGGAAATTCCATGTCAGAATATATTCCCTCACCTGCTGGCTGCTTGTCAGCTTGTCTGATTTGACTCATCACCACCAAAGAGACGCAGGAGGGGAGAAGGAATAATGAATAAAAAAAATAGCTACAGTGCAGCTCGGGAGGCTGGCACACACTTTGTGCAGTAACATATACACATAGTTCGTCACAAGCAGCCAGTGTAGGTGCTGATCCCCCCCTCCCCTGTGCCAATTGCTCTTCAGTGCGGATGCGCTCTGGTGTGATGAAGGCTGAATTCAGCTATTTTTTGCAAGCAAAAGCAGCAGTTGCAGCTTTTAAGCACCCAGCCACCCCACCCTCATCCCCACAGCACCTTGGTCAGCCGTATTTGATCACTTTTTTTGTAACTCCATGTTTATTGTAAACCCTATGCTATAGATGCTCGGAGGAATGAAATTGTCCTGTTTCTTGTGTCATGGATGCTGCGATTTGCTTTTTAAGAAATGCATGTGCATCTTGCACATATGAACACAAACAATGCATGTCAACCACAGTGCCACCTAGAGTTGTTTCAGTGATGATAATAGTGCTGGAAATGTCTGCAATAGTACCTAAAATACTGATTTAGGTAATGGAGAGTGCAAACAGTTATAGTTGTTATAGAAATCTGTTGTTTCACGCCT
Source organism: Decapterus maruadsi (assembly GCA_030347415.2). NCBI lineage: Eukaryota > Metazoa > Chordata > Actinopteri > Carangiformes > Carangidae > Decapterus > Decapterus maruadsi. The sequence continues at coordinate 15,001,996 of CM064887.1, read as the reverse complement.
GGATAAAACTGCAGCTTTTCTAGAAATCATTTCTATGCCACTCTGAAACAGTGGCAGGAGTTGAGTGCTTTGCAGCCACTACTACTGCAGCTGGCAAGATGTCAGCACCTTGGCAATGCTCTACAGTGGAAGGTCCCACCACTAAAAAGCCGACATGTACAGTATGTACAGTATGCAGGGGTGGCACCTGCTGTCGGGGAAAACTAAATATGAATTGTTATTTATTGGTGTATATATTTGGTAAAATAATGATTCTCTAGCATTCATCCATCTGTTTGTGTTTTACCTGAGCCCAGCCACACAACAGTCACATCCATTCAGGTTTTGTAGTACACAGCTGTTAAAAAACAAACAAAAAAAATCATCACAGCATAGGTTCAAGTATTAGAACTGGTTTTGGGAATGGAAAATATGAGATGGGAGCATCTCTACTACCACCCTGTGGTCTGCACCCCATGCCCTCCCTCCCTCCCTCCCTCCCTCCCAACCAGCCAGGCAGCTGCTATGTTTACTCCCAACTCTCATTACACTCTCTATCCGCTGCAGACCAGGCAAGGTGAAAGACACCAGTGTGCTGCTGTAATCATGGATAGAAAGGTGGGCATCGTCTTTAAGACCAATAGGACTGAGGTGAAATAGAAATACATCAAAGTGTGAAGTGCAGGTGTTGATAGAGAGGAGTGATTATTCTTACCATGTCATATTGTGACTGTGTTTTCACTTACCACACAGGACAAGTGACGACGTGATTCTGTAGCAGTCATTTATTTCATCATGATTTACTTTTTATTAACAAACGCCCAGTCAGTTCCCTTAGATGAGCCGTCCTCTCCAGATGGGCTTGACACGGGCAGGACAGTCTGATCAGGACGAAGTCCTCACTTGAGCTTCCAGCTCTCATCAGCCCACCACTCCCTGATGCACCCAAAGAAAAACAGGGGGTCCGTGCACAATTAAAACAGCAGACAGAGGGGCTGACTTTCGAACGGCACAAAGAACACCACTAATCCTGGTTTCTGGCTCACAGAGAGCAATGGAGAGCGCTGGGGGAGAGGGCAGATTAAAGCAGGGCATGTGAGGAACAGCCTCTGATTGAGCTCACCTCCCTGTCTGCCTGCTCTTGTTTTTATTGTCGCTCAACAAGATCTGAGCTTGTCTTAAGGCCCCTGTTTTTTTATTAATATCCCCAGATCTGAAGATGAAGAACAATAATCTGAGTCCTGTTTTGTTGCAAAGCACTATGGGTGAAGTAATATGTAGATTGCTGCTATTTATAGAGACGACATAGAAAGATTAAGGCAATGACAGTGATGTTTGAATAGGCGACATGAAGAAAATAAGTGAATGGTAGAATTTTTTCTTTTTTTATTGGAGGACACGCTTTGTTGAATGGCTGTGGTGTTTCGGAGCCATTGTTTTGACACAGTTGAAATGCCTTGCCCACGCCTTGGCTCGGTCCCCGCCAGTTACATCATTAATGAGCCAAACGGAGAGCCTGTGGACAGGGCAGGTTGTTGTTATAATAATGGCTCTTATTCCAAAGTGCTCTGTATCCGTTTTGGAGAAAACAAACGGACTATTGTGGTTTGTGAGGATTTGGCCATGCACGCCAGAGCTGTGGGTTTGACAGCATGAAGCTGTAGTACGTGTATGTTCATCACAACACTATCATTACCTGGAAAATCTACCAGCATCAGCAGATGATAACACAGGACACACAGTGAAGGTCATAGCATGTTGGCAGGTGAATGTGCTGAAGTGAGTGTGACAAAGGCTTTACAGTGGTCTCCCATGGATGACTTGATGCTGGCATTTACATCTAATTTATTTATTTAATTACTTGCCAGGGTGATGGTCTCCCAATAATTTGCTCCCTTATTTGTATAAATGATTAATCAGCCTGTCAACCTGCTCTTTCTCTTGATACAGGCCTCTCTGGCTTCAGTCTGTCACTCAATGAAATGTGTTGATTTTAATTAGGAGGCATTTTGCACATCAAAACCAGGGTTTGGACATAATGACCCCTTTACACTTTATTATACTGTAGAGCAACACAAACACAGAGGCTCATGAAGGACAGCTATTTTGAACTTAAGCCTGCTCCACCACACACACACACACATGTGCGTATGCAGAAAACTGTAGTAACACTGACACAGTCACACACTCCACAGTCACACACTCCAACCACAACAGTGAGTCAGCGGACTCACAGACCTACAGACAGACACCTCTGTCAGCAAACACACACACACAACAGCCAACAGCTCGCTGAGAATGCCTGGAGAAGTTTCCATGCGCCCGGGTCACTTTCCATTTGTCCGCCTGTCTGTTCGTCTGTCACTTGTGTCATATGTCTGTTCTCAGGCTTTATCGTCACGGTATTTATTTTTGTTTTGAGGAAGGGGGAGATATTTGATGACTAATCTGTTATTTGTAGGGCATCAGAATGGGAGTGTTTTTTTTGCTGACGTCTGTGATGTTTTTTTTCATTCCTTCCCACGTTTCTTTTGTTAATATTCTTGCATAACACGTTATTCCTCACTTTAATTTGTTACGGTTATTTTGAGCATCCAATCAGCAAAGCAAGGCACAGAACAATGGATCTTTGGATGATTTCATGTAGTTTGATATCACTTATCAAATCTTAACTTAAGCAGCCTGAAAAGTAATGTGGGTACACGGAGCCTTAAATCTGAATTATTGAAGTCAAAGGTCAAATGAAGGCTGCAGGTAATAATTATTTAGTTATCAACTGATCTGCAGATTATTTTCTTCATTAATCAATCATCCACTCACAATTTCAGAATACCTACAGTGACGTCTTCAAGGTGCTTTCTTTGTCCTTAAACAACAGTTTAAAGGTTAAAATATTCAGTTAATTATAACATTGTACAAAATAATATCCTCACAACTGAGAAGGTGGAATGAGGTGGTATACTGTAGTATTTGACGTAATCACTTGGAAAAATAACAAAGAAGTTAATTAATTGTTAAGATATTAGTACATTCATTTCTGTAAATGGAGGCATAATTAATCGTTGAAATATTTCAGTGCTATGACAGAAATCTCCTCTCCTGCCAGGTTCCTGATAAATTACTATTTGCTCTTTGGCCATTAAATTCTGTAACCCCTCTGCTCTACATTGCTTTATTTTCCATTGCGCTCATACCATCAATCATTAATTAGACCTGGACATTGAAATGATCCCAGACTCACGTTTAAAAAACACTGTTGTGATGCACTCTGACCAGTCGCTGAGGTGAAGGCAAGAGGCAGAGGAGCAGCAGCAGGACAGAGAGGATGGATGTAGACGGTGACAGTATCATTTTCTGTGTTGGTAGGAAACCAGATCTGCGTCTTGGCAAGGTTGAGCGATCCTCGGCCAGAGCAGTGGGCTCAGGTGTGCCTGCTCCCCCAGTCTGGGCAACATAGGCAGGTGGAGATGGGCAGCTCACATTGGCCTGAAACCCTAGAGAAGTGTTGTGGCTCAGGTGTCAGCTAAAGGTTAGCGCTGCGTCCGTTAGGGTGACGTAGAACAAAGACCAGTCTCCTGGGTGGGGTGTCGGGTTATCATGTGGCCAAGACGACACGAACATGAAGTGATAAGATTAGAAGCAAAGAAAAAGGCCTCGTGGTGGAATGTAGAGGCCCTCAATTTTCAAGACGTAGAAACGACGTCACATGGTGATCAGCCTTTGTTATTTAAATCACTGGTCAAATATAATTTTGCTGTCAGAATTTCCAATAAGATTTCCAGTCCAACACAAATGCCTCTGGAAAGATGAGGCAGTTGTAGTTCCTAAAATAGCCATGCCAAAGCCATTACCTAAAGACAGACTCTGGGTCTCCTGCCCTCTGCAAGCTAAGGGGGAACTTAAATGATGTCTGACAAAGTACCTTTTACATAAGTACCTACAGTAATGCTGAAACAATTACAGTGTTTCACCCCACAGAATCAATCAATCAACAGAAAATGAACCGACTAATGATTATTGATTATTTTTGGACATAATGTTTAGCAGATAAGACAAATAGTGGCTGGTTTTGTTTTGTTTCCATTTTATATCAGTGTGAATTGAATGTCACAGTGTATAAATATTATGTAATGGGTATTAGGTTGAGAAATCCTGCATTTGCAAAGTAATAATATAATAACTTTAAAGGAGCAGTATCAAAATCTACTTATGTACCATGATGATCAATATTACATTAATGCAGTGATGACAACTTATTATAAAATAATACAAAATAATCTGTATGATTTGATTTTTTTTTAAGAACATTGATCTACAAAAAAAACAAGTAGGCTAATGAAAGATAAAGAGTAATATGCTTAATGCTTAATGAAAAGTATCTTTAAATTCTACCCAAGTGCAGCACTTGAATGCATGTACTTATTTGCTTTCTTCCACTGTCCGCTTGCAAGCTGTGCAGCCACACTGCCAGCTTTGTTGTGTTGTGTCAGCTCTAAGAGGAAGCACTGACTGCCACCAGAAAGGCAGAGAAAGGGGTGAAATGCAAGAGGGGGGTGGGGGAGGGGGTGAGAGGGTGAGGGGGGGGGTGACAGAACAGCAGTGAGTAAAGACAGAGAGTTCATCTGTCCATATGCTGGGGTGGCAATGAGGTAAGAGTGTTCGGTGTAGCTTCTCTCAGCCACCTTACGTAATGTTGTATAACTCTTTGGATTACCGTCGCCTGGGAGCCTGTGTGGACGTACTTGCATGTTAAAGGGTGTGTGATGTAAAGAAAATGTGTGTGTGTGTTCGTCCTAGGCTAAGTGCTGCTGACGAGGAAAAGCTCCTGCCTCAATAAAAACTGTAACGACCACATTGGTGGTAATAGGATTAATGTGTCCCCACATGCTGTAAACTGATTTCAGTCTCCCTGCCATGGACACTGTCCCAGAGGGAGCGGCAGTGCTGTGCAGCAGCACCGGCCCCTGTCGATACCGCTCCCCGCTCGACGTATCGATCTCACTGAAATAACACTTCACCCCATTCGCATGCCTCTCCAGTGCTTATGTAGCCTTCGTGATGTAGACACAGCTATTAATCACAAGTTGTGTTTGTTGTTTTGTAATACTGGGGATTTACTGCTATGCTAATGGTAATGGCTGCTACGGAGGTTGTGCCTGCCTGTGTGTCCTGAGTGTTGGGTCACCACCACACACACACACACACACACTGAGTTTCTCCAGTGATATCAAGTCTCTGTTTTTCTCATGTCCACACATTACCTCATCCTAAGTAGTCAACAAGCTAATTGTAGGTTTACAGTCTGTCTTGTAGTTGAGCCACCGTCCCCCAGCCTGTCTTACTGTAAGGCCAGAGCACGTGTCAGCATGTGTATGCATGTCAAAATCATGGCTGTATTTAAGGATGAGGATTATGACCATGAATATTCTGTCATTCCAGACTCTTAAAAGATGGACATCCTCCTTAATAACGTCCTTAAACGGTTTTAGACATTAATTTCTCTAAAAAGTGAGTGCACAGCTCTGCACCAATCTGTCTATAAGAAAAGGCACTATAATGAAAACTCTTACGTTTAAGTGTCACCTGTAAGGATCAATATCAAGTGATAAGATAAGATAAGATATACTGGGAGAACAGTGATAGTAATGTAGAGCACACAGTAAAAAAATACAAACTGCAAAATGAATCTTGAGTTTGGATCATGTGTGAATTTTAGCTTTAAGCTAGCTGGCAACAGACACACCAACTGCACCCTCTGGTTGAACTCAGACCTCACCAGAAACTTCTTGTGTCTGTATGTTTATGAGAGAAGACAAGGGGTATGCTCTAAATTTGCTGAATGGGTGAACATTTACAACACACCTGGGCCCACCTTCACATCAATTTGTACCGCCCTGGCGAATTGCACACAACCATCTCTTTCCAGTGACTCTGTATGCAGTCAGACCGCTGCTAAAATTAATTTTGCATCTAGCCTGAACCCACAGTGAAAGCGGAGTCAAGTAATGGTTTCCAATGGCCGGCGGCATCTTTGGGTTGAGTTCCTGGTCATAATGATCATCGCTTAAAATCTTCTTGTTCAACTTTTTAATCTCTCCTCATTATTTTTTATTGTCAAAGACCAGTGTTGAGCGTTAGCAGGTTACATTTGTTTCTCGTTTGCAGTCAGCACCGACCAACGACCAACACCACCAGTGGCAGACTTTTAGCTGTAGCTAATTAATGCTAATTAATGTGCTCTTTCCAAGCCGCTGACTGTACGCTGAGTGAAAAGACGCATCACTGGGTAAAAGCTCAACAACCACAAGTGCAGAGTTGTAGATCATCAGAGAAATGATTGGATGATTAAATGCAGGAGAGTCCTGTTTAAACTTCTCGTACAAATAGCGCATTCAATGTTTTTTAGCTCATTAACTTCACAGTTCTGAATCATCAGCACCTCCATCATTTGGATCTGGTAGTTTGTGTGAAAACCCACCGCTGTTATTTCAGAAAAAATCCACATCAATCCAGTGTCAACATTAACATCTTCTGCTGCTCAAACCCATTTCTAAATTGTAGCTACAGGTTGTGAAAATTAAGGACCCTTAATTAATGTTAATGTAGTTGCCACTAAAAACTGTAACCTCTCTGGGTTCCTGCCTATTACAACACGCGGTCACAGATGTAAACTGAATCTTTAGGATGTAGTTATACATTTAATTCCAAATCATCAAAACTAGACTATAGGGTTCAAAAGAATGTGGATTTGATATGTAGACACAGATTTGATGAAATGTTTTTGAACCCCAACATTGCATAACAGTTAATCCAGTAGTAGCAGTCCAAACAGTCAGAGTGTTGCATCAGCAAAACATCAACATCAGACAGCTAATAGTATGCTAAGCTTGGTTAGTCACGAAGAGATTACTGAAAAACTAAATTAACCAATGACAAAGGACTAAGGAATAAGAATAGCACCTACAGTATACATCATAAACAAAAAAGCTAACTGGCAAACCGCTATGGAGCTGTAACATTAGCAGGTGCTGATAACATCACAACATTCAGCTGGAGCTTAGTGCTTGAGTCAGAAATGCTGCTAAAAGGGTCTGTGTTTTAAACACAATACGTTTTTATGTCATAAGTGATAGTTGTAACTGCACACAGGCATAACTGCAATGGAAAGTTGGCCCTGGTTTTATGAAGGAGTCATGGAAATAAAATGGAATGTGATAAGCAAAAATGTGCTGGAACAGACGTGCATGCAGGTATGAGATTTTTCATCCAATGCCGTCTGTTATCTCAACAATCTGCCTTCCTAGTTCGACCTCATTAGACTGGTTCCAGTTTGGCCCTTTAGGGAGGACGGTAATTAAAAATGATGGTCCACACACTTAAGAAATGAATTTTCTTAATCATGCCAACATGGTCTATTTTTAGTGTAACACTATCCCTGACTCACCCAGAGGCTCTGTGGCCTAGTTTGTTGGTTTTCACCCAAATCCCATTCAGGCACGAGGGTCTGGATTAGACTGTGATAAAGCCACGCACGTGTCACGGAGAACACTCAGTGATTCACCAAAGAGGAGGGGGAAAAAACAAAACGCTGAATAACCCTTCTTTACATCCCAATTAGGCTGGGTTAATCTTTTCATTTTGATCCAGAATACCAGATAGTGTAATTCAACATAGAATTGCAGTATCCTGTGGATTATAGTCGTGGATTTTGGTCTCCAAGCACCAGCGTGATTTAAACACTGTACTAGCTTAAATGAGAAACCAGATTAAAGTAGAGAGCGTTGTGTTGCTGTCAGTGAATTTAAATGCTTTGGCTGCAGATTTTTACCCAGACAAATGTGCTTGCAGATACTATGTCAGGGCTAAAACCAATGGTTCTTTTCATTACAATTCAATCTGCCAGGTATTTTCATGATTAATCATATATTTTTTGAATGAAAATCAACACATATCCCCAGAGAGCCCTACTAAAGTTTAATTAATTGTTTTATGCAAATGACAGTCCAAAAAATCCAAAGATGTTCACTTAACTATCATGAAAGACTGAGAAGAATAGATAATATTTACATTTGATAAGGCAAAACCTGTAAAGATTTTTGATTGATTGATGCCTTTTTACATCTTACATCAATAACATCTCCCCTGTTTACCAAAGGCATTATTTTCAAATTAAACTGGGATGAGTGAGTGTGTGTACGTGCGTGTGTGCTGGTGCATTTTCAGCATTTTTCAGTTGATGCGACACAACAAACAGCTCAGTACACAAGTCTTACTTAGTCTTACTCCCTTAAAACTGCACATTAAGTTGACAAAGACAACAATGACAGGAGCCTTTGTGTTTGGACACAATTTGCAAGAGAATATATATATTACAATTTAATATTTATGTTCATGTTTTTGGTGCCGCTGAGGTTGGATTCATTTACCTGTGGTTGTGTTTACCGCCTTAACAGAATAGGACTGTGGCTGTGCTAATTGCCAGTGATCCCTACACAGTGAAGAAACCAAATCCAACCTTTACATAAGGAAAACACTTAAGTCACAGTCATCAGTCACAGAGTTACACCTAATTCCGCCACTTGACTGATGGTACCTGGTGAGGTAGATACGTGGTACAGACTTGTTCATGCCTCTGCTTTATTGCCCACCACCACCACCACCACCACCCCCGTTTCCCATTCGCCTCAGCACAGCCATCAGTCACTGTTGTTTATTGCTCTGCCGCCTGACTTCACCCCAGATGAAACCCTGCCGTTGACATCACCCAATAAACCTGCGCCTCATCCCAAAGCCAGCTGATCTTCGGTTCAGACGGCCGTGTGTCGGGACCACTAGCCGGCTGTGCGCTCGCTGCTGAATGTGAGTCATGCCTGCAGTCATGTCCTGTTGCCACCGTGATGACAGCCTTTCCATTACCGTCAGGAACATAACTGCCTCATTACCCACGAGGCAATCTGCTGAAGGATAACCCTGCAGCCATCAGCGGAGTGGCTGCAGTCGACCAGCAAGCTCTGCATTTCTTCACAGGCTTTTTCACCTGCTGTCTGTTTGTCAGGCCTTTGTGTGGTTTGATTGATTGACTGATTTCACTTCTCTTCATACATTAACAATGTGGTTAGGGTTCAACCAGCATAATAAAACACATCAGTTGAAAATTTGACTATAAAATTACAATTTTCAATTCAAGTATTGTCACCTGTGGTGCATTAGCAGCTGATTATTTGCATTTCCCTAAAATATTATTTTACTGTACTCTATTCTACCATCTGAGCTATTTTGAGGACCTTGTTAGCTGTAAAGTATGGTCACGTTGGTATATTGGTTTAGTATGTAAGTTCATACTAGTATAATTCTAAAAAACTGAAATATTTCCTTTGTTTTTAGTTTTAAAAAAACTGGAAACATCTTTGACTTCTCACAATCAACATTAAGCTGAGCGAGGTTCTCAGGTTACATGGTGTAGATTGGGTGTAACAGCAAACTGCAACAGTTCAGGACAGGAAAGGGAGGGGTTTCAGCCCGTTGGGTTACACCCTGCATGTTATGTAAAGGTGACATGGAGAAACATGCATCAGCAGGACAGGAGTGACCGCACATGCAATTTCAATCAAGCCAAGTTGTCGGCTATTTGTGACCACACACTCGTCACGTCTCCACCCTGAACACATCAGATTTCTGTCATTAGTAAAACAAAACCTGTGGGTGAACTCTGACGCGCCATGGGAATGTGAAGGTGAATTTCGGCTTCTAAGCTGTCCTTTTTTTTAATTTATCATCATTTGTTTTCCAAATTATGTGAAGCTCCCTCTTGTTTTCTGTTACCTAGCTACCGTATGTGAGATAAATCATATTTTCGTCCGGCTCCTTCAATAGATGTTGTTATCCGCCTTGTTGAGAGTGAAAAACAAGAACATGCTGTTCTCTTCCCCCTCGCTCACCTGTTGTCCCATAACTCTCACTCACTGCAAATACAGTAGTAGCAGGTGCTGGATCAAGCTGTGTGTGTGTTTTTGTGTGTGTGTGTGTGTGTTTCTGACAGTCCACTGTCTGTCCTTCAGTTGTGCTTAGACACAAATGGCTCTGTCACATTACAGTATTTGACCGTGCACACACACAGACACACACACTCTCCCTCTGAGTGTTTATGCCTCCAGAAATACCAGCTACTTAGTTGTGGAAACACATTGTATACATTACACACATGCTCACTAACTTGTGAAGTCTCTCTCTTACACACACACACATATATATATACAAAGAGAACAAAGCGAGTAGGTCACGGCAGGGAACATTGCGATGGCAGATGAGCAGGCCGCCATTCAGCTGCGTGTAACTCAGCACCCTCTCTCCTCTTCCTCATTTCCCCTCCTCTTCCTCCTCTCATTCCCTCAGGATGTCCGCTCATAGAGACGACATGAATTAGTGATCAGCACACTCACTTGTTATACACTGGTCGGCCGCGGGTGTATCAGTGGGGTTAAAAACAAACAGTAGGCTACATGTTATTATGGAACATGATCTTAGAGCTTTCCCACACCCCCTGCTCATGCCAAAACATCAATTTAGGGTAAGGAAGTATCCAGTGTGTGTGTGTGTGTTTGTGTTTACGTGTGTGTGTGTGTATGAGAAAGATTACCTTATCAGTTATCACACATGGAGTTTGATGACATGTGAGTCATAGTAGCTGACTATGGCTCATGGAAAATTCAGGGTTTGAATAAAAGCTTAAGTGGGCTCTGCAGATAGGCCAAGTGCTGTCATCATCCTGATTGTTCTTCAACTAATTATAATTAAACCCACCCACTGTTTGCAAACAAACAAACACTATCGGGTTTCTTTGAAATGCCTTTAGTACAATTAAAGGAATAGTCTTTTTTTCTCATGTCAGACATGATTAAGATCCTGTTTATTATTTGTTGTTATTAACTTAACTGCACAAACCACTGTTTTACAGCTATATAAATATGACAGAAAAGTCAGACAGCAAGCTTCTGAGTTTAATCATGTGGTTTGCATAGTAGAGCTAAATAAGTTTGGCAGGATTTATTGGAGAGCAACAGAGTGAAGAAGTGTGAATATTGGGCTTAATATTCATCAAATGTCCAGCAACATAAATGTTAACGTTGCTCCATATCTGCTGGTTTCCAAACATGTTTGCTAAATTAACTTTTTGAGTCGACAGCATGAAATGTTGTGGTTGTTTCACAACTATGTATATATTATGTAAGTGGCACCAACAAACGGTCACCTGAAACAAAAGCTTCGCTATCGGGTGTGTCCCAGTTTCACAGGCTCAAATCAATCAGGGAAACTTGGTGAAAAATATAATGAAAAAGGGACTCAGAAGAAAAAACATAGGGTGACCTTAAACACTTTGATAGAACATTTCTGACATATCTCTTTTTATGATCTGTATTATTAAAGGAAGGAAGCAATTTGATCAACTTCAGTTTTGTTTAGTTGATTTTAAATGAGCACACGTAACACTTGGCCGCCCTCTCCTTTGGCTTTTTGAGATTCTTGTTTTCTAATTGCTAAGTTGTTCTGCAATTCTTCTCAAAATGCATAAAAGGAGTCGATATAGTCAAACATTCCTGACGTGACCTCTTTCCCATGCCTCTGCTTTAGAATGCACCTTGTATGGTGAGCTGCAAACCTGACTAAAAATGGTATCACGGAGCCCAAAAGGTGAACTCAGCTCTGACTGAGTTTTAGCCAGCTCACCCTGAGGTGTTTAGCGAGCGAGGAGCAGATGCACTTACATGGGGAGAAAAACTGGAAATAAAACAAGAGGGGAAAGAGAGGGTATTATGAGTAAAAGCGTTAATCTGCTTATTTTTGAAATGCAAATTGTATTACCACAGTGTACACCACACTGCAGCATAGCTGTGTTTCACAGCTTGCTGAATCATTAATAACTCAGCATGTGTCAGACAGGGTGATGATGAGATTTCTCCTCCATCCACTGTTTTAGAGCATATTCCCTGTCTCATAGCGACTATACAGTAGCTGAAAGCACTCAGTACTTAGCTCGAGGGAAACAGCCGCCAACGTCTCCAAATTGTGCTACTTTAATAATTACAACGTGATTTCTAGATAATGCTACAGGCTTTTGAAAGATACTTACTATAATATACAGCTACATTATTACAGTTTATCTTACGTATGAAGGATTTTTCACATTTACATTCCAGTTTTGTTCAATTATAGCAATGTAGAGTTAAAAGATTAGTCGACTGTTAAATTGATGAGTCATTTTCCATGCAAATCATGTTAAACATTTCATTTCCAACTACTCAAATGTGGGTATACAGCTTTCCCGTTTCATAGCATGCTAAATTCAATATCCCTGAAGTTTGGACTGTGACTGTTACGTGGCTTTGACAGATTTTGAGATTTCATACAGTAGATGATACTTAAAACTAAATTAGTCCATTAAACAAGAATAGGTGACAGATTTTTTTGCAAATTATTATATTAAAGCATTTCCTGCCACTGGTTATGTGTCTATTAAGTCAAGTATAATAGTTTTTGAACCATAAAATGGCAAACAAGTTGAGACCAGAAAGTTTTTTAAGGACACAAGAGTCAAGCACTCATTTCAGGATTATCTCTGCTTGCTGAGTTTATAGACACCTGGTGTCTCCCGTCACGACGCTGTCACTAATGTGCAAAGGCAGATCTCACAGTCGACATGCTGCCTGTGTTCCCTTCAGGTGAGGGGCGCCCTTCCCATCTCGGTGAGAGGTGCTGTGTCAGCCCGAACAAGGGGAGAATAGTGGGGGTGTTCTGGTTGTCTGTCTCCCCACAGTCTGTAACAGGAGAAAATCATTTCTATTCAGATAGAGGGAGTTCAGGAGCACAATCATGGGATGATTTAATAGTGGTGCTTAGCAGTGATATTGATGCTGCCGGCTGCTCTCAGGACATCGGACACATGAATAAAACAACGAGTAGGAAAATGTTGCAGTGTGATCCGTTGCTTGGTGTGCTGTGTGAATTTGGAGCGGTGAAATTGTCATGTGATTGTTGTGGGATGGTGCAATAACCGAATAACCGATGCGATACTCCCCTTGGGATCCACCTGCGAAATCTTTCAGTAAGCAATATAACTTCTCAACTGTCCAATCGTCCATCTTGATCCTTGGAAGGAGGACTCGGCTCTATAGTCATGCTTCTGCCTGTGCTTAGAGATGGTCGGCTAGGAGACAAAGAATAGCGCTACTGATTACGCAGAAAACAGCTCTCCCAGCGGCCTTTTTCCCTTTCCTTTCACCCTCCTACTGAGCTGCGTGATTGAGTTCACAGCTGTGGAGGCCAATTTGGTGCCCATGGAGAGGACCGAGTAAAAAAAACATAGGAGAGGTGGGAATATATCATATGAGTATGGTTAAAAAAGGAAATGTGTGGCGTGTAGAGGATGGTGCCGAGATCAGACACAGGAGAGATTTACATGAAGATTAAAAAAAAAAAACAGGAAATGGAGAGTGAGAAAAGAGACAGACGATGAAGATTGCAGGAAAATGACATGAGGGAGGAAATCTAATTTCACTATTAACTCGATAGCAAATGAAATAGGTGCAGAGCAGTTAGAGTCACGTCTGCTGTTCAGACAGAGGTGTCGGTGAATAATAACCCCCAAACTTCAGCTCAGTGTGAAATGTGTCATCTCGCCACAAAAAAATAAAGCACAGATGGTACAATTTGTGTTGGATATTTATAGAAAATATACTGGGAACAAGTTTGGTAAAGTTCATTTGAAGCTTCATTTGTGTACTTTAACATATCAAGTAATAGAAGATGTCCTTGATGAAGCTGCTCCAGTGGGCACTTTGCCAGAAGACCATCACACTTCTGTGAAATAAAAAAGATTTTCCTCTGTTTTAGATTATTAAGCATCGTTTTGGTTTTGAAAGAAAGAAGGGAAGATGAACTACTGCTTTGGTTCTTGCTTTAGTCACTGTGGACAATTTAGGGATAAATAAGCATAATGTTGAGCCACACGTGCAGCCATTGTCTATGAGCTGCTTTGTAGCAACATGATGCAAAATACTAAACCGTCATAAAACACAGTGTGTTTCAAATCATTTATCCCTGCATCAGTGTGAAGTAAATCAAATATCCCTGCACGACCTCACGCTGAGACAGGTGCTAGTATGCAGCAGGAATATAAAATAAAAAAATAAACAAGCCACCGCTCACTTGGCTTGGACTGATTCTGCTATTATTTCTTTGGGGCATAGATATCAGTGTCTAACCACTTTTTGTCCACTTGTTTGTTGTTGTTTCCTCCAGGAGAGGTTCGAGGCGTTGTTTAGGATCTACGACGAACAGACGACTTTCCAGATGTTCAAAAGCTTCCGGAGAATTCGGATCAACTTCAGCACCCCAGAGGCCGCTGCCCGCGCTCGTATCGAGCTGCACGAGTCAGAGTTCAACGGCAAGAAGCTGAAACTCTACTTTGCCCAAGTGAGTGTCAGCTGGGGTCTGGGAAAGGGCAGGCACGGGGCCTGGGACATGGACCGTCAAAGGGAGAGTGCTGCTTATTTACATGGATGGCTATGCCCCAGTGCATCATTCTCTCCAGTGTGCACACATACACACAGACAGCAGAACAGGGACAACAACTCGAGGGAGCGTGACACTCTCTCTACTTCACACTGTCCTTTTTCACTCTTATTTTGTTGTTGTTGTTATTTTGTTGCTTCTTTGAGCCACACCTGACTGTTTCCTCAACTCCCCCAACGTCCTTTAAAATATCTGGTCTCATAACTGAACACACTTGTAGATGAATTCTTGATTTCTCTTGTATCACAGCTGTGTGTGTGCGCCTGCACGTTGCCCGTGGGAAAACAAAGTGAAGTGTGTTTCTAGTACAAACACAAAATAAGATATTAAAGAGTTATGTGATCAACTAGCATGTTATTCTCAGTCATATCTACAAACATGAGATTGGATTAGGTCTATTTTTGGATGTGGTTTGTTATTGTGTATACATCAAGCATTGTTTCAACAGCGTTTAGATAACTATGTTTCAATGTGCATCATCGATTACATAAAAAGACAGAAATATTGTAACTGAAACTATTTAAACAGCTGGAGAATGTCTTTAAAACTCATTTTTAACACAGTTGAACCCGTTTTAACCCTGACCCTGGGTCTTTAGACACTCATGCTCACTGGGAAATCATGAGTCAACTTATAATTGATGCCCACTTTGTCACAAGTACATGACCCTCGCTGCACCTCTCTGTACTTTGATATAAGAGGATTAAGGATTTTACAGCTGAGACAGATGCTACATGTAGGTATTGTAATTACGGCAATTGGCAGCTATCAAAACACCAAAATCCCCCCATGGGAAGGAGCCTGCGATTTGAGACTTAAAGGACTGAAGCCGTGAGTGTAAAAACCTAATGTGCTTTGGTGTCAGGATTATGATTTAAACAGTGCAGGACCTTTTGGCAGCTTCACCCAATCTGAGCCAATTTGCACAGTTAAGTTCTTCCAGAGGAATTTAACAAATTCATACACATCATATTCCTTTAATATCCTGTTTGAAGACCACAGATCTTATCAATTGTCATCTTCTTTCCGATTCAGGTTCAGAATGGCGACGAGGACATCGACAAGTCGTACCTGGCCCCTCCCCAGCCTGTCAAACAGTTTCTGATCTCACCGCCCGCCTCGCCACCAGTGGGCTGGAGTCAGAGCGAAGATGCTACACCCGTCATCAACTACGACCTGTTGTGTGCAGTAGCCAAGCTAGGACCTGGTCAGTACTCACTAAGGTTCAATGAGCCTGTGCTGTATGCTCATGGACACACACACACACACACATTTGAATCATTCATCTCTGAAAGGTAACCCAGATACAAACAGGAAGTGATTTAACACCTTTCAGCTGGGTGTTTTAAAAGGGATACGGTTGTGTCTGAAATCACCCACTCCTTCATTACCCCACTTTCCAGGGAGGTTATGTGTGTGTAGGGCTAGACACTCTGCAAAATGAAAAAAACTGCACTTTCAGAAACTACTAAGGTAATTTTTACTGCACAATGCATTCTGTGTACATACTTTTCATCATGCATTGTAGAGCACTGTGCATCCACTGCATTGGGTATGATAAATCTCACTATACATTCAAACAGCACTACAAGATGGTGGAGTCATTACGTGGCTGACTTTGTGGGGTAGTGAGTAATTTTGGCCATGGACTATTTGTGCAGGAAGAAATGAGGACAAAGGAATTAGGGTGGACGTTGAATCATCTCTGTTTTAGCCTTCACTTTTGTCCTGTCCCATGTCCCCCTGGCAAAAGGTACTTTGTACATTTACTAAAACCTTCCTTCCATCAAACTGTGGCAATAGCTTAGCGGCTGTATTTAGCATGTCAATCTTTGGATTTCTTCACATGTCAGAGTGCTATGGTATTTGGTACTTGAGTTTTATTTAAAAACCACAAGAGGAAAAGTCTAAGGAATGCAATAAATAGCGTGTTTGTTTACTTTAACATAATATGCAATCATGAGCATGTCTGGCTCACTTCCACGACCAAAGACAACATTATTAACCATCTACATTAGTATATTTTTGCCATGCCTGTGTGCTAATGCAAATAGCACGCTCCCTTCTTGTTTAGGACACTGAACACAGCTGCAGACAACATAAGCTCAGCAGCCTAAATACACAGTGCCAAGCTAAACCTGCACAAGAACTGCACAACAGCTTGTATGTGTACAGTAGAGACAGTTTTCCCAATGGAGCCAACACTAGCATAAGCCTTAGAAGCTAGAGACAGCCATTTGACTTTGTAGTTTAAGAAGTGAGAGGCTTCCTTAAAAAAACATTGTTTCCCAAATGACTGTGAAGTTAATCTTCTAGAAATATTACCACTATTATCGCGGTAAATGCTGCATTGTTAGTGGAGGAAACAGTCAATTCCTATGCAGAAGGCAATGAAGAAACAGGACACCACAAACCAGTGTAATGATTAGAGTGTAGATCAGTTTCACTGCACCACAGACGGATCTTTTTGCAGTCCATGTCCCAATACAATTTCAGCGAGTATTATTAAATGTGTCGCAGCTCAGCTCAGCTCAGTTAGATTTGGGAGATTTTAAGACCTTTCCCTGCAGCCTTGTTTCCCGGCAGCTTTTGTGCTCAGTAATGGCTCCTCTGTCTGCCTTGTCGACAAGATTTTAGATTGCAGCAACCTTTACAAAATGTCACCCAACACAAACGGAAAGGTGTGCCGTGTCCACAATGTCTTCCCATGTTTGTGTATGTGGGTCCACTCATGCTGATGAGGTGGAAAACATTGTGTCTGTAAGTCTGTTGTCACTTGAACAGTATTATCTTTTTTTATTATCAACAAAAACATGATTAAACTTTCCAAACACATACATACAAACTGTGTCCAGCCCAGAGGACCTTTTTTTTTTTTCCTCCACACATTTTGCTGTTACCATAGCAACACGAGGCATCAGGAAATGGCTTTGTTGTCCGCCTCACATCCTGGCATCTAAAATCAGATTAGCACCGGGCTGCAGCACAGCGCGCTGACTCCCTCTGTCAACTCCCTGCGGTAACAGCAGGACTCTATTCACTGTCCATCTCTCTGTTTGGTACCACGGTGAAAGGCTCGTAGACCAATTTCCTCCTGTCTGCCAGCTGTCTGATCTCATCTCCATGGCAACTGTGATACAATCTTGCAAAGTGTGTGTTTTTAGTCCGACTCCACAGAGTTTGACATCTGGACAAATGGCAGCACAATTCTCAGGAAAAGTCTTTGTTTTATCTTTAATTAATGTCTTTTCACATGAAACATTATTGAACAGAGAAGAAACTTTATTATTTTTCCCTGTAAAAAGAAAAATCTAAAGCCTTTGAACATTTTTTTTTATTGTATTGTAAAAGTTTAATAGTAAATAAAAAAAAATGCACGGTCACACGATTCAAATTAAACCATTCCTGCCTGTCTTAGCATTTCAAAAGACTGTGGGTTTTGTCTTTCTATCAACAGTGATGGGAGGATTATTCAAATCATTTATGGAAACAAAGCTAGCAGTCAAAATGGTGCTTAACTAAGGGCAGCTTAATATGAATAAATCATTGCAACTATTGGGTGCTGTAAAATCATAATCTTCAAAGTAACATTAGGTGGTCATTATGCAATATTTTCCTGATGTCCTGAGTCATGGTTAGTTTGTTTATCTTTCTTTCTCTCTTTCCATCCATTCCTGTTTTCCTTCTTCCCCTCAGGTGAAAAGTATGAGCTCCATGCGGGGACAGAGTCCACCCCCAGCGTGGTCGTCCACGTGTGCGAGAGCGAGACGGAGGAGGACGAGGCGGCGCGGCCAAAGCAGCAGATCGTCCAGACCAGACGTCCCGACGGACCCCCCAAGGTCTTCAACTAGAGAGGCCGCCCCCCCGACCCCACCACACCCCGACACCGGCGCGGCCACCCGACCGCCCTTTGAACCCGCAACACACCTGCCCTCTCTCTCTCGTCTCTGCACTCACAGAGAGCGTCGATGCCCCTCATTTCAGTTCAACTACAAGCAAAAACAAACCAACAAACATTGCTCGAAGACGGTGTTTGTGGGGAGCGTGGCGATGGAATGAGGTGGCTTGAAGGGGATGGATGAGAATCACACACACACTCATCACATTCTGCGGACAGCGTGGGGAGTGGCGGGCACGCTTGCCTCCACCCCACCAACCTCCCCTCGTTTTCAGCAAGAGGGGTCCCTGTACCTGTCCCAACGCAGGCACCTGTCACTTATCACACACACTCAGCTCTCATTGCTAGTCCTGCTCAGTAGCTTGCTAGTTAGTTAGCTTGTTAGCCGTACCTCTCCCTTCGTCTCGCAGTGTGTACAATAACCTTTGGTTGAGGACATGCGACACATCTAAACAAAGACATTTTTGTTTGTTTTCTTCTCTTTTTTTTTTATAAATACATTGTTTTCATATATAAATAGATATGTATGTTGTATATATCTATATATATAGAATTTCTTTCATCCATCCATCATATCTGCTGGTTTGTAGCTTCAGCTTGCATCAAGATTGAGTGTGTGATGTTCCCGCTCTTGTCTGCATGTATATACTGTATTACAAAAAATACGTACAGAAACACAAATACTAACAAGATATATCAAGAAAAAGGAACCTATTTAACATCACACACAGCACGAAGCACTATATGTGACTAACAAAGTTGTGGTGGTTGTTTGACTCTCTTTTTTTCCGCTCGTTTTCGCTTTTTGTCTCTTTTTTTATTTGGAGAGGTGTTTTTTGCTAAACTACTAGATGTGTATTCTTACTATGTATTTGATACCCCAGCACTTTTTGCATGCTTAATTACTGCTGTAGATGAGGAGCTGAAGTGTTTTTGTTTTAGTTTTTTTTTGTTTTGGTTTTTTAAACCGTTTTTTGTGAAGACAGGGAAAATGTTGAGACGCTTTTGACGCGAGTGCATATCCCCACGCAGAGTTTAAAGTGACGTCTTTGGGAGAAAAAAAGGCTTAATGGGATTTTTTGGAAGATTGACAATTCAGTCTTCAACTTGATGGATTTTTTTTTCTCTTTTGTCTTTTTGGGTATTTGATGGATCAGAAACAGTTCACCCCCCCAAATTTTCTTCAAGGGGTTTGATATGTTTTTTTTTTCTCTGACTCTGTTTTGTTGTAATTCATATCTTTTATGTCTCAGTTACGTCGTTTGATCAGACCCACTTTCTATGTGTCAGGTTTTCTTCTGAAACCTACTGCTTGTTTTGCACTGAGTATCCCTTGATATCTCCAAGCAATTGTGGGGTTCTCTAACGCCTCCTGCTGCGCACCAGAACACTGCGCTGCTTCTCGCTGTAAATAGCTGAGCGTAGCGTAGATTTGTGGAAATAGTCCTTTTAGATTTTGTAGTTTACCTGGAAGCATTTTGCTGAGAAAAGGGAAAATTAGGTAGCCTCATGAGATATCAACCAAAGCATTTACTCACCTCACATTGTCATCAAAAACATTTTCTTACTCAAAGACACTGCTGTATATTTGTTAAAGTGAGAAAGAAGTCATATTTTCCCTACCTAACTGCAGTACTTTATTGCATTTTTTATTTTATATTAACATAATACTTTTTCTCCAGTATGTTGTTCAGTGGAAACAAATTTCCACAAAAAAATCATAAGGTTCTTACTTAGATATTTATCTTTTCGTTCTTCCTTATTTAATTCTTCTCATAGTCCCATATCAGATTATTGTGCTTCATCTACTCATGAATACAATGAAATCATTCAGTGCTTTAGAAGCAACAGGAACACATGTTTCTAACAGGGCTTTTGGGTGTCAGCAGTGAATCTAAACCTTATTTGTCATTAGGCAGCATGTAATCTAACTTTTTTGCAATATACCAATATTAGCAAGCAAAAGTCCATCTGCATGTGAGCACTTTATTGTCGGTGTTTTGTTTGTTTCCTTGATATAAAACTGTCTTTCTTGAGATGAAGTAGGAAGCACATTGTATTTCTTCTGGGTTTTTTGTTTTTTGTTTTTTTTCTTGTGTATGTTTTATTTCTTTTATCTCAAGCTGAACACCTGGTTAGCCTTTTCACCAGCATATTGCAGTGAATGAAACGCTCCACTTCCTTTTTGCTAGTGTGAAACTTGGAGAATTTCAGGCCTTTTGGATCTACGGGAGTGTTCCTGCTGAAAAACGTGCAGACGTGCAGTTGTAGGTTTTAAAATGAGAGGCAGGATGAACAAAGTCAATGTCTTTTTGTTTTCGTGTTTGTCCATAAGAACATTCATCTTATCTTCTGAGAAAGTTAAACAGTTCTTTGAAATTCACCATGCTGGCAGCGTGCGGTTTTTACTGGCATTACAGTAAAGCTGTCACAGTTATCTTAGCAGATAGCAGATTGGTGGAAGTGCTGAGGCGGATTATGATAAAGAGGAAGTGGTGGAACAGGACGAACAAATTTTTTACTCTGGTCATGGTGTTTAAAACTGAGTGCATTTTGGTGACAGTTGAAATGAAAATGTATATTAATGTACATATGCCAAGTGTTTCTTTTTTTTTCTTCTTTTTCGTTGCTGAGGCCAGTCCCAGTGTGCAGTTTGTTACGGCTTCTCTTGGCAATGTTATAATGGAAAAAATACAAAAATACAAAAATGTGTAACAATAAGTCCTGATGATGCTCGATCAAAAACCAACTGTCATTGTGTTGTGTTCAACAGTTCAACATGGACTCTGTTTGAATGTTTCTTTTATTTCTGGGGAACGTCTACTAAAAGGTCAATAATACAGTTTGTCACTGTTGTACTGTTTCTGTTGAAATATGAATATTGTGTCTTGTATTGTAGGAATCCAGAAAACAAAGTAGCAAAACAAGCAATAATTTACAGTTCTATGATACCGGTATGTGTATTTTCATGTTCTGTACTTATTTCTCAGAGATGGTCTCTGTCTCCTACAGTATCCGCTTCTACTTGTGTAGTATACTAGTCCTTTGTTTCACATAGAGAAATACATAAAGACTTATTCTTAAAAGCCATGTTTAGTGTTGTTTATTTTAGGGGTTTCATTATACTTGGCATGAAATCAGGGGAATAGAAAACAGAATTTTACAGTGTAGGATTTTAATAGCACTCTCAATACATACTGTGATTGCCATAACATATTCATCTGATATGACTTAGCTAAGTAGCCTGGTTTGAAAACCAAAACCAGTTGTATATTTTTGTCTTCTACAAAATGAAAATAGTTAGCTGCCATCTTAGGTAACAAATAACCTTAGATAAAACTTAGATCAATCAGCAGAATATTTTTTATATCCAGTAATACACCAAAACTGTAAATAAATTGATTTTTGACTATAATTACCACATTTTTATTTCAGGAGTTAGTGTTTACCTCTCAGAAATAGCTTAATCAAGTTCAAGTATAAAGGAAGCAAGAAAAATACCCTTAGCTTTGTGACTTCAGTGTAATAATAATACATTAAACAAACAGAGTTTATTTTTACATCAGTCCAGTCATGCAGATTAAAACATGAAATGCTATATTAACTATTCATCCACACAGACAAACACAATGCTGTTCCAAACATTTATTTACTGACATGCATTCCACACTCAGAAAAGCCTTCATCACTGCACTGACATTTATTAAAATCCTATCTTATAATGCTAAGATAGTGCAGTGGTAGTGTCACTTGCAGTTAACACCTCATATATTTCCTCCTAAGGACTTAACAGCAGTTAATATTCTCAAAGGTCAGCTCTTTGTTTCAATGTAAATACAGATGGTAACATTGCCAGCTACACTGGACATGAAACTTTGAACACAAAAAGGTGAGTTGACTGTAATTTCAGCTGCCTTTTTGAATTCCACAGCTGCAGTTTCCTTCAGTCGTGAAGAAAAGACTGATGACAGCTGAATCCTGCAACAACGGATTTCTCTCATCTCTTTCCTTGTGACAAACGGCATTTCATTGTTTCTGCGAGGAGAGAAAAACAACAAAGCCAGAACTGGTGCACTGTCATCTCTGATTACACAAACAAACATTTTGTAAGCACATGTTTGTTCACAAAGGAAGAGGTAGAAGATCTGAATCAGTGCGTTTATCCAAAACTAAGTATTCCAAGCAGGTGTGGGGAACATCCAAGGTCATAAAGGTTACCTGTGTCACCACTGATACAATTAATGGTAAGTACAGTAGCCTATAGAGGTCAAACAACTAACGACAGTCAGTGCTGTGCAGGTGCAATGAGTAATGGCTAATAGAAGGCACCCTGTGCTCTGTATCACTTTGTATCTTCTTCTCCATGGTACAAAAGCCTTCTCTTCATGGTGCGGGGGATGAGGAATTCTTCTCACAATGACCCTCACTGTTGAGCATGACGATGCATGTGCACTTAAGGGGGCCCGATCAGTTAATGTAGCCCTCGTGGATGGTAATGGGGCCAATACCTCTACATTCCTTGAAAGGTACTCGCCAGAGTTACTTCATACGGACATCTCAGAGGCTCAAGCAGGAATTTCAAGTGATGCATTAGTCACATGCGGACAAAAATAGTGTTGTTTTTTTCTTCAGGTACGTAATGGAATAAGCAGATGCTGAGATAGGCTTACAGTACAAAGAAGTGAAAACAAGGCGTATTGTTTGTTCCATATTGTCAGAAAAGGTACGGGTACATGTTTAATAATGAAAACAGTCCAAGAAATGGTTAAAGGTAATGAAATGACAGTTTATTTTGTGTGCTTTCTTCGGGATTATGACATAAAAGAACCTTATGATAAATCTAGTGAATATTTAGACATGCTGGACAGATAGCATGGCCCATGGCTTTGCTCCAGACTGAAAGTAGCTCAATAATAGGCTATTGGGCTAATGGATGTTTGTAGTCACCTTAAGATACACATAGCTTAATTGTGGGAAAAAATGTCTTCTCCTGATTGATTTACAACTTGAAAAACAAATGGGCTGCACATTGTTTTAAGAGATATTCATGTGTGTTAACATCATGGATCTGGTTAGCATTTGACCACTGTGCCTAAGAAGATGTCGTTTATTCATGACAGTCTCAAAGAACCACCAGCAAATGCTACTGAAAAAAAGAAGGAAAAAATCCAATATGCCAGAAATGCTGATAGTACTTCTTTATCTGAACTGTAGGATATGCTGTACCATGCAGAAAAAGATGACAGGCAGCTACAAACCTTATTACACAGTTTGATAAGAAAAAGCCCCCCACCGCCAAAAACATTGATTTATTCTTCTTCACCTGTCCATATGAAACACCTGTTGCTTCTCCTCTGAGTGGAATCAAACAATTTTAGCACACATGGGTGTTTACAGCATTTTACTGGACTGCAACCAACACAATACCCAGGTGCCAATTTGAAAGAGGCATTCTTCTCTATGAAACCTGACCTCCAGCCTTTATTATACTTATGTAATGATACAGCAAAACACACCGACATGGGGATACCGGTGCAGTGTATGAAGGCTGCGCTTTTAGTTCACTCACTGCAAAGCAGAGCAATGTGTGCCTGCCCAAAATGAAGTTTAGTTACACTTTCTCACAAAGACACAACACTGACTTGCTTTATAGTCGTGGGCAACACCTATCCCCCAGAGGTAACATGAGGCTCGATCCTGACGACTTGTTGGTGGTGTTTTAGGGTGAGACGACCAGTAAAAGTGTGTCACGGGAGCGCTTGTGTGCTAGAGAACAAGTCAGCGAGACAATAGGCGGAAAGAAGTGCAAATTGTTTCCCGTGAAAAGGTTTGTTTGCTCAGTGAACAACTTTTACACAAATGTTGGTAAATGTTTGAATGGATTTAATTTCCCTTTAATAGATTAGGAGAAAAAGAAAGGCCATTACACACAACTGTATCTACAAACACACCCCTCACCCTTTGAACAAGTATTGTAATTCACATAGTTAATTTTCAACTATACAGTACATGAAGGAATTTGTGATAACACTAAACCCTTTGTCACAGAAAATGTCTTATTTTTCATTCAATAGCAGAGATGATGGTTTGATTTTATTTCAGTTTAATGGCGATTGTTGCACACAGAGGTATGGGACGTGCGTGGATTTTAAAATATGAGATGTTATTATTGTTATTTTATTTGTATTGACACACCCTCTGCTGCACTTCCCGTGAGACATCCTCTTCAGATCTGATTTTGAGAGGCAGTAGTCATGGTGAGGGCCGAGCAGACAGCTCTGGAGAGGATCCTGGCTCGGTTTTTTGTTTTTTTTCTTCTTCTTTTTTTGATGAGTAGCCGCGGCACGCCTCAGGGCCAGGTGGAAGGACCTGAAAAACCAGCTGCCTGACAGTATTACTCTCAGCGAGGGGCAGCGAGTGAGCAAGTGAAGAACCTCCTCCTCCTCTTCACTCTCCTCCTCCTCTTCACATAAACACTTTGATTCCCACAGAAACCACACACACATACACAAACACACACTCAGGAATACCTGCTTGTTTTTAGACTCTTTTCTACTTTGTTTTTGGTCTTTCCGTCTGTGGGACTGTCACCGCAGCAGCACCTGTGGGACTCTACATTCCTCTGTTGCAGTCGCTCACTGCGCTCTACTACTCCCTTGTGTCTCCCTCCCCAGACCTGTGGACTATGCCCCCTTCATCCAGCTGAGGGAGGGGGCTCTGCGCTGCTCCCATCTGGAGAACAGGAGACGGTTAGGTGAGTCACAAGACTGATCTTAAAACTCCTCTCTTTTACTAGATTTAAACTCCTCTGTCACTCGTGGGACAATGTTTCGGAGAGTTCCATACATATGTTTGTGTGTATACTGTGATTGTATAAGTCTTGTGTGCGTGTGTGAAGGAGGAGGGGGGGGTTCCCCTAGACAACATGGCGAGACAGCAGGTGAGTCTCAGGTGAAAGGGAATAGCTCACATTCCACGGAGCTTTGGGATTAATAAATCTCATGTTGCTGTTGGACCAGTTGCAGATTTATGTCTGAATGAGGAAGACTCAGTTGGAGCTCCCATCACTGATCTCCTTGTGTATCTCTTGTTGATTGGTTTTTTTAAAATTTTTTTAATGGAATGGCTGTAGGCTACTTATCGTCACATCAGTTGCCACTACGTTGTAGGAAAATGTGAGTGCTGTTTGTACAGCATCGCTGCACTAGTTCAAAGGTCAGCGGTGTGAGTTTTGCATGTAAAGTAAAGGGAATGATGATGTGTGCTTGACTGTTATAACAATATTGTTTTGGTCCAGGGAAGCTTATGTGTAGCTCTAAGAATAGATTACAGGTAACCTTTTTGTAGTTCCTCTACTGTGTTTTACTTCTCTGTGCTCAAAGTCAGTCAACAGTCATTTGTGTAAAAGTTTCTGATTGTGTTCAGGCAAGGCAAGGCAATTTTATTTGTATAGCCCGTTTTTCACAAACAGTTTGTCTCAAACGGCTTCACATGACATCGTAACAACATCCTCTGTCCTTAGACCCTCACATCGACTGAGGAAAAACTACACTGAAACTGCTCCAACTAAAATCACAGTCTGGATCACAGGGATTGGAACCACTTTAAAGACAGTATTTGAGTTTAAGTAATAAATTGTAAATTGTAAACCCCCAAATTACAAAACCATTAAGAACATATTCAGTACTCGTGCGCAAAAGTGCAATGTGACGAAATGACCTCTTTTAGGAGTTTATTAAGATTCTGACTCATCTAAGTCATCACTACGACCCAACCCTGTCAGGGAAGTCAGGATGTAAAAATATTCAAGTGAGTTTCTTGTGTAAGAAAAGAAAATAATATTGTTTCTGGCTCAATAGATGATAAGCACATAGTTTCTTTTGTGATCACTTTTAACTCTGATAAGCATTGTTTGAAAATATACAAGTCTCCGAAAGTGCACTGTACTGTACACACAAGCAAACCAAGTCTTAGAAAAGAAAAGATAATATCTAATACAAATTTATGAACTCGAATTTATGAATTCAGAACTGAGAGGAGCACACTGAAGTGGTCATTTTAGATAGTAATGTAATGCAGTTAGAACGAATGGAGGAAAAGACAAATCAGCTCTACGTGACTTTCATTTGGTAGTATTCGTCATCTAATTTGCCATAGAGTCAAAGTATTGGTAATATTATTGGATTATATAACTCAAAAGGAACCGGGATATCCTATTGGACAATCAAAATGTTATCCCAGTGAGCCAGAGCAGATCTCTCAGGCTCACAAACACATACACATAAAAGACAGCTTTTTAAATTTGCAGTCACTGCATGTCACTATTTGATGCTTTAATTCCCTCTAACAATACCTGTCACTTTTAAAATAAACCAGCTGAAGACCAGACACTCACCATTTTCAGCATTCAGCCCCATTCATATCATGACGTTCATGTTTGAATAATGATAAACAAACCGATTTCATTTGCTCAAATATCAGCCTGGTCTTTTGTATCAGAACAGTTGCTCATCAATCTGCCTGAAAATCAGACACTTTAGACAAAGACTGGATCAGTCATTTCAGAACAAGTGGCATGTTTGTTGCCATCTTTAAATATCCACTTGTCAGACTTTGCATAACCACAGGAACAAAACACCGTAGGCTAGGACTGCTATTGTGCAAACTGTACTATATACAATGAAGTTTTTTTTAATTAGCTAGCCTACTTATGACTTCATCACTTGCATCAACAACAAGCCACTGTGCACTGAGCCATAGTGCTGCTGTAAATCCCACTGTGGCTGAATGAGGTCAATCAAAGTCATAGTTTAATCCCTGCTTAATGTGACGTCTGGAAAACGAGTGCTATAGGAAGTTTACACCTGACGTGATACAGGCGACCTCTCTGCTGTGACTTCCCCGCCCCGCATGCCTGCTCTGCCATGTGAAGCTGAACTAATGTGTCTTATTACCCCGCTTCAGATCGACTGCTCAAATATTGACCCCGACCGTCGTCTGATGAAGGTCATGCTTTGAATGAGTTTATGAATGTGTGTGCGCAGGAGCCTGTGTTGTTCCAGTTGGAATTATACAGAGAGGAAATAGCTGAGCCACTTAACAACTCTGTCTGGCTTTTCCTTGTGTAAAAAAAAAGGGGAAACTAAATTGTTCCTGTTCTGTTTTGAGAGACAGCTCTCTGGACAGGCCAATAAATGATTTGTTTACTGAGGGTGGAAAAAAGGATATGAATCTGTATAGGTGAATAGCTGCAATTTGTAGAACAAACAAACTATTATTACTGTGAAGAAGATACTGACATCAGAGAAAAAACGTTTAGCCTCCAAAAAAGCAAAGCTAAAAACATTGTCTATACAAATTATAAACTCTGCATTAGTTCCAATAAAGTTTATCCTGGAGATGTGGTCCACAAAAGGGAAATTGAATTGCACAGTGACGTCAGTTTTAACATCTGCACAAGATGCTCACAGCATATGGATGAGCTCAGATAAAAAGCTACACTTACTGCACTAATCTTGGATATGAAATGAATTAGGGAATTAACACTGGCAACTGCTACCTATATGAAAATATTCAATATCCTGTTGCTACCAATTAATATTTATTATATTTGTCGATGTGATCAACATTCTGAACTGACCTGTTCTAGACAAATTGTGGGTTTTCCCCACAGTCACTGTTAAATTTCTCATCCTGCATTGCCACAATAGAGAATATGACTCAACTTTTTTTTTTTCCAGATGACTAATCAAAGGTTAATACCATATTTTGTCAGTATTCATCCTGGGAGAGTGCCATTACACAACACTTACACTGCCAGTCCCTCCCTGATGGGTTTTCTCAGAGGTCAGTGCATCCATAATTGTCTGAATTTAGGCAGTTAGGCAGTGAGTAACGCAAGTATATGCCAGGAAGCCCAGCTGAAGTCTTAATGTCATGAATCGACTATAGGATGCTGACTGCCTTTCGTCAAGTGAGAGCTCCCCCGATCCTTACATAACCTTTCCTACAGCAAATACACCTAAACCTAACCTCCATTTAGTCTGGTGCACTACGTGTTTCTGGCAACACACCCTGCTCCGTGGGAGATGACACACCCATTTCCAATGAAACAAATACCAGCATCTAACAGGCATCATAGATTACGTCAGAGAATCAATTGGATACTTTTGTTTATCATTTTTGCCATAGTTACCACAACTGCGTGCTCCTACAGCAGTTTGATATCTACAGACAGCGACGGTTTAATGACCTAGTTTTACTAGAACATGCGTGGGCTGTCCCTCCTGTAAAGAACATCTGTATGTCTTCTGATGTCTACAATCATGCCCTCACCTCTGGAACATGTCTGTCCTTTTGTTTTTGCTTTTAAAAATAGTGGTTCTACCACCCGTTATTATTTATTTTTAACTATTTATAGTCTGTATAGTGTTGTGTTGTGTGAGGCTGGTTCAGTGAGAGTTGACTGCATCTAAATTGTACAAAAGTACATATCTACGTATCTAGCTACTGGTATTTATGCCATAACCACTGTATTAAAAACTACAATAATTTAAACACAGTTTAACCTTTTCTGATCTGTCCCATCAGCATGAGCCTTGCTAGGTAGCCTACAAGTATAATACTGTTGAACAGACTATGACTCTGAACATACTTGGCTATAGACTATCTTGTGTAGGCTACTTTTAAGTATCAACACAGGAGTACAAAGTCCAATGTGTACAGCCTACATAATTAAATACCTCATTCATATACTTTGTTTAAACAACTTCTAGTGCCAACAATACTAATTGTTCAGTAAATAGAGTTTAAAAATAAATAGTGATATAGATCACTTAAGGTCATTTGTTCATGTTGCGGCCTTTTAGCACAGACTCTCCAACGTCATCATCAACATGCTGTAGCTATTCTCCACCGTGTTACCAAAACCAGCCTTATAGAGCATGTGCCACTTATCAGAAGCTGTCACCTCTGCAAACAACAAACATGATGTATGTCATTACTAATCTCTATGCTTAATAGTATGTCAACACTGTGAGAGTTGGTTGTGCAATATTTGCTGTGGAGCAGGAAGCTGGATAAGATGTACAGTACACATAAGTATCGAATAATGGCTGTAATTAAAAATCTTTTCATCATGTCTCAGTGAGAAAATGTCATAATCCGAGTTGGAGGATTATTCTCCATGTGACCTGGTCTGTTTTTCTGTCTGTCTTGTGATACAGTAGGTGTCACATGCATTGGGTTGTAAATGGTCCTTTCACAATTTGCTTCTATATGCACAAGCCTGTGGGTGAAATGTACATTTTTATGCACCATTAATGGTTAAGGCTTTGTACACAAGCCACTGTGTTTGTTTATACATACACTCAATAGACAAGACAATTTTTCAAACAAGGAGCCTGAGGATCAAGTCTCATCTCATAACCTGTGTGAAGTGGTCAAAACTAAATAAGTATTTTAAAAAGAAATAATCACATTTGAGGAAAGCTCCTTTTTTTTCCAGAAATAAACTTATTCTCTTGCCAACAGCAGATTAATACCTCTCAAGTGTTGGTAAAGTTAATCTTGCTAGTTATCTTAAAGATTATTCACAAAGCTAGTTAAGTTAATTCTAACTCATAATGAAGCTAACTAAGACATTTTAGCCTACTGCCCCACAGCTTCAAGCCTATAGTCTTACACAGCCTCCAACACATTTAAAATTTCATTTTATTTTTATTGTTTGGTTTTTGTTTTACTATAAGTAAACAAATGTCAAATGACCTCTTCATTAATGAGCTTTGTCAGCCAGGACAGCTTCCTGTTTCCAGTCTACTAACCTAACCACCTGCTGCTTCCAGTCTGATTTTCCATTACAGTAAGAAATGTGTGCGAAAGAGAAAAGATAAAGTGAATCTTCTAGCACACAAAAGTGTCCTGAAAAATAGGCTACTACATTTTAATTTTCTGGGGGACAAGGAGGCATCGGAGCACAACCAATGAGTATCGTATTTATTATTCTGTCTGGTGTTTTGTGCGTCTCTTTTAGTAAAACAAATGCAAAGCTGCTGTACTGTAGCCTATCTTCATTGAAATCTGTCAGCAGCTAGTCATTTATATCACTCGTGCTTCTTAGCGTTTAGCTTCACACATGGTGATGTTATGGGCCTGAGGGTTTGCATACTTTATTGTGAATTTGAATGTAATCAATGGAGCAATCAATCTAGGCTAACTTAGAGAAGAAGGACAGTGAGGGATGGGTTTCCTGTGTGTGTGTGGCTGCTCTTCCGTGTGCCAGGGTTTTCAGCTTTTTATAGCCAATGCAAATTTTGTCCGCTTGAAGCACCTGCTCTGATTGTGCTGCTGTGCTTCACTCCCAGGCCCTGCTGAGACAACACGACGTCACTGTCACTCATAACCGCAACAGTTTTTGGTGTTAAGCCTCTTCTGTCTTCTTTCACATCAAATAAAACATCCACTACAAAGCCAGTCATTTCTCTGGTAGTATATTGAAGTAATGCTACTTTTACACAACGTGTTGTTGGGAAGGGATCAGTAACTGAAGCTGAAGGGGAGGAAGCACAAAAGCATAACTGACCACTTCTTTCATAGGTCATAAGACCTACAAAACTGCACACACAAAAAATCATTGTAGGGCAGGTGAACTGGAAACAGAAGTATCAGAGACATTTGTAAAATAAATAAATAGATAATAATAATGAAATAAATAATAATAATAATAATTACTTATATAAATCTCCATGTTATATCATAATGTGTGGTTCATTTAACAAGAAGTGACTTCATGAGTGTGTTTTATGTGGAGGGAAGAGTTTCCAGAGCATGCAAATCTGTCTTTTGTACTGACTTTTTACCCCGTCTGATTCCAGTTATTTATTTTTAAAATCACTTTGTGACCTTGTTAGGAAGAAGTTTATTATTGTCGTAATTATTGTAAGGGCGTATTATCTGGCCTCTGGGGAAGTATCAGTCACGGGGACAGCCCTGACCTTTAGCAATGGGTAGTTTGTTTCCTGAACAGTATCAGCGATCCTCCTAAATGAGGACCTCAGTGTGACATATAACAATTGCATCAGAGTAGATTAGATGATGAAGATTACAACATCTGCGCATATGCATTGTCCATGATGGATGATTATGTAAGTCATGATCAAATGAATGCAAATCGCATCAATAGAGTGTTTTATTGGGCAGTGCATTGCAAGATAAAGTCCCAGTATAGCTGTGAAGTCAGTCGAATGATAGAATAGAAGATAGGCGGGTGCCACTGAACTACGAAGAGATCTTTCTGATGTTCATCGTGTCATATTTGTTGCCACCGAATGGTAAGAGGTTCCTCCTCCTTGTGGCAACACAAAGAGGACGTGATGAGTGATTTATCCACTAACTCTTGGTTTGATTGAAGGGTACAGTGCTTAAGACATAATGATGGTGATGGTACAAGTGAGAGTCCTCATTCCTGTGAATGTCCATTCATTGGTGCCGCTCCCTCTGCAGTGCCACCTATCTACTGCTTTTATTTAGGCGTACAGTACCTGTCTTCAGATCATGTTCTTTCCTCATCCTAGTTTCGTTTCCTTGTCCCATGCAGGTTATTGCTGAAGATGCAAGCTCCAACCACCTCACCTGTGACCAATACCACAACACCTTCAAATACAACCTCCGTCACCAAGTCACAGGAGCAAATACTTATCCAGAGTAAGGACACCTCACAGTGTGTGGGCACCTGTTCACACATTGCTTCATGATTGTGTTGTGTTTTGTTCTCTTTGTCTTCTGAAGTTGCATATTGATAAGGCATTGTTATAAGCTTTGTGTTGTGGATACCATCAGATCTAACAGTGTCATGGAGATTCAGATCAGAAATACAATGATAAGACAAGCCGAATATGTAACAACCCATTGCATCATGCAGTCTGTGCGTGACGCCATTGCTAAGCTGCTGCACTCTGCTTCTGGAGGATACACAAAATACATTGCACCACGAGTAACAAAAACAGGCCTTTAACGTGCTGATGACCGATTCCTCTTGTGTCTCTGTGTGTCTCAGGTTCTGGGGCTATGATCGCCGTCATTGTCGTAGGTATCATCATCATTCTCACCATTCTACTCCTCATCCTGAAGACATACAACAGGTGGGGCAACATTCCTGTTTGACCAAAGACAATTATTCTATTCTGAATGTCACAAGCGGTAAAACAATAGTGCTATTTTTGTCAACCTCTAGGAAAACTAGATGCCTGCTGCTGTTTTCGTTGCTACTGCCAACATTTATTAGGCTCAATCTGTATTATTACTGTATTATAATGACAGCAAAATATTAAGATACCAGAATTAAAATTACATTTTAGTTTTGTATTATAACCCTAATCAGTTGATATTACATTATATTAAATAACAATTAAAGACAAATTGTGTAAGATGCATTTTTATGGTAGCTGGTGGTAATTAAGGTGATTATTCCAGATTTGCAGTGCATTCCCATTGTTACTGTATAATCAGCAACTGTAGTAATAGGAAACTATAAATTTAAATACCTTTTGAGTGTATAAACAATTACTGAGCATTACATGCCAGTTTGCTACTAGAATGTGGGTAAAGTGTGTTCTCATTGTTTCCAGGCGGACACATGTGTCTAGAGTCCTGGGAGCCAGTGGCTCCAAAGCTCGTCCGAAGATATCACAATCCACAGGTCAGAGCAGCCTGCCGCTGAGCCCCATAGGAGTTAACTCTGTGTCAGGCAGCATGGCCAATTCAAACTCAGCCGCAGAGAACGGCCTCCCACTGCCCAGAGCAGAGATGAACAGCGTGGAGGGAAACCACATAGAGCAGTTCAGCACCACGAGCGACTCCACTGTGGTCACCATACACGACACTCCATCATTTGGAAACACATAGCACTATAACAGGCTGGTATCACAATAGGCATTGACTGACGTGTTGTCTTCATCCGTGAACACATACTACTGTGTGCTGACTGAATCCTGTGGAAACTGAATATGAGACATTAATGTTTGTCACTGTCAATCTCCACCAACTGAGCCACTGCTGGTGAAAACATGGGTAACAAGACGTCCTTTTGACGTATGAAATATAAATATCATGAACAAAATGGTACCACAGACACAATGGATTACATGAAGGATATTACCTGACGGAAAACTGAGACTGTGTTGTTAAGTGTTGCTTTTTAGGCTACAGTCAGTGTTCAGAGCATAGATGCCACAAGTTTCTTACTGTTTGTATTCTTCGTTGATGCTCCATCACTACTAATACAATGAAGACAATATCCTAGTAATGATTGTAATGGCTTGACAATGATGGTCTTATGTATGGACATTTCTGTATTAAGGAGAAACAGGTTAATTAGTAGGCCTATAATATAAGACAAAGACACTATGACATGTAAGTTATCATTATAATAACAATAGTTACCCTTATTGTATAAGATATAGGGGTGACTAGCTTTACACTTTACTGAATTGATTTCATACTGTAACATACTGTACTGTCTTTGTCTTCTGCCCAGTGATTATCTCAGATTAGTTTTTGATGTAAAATGGTAATGTATTTGTTTGTTTGTTTTTTTCTACCGACCTCAGAGATATTTTGTGAAACATCTGAGAGTTTAACACACTGATATAAATCCTTTTTAATTTGACGCCAAAGGATTTTGCACTTTATTGTTGTTGCTCCTTGTGTTTGTATTGTTTGTGGTTCTTTATGAAATGAAGATAAGTGAAAATAAAATGTAATATTTTAAACTATTGCTGACTATGTGCTTTGTAATTTGTTCTAGACAACGCGATATAAAATAGCAATTTAGTCTAAAATTATGCAGTAAAAAGTCACGGGCCACGAGTGAAGAAAGGAAGGGAAAAAAAAGTAAATAGGTTTAAAATCTATTTTTGAATAAGTTATTGCGCCCTCAGCTGGTGTCTTTTCGTCCTACAACATTAATAAAATGGCAAAGCTGCGTTCAAGATTACACGAAATGATATCAACTTGTGTGTTTTACATGAACACCGACCTTATTTAATCCTTCGTTATTTAAAGTTCGTTGAATTTACTATTAACAAATGGATAACTTAAATGAATTAATAGTTTTGAAGCAAACGTAGTCGTTTCATGAGCTTTGAAGAAACGTTAACTAAAATTTGACGCACAGTCCTTGAATGCACCTCCGCACCGGTTGTTTACCTTACGATGGCGACTGTAGGTGAGTGAACAACCTGCTCATTCAAACTCTTAAATTATATCATTCTTCAGGACTGCAATGTCTGCGTTTATATTTCGAGTTACACAAACGACCCGCTTCATTTTCGAACATTTATAACCCAGCCGTACAGAAGCTAACATTTCACAACACATGCTACGGAAGTCCGCTAAATAGCTAATGTTGTTAGCTCAGATGCTAGCCACACTTTACTCTATTATAGCATTTGATTCTCTTCTTCTTCCTCCTTTTTTTCTTATCGTATCACGGTTTGGCTGTTGTTGAACAGACAAGCCTTACACCGTAACAAGCAGATGATATAAGTGGGACATGAGGTGACAGGGAGATGGTGAGTCACTGTCGTGTTTTGCAGTGGAGCTGCTGAGTCTCCTGCTGGTGTCTGTGCTGTGGGGCTGCACCAACCCCTTCCTGAAGAGAGGCACAGATGGCTTAGAGAAGGTGACAGAGACCAACAGAGTGGCACAGCTACTGGCTGAGATCAAGTTTCTCTTCCTCAACATCAAGGTAGAGCCTGGTGTTACTTCCTAACATGATAATACACGTGTGAGAAATCTTTAATTCCTTGTAATTGCTCTAATTGCACTCTCCTTTGCCCAGTATCTGATTCCCTTTCTACTGAACCAGAGTGGTTCTTTGATCTACTACTACACACTTTCCACCTCAGGTGAGTCATGCACTCAGGTGTGTCTTAATTGTCTAAAGAAGTATAGGGTTCATCCAGCACATGCTTGTAGCCCTCACACGCACTTGTTTCAACCTGTCCCTACATGAAGAGCACAGGTGTAACTAATGACATTAATAAGTGCAGTTTCATTATTGACTGACCTGCCAATTATGTAATTATATAGGCCTACACCTGTGCATCTACATCAAAATTCACCTCAGATTCGATGGTGTTCGATGGTGTTGTGTTGCCTATATAACATTGGGGGTTTTATCACACTGAACAGTGGTCTCTCTGTTGATTTTCCAGAAATTCTGAATTTATAAGTACAAAGTCAAATATTATCATCATTATCATCACTGTGTGAGAAATCAACAGGAGAGAATTAAAACTTGTCATACAAGGAAATGCACCGGTGTTACTAACAACACTGTGAGTGTGCTGTGTTCAGGTGTCCCAGGAAATCATGACGGTGAATCAGCAAGCTCAACAACAGGACGCTGAAAAGCAGCTGTCATTAATTTTTTCATTCATACCTTTGTGCACCTCCTGTAACATGTCTTCTTATTGTACATCTAAGTAAAGCAACCAAGGAGCTTAATTTGTATGCATGTTAAGAGAGATTAAATAATTCAGTGCAGTTAAAGATTGAGACTAATATGTTTTATTGCAGATTGTTCTGCTTTAAAAGAAAAATCTGAAAATAGTTTTAGAAAGTGCTCATCACAGTAGTTTAGAGGCAAAGTTGTTAGTTTGAAACTGCAGCACACAGCAAATCCTCACATTTGAGGATTTGGAACATAAAATTTTTGCCATTTTTGCTTGAAAATTACTTTAATAGGATTATGAAAAGAGTTACATTTCCTGTTGATTTTGCAAATCCCAATTAATTCGAATATTCAAATTCGTCTTTAGTCTGTTTTTCTTGTCTTCTTACTCAGGGCAAAATATTCCCTGTTGAATGTTCTCCATCTGGTGCACAGTCTTGCATCACATCTTTATGAAGTGAATGATGAGTTTAAATTAGGGAAGATGTTGGCAAATAAACCTTGTACAATTTATTCTTCTCTCACTTCTCTGCCTGTCTAGAGTTATCGCTTGTTGTTCCAGTGGCCAACTCTCTCACCTTCCTTTGCACTTTGCTCATGGGCAAGCTACTGGGTGAAGAGTTTGGAGGCAAACGTAAGACACATGACGCACAAGCCCCCAAAACAATATTTAATCAATATTCTCCTTGAGAATTGATGTATGAATCTTTGTAACTTTAATTTTCAAACTCTCTCTCTATGCAGAGGCTGTCGTAGGGATGTTTCTCACCATGGCTGGCATCACTCTGTGCGTCGTGAGCTCCATGGACAAGCAGGATGCTGCCCAGCCTGTGCACTAACTGAGATCAGAGTCTGGGGAAAATCTTGTGTACCTTCAATGATTCCTTAGGAAGAAGGGAAAGAAGAGCATGGTGGAGTGAGAGCAGGACCGCAGGAGGCCAATTTAGATTCAGGCAACGTCTCCTTAAAGCAACGGTTTTCTGTTGGGAGAACTGTGCCAGAATGAACTCAGCGTGAGCTTCAGAAGATGAAGTTGAAGGGGAAGCCGGTTCATGTAGGGTTCACCCCAGAGCTAAATTAGATTTATGATGCTCACATAAAAATCAGTGGTTGGTGGTTGTTAACTTTTACTTTTAAGCACTCGGCCGCCCCACCCTGCGACTGGCATCTGCATGAAAATAGGGACCATTTTCAAATAAGGCTCAAGTTTGAAATGGACCAATTAGATGTCACCCCCTGGTTTAACAATGGTATTTTACTGCTGCTGCCTTCTGTCTGCTGTGAAGCCTGTTCAGACACAGGAGCCGACAAATTGCTGATTAGCAGGGGAATAATGCTTTTTCTTCTTGTATACATGATGTATTACTGAGGCTGACGCACCACTGTTATTTTCCACAGAAAGCCTTTCTTTGTGGAGGAAGAGGAATAAAGAATTTAGTTGTGGCTAGACTGGGTGACCTTACTGTTTGCTCTGTGAATATGTCTGCCCCAATTACAATAAGCACAAATAAATAGCAAACATAGTAATATATATTTTTATTGTGAGAGTATTGAATTGACAGAACACTGTGCAGATGACTTTGTTATTGTTGCATCCATTCAGTTTGTCATGTAGCTGACTTTTATAATAAATCGTTGGCAAAATATGATTCTTTGTCTGTGCTTTTCTCCATCACAGATTGTTTGAACTCAAAATACAGTTTGTTACACAATGTTTCTTATGTACATACAGTAAATGGATTTAATTACATAGGGGACCATCTACTCAATATCTGCATCAGAATAATCCCTGTAAAACAGGATGGACACAGTATCATAAACACTATGCAATAATGAAATCAAATGACAAACCCTGTTACAAATAAGCCTATAATCTATTTATTCTGATGGCCGTGCTTGCTGACTTTGGTGATGCCTTGACTTTTCCTCTAGTGCCACCAACAGGTTGGCAGCTCTTGTTTTGAGTAAAATGCCTATTAACTATTTAATGAATTGCTGTGACAACATCTTTGGTGATCTCACCATCATCTAACACCATGATTGGGTAGAAGTTTTAGTTTATTATTTGATTTATAATAGAAATACCTCAGAAACTGAAAGAAAATCTTTCTCAGCTGTACATCAGACGTCACGCTGAGGCTACGGTACAGTCTGAAGAAGCTGCTATCATGGCTGTCAACTGTCTGCAGAGGTGTTGATTATTTTCACGGTTAGTTTACAGAGTTGTTACAGTGGAGTTTTATGATACTGTGTCCACCTCCTGTCCTGTTTGTTCTTATCGTCTCCTCTAAAGAAAACAACATGTATTAAAGTTGTTCTTGGCTCAATACCACAGTTAATTAAAGTACTACGAGTGATAACATTCACATAGCCATATAGGTCACATTGAGGCGGTAAAAATAGGAAATGCTTTTAGCTGATGTTATCATGCTGATGTGACCTCTCCGATGGATCCTCTGTGCTCATCATTCACCAGTCGTCCTGATGATGGTTCTCTTCTGCTGTATTTGATAGGACGTCCTGTAAAACAGTGTAATGAAGCAGATATTCATTTGGCCCGGTAAGAGAAGAAAGTGGTCTGTACACTGGTTTAACATGTGAGGTGGGTGAACTTGCCTTTTCTGCCCCATTCTTTCCCTGATAGGTGGATGATGGAGACCTAGGTGTTGAAGACGTGTGCTTCAGCTCAGGTTCCTTGTGAAATCAAAGACACATTAACCGCTGACTAATTTTACTAAACTGTCACAAATTGTTTTAAGCAGTTAGCTGTGCGTATACCTGTATATTAACAATGGGCTCCTCAGTCCTGGCAGTGTCTTTTGTCTGTTCCACACCATTTTGTTCGGATGACTGAGCCTTAAATAAAA
Organism: Decapterus maruadsi; assembly: GCA_030347415.2. Lineage (NCBI taxonomy): Eukaryota > Metazoa > Chordata > Actinopteri > Carangiformes > Carangidae > Decapterus > Decapterus maruadsi. The sequence goes on along the minus strand of CM064887.1, from coordinate 14,963,232 downwards.
CAAAAAGAACATCATATTCTGAACCCATTTGTACAAAAAAAGTCAAATCATTTTCATTTGGACACTTATATTCTGATTATCCACCCGCTCACACGCACTTTACCTGCTCTCCATTGTGTTTGTGTGGGAGTTCTCGCTCACTGTTTATCATTTCTGCATATCTCTTGAGAAAAACACAACACAGAATAGAGTACGTTATGTGTTTTTTACAGTGACTTATTCATTTTGATTTACATAGAAATGAAGGAATATCAACTTCGAGAACTTGTAATGTCCCTCTGGACTGCCTTGGTCTGATTGCAGGCTTTACTTTTCCATTTTCAGATGAAAACACGTCACATATTCATCACTCAACATTGTCTAGACTATAATCTAGCAAGGGCACAATATAAATAGGCTAAATGAATTCATTTTTCATCCAGACCATCGAGGATCCATTAATTTCTGGAATTGATCATTTTCTGAATGATATCCTCGGTGAATTGATGTGGAAAAAATGATTTGAGTCATGTCTACCTGCTCCGTGCCGTGCAGAGGATCGGTTGTGTTGTTGAATTCTTCATCCTCCACCACCTCTGCCACTCTCTTTGGAAAGGAAATGAGAGACAAATAAAGATTAATGATGTTTTAATGTTTTAGGAGCTTTGTGCCACACAGTTATAAGACTTAAAAACAGACAATAGAGTCTGACTGGTGTGTTAACCTGGTCAACGGGGAGTTCTGTGGCTGTGTTTTCATCCTCCTGCACCTCCTCAGCTCCTTGTACCTCCTCCCTCCTCCTCCGTGCCGCTCTTTTAAAAACACTAGGCTGAACTGTAATAAACAGAAATACAAAATGAATGATGCTCATTTTGAACTTGGAGATAACTTTCGATGTGTGGGATCTTTCTGACCAGATCCGTTACTGAGAGGCGGTCTTGTCTGTCCTCTGTTCTTGCGGATCTTGACCGGCCTGGCGAAGAATGCAGATGTCTCATCAGCTCCCTGTCTCCTGCTCCTCTGCTGTGCGTCTTGCGGAGGTGCAGCCTCATCTCCTGTTGACTTCACCCTCCGACCATCGCACTGAAATTGACAAGATGCAACTGAGTGTTACAAATAGAAAAAAAGAAAAACCTGCAGTGTTTGTCTCACTAGCTTATTGAAATGTATCAGGCAGCATGCACCAGACAAATGAACAGTCCCAATATAGCCTCTGTAGCGTGGATATGAGATAGAGGAGGATTGTTTCTTTGTTTTTGTTTTGTTTTCACCTCTGGGGAGTCGAGGAGAGCTGAGTCACTGTACTGGTCTTCTGGACCGCTTCCTGCTTTCCTGTTCTGAGGAAAACACACATAAAATGTCCTTTTGTATTTCACTTAGTTATCTCTTTTTGGGCATTTTTGCCTTTATGGATAGTATACTGTAGTTGAGGCAGAGAGAGGGGAATGACACGCAGTAAATGGCGCCCGGTGCGGGACTCGAACCAGGGCCGACTATACATGGGCCGCCTGCTCTAACCACTACGCACCACTTAGTTATCTTTTGAGTGCTGCCATTCAGCCCTGAAATGATGCAAATGAACTGTAGGTTGTGTTATAACAATGAAAATAACTAGAGTAAATCACAATATCAACTAAAGGTACCTCAGCTCTCCTCAGCAGCCGTCTCTTTCCTGGGTAATATCTGAAAAACAAAGACAAAAAAAATGAAGGTGTGAAGAAAAGCAGGAGATAAAAGTGCGCACTGTCTTTGTGTTCATATCCCCTCCTGTCAGACTGTGATTGTTTTTGTTCTCTAAAGCTGAATAGTTAGACACATTCACGAGAGACCTTGCATAACAATACCTCTCTGCGGCTTTTGAAACCAGCAGCTCCACATATGGAAGTTTCTTGAACCTCTCGGTTCCCACGGCAACATAGCAGCGGCCAGTCTCCAGCTCCCCAGCTGAGGACACACTGGCTCCCTCCATAGAGCACAACCTGATGAAGCAAATGGGTTAGAGGGGTGTTTGGCTGATTTATACTCCACAGAGACTATAAATATACACACTTATATACATCTAAATGTATGTGTCTGTCTGTGCCACTGACCTGCGAACAGCTCCAGTCCGCAAGCTGACCTTTTCTGTGATCAGACTCAGGATCTGCTCCAGATCCTGCTGCATGCCCCGAGGAATGATGAATCGGAATGGTGGACACAGGAGGTCTCCATTACGGAAAACACTGGACAAAGGAGATTGTTTTTTTTGTTTTTTTACAAATCTGTGTGAAATGATACTCATCTGCTCATAGGAACAGTTTTTTGGTCACTGTAATTGCTCCCTCTGTCTCCACTGGACATGTCCAAAACCTCATCATGGGCATCTGTAGCTTAATTTCATGTCAAACCATTCAATAGCTATTACATAGATTTCACAGTCAGACTTACACTGACATTCCCACAGCTATGCTGCATTTAGATTTGACTAAAAACAAGTTACTTTGTTAGTCACCCATTTGATTTGACTAAGCCTGCCTGCAGAGGCACTTCCAGTATGGACACGAGAAACAGTTACAGCAATAAGAGTCATTGTAGATACTTCATTTTAAGACAAATATATAAAAAAAAAGTTTTCTCTCCCTACGTGTCATTGTGGATAATTAGATCATGTAGTTTTGTAGTTTGTCCAACTCACTGTATAATGAGAGGCACAGGTATAAACTTCCTCCACTTGGCTGAAACATTTGGCCTCTGGGTTACTTTCGCCTGGAGGGAGACATTCAGAAAAATCAGATGCATGGTACAGCAGAACACCATAATCTTGTCATTTTGAAAAATTCCCCTCATTACATTTACATCACCCGTGTCCCTCACATCAATTACACTCCACGTCCGTCAAAGCAAAATCAGTTATCTCAAATGTGAAATGACTGACTAACTATTCTGCTCATGTCAGCTCCAAAGCTGCCGCCATGGAAACCATCGTCATTCGGACGCTTCTTCAGCAGCACTTTCACGCGCCGTATCTGATCTGAGGGCTCCTCTCCACACTGCTCCCCATGTCGCCCCATATCAATGAACTGTGGAGGCAAAATCTGCGTCTGCTCCCGATAACCCAGCTGGAATAAATCAATCAGCTCAGAACAAAAGCAGACATTGATCATCATCCCTTATTGTTTTTGCTTTGAAGGGGCCAGACATTTAATGCATTTACACTAACAGTGTGTCCGAGGCGAGCAGAGAGGGCGGTGGATACAGGCACGAGGCCTGCCCAGACATGCACGCAGCCCTGATAACGCTGTGTGAAAGCATAACTCTTTGTGTCGGCAGCGGGATCAAACACACTCTCATACGGACACACTTCCTCCTGTATTTGCTCCACAGCAACCACAACACAGGCATTTAGGGCTTTAAAACCCAGGACCCTGGAAAAAAAAAAGCTTTCCAAATGGCAGGCACCCAAGGCACACACAATTACTCTCCACTCTCTTATGTTTTGCAGAAAAGTAACACATTGCCTCAGACTTAAGAGCACACTCTGCGTCTGAACACTCATTCCTGCCAGCTGCTCAGAATACAAAGCGAGCACTTGTCGGCTTGAGACGCTCTGTGTGTGTGTGTGGTTTTATATGTTGCTTTGAAATCAGCATTTTGTGTTAATATCGGCAGGCTGCATATATTCAATTTATAGAAAAAGAGTTCAAATTCTAAGCTCCAAAGAAACAACAGCCTTCTGATCTCTTAGTAAATCTAGATGTAATTACTTGAAGTCTGACTGATGGACAACACAGTCATTGTCCTGTTATTTATGGGAAATTACCTGACAACCAGTGACATCAATAGTATTTTATATGTAAAGGGTGACCTGAGCGCACACAAAGTGCATCTAATCTTACTAATGCCGACATAACAATGCCTTCACATTTATAGGCAAATATGAGCTCGGCTCGGTAATGGAAAATCCTGCACTCGGTTTCCTATTTGACTTGGCAACAGCTCAAATGGATCAATTTGATATGGGTGCAGTGTGGTCTGTGGTGCATTCCTCCTGGTTAGACTGGGATTAATGAGTTATGGACTGCGCTGCAGGCCTCTAAAGAATAATAGGAAGTGGTTAACACAAGAAAAAAGAAAAACACCTACCTGAGTCTCTTTGCGGGCAGCAGGCAGCTTTTTTGCTCCTACGTTCAGGTAGCTACACATAGAGACAACAGAGAGATAAAATAAAAAATAAAAAATTCAACAAAAACAAGCTGAATGTCTTCTGTTAAACAAGGCTGACCCCCTCAGTATCAGTCGTGTACTCACTCCAGCTTCTTGAACCTTTCATAGCCAGCAGCAACATACTGGGCTCCTGTCTGAAGGTCCTGGAGGTCCGTGACCTTAGTGCCATGCCTGGGGGTGTACAGCGTCCTGATGGCCAGCGGTGCCCCGATGTTCTGGGTCACTTCATTCAGAAAAGCCTCCATGGTGACCACTTGTCTCTGGTTGACCACAAACCTCCGTCCATTGTAGAAGGGGTCACCATTCCTGTACACCATCACGCTCTTCACCGGAGGCAGGACAGTCATGGCTGTAGTGCCGGCAGCCATCTCTGAGCCGGCTGTTACACAAACACACAAACACAGCACATTAATCTGCCTTCTCATATAGTTTCCAGTTACATTTTTTAAAACCATTTTCACTAGGTAAGCAATCACATATCAATACAAACACATGATCTTTGATCCGTACACGCTGCTCAGTCAGTCACAAGCCTGGTGGAGGATGAAGCAGGGAAATCGCAGGATTTGAAGGCAAAGGTGAAAATTAGTCCCTTCTCTTGTTGTGGTCCGTCTGGACTCCCACACACGTTCTGCTCCTCTCTGTCCCCCCTTTTACACACACACACTTACTCCACTGACGGCGGTGAGTATTTCCTGGTTGCCATGGCAGCACAGCCAGCAATGACTGGCCTTGCTGGCCAAACCATCGGCAGCAACCACAACAAAAGAGACAGACAGAGGAGGGGAGAGTGGGTGGGTCGCTGTGTTGTGAAGCTGAATCAATAAGATAACTTCTACACCCAGTTGTCCTTGTTTTCCTAAAAAACAATCACCTAATATATCATGGAAACTAGCACCAGAAGATGACAGAACCACAGCTGGAAACGCAAGGATATGATTATTTTTTGCCTTGTGTGTTCTTTTATGAAATAAATACCATACAACAGCATCTTCACATGAGACTTTAAAGTGAATATTTGTAATGAACACCTCGTGTGACGAGTGAGGGCTCATTCATTGTAGTCCAACTGGGAAATTTGAGCTTGTGTGACACAGACTTGTTTCAAGCCGTGGATCCTCCCATGAATTGTTTTCAATAGACTTTCTTCGTACATGATAGTTAACTACCTCAGCCTCTCCCCATTAAAGAAAACAGGACAATTTAAGTGACAGAAACAACAGAGAGAAACACTTTTAGAAAAATAACATTTATTTTTTTGTTTTACATTAGCAAATGACATTCATAGTGCAGGTTTCCTCAAGCACATAATAAATAAATATTTACTATACATGTATAACAACAGGAAATCTCAGATGCTATTATGGTAAATCCTGTTGACTGAAAGCAACCAAGCCTATCACCGTCCTCACACCAGTTCAGATTACCTCTGCTGTCAGGATACGGTCAACCTATTCTTCAGTGATAGATACTGTAGGGAATAAGAAAGTAAAAAACAAGCATTAAAAATAATCCAAATTTTTGGGTGAGCACAAATCAATGAAGAGTTTTCGGTATTATATCTGAAATGTTTGCATATATGAAACAATTACTTATATGTCTTATTTATTTCAATGTTCTTCTTCTTCTTTTCGGGTAGTATATTACAGTGAGGACTTTCAGTGCATTAATTAAACATTATGGTACATTAGCAAATCCTGTTTTTACAGTGTTCAAGTGACCTTATGTCCTGTCTTTAAACATTGCTTCCTATGTTGAGACCTTTATGTCCTCTGCAGCTGCATTTCTTTATGGCTTTATGATTACACATAAGTTAGTCAGCCGATCAGCACAGAGTCTGAGTCCAAAGGGTACAGACAGTTGAACATGCCAAGACACAACCTTGGAGAATTATGTGCTCAACAAACAGAACATTTAGCATGCATATAGCTTGAGGATCCGTGTTAATAAGTTAGTTACTTCAGCTTTCTGTCCATGTTGATTGCAGTCTCTTACTGGCTTCTAGTTCTTGTTATTATTCTGTGCTGCTTCTTACAATGCAGGTATTTTTTCAGAGAGAAATGCTGTTTCTTGGACCTGTTATTCTGATTTGTTTTCCAGGTCACCAAAATAAATTCTGGCCTGCAGCAGAAGCAATTTCCTTACAGCAGGAGACTGCTACTGTTGAATATATATTAGGAAACACTACATCTCTCCCTTTTGCCACCTTACCTTTTTCCTGCTGTCTATGGCCTGTTGCAGCCAAACCAGCTCCATGGTCAGGGTGTTTCTATGGAGACGCAGGGCCTCTGGTGTATGGGGCACCTCCTGAGCCAAGCAGTACTGCCGGGGACCTGGAGGGGAGATGGCAAATTCTTAATGACTGTAATGATTTTTTCATTACACTAGATATGAGTCAATCTAAATATGAATCTTAAAAATGTTACTGATGGTTGAAATCTTTGGACAACTTTCTAGCTATTAGATTTTTTGACAGAGGTCACTCATTTACGTGTTATATGCCATAGAACACGTCTTTTTCTGAGGGATATTTTTTGCTGTGCTTACACCTAATGTCAATATTTTTGCAACTGAATTAGTAAATTAATTAATCAAGGAAAATCGTACCCACTTTCTCTTGCCTCAGTAAACAAAGTAATATGTTTTCTATTTCTTTTTCTATGTTTCTAAATTGTGTGGCTTTGAGTTCTGGACTGTTACAGTACTAGGACAAAACATCATTATGAGGACTCCTGGAAAGTCCTGGGGACAGGCTGAGGCAAAAACTGATAAAACTGAGGCAATAAATAAGCCAAAAAATATTTTCTTCTCAAAACATATAAAACATTTAGTGTTTAAATTAGATAAGCAGAGGTCAGTAATGATATATGCACCTCTTTCACCCTGGTGTGAGTGAGTGTAGTTCACATCAAGCTCCACACTGCTCCAGACTGTGGTGGAGTCTCCTGTGCTCTCCATCTCCCCTTCATCTTTATCTCCCTCCTTGTCCCTCACACCACTTTGTCTCTGGCTGCTGGTGAAACAATCCTTGGACAGACGGTGTTGGCCTTTGGTTTCTGAATCATCTCTCTCTGGCTCTATCCTCTGTAGGGACAGGTCATGATCCCGCTCTCTCTCCCGCCCTGAGGCCGCTGCTGATACTGCTGGGCTCTGGGGACTGATAATGACATCCAGCCCTGGGCCTAAAGGTGTGCTAGCAGCACTGCTGGGTCGTGGAAATGGACCATCCTGGTGATGCGTGAGCAAACACAGCATTAGAAATGGTAGAAAAGTTCATCATTCATATGTTTATTTTCTGTATTAACTGTTACCCTCCAACAGGAGAAAAGGGACTCTGCAACATAGGAGTGAAAATAAGGGTAGGAGTGGAAAATACTTAATATTAATTAACTAATTTACTTCATGATTAATGGTGAGTTGATTTCTGTCTTATTCCCCTGTGGAGTATGAGTATGTTCTATTGTATATTTGGGGAAAAAATGTGTACAGGAAGTAGCCTGACATGTTGCTGGGACAAGCTGTATGGAACCATTAAAAAGTTCATTACAAAAAAAGGAAAAGAAAAGCTCGTTGAAACCCACTCTCATGACATTTCTAATTACTTACAGTGTCCGTGAAGTGGGGGGTGGGGAGAACCGTGTCTCTCCACTGTAGGTGGGTCAAGCCTCCATCAATCTCTTTGACAATGTCCTCAAAATCCTCTCGTGCACGACGCACCTCGTTTCTCACCAAATGTCCGCGTGCACATGCCTACCGAGGAGAGGAAAGTAACTATGGTAACAGCAACTACAGTAACGACTCGACTTATTTACACCAATGCTAGAAACTCAATATTGTCGCCGTTGTTGTTGTTAGCGTTTCGAACTAGCATAATAACAATTGACAGCATTTTTTCAAGTATAAAGATGAATTTCTGTGCATTACGACTTGTAAACGGGGATAATTGGACAACGTTTTTACCTGAAAATGGATAAGTACCTCCTCCCATTTGCTTCTGTCCATTGTTTTGGTTAACGTTACATGACTGACTGCGGAAAGCGGGAGATGAACTCAAACTTTTGATTTACTTCCGGTGTGACACTCAAAAATTAAAAGCGTGAACATGTAAAAAATATATCGACGTGGACAAACCGCGAGCATTTAGCTGGGTGAATTGTCATAGATGCAATGAACTATAATTTTACAATATATACTGTACTAAAGCGGCCGCAGTTATTCCGGAATAAACCCGTCGTTATGTAAGTGGAGTATTATTTTGGAAAGTCGTTAGCGGAAGAGTAATGTGACCGGTGTTTGTAAATTCAGTTTGCAATGTTGCTGCTGCTGTGCACATGGAACTTTTTCTCACTGTTTTCCACCACGGCTGAAGAAAATGAGCACTGGTTCACACCAGAGGACCTTGTTCCAGACTTGGGGAGCCGCCGTTCCCCAAAACAACTCTGCTCAACCGAGGAAAGATGACGCTCGACGGCGCAGAACAACCCCAAGCAGCAGTGCTCAGGTAGCCCCATCACACCCTCCTCGAAATCCTCTATGGACCGAAATAGGCCAGGGGTCCATAAACACATCACAGACTACAGTGAGGACAGAGGCCCCCACACCTGCTTTTGACGATGGAGATGAGGACGATGATCTCATGTTGATTGCTGTCTACGAAGCTGAAAAGTCTCTGCAGCTTGATAATGCAAACTTTATTCAAGATGACAACCCTGGAGGAGCAGAGAGCAGAGCCCTCTCTCCCATCTTGTCAGGTGTGCAGACATATCCAGACTTCCCTGGCTTTGACAGCTCCTCAGCTAAGGTATGGATCTACCCCACTAACTACCCCATCAGGGAGTACCAGCTGAAGATATCAGAGGCCGCCCTGTTTCAAAACACACTGGTGTGTCTTCCCACTGGTTTGGGAAAAACCTTTATTGCCTCTGTGGTTATGTACAACTTCTACCGCTGGTATCCAACGGGAAAAATTGTATTCATGGCTCCCACCAAACCCCTGGTGGCACAACAGATCGAGGCCTGTTACAAAGTGATGGGGATACCACAGGAACACATGGCTGAGTTGACAGGTAAAAGAGAAAAAATAGCTACATGTCACAAATACTTCTTTCACCTTTTGGCTATTATTAACAACACAACAACTAAAATTCACAGGTAGCACAGCAGCAAAGCAGAGGCAGGGGCTGTGGAGGAACAAGCGTGTTTTCTTCCTGACCCCTCATGTGATGGTGAACGATCTGACCAGAGACACCTGCCCGGCTCAGCAGGTCAAGTGTGTGGTGATCGATGAAGCCCACAAAGCACTTGGGAACCACGCTTTCTGTCAGGTACACACAATCCTTCCACTGGTGATCACAGCTGGCCCATGGATTCAGTTATTCATCACTGCTGACTATTACAGGATTACAAGATTTTTTATTTGTCATTTCTTATGCACCACAAAAAATGAAATATTGTTCCCCTAACCACAGTAGTACCACAGTAATTGTAAAGAATTATTCAAGCATACTAAAAAATAAGAACAACAACAAAACAACAGCACATCAACATAAAAAAACACAAATCTGAAGTCTTAGCATTGTGTTACAGTACTGAGATCGTATCAGATCAGAGGTTTCACTCGGTCAGCAAGTCCAATAATGATCGTGAACCTGCAATAAAATGAGAGAGGTGGTTTTAAAAAGTGCATTACAGAGCACGGAGGCTGAGGTCAGACCTCTTTATCTTCCCTCAGTCCATCATTTGGAAACAGCCGTGAAGGTACTTTAGCTATAACTGTTATAACTGCTGGCAGTTTTTGTAGGGTTTGTGAATCATTGTGATGGAGTACCATTTTATAATCATTTTAATTCACTGGACCAGCCAAAATTATTTTTCCATTAAATTTCTCAGTTGATTCCAGAAAACTTCCTGCATGATTTATAATCCACATTGTGAAATAAAATATTCCTATTTCTATTTTCTAGCAAGGAGGCCTTTCAGGATTTTTATTCTAACACTAAATAAATACAATATTTGTAGTAATCTAATGTTCTCTGCTTTCTTAGGTGATCAGACAGCTCGGGAGCCAGATGCTGCAGTTTCGCATCCTGGCTCTAAGTGCAACTCCGGGTGGAGATACAAAGGTAGGAGCAATAAACACTATGCTTACCTGTAAATATTTTTGTCTCTTTTGTTCAACATGCTCTATATATTTTTTCAATCTCGATTTAATTGTTTTTGAATCCACTTCCACCATTTCTCTGTTGCTCCATCCCTGCAGGCGGTGCAGTCAGTAATCTCCAACTTGCTCATCTCCCACATCGAACTGCGTTCAGAAGAAAGTCCAGATATCCGGGCTCACTCCCATCAGCGCAGCGTGGAGAAAGTGGTGGTTCCTCTGGGAGAGGCCCTCTCTGCTTACCAGGAGCGTTACCTGCAGGTAGGCCCATGCAGTTATGCATCATAAATAGCAAAGCACCTTTACAGCTCCTGCTTTTTTCCCCCCACAAATAAATTCAGATTTAGCAGTCAGCTCTAAAAGGCACATTTTCAGTGATAAAGACACAAACGCACAAGCTGATGACGCACCTTTAAACTTTTTATAATTATTTATTATAAGTTTTATATTCAAACTTTTCCCTGCTGGATACATTTGGTTTTGTTTTATCATTATACAAACTGTGTGATTTATTATTTTTCCCCTGCTTTGCTGCCACCTTGTGGTCACTGTTTCAGCTGTAGCCTTTTTCTTTTCATCACATGATGAATTTCTTTTTTAGCTGTGTGGTTCTTACTGGGTCAGTTAATATTAAATGGATTGATTTGTCTTGAAAGCAGCATCTTATAACACTTGGTGGTCTGGCTTTCAGTGTTGGTAGATCTTTCCACATTAGTAACAGACCGTCAGTCCTTTTAGGGTTGGTTCACTGCCTGTGTGTGTACTGTATTGTAAATGTCCAGCTACAACTCATCTGTCTCAAGAGGCTGGACAGCTGGAATGTGACACCTGTGTTTGAAAGTTGATTCGTCTATGATTGTTTTTGTAGCAATAGTCACATCTCTTCTCAAGTTACTTTAACTTTTCACCTTCTATTCATATTGCCTCTTGACTGGGGGGCGTCTGCAGCTTACTTGTTAACCTTCATGCCCCAGTGGCCTCCCTTTATTTGACCAGACAGCCCACAAATTAGAGACAACTCTGTGGTCAGGTGTAAAAGGAACATTACTGCAGTCATTCAGGGGGAATTTAATGATTTCTGGGCAAATCTGAAAAATGAACCAGTCATGCAGACAACTTCTTTGGGCGTAGTTTTTGTTGCTGATCCCTTTTTAACAAAAAAAAATCACAGTCAGACGCGTGTATTTGTCCATATATGTATGAAAGAAGACTTCTCCTCTCCACGCCACAGCAAAGTGATTTTGATTGAGCCTAGATGAAGGTTTTTCAGACGTTGCGCGTAATGTCAGTGAGCAAGTAGGCCACTGGTGCTGAAACATCCATCATAAAGTTTACACACTGTTCTGTAATGCAAACTGAGGTTGAAGTTTTAGGGGCAAGTAATGTGTCTATAAAGAAAACATACACAACAAATACACTTATTTGTGATGAAGGTGAGAGGAACCTGTACTTAAAACAGATTTTAACATGAATACTATTTGACATATTTATAAAATGTAATGCATGCTTTATATTAAGCTTTGCCTCACCCATAACTTTATGACTGCTCAACAAATTCTAGATACTGTACACAGTGTACTGCAATGAACACCACTGTAGTATGTACGTGTGTGTGTGTGGGTCCCTCTTCTGAGAGGTCATCATGTTACTACGCACCAGTAACTGAGCACTGACTGTTCTTGTGAAATGGGTTATGCTACACGTCTCAGAACAAACTAGGGTGTGACCCCTGTTGTTTGTTTGGTACATTTGATCCCATAAAAACCAAGAATCCCTTCAGGGAGAGGATCCCTACAGAGAGACTATTCTGAACTCCAACTTCCTAAGCCTACCGTAGAGCATGTAGCTCAAACTACAAGTTTTATATTTGTAGGGATATAACCCATCACCTATACTCCACTATTCACAACCTACTTCTGGGACTCTGTCAAGGGCATTGATTGAATAGTTTTTGATATTGTCTTATTCCTCTGTAACATACATAACTAAGTAAATAAATAAAACCCAACATCACTGTAGATTTCAAAAGACAGGAGACAAGCACATTTTTATTGAACAAAGTCAACCACAGTAGCTCTTGTTGTTGTTGCTGTTGCACTTGCATTTTCACAGTACAGCACACTTATGCAAAACACACAAAAAAAATAAGCAAAAAGAAAGGAAAACAAATTAAATCCTCACACTTGATGTTCCCATATAACCAGGCTCTTAAAGGGAAAACAAACCTACATGTATCATGGCTTTACAATTGTCGTAAATCAACTCGTAAATCATTAAATGCAAAATAAAGTCTTTGGATTCGAATGTTTTGATGTCAACCAAACTGTGCGACCTTCCCCACCCAATAATTAACTTACTTATCTGTCAGTTTCTTTACATTTTGTGTATTAAATAAGATTTAACCATATTTTTATTCTCACCATCTGAGCTGCCTAACTTACCATTAATAGGATGCCCCTGTCGTGATAAAAATACTGACACAGTGATGATTTGGCTAGTTCACTTCCAGTTTGTCTTTGCTGGCACACATAAAAGCCAGCTCAATGTAAATTGCCAAAGCAGAAACCTTCGTACATTACTGTTTGACACTCTGTCTTAGTTGCATTTCATTGGTGTGTATTTATTTAAAAATATAGTGAAGATATATATACTCTGACTTCATAGACTCTCCATTAGATTGGTGGTAGAACATTAAAACAGTTTGAACTAGAAACAGAATTTAACTTTTGTCTATTCAAAAAAAAGAGAGTATAATCATCACAGTAGAGATTTTCTCTGAGCTCTATTTTTCTCAATTGCGTTGTCTCTACTTAGCAGCAGTGGCTTTTGCAATACAGTAGTGAATGCGTACTCACCAACATTGACACAGAGTAGCAAGTAGAAAGAGCATGAGAAAGAGGTAAAGAGGTAACGATTCCTGTGTGTGAAAGCGGCTGGAAACATGAGGAATGCATTGAATTCATTGCATCCTTTTCGTGAGAGAAATCGGATGCACACAATATAGACGTACTTTCTGATTGTCATTCAGCAGTAAAATCAGTGAGTTTACAACGTTTGGTTTGTAGATGTGTGGTATATGTCTTCACCCTCCCCCTGTGGCCGTACATTCATATCTTCTAAATCTAAATAAAATCACCTATTGTGTTGAGCTTATTTATGGTTCAAACCACTAGTTCTGGTCTGGGTGTTGTTTATAAAGTTGTGGTGCATGCTGTTTGAAACCCACAATACCTGCTACAGAACACAGCCTTAGATTGGGTTAGGTTAAGCACTGTAATAACTGGCGTCTTAATGGTTGGTTATCTGGTGAATATTGCACTTATTTTTTTAAAGGAGAAAAATGCAGTGTGATTGGCATCACATAAACAGTGGATGAATAATGACAGAGTTGACATCGTCTCAGCAAGCTAGAGAATGACAGAGAAATTGTTTTCTTTTTTTTCCTGTTGTGCGTTGACCTTTACCCCATGTGACAAGACGCTGTGGCTGTGCAACAAACAAAGGGAGCACAATAAGGCTGCATGTCCACTGGGAGCCTGTTTTTCACTGTGGGATAACACAGGCTCTTGCATGATTCTGACAGTATCCACTGTGTCACTGTGATTACACTTTAACAAGCGAGCGCTGCGCTTAGGAAAGGTTTGAGTCGTCTCAGAGCAGGAAATGAATGCTACGCTTCAACTTAGCATCTGGGTTGTGTCCATGAGAGAGTATGGCAGTGCTTTGGGTAGTTGTTATGAGTGAGATAACAATCTATGTAAATGGACATGAATGAAAAGTCACTGAGAGTAGAGTTAAGGGCTAAGTTTTGTTTCGTTAATGAAGATCCGACTGCTCTGGAGTGTGTAGAGCTGGTGGGTGTTTTCAGGTAGAGGTGATGACTACAGAGGATGTTGCACCTGAGGCTGTAGCTGAGCTGGGGCAGTGTTAAGTGAGTCTTTATGAGGCTCAAGGGTCACAGATAGGAGTATGCTGCTTAATCCTCTCGTCCCTTCAGCGTCGCTCTAGAAACCAGATCTCATTCTGACGGTTGCTGTGAGCGGGGTTGGTGTAGCCGGCCACGATGAACGAGTTGTTGACGCACACTCCCGGAGAGTCCAACACCTCTGCCATGGCATTGATCTGGTTAATGATGGTCGCTTCATTGGTGGGACCGGTGAAGGGCCTGAAAGCAGAAAAATAAGCAAGTCGATCATTAATTCTAGCACTAATGATGGCTCATTCACACAATTTAGGGTGCAGACATAGCACAGTGAAACCGATCATGTTTATTTGAATCTCCACTAACCTTGTGTATACAACAGTGGCGGGCCAGATCTCTATAACAATTTCATTGTCCTCAGGTGGTGGGGGTTGTGCCTGATGCTCAGCAGGGAGGTAATAAGCCACTGTGACATCATTGGAGATCACAGACTGGTTCTCATCTGTGCGAATCACTGTGATGATGGGGAGTGTCATGCCCAAGTAGTGACCTGGATGAAGAACATGGCAAAAGTCAATATTACCGGTCAGGCTGGTGTGAGAAATGATGAACAAATGAAATCAGAGGACAAAGCTGGGATTGTGTATGGGGTCTTCTTTGTGCACTCACCTAAAGAGTTCTGTTGGCAGATGTATCTCATTATCCTCATGAAACCATAACAGATGCTCTGTTCGTAAGTTTCCTCACGCATTGTTATACAAGCCCAGTGGCCTTTTTCATAGTGGCGTTTCTCATAGAGCAGCTCTCCACACTGAGAGAGAAAAAGACAAAGACACACAGTTAGGCCGATGGCTGTGTTGACATGAGTCAAAATGCCAATAAGTGTTCTGATTAATAGGAGGCTATCCATCTTATCCAATTCCCAATGGATATCATTCTAGCAATACTGTGTTGTGGCCTTTTGGGTATAATCAAGAAGTGACATCCCAAGTGTGACAGGTTTACAAACTTGAAACAAGAGAGGTTGTGTGATTACGATTGGTGGGCTTCATTGTCTTTGCTCAGTTACCACAGCAGCTCAGATGTAAGACTCACTGCTTAGGTCTGCTTGCTGTCGACGTGCTGTTTGCACCGCAACCTGCTCTAAGAATAGAGCACCATGACTTACCTTTGTCTAACCGGGGTGTCCAGCCAAGTCTTAATGAACTCATTAACTCAAGTTAAACCAATTAGCCCTCTTTATTTATACGGTCCCTTAAGGAGTTTAAAAGGCTTATTGTATCGAGTGACACAGTCATCTTGTCAAAAATAAGTAGCCGACCTACAGTATAACTCACCCAGAAGATCTTTCTATGATCGTTGACTGACAGAGACACTGGTCTTCAATCTTGTTTGTTTTAGAGGCCTGATCTATTTGATGTCATTGTATGTAACTCTACCAGGTGTAAAAGGTTTACAGAGTTGCTGTTAAGTATACTTTAAACCAAGCAATTAATGGTTAGAATAATAAAAATAAAGTTGTATCTACCCACACATATTCATACACAAGAAATGTGTTATCTAAACTGAACAAACAACCAGCTAAATCAAATTTAACTGGAACAGCAGAAATAAAGGCTCCAAGAAAATATTTAATCTCATCATAAAGTTATGCCAGTGTTCATGTTGAATCATGTAATGCAACGTTGATTTTATCTGCTGCTCCACTTTTGATCTTTTCCTGTTTCCTGCATTTAGTTCTACTACAACTTAAGACTGGGCAAGGTCATAATTTATATATCTAGTCTCAGGTGAGGATACACAGTACTGTGCAAAGGTTTTAGACGGGTGTGGAAAAAAAAGCTGAATGCTTTCAAAAATGGAAGTGTTAATTTTTTTTCATCAATTAACAAAATGCAATGAATAAAGAGATGAGAATCCTAAATCAAATCAATGTTTGGTGTGTCAACCCTTTGCTTTCAAAACATCATCAATTCTTCTGGGGGGGGGGCTGTTGTGAAGACATTTGGGTCCAATCAGACGCCTCACTGATGGTATTGTATTCTTTTTCACGTCTGCCTAAAACTTTTGCACAGTACTGTATTTTTTAAAATAAACTGTCTTCACTGAGATGTTCTCTTTTCTCCCTGGATGAAATCATTCCTTGTGGTGGAAGTGGATACCTTTTCTTTGCGTGAGAGGAGAGTGAAAGGGATGTGTTCCCGGGGGCTGCGTCCTTGGTTGTTGCTGGTAAGCAGCTGAATGGGTTCTGACATATCTGTCAACAGATAGACAAACAGTACTTAGTCAGTTTAAACCACTGTCAAAAAATTGACCATGAATACTGAAACGTTTTTTAGAGAAGCAAACAAATTCTCAGCTCCTCTCATTTCTTTATGTGTTCGATGACATCCTGGTATGTTTGTGTTTTAAAAGGACTGTTAAACCCTTTAATCAGATGCAAACTTTGGCTGCATATTAGTCCAGAGAAGAAAGCAGATGTTTTTTTTAAGCCATTCACGAAATGTAATTATGCTTCTTCTGCTGACACTTTTTGTTTTTAGGCCTGCATGTCGACACCATCAAAATATGCTAAGGCAGAGACTATACAACTTTTCAAATACTCAACAGTGCACATACCGGTACTTCCATATAACTTTATTCCACTCACATCATATGCAAACTTGCAGTCACCTCTGTCTAATCCATATAAAACATCCTCATTTCCAGTAATCTGCTGGCAGGCTGTCAGATGGACAGAACACCGTGCCAGGATGTCGCAGAGAGTAATGTTTATTAGAGCTGATGGAGAGAACTAAAGCTGCCCTGGGCCAGGTATAGACTGGTATTAAGAGAGATGCACTACAGTAGTGACCAGTAGTGGCTCTTGCTGTATTTTATGTATCAACATAAACTGTTGACCTTCAATTGTGATTTAATGAGAAACTTTTCTCCAACCAAAGAAAGTGAACCCTGTCACAGGTTTTTTTTTAAAATCACACTTATGTTACAGATACTTTAGGTGTTCAAAATCAATGTAGTGAGTGGACCCTACTGCATAACACTGCAGGGGATCTGTAGCAGCAATGCTTACAAACCAGTCGCTGCTTCAGACCTTAACAGAATAAACACAGCCTCTCTTATCAATAACATTGTTAGATTAAAAAATAGCCTAATGTTCCATTGCCGAACCATCAAATACGAGGCACTCAAGGTGAACCCAATTTAATCACATTCTGTAAATCAATACCATTGGGGAGAACTGGGTCAGAGGAATCTGTAATATTTAGGTGATCAATCCTTTGACAAAAAGCAAAGCTGATGGTTGCGACGTGAGCATTTGCAATTACGTAGGCTATATCTAATCTCAATCAAGGGGATTTGCTCAGGTTGGATGATTAGCATGAACTCTTTTGACAATACAATATGACCCTTTAACCAGCATGTGTGTATCTTCAATTAGATTGTCACGGAGGGAAAGGAAATAGAAAAAACGCATTGCAGCCTAAAAGCACTGCCTGGTTATCCACACATGCAGGCGAGTACTGCACACATAAGCAAACCTGGTTTTTATAGCGGCTCCTCCAGAGCTGCTTAGTGTTAAGGCAGGACAGTCAACATGCTCAGTCAACACACACACTTGTTTTTGTGCCTGGGGTTTCTAATCTGTGCAGGCCTGCAGTCGCATACACGTTCAGTCTGGATCTTTCTCTCTCACCTATGAGCTCAATCATTTAATAAAAAAAAATCCTTATACTTAATTTCCATTGAGCTTTGGATGTCACCTTAACTAACATGACACCCTTCATAAAGCATAACAAGAATATGACAACAACCACATTTCATTGAATGCATACAGATTCTGTGTAGAGTATGAAAACAATACCTTGTTGGCATGTTTCATCTACATAGAGATCACTGATTTATTTTTATTTTTTTTAACAAATACTAGGTCAGAGTTTTAATGACACATCTGTGTTAATCTCTACCTAAAAGTATGTATTCAATTTGTGGATTTTCCTGTTTTAACGCACAAGCAGGACACAGGTGTGTAAGTGCAGAAGCGGGAAGTTATGCAAGACTAAATTATGAGCAAAAATGTTTGATGAACATGTTAATACCTGATTGGTCTAGACAGGCTCCATAGACTAATTAAACTGTTGGTAAGACTTGGACCTGTTATGCTGTTCATACTAGGTCATCCACTGCAGGGTGTTGACGGTTTCTGTAATATGAAGACTTGCTTCCAGTGGCAAAGCAAAACCACTAAGCTGATGGAAACAAACCAAATGCACGAATGCGAACACTTGTTTTCAATTAATCTGTTTCAAACACACTGGCAAAACAGGGGGGAAAAAATCTGTGTAGTCACAACAGATGAGTGCTGCTGAGAGCATGCAGTTGGGTTTGTAGTAGTTAGCGCGGAAATTTTGTTCTTTTAGTTTTCATTTGGTGTTCACTGATGTCTGTAGAATGCGGCATGATGGCCATTTGAGAGGGCAGCTCTCAGCCTACTTCTTTGGAGCAATACATGTCTTGTTTACAAGCTACAAGGCCTAATGCTCCCACATCAGCTGATGATATTTGCACCTTCTGACCTTGTTTTACTTTGCAATGAGCCATTGTGAATATCCACTCCAAATAATACCATTTTTGTTTCCAGTAAATAGCGTAAAAAGTGTAACAAGCATGGAAATCATACTGTCTGAAAAGGACTTTCATTCAAGTATCTAAAGGCTGTACTGGTAGAGTCAAAGATAGAAAAACATATCAATGGTTTTTGTGCCCTGGATTTGTATTTCACAAGCTACAATGATACCTGTTGATATGCATACCACCTAAACTATGTAGGTACCTGGGGTACCTGATTTAAAACAAATATGAAGTAGCTAGTAGCTACATAATATCTCTAATAGTTTAACATACTCATCAGTTTGTAGATGAGCTGAACACCAACCTCACCCCACTTCACTTGTCTCCATCCCAATTAGAGTAAAGGAGTTTACTGTGGCCTTGGCATGTGTCCTGAGCAATGGCATTGTAGTGCGGGACTTAACACTACAACCTCAGTACCAGTGCAGGCAAGGTAACTATTTAATCCCCCCTGAGTCAGAAAGCCCCAGCAAATGATTTTGTACTAAGCCTCAATTAGTGCAGTGGTCTGAGGGCACAGGAACAAGGATGTGCCATGTGTTACTGGATTCTCACTGGGCACCCACAGAGTCAGAGAGAAGATCAACTGACCAAACATTTTCTGGGAAGAACACTTATCTGTAACCATTAGATGGTCTTAGACAGGTCACAGTGCTGACAAGAGCTGCATGTAAACACTGCGTTAAGGAGACCTTAGTCAAACAGGTTGGAAGACCCTGTCTTATATTATTCTTTTAATTTGACCTTATATAGAGGGCTTTGATGTTCACTTGTTTACCAATTTGTGTGTGCCTGACAAGGCAAAATTATGTATCTGAAACGTGTTTTTAAAACAGCATTTTTATTGCTGTTAATCAGGAATTTAGATGATGAAGTTTAGCTTATCTCAGTGGGTCCATTGTCCAGGTCTGTGTCGTGTGATTAGCAATGACTTTTAAGGTTCCAGAGTTCAGAACAACTGCTGTCTCCAGCTGTGCGCAACGTCTGGACATGTAGGGTAGGGTTGTGCAATGTCAGCAGTTAAAATTAAACATTTGGAGCATGTTCTATAATGCAACAGTGCTGCCAATGCATGCTAGTCAGACTCCTTGATGCTAGTTAATTTAATGTCATTGTGACAATTCCAGATAAATGAAGGCATGGATTGAAAAAAAAATCCCCATTTCTACAAATTCTGTCAGTAATCAAAAGCTAATTACAGGCTCTGCGTGCTGAAATAACACATTGACTTTGTTGTTATTTTGCAAATGTCGATGAAAATAACAGAGCTCCTCTCACTGGAACCCATTAGAAATCCCTCCAGAGACCCCTAGAGGTCCCATGACCATGCTTGAAGGAAACGACTCTATAGCCTACTTGGTACAGTAGTTGCCCTCATAACAGCATGGTCCTTTAAAAATCTGAGATAAACAGTTTTATGACTCTCTGTTCCAAAGTTAGTGTCCCTACATTTCATTCACTTAATTAAAAAACAGCACAGTTTAAATTTTTTAGGCTGCATATTTTGCAATATGTGGCTGTCTGAAGAACTGGGAATGTTTTGTTAGCAACTGTGTAGCCTAGCTCGTTAAAAACTAGATCAGTGTGTACACTGGTATTCCTTGAGGAACTTGATGAAAAGTAGGCTAACGCAAGTAAAACAGTAACACAAGTGAAACACGTTTTAAGAAAGAAAGAAAAAGAAGCAAGCTGAAACAAAAACATTCAGTTATTTACTTCTATCCAAAAAAGTAAAGTAGCTTATATCTGGTTGTTTTTTTTCCATCAAAGTATTATTCAGCCTTTTATTTACCTTGAGCAACTTCCACTTGGTGTCCTCTGGCTACGTCTTGCCAGTAGTGCAGCAGCCGGTCATCGTCCTCCTCCATGGTCTCTCCCTCCTCCTCCAGGCTTCCGTTCCCCGAGTCTGACTGCTGGTCTTCCGAAAAAGACTCGAG